>JANJGN010000068.1:0-1352500 GCA_026770705.1 Isurus oxyrinchus
GAAACTTCAATAGTGCAGCACACCCTCAATTACTTACACTCCAACAGTGCAGCACACCCTCAATTACTGACACTCCATTAGTGCAGCACACACTCAATTACTCACACTCCAATAGTGCTGCAGAGCCTCAATTACTGACACTCGAATAGAGCAGCACACCCTCAATTACTGAAACTCCAATAGAGCAGCAAACACACAATTACTGACACTCCAATAGCGCATCACACACTCAATTACTGAAACTCCAATAGTGCACCACACACTCAATTACTGACACACCAATAGTGCAGCACACCCTCAATTACTGACACTCCAATAGTGCAGCACACCCTCAATTAATGACACTCCAATAGTGCAGCACAACCTCAATTAATGACACTCCAATAGGGCAGCGCACCCTCAATTACTGACACTCCAATAGCGCAGCACACTCTCAATTACTGACACTCCAATAGTGCAGCACACCCGCAATTACTGACACTCCAATAGTGCAGCACACCCTCAATTACTGACACTCCAGTAGTGCAGCACTCACTCAATTACTGACACTCCAATAGTGCAGCACACCCTCAATTACTGACACTCCAATATTGCAGCACACCTCAATCACTGACAATCCAATAGTGCAGCACACCCTCAATTACTGACACTCCAATAGTGCAGCACACCCTCAATTACTGAGACTTCAATAGTGCAGCGCACACTCAAATGCTGACACTCCAATACTGCAGCTCACCCTCAATTACTGACACTACAATACTGCAGCACACCCTCAATTACTGACACACCAATAGTGCAGCACACCCTCAATTACTGAAACTCCAATAGTGCAGCACACACACAATTACTGACACTCCAATAGTGCAGCACACCCTCAATTACTGACACTCCAATAGTGCAGCACACCCTCAATTACTGACACTCCAATAGTGCAGCACATCCTCAATTACTGACACTCCAATTGTGAGCACAGCCTCAATTACTGACACTCCAATAGTGCAGCACAACCTCAATTACTGAGACTCCAATTGTGCAGCACACACTCAATTACTGAGACTCCAATTGTGCAGCACACACTCAATTACTGACATTCCAATAGTGCAGCACACCCTCAATTACTGACACTCCAATAGTGCAGCACACCCTCAATTACTGACACTGCAATAGTGCAGCACACCCTCAATTACTGACACTCCAATAGTGCAGCACACCCTCAATTACTGACACTCCAATAGTGCAGCACACCCTCAATTACTGACACTCCAATAGTGCAGCACACCCTCAATTACTGACACTCCAATATTGCAGCACACCCTCAATTACTGACACACCAATAGTGCAGCACACCTTCAATTACTGACATTCCAATAGTGCTGCACAGCCTCAATTACTGACACTCGAATAGTGCAGCACACCCTCAATTACCGAAACTGCAATAGTGCAGCACACACACAATTATTGACACTCCAATAGTGCAGCACACCCTCAATTACTGACACTCCAATAGTTCAGCACTGACTAAATTACTGGCACTCCAATAGTGCAGCACACCCTCAATTACTGACACTCCAATAGTGCAGCACACCCTCAATTACTGAAACTCCAATAGAGCAGCAAACACACAATTACTGACACTCCAATAGTGCAGCACACCCTCAATTACTGACACTCCAATAGCGCATCACACACTCAATTACTGAAACTCCAATAGTGCACCACACACTCAATTACTGACACACCAATAGTGCAGCACACACTCAATTACTGACACTCCAATAGCGCAGCACACCCTCAATTACTGACACTCCAATAGTGCAGCACACCCTCAATTACTGCAACTCCAATAGTGCAGCAAACACACAATTATTGACTCTCCAGTAGTGCAGCACACCCTCAATTACTGGCACTCCAATATTACAGCACACCCTCAATTACTGACACTCCAATAGTGCAGCACAGCCTCAATTACTGACACTCCAATAGTGCAGCACAACCTCAATTAATGACACTCCAATAGGGCAGCACACCCTCAATTACTGACACTCCAATAGCGCAGCACACACACAATTACTTACAATGAAATAGTGCACCACACCCTCAATTACTTACACTCCAATAGTGCAGCTCACCCTCAATTACTGACACTCCAATAGTGCAGCACACCCTCAATTACTGACACTCCAATAATGCAGCACACCCTCAATTACTGACACTCCAACAGTGCAGCACACCCTCAATTACTGACACTCCAATATTGCAGCTCACCCTCAATCACTGACAATCCAATAGTGCAGCACACCCTCAATTACTGACACTCCAATAGTGCAGCACACCCTCAATTACTGAGACTTCAATAGTGCAGCGCACACTCAAATGCTGACACTCCAATACTGCAGCTCACCCTCAATTACTGACACTACAATACTGCAGCACACCCTCAATTACTGACACACCAATAGTGCAGCACACCCTCAATTACTGAAACTCCAATAGTGCAGCACACACACAATTACTGACACTCCAATAGTGCAGCACACCCTCAATTACTGACACTCCAATAGTGCAGCACACCCTCAATTACTGACACTCCAATAGTGCAGCACATCCTCAATTACTGACACTCCAATTGTGCAGCACAGCCTCAATTACTGACACTCCAATAGTGCAGCACACCCTCAATTACTGAGACTCCAATTGTGCAGCACACACTCAATTACTGAGACTCCAATTGTGCAGCACACACTCAATTACTGACACTCCAATAGTGCAGCACACCCTCAATTACTGACACTCCAATAGTGCAGCACACCCTCAATTACTGACACTGCAATAGTGCAGCACACCCTCAATTACTGACACTCCAATAGTGCAGCACACCCTCAATTACTGACACTCCAATAGTGCAGCACACCCTCAATTACTGACACTCCAAAAGTGCAGCACACCCTCAATTACTGACACTCCAATATTGCAGCACACCCTCAATTACTGACACACCAATAGTGCAGCTCACCCTCAATTACTGACATTCCAATAGTGCTGCACAGCCTCAATTACTGACACTCGAATAGTGCAGCACACCCTCAATTACCGAAACTCCAATAGTGCAGCACACCCTCAATTACTGACACTCCAATAGTTCAGCACTGACTGAATTACTGGCACTCCAATAGTGCAGCACACCCTCAATTACTGACACTCCAATAGTGCAGCACACCCTCAATTACTGACACTCCAATAGTGCAGCACAGACTAAATTACTGGCACTCCAATAGTGCAGCACACCCTCAATTACTGACACTCCAATAGTGCAACACATCCTCAATTACTGACACTCCAATACTGCAGCACACCCTCAATTACTGGCACTCCAATAGTGCAGCACACCCTCAATTACTGACACTCCAGTAGTGCAGCACACCCTCGATTACAGACACACCAATAGTGCAGCACACAGTCAATTACTGACACTCCAATAGTACAGCACACCCTCAATTACTGACTCTCCAATAGTGCAGCACACCCTCAATTACTGACTCTCCAATAATGCAACACACCCTCAATTAATGACACTCCAACATTGCAGCATAGACTGAATTACTGACACACCAATAGTGCAGCACACACTGAATTACTGACACTCCAATAGTGCAGCACACCCTCAATTACACTTACTCCAGTACTGCAGCACACCCTCAATTACTGACACTCCAATAGTGCAGCACACCCTCAATTACACTTACTCCAGTATTGCAGCACAACCTCAATTACTGACAAACCAATAGTGCAGCACACCCTCAATTACTGACTCTCCAATAGTGCAGCACACCCTCATTAATGTCGCTCCAATAGTGCAGCACACGCTCAATTACTAACACTCCAATAGTGCAGCACACGCTCAATTACTAACACTCCAATAGTGCAGCACAGCCTCAATTACTGACACCCCAATTGTGCAGCACAGCCTCAATTACTGACACTCCAATAGTGCAGCACACCCTCAATTACTGACACTCCAATAGTGCAACACACTCTCAATAAATGACACTCCAGTAGTGCAGCACACCCTCAATTAATGTCGCTCCAATAGTGCAGCACACGCTCCATTACTAACACTCCAATAGTGCAGCACAGCCTCAATTACTGAAACTCCAATAGTGCAGCACACGCTCAATTACTAACTCTCCAATAGTGCAGCACACGCTCCATTACTAACACTCCAATAGTGCAGCACAGCCTCAATTACTGCCACTCCAATAGTGCAGCGCAGCCTCAATTACTGAAACTTCAATAGTGCAGCACAGCCTCAATTACTTACAGTCCAATAGTGCAGCACACCCTCAATTACTCACACTCCAATAGTGCTGCACAGCCTGAATTACTGACACTCCAATAGTGCAGCACACCCTCAATTACTGGCACTCCAATAGTACAGCACACATTCAATTACTGACACTCCAATAGCTCATCACAAACTCAATTACTGACACTCCAATAGTGCAGCACACCCTCAATTACTGACACTGCAATAGTGCAGCACACACTCAATTACTGACACTCCAATAGTGCAGCACACCCTCAATTACTGACACTCCAATAGTGCAGCACACCCTCAATTAGTGACAATAAAATGTGCACCACACCCGCAATTAATGATTCTCCAATAGAGCAGCACACACTCAATTACTGACACTCCAATAGTGCAGCACACCCTCAATTACTGACACTCCAATAGTGCAGCACACCCTCAAAAACTGACACTCCAGTAGTGAAGCGCACCCTCAATTACTGACACTCCAATAGTGCAGCACACCCTCAATTACTGACACTCCAATAGTGTAGCACACCCTCAATTACTGACACACCAATAGTGCAGCACACCCTCAATTACTGACACTCCAATAGTGCAGCACACCCTCAATTACTGACACTCCAATTGTGCAGCACACCCTCAATTACTGACTCTCCAATAGTGCAGCACACACTCAATTACTGACACTCCAATAGTGCAGCACACCCTCAATTACTGACACTCCAATAGTGCAGCAAACCCTCAATTACTGACACTCTAATATTGCAGCACACCCTCAATTACTGACACTCCAGTAGTGCAGCACACCCTCAATTACTTACACTCCAATAGTGCTGCACAGCCTCAATTACTGACACTCCAAAAGTGCAGCACACCCTCAATTACCGAAACTCCAATAGTGCAGCACACCCTCAATAACTGACACTCCAATAGTGCAGCACACCCTCAATTACTGACACTGCAATAGTGCAGCACACCCTCAATTACTGACACTCCAATAGTGCAGCACACCCTCAATTACTGACACTCCAATAGTGCAGCACACCCTCAATTACTGACACTCCAATAGTGCAGCACACCCTCAATTACTGACACTCCAATATTGCAGCACACCCTCAATTACTGACACACCAATAGTGCAGCACACCTTCAATTACTGACATTCCAATAGTGCTGCACAGCCTCAATTACTGACACTCGAATAGTGCAGCACACCCTCAATTACCGAAACTCCAATAGTGCAGCACACCCTCAATTACTGACACTCCAATAGTTCAGCACTGACTGAATTACTGGCACTCCAATAGTGCAGCACACCCTCAATTACTGACACTCCAATAGTGCAGCACACCCTCAATTACTGACACTCCAATAGTGCAGCACAGACTAAATTACTGGCACTCCAATAGTGCAGCACACCCTCAATTACTGACACTCCAATAGTGCAACACATCCTCAATTACTGACACTCCAATACTGCAGCACACCCTCAATTACTGGCACTCCAATAGTGCAGCACACCCTCAATTACTGACACTCCAGTAGTGCAGCACACCCTCGATTACAGACACACCAATAGTGCAGCACACAGTCAATTACTGACACTCCAATAGTACAGCACACCCTCAATTACTGACTCTCCAATAGTGCAGCACACCCTCAATTACTGACTCTCCAATAATGCAACACACCCTCAATTAATGACACTCCAACATTGCAGCATAGACTGAATTACTGACACACCAATAGTGCAGCACACACTGAATTACTGACACTCCAATAGTGCAGCACACCCTCAATTACACTTACTCCAGTACTGCAGCACACCCTCAATTACTGACACTCCAATAGTGCAGCACACCCTCAATTACACTTACTCCAGTATTGCAGCACAACCTCAATTACTGACAAACCAATAGTGCAGCACACCCTCAATTACTGACTCTCCAATAGTGCAGCACACCCTCATTAATGTCGCTCCAATAGTGCAGCACACGCTCAATTACTAACACTCCAATAGTGCAGCACACGCTCAATTACTAACACTCCAATAGTGCAGCACAGCCTCAATTACTGACACCCCAATTGTGCAGCACAGCCTCAATTACTGACACTCCAATAGTGCAGCACACCCTCAATTACTGACACTCCAATAGTGCAACACACTCTCAATAAATGACACTCCAGTAGTGCAGCACACCCTCAATTAATGTCGCTCCAATAGTGCAGCACACGCTCCATTACTAACACTCCAATAGTGCAGCACAGCCTCAATTACTGAAACTCCAATAGTGCAGCACACGCTCAATTACTAACTCTCCAATAGTGCAGCACACGCTCCATTACTAACACTCCAATAGTGCAGCACAGCCTCAATTACTGCCACTCCAATAGTGCAGCGCAGCCTCAATTACTGAAACTTCAATAGTGCAGCACAGCCTCAATTACTTACAGTCCAATAGTGCAGCACACCCTCAATTACTCACACTCCAATAGTGCTGCACAGCCTGAATTACTGACACTCCAATAGTGCAGCACACCCTCAATTACTGGCACTCCAATAGTACAGCACACATTCAATTACTGACACTCCAATAGCTCATCACAAACTCAATTACTGACACTCCAATAGTGCAGCACACCCTCAATTACTGACACTCCAATAGTGCAGCACACACTCAATTACTGACACTCCAATAGTGCAGCACACCCTCAATTACTGACACTCCAATAGTGCAGCACACCCTCAATTAGTGACAATAAAATGTGCACCACACCCGCAATTAATGATTCTCCAATAGAGCAGCACACACTCAATTACTGACACTCCAATAGTGCAGCACACCCTCAATTACTGACACTCCAATAGTGCAGCACACCCTCAAAAACTGACACTCCAGTAGTGAAGCGCACCCTCAATTACTGACACTCCAATAGTGCAGCACACCCTCAATTACTGACACTCCAATAGTGTAGCACACCCTCAATTACTGACACACCAATAGTGCAGCACACCCTCAATTACTGACACTCCAATAGTGCAGCACACCCTCAATTACTGACACTCCAATTGTGCAGCACACCCTCAATTACTGACTCTCCAATAGTGCAGCACACACTCAATTACTGACACTCCAATAGTGCAGCACACCCTCAATTACTGACACTCCAATAGTGCAGCAAACCCTCAATTACTGACACTCTAATATTGCAGCACACCCTCAATTACTGACACTCCAGTAGTGCAGCACACCCTCAATTACTTACACTCCAATAGTGCTGCACAGCCTCAATTACTGACACTCCAAAAGTGCAGCACACCCTCAATTACCGAAACTCCAATAGTGCAGCACACCCTCAATAACTGACACTCCAATAGTGCAGCACACCATCAATTACTGACACTCAAATAGTACAGCACACCCTCAATTTCTGACACTCCAATAGCGCATCACACACTCAATTACTGAAACTCCAATATTGCAGCACACCCTCAATTACTCACACTCCAATAGTGCTGCACTGCCTCAATTACTGACACTCCAATAGTGCAGCACACCCTCAATTACTGCAACTCCATTAGTGCAGCAAACACACAATTATTGACTCTCCAATAGTGCAGCACACCCTCAATTACTGACACTCCAATAGTGCAGCACACCCTCAATTACTGGCACTCCAATAGTACAGCACACCCTCAATACTGACACTCCAATAGTGCAGCACACCCTCAATTAATGACACTCCAATAGTGCAGCACAACCTCAATTAATGACACTCCAATAGTGCAGCACAACCTCAATTAATGACACTCCAATAGCGCAGCACACACACAATTACTGACACTGAAATAGTGCACCACACCCTCAATTACTGACACTCCAATAGTGCAGCTCACCCTCAATTACTGACACTCCAATAGTGCAGCACAAC
This sequence comes from Isurus oxyrinchus, assembly GCA_026770705.1. Lineage (NCBI taxonomy): Eukaryota > Metazoa > Chordata > Chondrichthyes > Lamniformes > Lamnidae > Isurus > Isurus oxyrinchus. The sequence goes on from JANJGN010000068.1 coordinate 8,246, forward strand.
CTCAATTACTGACACTCCAACAGTGCAGCACACCCTCAATTACTGACACTCCAATAGAGCAGCACACCCTCAATTACTGACACTCCAATAGAGCAGCACACCCTCAATTACTGACACTCCAATAGAGCAGCACACGCTCAATTACTGACACTCCAATAGTGCAGCACAACCTCAATTACTGACACTCCAACAGTGCAGCACACCCTCAATTACTTACACTCCAATAGAGCAGCACACGCTCAATTACTGACACTCCAATAGCGCAGCGCACACACAATTACTGACACTGAAATAGTGCACCACACCCTCAATTACTGACACTCAAATAGGGCAGCTCACCCTCAATTACTGAGACTTCAATAGTGCAGCGCACAATCAAATGCTGACACTCCAATACTGCAGCTCACCCTCAATTACTGACACTACAATACTGCAGCACACCCTCAATTACTGACACTCCAATAGTGCAGCACACCCTCAATTACTGACACACCAATAGTGCAGCACACCCTCAATTACTGACACTCCATTAGTGCAGCACACCCTCAATTACTGAAACTCCAATAGTGCAGCACACACACAATTACTGACACTCCATTAGTGCAGCACATCCTCAATTACTGACAATCCAATTGTGCAGCACACCCTCAATTACTGGCACTGCAATAGTGCAGCACACCCTCAATTACCGACAATCCAATAGTGCAGCACACCCTCAATTACTGTCACGCCAATAGTGCAGCACACCCTCAATTACTGACACACCAATAGTGCTGCACACCCTGAATTACTGACTCTCCGATAGTGCAGCACACACTCAATTACTGACACTCCAATAGTGCAGCACACCCTCAATTACTGACACTCCAATAGTGCAGCACACCCTCAATTACTGACACTCCAATAGTGCAGCACACCCTCAATTACTGACACTCCAATTGTGCAGCACACCCTCAATTACTGACTCTCCAATAGTGCAGCACACACTCAATTACTGACACTCCAATAGTGCAGCACACCCTCAATTACTGACACTCCAATAGTGCAGCAAACCCTCAATTACTGACACTCTAATATTGCAGCACACCCTCAATTACTGACACTCCAGTAGTGCAGCACACCCTCAATTACTTACACTCCAATAGTGCTGCACAGCCTCAATTACTGACACTCCAAAAGTGCAGCACACCCTCAATTACCGAAACTCCAATAGTGCAGCACACCCTCAATAACTGACACTCCAATAGTGCAGCACACCCTCAATTACTGACACTGCAATAGTGCAGCACACCCTCAATTACTGACACTCCAATAGTGCAGCACACCCTCAATTACTGACACTCCAATAGTGCAGCACACCCTCAATTACTGACACTCCAATAGTGCAGCACACCCTCAATTACTGACACTCCAATATTGCAGCACACCCTCAATTACTGACACACCAATAGTGCAGCACACCTTCAATTACTGACATTCCAATAGTGCTGCACAGCCTCAATTACTGACACTCGAATAGTGCAGCACACCCTCAATTACCGAAACTCCAATAGTGCAGCACACCCTCAATTACTGACACTCCAATAGTTCAGCACTGACTGAATTACTGGCACTCCAATAGTGCAGCACACCCTCAATTACTGACACTCCAATAGTGCAGCACACCCTCAATTACTGACACTCCAATAGTGCAGCACAGACTAAATTACTGGCACTCCAATAGTGCAGCACACCCTCAATTACTGACACTCCAATAGTGCAACACATCCTCAATTACTGACACTCCAATACTGCAGCACACCCTCAATTACTGGCACTCCAATAGTGCAGCACACCCTCAATTACTGACACTCCAGTAGTGCAGCACACCCTCGATTACAGACACACCAATAGTGCAGCACACAGTCAATTACTGACACTCCAATAGTACAGCACACCCTCAATTACTGACTCTCCAATAGTGCAGCACACCCTCAATTACTGACTCTCCAATAATGCAACACACCCTCAATTAATGACACTCCAACATTGCAGCATAGACTGAATTACTGACACACCAATAGTGCAGCACACACTGAATTACTGACACTCCAATAGTGCAGCACACCCTCAATTACACTTACTCCAGTACTGCAGCACACCCTCAATTACTGACACTCCAATAGTGCAGCACACCCTCAATTACACTTACTCCAGTATTGCAGCACAACCTCAATTACTGACAAACCAATAGTGCAGCACACCCTCAATTACTGACTCTCCAATAGTGCAGCACACCCTCATTAATGTCGCTCCAATAGTGCAGCACACGCTCAATTACTAACACTCCAATAGTGCAGCACACGCTCAATTACTAACACTCCAATAGTGCAGCACAGCCTCAATTACTGACACCCCAATTGTGCAGCACAGCCTCAATTACTGACACTCCAATAGTGCAGCACACCCTCAATTACTGACACTCCAATAGTGCAACACACTCTCAATAAATGACACTCCAGTAGTGCAGCACACCCTCAATTAATGTCGCTCCAATAGTGCAGCACACGCTCCATTACTAACACTCCAATAGTGCAGCACAGCCTCAATTACTGAAACTCCAATAGTGCAGCACACGCTCAATTACTAACTCTCCAATAGTGCAGCACACGCTCCATTACTAACACTCCAATAGTGCAGCACAGCCTCAATTACTGCCACTCCAATAGTGCAGCGCAGCCTCAATTACTGAAACTTCAATAGTGCAGCACAGCCTCAATTACTTACAGTCCAATAGTGCAGCACACCCTCAATTACTCACACTCCAATAGTGCTGCACAGCCTGAATTACTGACACTCCAATAGTGCAGCACACCCTCAATTACTGGCACTCCAATAGTACAGCACACATTCAATTACTGACACTCCAATAGCTCATCACAAACTCAATTACTGACACTCCAATAGTGCAGCACACCCTCAATTACTGACACTCCAATAGTGCAGCACACACTCAATTACTGACACTCCAATAGTGCAGCACACCCTCAATTACTGACACTCCAATAGTGCAGCACACCCTCAATTAGTGACAATAAAATGTGCACCACACCCGCAATTAATGATTCTCCAATAGAGCAGCACACACTCAATTACTGACACTCCAATAGTGCAGCACACCCTCAATTACTGACACTCCAATAGTGCAGCACACCCTCAAAAACTGACACTCCAGTAGTGAAGCGCACCCTCAATTACTGACACTCCAATAGTGCAGCACACCCTCAATTACTGACACTCCAATAGTGTAGCACACCCTCAATTACTGACACACCAATAGTGCAGCACACCCTCAATTACTGACACTCCAATAGTGCAGCACACCCTCAATTACTGACACTCCAATTGTGCAGCACACCCTCAATTACTGACTCTCCAATAGTGCAGCACACACTCAATTACTGACACTCCAATAGTGCAGCACACCCTCAATTACTGACACTCCAATAGTGCAGCAAACCCTCAATTACTGACACTCTAATATTGCAGCACACCCTCAATTACTGACACTCCAGTAGTGCAGCACACCCTCAATTACTTACACTCCAATAGTGCTGCACAGCCTCAATTACTGACACTCCAAAAGTGCAGCACACCCTCAATTACCGAAACTCCAATAGTGCAGCACACCCTCAATAACTGACACTCCAATAGTGCAGCACACCATCAATTACTGACACTCAAATAGTACAGCACACCCTCAATTTCTGACACTCCAATAGCGCATCACACACTCAATTACTGAAACTCCAATATTGCAGCACACCCTCAATTACTCACACTCCAATAGTGCTGCACTGCCTCAATTACTGACACTCCAATAGTGCAGCACACCCTCAATTACTGCAACTCCATTAGTGCAGCAAACACACAATTATTGACTCTCCAATAGTGCAGCACACCCTCAATTACTGACACTCCAATAGTGCAGCACACCCTCAATTACTGGCACTCCAATAGTACAGCACACCCTCAATACTGACACTCCAATAGTGCAGCACACCCTCAATTAATGACACTCCAATAGTGCAGCACAACCTCAATTAATGACACTCCAATAGTGCAGCACAACCTCAATTAATGACACTCCAATAGCGCAGCACACACACAATTACTGACACTGAAATAGTGCACCACACCCTCAATTACTGACACTCCAATAGTGCAGCTCACCCTCAATTACTGACACTCCAATAGTGCAGCACAACCTCAATTACTGACACTCCAACAGTGCAGCACACCCTCAATTACTGACACTCCAATAGAGCAGCACACCCTCAATTACTGACACTCCAATAGAGCAGCACACCCTCAATTACTGACACTCCAATAGAGCAGCACACGCTCAATTACTGACACTCCAATAGTGCAGCACAACCTCAATTACTGACACTCCAACAGTGCAGCACACCCTCAATTACTTACACTCCAATAGAGCAGCACACGCTCAATTACTGACACTCCAATAGCGCAGCGCACACACAATTACTGACACTGAAATAGTGCACCACACCCTCAATTACTGACACTCAAATAGGGCAGCTCACCCTCAATTACTGAGACTTCAATAGTGCAGCGCACAATCAAATGCTGACACTCCAATACTGCAGCTCACCCTCAATTACTGACACTACAATACTGCAGCACACCCTCAATTACTGACACTCCAATAGTGCAGCACACCCTCAATTACTGACACACCAATAGTGCAGCACACCCTCAATTACTGACACTCCATTAGTGCAGCACACCCTCAATTACTGAAACTCCAATAGTGCAGCACACACACAATTACTGACACTCCATTAGTGCAGCACATCCTCAATTACTGACAATCCAATTGTGCAGCACACCCTCAATTACTGGCACTGCAATAGTGCAGCACACCCTCAATTACCGACAATCCAATAGTGCAGCACACCCTCAATTACTGTCACGCCAATAGTGCAGCACACCCTCAATTACTGACACACCAATAGTGCTGCACACCCTGAATTACTGACTCTCCGATAGTGCAGCACACACTCAATTACTGACACTCCAATAGTGCAGCACACCCTCAATTACTGACACTCCAATAGTGCAGCACACCCTCAATTACTGACACTCCAATAGTGCAGCACACCCTCAATTACTGACACTCCAATACTGCAGCACACCCTCAATTACTGACACTCCAATATTGCAGCACACCCTCAATTACTGAGACTTCAATAGTGCAGCGCACAATCAAATGCTGACACTCCAATACTGCAGCTCACCCTCAATTACTGACACTACAATACTGCAGAACACCCTCAATTACTGACACTCCAATAGTGCAGCACACCTTCAATTACTCACACTCCAATAGTGCTGCACAGCCTCAATTACTGACACTCCAAAAGTGCAGCACAACCTCAATTACCGTAACTCCAATAGTGCAGCACACAGACAATTATTGACACTCCAATAGTGCAGCACACCATCAATTACTGACACTCAAATAGTGCAGCACACCCTCAATTACTGACACTCCAATAGAGCAGCACACCCTCAATTACTGACACTCCAATAGAGCAGCACACCCTCAATTACTGACACTCCAATATTGCAGCACACAAACAATTACTGACACTCCAATAGTGCAGCACACCCTCAATTACTGACACTCCAATAGTGCAGCACACCCTCAATTACTGACACTCCAATAGTGCAGCACATCCTCAATTACTGACACTCCAATTGTGCAGCACAGCCTCAATTACTGACACTCCAATAGTGCAGCAGACCCTCAATTACTGAGACTCCAATTGTGCAGCACACACACAATTACTGAGACTCCAATTGTGCAGCACACACTCAATTACTGACACTCCAATAGTGCAGCACAGACTAAATTACTGGCACTCCAATAGTGCAGCACACCCTCAATTACTGACACTCCAATAGTGCAACACATCCTCAATTACTGACACTCCAATACTGCAGCACACCCTCAATTACTGGCACTCCAATAGTGCAGCACACCCTCAATTACTGACACTCCAGTAGTGCAGCACACCCTCGATTACAGACACACCAATAGTGCAGCACACAGTGAATTACTGACACTCCAATAGTGCAGCACACCCTCAATTACTGACTCTCCAATAGTGCAGCACACCCTCAATTACTGACACTCCAATAGAACAGCACACCCTTAATTACTGACTCTCCAATAATGCAACACACCCTCAATTAATGACACTCCAACATTGCAGCATAGACTGAATTACTGACACACCGATAGTGCAGCACACACTGAATTACTGACACTCCAATAGTGCAGCACACCCTCAATTACACTTACTCCAGTACTGCAGCACACCCTCAATAACTGACACTCCAATAGTGCAGCACACCCTCAATTACACTTACTCCAGTATTGCAGCACAACCTCAATTACTGACAAACCAATAGTGCAGCACACCCTCAATTACTGACTCTCCAATAGTGCAGCACACCCTCATTAATGTCGCTCCAATAGTGCAGCACACGCTCAATTACTAACACTCCAATAGTGCAGCACACGCTCAATTACTAACACTCCAATAGTGCAGAACAGCCTCAATTACTGACACTCCAATAGTGCAGCACACCCTCAATTACTGACACTCCAATAGTGCAACACACTCTCAATAAATGACACTCCAGTAGTGCAGCACACCCTCAATTAATGTCGCTCCAATAGTGCAGCACACGCTCCATTACTAACACTCCAATAGTGCAGCACAGCCTCAATTACTGAAACTCCAATAGTGCAGCACACGCTCAATTACTAACTCTCCAATAGTGCAGCACACGCTCCATTACTAACACTCCAATAGTGCAGCACTGCCTCAATTACTGCCACTCCAATAGTGCAGCGCAGCCTCAATTACTGAAACTTCAATAGTGCAGCACAGCCTCAATTACTTACAGTCCAATAGTGCAGCACACCCTCAATTACTCACACTCCAATAGTGCTGCACAGCCTGAATTACTGACACTCCAATAGTGCAGCACACCCTCAATTACTGGCACTCCAATAGTACAGCACACATTCAATTACTGACACTCCAATAGCGCATCACAAACTCAATTACTGACACTCCAATAGTGCAGCACACCCTCAATTACTGACACTCCAATAGTGCAGCACACACTCAATTACTGACACTCCAATAGTGCAGCACACCCTCAATTACTGACACTCCAATAGTGCAGCACACCCTCATTTACTGACACTCCAATAGTGCAGCACACCCTCAATTACTGACACTCCAATAGTGCAGCACACCCTCAAAAACTGACACTCCAGTAGTGAAGCGCACCCTCAATTACTGACACTCCAATAGTGCAGCACACCCTCAATTACTGACACTCCAATAGTGTAGCACACCCTCAATTACTGACACACCAATAGTGCAGCACACCCTCAATTACTGACACTCCAATAGTGCAGCACACCCTCAATTACTGACACTCCAATTGTGCAGCACACCCTCAATTACTGACACTCCAATAGTGCAGCACACCCTCAATTACTGACACTCTAATATAGCAGCACACCCTCAATTACTGACACTCCAATAGTGCAGCACACACTCAATTACTGACACTCCAATAGTGCAGCACACCCTCAATTACTGACACTCCAATAGTGCAGCACACCCTCAATTACTGACACTCTAATATTGCAGCACACCCTCAATTACTGACACTCCAATAGTGCAGCACACCCTCAATTACTTACACTCCAATAGTGCTGCACAGCCTCAATTACTGACACTCCAAAAGTGCAGCACACCCTCAATTACCGAAACTCCAATAGTGCAGCACACCCTCAATAACTGACACTCCAATAGTGCAGCACACCATCAATTACTGACACTCAAATAGTACAGCACACCCTCAATTTCTGACACTCCAATAGCGCCTCACACACTCACTTACTGAAACTCCAATATTGCAGCACACCCTCAATTACTCACACTCCAATAGTGCTGCACGGCCTCAATTACTGACACTCCAATAGTGCAGCACACCCTCAATTACTGCAACTCCATTAGTGCAGCAAACACACAATTATTGACTCTCCAATAGTGCAGCACACCCTCAATTACTGACACTCCAATAGTGCAGCACACCCTCAATTACTGGCACTCCAATTGTACAGCACACCCTCAATACTGACACTCCAATAGTGCAGCACACCCTCTATTACTGACACTCCAATGGTGCAGCACAACCTCAATTAATGACACTCCAATAGCGCAGCACACACACAATTACTGACACTGAAATAGTGCACCACACCCTCAATTACTGACACTCCAATAGTGCAGCTCACCCTCAATTACTGACACTCCAATAGTGCAGCTCACCCTCAATCACTGACAATCCAATAGTGCAGCACAACCTCAATTACTGACACTCCAACAGTGCAGCACATCCTCAATTACTGACACTCCAATAGAGCAGCACACGCTCAATTACTGACACTCCAATAGCGCAGCGCACACACAATTACTGACACTGAAATAGTGCAGCACACCCTCAATTACTGACACTCAAATAGGGCAGCTCACCCTCAATTACTGAGACTTCAATAGTGCAGCGCACAATCAAATGCTGACACTCCAATACTGCAGCTCACCCTCAATTACTGAAACTACAATACTGCTGCACACCCTCAATTACTGACACACCAATAGTGCAGCACACCCTCAATTACTGACACTCCATTAGTGCAGCACACCCTCAATTACTGAAACTCCAATAGTGCAGCACACACACAATTACTGACACTCCATTAGTGCAGCACATCCTCAATTACTGACAGTCCAATTGTGCAGCACACCCTCAATTACTGACACTGCAATAGTGCAGCACACCCTCAATTACTGACACTCCAATAGTGCAGCACACCCTCAATTACTGACACTCCAATAGTGCAGCACACACTCAATTACTGACACTCCAATAGTGCAGCACACCCTCAATTACTGACACTCCAATAGTGCAGCACACCCTCATTTACTGACACTCCAATAGTGCAGCACACCCTCAATTACTGACACTCCAATAGTGCAGCACACCCTCAAAAACTGACACTCCAGTAGTGAAGCGCACCCTCAATTACTGACACTCCAATAGTGCAGCACACCCTCAATTACTGACACTCCAATAGTGTAGCACACCCTCAATTACTGACACACCAATAGTGCAGCACACCCTCAATTACTGACACTCCAATAGTGCAGCACACCCTCAATTACTGACACTCCAATTGTGCAGCACACCCTCAATTACTGACACTCCAATAGTGCAGCACACCCTCAATTACTGACACTCTAATATAGCAGCACACCCTCAATTACTGACACTCCAATAGTGCAGCACACACTCAATTACTGACACTCCAATAGTGCAGCACACCCTCAATTACTGACACTCCAATAGTGCAGCACACCCTCAATTACTGACACTCTAATATTGCAGCACACCCTCAATTACTGACACTCCAATAGTGCAGCACACCCTCAATTACTTACACTCCAATAGTGCTGCACAGCCTCAATTACTGACACTCCAAAAGTGCAGCACACCCTCAATTACCGAAACTCCAATAGTGCAGCACACCCTCAATAACTGACACTCCAATAGTGCAGCACACCATCAATTACTGACACTCAAATAGTACAGCACACCCTCAATTTCTGACACTCCAATAGCGCCTCACACACTCACTTACTGAAACTCCAATATTGCAGCACACCCTCAATTACTCACACTCCAATAGTGCTGCACGGCCTCAATTACTGACACTCCAATAGTGCAGCACACCCTCAATTACTGCAACTCCATTAGTGCAGCAAACACACAATTATTGACTCTCCAATAGTGCAGCACACCCTCAATTACTGACACTCCAATAGTGCAGCACACCCTCAATTACTGGCACTCCAATTGTACAGCACACCCTCAATACTGACACTCCAATAGTGCAGCACACCCTCTATTACTGACACTCCAATGGTGCAGCACAACCTCAATTAATGACACTCCAATAGCGCAGCACACACACAATTACTGACACTGAAATAGTGCACCACACCCTCAATTACTGACACTCCAATAGTGCAGCTCACCCTCAATTACTGACACTCCAATAGTGCAGCTCACCCTCAATCACTGACAATCCAATAGTGCAGCACAACCTCAATTACTGACACTCCAACAGTGCAGCACATCCTCAATTACTGACACTCCAATAGAGCAGCACACGCTCAATTACTGACACTCCAATAGCGCAGCGCACACACAATTACTGACACTGAAATAGTGCACCACACCCTCAATTACTGACACTCAAATAGGGCAGCTCACCCTCAATTACTGAGACTTCAATAGTGCAGCGCACAATCAAATGCTGACACTCCAATACTGCAGCTCACCCTCAATTACTGAAACTACAATACTGCTGCACACCCTCAATTACTGACACACCAATAGTGCAGCACACCCTCAATTACTGACACTCCATTAGTGCAGCACACCCTCAATTACTGAAACTCCAATAGTGCAGCACACACACAATTACTGACACTCCATTAGTGCAGCACATCCTCAATTACTGACAGTCCAATTGTGCAGCACACCCTCAATTACTGACACTGCAATAGTGCAGCACACCCTCAATTACTGACAATCCAATAGTGCAGCACACCCTCAATTACTGTCACTCCAATAGTGCAGCACACCCTCTATTACTGACACACCAATAGTGCTGCACACCCTCAATTACTGACTCTCCGATAGTGCAGCACACCCTCAATTACTGACACTCCAATAGTGCAGCACACCCTCAATTACTGACACTCCAATACTGCAGCACACCCTCAATTACTGACACTCCAATATTGCAGCACACCCTCAATTACTGACACACAAATAGGGCAGCTCACCCTCAATTACTGAGACTTCAATAGTGCAGCGCACAATCAAATGCTGACACTCCAATACTGCAGCTCACCCTCAATTACTGACACTACAATACTGCAGAACACCCTCAATTACTGACACACCAATAGTGCAGCACACCGTCAATTACTGACACTCCAATAGTGCAGCACACCCTCAATAACTGAAACTCCAATTTTGCAGCACACTCTCAATTACTGACACTCCAGTTGTACAGCACACCCTCAATTACTGACACTCCAATAGCGCAGCACACCCTCAATTACTGACACTCCAATAGCGCATCACACACTCAATTACTGACACTCCAATAGTGCAGCACACACTCAATTACTGACACTCCAATAGTGCAGCACACCCTCAATTACTGGCACTCCAATAGTACAGCGCACCCTCCATACTGACACTCCAATAGTGCAGCACACCCTCTATTACTGACACTCCAATGGTGCAGCACAACCTCAATTAATGACACTCCAATAGCGCAGCACAACCTCAATTAATGACACTCCAATAGCGCAGCACACACACAATTACTGACACTGAAATAGTGCACCACACCCTCAATTACTGACACTCCAATAGTGCAGCTCACCCTCAATTACTGACACTCCAATAGTGCAGCTCACCCTCAATCACTGACAATCCAATAGTGCAGCACAACCTCAATTACTGACACTCCAACAGTGCAGCACACCCTCAATTACTGACACTCCAATAGAGCAGCACACGCTCAATTACTGACACTCCAATAGCGCAGCGCACACACAATTACTGACACTGAAATAGTGCACCACACCCTCAATTACTGACACTCAAATAGGGCAGCTCACCCTCAATTCCTGAGACTTCAATAGTGCAGCGCACACTCAAATGCTGACACTCCAATACTGCAGCTCACCCTCAATTACTGACACTACAATACTGCAGCACACCCTCAATTACTGACACACCAATAGTGCAGCACACCCTCAATTACTGACACTCCAATAGTGCAGCACACCCTCAATTACTGAAACTCCAATAGTGCAGCACACACACAATTACTGACACTCCATTAGTGCAGCACATCCTCAATTACTGACACTCCAATTGTGCAGCACACCCTCAATTTCTGACACTCCAATAGTGCAGCACACCCTCAATTACTGACACTGCAATAGTGCAGCACACCCTCAATTACTGTCACTCCAATAGTGCAGCACACCCTCAATTACTGACACACCAATAGTGCTGCACACCCTCAATTACTGACTCTCCGATAGTGCAGGACACCCTCAATTACTGACACTCCAATAGTGCAGCACACCCTCAATTACTGACACTCCAATAGTGCAGCACACCCTCAATTACTGACACTCCAATACTGCAGCACACCCTCAATTACTGACACTCCAATATTGCAGCACACCCTCAATTACTGACTCTCCAATAGTGCAGCACACCTTCAATTACTGACACACCAATAGTGCAGCACACCCTCAATTACTGAAACTCCAATAGTGCAGCACACACACAATTACTGACACTCCATTAGTGCAGCACATCCTCAATTACTGACAGTCCAATTGTGCAGCACACCCTCAATTACTGACACTGCAATAGTGCAGCACACCCTCAATTACTGACACTGCAATAGTGCAGCACACCCTCAATTACTGTCACTCCAATAGTGCAGCAAACCCTCAATTACTGACTCTCCGATATTGCAGCACACCCTCAATTACTGACACTCCAATAGTGCAGCACACCCTCAATTACTGACACTCCAATACTGCAGCACACCCTCAATTACTGACACTCCAATATTGCAGCACACCCTCAATTACTGACACTCCAAAAGTGCAGCACACGTCAATTACTGACACTCCAATAGTGCAGCACAACCTCAATTACTGACACTCCAATACTGCAGCACACCCTCAATTACTGACACTCCAATACTGCAGCACACCCTCAATTACTGACACTCCAATATTGCAGCACACCCTCAATTACTGACACTCCAATAGTGCAGCACACGTCAATTACTGACACTCCAATAGTGCAGCACAACCTCAATTACTGACACTCCAATAGTGCAGCACACCCTCAATTAGAGTTACTCCAATATTGCAGCACAACCTCAATTACTGACAAACCAATAGTGCAGCACACCCTGAATTACTGAAACTTCAATAGTGCAGCAGAGCCTCAATTACTTACACTCCAATAGTGCAGCACACCCTCCATTACTGACACTCCAATAGTGCAGCTCACCCTCAATTACTGACACTCCAATAGAGCAGCACGCACTCAATTACTGACACTCCAATAGAGCAGCACACCCTCAATTACTGACACTCCAATAGTGCAGCACACCCTCAAAAACTGACACTCCAATAGTGCAGCACACCCTCAAAAACTGACTCTCCAATAGTGCAGCACACACTCAATTCCTGACACTCCAATAGTGCAGCACACCCTCAATTAATGAAACTTCAATAGTGCAGCTGAGACTCAATTACTTACACTCCAATAGTGCAGCACACGCTCAATTACTGACACTCCAATAGTGCAGCACACCCACAATTACTGACACTCCAATAGTGCAGCACACCCTCAATTAGTGACACTCAAAAGTGCAGCACACCCTCAATTACTGACACTCCAATAGTGCAGCACACCCTCAATTACTGACACTCCAATAGTGCAGCACACCCTCAAAAACTTACACTCCAGTAGTGCACCGCACCCTCAAATACTGACACTCCAATAATGCAGCACACCCTCAATTACTGACGCACCAATAGTGCTTTACACCCTCAATTACTGACACTCCAAAGTTGCTGCTCACCCTCAAAAACTGACACTCCAATAGTGCAGCACACCCTCAATTAGAGTTACTCCAATATTGCAGCACACACTCAATTACTGACACTCCAATAGTGCAGCACACCCTCAATTACTGTCACTCCAATAGTGCAAAACACCCTCAAAAACTGACACTCCAGTAGTGCAGCGCACCCTCAATTATTGACACTCCAATAGTGCAGCACCCCCTCAATTACTGACACTCCAATAGTGCAGCACACCCTCAATTACTCCCACTCCAATAGTGTTGCACAGCCTCAATTACTCACACTCCAATAGTGCAGCACACCCTCAATTTATCAAACTCCAATAGTGCTGCACTGCCTCAATTACTGACACTCCAATAGTGCAGCACAACCTCAATTACTGAAACTCCAATAGTGCAGCAAACACACAATTATTGATACTCCAGTTGTGCAGCACACCCTCAATTACTGGCACTCCAATAGTACAGCACACACTCAATTACTGACACTCCAATATCTCATCACACACTCAAATACTGACACTCCAATAGTGCAGCGCACCCTCAATTACGGACATTCCAATAGTGCAGCACAACGTCAATTATTGCACTCCAATAGTGCAGCACAACATCAATTGATGACACTCCAATAGGGCAGCACACTTTCAATTACAGACACTCCAATAGTGCAGCACACACACAGTTACTGACACTGAAACAGTGCACTACACCCTCAATTACTGTCACTCCAATAGTGCAGCACGCCCTCAATTACTGACACTCCAATAGTGCAGCACACGCACAAGTACTGACACTCCAATAGAGCAGCACACACTCAATTACTGACACACCAATAGTGCAGCACACGCACAAGTACTGACACTCCAATAGAGCAGCACACCCTCAATTACTGACACTCCAATAGAGCAGCACACCCTCAAAAACTGACACTCCAGTAGTGCAGCGCACCCTCAATTACTGGCACTCCAATAGTACAGCACACCCTCCATTACTGACTCTCCAATAGTGCAGCACACCCTCAATTACTGACACTCCAATAGTGCAGCACACCCTCAATTACTGACACACCAATAGTGCAGCACACCCTCATTAGTGACACTAAAATGTACAGCACACCCTCATATCATGACACTCCAATAGAGCAGCACACCCTCAATTACTGACACTCCATTAGTGCAGCACACCCTCAAAAACTGACACTCCAGTAGTGCAGCGCACCCTCAATTACTGACACACCAATAGTGCTTTACACCCTCAATTACTGACACTCCAATAGTGCAGCACACCCTCAAAAACTGACACTCCAGTAGTGCAGCACACACTCAATTACTGACACTCCAATAGTGCAGCACACCCTCAAAAACTGACACTCCTGTAGTGCAGCGAACCCTCAATTACTGACACACCAATAGTGCTTTACACCCTCAATTACTGACACTCCAATAGTACAGCACACCCTCAATTACTGACTCTCCAATAGTGCAGCACACCCGCAATTAGATTTACTCCAATATTGCAGCAGGCACTCAATTACTGACAAACCAATAGTGCAGCACACCCTCAATTACTGACACTCCAATAGTGCAGCACACACTCAATTACTGACACTCCAATAGTGCAGCACAATGTCAATTTATGACACTCCAATAGTGCAGCACAACCTCAATTGATGACACTCCAATAGGGCAGCACACCCTCAATTACTGACACTCCAATAGAGCAGCGCAACCTCAAATACTGTCACTCCAATATTGCAGCTGACCCTCAATTACTGACACTCCAGTAGTGCAGCACACCCTCAATTACTGACACTCCAATATTGCAGCACACCCTCAATTACTGAAACTTCAATAGTGCAGCACACCCTCAATTACTGACACTCCAATAGTGCAGCACACCCTCAATTACTGACACTCCAATAGTGCAGTGCACACTCAATTACTGACACTCCAATTGTGCAGCACACCCTCAATTACTGACACTACAATATTGCAGCACACCCTCAATTACTGACACTCCAATAGTGCAGCGCGCCCTCAATTACTGACACTCCAATAGTGCAGCACACCCTCAATTACTGAAACTCCAATAGTGCAGCACACACACAATTATTGACACTCCAATAGTGCAGCACAATTCAATTACTGATACTCCAATTGTACAGCACACCCTCAATTACAGACACACCAATAGCGCATCACACACTCAATTACTGAGACTCCAATAGTGCAGCACACACTCAAATACGGACAATCCAATAGTGCAGCACACCCTCAATTACTGACACTCCAATAGTGCAGCACACCCTCAATTACTGACACACCAATAGTGCAGCACACCCACAATTACTGACACTCCAATAGTGCAGCACAACCTCAATTAATGACACTTCAATAGTGCAGCACACCCTCAATTACTGACACACCAATAGTGCAGCACACCCACAATTACTGACACTCCAATAGTGCAGCACAACCTCAATTAATGACACTTCAATAGTGCAGCACACCCTCAATTCTGACTCTCCAATAGTACAGAACACCATCAATTACTGGCACTCCAATAGCGCAGCTCACCCTCAATTACTGACACTCCAATAGTGCAGCACACCCTCAATTACTGACACTCCAATAGTGCAGCACACCCTCCATTACTGACACTCCAATAGAGCAGCACACACTCAATTACTGACACTCCAATAGTGCAGCACACCCTCAATTACTGTCACTCCAATAGTGCAGCAGACCCTCAATTACTGACACTCCAATAGTGCAGCACAACGTCAATTAATGACACTCCAATAGGGCAGCACACCCTCAATTACTGACACTCCAATAGTGCAGCTCACCCTCAAATAATGACACTCCAATAGTGCAGCACACCCTCAATTACTGAGACTCCAATAGTGCAGCGCACACTCAATTACTGACACTCCGATTGTGCAGCACAGCCTCAATTACTGACACTCCAATAGTGCAGCACACCCTCAATTGCTGAGACTCCAATATTGCAGCACACCCTCAATTACTGACACTCCAATAGTGCAGCACACCCTCAATTACTGACACTCCAATAGTGCAGCACATACTCAATTACTGACACTCCAATAGTGCAGCACACCATCAATAACTGACACTCCAATAGTGCTGCAGACCCTCAATTACTGACACTGCAATAGTGCAGCACACCCTCAATTACTGACACTCCAATAGTGCAGCACACCCTCAATTACTGACACTCCAATAGTGCAGCACACCCTCAATTACTGAAACTCCAATAGTGCAGCACACACACAATTATTGACACTCCAATAGTGCACCACAATTCAATTACTGACACTCCAGTAGTGCAGCGCACCCTCAATTACTGACACACCAATAGTGCAGCACACCCCAATTACTGACACTCCAATAGTACAGCACACCCTCCATTACTGACTCTCCAATAGTGCAGCACACCCTCAATTACTGACACTCCAATAGTGCAGCACAACGTCAATTTATGACACTCCAATATTGCAGCACACCCTCAATTACTGACACTCCAATAGGGCAGCACACCCTGAATTACTGACACTCCAATAGAGCTGCGCACCCTCAAATACTGTCACTCCAATATTGCAGCTGACACTCAATTACTGACACTCCGATAGTGCAGCGCACACTCAATTACTGACACTCCAATTGTGCAGCACACACTCAATTACTGACACTCCAATAGTGCAGCACACCCTCAATTACTGACACTCCAATATTGTGGCACACCCTCAATTACTGACACTCCAATAGTGCAGCAGACCCTCAATTACTCACACTCCAGTAGTTCTGCACAGCCTCAATCACTGACACTCCAATAGTGCAGCACATCCTCAATTACTGAAACTCCAATAGTGCAGCACACCCTCAATTACTGACAATCCAATAGTGCAGCACACCCTCAATTAATGACACTCCAATAGTGCATCACACACTCAATTACTGACACTCCAATAGTGCAGCACACACTCAAATACAGACACTCCAATAGTGCAGCGCACACTCAATTACTGACACTCCGATTGTGCAGCACAACCTCAATTACTGACACTCCAATAGTGCAGCACACCCTCAATTACTGACACTCCAATAATGCAGCGCACACTCAATTACTGACACTCCAATTGTGCAGCACAGCCTCAATTACTGACACTCCAACAGTGCAGCACACCCTCAATTACTGACACTCCAATATTGCAGCAGACCCTCAATTACTGACACTCCAATAGTGCAGCACACCCTCAATTACTGAAACTCCAATAGTGCAGCACACCCTCAATTACCTACACACCAATAGTGCAGCACACCCTCAATTACTGACACTCCAATAGTGCAGCATACCCTCAATTACTGACACTCCAGTAGTTCTGCACAGCCTCAATTACTGGCACTCCAATAGTGCAGCAGACCCTCAATTACTGAAACTCCAATAGTGCAGCACACACACAATTATTGACACTGCAATAGTGCAGCACAGTTCAATTACTGACACTCTAATTGTACCGCACACCCTCAATTACTGACACTCCAATAGCACATCACACACTCAATTACTGACACTCCAATAGTGCAGCACACACTCAAATACTGACACTCCAATAGTGCAGCAGACCCTCAATTACTGAGACTCCAATAGCGCAGCACACACACAATCAGTGACACTCAAAAGTGCAGCACACCCTCAATTCATGAAACTCCAATAGAGCATCACACCCTCAATTACTGACACTCCATTAGTGCAGCACACCCTCAAAAACTGACACTCCAGTAGTGCAGCGCACCCTCAATTACTGACACACCAATAGTGCTTTACACCTTCAATTACTGACACTCCAATAGTGCAGCACACCGTCAATTACTGAAACTCAAATAGTGCAGCAAACACACAATTATTGACACTCCAATAGTGAAGCACAATTCAATTACTGACACTCCAATTGTACAGCACACCCTCAATTACTGACACTCCAATAGCGCATCACACACTCAATTACTGACACTCCAATAGTGCAGCACACCCTCAATTACTGAAACTCCAATAGTGCAGCACACACACAATTATTGACACTCCAATAGTGCACCACAATTCAATTACTGACACTCCAGTAGTGCAGCGCACCCTCAATTACTGACACACCAATAGTGCAGCACACCCCAATTACTGACACTCCAATAGTACAGCACACCCTCCATTACTGACTCTCCAATAGTGCAGCACACCCTCAATTACTGACACTCCAATAGTGCAGCACAACGTCAATTTATGACACTCCAATATTGCAGCACACCCTCAATTACTGACACTCCAATAGGGCAGCACACCCTGAATTACTGACACTCCAATAGAGCTGCGCACCCTCAAATACTGTCACTCCAATATTGCAGCTGACACTCAATTACTGACACTCCGATAGTGCAGCGCACACTCAATTACTGACACTCCAATTGTGCAGCACACACTCAATTACTGACACTCCAATAGTGCAGCACACCCTCAATTACTGACACTCCAATATTGTGGCACACCCTCAATTACTGACACTCCAATAGTGCAGCAGACCCTCAATTACTCACACTCCAGTAGTTCTGCACAGCCTCAATCACTGACACTCCAATAGTGCAGCACATCCTCAATTACTGAAACTCCAATAGTGCAGCACACCCTCAATTACTGACAATCCAATAGTGCAGCACACCCTCAATTAATGACACTCCAATAGTGCATCACACACTCAATTACTGACACTCCAATAGTGCAGCACACACTCAAATACAGACACTCCAATAGTGCAGCGCACACTCAATTACTGACACTCCGATTGTGCAGCACAACCTCAATTACTGACACTCCAATAGTGCAGCACACCCTCAATTACTGACACTCCAATAATGCAGCGCACACTCAATTACTGACACTCCAATTGTGCAGCACAGCCTCAATTACTGACACTCCAACAGTGCAGCACACCCTCAATTACTGACACTCCAATATTGCAGCAGACCCTCAATTACTGACACTCCAATAGTGCAGCACACCCTCAATTACTGAAACTCCAATAGTGCAGCACACCCTCAATTACCTACACACCAATAGTGCAGCACACCCTCAATTACTGACACTCCAATAGTGCAGCATACCCTCAATTACTGACACTCCAGTAGTTCTGCACAGCCTCAATTACTGGCACTCCAATAGTGCAGCAGACCCTCAATTACTGAAACTCCAATAGTGCAGCACACACACAATTATTGACACTGCAATAGTGCAGCACAGTTCAATTACTGACACTCTAATTGTACCGCACACCCTCAATTACTGACACTCCAATAGCACATCACACACTCAATTACTGACACTCCAATAGTGCAGCACACACTCAAATACTGACACTCCAATAGTGCAGCAGACCCTCAATTACTGAGACTCCAATAGCGCAGCACACACACAATCAGTGACACTCAAAAGTGCAGCACACCCTCAATTCATGAAACTCCAATAGAGCATCACACCCTCAATTACTGACACTCCATTAGTGCAGCACACCCTCAAAAACTGACACTCCAGTAGTGCAGCGCACCCTCAATTACTGACACACCAATAGTGCTTTACACCTTCAATTACTGACACTCCAATAGTGCAGCACACCGTCAATTACTGAAACTCAAATAGTGCAGCAAACACACAATTATTGACACTCCAATAGTGAAGCACAATTCAATTACTGACACTCCAATTGTACAGCACACCCTCAATTACTGACACTCCAATAGCGCATCACACACTCAATTACTGACACTCCAATCGTGCAGCACACCCTCAATTCCTGATCGTCCAATAGTGCAGCGCACCCTCAATTACTGACACTCCCATAGTGCAGCACACCCTCAATTACTGACACTCCAATAGTGCAGCACACACTCAATTACTGACACTCCAATAGTGCAGCGCACCCTCAATTACTGACACTCCAATAGTGCAGCGCACCCTCAATTACTGACACTCCAATAGTGCAGCACACACTCAATTACTGACACTCCAATAGTGCAGCGCACCCTCAATTACTGACACTCCAATAGTGCAGCACACCCTCAATTACTGACACTCCAATAGTGCAGCACACCATCAATTACTGACACTCCAATAGTGCAGCACACCCTCAATTACTGACACTCCAATAGTGCAGCACACCCTCAATTACTGACACTCCAATAGTGCAGCACACCCTCAATTACTGAAACTCCAATAGTGCAGCACACACACAATTATTGACACTCCAATAGTGCACCACAATTCAATTACAGACAGTCCAATTGTACAGCACACCTTCAAAAACTGACACTCCAGTAGTGCAGCACACCCTCAATTACTGACACACCAATAGTGCTTTACACCCTCAATTACTGACACTCCAATAGTGCAGCACACCCTCAAAAACTGACACTCCAGTAGTGCAGCACACACTCAATTACTGACACTCCAATAGTGCAGAACACCCTCAAAAACTGACACTCCTGTAGTGCAGCGAACCCTCAATTACTGACACACCAATAGTTCTTTACACCCTCAATTACTGACACTCCAATAGTACAGCACACCCTCAATTACTGACTCTCCAATAGTGCAGCACACCCGCAATTAGATTTACTCCAATATTGCAGCAGACACTCAATTACTGACACTCCAATATTGCAGCACACCCTCAATTACTGACACTCCAATAGTGCAGCACACCCTCAATTACTGGCACTCCAATAGTGCAGCGCACACTCAATTACTGACACTCCAATTTGCAGAACAGCCTCAATTACTGACACTCCAATAGTGCAGCACACCCTCAATTACTGACACTCCAATAGTGCAGCGCACACTCAATAACTGACACTCCAATTTGCAGCACAGCCTCATTTACTGACACTCCAATAGTGCAGCACACCCTCAATTAGTTACACTAAAATGTGCAGCACACAGTCAATTACTGACACTCCAATAGAGCAGCACACACTCAATTACTGACACTCCAATAGTGCAGCACACCCTCAATTACTGACACTCCAACATTGCAGCATAGCCTCAATTACTCACACTCCAATAGTGCAGCACACGTCAATTACTGACACTCCAAAGGTGCTGCACACCCTCAAAAACTGACACTCAAATAGTGCAGCACACCCTGAATTACTGACACTCCAATAGTGCAGCACACCCTCAATTACTCACACTCCAATAGTGCTGCACACACTCAATTACTGACACTCCAATAGTGCAGCACAACCTCAATTAATTACACTCCAAAAGTGCAGCACACCCTCAATTACTGACACTCCAATAGTGCAACTCACCCTCAATTACTGACACTCCAAAAGTGCAGCACACCCTCAATTACTGACACTCCAATAGTGCAGCACAACCTCAATTAATGACACTCCAATAGTGCAGCACAACCTCAATTAATGACACTCCAATAATGCAGCACAACCTCAATTAATGACACTCCAATAGGGCAGCACACCCTCAATTACTGACACTCCAATAGTGCAGCACAACCTCAATTAATGACACTCCAATAGGGCAGCACATCCTCAATTATTGACATACCAATAGCGCAGCACAAACACAATTACTGACACTGAAATAGTGCACCACACCCTCAATTACTGACACTCCAATAGAGCAGCACACCCTCAATTACTGACACTCCAATAGTGCAGCACACCCCCAATTACTGACACTCCAATAGTGCAGCACACCTTCAATTACTAACACTCCAATAGTGCAGCACACCCTCAATTACTGACACTCCATTAGTGTAGCACACCCTCAATTAATGACACTCCAATAGTGCAGCACACCCTCAATTACTGACACTCCAATATTGCAGCACACCCTCAATTACTGACACTCCAATAGTGCAGCACACACTCAATTAATGACACTCCAACATTGCAGCATAGCCTCAATTACTGACACTCCAATAGTGCAGCACACCCTCAATTACTGACACTCCAATAGTGCAGCAAAGCCTCAATTACTGACACTCCAATAGTGCAGCACACGTCAATTACAGACACTCCAAAGGTGCTGCACACCCTCAAAAACTGACACTCCAATAGTGCAGCACACACTGAATTACTGTCCCTCCAATAGTGCAGCACACCCTCAATTACTGAAACTTCAATAGTGCAGCAGAGCCTCAATTACTTACACTCCAACAGTGCAGCACACCCTCAATTACTGACACTCCAATAGTGCAGCACACCCTCAATTACTGGCACTCCAATAGTGCAGCGCACACTCAATTACTGACACTCCAATTTGCAGAACAGCCTCAATTACTGACACTCCAATAGTGCAGCACACCCTCAATTACTGACACTCCAATAGTGCAGCGCACACTCAATAACTGACACTCCAATTTGCAGCACAGCCTCATTTACTGACACTCCAATTGTGCAGCGCACCCTCAATTACTGACACTCCAATAGTGCAGCACACCCTCAATTACTCACACTCCAATAGTGCTGCACAGCCTCAATTACTGACACTCCAATAGTGCAGCACACCATCAATTGCTGACACTCAAATAGTGCATCACACACTCAATTACTGACAATCCAATACAGTAGCACACACTCAATTACTGACACACCAATAGTGCAGCACACCCTCAATTACTGACTCTCCAATAGTGCAGCACTCCCTCAATTACTGACACTCCAATAGTGCAGCACAACCTCAATTAATGACACTCCAATAGGGCAGCACAACCTCAATTCTGACACTCCAATACTACAGCACACACACAATTACTGACACTGAAATAGTGCACCACACACTCAATTACTGACACTCCAATAGTGCAGCACACCCTCAAAAACAGACACTCCAGTAGTGCAGCACACCCTCAATTACTGACACACCAATAGTGCAGCACACCCTCAATTACTGGCACTCCAATAGTACAGCACACCCTCAATTACTGACTCTCCAATAGTGCAGCACACCCTCAATTACTGACACTCCAATAGTGCAGCACACACTCAATTACTGACACTCCAATAGTGCAGCACACCCTCAATTACTGACACTCCAATAGTGCAGCACACCATCAATTGCTGACACTCAAATAGTGCATCACACACTCAATTACTTACAGTCCAATGTTGCTACACATGCACAAATACTGACACTCCAATTCTGCAGCACACCCTCAATTACAGACACGCCAGTATTGCATCACACACTAAAATACTGACACTCCAATAGTGCAGCTCACACTCAATTACTGACACTCCAATAGTGCAGCACACACTCAATTACTGACACTCCAATAGTGCAGCACACCCTCAATTACTTACAGTCCAATGTTGCTGCACATGCACAAATACTGACACTCCAATTCTGCAGCACACGCTCAATTACAGACACGCCAGTATTGCATCACACAATAAAATACTGACACACCAATCGTGCAGAACACACTCAATTATTGACACGCCAAAAATGCAGCACACCCTCAATTACTGACACTCCAATATTGCAGCAAACAATCAATTACTGACACTCCAATAGTGCAGCACAAGCTCAATTACTGACACACCAGTTGTGCAGCACACCATCAATTACTGACACTCCAATAGTGCAGCACACACTCAATTACGGACACTCCATTAGTGTACCAAACCCGCAATTTGTGACACTCCAGTTGTGCAACACACCCTCAATTACTGACTCTCCAATAGTGCAGCACACCCTCCATTACTGACTCTGCAATATTGCAGCACACCCTCAATTACTTACAATGCAATGGTGCTGCACACGCTCAAAAACTGACACTCCAATTGTGCTGCGCACCCTCAATTACAGAGACGCCAGAAGTGCATCACACACTCAACTACTGACACTCCAGTAGTGCAGCACACAATCAATTACTGACACTCCAATAGTGCAGCACAGCGTCAATTACTGACACTCCAATAGTGCAGCTCACCCTCAATTACTGACACTCCAATAGTGCAGCACACCCTCAATTACTGACACTCCAATAGACCAGCACACACTCAATTACTGACACTCCAATAGTGTAGCACAGCCTCAATTACTGACACTCCAATAGTGCAGCACACACTCAATTACTGACACTCCAATACTGCAGCACAGCCTCAATTACTGACACTCCAATAGTGCAGCACACCCTCAATTACTGACACTCCAATAGTGCAGCACACCCTCAATTACTGACACTCCAATAGTGCAGCACACCCTCAATTACTGACACTCCAATAGTGCAGCTCACCCTCAAATAATGACACTCCAATAGTGCACCTCACCCTCAATTACTGACACTCCAGTAGTGCCGCACACCCTCAATTACTGACACTACAATAGTGCAGCACACACAGAATTATTGACACTCCAATAGTGCAGCACACCCTCAATTACTGGCACTCCAATAGTGCAGCACACCCTCAATTACTCACACTCCAATAGTGCAGCACACCCTCAATTACCGAAACTCCAATAGTGCAGCACACACACAATTACTGACACTCCAATAGTGCAGCACACCCTCAATACTGACACTCCAATAGCGCATCACACACTCAATTACTGACACTCCAATAGTGCAGCACACCGTCAATTACAGAGACTCCAATAGTTCAGCACACCCTCAATTACTGACAGTCAAATAGTGCAGAGCACCCTCAATTACTGACAATCCAATAGTGCAGAACATCCTCGATTACTGATACTACAATAGTGCAGCACAACCTCAATTACTGACACTCCAATAGTGCAGCACACCCTCAATTACTGACACTCCAATATTGCAGCACACCCTCAATTACTGACTCTCCAATTGTGCAACACACACTCAATTACTGCACTCCAATAGTGCAGCACACCCTCAATTACTGACACTCAAATAGTACAGCACACACTCAATTACTGACACTCAAATATTGCAGCACACCCTCAATTACTGACTCTCCAATTGTGCAGCACACACTCAATTACTGACACTCCAATAGTGCAGCACACCCTCAATTACTGACACTCAAATATTGCAGCACACCCTCAATTACTGACACTCCAATAGTGCAGCACACACTCAATTACTGACACTCCAATAGTGCAGCACAGCGTCAATTACTCACACTCCAATAGTGCAGCACACACTCAATTACTGACACTCCAATAGTGCAGCACAGCGTCAATTACTCACACTCCAATAGTGCAGCACACCCTCAATTACTGACACTCCAATAGTGCAGCACAGCGTCAATTACTCACACTCCAATAGTGCAGCACACCCTCAATTACTGACACTCCAATAGTGCAGCACATACTCAATTACTGACACTCCATTAGTGCAGCACACCCTCAATTACTGACACTCCAATAGTGCAGCACAACCTCAATTACTGACACTCCAATAGTGCAGCACACCCTCAATTACTGATACTCCAATAGTGCAGTTCATCCTCAATTACTGACACTCCAATATTGCAGCACACCCTCAATTACTGACACTCCAATTGCGCAGCACACCCTCAATTACTGACACTCCAATAATGCCGCACACCCTCAATTACTGACACTCCAATAGTGCAGCACACCCTCAATTACAGACACTCCAATATTGCAGCACACACTCAATTACTGACACACCAATAGCTTAGCTCACCCTCAATTACTGACACTCCAATAGTGCAGCACACCCTCAATTACTGACACTCCAATAGTGCAGCACACCCTCATTTACTGACACTCCTACAGTGCAGCACACCCTCAATTACTGACACTCCAATAGTGCAGCAAACCCTCAATTACTGACACTCCATTAGTGCAGCACACACTCAATTACTGACACTCCAATAGTGCAGCACACCCTCAATTACTGTCACTCCAATAGTGCAACTCACCCTCAAATACTGACACTCCAATAGTGCACCTCACCCTCAATTACTGATACTACAATACTACAGCACACCGTCAATTACTGACATTCCAATTGTGCAGCGTACCCTCAATTACTGACACTCCAGTAGTGCAGCACACCCTCAATTACGGGCACTACAATACTGCAGCTCACCCTCAATTACTGACACTCAAATATTGCAGCACACCCTCAATTACTGACACTCCTATAGTGCAGCACACCCTCAGTTACTGACACTCCAATAGTGCAGCACACACTCAATTACTGACAACTCCATTAGTGAAGCACACACACAATTACAGACACTCCAATAGTGCAGCACACCCTCAATTACTGACACTCCAATAGTGCAGCACACCCTCAATTACTGACACTCCAATAGTGCAGCACACCCTCAATTACTGACACTCCAATAGTGCAATACAACCTCAATTAATGACACTCCAATAGTGCAGCACACCCTCAATTACTGACACACCAATAGTGCAGCACACCCTCAATTACTGACACTCCAATAGTGCAATACAACCTCAATTAATGACACTCCAATAGTGCAGCACACCCTCAATTACTGACACACCAATAGTGCAGCACACCCTCAATTACTGACACTCCAGTAGTTCTGCACACCCTCAATTACTGACACTCCAATAGTGCAGCACACCCTCAATTACTGACACTCCAATATTGCAGCAAACAATCAATTAGTGACACTCCAATAGTGCAGCACACCCTCAATTACTGACACTCCAATAGTGCAGCACACCCTCAATTACTGACACTCCAACATTGCAGCATAGCCTCAATTACTGACACTCCAATAGTGCAGCACAGCCTCAATTACTGACACTCCAATAGTGCAGCACAGCCTCAATTACTGACACTCCAATAGTGCAGCACACGCTGAATTACTGACGCTCCAATAGTGCAGCACACCCTCAATTAGAGTTACTCCAATATTGCAGCACACCCTCAATTACTGACACTCCAATAGCGTATCACACACTCAATTACTGACAATCCAATACTGCAGCACACCCTCAATTACTGACACTCCAATAGTGCAGCACACACTCAATTACTGACCCTGCAATAGTGCAGCACACCCTCAATTACTGACACTGCAATAGTGCAGCACACCCTCAATTCTGATACTCCAATAGCGCAGCACAGCCTCAATTACTGACACCCCAATAGCGCAGCACACACGCAATTACTGACCCTGCAATAGTGCAGCACACCCTCAATTACTGACACTGCAATAGTGCAGCACACCCTCAATTCTGATACTCCAGTAGCGCAGCACAGCCTCAATTACTGACACCCCAATAGCGCAGCACACACGCAATTACTGACACTGAAATAGTGCAGCACACCCTCAATTAATGACACTCCAATAGTGCAGCACACCCTCAATTACTGACACTCCAATAGTGCAGCACACCCTCAATTACTGACACTCCAATAGAGCAGCACACACTCAATTACTGACGCTCCAATAGTGCAGCACACTCTCAATTACTGGCACTCCAATAGTGCAGCACACCCTAAAAAACAGACACTCCAGTAGTGCAGCACACCCTCAATTACTGACACACCAATAGTGCAGCACACCCTCAATTACTGACACTCCAATAGTGCAGCACACCCTAAAAAACAGACACTCCAGTAGTGCAGCACACCCTCAATTACTGACACACCAATAGTGCAGCACACCCTCAATTACTGACTCTCCAATAGTGCAGCACACCCTCAATTACTGAATCTCCAATAGTGCAGCACAGCCTCAATTACTGACACTCCAATAGTGCAGCACACCCTCAATTACTTACAGTCCAATGTTGCTGCACACCCTCAATTACTGACACTCCAATAGTGCAGAACACAATCAATTATTGACACTCCAAAAGTGCAGCACACCCTCAATTACTGACACTCCAATATTGCAGCAAACAATCAATTACTGACACACCAATAGTGCAGCACACCCTCAATTACTTACAGTCCAATGTTGCTGCACATGCTCAAATACTGACACTCCAATTCTGCAGCTCGCACTCCATTACAGACACTCCAATAGCTCAGAACACACTCAATTATTGACAATCCAAAAGTGCAGCACACCCTCAATTACTGAAACTCCAATATTGCAGCACACCCTCAATTACTGACACTCCAATAGTGCAGCACACCGTCAATTACAGAGACTCCAATAGTTCAGCACACCCTCAATTACTGACAGTCAAATAGTGCAGAGCACCCTCAATTACTGACAATCCAATAGTGCAGAACATCCTCGATTACTGATACTACAATAGTGCAGCACAACCTCAATTACTGACACTCCAATAGTGCAGCACACCCTCAATTACTGACACTCCAATATTGCAGCACACCCTCAATTACTGACTCTCCAATTGTGCAGCACACACTCAATTACTGCACTCCAATAGTGCAGCACACCCTCAATTACTGACACTCAAATAGTACAGCACACACTCAATTACTGACACTCCAATATTGCAGCACACCCTCAATTACTGACTCTCCAATTGTGCAGCACACACTCAATTACTGCACTCCAATAGTGCAGCACACCCTCAATTACTGACACTCCAATAGTGCAGCACACACTCAATTACTGACACTCCAATAGTGCAGCACAGCGTCAATTACTCACACTCCAATAGTGCAGCACACCCTCAATTACTGACACTCCAATAGTGCAGCACACCCTCAATTACTGACACTCCAATTGCGCAGCACACCCTCAATTACTGACACTCCAATAATGCCGCACACCCTCAATTACTGACACTCCAATAGTGCAGCACACCCTCAATTACAGACACTCCAATATTGCAGCACACACTCAATTACTGACACACCAATAGCTTAGCTCACCCTCAATTACTGACACTCCAATAGTGCAGCACACCCTCAATTACTGACACTCCAATAGTGCAGCACACCCTCATTTACTGACACTCCTACAGTGCAGCACACCCTCAATTACTGACACTCCAATAGTGCAGCAAACCCTCAATTACTGACACTCCATTAGTGCAGCACACACTCAATTACTGACACTCCAATAGTGCAGCACACCCTCAATTACTGTCACTCCAATAGTGCAGCTCACCCTCAAATACTGACACTCCAATAGTGCACCTCACCCTCAATTACTGATATTACAATACTACAGCACACCGTCAATTACTGACATTCCAATTGTGCAGCGCACCCTCAATTTCTGACACTCCAGTAGTGCAGCACACCCTCAATTACGGGCACTACAATACTGCAGCTCACCCTCAATTACTGACACTCAAATATTGCAGCACACCCTCAATTACTGACACTCCTATAGTGCAGCACACCCTCAGTTACTGACACTCCAATAGTGCAGCACACACTCAATTACTGACAACTCCATTAGTGAAGCACACACACAATTACAGACACTCCAATAGTGCAGCACACCCTCAATTACTGACACTCCAATAGTGCAGCACACCCTCAATTACTGACACTCCAATAGTGCAGCACACCCTCAATTACTGACACTCCAATAGTGCAATACAACCTCAATTAATGACACTCCAATAGTGCAGCACACCCTCAATTACTGACACACCAATAGTGCAGCACACCCTCAATTACTGACACTCCAGTAGTTCTGCACACCCTCAATTACTGACACTCCAATAGTGCAGCACACCCTCAATTACTGACACTCCAATATTGCAGCAAACAATCAATTAGTGACACTCCAATAGTGCAGCACACCCTCAATTACTGACACTCCAATAGTGCAGCACACCCTCAATTACTGACACTCCAACATTGCAGCATAGCCTCAATTACTGACACTCCAATAGTGCAGCACAGCCTCAATTACTGACACTCCAATAGTGCAGCACAGCCTCAATTACTGACACTCCAATAGTGCAGCACACGCTGAATTACTGACGCTCCAATAGTGCAGCACACCCTCAATTACTGACACTCCAATATTGCAGCAAACAATCAATTAGTGACACTCCAATAGTGCAGCACACCCTCAATTACTGACACTCCAATAGTGCAGCACACCCTCAATTACTGACACTCCAACATTGCAGCATAGCCTCAATTACTGACACTCCAATAGTGCAGCACAGCCTCAATTACTGACACTCCAATAGTGCAGCACAGCCTCAATTACTGACACTCCAATAGTGCAGCACACGCTGAATTACTGACGCTCCAATAGTGCAGCACACCCTCAATTAGAGTTACTCCAATATTGCAGCACACCCTCAATTACTGACACTCCAATAGCGTATCACACACTCAATTACTGACAATCCAATACTGCAGCACACCCTCAATTACTGACACTCCAATAGTGCAGCACACACTCAATTACTGACCCTGCAATAGTGCAGCACACCCTCAATTACTGACAGTGCAATAGTGCAGCACACCCTCAATTCTGATACTCCAATAGCGCAGCACAGCCTCAATTACTGACACCCCAATAGCGCAGCACACACGCAATTACTGACCCTGCAATAGTGCAGCACACCCTCAATTACTGACACTGCAATAGTGCAGCACACCCTCAATTCTGATACTCCAGTAGCGCAGCACAGCCTCAATTACTGACACCCCAATAGCGCAGCACACACGCAATTACTGACACTGAAATAGTGCAGCACACCCTCAATTAATGACACTCCAATAGTGCAGCACACCCTCAATTACTGACACTCCAATAGTGCAGCACACCCTCAATTACTGACACTCCAATAGAGCAGCACACACTCAATTACTGACGCTCCAATAGTGCAGCACACTCTCAATTACTGACACTCCAATAGTGCAGCACACCCTAAAAAACAGACACTCCAGTAGTGCAGCACACCCTCAATTACTGACACACCAATAGTGCAGCACACCCTCAATTACTGACACTCCAATAGTGCAGCACACCCTAAAAACCAGACACTCCAGTAGTGCAGCACACCCTCAATTACTGACACACCAATAGTGCAGCACACCCTCAATTACTGACTCTCCAATAGTGCAGCACACCCTCAATTACTGAATCTCCAATAGTGCAGCACAGCCTCAATTACTGACACTCCAATAGTGCAGCACACCCTCAATTACTTACAGTCCAATGTTGCTGCACACCCTCAATTACTGACACTCCAATAGTGCAGAACACAATCAATTATTGACACTCCAAAAGTGCAGCACACCCTCAATTACTGACACTCCAATATTGCAGCAAACAATCAATTACTGACACACCAATAGTGCAGCACACCCTCAATTACTTACAGTCCAATGTTGCTGCACATGCTCAAATACTGACACTCCAATTCTGCAGCTCACACTCCATTACAGACACTCCAATAGCTCAGAACACACTCAATTATTGACAATCCAAAAGTGCAGCACACCCTCAATTACTGAAACTCCAATATTGCAGCACACCCTCAATTACTCACACTCCAATAGTGCTGCACACACTCAATTACTGACACTCCAATAGTGCAGCACAACCTCAATTAATTACACTCCAAAAGTGCAGCACACCCTCAATTACTGACACTCCAATAGTGCAACTCACCCTCAATTACTGACACTCCAAAAGTGCAGCACACCCTCAATTACTGACACTCCAATAGTGCAGCACAACCTCAATTAATGACACTCCAATAGTGCAGCACAACCTCAATTAATGACACTCCAATAATGCAGCACAACCTCAATTAATGACACTCCAATAGGGCAGCACACCCTCAATTACTGACACTCCAATAGTGCAGCACAACCTCAATTAATGACACTCCAATAGGGCAGCACATCCTCAATTATTGACATACCAATAGCGCAGCACAAACACAATTACTGACACTGAAATAGTGCACCACACCCTCAATTACTGACACTCCAATAGAGCAGCACACCCTCAATTACTGACACTCCAATAGTGCAGCACACCCCCAATTACTGACACTCCAATAGTGCAGCACACCTTCAATTACTAACACTCCAATAGTGCAGCACACCCTCAATTACTGACACTCCATTAGTGTAGCACACCCTCAATTAATGACACTCCAATAGTGCAGCACACCCTCAATTACTGACACTCCAATATTGCAGCACACCCTCAATTACTGACACTCCAATAGTGCAGCACACACTCAATTAATGACACTCCAACATTGCAGCATAGCCTCAATTACTGACACTCCAATAGTGCAGCACACCCTCAATTACTGACACTCCAATAGTGCAGCAAAGCCTCAATTACTGACACTCCAATAGTGCAGCACACGTCAATTACAGACACTCCAAAGGTGCTGCACACCCTCAAAAACTGACACTCCAATAGTGCAGCACACACTGAATTACTGTCCCTCCAATAGTGCAGCACACCCTCAATTACTGAAACTTCAATAGTGCAGCAGAGCCTCAATTACTTACACTCCAACAGTGCAGCACACCCTCAATTACTGACACTCCAATAGTGCAGCACACCCTCAATTACTGGCACTCCAATAGTGCAGCGCACACTCAATTACTGACACTCCAATTTGCAGAACAGCCTCAATTACTGACACTCCAATAGTGCAGCACACCCTCAATTACTGACACTCCAATAGTGCAGCGCACACTCAATAACTGACACTCCAATTTGCAGCACAGCCTCATTTACTGACACTCCAATTGTGCAGCGCACCCTCAATTACTGACACTCCAATAGTGCAGCACACCCTCAATTACTCACACTCCAATAGTGCTGCACAGCCTCAATTACTGACACTCCAATAGTGCAGCACACCATCAATTGCTGACACTCAAATAGTGCATCACACACTCAATTACTGACAATCCAATACAGTAGCACACACTCAATTACTGACACACCAATAGTGCAGCACACCCTCAATTACTGACTCTCCAATAGTGCAGCACTCCCTCAATTACTGACACTCCAATAGTGCAGCACAACCTCAATTAATGACACTCCAATAGGGCAGCACAACCTCAATTCTGACACTCCAATACTACAGCACACACACAATTACTGACACTGAAATAGTGCACCACACACTCAATTACTGACACTCCAATAGTGCAGCACACCCTCAAAAACAGACACTCCAGTAGTGCAGCACACCCTCAATTACTGACACACCAATAGTGCAGCACACCCTCAATTACTGGCACTCCAATAGTACAGCACACCCTCAATTACTGACTCTCCAATAGTGCAGCACACCCTCAATTACTGACACTCCAATAGTGCAGCACACACTCAATTACTGACACTCCAATAGTGCAGCACACCCTCAATTACTGACACTCCAATAGTGCAGCACACCATCAATTGCTGACACTCAAATAGTGCATCACACACTCAATTACTTACAGTCCAATGTTGCTACACATGCACAAATACTGACACTCCAATTCTGCAGCACACCCTCAATTACAGACACGCCAGTATTGCATCACACACTAAAATACTGACACTCCAATAGTGCAGCTCACACTCAATTACTGACACTCCAATAGTGCAGCACACACTCAATTACTGACACTCCAATAGTGCAGCACACCCTCAATTACTTACAGTCCAATGTTGCTGCACATGCACAAATACTGACACTCCAATTCTGCAGCACACGCTCAATTACAGACACGCCAGTATTGCATCACACAATAAAATACTGACACACCAATCGTGCAGAACACACTCAATTATTGACACGCCAAAAATGCAGCACACCCTCAATTACTGACACTCCAATATTGCAGCAAACAATCAATTACTGACACTCCAATAGTGCAGCACAAGCTCAATTACTGACACACCAGTTGTGCAGCACACCATCAATTACTGACACTCCAATAGTGCAGCACACACTCAATTACGGACACTCCATTAGTGTACCAAACCCGCAATTTGTGACACTCCAGTTGTGCAACACACCCTCAATTACTGACTCTCCAATAGTGCAGCACACCCTCCATTACTGACTCTGCAATATTGCAGCACACCCTCAATTACTTACAATGCAATGGTGCTGCACACGCTCAAAAACTGACACTCCAATTGTGCTGCGCACCCTCAATTACAGAGACGCCAGAAGTGCATCACACACTCAACTACTGACACTCCAGTAGTGCAGCACACAATCAATTACTGACACTCCAATAGTGCAGCACAGCGTCAATTACTGACACTCCAATAGTGCAGCTCACCCTCAATTACTGACACTCCAATAGTGCAGCACACCCTCAATTACTGACACTCCAATAGACCAGCACACACTCAATTACTGACACTCCAATAGTGTAGCACAGCCTCAATTACTGACACTCCAATAGTGCAGCACACACTCAATTACTGACACTCCAATACTGCAGCACAGCCTCAATTACTGACACTCCAATAGTGCAGCACACCCTCAATTACTGACACTCCAATAGTGCAGCACACCCTCAATTACTGACACTCCAATAGTGCAGCACACCCTCAATTACTGACACTCCAATAGTGCAGCTCACCCTCAAATAATGACACTCCAATAGTGCACCTCACCCTCAATTACTGACACTCCAGTAGTGCCGCACACCCTCAATTACTGACACTACAATAGTGCAGCACACACAGAATTATTGACACTCCAATAGTGCAGCACACCCTCAATTACTGGCACTCCAATAGTGCAGCACACCCTCAATTACTCACACTCCAATAGTGCAGCACACCCTCAATTACCGAAACTCCAATAGTGCAGCACACACACAATTACTGACACTCCAATAGTGCAGCACACCCTCAATACTGACACTCCAATAGCGCATCACACACTCAATTACTGACACTCCAATAGTGCAGCACACCGTCAATTACAGAGACTCCAATAGTTCAGCACAACCTCAATTACTGACAGTCAAATAGTGCAGAGCACCCTCAATTACTGACAATCCAATAGTGCAGAACATCCTCGATTACTGATACTACAATAGTGCAGCACAACCTCAATTACTGACACTCCAATAGTGCAGCACACCCTCAATTACTGACACTCCAATATTGCAGCACACCCTCAATTACTGACTCTCCAATTGTGCAACACACACTCAATTACTGCACTCCAATAGTGCAGCACACCCTCAATTACTGACACTCAAATAGTACAGCACACACTCAATTACTGACACTCAAATATTGCAGCACACCCTCAATTACTGACTCTCCAATTGTGCAGCACACACTCAATTACTGACACTCCAATAGTGCAGCACACCCTCAATTACTGACACTCAAATATTGCAGCACACCCTCAATTACTGACACTCCAATAGTGCAGCACACACTCAATTACTGACACTCCAATAGTGCAGCACAGCGTCAATTACTCACACTCCAATAGTGCAGCACACACTCAATTACTGACACTCCAATAGTGCAGCACAGCGTCAATTACTCACACTCCAATAGTGCAGCACACCCTCAATTACTGACACTCCAATAGTGCAGCACAGCGTCAATTACTCACACTCCAATAGTGCAGCACACCCTCAATTACTGACACTCCAATAGTGCAGCACATACTCAATTACTGACACTCAATTAGTGCAGCACACCCTCAATTACTGACACTCCAATAGTGCAGCACAACCTCAATTACTGACACTCCAATAGTGCAGCACACCCTCAATTACTGATACTCCAATAGTGCAGTTCATCCTCAATTACTGACACTCCAATATTGCAGCACACCCTCAATTACTGACACTCCAATTGCGCAGCACACCCTCAATTACTGACACTCCAATAATGCCGCACACCCTCAATTACTGACACTCCAATAGTGCAGCACACCCTCAATTACAGACACTCCAATATTGCAGCACACACTCAATTACTGACACACCAATAGCTTAGCTCACCCTCAATTACTGACACTCCAATAGTGCAGCACACCCTCAATTACTGACACTCCAATAGTGCAGCACACCCTCATTTACTGACACTCCTACAGTGCAGCACACCCTCAATTACTGACACTCCAATAGTGCAGCAAACCCTCAATTACTGACACTCCATTAGTGCAGCACACACTCAATTACTGACACTCCAATAGTGCAGCACACCCTCAATTACTGTCACTCCAATAGTGCAACTCACCCTCAAATACTGACACTCCAATAGTGCACCTCACCCTCAATTACTGATACTACAATACTACAGCACACCGTCAATTACTGACATTCCAATTGTGCAGCGCACCCTCAATTACTGACACTCCAGTAGTGCAGCACACCCTCAATTACGGGCACTACAATACTGCAGCTCACCCTCAATTACTGACACTCAAATATTGCAGCACACCCTCAATTACTGACACTCCTATAGTGCAGCACACCCTCAGTTACTGACACTCCAATAGTGCAGCACACACTCAATTACTGACAACTCCATTAGTGAAGCACACACACAATTACAGACACTCCAATAGTGCAGCACACCCTCAATTACTGACACTCCAATAGTGCAGCACACCCTCAATTACTGACACTCCAATAGTGCAGCACACCCTCAATTACTGACACTCCAATAGTGCAATACAACCTCAATTAATGACACTCCAATAGTGCAGCACACCCTCAATTACTGACACACCAATAGTGCAGCACACCCTCAATTACTGACACTCCAATAGTGCAATACAACCTCAATTAATGACACTCCAATAGTGCAGCACACCCTCAATTACTGACACACCAATAGTGCAGCACACCCTCAATTACTGACACTCCAGTAGTTCTGCACACCCTCAATTACTGACACTCCAATAGTGCAGCACACCCTCAATTACTGACACTCCAATATTGCAGCAAACAATCAATTAGTGACACTCCAATAGTGCAGCACACCCTCAATTACTGACACTCCAATAGTGCAGCACACCCTCAATTACTGACACTCCAACATTGCAGCATAGCCTCAATTACTGACACTCCAATAGTGCAGCACAGCCTCAATTACTGACACTCCAATAGTGCAGCACAGCCTCAATTACTGACACTCCAATAGTGCAGCACACGCTGAATTACTGACGCTCCAATAGTGCAGCACACCCTCAATTAGAGTTACTCCAATATTGCAGCACACCCTCAATTACTGACACTCCAATAGCGTATCACACACTCAATTACTGACAATCCAATACTGCAGCACACCCTCAATTACTGACACTCCAATAGTGCAGCACACACTCAATTACTGACCCTGCAATAGTGCAGCACACCCTCAATTACTGACACTGCAATAGTGCAGCACACCCTCAATTCTGATACTCCAATAGCGCAGCACAGCCTCAATTACTGACACCCCAATAGCGCAGCACACACGCAATTACTGACCCTGCAATAGTGCAGCACACCCTCAATTACTGACACTGCAATAGTGCAGCACACCCTCAATTCTGATACTCCAGTAGCGCAGCACAGCCTCAATTACTGACACCCCAATAGCGCAGCACACACGCAATTAGTGACACTGAAATAGTGCAGCACACCCTCAATTAATGACACTCCAATAGTGCAGCACACCCTCAATTACTGACACTCCAATAGTGCAGCACACCCTCAATTACTGACACTCCAATAGAGCAGCACACACTCAATTACTGACGCTCCAATAGTGCAGCACACTCTCAATTACTGGCACTCCAATAGTGCAGCACACCCTAAAAAACAGACACTCCAGTAGTGCAGCACACCCTCAATTACTGACACACCAATAGTGCAGCACACCCTCAATTACTGACACTCCAATAGTGCAGCACACCCTAAAAAACAGACACTCCAGTAGTGCAGCACACCCTCAATTACTGACACACCAATAGTGCAGCACACCCTCAATTACTGACTCTCCAATAGTGCAGCACACCCTCAATTACTGAATCTCCAATAGTGCAGCACAGCCTCAATTACTGACACTCCAATAGTGCAGCACACCCTCAATTACTTACAGTCCAATGTTGCTGCACACCCTCAATTACTGACACTCCAATAGTGCAGAACACAATCAATTATTGACACTCCAAAAGTGCAGCACACCCTCAATTACTGACACTCCAATATTGCAGCAAACAATCAATTACTGACACACCAATAGTGCAGCACACCCTCAATTACTTACAGTCCAATGTTGCTGCACATGCTCAAATACTGACACTCCAATTCTGCAGCTCACACTCCATTACAGACACTCCAATAGCTCAGAACACACTCAATTATTGACAATCCAAAAGTGCAGCACACCCTCAATTACTGAAACTCCAATATTGCAGCACACCCTCAATTACTGACACTCCAATAGTGCAGCACACCGTCAATTACAGAGACTCCAATAGTTCAGCACACCCTCAATTACTGACAGTCAAATAGTGCAGAGCACCCTCAATTACTGACAATCCAATAGTGCAGAACATCCTCGATTACTGATACTACAATAGTGCAGCACAACCTCAATTACTGACACTCCAATAGTGCAGCACACCCTCAATTACTGACACTCCAATATTGCAGCACACCCTCAATTACTGACTCTCCAATTGTGCAGCACACACTCAATTACTGCACTCCAATAGTGCAGCACACCCTCAATTACTGACACTCAAATAGTACAGCACACACTCAATTACTGACACTCCAATATTGCAGCACACCCTCAATTACTGACTCTCCAATTGTGCAGCACACACTCAATTACTGCACTCCAATAGTGCAGCACACCCTCAATTACTGACACTCCAATAGTGCAGCACACACTCAATTACTGACACTCCAATAGTGCAGCACAGCGTCAATTACTCACACTCCAATAGTGCAGCACACCCTCAATTACTGACACTCCAATAGTGCAGCACACCCTCAATTACTGACACTCCAATTGCGCAGCACACCCTCAATTACTGACACTCCAATAATGCCGCACACCCTCAATTACTGACACTCCAATAGTGCAGCACACCCTCAATTACAGACACTCCAATATTGCAGCACACACTCAATTACTGACACACCAATAGCTTAGCTCACCCTCAATT
Source organism: Isurus oxyrinchus (assembly GCA_026770705.1). NCBI lineage: Eukaryota > Metazoa > Chordata > Chondrichthyes > Lamniformes > Lamnidae > Isurus > Isurus oxyrinchus. The sequence continues at coordinate 48,222 of JANJGN010000068.1, forward strand.
ACTGACACTCCAATAGTGCAGCACACCCTCAATTACTGACACTCCAATAGTGCAGCACACCCTCATTTACTGACACTCCTACAGTGCAGCACACCCTCAATTACTGACACTCCAATAGTGCAGCAAACCCTCAATTACTGACACTCCATTAGTGCAGCACACACTCAATTACTGACACTCCAATAGTGCAGCACACCCTCAATTACTGTCACTCCAATAGTGCAGCTCACCCTCAAATACTGACACTCCAATAGTGCACCTCACCCTCAATTACTGATATTACAATACTACAGCACACCGTCAATTACTGACATTCCAATTGTGCAGCGCACCCTCAATTTCTGACACTCCAGTAGTGCAGCACACCCTCAATTACGGGCACTACAATACTGCAGCTCACCCTCAATTACTGACACTCAAATATTGCAGCACACCCTCAATTACTGACACTCCTATAGTGCAGCACACCCTCAGTTACTGACACTCCAATAGTGCAGCACACACTCAATTACTGACAACTCCATTAGTGAAGCACACACACAATTACAGACACTCCAATAGTGCAGCACACCCTCAATTACTGACACTCCAATAGTGCAGCACACCCTCAATTACTGACACTCCAATAGTGCAGCACACCCTCAATTACTGACACTCCAATAGTGCAATACAACCTCAATTAATGACACTCCAATAGTGCAGCACTCCCTCAATTACTGACACACCAATAGTGCAGCACACCCTCAATTACTGACACTCCAATAGTGCAATACAACCTCAATTAATGACACTCCAATAGTGCAGCACACCCTCAATTACTGACACACCAATAGTGCAGCACACCCTCAATTACTGACACTCCAGTAGTTCTGCACACCCTCAATTACTGACACTCCAATAGTGCAGCACACCCTCAATTACTGACACTCCAATATTGCAGCAAACAATCAATTAGTGACACTCCAATAGTGCAGCACACCCTCAATTACTGACACTCCAATAGTGCAGCACACCCTCAATTACTGACACTCCAACATTGCAGCATAGCCTCAATTACTGACACTCCAATAGTGCAGCACAGCCTCAATTACTGACACTCCAATAGTGCAGCACAGCCTCAATTACTGACAGTCCAATAGTGCAGCACACGCTGAATTACTGACGCTCCAATAGTGCAGCACACCCTCAATTACTGACACTCCAATATTGCAGCAAACAATCAATTAGTGACACTCCAATGGTGCAGCACACCCTCAATTACTGACACTCCAATAGTGCAGCACACCCTCAATTACTGACACTCCAACATTGCAGCATAGCCTCAATTACTGACACTCCAATAGTGCAGCACAGCCTCAATTACTGACACTCCAATAGTGCAGCACAGCCTCAATTACTGACACTCCAATAGTGCAGCACACGCTGAATTACTGACGCTCCAATAGTGCAGCACACCCTCAATTAGAGTTACTCCAATATTGCAGCACACCCTCAATTACTGACACTCCAATAGCGTATCACACACTCAATTACTGACAATCCAATACTGCAGCACACCCTCAATTACTGACACTCCAATAGTGCAGCACACACTCAATTACTGACCCTGCAATAGTGCAGCACACCCTCAATTACTGACAGTGCAATAGTGCAGCACACCCTCAATTCTGATACTCCAATAGCGCAGCACAGCCTCAATTACTGACACCCCAATAGCGCAGCACACACGCAATTACTGACCCTGCAATAGTGCAGCACACCCTCAATTACTGACACTGCAATAGTGCAGCACACCCTCAATTCTGATACTCCAGTAGCGCAGCACAGCCTCAATTACTGACACCCCAATAGCGCAGCACACACGCAATTACTGACACTGAAATAGTGCAGCACACCCTCAATTAATGACACTCCAATAGTGCAGCACACCCTCAATTACTGACACTCCAATAGTGCAGCACACCCTCAATTACTGACACTCCAATAGAGCAGCACACACTCAATTACTGACGCTCCAATAGTGCAGCACACTCTCAATTACTGACACTCCAATAGTGCAGCACACCCTAAAAAACAGACACTCCAGTAGTGCAGCACACCCTCAATTACTGACACACCAATAGTGCAGCACACCCTCAATTACTGACACTCCAATAGTGCAGCACACCCTAAAAACCAGACACTCCAGTAGTGCAGCACACCCTCAATTACTGACACACCAATAGTGCAGCACACCCTCAATTACTGACTCTCCAATAGTGCAGCACACCCTCAATTACTGAATCTCCAATAGTGCAGCACAGCCTCAATTACTGACACTCCAATAGTGCAGCACACCCTCAATTACTTACAGTCCAATGTTGCTGCACACCCTCAATTACTGACACTCCAATAGTGCAGAACACAATCAATTATTGACACCCCAAAAGTGCAGCACACCCTCAATTACTGACACTCCAATATTGCAGCAAACAATCAATTACTGACACACCAATAGTGCAGCACACCCTCAATTACTTACAGTCCAATGTTGCTGCACATGCTCAAATACTGACACTCCAATTCTGCAGCTCACACTCCATTACAGACACTCCAATAGCTCAGAACACACTCAATTATTGACAATCCAAAAGTGCAGCACACCCTCAATTACTGAAACTCCAATATTGCAGCACACCCTCAATTACTGACACTCCAATAGTGCAGCACACCCTCAATTACTGACACTCCAATAGTGCAGCTCACCCACAATTACTGACTCTCCAATAGTGCAGCTCACCCTCAATTACTGACACTCCAATAGTGCAGCTCACCCTAAATAACTGAGACTCCAACAGTGCAGTTCTTCCTCAATTACTGACACTCCAATAGTGCAGCACACTCTCAATTACTGACACTCCAATAGTGCAGCACACCCTCAATTACTGACACTCCAATAGTACAGCACAGACTCAATTACTGTCAGTCCAATTGTGCAGCGCACCCTCAATTACTGACACTACAATAGTGCAGCACTCGCTCAACTACTGATACTTCATCAGTGCAGCACGCCGTCAATTACTAACACTCCAATAGTACAGCACACCCTCAATTACTGACACTCCAATAGTGCAGCGCACCCTCAATTACTGACACTCCAATAGTGCAGCACACCCTCAATTACAGACACTCCAATATTGCAGCACACACTCAATTACTGACACTCCAATAGTGCAGCACAGCGTCAATTACTCACACTCCAATAGTGCAGCACACCCTCAATTACTGACACTCCAATAGTGCAGCACATACTCAATTACTGACACTCCAATAGTGCAGCACACCCTCAATTACTGACACTCCAATAGTGCAGCACAAACTCAATTACTGACACTCCAATAGTGCAGCACACCCTCAATTACTGATACTCCAATAGTGCAGTTCATCCTCAATTACTGACACTCCAATATTGCAGCACACCCTCAATTACTGACACTCCAATTGCGCAGCACACCCTCAGTTACTGACACTCCAATAATGCCGCACACCCTCAATTACTGACACTCCAATAGTGCAGCACACCCTCAATTACAGACACTCCAATATTGCAGCACACACTCAATTACTGACACACCAATAGCTTAGCTCACCCTCAATTACTGACACTCAAATAGTGCAGCACACCCTCAATTACTTACACTCCAATAGTGCAGCACACCCTCAATTACTGACACTCCTACAGTGCAGCACACCCTCAATTACTGACACTCCAATAGTGCAGCAAACCCTCAATTACTGACACTCCATTAGTGCAGCACACACTCAATTACTGACACTCCAATAGTACAGCACACCCTCAATTACTGACACTCCAATAGTGCAGCACACCCTCAATTACTGACACTCCAATAGTGCAGCACACCCTCAATTACTGTCACTCCAATAGTGCAGCACACACTCAATTACTGACACTCCATTAGTGCAGCACACACTCAATTACTGACACTCCAATAGTGCAGCACACCCTCAATTACTGACACTACAATAGTGCAGCACACACTCAATTACTGACACTCCAATAGTGCAGCACACCCTCAATTACTGACACTACAATAGTGCAGCACACCCTCAAATACTGACACTCCAATAGTGCACCTCACCCTCAATTACTGATACTACAATACTACAGCACACCGTCAATTACTGACATTCCAATTGTGCAGCGCACCCTCAATTACTGACAGTCCAGTAGTGCAGCACACCCTCAATTACGGACACTACAATACTGCAGCTCACCCTCAATTACTGACACTCAAATATTGCAGCACACCCTCAATTACTGACACTCCTATAGTGCAGCACACCCTCAGTTACTGACACTCCAATAGTGCAGCACACACTCAATTACTGACAACTCCAATAGTGAAGCACACACACAATTACAGACACTCCAATAGTGCAGCACAGCCTCAATTACTGACACTCCAATAGTGCAGCACACCCTCAATTACTGACACTCCAATAGTGCAGCACACCCTCAATTACTGACACTCCAATAGTGCAGCACACCCTCAATTACTGACACTCCAATAGTGCAATACAACCTCAATTAATGACACTCCAATAGTGCAGCACACCCTCAATTACTGACACACCAATAGTGCAGCACACCCTCAATTACTGACACTCCAATAATGCAATACAACCTCAATTAATGACACTCCAATAGTGCAGCACACCCTCAATTACTGACACACCAATAGTGCAGCACACCCTCAATTACTGACACTCCAGTAGTTCTGCACACCCTCAATTACTGACACTCCAATAGTGCAGCACACCCTCAATTACTGACACTCCAATATTGCAGCAAACAATCAATTAGTGACACTCCAATAGTGCAGCACACCCTCAATTACTGACACTCCAACATTGCAGCATAGCCTCAATTACTGACACTCCAATAGTGCAGCACAGCCTCAATTACTGACAATCCAATACTGCAGCACACCCTCAATTACTGACACTCCAATAGTGCAGCACACACTCAATTACTGACCCTGCAATAGTGCAGCACACCCTCAATTACTGACACTGCAATAGTGCAGCACACCCTCAATTCTGATACTCCAATAGCGCAGCACAGCCTCAATTACTGACACCCCAATAGCGCAGCACACACGCAATTACTGACCCTGCAATAGTGCAGCACACCCTCAATTACTGACACTGCAATAGTGCAGCACACCCTCAATTCTGATACTCCAGTAGCGCAGCACAGCCTCAATTACTGACACCCCAATAGCGCAGCACACACGCAATTACTGACACTGAAATAGTGCAGCACACCCTCAATTAATGACACTCCAATAGAGCAGCACACACTCAATTACAGACACTCCAATAGTGCAGCACAACCTCAATTACTGACACTCCAATAGTGCAGCACACCCTCAATTACTGAGACTCCAATATTGCAGCACACCCTCAATTACTGACTCTCCAATAGTGCAGCACACCCTCAATTACTGACACTCCAATAGTGCAGCACACACTCAATTACTGACACTCCAATAGTGCAGCACACCCTCAATTACTGACACTCCAATAGTGCAGCACACCATCAATTGCTGACACTCAAATAGTGCATCACACACTCAATTACTTACAGTCCAATGTTGCTACACATGCACAAATACTGACACTCCAATTCTGCAGCACACCCTCAATTACAGACACGCCAGTATTGCATCACACACTAAAATACTGACACTCCAATAGTGCAGCTCACACTCAATTACTGACACTCCAATAGTGCAGCACACACTCAATTACTGACACTCCAATAGTGCAGCACACCCTCAATTACTTACAGTCCAATGTTGCTGCACATGCACAAATACTGACACTCCAATTCTGCAGCACACGCTCAATTACAGACACGCCAGTATTGCATCACACAATAAAATACTGACACACCAATCGTGCAGAACACACTCAATTATTGACACGCCAAAAATGCAGCACACCCTCAATTACTGACACTCCAATATTGCAGCAAACAATCAATTACTGACACTCCAATAGTGCAGCACAAGCTCAATTACTGACACACCAGTTGTGCAGCACACCATCAATTACTGACACTCCAATAGTGCAGCACACACTCAATTACGGACACTCCATTAGTGTACCAAACCCGCAATTTGTGACACTCCAGTTGTGCAACACACCCTCAATTACTGACTCTCCAATAGTGCAGCACACCCTCCATTACTGACTCTGCAATATTGCAGCACACCCTCAATTACTTACAATGCAATGGTGCTGCACACGCTCAAAAACTGACACTCCAATTGTGCTGCGCACCCTCAATTACAGACACGCCAGAAGTGCATCACACACTCAACTACTGACACTCCAGTAGTGCAGCACACAATCAATTACTGACACTCCAATAGTGCAGCACAGCGTCAATTACTGACACTCCAATAGTGCAGCTCACCCTCAATTACTGACACTCCAATAGTGCAGCACACACTCAATTACTGACACTCCAATAGTGTAGCACAGCCTCAATTACTGACACTCCAATAGTGCAGCACACACTCAATTACTGACACTCCAATACTGCAGCACAGCCTCAATTACTGACACTCCAATAGTGCAGCACACCCTCAATTACTGACACTCCAATAGTGCAGCACACCCTCAATTACTGACACTCCAATAGTGCAGCACACCCTCAATTACTGACACTCCAATAGTGCAGCTCACCCTCAAATAATGACACTCCAATAGTGCACCTCACCCTCAATTACTGACACTCCAGTAGTGCCGCACACCCTCAATTACTGACACTACAATAGTGCAGCACACACAGAATTATTGACACTCCAATAGTGCAGCACACACTCAATTACTGACACTCCAATAGTGTAGCACAGCCTCAATTACTGACACTCCAATAGTGCAGCACACACTCAATTACTGACACTCCAATACTGCAGCACAGCCTCAATTACTGACACTCCAATAGTGCAGCACACCCTCAATTACTGACACTCCAATAGTGCAGCACACCCTCAATTACTGACACTCCAATAGTGCAGCACACCCTCAATTACTGACACTCCAATAGTGCAGCTCACCCTCAAATAATGACAATCCAATAGTGCACCTCACCCTCAATTACTGACACTCCAGTAGTGCCGCACACCCTCAATTACTGACACTACAATAGTGCAGCACACACAGAATTATTGACACTCCAATAGTGCAGCACACCCTCAATTACTGGCACTCCAATAGTGCAGCACACCCTCAATTACTCACACTCCAATAGTGCAGCACACCCTCAATTACCGAAACTCCAATAGTGCAGCACACACACAATTACTGACACTCCAATAGTGCAGCACACCCTCAATACTGACACTCCAATAGCGCATCACACACTCAATTACTGACACTCCAATAGTGCAGCACACCGTCAATTACAGAGACTCCAATAGTTCAGCACACCCTCAATTACTGACAGTCAAATAGTGCAGAGCACCCTCAATTACTGACAATCCAATAGTGCAGAACATCCTCGATTACTGATACTACAATAGTGCAGCACAACCTCAATTACTGACACTCCAATAGTGCAGCAGACCCTCAATTACTGACACTCCAATATTGCAGCACACCCTCAATTACTGACTCTCCAATTGTGCAACACACACTCAATTACTGCACTCCAATAGTGCAGCACACCCTCAATTACTGACACTCAAATAGTACAGCACACACTCAATTACTGACACTCAAATATTGCAGCACACCCACAATTACTGACTCTCCAATTGTGCAGCACACACTCAATTACTGACACTCCAATAGTGCAGCACACCCTCAATTACTGACACTCAAATATTGCAGCACACCCTCAATTACTGACACTCCAATAGTGCAGCACACACTCAATTACTGACACTCCAATAGTGCAGCACAGCGTCAATTACTCACACTCCAATAGTGCAGCACACACTCAATTACTGACACTCCAATAGTGCAGCACAGCGTCAATTACTCACACTCCAATAGTGCAGCACACCCTCAATTACTGACACTCCAATAGTGCAGCACAGCGTCAATTACTCACACTCCAATAGTGCAGCACACCCTCAATTACTGACACTCCAATAGTGCAGCACATACTCAATTACTGACACTCCATTAGTGCAGCACACCCTCAGTTACTGACACTCCAATAGTGCAGCACAACCTCAATTACTGACACTCCAATAGTGCAGCACACCCTCAATTACTGATACTCCAATAGTGCAGTTCATCCTCAATTACTGACACTCCAATATTGCAGCACACCCTCAATTACTGACACTCCAATTGCGCAGCACACCCTCAATTACTGACACTCCAATAATGCCGCACACCCTCAATTACTGACACTCCAATAGTGCAGCACACCCTCAATTACAGACACTCCAATATTGCAGCACACACTCAATTACTGACACACCAATAGCTTAGCTCACCCTCAATTACTGACACTCCAATAGTGCAGCACACCCTCAATTACTGACACTCCAATAGTGCAGCACACCCTCATTTACTGACACTCCTACAGTGCAGCACACCCTCAATTACTGACACTCCAATAGTGCAGCAAACCCTCAATTACTGACACTCCATTAGTGCAGCACACACTCAATTACTGACACTCCAATAGTGCAGCACACCCTCAATTACTGTCACTCCAATAGTGCAACTCACCCTCAAATACTGACACTCCAATAGTGCACCTCACCCTCAATTACTGATACTACAATACTACAGCACACCGTCAATTACTGACATTCCAATTGTGCAGCGCACCCTCAATTACTGACACTCCAGTAGTGCAGCACACCCTCAATTACGGGCACTACAATACTGCAGCTCACCCTCAATTACTGACACTCAAATATTGCAGCACACCCTCAATTACTGACACTCCTATAGTGCAGCACACCCTCAGTTACTGACACTCCAATAGTGCAGCACACACTCAATTACTGACAACTCCATTAGTGAAGCACACACACAATTACAGACACTCCAATAGTGCAGCACACCCTCAATTACTGACACTCCAATAGTGCAGCACACCCTCAATTACTGACACTCCAATAGTGCAGCACACCCTCAATTACTGACACTCCAATAGTGCAATACAACCTCAATTAATGACACTCCAATAGTGCAGCACACCCTCAATTACTGACACACCAATAGTGCAGCACACCCTCAATTACTGACACTCCAATAGTGCAATACAACCTCAATTAATGACACTCCAATAGTGCAGCACACCCTCAATTACTGACACACCAATAGTGCAGCACACCCTCAATTACTGACACTCCAGTAGTTCTGCACACCCTCAATTACTGACACTCCAATAGTGCAGCACACCCTCAATTACTGACACTCCAATATTGCAGCAAACAATCAATTAGTGACACTCCAATAGTGCAGCACACCCACAATTACTGACACTCCAATAGTGCAGCACACCCTCAATTACTGACACTCCAACATTGCAGCATAGCCTCAATTACTGACACTCCAATAGTGCAGCACAGCCTCAATTACTGACACTCCAATAGTGCAGCACAGCCTCAATTACTGACACTCCAATAGTGCAGCACACGCTGAATTACTGACGCTCCAATAGTGCAGCACACCCTCAATTAGAGTTACTCCAATATTGCAGCACACCCTCAATTACTGACACTCCAATAGCGTATCACACACTCAATTACTGACAATCCAATACTGCAGCACACCCTCAATTACTGACACTCCAATAGTGCAGCACACACTCAATTACTGACCCTGCAATAGTGCAGCACACCCTCAATTACTGACACTGCAATAGTGCAGCACACCCTCAATTCTGATACTCCAATAGCGCAGCACAGCCTCAATTACTGACACCCCAATAGCGCAGCACACACGCAATTACTGACCCTGCAATAGTGCAGCACACCCTCAATTACTGACACTGCAATAGTGCAGCACACCCTCAATTCTGATACTCCAGTAGCGCAGCACAGCCTCAATTACTGACACCCCAATAGCGCAGCACACACGCAATTACTGACACTGAAATAGTGCAGCACACCCTCAATTAATGACACTCCAATAGTGCAGCACACCCTCAATTACTGACACTCCAATAGAGCAGCACACACTCAATTACTGACGCTCCAATAGTGCAGCACACTCTCAATTACTGACACTCCAATAGTGCAGCACACCCTCAATTACTGACACACCAATAGTGCAGCACACCCTCAATTACTGACACTCCAATAGTGCAGCACACCCTAAAAAACAGACACTCCAGTAGTGCAGCACACCCTCAATTACTGACACACCAATAGTGCATCACACCCTCAATTACTGACTCTCCAATAGTGCAGCACACCCTCAATTACTGAATCTCCAATAGTGCAGCACAGCCTCAATTACTGACACTCCAATAGTGCAGCACACCCTCAATTACTTACAGTCCAATGTTGCTGCACACCCTCAATTACTGACACTCCAATAGTGCAGAACACAATCAATTATTGACACTCCAAAAGTGCAGCACACCCTCAATTACTGACACTCCAATATTGCAGCAAACAATCAATTACTGACACACCAATAGTGCAGCACACCCTCAATTACTTACAGTCCAATGTTGCTGCACATGCTCAAATACTGACACTCCAATTCTGCAGCTCACACTCCATTACAGACACTCCAATAGCTCAGAACACACTCAATTATTGACAATCCAAAAGTGCAGCACACCCTCAATTACTGAAACTCCAATATTGCAGCACACCCTCAATTACTGACACTCCAATAGTGCAGCACACCGTCAATTACAGAGACTCCAATAGTTCAGCACACCCTCAATTACTGACAGTCAAATAGTGCAGAGCACCCTCAATTACTGACAATCCAATAGTGCAGAACATCCTCGATTACTGATACTACAATAGTGCAGCACAACCTCAATTACTGACACTCCAATAGTGCAGCACACCCTCAATTACTGACACTCCAATATTGCAGCACACCCTCAATTACTGACTCTCCAATTGTGCAGCACACACTCAATTACTGCACTCCAATAGTGCAGCACACCCTCAATTACTGACACTCAAATAGTACAGCACACACTCAATTACTGACACTCCAATATTGCAGCACACCCTCAATTACTGACTCTCCAATTGTGCAGCACACACTCAATTACTGCACTCCAATAGTGCAGCACACCCTCAATTACTGACACTCCAATAGTGCAGCACACACTCAATTACTGACACTCCAATAGTGCAGCACAGCGTCAATTACTCACACTCCAATAGTGCAGCACACCCTCAATTACTGACACTCCAATAGTGCAGCACACCCTCAATTACTGACACTCCAATTGCGCAGCACACCCTCAATTACTGACACTCCAATAATGCCGCACACCCTCAATTACTGACACTCCAATAGTGCAGCACACCCTCAATTACAGACACTCCAATATTGCAGCACACACTCAATTACTGACACACCAATAGCTTAGCTCACCCTCAATTACTGACACTCCAATAGTGCAGCACACCCTCAATTACTGACACTCCAATAGTGCAGCACACCCTCATTTACTGACACTCCTACAGTGCAGCACACCCTCAATTACTGACACTCCAATAGTGCAGCAAACCCTCAATTACTGACACTCCATTAGTGCAGCACACACTCAATTACTGACACTCCAATAGTGCAGCACACCCTCAATTACTGTCACTCCAATAGTGCAGCTCACCCTCAAATACTGACACTCCAATAGTGCACCTCACCCTCAATTACTGATATTACAATACTACAGCACACCGTCAATTACTGACATTCCAATTGTGCAGCGCACCCTCAATTACTGACACTCCAGTAGTGCAGCACACCCTCAATTACGGGCACTACAATACTGCAGCTCACCCTCAATTACTGACACTCAAATATTGCAGCACACCCTCAATTACTGACACTCCTATAGTGCAGCACACCCTCAGTTACTGACACTCCAATAGTGCAGCACACACTCAATTACTGACAACTCCATTAGTGAAGCACACACACAATTACAGACACTCCAATAGTGCAGCACACCCTCAATTACTGACACTCCAATAGTGCAGCACACCCTCAATTACTGACACTCCAATAGTGCAATACAACCTCAATTAATGACACTCCAATAGTGCAGCACTCCCTCAATTACTGACACACCAATAGTGCAGCACACCCTCAATTACTGACACTCCAATAGTGCAATACAACCTCAATTAATGACACTCCAATAGTGCAGCACACCCTCAATTACTGACACACCAATAGTGCAGCACACCCTCAATTACTGACACTCCAGTAGTTCTGCACACCCTCAATTACTGACACTCCAATAGTGCAGCACACCCTCAATTACTGACACTCCAATATTGCAGCAAACAATCAATTAGTGACACTCCAATAGTGCAGCACACCCTCAATTACTGACACTCCAATAGTGCAGCACACCCTCAATTACTGACACTCCAACATTGCAGCATAGCCTCAATTACTGACACTCCAATAGTGCAGCACAGCCTCAATTACTGACACTCCAATAGTGCAGCACAGCCTCAATTACTGACACTCCAATAGTGCAGCACACGCTGAATTACTGACGCTCCAATAGTGCAGCACACCCTCAATTACTGACACTCCAATATTGCAGCAAACAATCAATTAGTGACACTCCAATAGTGCAGCACACCCTCAATTACTGACACTCCAATAGTGCAGCACACCCTCAATTACTGACACTCCAACATTGCAGCATAGCCTCAATTACTGACACTCCAATAGTGCAGCACAGCCTCAATTACTGACACTCCAATAGTGCAGCACAGCCTCAATTACTGACACTCCAATAGTGCAGCACACGCTGAATTACTGACGCTCCAATAGTGCAGCACACCCTCAATTAGAGTTACTCCAATATTGCAGCACACCCTCAATTACTGACACTCCAATAGCGTATCACACACTCAATTACTGACAATCCAATACTGCAGCACACCCTCAATTACTGACACTCCAATAGTGCAGCACACACTCAATTACTGACCCTGCAATAGTGCAGCACACCCTCAATTACTGACAGTGCAATAGTGCAGCACACCCTCAATTCTGATACTCCAATAGCGCAGCACAGCCTCAATTACTGACACCCCAATAGCGCAGCACACACGCAATTACTGACCCTGCAATAGTGCAGCACACCCTCAATTACTGACACTGCAATAGTGCAGCACACCCTCAATTCTGATACTCCAGTAGCGCAGCACAGCCTCAATTACTGACACCCCAATAGCGCAGCACACACGCAATTACTGACACTGAAATAGTGCAGCACACCCTCAATTAATGACACTCCAATAGTGCAGCACACCCTCAATTACTGACACTCCAATAGTGCAGCACACCCTCAATTACTGACACTCCAATAGAGCAGCACACACTCAATTACTGACGCTCCAATAGTGCAGCACACTCTCAATTACTGACACTCCAATAGTGCAGCACACCCTAAAAAACAGACACTCCAGTAGTGCAGCACACCCTCAATTACTGACACACCAATAGTGCAGCACACCCTCAATTACTGACACTCCAATAGTGCAGCACACCCTAAAAAACAGACACTCCAGTAGTGCAGCACACCCTCAATTACTGACACACCAATAGTGCAGCACACCCTCAATTACTGACTCTCCAATAGTGCAGCACACCCTCAATTACTGAATCTCCAATAGTGCAGCACAGCCTCAATTACTGACACTCCAATAGTGCAGCACACCCTCAATTACTTACAGTCCAATGTTGCTGCACACCCTCAATTACTGACACTCCAATAGTGCAGAACACAATCAATTATTGACACTCCAAAAGTGCAGCACACCCTCAATTACTGACACTCCAATATTGCAGCAAACAATCAATTACTGACACACCAATAGTGCAGCACACCCTCAATTACTTACAGTCCAATGTTGCTGCACATGCTCAAATACTGACACTCCAATTCTGCAGCTCACACTCCATTACAGACACTCCAATAGCTCAGAACACACTCAATTATTGACAATCCAAAAGTGCAGCACACCCTCAATTACTGAAACTCCAATATTGCAGCACACCCTCAATTACTGACACTCCAATAGTGCAGCACACCCTCAATTACTGACACTCCAATAGTGCAGCTCACCCACAATTACTGACTCTCCAATAGTGCAGCTCACCCTCAATTACTGACACTCCAATAGTGCAGCTCACCCTCAATAACTGAGACTCCAACAGTGCAGTTCTTCCTCAATTACTGACACTCCAATAGTGCAGCACACACTCAATTTATGACACTCCAATAGTGCAGCACACTCTCAATTACTGACACTCCAATAGTGCAGCACACCCTCAATTACTGACACTCCAATAGTACAGCACAGACTCAATTACTGTCAGTCCAATAGTGCAGCGCACCCTCAATTACTGACACTACAATAGTGCAGCACTCGCTCAACTACTGATACTTCATCAGTGCAGCACGCCGTCAATTACTAACACTCCAATAGTACAGCACACCCTCAATTACTGACACTCCAATAGTGCAGCGCACCCTCAATTACTGACACTCCAATAGTGCAGCACACCCTCAATTACAGACACTCCAATATTGCAGCACACACTCAATTACTGACACTCCAATAGTGCAGCACAGCGTCAATTACTCACACTCCAATAGTGCAGCACACCCTCAATTACTGACACTCCAATAGTGCAGCACATACTCAATTACTGACACTCCAATAGTGCAGCACACCCTCAATTACTGACACTCCAATAGTGCAGCACAAACTCAATTACTGACACTCCAATAGTGCAGCACACCCTCAATTACTGATACTCCAATAGTGCAGTTCATCCTCAATTACTGACACTCCAATATTGCAGCACACCCTCAATTACTGACACTCCAATTGCGCAGCACACCCTCAGTTACTGACACTCCAATAATGCCGCACACCCTCAATTACTGACACTCCAATAGTGCAGCACACCCTCAATTACAGACACTCCAATATTGCAGCACACACTCAATTACTGACACACCAATAGCTTAGCTCACCCTCAATTACTGACACTCAAATAGTGCAGCACACCCTCAATTACTTACACTCCAATAGTGCAGCACACCCTCAATTACTGACACTCCTACAGTGCAGCACACCCTCAATTACTGACACTCCAATAGTGCAGCAAACCCTCAATTACTGACACTCCATTAGTGCAGCACACACTCAATTACTGACACTCCAATAGTACAGCACACCCTCAATTACTGACACTCCAATAGTGCAGCACACCCTCAATTACTGACACTCCAATAGTGCAGCACACCCTCAATTACTGTCACTCCAATAGTGCAGCACACACTCAATTACTGACACTCCATTAGTGCAGCACACACTCAATTACTGACACTCCAATAGTGCAGCACACCCTCAATTACTGACACTACAATAGTGCAGCACACACTCAATTACTGACACTCCAATAGTGCAGCACACCCTCAATTACTGACACTACAATAGTGCAGCACACCCTCAAATACTGACACTCCAATAGTGCACCTCACCCTCAATTACTGATACTACAATACTACAGCACACCGTCAATTACTGACATTCCAATTGTGCAGCGCACCCTCAATTACTGACAGTCCAGTAGTGCAGCACACCCTCAATTACGGACACTACAATACTGCAGCTCACCCTCAATTACTGACACTCAAATATTGCAGCACACCCTCAATTACTGACACTCCTATAGTGCAGCACACCCTCAGTTACTGACACTCCAATAGTGCAGCACACACTCAATTACTGACAACTCCAATAGTGAAGCACACACACAATTACAGACACTCCAATAGTGCAGCACAGCCTCAATTACTGACACTCCAATAGTGCAGCACACCCTCAATTACTGACACTCCAATAGTGCAGCACACCCTCAATTACTGACACTCCAATAGTGCAGCACACCCTCAATTACTGACACTCCAATAGTGCAATACAACCTCAATTAATGACACTCCAATAGTGCAGCACACCCTCAATTACTGACACACCAATAGTGCAGCACACCCTCAATTACTGACACTCCAATAATGCAATACAACCTCAATTAATGACACTCCAATAGTGCAGCACACCCTCAATTACTGACACACCAATAGTGCAGCACACCCTCAATTACTGACACTCCAGTAGTTCTGCACACCCTCAATTACTGACACTCCAATAGTGCAGCACACCCTCAATTACTGACACTCCAATATTGCAGCAAACAATCAATTAGTGACACTCCAATAGTGCAGCACACCCTCAATTACTGACACTCCAACATTGCAGCATAGCCTCAATTACTGACACTCCAATAGTGCAGCACAGCCTCAATTACTGACAATCCAATACTGCAGCACACCCTCAATTACTGACACTCCAATAGTGCAGCACACACTCAATTACTGACCCTGCAATAGTGCAGCACACCCTCAATTACTGACACTGCAATAGTGCAGCACACCCTCAATTCTGATACTCCAATAGCGCAGCACAGCCTCAATTACTGACACCCCAATAGCGCAGCACACACGCAATTACTGACCCTGCAATAGTGCAGCACACCCTCAATTACTGACACTGCAATAGTGCAGCACACCCTCAATTCTGATACTCCAGTAGCGCAGCACAGCCTCAATTACTGACACCCCAATAGCGCAGCACACACGCAATTACTGACACTGAAATAGTGCAGCACACCCTCAATTAATGACACTCCAATAGAGCAGCACACACTCAATTACAGACACTCCAATAGTGCAGCACAACCTCAATTACTGACACTCCAATAGTGCAGCACACCCTCAATTACTGAGACTCCAATATTGCAGCACACCCTCAATTGCTGACACTCCAATAGTGCAGCACACCCTCGATTACTGACACTCCAATAGTGCAGCACACACTCAATTACTGACACTCCAATAGTGCAGCACACCCTCAATTACTGACACTCCAATAGAGCAGCACACACTCAATTACTGACGCTCCAATAGTGCAGCACACTCTCAATTACTGACACTCCAATAGTGCAGCACACCCTAAAAAACAGACACTCCAGTAGTGCAGCACACCCTCAATTACTGACACACCAATAGTGCAGCACACCCTCAATTACTGACACTCCAATAGTGCAGCACACCCTAAAAAACAGACACTCCAGTAGTGCAGGAGACACTCAATTACTGACACACCAATAGTGCAGCACACCCTCAATTACTGACTCTCCAATAGTGCAGCACACCCTCAATTACTGAATCTCCAATAGTGCAGCACAGCCTCAATTACTGACACTCCAATAGTGCAGCACACCCTCAATTACTTACAGTCCAATGTTGCTGCACACCCTCAATTACTGACACTCCAATAGTGCAGAACACAATCAATTATTGACACTCCAAAAGTGCAGCACACCCTCAATTACTGACACTCCAATATTGCAGCAAACAATCAATTACTGACACACCAATAGTGCAGCACACCCTCAATTACTTACAGTCCAATGTTGCTGCACATGCTCAAATACTGACACTCCAATTCTGCCGCTCACACTCCATTACAGACACTCCAATAGCTCAGAACACACTCAATTATTGACAATCCAAAAGTGCAGCACACCCTCAATTACTGAAACTCCAATATTGCAGCACACCCTCAATTACTGACACTCCAATATTGCAGCACACCCTCAATTACTGACACTCCAATAGTGCAGCACACCATCAATTACTGACACTCCAATAGTGCAGATCACCCACAATTACTGACTCTCCAATAGTGCAGCTCACCCTCAATTACTGACACTCCAATAGTGCAGCTCACCCTCAATTACTGACACTCCAACAGTGCAGTTCTTCCTCAATTACTGACACTCCAATAGTGCAGCACACACTCAATTTATGACACTCCAATAGTGCAGCACACTCTCAATTACTGACACTCCAATAGTGCAGCACACCCTCAATTACTGACACTCCAATAGTACAGCACAGACTCAATTACTGTCACTCCAATAGTGCAGCGCACCCTCAATTACTGACACTACAATAGTGCAGCACTCGCTCAACTACTGATACTTCATCAGTGCAGCACGCCCTCAATTACTAACACTCCAATAGTACAGCAAACCCTCAATTACTGACACTCCAATAGTGCAGCGCACCCTCAATTACTGACACTCCAATAGTGCAGCACACCCTCAATTACTGACACACCAATAGTGCAGCACACACTCAATTACTGACACTCCAATAGTGCAGCACACCCTCAATTACTGACACTCCAATAGAGCAGCACACACTCAATTACTGACGCTCCAATAGTGCAGGACACTCTCAATTACTGACACTCCAATAGTGCAGCACACCCTAAAAAACAGACACTCCAGTAGTGCAGCACACCCTCAATTACTGACACACCAATAGTGCAGCACACCCTCAATTACTGACACTCCAATAGTGCAGCACACCCTAAAAAACAGACACTCCAGTAGTGCAGCAGACACTCAATTACTGACACACCAATAGTGCAGCACACCCTCAATTACTGACTCTCCAATAGTGCAGCACACCCTCAATTACTGAATCTCCAATAGTGCAGCACAGCCTCAATTACTGACACTCCAATAGTGCAGCACACCCTCAATTACTTACAGTCCAATGTTGCTGCACACCCTCAATTACTGACACTCCAATAGTGCAGAACACAATCAATTATTGACACTCCAAAAGTGCAGCACACCCTCAATTACTGACACTCCAATATTGCAGCAAACAATCAATTACTGACACACCAGTAGTGCAGCACACCCTCAATTACTTACAGTCCAATGTTGCTGCACATGCTCAAATACTGACACTCCAATTCTGCCGCTCACACTCCATTACAGACACTCCAATAGCTCAGAACACACTCAATTATTGACAATCCAAAAGTGCAGCACACCCTCAATTACTGAAACTCCAATATTGCAGCACACCCTCAATTACTGACACTCCAATAGTGCAGCACACCCTCAATTAATGACACTCCAATAGTGCAGCACACCCTCAATTACTGACACTCCAATAGTGCAGCACACCCTCAATTACTGACACTCCAATATTGCAGCACACCCTCAATTACTGACACTCCAATAGTGCAGCACACCATCAATTACTGACACTCCAATAGTGCAGCTCACCCACAATTACTGACTCTCCAATAGTGCAGCTCACCCTCAATTACTGACACTCCAATAGTGCAGCTCACCCTCAATTACTGACACTCCAACAGTGCAGTTCTTCCTCAATTACTGACACTCCAATAGTGCAGCACACACTCAATTTATGACACTCCAATAGTGCAGCACACTCTCAATTACTGACACTCCAATAGTGCAGCACACCCTCAATTACTGACACTCCAATAGTACAGCACAGACTCAATTACTGTCACTCCAATAGTGCAGCGCACCCTCAATTACTGACACTACAATAGTGCAGCACTCGCTCAACTACTGATACTTCATCAGTGCAGCACGCCCTCAATTACTAACACTCCAATAGTACAGCACACCCTCAATTACTGACACTCCAATAGTGCAGCGCACCCTCAATTACTGACACTCCAATAGTGCAGCACACCCTCAATTACAGACACTCCAATATTGCAGCACACACTCAATTACTGACACACCAATAGCTTAGCTCACCCTCAATTACTGACACTCCAATAGTGCAGCACACCCTCAATTACTAACACTCCAATAGTACAGCACACCCTCAATTACTGACACTCCTACAGTGCAGCACACCCTCAATTACTGACACTCCAATAGTGCAGCAAACCCTCAATTACTGACACTCCATTAGTGCAGCACACACTCAATTACTGACACTCCAATAGTGCAGCACACCCTCAATTACTGTCACTCCAATAGTGCAGCTCACCCTCAAATACTGACACTCCAATAGTGCACCTCACCCTCAATTACTGATACTACAATACTACAGCACACCGTCAATTACTGACATTCCAATTGTGCAGCGCACCCTCAATTACTGACACTCCAGTAGTGCAGCACACCCTCAATTACGGACACTACAATACTGCAGCTCACCCTCAATTACTGACACTCAAATATTGCAGCACACCCTCAGTTACTGACACTCCAATAGTGCAGCACGCACTCAATTACTGACAACTCCAATAGTGAAGCACACACACAATTACAGACACTCCAATAGTGCAGCACACCCTCAATTACTGACACTCCAATAGTGCAGCACACCCTCAATTACTGACACTCCAATAGTGCAGCACACCCTCAATTACTGACACTCCAATAGTGCAATACAACCTCAATTAATGACACACCAATAGTGCAGCACACCCTCAATTACTGACACACCAATAGTGCAGCACACCCTCAATTACTGACACTCCAATAGTGCAGCACACCCTCAATTACTGACACTCAATAGTGCAGCACACCCTCAATTACTGACACTCCAATATTGCAGCACACCCTCAATTACTGACACTCCAATAGTGCAGCACACCCTCAATTACTGGCACTCCAATAGTGCAGCTCACCCACAATTACTGACTCTCCAATAGTGCAGCTCACCCTCAATTACTGACACTCCAATAGTGCAGCTCACCCTCAATTACTGACACTCCAACAGTGCAGTTCTTCCTCAATTACTGACACTCCAATAGTGCAGCACACACTCAATTTATGACACTCCAATAGTGCAGCACACTCTCAATTACTGACACTCCAATAGTGCAGCACACCCTCAATTACTGACACTCCAATAGTACAGCACAGACTCAATTACTGTCACTCCAATAGTGCAGCGCACCCTCAATTACTGACACTACAATAGTGCAGCACTCGCTCAACTACTGATACTTCATCAGTGCAGCACACCCTCAATTACTAACACTCCAATAGTACAGCACACCCTCAATTACTGACACTCCAATAGTGCAGCGCACCCTCAATTACTGACACTCCAATAGTGCAGCACACCCTGAATTAATGACACTTCAATAGTGCAGCACACCCTCAATTACTGACACTCCAATAGTGCAGCACACACTCAATTACTGACACTCCAATAGTGCAGCACACAATCAATTACTGACACTCCAATAGTGCAGCACACCCTCAATTACTGACACTCCAATAGTGCAGCACACCCTCAATTACTGACACTCCAATAGTGCAGCGCACACTCAATTACTGACACTCCAATAGTGCAGCACACCCTGAATTAATGACACTCCAATAGGGCAGCACACCCTCTATTCTGACACTCCAATAGCGCAGCGCACACACAATTACTGACTCTGAAATAGTGCAGCAAACCCTCAATTACTGACACTCCAATAGTGCAGCGCACACTCAATTACTGACACTCCAATAGTGCAGCGCACACTCAATTACTGACACTCCAATTGTGCAGCACAGCCTCAATTACTGACACTCCAATAGTGCAGGAAACCCTCAATTACAGACACTCCAATAATGCAGCACACCCTCAATTACTGACACTCCAATATTGCAGCACACCCTCAATTACTGACACTCCAATAGTGCAGCACACACTCAATTAATCACACTACAATAGTGCTGCACTGCCTCAATTACTGACACTCCAATAGTGCAGCACACCGTCAATTACAGAGACTCCAATAGTTCAGCGCACCCTCAATTACTGACAGTCAAATAGTGCAGAGCACCCTCAATTACTGACAATCCAATAGTGCAGAACATCCTCGATTACTGACACTACAATAGTGCAGCACAACCTCAATTACTGACACTCCAGTAGTGCAGCACACCCTCAATTACTGACACTACAATAGTGCAGCACAACCTCAATTACTGACACTCCAGTAGTGCAGCACACCCTCAATTACTGACACTCCAATAGTGCAGCACACCCTCAATTACTGACAATCCAATAGTGCAGCACAGCCTCAATTACTGACACTCCAATAGTGCAGCACACACTCAATTACTGACACTCCAATATTGCAGCACACCCTCAATTACTGACTCTCCAATTGTGCAGCACACACTCAATTACTGCACTCCAATAGTGCAGCACACCCTCAATTACTGACACTCCAATAGTGCAGCACACCCTCAATTACTGACACTCCAATAGTGCAGCACACCCTCAATTACTGACACTCCAATAGTGCAGCACAGCGTCAATTACTGACACTCCAATAGTGCAGCACCCCTCAATTACTGACACTCCAATAGTGCAGCACACCCTCAATTACTGACACTCCAATAGTGCAGCACAACCTCAATTACTGACACTCCAATAGTGAAGCACACCCTCAATTACTGATACTCCAATAGTGCCGTTCATCCTCAATTACGGACACTCCAATATTGCAGCACACCCTCAATTACTGACACTCCAATTGCGCAGCACACCCTCAATTACTGACACTCCAATAATGCCGCACACCCTCAATTACTGACACTCCAATAGTGCAGCACACCCTCAATTACTGACACTCCAATAGTGCAGCACACCCTCAATTACTGACACTCCAATAGTGCAGCGCACCCTCAATTACTGACACTCCAATAGTGCAGCACACCCTCAATTACTGACACTCCAATAGTGCAGCACAGCCTCAATTACTGACACTCCAATAGTGCAGCTCACCCTCAATTACTGACACTCCAATAGTGCAGCAAACCCTCAATTACTGACACTCCATTAGTGCAGCACACACTCAATTACTGACACTCCAATAGTGCAGCACACCCTCAATTACTGTCACTCCAATAGTGCAGCTCACCCTCAAATACTGACACTCCAATAGTGCACCTCACCCTCAATTACTGATACTAGAATACTACAGCACACCGTCAATTACTGACATTCCAATTGTGCAGCGCACCCTCAATTAATGACACTCCAGTAGTGCAGCACACCCTCAATTACGGACACTACAATACTGCAGCTCACCCTCAATTACTGACACTCAAATATTGCAGCACACCCTCAATTACTGACACTCCTATTGTGCAGCACACCCTCAGTTACTGACACTCCAATAGTGCAGCACACACTCAATTACTGACAACTCCAATAGTGCAGCACACACACAATTACAGACACTCCAATAGTGCAGCACACCCTCAATTACTGACACTCCAATAGTGCAGCACACCCTCAATTACTGACACACCAATAGTGCAGCACACCCTCAATTACTGACACTCCATTAGTTCTGCACACCCTCAATTACTGACACTCCAATAGTGCACCTCACCCTCAATTACTGATACTAGAATACTACAGCACACCGTCAATTACTGACATTCCAATTGTGCAGCGCACCCTCAATTACTGACACTCCAGTAGTGCAGCACACCCTCAATTACTGACACTCCAATAGTGCAGCACACCCTCAATTACGGACACTACAATACTGCAGCTCACCCTCAATTACTGACACTCAAATATTGCAGCACACCCTCAATTACTGACACTCCTATTGTGCAGCACACCCTCAGTTACTGACACTCCAATAGTGCAGCACACACTCAATTACTGACAACTCCAATAGTGCAGCACACACACAATTACAGACACTCCAATAGTGCAGCACACCCTCAATTACTGACACTCCAATAGTGCAGCACACCCTCAATTACTGACACACCAATAGTGCAGCACACCCTCAATTACTGACACTCCAGTAGTTCTGCACACCCTCAATTACTGACACTCCAATAGTGCAGCACACCCTCAATTACTGACACTCCAATATTGCAGCAAACAATCAATTAGTGACACTCCAATAGTGCAGCACACCCTCAATTACTGACACTCCAATAGTGCAGCACACCCTCAATTACTGACACTCCAACATTGCAGCATAGCCTCAATTACTGACACTCCAATAGTGCAGCACAGCCTCAATTACTGACACTCCAATAGTGCAGCACACCCTCAATTACTGAATCTCCAATAGTGCAGCACAGCCTCAATTACTGACACTCCAATAGTGCAGCACACCCTCAATTACTTACAGTCCAATGTTGCTGCACACCCTCAATTACTGACACTCCAATAGTGCAGAACACAATCAATTATTGACACTCCAAAAGTGCAGCACACCCTCAATTACTGACACTCCAATATTGCAGCAAACAATCAATTACTGACACACCAATAGTGCAGCACACCCTCAATTACTTACAGTCCAATGTTGCTGCACATGCTCAAATACTGACACTCCAATTCTGCCGCTCACACTCCATTACAGACACTCCAATAGCTCAGAACACACTCAATTATTGACAATCCAAAAGTGCAGCACACCCTCAATTACTGAAACTCCAATATTGCAGCACACCCTCAATTACTGACACTCCAATATTGCAGCACACCCTCAATTACTGACACTCCAATAGTGCAGCACACCATCAATTACTGACACTCCAATAGTGCAGCTCACCCACAATTACTGACTCTCCAATAGTGCAGCTCACCCTCAATTACTGACACTCCAATAGTGCAGCTCACCCTCAATTACTGACACTCCAACAGTGCAGTTCTTCCTCAATTACTGACACTCCAATAGTGCAGCACACACTCAATTTATGACACTCCAATAGTGCAGCACACTCTCAATTACTGACACTCCAATAGTGCAGCACACCCTCAATTACTGACACTCCAATAGTACAGCACAGACTCAATTACTGTCACTCCAATAGTGCAGCGCACCCTCAATTACTGACACTACAATAGTGCAGCACTCGCTCAACTACTGATACTTCATCAGTGCAGCACGCCCTCAATTACTAACACTCCAATAGTACAGCACACCCTCAATTACTGACACTCCAATAGTGCAGCGCACCCTCAATTACTGACACTCCAATAGTGCAGCACACCCTCAATTACTGACACACCAATAGTGCAGCACACACTCAATTACTGACACTCCAATAGTGCAGCACACCCTCAATTACTGACACTCCAATAGAGCAGCACACACTCAATTACTGACGCTCCAATAGTGCAGGACACTCTCAATTACTGACACTCCAATAGTGCAGCACACCCTAAAAAACAGACACTCCAGTAGTGCAGCACACCCTCAATTACTGACACACCAATAGTGCAGCACACCCTCAATTACTGACACTCCAATAGTGCAGCACACCCTAAAAAACAGACACTCCAGTAGTGCAGCAGACACTCAATTACTGACACACCAATAGTGCAGCACACCCTCAATTACTGACTCTCCAATAGTGCAGCACACCCTCAATTACTGAATCTCCAATAGTGCAGCACAGCCTCAATTACTGACACTCCAATAGTGCAGCACACCCTCAATTACTTACAGTCCAATGTTGCTGCACACCCTCAATTACTGACACTCCAATAGTGCAGAACACAATCAATTATTGACACTCCAAAAGTGCAGCACACCCTCAATTACTGACACTCCAATATTGCAGCAAACAATCAATTACTGACACACCAGTAGTGCAGCACACCCTCAATTACTTACAGTCCAATGTTGCTGCACATGCTCAAATACTGACACTCCAATTCTGCCGCTCACACTCCATTACAGACACTCCAATAGCTCAGAACACACTCAATTATTGACAATCCAAAAGTGCAGCACACCCTCAATTACTGAAACTCCAATATTGCAGCACACCCTCAATTACTGACACTCCAATAGTGCAGCACACCCTCAATTACTGACACTCCAATATTGCAGCACACCCTCAATTACTGACACTCCAATAGTGCAGCACACCATCAATTACTGACACTCCAATAGTGCAGCTCACCCACAATTACTGACTCTCCAATAGTGCAGCTCACCCTCAATTACTGACACTCCAATAGTGCAGCTCACCCTCAATTACTGACACTCCAACAGTGCAGTTCTTCCTCAATTACTGACACTCCAATAGTGCAGCACACACTCAATTTATGACACTCCAATAGTGCAGCACACTCTCAATTACTGACACTCCAATAGTGCAGCACACCCTCAATTACTGACACTCCAATAGTACAGCACAGACTCAATTACTGTCACTCCAATAGTGCAGCGCACCCTCAATTACTGACACTACAATAGTGCAGCACTCGCTCAACTACTGATACTTCATCAGTGCAGCACGCCCTCAATTACTAACACTCCAATAGTACAGCACACCCTCAATTACTGACACTCCAATAGTGCAGCGCACACTCAATTACTGACACTCCAATAGTGCAGCACACCCTCAATTACAGACACTCCAATATTGCAGCACACACTCAATTACTGACACACCAATAGCTTAGCTCACCCTCAATTACTGACACTCCAATAGTGCAGCACACCCTCAATTACTAACACTCCAATAGTACAGCACACCCTCAATTACTGACACTCCTACAGTGCAGCACACCCTCAATTACTGACACTCCAATAGTGCAGCAAACCCTCAATTACTGACACTCCATTAGTGCAGCACACACTCAATTACTGACACTCCAATAGTGCAGCACACCCTCAATTACTGTCACTCCAATAGTGCAGCTCACCCTCAAATACTGACACTCCAATAGTGCACCTCACCCTCAATTACTGATACTACAATACTACAGCACACCGTCAATTACTGACATTCCAATTGTGCAGCGCACCCTCAATTACTGACACTCCAGTAGTGCAGCACACCCTCAATTACGGACACTACAATACTGCAGCTCACCCTCAATTACTGACACTCAAATATTGCAGCACACCCTCAGTTACTGACACTCCAATAGTGCAGCACGCACTCAATTACTGACAACTCCAATAGTGAAGCACACACACAATTACAGACACTCCAATAGTGCAGCACACCCTCAATTACTGACACTCCAATAGTGCAGCACACCCTCAATTACTGACACTCCAATAGTGCAGCACACCCTCAATTACTGACACTCCAATAGTGCAATACAACCTCAATTAATGACACACCAATAGTGCAGCACACCCTCAATTACTGACACACCAATAGTGCAGCACACCCTCAATTACTGACACTCCAATAGTGCAGCACACCCTCAATTACTGACACTCAATAGTGCAGCACACCCTCAATTACTGACACTCCAATATTGCAGCACACCCTCAATTACTGACACTCCAATAGTGCAGCACACCCTCAATTACTGGCACTCCAATAGTGCAGCTCACCCACAATTACTGACTCTCCAATAGTGCAGCTCACCCTCAATTACTGACACTCCAATAGTGCAGCTCACCCTCAATTACTGACACTCCAACAGTGCAGTTCTTCCTCAATTACTGACACTCCAATAGTGCAGCACACACTCAATTTATGACACTCCAATAGTGCAGCACACTCTCAATTACTGACACTCCAATAGTGCAGCACACCCTCAATTACTGACACTCCAATAGTACAGCACAGACTCAATTACTGTCACTCCAATAGTGCAGCGCACCCTCAATTACTGACACTACAATAGTGCAGCACTCGCTCAACTACTGATACTTCATCAGTGCAGCACACCCTCAATTACTAACACTCCAATAGTACAGCACACCCTCAATTACTGACACTCCAATAGTGCAGCGCACCCTCAATTACTGACACTCCAATAGTGCAGCACACCCTGAATTAATGACACTTCAATAGTGCAGCACACCCTCAATTACTGACACTCCAATAGTGCAGCACACACTCAATTACTGACACTCCAATAGTGCAGCACACAATCAATTACTGACACTCCAATAGTGCAGCACACCCTCAATTACTGACACTCCAATAGTGCAGCACACCCTCAATTACTGACACTCCAATAGTGCAGCGCACACTCAATTACTGACACTCCAATAGTGCAGCACACCCTGAATTAATGACACTCCAATAGGGCAGCACACCCTCTATTCTGACACTCCAATAGCGCAGCGCACACACAATTACTGACTCTGAAATAGTGCAGCAAACCCTCAATTACTGACACTCCAATAGTGCAGCGCACACTCAATTACTGACACTCCAATAGTGCAGCGCACACTCAATTACTGACACTCCAATTGTGCAGCACAGCCTCAATTACTGACACTCCAATAGTGCAGGAAACCCTCAATTACAGACACTCCAATAATGCAGCACACCCTCAATTACTGACACTCCAATATTGCAGCACACCCTCAATTACTGACACTCCAATAGTGCAGCACACACTCAATTAATCACACTACAATAGTGCTGCACTGCCTCAATTACTGACACTCCAATAGTGCAGCACACCGTCAATTACAGAGACTCCAATAGTTCAGCGCACCCTCAATTACTGACAGTCAAATAGTGCAGAGCACCCTCAATTACTGACAATCCAATAGTGCAGAACATCCTCGATTACTGACACTACAATAGTGCAGCACAACCTCAATTACTGACACTCCAGTAGTGCAGCACACCCTCAATTACTGACACTACAATAGTGCAGCACAACCTCAATTACTGACACTCCAGTAGTGCAGCACACCCTCAATTACTGACACTCCAATAGTGCAGCACACCCTCAATTACTGACAATCCAATAGTGCAGCACAGCCTCAATTACTGACACTCCAATAGTGCAGCACACACTCAATTACTGACACTCCAATATTGCAGCACACCCTCAATTACTGACTCTCCAATTGTGCAGCACACACTCAATTACTGCACTCCAATAGTGCAGCACACCCTCAATTACTGACACTCCAATAGTGCAGCACACCCTCAATTACTGACACTCCAATAGTGCAGCACACCCTCAATTACTGACACTCCAATAGTGCAGCACAGCGTCAATTACTGACACTCCAATAGTGCAGCACCCCTCAATTACTGACACTCCAATAGTGCAGCACACCCTCAATTACTGACACTCCAATAGTGCAGCACAACCTCAATTACTGACACTCCAATAGTGAAGCACACCCTCAATTACTGATACTCCAATAGTGCCGTTCATCCTCAATTACGGACACTCCAATATTGCAGCACACCCTCAATTACTGACACTCCAATTGCGCAGCACACCCTCAATTACTGACACTCCAATAATGCCGCACACCCTCAATTACTGACACTCCAATAGTGCAGCACACCCTCAATTACTGACACTCCAATAGTGCAGCACACCCTCAATTACTGACACTCCAATAGTGCAGCGCACCCTCAATTACTGACACTCCAATAGTGCAGCACACCCTCAATTACTGACACTCCAATAGTGCAGCACAGCCTCAATTACTGACACTCCAATAGTGCAGCTCACCCTCAATTACTGACACTCCAATAGTGCAGCAAACCCTCAATTACTGACACTCCATTAGTGCAGCACACACTCAATTACTGACACTCCAATAGTGCAGCACACACTCAATTACTGTCACTCCAATAGTGCAGCTCACCCTCAAATACTGACACTCCAATAGTGCACCTCACCCTCAATTACTGATACTAGAATACTACAGCACACCGTCAATTACTGACATTCCAATTGTGCAGCGCACCCTCAATTAATGACACTCCAGTAGTGCAGCACACCCTCAATTACGGACACTACAATACTGCAGCTCACCCTCAATTACTGACACTCAAATATTGCAGCACACCCTCAATTACTGACACTCCTATTGTGCAGCACACCCTCAGTTACTGACACTCCAATAGTGCAGCACACACTCAATTACTGACAACTCCAATAGTGCAGCACACACACAATTACAGACACTCCAATAGTGCAGCACACCCTCAATTACTGACACTCCAATAGTGCAGCACACCCTCAATTACTGACACACCAATAGTGCAGCACACCCTCAATTACTGACACTCCATTAGTTCTGCACACCCTCAATTACTGACACTCCAATAGTGCACCTCACCCTCAATTACTGATACTAGAATACTACAGCACACCGTCAATTACTGACATTCCAATTGTGCAGCGCACCCTCAATTACTGACACTCCAGTAGTGCAGCACACCCTCAATTACTGACACTCCAATAGTGCAGCACACCCTCAATTACGGACACTACAATACTGCAGCTCACCCTCAATTACTGACACTCAAATATTGCAGCACACCCTCAATTACTGACACTCCTATTGTGCAGCACACCCTCAGTTACTGACACTCCAATAGTGCAGCACACACTCAATTACTGACAACTCCAATAGTGCAGCACACACACAATTACAGACACTCCAATAGTGCAGCACACCCTCAATTACTGACACTCCAATAGTGCAGCACACCCTCAATTACTGACACACCAATAGTGCAGCACACCCTCAATTACTGACACTCCAGTAGTTCTGCACACCCTCAATTACTGACACTCCAATAGTGCAGCACACCCTCAATTACTGACACTCCAATATTGCAGCAAACAATCAATTAGTGACACTCCAATAGTGCAGCACACCCTCAATTACTGACACTCCAATAGTGCAGCACACCCTCAATTACTGACACTCCAACATTGCAGCATAGCCTCAATTACTGACACTCCAATAGTGCAGCACAGCCTCAATTACTGACACTCCAATAGTGCAGCACAGCCTCAATTACTGACACTCCAATAGTGCAGCACACGCTGAATTACTGACGCTCCAATAGTGCAGCACACCCTCAATTAGAGTTACTCCAATATTGCAGCACCCACTCAATTACTGACGCTCCAATAGTGCAGCACACTCTCAATTACTGACACTCCAATAGTGCAGCACACTCTCAATTACTGACACTCCAATAGTGCAGCACACCCTAAAAAACAGACACTCCAGTAGTGCAGCACACCCTCAATTACTGACACACAAATAGTGCAGCACACCCTCAATTACTGACACTCCAATAGTGCAGCTCACCCTCAATTACTGACACTCCAACAGTGCAGTTCTTCCTCAATTACTGACACTCCAATAGTGCAGCACACACTCAATTTATGACACTCCAATAGTGCAGCACACTCTCAATTACTGACACTCCAATAGTGCAGCACACCCTCAATTACTGACACTCCAATAGTACAGCACAGACTCAATTACTGTCACTCCAATAGTGCAGCGCACCCTCAATTACTGACACTACAATAGTGCAGCACTCGCTCAACTACTGATACTTCATCAGTGCAGCACACCCTCAATTACTAACACTCCAATAGTACAGCACACCCTCAATTACTGACACTCCAATAGTGCAGCGCACCCTCAATTACTGACTCTCCAATAGTGCAGCACACCCTGAATTAATGACACTTCAATAGTGCAGCACACCCTCAATTACTGACACTCCAATAGTGCAGCACACACTCAATTACTGACACTCCAATAGTGCAGCACACACTCAATTACTGACACTCGAATAGTGCAGCGCACCCTCAATTACTGACACTCCAATAGTGCAGCACACCCTGAATTAATGACACTCCAATAGGGCAGCACACCCTCTATTCTGACACTCCAATAGCGCAGCGCACACACAATTACTGATTCTGAAATAGTGCAGCAAACCCTCAATTACTGACACTCCAATAGTGCAGCGCACACTCAATTACTGACACTCCAATAGTGCAGCGCACACTCAATTACTGACACTCCAATTGTGCAGCACACACTCAATTACTGACACTCCAATAGTGCAGGAAACCCTCAATTACTGACACTCCAATAGTGCAGGAAACCCTCAATTACTGACACTCCAATAATGCAGCACACCCTCAATTACTGACACTCCAATATTGCAGCACACCCTCAATTACTGACACTCCAATAGTGCAGCACACCCTCAATTAATCACACTCCAATAGTGCTGCACTGCCTCAATTACTGACACTCCAATAGTGCAGCACAGCCTCAATTACTGACACTCCAATAGTGCAGCACACGCTGAATTACTGACGCTCCAATAGTGCAGCACACCCTCAATTAGAGTTACTCCAATATTGCAGCACACACTCAATTACTGACGCTCCAATAGTGCAGCACACTCTCAATTACTGACACTCCAATAGTGCAGCACACTCTCAATTACTGACACTCCAATAGTGCAGCACACCCTAAAAAACAGACACTCCAGTAGTGCAGCACACCCTCAATTACTGACACACCAATAGTGCAGCACACCCTCAATTACTGACACTCCAATAGTGCAGCTCACCCTCAATTACTGACACTCCAACAGTGCAGCTCTTCCTCAATTACTGACACTCCAATAGTGCAGCACACACTCAATTTATGACACTCCAATAGTGCAGCACACTCTCAATTACTGACACTCCAATAGTGCAGCACACCCTCAATTACTGACACTCCAATAGTACAGCACAGACTCAATTACTGTCACTCCAATAGTGCAGCGCACCCTCAATTACTGACACTACAATAGTGCAGCACTCGCTCAACTACTGATACTTCATCAGTGCAGCACACCCTCAATTACTAACACTCCAATAGTACAGCACACCCTCAATTACTGACACTCCAATAGTGCAGCACACCCTCAATTACTGACTCTCCAATTGTGCAGCACACCCTGAATTAATGACACTTCAATAGTGCAGCACACCCTCAATTACTGACACTCCAATAGTGCAGCACACACTCAATTACTGACACTCCAATAGTGCAGCACACACTCAATTACTGACACTCCAATAGTGCAGCGCACCCTCAATTACTGACACTCCAATAGTGCAGCACACCCTGAATTAATGACACTCCAATAGGGCAGCACACCCTCTATTCTGACACTCCAATAGCGCAGCGCACACACAATTACTGATTCTGAAATAGTGCAGCAAACCCTCAATTACTGACACTCCAATAGTGCAGCGCACACTCAATTACTGACACTCCAATAGTGCAGCGCACACTCAATTACTGACACTCCAATTGTGCAGCACACACTCAATTACTGACAACTCCAATAGTGCAGCACACACACAATTACAGACACTCCAATAGTGCAGCACACCCTCAATTACTGACACTCCAATAGTGCAGCACACCCTCAATTACTGACACACCAATAGTGCAGCACACCCTCAATTACTGACACTCCAGTAGTTCTGCACACCCTCAATTACTGACACTCCAATAGTGCAGCACACCCTCAATTACTGACACTCCAATATTGCAGCAAACAATCAATTAGTGACACTCCAATAGTGCAGCACACCCTCAATTACTGACACTCCAATAGTGCAGCACACCCTCAATTACTGACACTCCAACATTGCAGCATAGCCTCAATTACTGACACTCCAATAGTGCAGCACAGCCTCAATTACTGACACTCCAATAGTGCAGCACAGCCTCAATTACTGACACTCCAATAGTGCAGCACACGCTGAATTACTGACGCTCCAATAGTGCAGCACACCCTCAATTAGAGTTACTCCAATATTGCAGCACCCACTCAATTACTGACGCTCCAATAGTGCAGCACACTCTCAATTACTGACACTCCAATAGTGCAGCACACTCTCAATTACTGACACTCCAATAGTGCAGCACACCCTAAAAAACAGACACTCCAGTAGTGCAGCACACCCTCAATTACTGACACACAAATAGTGCAGCACACCCTCAATTACTGACACTCCAATAGTGCAGCTCACCCTCAATTACTGACACTCCAACAGTGCAGTTCTTCCTCAATTACTGACACTCCAATAGTGCAGCACACACTCAATTTATGACACTCCAATAGTGCAGCACACTCTCAATTACTGACACTCCAATAGTGCAGCACACCCTCAATTACTGACACTCCAATAGTACAGCACAGACTCAATTACTGTCACTCCAATAGTGCAGCGCACCCTCAATTACTGACACTACAATAGTGCAGCACTCGCTCAACTACTGATACTTCATCAGTGCAGCACACCCTCAATTACTAACACTCCAATAGTACAGCACACCCTCAATTACTGACACTCCAATAGTGCAGCGCACCCTCAATTACTGACTCTCCAATAGTGCAGCACACCCTGAATTAATGACACTTCAATAGTGCAGCACACCCTCAATTACTGACACTCCAATAGTGCAGCACACACTCAATTACTGACACTCCAATAGTGCAGCACACACTCAATTACTGACACTCGAATAGTGCAGCGCACCCTCAATTACTGACACTCCAATAGTGCAGCACACCCTGAATTAATGACACTCCAATAGGGCAGCACACCCTCTATTCTGACACTCCAATAGCGCAGCGCACACACAATTACTGATTCTGAAATAGTGCAGCAAACCCTCAATTACTGACACTCCAATAGTGCAGCGCACACTCAATTACTGACACTCCAATAGTGCAGCGCACACTCAATTACTGACACTCCAATTGTGCAGCACACACTCAATTACTGACACTCCAATAGTGCAGGAAACCCTCAATTACTGACACTCCAATAGTGCAGGAAACCCTCAATTACTGACACTCCAATAATGCAGCACACCCTCAATTACTGACACTCCAATATTGCAGCACACCCTCAATTACTGACACTCCAATAGTGCAGCACACCCTCAATTAATCACACTCCAATAGTGCTGCACTGCCTCAATTACTGACACTCCAATAGTGCAGCACAGCCTCAATTACTGACACTCCAATAGTGCAGCACACGCTGAATTACTGACGCTCCAATAGTGCAGCACACCCTCAATTAGAGTTACTCCAATATTGCAGCACACACTCAATTACTGACGCTCCAATAGTGCAGCACACTCTCAATTACTGACACTCCAATAGTGCAGCACACTCTCAATTACTGACACTCCAATAGTGCAGCACACCCTAAAAAACAGACACTCCAGTAGTGCAGCACACCCTCAATTACTGACACACCAATAGTGCAGCACACCCTCAATTACTGACACTCCAATAGTGCAGCTCACCCTCAATTACTGACACTCCAACAGTGCAGCTCTTCCTCAATTACTGACACTCCAATAGTGCAGCACACACTCAATTTATGACACTCCAATAGTGCAGCACACTCTCAATTACTGACACTCCAATAGTGCAGCACACCCTCAATTACTGACACTCCAATAGTACAGCACAGACTCAATTACTGTCACTCCAATAGTGCAGCGCACCCTCAATTACTGACACTACAATAGTGCAGCACTCGCTCAACTACTGATACTTCATCAGTGCAGCACACCCTCAATTACTAACACTCCAATAGTACAGCACACCCTCAATTACTGACACTCCAATAGTGCAGCACACCCTCAATTACTGACTCTCCAATTGTGCAGCACACCCTGAATTAATGACACTTCAATAGTGCAGCACACCCTCAATTACTGACACTCCAATAGTGCAGCACACACTCAATTACTGACACTCCAATAGTGCAGCACACACTCAATTACTGACACTCCAATAGTGCAGCGCACCCTCAATTACTGACACTCCAATAGTGCAGCACACCCTGAATTAATGACACTCCAATAGGGCAGCACACCCTCTATTCTGACACTCCAATAGCGCAGCGCACACACAATTACTGATTCTGAAATAGTGCAGCAAACCCTCAATTACTGACACTCCAATAGTGCAGCGCACACTCAATTACTGACACTCCAATAGTGCAGCGCACACTCAATTACTGACACTCCAATTGTGCAGCACACACTCAATTACTGACACTCCAATAGTGCAGGAAACCCTCAATTACTGACACTCCAATAGTGCAGGAAACCCTCAATTACTGACACTCCAATAATGCAGCACACCCTCAATTACTGACACTCCAATATTGCAGCACACCCTCAATTACTGACACTCCAATAGTGCAGCACACCCTCAATTAATCACACTCCAATAGTGCTGCACTGCCTCAATTACTGACACTCCAATAGTGCAGCACACCGTCAATTACAGAGACTCCAATTGTTCAGCACACCCTCAAATACTGACAGTCAAATAGTGCAGAGCACCCTCAATTACTGACAATCCAATAGTGCAGAACATCCTCGATTACTGACACAACAATAGTGCAGCACAACCTCAATTACTGACACTCCAGTAGTGCAGCACAGCCTCAATTACTGACACTACAATAGTGCAGCACAACCTCAATTACTGACACTCCAGTAGTGCAGCACACCCTCAATAACTGACACTCCAATAGTGCAGCACACCCTCAATTACTGACAATCCAATAGTGCAGCACAGCCTCAATTACTGACACTCCAATAGTGCAGCACACACTCAATTACTGACACTCCAATAGTGCAGCACACACTCAATTACTGACACTCCAATATTGCAGCACACCCTCAATTACTGACTCTCCAATTGTGCAGCACACACTCAATTACTGCACTCCAATAGTGCAGCACACACTCAATTACTGACACTCCAATAGTGCAGCACAGCGTCAATTACTGACACTCCAATAGTGCAGCACCCCTCAATTACTGACACTCCAATAGTGCAGCACACCCTCAATTACTGACACTCCAATAGTGCAGCACAACCTCAATTACTGACACTCCAATAGTGCAGCACACCCTCAATTACTGATACTCCAATAGTGCAGTTCATCCTCAATTACTGACACTCCAATATTGCAGCACACCCTCAATTAATGACACTCCAATTGCGCAGCACACCCTCAATTACTGACACTCCAATAATGCCGCACACCCTCAATTACTGACACTCCAATAGTGCAGCACACCCTCAATTACTGACACTCCAATAGTGCAGCACACCCTCAATTACTGACACTCCAACAGTGCAGCACAGCCTCAATTACTGACACTCCAATAGTGCAGCTCACCCTCAATTACTGACACTCCAATAGTGCAGCAAACCCTCAATTACTGACACTCCATTAGTCCAGCACACACTCAATTACTGACACTCCAATAGTGCAGCACACCCTCAATTACTGTCACTCCAATAGTGCAGCTCACCCTCAAATACTGACACTCCAATAGTGCACCTCACCCTCAATTACTGATTCTAGAATACTACAGCACACCGTCAATTACTGACATTCCAATTGTGCAGCGCACCCTCAATTACTGACACTCCAGTAGTGCAGCACACCCTCAATTACGGACACTACAATACTGCAGCTCACCCTCAATTACTGACACTCAAATATTGCAGCACACCCTCAATTACTGACACTCCTATTGTGCAGCACACCCTCAGTTACTGACACTCCAATAGTGCAGCACACACTCAATTACTGACAACTCCAATAGAGCAGCACACACACAATTACAGACACTCCAATAGTGCAGCACACCCTCAATTACTGACACTCCAATAGTGCAGCACACCCTCAATTACTGACACTCCAATAGTGCAGCACACCCTCAATTACTGACACTCCAATAGTGCAATACAACCTCAATTAATGACACTCCAATAGTGCAGCACACACTCAATTACTGACACACCAATAGTGCAGCACACCCTCAATTACTGACACTCCAATAGAGCAGCACACACTCAATTACTGACACTCCAGTAGTTCTGCACACCCTCAATTACTGACACTCCAATAGTGCAGCACACCCTCAATTACTGACACTCCAATATTGCAGCAAACAATCAATTAGTGACACTCCAATAGTGCAGCACACCCTCAATTACTGACACTCCAATAGTGCAGCACACCCTCAATTACTGACACTCCAACATTGCAGCATAGCCTCAATTACTGACACTCCAATAGTGCAGCACCGCCTCAATTACTGACACTCCAATTATGCAGCACAGCCTCAATTACTGACACTCCAATAGTGCAGCACACGCTGAATTACTGACGCTCCAATAGTGCAGCACACCCTCAATTAGAGTTACTCCAATATTGCAGCACACCCTCAATTACTGACACTCCAATAGTGCAGCACACACTCAATTACTGACCCTGCAATAGTGCAGCACACCCTCAATTACTGACACTGCAATAGTGCAGCACACCCTCAATTCTGATACTCCAATAGCGCAGCACAGCCTCAATTACTGACACCCCAATAGCGCAGCACACACGCAATTACTGACCCTGCAATAGTGCAGCACACCCTCAATTACTGACAGTGCAATAGTGCAGCACACCCTCAATTAATGACACTCCAATAGTGCAGCACACCCTCAATTATTGACACTCCAATAGAGCAGCACACACTCAATTACAGACACTCCAATAGTGCAGCACAACCTCAATTACAGACACTCCAATAGTGCAGCACACCCTCAATTACTGAGACTCCAATATTGCAGCACACCCTCAATTACTGACACTCCAATAGTGCAGCACACCCTCAATTACTGACACTCCAATAGTGCAGCACACCCTCAATTACTGACACTCCAATAGTGCAGCACACCATCAATTACTGACACTCCAATAGTGCAGCACACCCTCAATTACTGACACTCCAATAGTGCAGCACACCCTCAATTACTGACACTCCAATAGTGCAGCACACACTCAATTACTGACACTCCAATAGTGCAGCACACCCTCAATTACTGACACTCCAATAGAGCAGCACACACACTCAATTACTGACACTCCAATAGTGCAGCACACTCTCAATTACTGACACTCCAATAGTGCAGCACACCCTAAAAAACACACACTCCAATAGTGCAGCACACCCTCAATTACTGACACACCAATACTGCAGCACACCCTCAATTACTGACACTCCAATAGTGCAGCACACCCTAAAAAACAGACACTCCAGTAGTGCAGCACACCCTGAAATACTGACACACCAATAATGCAGCACACCCTCAATTACTGACACACCAATAGTGCAGCACACCCTCAATTACTGACTCTCCAATAGTGCAGCACACGCCCAATTACTGAATCTCCAATAATGCAGCACAGCCTCAATTACTGACACTCCAATAGTGCAGCACACCCTCAATTACTTACAGTCCAATGTTGCTGCACACCCTCAATTACTGACACTCCAATAGTGCAGA
This sequence comes from Isurus oxyrinchus, assembly GCA_026770705.1. Classification (NCBI taxonomy): domain Eukaryota; kingdom Metazoa; phylum Chordata; class Chondrichthyes; order Lamniformes; family Lamnidae; genus Isurus; species Isurus oxyrinchus. Next base: position 87,534 of record JANJGN010000068.1, read on the forward strand.
ACACAATCAATTATTGACACTCCAAAAGTGCAGCACACCCTCAATTACGGACACTCCAATATTGCAGCAAACAATCAATTACTGACACACCAATAGTGCAGCACACCCTCAATTACTGACACTCCAATAGTGCAGCTCACCCACAATTACTGACTCTCCAATAGTGCAGCTCACCCTCAGTTACTGACACTCCAATAGTGCAGCTCACCCTCAATTACTGACACTCCAACAGTGCAGTTCTTCCTCAATTACTGACACTCCTATAGTGCAGCACACCCTCAATTTATGACACTCCAATAGTGCAGCACACTCTCAATTACTGACACTCCAATAGTGCAGCACACCCTCAATTACTGACACTCCACTAGAAAAGCACAGACTCAATTACTGTCACTCCAGTAGTGCAGCGCACCCTCAATTACTGACATTACAATAATGCAGCAATCGCTCAACTACTGATACTTCATCAGTGCAGCACACCCTCAATTACTAACACTCCAATAGTACAGCACACCCTCAATTACTGACACTCCAATAGTGCAGCGCACCCTCAATTATTGACACTCCAATAGAGCAGCACACACTCAATTACAGACACTCCAATAGTGCAGCACAACCTCAATTACAGACACTCCAATAGTGCAGCACACCCTCAATTACTGAGACTCCAATATTGCAGCACACCCTCAATTACTGACACTCCAATAGTGCAGCACACCCTCAATTACTGACACTCCAATAGTGCAGCACACCCTCAATTACTGACACTCCAATAGTGCAGCACACCATCAATTACTGACACTCCAATAGTGCAGCACACCCTCAATTACTGACACTCCAATAGTGCAGCACACCCTCAATTACTGACACTCCAATAGTGCAGCACACACTCAATTACTGACACTCCAATAGTGCAGCACACCCTCAATTACTGACACTCCAATAGAGCAGCACACACACTCAATTACTGACACTCCAATAGTGCAGCACACTCTCAATTACTGACACTCCAATAGTGCAGCACACCCTAAAAAACAGACACTCCAGTAGTGCAGCACACCCTCAATTACTGACACACCAATAGTGCAGCACACCCTCAATTACTGACACTCCAATAGTGCAGCACACCCTAAAAAACAGACACTCCAGTAGTGCAGCACACCCTCAAATACTGACACACCAATAATGCAGCACACCCTCAATTACTGACACACCAATAGTGCAGCACACCCTCAATTACTGACTCTCCAATAGTGCAGCACACCCTCAATTACTGAATCTCCAATAGTGCAGCACAGCCTCAATTACTGACACTCCAATAGTGCAGCACACCCTCAATTACTTACAGTCCAATGTTGCTGCACACCCTCAATTACTGACACTCCAATAGTGCAGAACACAATCAATTATTGACACTCCAAAAGTGCAGCACACCCTCAATTACGGACACTCCAATATTGCAGCAAACAATCAATTACTGACACACCAATAGTGCAGCACACCCTCAATTACTGACACTCCAATAGTGCAGCTCACCCACAATTACTGACTCTCCAATAGTGCAGCTCACCCTCAGTTACTGACACTCCAATAGTGCAGCTCACCCTCAATTACTGACACTCCAACAGTGCAGTTCTTCCTCAATTACTGACACTCCTATAGTGCAGCACACCCTCAATTTATGACACTCCAATAGTGCAGCACACTCTCAATTACTGACACTCCAATAGTGCAGCACACCCTCAATTACTGACACTCCACTAGTACAGCACAGACTCAATTACTGTCACTCCAGTAGTGCAGCGCACCCTCAATTACTGACACTACAATAATGCAGCAATCGCTCAACTACTGATACTTCATCAGTGCAGCACACCCTCAATTACTAACACTCCAATAGTACAGCACACCCTCAATTACTGACACTCCAATAGTGCAGCGCACCCTCAATTACTGACACTCCAATAGTGCAGCACACCCTGAATTAATGAAACTTCAATAGTGCAGCACACCCTCAATTACTGACACTCCAATAGTGCAGCACACCCTGAATTAATGACACTCCAAGAGGGCAGCACACCCTCTATTCTGACACTCCAATAGTGCAGCACACCCTCAATTACTGACACTCCAATAGCGCAGTGCACACACAATTACTGACTCTGAAATAGTGCAGCAAACCCTCAATTACTGACACTCCAATAGAGCAGCACACACTCAATTACTGACGCTACAAAAGTGCAGCACACTCTCAATTACTGACACTCCAATAGTGCAGCACACCCTAAAAAACAGACACTCCAGTAGTGAAGCACACCCTCAATTACTGACACACCAATAGTGCAGCACACCCTCAATTACTGACACTCCAATAGTGCGGCACACCCTAAGAAACTGACACTCCAGTAGTGCAGCACACCCTCAATTACTGACACACCAATAGTGCAGCACAACCTCAATTACTTACTATCCAATAGTGCAGCACACCCTCAATTACTGAATCTCCAATAGTGCAACACAGCCTCAATTACTGACACTCCAATAGTGCAGCACACCCTCAATTACTGACACTCCAATAGTGCAGAACACAATCAATTATTGACACTCCAAAAGTGCAGCACACCCTCAATTACTGACACTCCAATATTGCAGCAAACAATCAATTACTGACACACCAATAGTGCAGCACACCCTCAATTACTTACAGTCCAATGTTGCTGCACATGCTCAAATACTGACACTCCAATTCTGCAGCTCACACTCAATTACAGACACTCCAATAGCGCAGAACACACTCAATTATTGACAATCCAAAAGTGCAGCACACCCTCAATTACTGACACTCCAATATTGCAGCACACCCTCAATTACTGACACTCCAATAGTGCAGCACACCCTCAATTACTGACACTCCAATATTGCAGCACACCCTCAATTACTGACACTCCAATAGTGCAGCACACCCTCAATTACTGACACTCCAATAGTGCAGCTCACCCACAATTACTGACGCTCCAATAGTGCAGCTCACCCTCAATTACTGACACTCCAATAGTGCAGCTCACCCTCAATTACTGACACTCCAACAGTGCAGTTCTTCCTCAATTACTGACTCTCCAATAGTGCAGCACACTCTCAATTTATGACACTCCAATAGTGCAGCACACTCTCAATTACTGACACTCCAATAGTGCAGCACACCCTCAATTACTGACACTCCAATATTGCAGCACACCTTCTATAAATGACAATCCAATAGTGCAGCACACCCTCTATTACTGACAAACCAATAGTGTGGCACACCCTCAATTACTGACAATCCATTTGTGCAGCAAACCCTCAAATACTTACACTCCAATAGTGCAGCACACCCTCAATTACTGACACTCCAATAGTGCAGTTCATCCTCAATTACTGACACTCCAATAGTGCAGCACACCCCCAATTACTGACTCTCCAATAGTGCAGCACACCCTCAATTACTGAAACTCCAATAGTGCAGCACACCCTCAATTAATGACACTCCAATTGCGCAGCACACCCTCAATTACTGACACTCCAATAATGCCGCACACCCTCAATTACTGACACTCCAATAGTGCAGCACACCCTCAATTACTGACACTCCAATAGTGCAGCACACCCTCAATTACTGACACTCCAACAGTGCAGCACAGCCTCAATTACTGACACTCCAATAGTGCAGCTCACCCTCAATTACTGACACTCCAATAGTGCAGCAAACCCTCAATTACTGACACTCCATTAGTCCAGCACACACTCAATTACTGACACTCCAATAGTGCAGCACACCCTCAATTACTGTCACTCCAATAGTGCAGCTCACCCTCAAATACTGACACTCCAATAGTGCACCTCACCCTCAATTACTGATTCTAGAATACTACAGCACACCGTCAATTACTGACATTCCAATTGTGCAGCGCACCCTCAATTACTGACACTCCAGTAGTGCAGCACACCCTCAATTACGGACACTACAATACTGCAGCTCACCCTCAATTACTGACACTCAAATATTGCAGCACACCCTCAATTACTGACACTCCTATTGTGCAGCACACCCTCAGTTACTGACACTCCAATAGTGCAGCACACACTCAATTACTGACAACTCCAATAGAGCAGCACACACACAATTACAGACACTCCAATAGTGCAGCACACCCTCAATTACTGACACTCCAATAGTGCAGCACACCCTCAATTACTGACACTCCAATAGTGCAGCACACCCTCAATTACTGACACTCCAATAGTGCAATACAACCTCAATTAATGACACTCCAATAGTGCAGCACACACTCAATTACTGACACACCAATAGTGCAGCACACCCTCAATTACTGACACTCCAATAGAGCAGCACACACTCAATTACTGACACTCCAGTAGTTCTGCACACCCTCAATTACTGACACTCCAATAGTGCAGCACACCCTCAATTACTGACACTCCAATATTGCAGCAAACAATCAATTAGTGACACTCCAATAGTGCAGCACACCCTCAATTACTGACACTCCAATAGTGCAGCACACCCTCAATTACTGACACTCCAACATTGCAGCATAGCCTCAATTACTGACACTCCAATAGTGCAGCACCGCCTCAATTACTGACACTCCAATTATGCAGCACAGCCTCAATTACTGACACTCCAATAGTGCAGCACACGCTGAATTACTGACGCTCCAATAGTGCAGCACACCCTCAATTAGAGTTACTCCAATATTGCAGCACACCCTCAATTACTGACACTCCAATAGTGCAGCACACACTCAATTACTGACCCTGCAATAGTGCAGCACACCCTCAATTACTGACACTGCAATAGTGCAGCACACCCTCAATTCTGATACTCCAATAGCGCAGCACAGCCTCAATTACTGACACCCCAATAGCGCAGCACACACGCAATTACTGACCCTGCAATAGTGCAGCACACCCTCAATTACTGACAGTGCAATAGTGCAGCACACCCTCAATTCTGATACTCCAATAGCGCAGCACAGCCTCAATTACTGACACCCCAATAGCGCAGCACACACGCAATTACTGAACTGAAATAGTGCAGCACACCCTCAATTAATGACACTCCAATAGTGCAGCACACCCTCAATTATTGACACTCCAATAGAGCAGCACACACTCAATTACAGACACTCCAATAGTGCAGCACAACCTCAATTACAGACACTCCAATAGTGCAGCACACCCTCAATTACTGAGACTCCAATATTGCAGCACACCCTCAATTACTGACACTCCAATAGTGCAGCACACCCTCAATTACTGACACTCCAATAGTGCAGCACACCCTCAATTACTGACACTCCAATAGTGCAGCACACCATCAATTACTGACACTCCAATAGTGCAGCACACCCTCAATTACTGACACTCCAATAGTGCAGCACACCCTCAATTACTGACACTCCAATAGTGCAGCACACACTCAATTACTGACACTCCAATAGTGCAGCACACCCTCAATTACTGACACTCCAATAGAGCAGCACACACACTCAATTACTGACACTCCAATAGTGCAGCACACTCTCAATTACTGACACTCCAATAGTGCAGCACACCCTAAAAAACACACACTCCAATAGTGCAGCACACCCTCAATTACTGACACACCAATAGTGCAGCACACCCTCAATTACTGACACTCCAATAGTGCAGCACACCCTAAAAAACAGACACTCCAGTAGTGCAGCACACCCTGAAATACTGACACACCAATAATGCAGCACACCCTCAATTACTGACACACCAATAGTGCAGCACACCCTCAATTACTGACTCTCCAATAGTGCAGCACACGCCCAATTACTGAATCTCCAATAATGCAGCACAGCCTCAATTACTGACACTCCAATAGTGCAGCACACCCTCAATTACTTACAGTCCAATGTTGCTGCACACCCTCAATTACTGACACTCCAATAGTGCAGAACACAATCAATTATTGACACTCCAAAAGTGCAGCACACCCTCAATTACGGACACTCCAATATTGCAGCAAACAATCAATTACTGACACACCAATAGTGCAGCACACCCTCAATTACTGACACTCCAATAGTGCAGCTCACCCACAATTACTGACTCTCCAATAGTGCAGCTCACCCTCAGTTACTGACACTCCAATAGTGCAGCTCACCCTCAATTACTGACACTCCAACAGTGCAGTTCTTCCTCAATTACTGACACTCCTATAGTGCAGCACACCCTCAATTTATGACACTCCAATAGTGCAGCACACTCTCAATTACTGACACTCCAATAGTGCAGCACACCCTCAATTACTGACACTCCACTAGAAAAGCACAGACTCAATTACTGTCACTCCAGTAGTGCAGCGCACCCTCAATTACTGACACTACAATAATGCAGCAATCGCTCAACTACTGATACTTCATCAGTGCAGCACACCCTCAATTACTAACACTCCAATAGTACAGCACACCCTCAATTACTGACACTCCAATAGTGCAGCGCACCCTCAATTATTGACACTCCAATAGAGCAGCACACACTCAATTACAGACACTCCAATAGTGCAGCACAACCTCAATTACAGACACTCCAATAGTGCAGCACACCCTCAATTACTGAGACTCCAATATTGCAGCACACCCTCAATTACTGACACTCCAATAGTGCAGCACACCCTCAATTACTGACACTCCAATAGTGCAGCACACCCTCAATTACTGACACTCCAATAGTGCAGCACACCATCAATTACTGACACTCCAATAGTGCAGCACACCCTCAATTACTGACACTCCAATAGTGCAGCACACCCTCAATTACTGACACTCCAATAGTGCAGCACACACTCAATTACTGACACTCCAATAGTGCAGCACACCCTCAATTACTGACACTCCAATAGAGCAGCACACACACTCAATTACTGACACTCCAATAGTGCAGCACACTCTCAATTACTGACACTCCAATAGTGCAGCACACCCTAAAAAACAGACACTCCAGTAGTGCAGCTCACCCTCAATTACTGACACACCAATAGTGCAGCACACCCTCAATTACTGACACTCCAATAGTGCAGCACACCCTAAAAAACAGACACTCCAGTAGTGCAGCACACCCTCAAATACTGACACACCAATAATGCAGCACACCCTCAATTACTGACACACCAATAGTGCAGCACACCCTCAATTACTGACTCTCCAATAGTGCAGCACACCCTCAATTACTGAATCTCCAATAGTGCAGCACAGCCTCAATTACTGACACTCCAATAGTGCAGCACACCCTCAATTACTTACAGTCCAATGTTGCTGCACACCCTCAATTACTGACACTCCAATAGTGCAGAACACAATCAATTATTGACACTCCAAAAGTGCAGCACACCCTCAATTACGGACACTCCAATATTGCAGCAAACAATCAATTACTGACACACCAATAGTGCAGCACACCCTCAATTACTGACACTCCAATAGTGCAGCTCACCCACAATTACTGACTCTCCAATAGTGCAGCTCACCCTCAGTTACTGACACTCCAATAGTGCAGCTCACCCTCAATTACTGACACTCCAACAGTGCAGTTCTTCCTCAATTACTGACACTCCTATAGTGCAGCACACCCTCAATTTATGACACTCCAATAGTGCAGCACACTCTCAATTACTGACACTCCAATAGTGCAGCACACCCTCAATTACTGACACTCCACTAGTACAGCACAGACTCAATTACTGTCACTCCAGTAGTGCAGCGCACCCTCAATTACTGACACTACAATAATGCAGCAATCGCTCAACTACTGATACTTCATCAGTGCAGCACACCCTCAATTACTAACACTCCAATAGTACAGCACACCCTCAATTACTGACACTCCAATAGTGCAGCGCACCCTCAATTACTGACACTCCAATAGTGCAGCACACCCTGAATTAATGAAACTTCAATAGTGCAGCACACCCTCAATTACTGACACTCCAATAGTGCAGCACACCCTGAATTAATGACACTCCAAGAGGGCAGCACACCCTCTATTCTGACACTCCAATAGTGCAGCACACCCTCAATTACTGACACTCCAATAGCGCAGTGCACACACAATTACTGACTCTGAAATAGTGCAGCAAACCCTCAATTACTGACACTCCAATAGAGCAGCACACACTCAATTACTGACGCTACAAAAGTGCAGCACACTCTCAATTACTGACACTCCAATAGTGCAGCACACCCTAAAAAACAGACACTCCAGTAGTGAAGCACACCCTCAATTACTGACACACCAATAGTGCAGCACACCCTCAATTACTGACACTCCAATAGTGCGGCACACCCTAAGAAACTGACACTCCAGTAGTGCAGCACACCCTCAATTACTGACACACCAATAGTGCAGCACAACCTCAATTACTTACTATCCAATAGTGCAGCACACCCTCAATTACTGAATCTCCAATAGTGCAACACAGCCTCAATTACTGACACTCCAATAGTGCAGCACACCCTCAATTACTGACACTCCAATAGTGCAGAACACAATCAATTATTGACACTCCAAAAGTGCAGCACACCCTCAATTACTGACACTCCAATATTGCAGCAAACAATCAATTACTGACACACCAATAGTGCAGCACACCCTCAATTACTTACAGTCCAATGTTGCTGCACATGCTCAAATACTGACACTCCAATTCTGCAGCTCACACTCAATTACAGACACTCCAATAGCGCAGAACACACTCAATTATTGACAATCCAAAAGTGCAGCACACCCTCAATTACTGACACTCCAATATTGCAGCACACCCTCAATTACTGACACTCCAATAGTGCAGCACACCCTCAATTACTGACACTCCAATATTGCAGCACACCCTCAATTACTGACACTCCAATAGTGCAGCACACCCTCAATTACTGACACTCCAATAGTGCAGCTCACCCACAATTACTGACGCTCCAATAGTGCAGCTCACCCTCAATTACTGACACTCCAATAGTGCAGCTCACCCTCAATTACTGACACTCCAACAGTGCAGTTCTTCCTCAATTACTGACTCTCCAATAGTGCAGCACACTCTCAATTTATGACACTCCAATAGTGCAGCACACTCTCAATTACTGACACTCCAATAGTGCAGCACACCCTCAATTACTGACACTCCAATATTGCAGCACACCTTCTATAAATGACAATCCAATAGTGCAGCACACCCTCTATTACTGACAAACCAATAGTGTGGCACACCCTCAATTACTGACAATCCATTTGTGCAGCAAACCCTCAAATACTTACACTCCAATAGTGCAGCACACCCTCAATTACTGACACTCCAATAGTGCAGTTCATCCTCAATTACTGACACTCCAATAGTGCAGCACACCCCCAATTACTGACTCTCCAATAGTGCAGCACACCCTCAATTACTGAAACTCCAATAGTGCAGCACACCCTCAATTACTGACACACCAATAGTGCAGCGCACCCTCAATTACTGACACACCAATAGTGCAGCGCACCCTCAATTACTGACACTCCAGTGGTGCAGAACGCGCTCAATTTCTGACACTCCACAAGTGCATCACACCCTCAATTACTGACACTCCAGTAGTGCAGCTCACCCTCAATTACTGACTCTCCAAAATTACAGCACACCCTCAATTACTGACACTGCAATAGTGCAGCACACACTCAATTACTGACTCTCCAATAGTACAGCACTCCCTTAATTACTGACACTCCAACAGTGCAGCACACCCTCAATTACTGACACTCCAATAGTGCAGCACACCCTCAATTTATGACACTCCAATAGTGCAGCGCACCCTCAATTACTGACACTCCAGTAGTGCAGAACACCCTCAATTACGGACACTACAATACTGCAGCTCACCCTCAATTACTGACACTCAAATATTGCAGCACACCCTCAATTACTGACACTCCTATAGTGCAGCACACCCTCAGTTACTGACACTCCAATAGTGCAGCACACACTCAATTACTGACAACTCCAATAGTGCAGCACCCACACAATTACAGACACACCAATAGTGCAGCACACCCTCAATTACTGACACTCCAATATTGCAGCACACCCTCAATTACTGACACTCCAGTAGTGCAGCACACCCTCAATTACTGACACTCCAATAGTGCAATACAACCTCAATTAATGACACTCCAATAGTGCAGCACACCCTCAATTACTGACACACCAATAGTGCAGCACACCCTCAATTACTGACACTCCAATAGAGCAGCACATACTCAATTACTGACACTCCAGTAGTTCTGCACACCCTCAATTACTGACACTCCAATAGTGCAGCACACCCTCAATTACTGACACTCCAATATTGCAGCAAACAATCAATTATTGACACTCCAATAGTGCAGCACACCCTCAATTACTGACACTCCAATAGTGCAGCACACCCTCAATTACTGACACTCCAACATTGCAGCATAGCCTCAATTACTGACACTCCAATAGTGCAGCACAGCCTCAATTACTGACACTCCAATAGTGCAGCACACGCTGAATTACTGACGCTCCAATAGTGCAGCACACCCTCAATTACGGGCACTCCAATAGTGCAGCAAACCCTCAATTAGAGTTACTCCAATATTGCAGCACACCCTCAATTACTGACACTCCAATAGCGTATCACACACTCAATTACTGACAATCCAATACTGCAGCACACACTTAATTACTGACACACTAATTTTGCAGCACACCCTCAATTACTGACACTCCAATAGTGCAGCACACACTCAATTACTGACCCTGCAATAGTGCAGCACACCCTCAATTACTGACACTGCAATAGTGCAGCACACCCTCAATTCTGATACTCCAATAGCGCAGCACAGCCGCAATTAGTGACACACCAATAGCGCAGCACACACGCAATTACTGACCCTGCAATAGTGCAGCACACCCTCAATTACTGACACTGCAATAGTGCAGCACACCCTCAATTCTGATACTCCAATAGCGCAGCACAGCCTCAATTACTGACATTCCAATAGCGCAGCACACACGCAATTACTGACACTGAAATAGTGCAGCACACCCTCAATTAATGACACTCCAATAGAGCAGCACACACTCAATTACAGACACTCCAATAGTGCAGCACTTCCTCAATTACTGACACTCCAATAGTGCAGCTCAACCTCAATTACTGACACTCCAATAGTGCAGCGCACCCTCAATTACTGACACTCCAATAGTGCAGCACACCCTCAATTACTGACACTCCAATAGTGCAGCACACCCTCAATTACTCACACTCCAATAGTGCTGCACAGCCTCAATTACTGACACTCCAATAGTGCAGCACACCATCAATTACTGACACTCCAATAGTGCAGCACACCATCAATTACTGACACTCCAATAGTGCAGCACACCCTCAATTACTGACACTCCAATAGTGCAGCACACCCTCAATTACTGACACTCCAATAGTGCAGCACACACTCAATTACTGACAATCCAATAGTGCAGCACACCCTCAATTACTGACACTCCAATAGAGCAGCACACACTCAATTACTGACACTCCAATAGTGCAGCACACTCTCAATTATTGACACTCCAATAGTGCAGCACACCCTAAAAAACAGACACTCCAGTAGTGCAGCACACCCTCAATTACTGACACACCAAAATTGCAGCACACCCTCAATTACTGAATCTCCAATAGTGCAGCACACCCTCAATTACTGAATCTCCAATAGTGCAGCACAGCCTCAATTACTGACACTCCAATAGTGCAGCACACCCTCAATTACTTACAGTCCAATGTTGCTGCACACCCTCAATTACTGACAATCCAATAGTGCAGAACACAATCAATTATTGACACTCCAAAAGTGCAGCACACCCTCAATTACTGACACTCCAATATTGCAGCACACCCTCAATTACTGACACTCCAATAGTGCAGCACACCCTCAATTACTGACACTCCAATAGTGCAGGACACCCTAAATTACTGACACTCCAATAGTGCAGCTCACCCTCAATTACTGACACTCCAATAGTGCAGCTCACCCTCAATTACTGACACTCCAACAGTGCAGTTCTTCCTCAATTACAGACACTACAATAGTGCAGCACACCCTCAATTTATGATACTCCAATAGTGCAGCACACTCTCAATTACTGACACTCCAATAGTGCAGCACACCCTCAATTACTGACACTCCAATAGTGCAGCACAGAATCAATTACTGTCACTCCAATAGTGCATCGCACCCTCAATTACTGACACTACAATAGTGCAGCACACGCTCAACTAATGATACTTCATCAGTGCAGCACACCCTCAATTACTAACACTCCAATAGTACAGCACACCCTCAATTACTGACACTCCAATAGTGCAGCGCACCCTCAATTACTGACACTCCAGTAGTGCAGCACACCCTGAATTAATGACACTTCAATAGTGCAGCACACTCTCAATTACTGACACTCCAATAGTGCAGCACACCCTGAATTAATGACACTCCAATAGGGCAGCACACCCTCTATTCTGACACTCCAATAGTGCAGCACACCCTCAATTACTGACACTCCAATAGCGCAGCGCGCACACAATTACTGACTCTGAAATAGTGCAGCAAACCCTCAATTACTGACACTCCAATAGTGCAGCGCACACTCAATTACTGACACTCCAATAGTGCAGCGCACACTCAATTACTGACACTCCAATTGTGCAGCACAGCCTCAATTACTGACACTCCAATAGTGCAGGAAACCCTCAATTACTGACACTCCAATAATGCCGCACACCCTCAATTACTGACACTCCATTAGAGCAGCACACCCTCAATTACTGACAATCAATTAGTGCAGCAAACCCTCAAATACTGACACTCCAATAGTGCAGCACACCCTCAATTACAGACATTCCAATAGTGCAGCACACCCTCAATTACTGACACTCCAATGGTGCAGAACGCGCTCAATTTCTGACACTCCACAAGTTCATCACACCCTCAATTACTGACACTCCAGTAGTGCAGCTCACCCTCAATTACTGACTCTCCAAAAGTACAGCACACCCTCAATTACTGACACTGCAATAGTGCAGCACACCCTCAATTACTGACACTCCAATACTGCAGCACACACTCAGTTACTGACTCTCCAATAGTACAGCACACCCTCAATTACTGACACTCCAATAGTGCAGCACACGCTCAATTACTGACACTCCAATAGTGCAGCACACCCTCAATTACTTAAACTACAATAGTGCAGCACACCCTCAATTACTGACACTCCAATAGTGCAGCACACCCTCAATTAGTGACACTCCAATAGTGCAGCACACCCTCAATTCTGACACTCCAATAGTGCAGCACACACTCAATGACTGTCTCTCCAAAAGTGCAGCACTCCCTCAATTACTGACACTCCAATAGTGAAGCACCAACTCAATTACTGACACTCCAATAGTGCAGCACACCCTCAATTACTGACAGTCCAATAGTGCAGAACACCCTCAATTACTGACACTGCAACAGTGCAGCACACCCTCAATTACTGACACTCCAATAGTGCAGCTCAGCCTCAATTACTGACACTCCAATAGTGCAGCACAACCTGAATTACTGACACTCCAATAGCGCATCACACCCTCAATTACGGACACTCCAATAGTGCAGCACACACTCAATTACTGACACTCCAATAGTGCAGCACACACTCAATCACTAACACTCCAATAGTGCCGCTCACCCTCAATTACTGATACTCCAATAGTGCAGCACACCCTCAATTACTGACTCTCCAATAGTGCAGCACACCCTCAATTATTGACACTCCAATAGTGCAGCACACTCTCAATTACTGTCACTCCAATAGTGCAGCACACCCTCAATTACTGACACTTCATTTGTGCAGCACACCCTCAATTACTGACATTCCAATAGTGCAGCACAGCCTCAATTACTGACACTCCAATAGTGTAGCACACCCTCAATTACTGACTCTCCAATAGTGCAGCACACCCTCAATTACTGACACTCCAAAAGTGAGGCACACACTCAATTACTGACACTCCAATAGTGCAGCACACCCTCAATTACTGATACTCCAATAGTGCAGCACGCCCTCAATTACTGACACTCCAATAATGCATCACACACTCAATTTCTGACACTCCAATAGTGCAGCACACCATCAATTACTGACACTCCAATAGTGCAGCACACCCTCAATTACTGACACACCAATAGTGCAGCACACCCTCAATTACTGACACTCCAATAATGCATCACACCCTCAATTTCTGACACTCCAATAGTGCAGCACACACTCAATGATTGTCTCTCCAAAAGTGCAGCAATCCCTCAATTACTGACACTCCAATAGTGCAGCACACCCTCAATTACTGACACACCAATAGTGCAGCACACCCTCAATTACTGACACTCCAATAATGCATCACACCCTCAATTACTGACACTCCAATAGTGCAGCACACACTCAATGATTGTCTCTCCAAAAGTGCAGCAATCCCTCAATTACTGACACTCCAATAGTGCAGCACACACTCCATTACTGACACTCCAATAGTGCAGCACAAACTCAATCACTAACACTCCAATAGTGAAGCACCACCTCAATTACTGACACTCCAATAGTGCAGTTCTTCCTCAATTACTGACTCACCAAAAGTGCAGCACACCCTCAAATACTGACAGTCCAATAGTGCAGAACACCCTCAATAACTGACACTCCAACAGTGCAGCACACCCTCAATTACTGACACTCCAATAGTGCAGCACACACTCAATTACTGACACTCCAACAGTGCAGCACACCCTCAATTACTGACACTCCAATAGTGCAGCACACCCTCAATTACTGACACTCCAACAGTGCAGCACACACTCCATTACTGACACTCCAATAGTGCAGCACAAATTCAATCACTAACACTCCAATAGTGCAGCTCACCCTCAATTACTGACACTCCAATAGTGCAGCACACCCTCAATTATTGACACTCCAATAGTGCAGCTCACCCTCAATTACTGACTCTCCAATAGTGCAGCACACCCTCAATTACTGATACACCAATAGTGCAGCACACCCTCAATTATTGACACTCCAATATTGCAGCGCACCCTCAATTACGGACACTCCAATAGCGCAGCACACACTCAATTACTGACACTCCAATTGTGCAGCGCATCCTCAATTACTGACACTCCAATAGTGCAGCTCACCCTCAATTACTGACACTCCAATAGTGCAGCACAACCTCACTTACGTACTCTCCGATAGTTCAGCACACCCTCAATGACTGTCAGTCCAGTAGTGCAGAACACCCACAATTAATGTAACTCCAATAGCGCAGCACAACCTCAAATACTGACACTCCAGTAGTGCAGCACAGTCTCAAATACTGACACACCAATATTGCAGCACACCCTCAATTACTGACACAACAATATTGCAGCACACCCTCAATTACTGACACTGCAATAGTGCAGCACTCCCTCAATTACTGACACCCCAATAGTGCAGCCCATCCTCAATTACTGACACTCCAGTAGTGCAGCACACCCTCAATTACTGATGCTCCAATAGTGCAGCACACCCTCAATTACTGACACTCCAATGGTGCAGCACACCCTCAATTTCTGACACTCCAATTGTGCAGCACACCCTCAATTACTGACCCTACAATAGTGCAGCACAACCTCAATTACTAACTCCCCAATAGTGCAGCACATATTCAATTAATGACACTCCAATAGTGCAGCACACACTCAATTACTGACCCTCCAATAGTGCAGAACACCCTCAATTACTGACACTCCAATAGTGCAGCACACACTCAATGACTTTCTCTCCAAAAGTGCAGCACTCCCTCAATTACTGACACTCCAATAGTGAAGCACCAACTCAATTACTGACACTCAAATAGTGCAGCACACCCTCAATTACTGACACTCCAATAGTGCAGCACACACTCAATTACTGACACTCCAATAGTGCAGCTCACCCTCAATTACTGACACTCCAATAGTGCTGCTCACCCTCAATTACTGACACTCCAATAGTGCAGCTCAGCCTCAATTACGGACACTCCAATAGTGCAGCACACACTCAATTACTGACACACAAATAGTGCAGCACTCCCTCAATTACTGACACTCCAATAGTGCAGCACTCCCTCAATTACTGACACTCCATTAGCGCAGCACACCCTCAATTACTTTAACTCCAATAGTGCAGCAAACCCTCAATTACTGACACTCCAATAGTGCAGAACAACCTCAATTACTGAAACACCAATAGTGCAGCACACCCTTAATTACTGACACTCCAATAGAGCAGCACTCCCTCAATTACTGACATTCCAATAGTGCAGCACACCCTCAATTACTGACACTCCAATAGTGCAGCACACCCTCAATTACTGACAATCCAATAGTGCAGCACACACTCAATTACTGACACTTCAATAGTGCAGCACAACCTCAATTACTGACACTTCAATCGTGCAGCACACCCTGAATTACTGACACTCCAATAGTGCAGCATACCCTCTATTACTGACAATCCAATAGTGCAGCACACCCTCTATTACTGACACACCAATAGTGCAGCACACCCTCAATTACTGCCAATCCAATAGTGCAGCACACCCTCAATTACTGACACTCCAATAGTGCAGCACACCCTCAATTACTGAAACTCCAATTGTGCAGCACTCCCTCAATTACTGACACTTCAAGAGTGCAGCACACCCTCAATTACTGACACTCCAATAGTGCAGCACACCCTCAATTACTTACACTTCAATAGTGCAGCACTCCCTCAATTACTGACACTTCAAGAGTGCAGCACACCCTCAATTACTGACAATCCATTAGTGCAGCAAACCCACAAATGCTGACACTCCAATAGTGCAGTTCATTCTCAATTACTGACACTCCAATAGTGCAGCAGACCCTCAATTACTGACACTCGAATAGTGCAACACACCCTCAATTACTGACACTCCAATAGTGCAGCACACCCTCAATTACTGACACTCCAATAGTGCAGCACACCCTCAATTACTGACACTCCAATAGTGCAGCACACCCTCAATTACTGACACTCCAATAGTGCAGCACACCCTCAATTACAGACACTCCAATAGTGCAGCACAGTCTCAAGTAATGACACTCCAATAGTGCAGCACTCCCTCAATTACTGACACTCCAGTATTGCAGCACACCCTCAATTACTGACACTGCAATATTGCAGCACACCCTCAATTACTGACAATCCATTAGTGCAGAAAACCCTCAAATACTGACACTCCAATAGTGCAGTTCATTCTCAAATACTGACACTCCAATAGTGCAGCACACCCTCAATTACTGACACTCCAATATTGCAGCGCACCCTCTATTATTGACACTCCAATAGTGCAGCACACCCTCAATTACTGACACTTCAATAGTGCAGCACACCCTCAGTTACTGACACTTCAATCGTGCAGCACACCCTCAATTACTGACACTCCAATAGTGCAGCATACCCTCTATTACTGACAATCCAATAGTGCAGCACACCCTCTATTACTGACACTCCAATAGTGCAGCACACCCTCAATTACTGCCAATCCAATAGTGCAGCACACGCTCAATTACTGACACTCCAATAGTGCGGTACACCCTCAGATACTAACAAGCTAACAGTGCAGCACACCCTCAATTACTGACACTCCAATAGTGCAGCACACCCTCAATTACTGACACTCCAATAGTGCAGCACACCTTCAATTACTGACACTCCAATAGTGCTGCACACCCTCAATTACTGACAGTCCATTTGTGCAGCAAAACCTCAAATACTGACACTCCAATAGTGCAGCACATCCTCAATTACTGACACTCCAATAGTGCAGCACAGCCTCAATTACAGACACTCCAATAGTGCTGCTCACTCTCAATTACTGACACTCCAATACTGCAGCACACCATCTATTACTGACACTCCAATAGTGCAGCACACCCTCAATTACTGACACTCCAATAGTGCAGCACACCCTCAATTACTGACACTTTAATAGTGCAGAACACACTCAATTTCCGTCACTCCACAGGTGCATCACACCCTCAATTACTGACACTCCAATTTTGCAGAACACCCTCAATAATAACTCTCCAATAGTGCATCACACCCTCTATTACTGACAATCCAATAGTGCAGCACACCCTCAATTACTGACAATGCAATTGTGCAGCACACGCTCAATTACTGACACTCCAATAGTGCGGCTCACCCTCAGATACTGACAATCTAATGGTGCAGCACACACTCAATTACTGACACTCCAATAGTGCAGCACATCCTCAATTACTGACACTCCAATAGTGCATCACACCCTCTATTACTGACAATCCAATAGTGCAGCACACCCTCAATTACTGACACTCCAATAGTGCAGCACACCCTCAATTACTGACACTCCAATAGTGCAGCACACCCTCAATTACTGACACTCCAATAGTGCAGCACACCCTCAATTACTGACACTCCAATAGTGCAGCACACCCTCAATTACAGACACTCCAATAGTGCAGCACAGTCTCAAGTAATGACACTCCAATAGTGCAGCACTCCCTCAATTACTGACACTCCAGTATTGCAGCACACCCTCAATTACTGACACTGCAATATTGCAGCACACCCTCAATTACTGACAATCCATTAGTGCAGAAAACCCTCAAATACTGACACTCCAATAGTGCAGTTCATTCTCAAATACTGACACTCCAATAGTGCAGCACACCCTCAATTACTGACACTCCAATATTGCAGCGCACCCTCTATTATTGACACTCCAATAGTGCAGCACACCCTCAATTACTGACACTTCAATAGTGCAGCACACCCTCAGTTACTGACACTTCAATCGTGCAGCACGCCCTCAATTACTGACACTCCAATAGTGCAGCATACCCTCTATTACTGACAATCCAATAGTGCAGCACACCCTCTATTACTGACACTCCAATAGTGCAGCACACCCTCAATTACTGCCAATCCAATAGTGCAGCACACGCTCAATTACTGACACTCCAATAGTGCGGTACACCCTTAGATACTAACAAGCTAACAGTGCAGCACACCCTCAATTACTGACACTCCAATAGTGCAGCACACCCTCAATTACTGACACTCCAATAGTGCAGCACACCTTCAATTACTGACACTCCAATAGTGCTGCACACCCTCAATTACTGACAGTCAATTTGTGCAGCAAAACCTCAAATACTGACACTCCAATAGTGCAGCACAGCCTCAATTACAGACACTCCAATAGTGCTGCTCACTCTCAATTACTGACACTCCAATACTGCAGCACACCATCTATTACTGACACTCCAATAGTGCAGCACACCCTCAATTACTGACACTCCAATAGTGCAGCACACCCTCAATTACTGACACTTTAATAGTGCAGAACACACTCAATTTCCGTCACTCCACAGGTGCATCACACCCTCAATTACTGACACTCCAATTTTGCATAACACCCTCAATAATAACTCTCCAATAGTGCATCACACCCTCTATTACTGACAATCCAATAGTGCAGCACACCCTCAATTACTGACAATGCAATTGTGCAGCACACGCTCAATTACTGACACTCCAATAGTGCGGCTCACCTTCAGATACTGACAATCTAATGGTGCAGCACACACTCAATTACTGACACTCCAATAGTGCAGCACATCCTCAATTACTGACACTCCAATAGTGCATCACACCCTCTATTACTGACAATCCAATAGTGCAGCACACCCTCAATTACTGACAATCCAATTGTGCAGCACACGCTCAATTACTGACACTCCAATAGTGCGGCTCACCCTCAGATACTGACAATCTAATGGTGCAGCACACACTCAATTACTGACACTCCAATAGTGCAGCACATCCTCAATTACTGACACTCCAATAATGCAGCACACCCTCAATTACTGACACTCCAATAGTGCAGCACACCCTCAATTACTGACAGTCCAATAGTGCAGCAAGCCCTCAATTACTGACACTCGAATAGTGCAGCACAACCTCAGTTACTGTCAGTCAAATAGTGCAGCACATCCACAAATAGTGACACTACAATAGTGCAGCACACCCTCAATTACTGACAATCCAATAGGGCAGCACACCCTCAATTACTGACACTCCAATATTGCAGCACACCCTCAATTACTGACACTCCAATAGTGCAGCACACCCTCAATTACTGACAGTCCAATAGTGCAGCACGCCCTCAATTACTGACACGCGAATAGTGCAGCACACCCTCAGTTACTGTCAGTCAAATAGTGCAGCACATCCACAAATAGTGACACTACAATAGTGCAGCACACCCTCAATTACTGACAATCCAATAGTGCAGCACACCCTCAATTACTGACATTCCAATAGTGCAGCACACCATAAATTACTGACACAACAATATTGCAGCACACCCTCAATTACTGACACTTCAATAGTGCAGCACTCCCTCAATTACTGACACCCCAATAGTGCAGCACACCCTCAATTACTGACACTCCAGTAGTGCAGCACACCCTCAATTACTGATGCTCCAATAGTGCAGCACACCCTCAATTTCTGACACTACAATTGTGCAGCACACCCTCAATTACTGACCCTACAATAGTGCAGCACACCCTCAATTACTGACTCCCCAATAGTGCAGCACATCTTCAATTACTGACACTCCAATAGTGCAGCACACCCTCAATTACTGATACCCCAATAGTGCAGCGCACCCTCAATTACTGACACTCCTATAGTGCAGCACACCCTCAATTACTGACACTCCGATTGTGCAATACACCCTCAATTACTGACACGATGCAGTGCAGAACACCCTCAATTACTGACACTCCAATAGTGCAGCACAACCTCAATTACTGACACTCCAATAGTGCAGCACACCCTCATTTACTGAAACACCAATAGTGCAGCACACCCTCAATTACTGACACTCCAATAGTGCAGCACACACTCAATTACTGACACTCCAATAGAGCAGCACTCCCTCAATTACTGACACTCCTATAGTGCAACACACCCTCAATTATTGACAATCCAATAGTGCAGCAAACACTCAATTACTGACATTCCAATAGTGCAGCACACCCTCAATTACTGACACTCCAATAGTGCAGCACACCCTCAATTACTGACACTCCAATAGTGTAGCACACACCCTCAATTACTGACACTCCAATAGTGCAGCACACCCTCAATTACTGACACTCCAATAGTGCAGCACACCCTCAATTACTGACACTCCAATAATGCATCACACCCTCAATTACTGACACTCCAATAATGCAGCACACCATCAATTACTGACACTCCAATAGTGCAGCACACCCTCAATTACTGACAATCCAATAGGGCAGCACACCCTCAATTACTGACACTCCAATAGTGCAGCACACCCTCAATTACTGACATTCCAATAGTGCAGCACACCCACAAATACTGACACTTCAATAGTGCAGCAAACCCTCAATTACTGACACACCAATAGTGCAGCACACCCTCAATTACTGACACTCCAATAGTGCAGCACACCCTCAATTACTGACATTCCAATAGTGCAGCACAGCCTCAATTACTGACACTCCAATAGTGTAGCACACACCCTCAATTACTGACACTCCAATAGTGCAGCACACCCTCAATTACTGACACTCCAATAGTGCAGCACACCCTCAATTACTGACACTCCAATAGTGCAGCACACCCTCAATTACTGACACTCCAATAATGCATCACACCCTCAATTACTGACACTCCAATAATGCAGCACACCATCAATTACTGACACTCCAATAGTGCAGCACACCCTCAATTACTGACAATCCAATAGGGCAGCACACCCTCAATTACTGACACTCCAATAGTGCAGCACACCCTCAATTACTGACAGTCCAATATTGCATAACACCCTCAATAACTGACACTCCAACAGTGCAGCACACCCTCAATTACTGACACTCCAATAGTGCAGCTCAGCCTCAATTACTGACACTCCAATAGTGCAGCATACACTCAATTAGTGACACTCCAATAGTGCAGCGCACCCTCAATTACTGACACTCCAATAGTGCAGTTCATCCTCAATTACTGACACTGCAATTGTGCAGCACACCCCCAATTACTAACTCTCCAATAGTGCAGCACACCCTCAATTACTGACAATCCATTAGTGCAGAAAACCCTCAAATACTGACACTCCAATAGTTCAGTTCATTCTCAAATACTGACACTCCAATAGTGCAGCACACCCTCAATTACTGACACTCCAATATTGCAGCGCACTCTCTATTATTGACACTCCAATAGTGCAGCACACCCTCAATTACTGACACTCCAATAGTGCTGCACACCCTCAATTACTGACAGTCCATTTGTGCAGCAAAACCTCAAATACTGACACTCCAATAGTGCTGCTCACTCTCAATTACTGACACTCCAATACTGCAGCACACCCTCAATTACTGACACTCCAATAGTGCAGCACACCCTCAATTACTGTCACTCCAATACTGCAGCACACCCTCAATTACTGTCACTCCAATAGAGCAGCACACCCTCAATTACTGACACTCCAATAGTGCAGCACACCATCTATTACTGACACTCCAATAGTGCAGCACACCCTCAATTACTGACACTCCAATAGTGCAGCACACCCTCAATTACTGACACTTTAATAGTGCAGAACACACTCAATTTCCGTCACTCCACAGGTGCATCACACCCTCAATTACTGACACTCCAATTTTGCAGCACACCCTCAATAATAACTCTCCAATAGTGCATCACACCCTCTATTACTGACAATCCAATAGTGCAGCACACCCTCAATTACTGACAATCCAATTGCGCAGCACACGCTCAATTACTGACACTCCAATAGTGCGGCTCACCCTCAGATACTGACAATCTAATGGTGCAGCACACACTCAATTACTGACACTCCAATAGTGCAGCACATCCTCAATTACTGACACTCCAATAATGCAGCACACCCTCAATTACTGACACTCCAATAGTGCAGCACACCCTCAATTACTGACAGTCCAATAGTGCAGCACGCCCTCAATTACTGACACTCGAATAGTGCAGCACACCCTCAGTTACTGTCAGTCAAAGAGTGCAGCACATCCACAAATAGTGACACTTCAATAGTGCAGCAAACCCTCAATTACTGACACACCAATAGTGCAGCAAACCCTCAATTACTGACACTCCAATAGTGCAGCACACCCTCAATTACTGACATTCCAATAGTGCAGCACACCCTCAATTACTGACATTCCAATAGTGCAGCACAGCCTCAATTACTGACACTCCAATAGTGTAGCACACCCCCTCAATTACTGACACTCCAATAGTGCAGCACACCCTCAATTACTGACACTCCAATAGTGCAGCACACCCTCAATTACTGACACTCCAATAGTGCAGCACACCCTCAATTACTGACACTCCAATAATGCATCACACCCTCAATTACTGACACTCCTATAATGCAGCACACCATCAATTACTGACTCTCCAATAGTGCAGCACACCCTCAATTACTGACAATCCAATAGGGCAGCACACCCTCAATTACTGACACTCCAATAGTGCAGCACACCCTCAATTACTGACATTCCAATAGTGCAGCACACCCACAAATACTGACACTTCAATAGTGCAGCAAACCCTCAATTACTGACACACCAATAGTGCAGCACACCCTCAATTACTGACACTCCAATAGTGCAGCACACCCTCAATTACTGACATTCCAATAGTGCAGCACAGCCTCAATTACTGACACTCCAATAGTGTAGCACACACCCTCAATTACTGACACTCCAATAGTGCAGCACACCCTCAATTACTGACACTCCAATAGTGCAGCACACCCTCAATTACTGACACTCCAATAGTGCAGCACACCCTCAATTACTGACACTCCAATAATGCATCACACCCTCAATTACTGACACTCCAATAATGCAGCACACCATCAATTACTGACACTCGAATAGTGCAGCACACCCTCAATTACTGACAATCCAATAGGGCAGCACACCCTCAATTACTGACACTCCAATAGTGCAGCACACCCTCAATTACTGACAGTCCAATATTGCATAACACCATCAATAACTGACACTCCAACAGTGCAGCACACCCTCAATTACTGACACTCCAATAGTGCAGCTCAGCCTCAATTACTGACACTCCAATAGTGCAGCATGCACTCAATTACTGACACTCCAATAGTGCAGCACACCCTCAATTACAGACACTCCAATAGTGCAGCACACCCTCAATTACTGACACTCCAATAGTGCAGTTCATCCTCAATTACTGACACTGCAATTGTGCAGCACACCCCCAATTACTAACTCTCCAATAGTGCAGCACACCCTCAATTACTGACACTCCAATGGTGCAGAACGCACTCAATTTCTGACACTCCACAAGTGCATCACACCCTCAATTACTGACACTGCAATAGTGCAGCACAACCTCAATTGGTTACACTCCAATTGTGCAGCACACCCTCAATTACTGACACTCCAATAGTGCAGCACACCCTCAATTGGTGACACTCCAATTGTGCAGCACACCCTCAATTACTGACACTCCAATAGTGCAGCACACCCTCACTTACTTACTCTCTGAAAGTTCAGCACACCCTCAATGACTGTCAGTCCAGTAGTGCAGAACACCCACAATTAATGAAACTCCAATAGCGCAGCACAACCTCAATTACTGACACTCCAGTAGTGCAGCACAGTCTCAAATACTGACACACCAATATTGCAGCACACCATAAATTACTGACACAACAATATTGCAGCACACCCTCAATTACTGACACTTCAATAGTGCAGCACTCCCTCAATTACTGACACTCCAGTAGTGCAGCACACCCTCAATTACTGATGCTCCAATAGTGCAGCACACCCTCAATTTCTGACACTACAATTGTGCAGCACACCCTCAATTACTGACCCTACAATAGTGCAGCACACCGTCAATTACTGACTCCCCAATAGTGCGGCACATCTTCAATTACTGACACTCCAATAGTGCAGCACACACTCAATTACTGACCCTCCAATAGTGCAGCACACCCTCAATTACTGACACTCCGATTGTGCAATACACCCTCAATTACTGACACGATGCAGTGCAGAACACCCTCAATTACTGACACTCCAATAGTGCAGCGCAACCTCAATTACTGACACTCCAATAGTGCAGCACACCCTCAATTACTGACACTCCAATAGTGCAGCACATCCTCATTTACTGAAACACCAATAGTGCAGCAAACCCTCAATTACTGACACTCCAATAGTGCAGAAGACCCTCAATTGCTGACACTCCAATAGTGCAGCACACCCTCAATTACTGAAACTCCAATAGTGCAGCAAACCCTCAATTACTGACACTCCAATAGTGCAGCACAACCTCAATTACTGAAACACCAATAGTGCAGCTCACCCTCAATTACTGACACTGCAATACTGCAGCACTCCCTCAATTACTGACACACCAATAGTGCAGCACACCCTCAATTACTGACACTCCAATAGTGCAGCACACCCTCAATTACTGACACTCCAATAGTGCAGCAAACCCTCAATTACTAACACTCCAATAGTGCAGAACAACCTCAATTACTGAAACACCAATAGTGCAGCACAGCCTCAATTACTGACACTCCAATAGTGCAGCACACCCTCAATTACTGACACTCCTGTAGTGCAGCACACCCTCAATTACTGACGCTCCAATAGTGCAGCACACCCTCAATTACTGACACTCCAATAGTGCAGCACACCCTTAATTACTGACACTCCAATAGTGCAGCACACCCTCAATTACTGACGCTCCAATAGTGCAGCACACCCTCAATTACTGACACTCCAATAGTGCAGCACACCCTTAATTACTGACACTCCAATAGTGCAGCACACCCTCAATTACTGACACTCCAATAGAGCAGCACACACTCAATTACTGACACTCCAATAGTGCAGCACACCCTCAATTACTGACACTCCAATAGAGCAGCACTCCCTCAATTACTGACACTCCTATAGTGCAGCACACCCTCAATTACTGACACTCCGATTGTGCAATACACCCTCAATTACTGACACGATGCAGTGCAGAACACCCTCAATTACTGACACTCCAATAGTGCAGCGCAACCTCAATTACTGACACTCCAATAGTGCAGCACACCCTCATTTACTGAAACACCAATAGTGCAGCACACCCTCAATTACTGACACTCCAATAGTGCAGCACACACTCAATTACTGACACTCCAATAGAGCAGCACTCCCTCAATTACTGACACTCCTATAGTGCAACACACCCTCAATTACTGACAATCCAAAAGTGCAGCAAACACTCAATTACTGACATTCCAATAGTGCAGCACACCCTCATTTACTGACACTCCAATAGTGCAGCACACCCTCAATTACTGACACTCCAATAGTGTAGCACACACCCTCAATTACTGACACTCCAATAGTGCAGCACACCCTCAATTACTGACACTCCAATAGTGCAGCACACCCTCAATTACTGACACTCCAATAATGCATCACACCCTCAATTACTGACACTCCAATAATGCAGCACACAATCAATTACTGACACTCCAATAGTGCAGCACACCCTCAATTACTGACAATCCAATAGGGCAGCACACCCTCAATTACTGACACTCCAATAGTGCAGCACACCCTCAATTACTGACATTCCAATAGTGCAGCACACCCACAAATACTGACACTTCAATAGTGCAGCAAACCCTCAATTACTGACACACCAATAGTGCAGTACACCCTGAATTACTGACACTCCAATAGTGCAGCACACCCTCAATTACTGACATTCCAATAGTGCAGCACAGCCTCAATTACTGACACTCCAATAGTGTAGCACACACCCTCAATTACTGACACTCCAATAGTGCAGCACACCCTCAATTACTGACACTCCAATAGTGCAGCACACCCTCAATTACTGACACTCCAATAGTGCAGCACACCCTCAATTACTGACACTCCAATAATGCATCACACCCTCAATTACTGACACTCCAATAATGCAGCACACCATCAATTACTGACACTCCAATAGTGCAGCACACCCTCAATTACTGACAATCCAATAGGGCAGCACACCCTCAATTACTGACACTCCAATAGTGCAGCACACCCTCAATTACTGACAGTCCAATATTGCATAACACCCTCAATAACTGACACTCCAACAGTGCAGCACACCCTCAATTACTGACACTCCAATAGTGCAGCTCAGCCTCAATTACTGACACTCCAATAGTGCAGCATACACTCAATTACTGACACTCCAATAGTGCAGCGCACCCTCAATTACTGACACTCCAATAGTGCAGTTCATCCTCAATTACTGACACTGCAATTGTGCAGCACACCCCCAATTACTAACTCTCCAATTGTGCAGCACACCCTCAATTACTGACAATCCATTAGTGCAGAAAACCCTCAAATACTGACACTCCAATAGTTCAGTTCATTCTCAAATACTGACACTCCAATAGTGCAGCACACCCTCAATTACTGACACTCCAATATTGCAGCGCACTCTCTATTATTGACACTCCAATAGTGCAGCACACCCTCAATTACTGACACTCCAATAGTGCTGCACACCCTCAATTACTGACAGTCCATTTGTGCAGCAAAACCTCAAATACTGACACTGCAATAGTGCTGCTCACTCTCAATTACTGACACTCCAATACTGCAGCACACCCTCAATTACTGACACTCCAATAGTGCAGCACACCCTCAATTACTGTCACTCCAATACTGCAGCACACCCTCAATTACTGTCACTCCAATACTGCAGCACACCCTCAATTACTGACACTCCAATAGTGCAGCACACCATCTATTACTGACATTCCAATAGTGCAGCACACCCTCAATTACTGACACTCCAATAGTGCAGCACACCCTCAATTACTGACACTTTAATAGTGCAGAACACACTCAATTTCCGTCACTCCACAGGTGCATCACACCCTCAATTACTGACACTCCAATTTTGCAGCACACCCTCAATAATAACTCTCCAATAGTGCATCACACCCTCTATTACTGACAATCCAATAGTGCAGCACACCCTCAATTACTGACAATCCAATTGTGCAGCACACGCTCAATTACTGACACTCCAATAGTGCGGGTCACCCTCAGATACTGACAATCTAATGGTGCAGCACACACTCAATTACTGACACTCCAATAGTGCAGCACATCCTCAATTACTGACACTCCAATAATGCAGCACACCCTCAATTACAGACACTCCAATAGTGCAGCACACCCTCAATTACTGACACTCCAATAGTGCAGCACACCATCAATTACTGACAGTCCAATAGTGCAGCACGCCCTCAATTACTGACACTCGAATAGTGCAGCACACCCTCAGTTACTGTCAGTCAAAGAGTGCAGCACATCCACAAATAGTGACACTACAATAGTGCAGCACACCCGCAATTACTGACACACCAGTAGAGCAGCACACCCTCAATTACTGACACTCCAATAGAGCAGCACTCCCTCAATTACTGACATTCCAATAGTGCAGCACACCCACAAATACTGACACTTCAATAGTGCAGCAAACCCTCAATTACTGACACACCAATAGTGCAGCAAACCCTCAATTACTGACCCTCCAATAGTGCAGCACACCCTCAATTACTGACACTCCGATTGTGCAATACACCCTCAATTACTGACACGATGCAGTGCAGAACACCCTCAATTACTGACACTCCAATAGTGCAGCGCAACCTCAATTACTGACACTCCAATAGTGCAGCACACCCTCAATTACTGACACTCCAATAGTGCAGCACATCCTCATTTACTGAAACACCAATAGTGCAGCAAACCCTCAATTACTGACACTCCAATAGTGCAGAAGACCCTCAATTGCTGACACTCCAATAGTGCAGCACACCCTCAATTACTGAAACTCCAATAGTGCAGCAAACCCTCAATTACTGACACTCCAATAGTGCAGCACAACCTCAATTACTGAAACACCAATAGTGCAGCTCACCCTCAATTACTGACACTGCAATACTGCAGCACTCCCTCAATTACTGACACACCAATAGTGCAGCACACCCTCAATTACTGACACTCCAATAGTGCAGCACACCCTCAATTACTGACACTCCAATAGTGCAGCAAACCCTCAATTACTAACACTCCAATAGTGCAGAACAACCTCAATTACTGAAACACCAATAGTGCAGCACAGCCTCAATTACTGACACTCCAATAGTGCAGCACACCCTCAATTACTGACACTCCTGTAGTGCAGCACACCCTCAATTACTGACGCTCCAATAGTGCAGCACACCCTCAATTACTGACACTCCAATAGTGCAGCACACCCTTAATTACTGACACTCCAATATTGCAGCACACCCTCAATTACTGACGCTCCAATAGTGCAGCACACCCTCAATTACTGACACTCCAATAGTGCAGCACACCCTTAATTACTGACACTCCAATAGTGCAGCACACCCTCAATTACTGACACTCCAATAGAGCAGCACACACTCAATTACTGACACTCCAATAGTGCAGCACACCCTCAATTACTGACACTCCAATAGAGCAGCACTCCCTCAATTACTGACACTCCTATAGTGCAGCACACCCTCAATTACTGACACTCCGATTGTGCAATACACCCTCAATTACTGACACGATGCAGTGCAGAACACCCTCAATTACTGACACTCCAATAGTGCAGCGCAACCTCAATTACTGACACTCCAATAGTGCAGCGCAACCTCAATTACTGACACTCCAATAGTGCAGCGCAACCTCAATTACTGAAACACCAATAGTGCAGCACACCCTCAATTACTGACACTCCAATAGTGCAGCACACACTCAATTACTGACACTCCAATAGAGCAGCACTCCCTCAATTACTGACACTCCTATAGTGCAACACACCCTCAATTACTGACAATCCAATAGTGCAGCAAACACTCAATTACTGACATTCCAATAGTGCAGCACACCCTCAATTACTGACACTCCAATAGTGCAGCACACCCTCAATTACTGACACTCCAATAGTGTAGCACACACCCTCAATTACTGACACTCCAATAGTGCAGCACACCCTCAATTACTGACACTCCAATAGTGCAGCACACCCTCAATTACTGACACTCCAATAATGCATCACACCCTCAATTACTGACACTCCAATAATGCAGCACACCCTCAATTACTGACAATCCAATAGGGCAGCACACCCTCAATTACTGACACTCCAATAGTGCAGCACACCCTCAATTACTGACATTCCAATAGTGCAGCACACCCACAAATACTGACACTTCAATAGTGCAGCAAACCCTCAATTACTGACACACCAATAGTGCAGTACACCCTGAATTACTGACACTCCAATAGTGCAGCACACCCTCAAATACTGACATTCCAATAGTGCAGCACAGCCTCAATTACTGACACTCCAATAGTGTAGCACACACCCTCAATTACTGACACTCCAATAGTGCAGCACACCCTCAATTACTGACACTCCAATAGTGCAGCACACCCTCAATTACTGACACTCCAATAGTGCAGCACACCCTCAATTACTGACACTCCAATAATGCATCACACCCTCAATTACTGACACTCCAATAATGCAGCACACCATCAATTACTGACACTCCAATAGTGCAGCACACCCTCAATTACTGACAATCCAATAGGGCAGCACACCCTCAATTACTGACACTCCAATAGTGCAGCACACCCTCAATTACTGACAGTCCAATATTGCATAACACCCTCAATAACTGACACTCCAACAGTGCAGCACACCCTCAATTACTGACACTCCAATAGTGCAGCTCAGCCTCAATTACTGACACTCCAATAGTGCAGCATACACTCAATTACTGACACTCCAATAGTGCAGCGCACCCTCAATTACTGACACTCCAATAGTGCAGTTCATCCTCAATTACTGACACTGCAATTGTGCAGCACACCCCCAATTACTAACTCTCCAATTGTGCAGCACACCCTCAATTACTGACAATCCATTAGTGCAGAAAACCCTCAAATACTGACACTCCAATAGTTCAGTTCATTCTCAAATACTGACACTCCAATAGTGCAGCACACCCTCAATTACTGACACTCCAATATTGCAGCGCACTCTCTATTATTGACACTCCAATAGTGCAGCACACCCTCAATTACTGACACTCCAATAGTGCTGCACACCCTCAATTACTGACAGTCCATTTGTGCAGCAAAACCTCAAATACTGACACTCCAATAGTGCTGCTCACTCTCAATTACTGACACTCCAATACTGCAGCACACCCTCAATTACTGACACTCCAATAGTGCAGCACACCCTCAATTACTGTCACTCCAATACTGCAGCACACCCTCAATTACTGTCACTCCAATACTGCAGCACACCCTCAATTACTGACACTCCAGTAGTGCAGCACACCATCTATTACTGACACTCCAATAGTGCAGCACACCCTCAATTACTGACACTCCAATTGTGCAGCACACCCTCAATTACTGACACTTTAATAGTGCAGAACACACTCAATTTCCGTCACTCCACAGGTGCATCACACCCTCAATTACTGACACTCCAATTTTTCAGCACACCCTCAATAATAACTCTCCAATAGTGCATCACACCCTCTATTACTGACAATCCAATAGTGCAGCACACCCTCAATTACTGACAATCCAATTGTTCAGCACACGCTCAATTACTGACACTCCAATAGTGCGGGTCACCCTCAGATACTGACAATCTAATGGTGCAGCACACACTCAATTACTGACACTCCAATAGTGCAGCACATCCTCAATTACTGACACTCCAATAATGCAGCACACCCTCAATTACTGACACTCCAATAGTGCAGCACACCCTCAATTACTGACAGTCCAATAGTGCAGCACGCTCTCAATTACTGACACTCGAATAGTGCAGCACACACTCAGTTACTGTCAGTCAAAGAGTGCAGCACATCCACAAATAGTGACACTACAATAGTGCAGCACACCCGCAATTACTGACACACCAGTAGAGCAGCACACCCTCAATTACTGACACTCCAATAGAGCAGCACTCCCTCAATTACTGACATTCCAATAGTGCAGCACACCCACAAATACTGACACTTCAATAGTGCAGCAAACCCTCAATTACTGACACACCAATAGTGCAGCAAACCCTCAATTACTGACACTCCAATAGTGCAGCACACCCTCAATTACTGACATTCCAATAGTGCAGCACAGCCTCAATTACTGACACTCCAATAGTGTAGCACACACCCTCAATTACTGACACTCCAATAGTGCAGCACACCCTCAATTACTGACACTCCAATAGTGCAGCACACCCTCAATTACTGACACTCCAATAGTGCAGCACACCCTCAATTACTGACACTCCAATAATGCATCACACCCTCAATTACTGACACTCCTATAATGCAGCACACCATCAATTACTGACTCTCCAATAGTGCAGCACACCCTCAATTACTGACAAACCAATAGGGCAGCAGACCCTCAAGTACTGACACTCCAATAGTGCAGCACACCCTCAATTACTGACATTCCAATAGTGCAGCACACCCACAAATACTGACACTTCAATAGTGCAGCAAACCCTCAATTACTGACACACCAATAGTGCAGCACACCCTCAATTACTGACACTCCAATAGTGCAGCACACCCTCAATTACTGACATTCCAATAGTGCAGCACAGCCTCAATTACTGACACTCCAATAGTGTAGCACACACCCTCAATTACTGACACTCCAATAGTGCAGCACACCCTCAATTACTGACACTCCAATAGTGCAGCACACCCTCAATTACTGACACTCCAATAGTGCAGCACACCCTCAATTACTGACACTCCAATAATGCATCACACCCTCAATTACTGACACTCCAATAATGCAGCACACCATCAATTACTGACACTCCAATAGTGCAGCAAACCCTCAATTACTGACAATCCAATAGGGCAGCACACCCTCAATTACTGACACTCCAATAGTGCAGCACACCCTCAATTACTGACACTCCAATATTGCATAACACCCTCAATAACTGACACTCCAACAGTGCAGCACACCCTCAATTACTGACACTCCAATAGTGCAGCTCAGCCTCAATTACTGACACTCCAATAGTGCAGCATACACTCAATTACTGACACTCCAATAGTGCAGCGCACCCTCAATTATTGACACTCCAATAGTGCAGTTCATCCTCAATTACTGACACTGCAATTGTGCAGCACACCCCCAATTACTAACTCTCCAATAGTGCAGCACACCCTCAATTACTGACAATCCATTAGTGCAGAAAACCCTCAAATACTGACACTCCAATAGTTCAGTTCATTCTCAAATACTGACACTCCAATAGTGCAGCACACCCTCAATTACTGACACTCCAATATTGCAGCGCACTCTCTATTATTGACACTCCAATAGTGCAGCACACCCTCAATTACTGACACTCCAATAGTGCTGCACACCCTCAATTACTGACTGTCCATTTGTGCAGCAAAACCTCAAATACTGACACTCCAATAGTGCTGCTCACTCTCAATTACTGACACTCCAATACTGCAGCACACCCTCAATTACTGACACTCCAATAGTGCAGCACACCCTCAATTACTGTCACTCCAATACTGCAGCACACCCTCAATTACTGTCACTCCAATACTGCAGCACACCCTCAATTACTGACACTCCAATAGTGCAGCACACCATCTATTACTGACACTCCAATAGTGCAGCACACCATCAATTACTGACACTCCAATAGTGCAGCACACCCTCAATTACTGACACTTTAATAGTGCAGAACACACTCAATTTCCGTCACTCCACAGGTGCATCACACCCTCAATTACTGACACTCCAATTTTGCAGCACACCCTCAATAATAACTCTCCAATAGTGCATCACACCCTCTATTACTGACAATCCAATAGTGCAGCACACCCTCAATTACTGACAATCCAATTGTGCAGCACACGCTCAATTACTGACACTCCAATAGTGCGGCTCACCCTCAGATACTGACAATCTAATGGTGCAGCACACACTCAATTACTGACACTCCAATAGTGCAGCACATCCTCAATTACTGACACTCCAATAATGCAGCACACCCTCAATTACTGACACTCTAATAGTGCAGCACACCCTCAATTACTGACAGTCCAATAGTGCAGCACGCCCTCAATTACTGACACTCGAATAGTGCAGCACACCCTCAGTTACTGTCAGTCAAAGAGTGCAGCACATCCACAAATAGTGACACTACAATAGTGCAGCACACCCGCAATTACTGACACACCAGTAGAGCAGCACACCCTCAATTACTGACACTCCAATAGAGCAGCACTCCCTCAATTACTGACATTCCAAAAGTGCAGCACACCCACAAATACTGACACTTCAATAGTGCAGCAAACCCTCAATTACTGACACACCAATAGTGCAGCAAACCCTCAATTACTGACACTCCAATAGTGCAGCACACCCTCAATTACTGACACTTTAATAGTCCAGAACACACTCAATTTCCGTCACTCCACAGGTGCATCACACCCTCAATTACTGACACTCCAATTTTGCAGCACACCCTCAATAATAACTCTCCAATAGTGCATCACACCCTCTATTACTGACAATCCAATAGTGCAGCACACCCTCAATTACTGAAAATCCAATTGTGCAGCACACGCTCAATTACTGACACTCCAATAGTGCGGCTCACCCTCAGATACTGACAATCTAATGGTGCAGCACACAATCAATTACTGACACTCCAATAGTGCAGCACATCCTCAATTACTGACACTCCAATAATGCAGCACACCCTCAATTACTGACACTCCAATAGTGCAGCACACCCTCAATTACTGACAGTCCAATAGTGCAGCACGCCCTCAATTACTGACACTCGAATAGTGCAGCACACCCTCAGTTACTGTCAGTCAAAGAGTGCAGCACATCCACAAATAGTGACACTACAATAGTGCAGCACACCCGCAATTACTGACACACCAGTAGAGCAGCACACCCTCAATTACTGACACTCCAATAGAGCAGCACTCCCTCAATTACTGACATTCCAATAGTGCAGCACACCCACAAATACTGACACTTCAATAGTGCAGCAAACCCTCAATTACTGACACACCAATAGTGCAGCAAACCCTCAATTACTGACACTCCAATAGTGCAGCACACCCTCAATTACTGACATTCCAATAGTGCAGCACAGCCTCAATTACTGACACTCCAATAGTGTAGCACACACCCTCAATTACTGACACTCCAATAGTGCAGCACACCCTCAATTACTGACACTCCAATAGTGCAGCACACCCTCAATTACTGACACTCCAATAGTGCAGCACACCCTCAATTACTGACACTCCAATAATGCATCACACCCTCAATTACTGACACTCCTATAATGCAGAACACCATCAATTACTGACTCTCCAATAGTGCAGCATACCCTCAATTACTGACAATCCAATAGGGCAGCACACCCTCAAGTACTGACACTCCAATAGTGCAGCACACCCTCAATTACTGACATTCCAATAGTGCAGCACACCCACAAATACTGACACTTCAATAGTGCAGCAAACCCTCAATTACTGACACACCAATAGTGCAGCACACCCTCAATTACTGACACTCCAATAGTGCAGCACACCCTCAATTACTGACATTCCAATAGTGCAGCACAGCCTCAATTACTGACACTCCAATAGTGTAGCACACACCCTCAATTACTGACACTCCAATAGTGCAGCACACCCTCAATTACTGACACTCCAATAGTGCAGCACACCCTCAATTACTGACACTCCAATAGTGCAGCACACCCTCAATTACTGACACTCCAATAATGCATCACACCCTCAATTACTGACACTCCAATAATGCAGCACACCATCAATTACTGACACTCGAATAGTGCAGCACACCCTCAATTACTGACAATCCAATAGGGCAGCACACCCTCAATTACTGACACTCCAATAGTGCAGCACACCCTCAATTACTGACAGTCCAATATTGCATAACACCCTCAATAACTGACACTCCAACAGTGCAGCACACCCTCAATTACTGACACTCCAATAGTGCAGCTCAGCCTCAATTACTGACACTCCAATAGTGCAGCATGCACTCAATTACTGACACTCCAATAGTGCAGCACACCCTCAATTACTGACACTCCAATAGTGCAGCACACCCTCAATTACTGACACTCCAATAGTGCAGTTCATCCTCAATTACTGACACTGCAATTGTGCAGCACACCCCCAATTACTAACTCTCCAATAGTGCAGCACACCCTCAATTACTGACACTCCAATGGTGCAGAACGCACTCAATTTCTGACACTCCACAAGTGCATCACACCCTCAATTACTGACACTGCAATAGTGCAGCACAACCTCAATTGGTTACACTCCAATTGTGCAGCACACCCTCAATTACTGACACTCCAATAGTGCAGCACACCCTCAATTGGTGACACTCCAATTGTGCAGCACACCCTCAATTACTGACACTCCAATAGTGCAGCACACCCTCACTTACTTACTCTCTGAAAGTTCAGCACACCCTCAATGACTGTCAGTCCAGTAGTGCAGAACACCCACAATTAATGAAACTCCAATAGCGCAGCACAACCTCAATTACTGACACTCCAGTAGTGCAGCACAGTCTCAAATACTGACACACCAATATTGCAGCACACCATAAATTACTGACACAACAATATTGCAGCACACCCTCAATTACTGACACTTCAATAGTGCAGCACTCCCTCAATTACTGACACTCCAGTAGTGCAGCACACCCTCAATTACTGATGCTCCAATAGTGCAGCACACCCTCAATTTCTGACACTACAATTGTGCAGCACACCCTCAATTACTGACCCTACAATAGTGCAGCACACCGTCAATTACTGACTCCCCAATAGTGCAGCACATCTTCAATTACTGACACTCCAATAGTGCAGCACACACTCAATTACTGACCCTCCAATAGTGCAGCACACCCTCAATTACTGACACTCCGATTGTGCAATACACCCTCAATTACTGACACGATGCAGTGCAGAACACCCTCAATTACTGACACTCCAATAGTGCAGCGCAACCTCAATTACTGACACTCCAATAGTGCAGCACACCCTCAATTACTGACACTCCAATAGTGCAGCACATCCTCATTTACTGAAACACCAATAGTGCAGCAAACCCTCAATTACTGACACTCCAATAGTGCAGCACACCCTCAATTACTGACATTCCAATAGTGCAGCACAGCCTCAATTACTGACACTCCAATAGTGTAGCACACACCCTCAATTACTGACACTCCAATAGTGCAGCACACCCTCAATTACTGACACTCCAATAGTGCAGCACACCCTCAATTACTGACACTCCAATAGTGCAGCACACCCTCAATTACTGACACTCCAATAATGCATCACACCCTCAATTACTGACACTCCTATAATGCAGCACACCATCAATTACTGACTCTCCAATAGTGCAGCACACCCTCAATTACTGACATTCCAATAGTGCAGCACACCCACAAATACTGACACTTCAATAGTGCAGCAAACCCTCAATTACTGACACACCAATAGTGCAGCACACCCTCAATTACTGACACTCCAATAGTGCAGCACACCCTCAATTACTGACATTCCAATAGTGCAGCACAGCCTCAATTACTGACACTCCAATAGTGTAGCACACACCCTCAATTACTGACACTCCAATAGTGCAGCACACCCTCAATTACTGACACTCCAATAGTGCAGCACACCCTCAATTACTGACACTCCAATAGTGCAGCACACCCTCAATTACTGACACTCCAATAATGCATCACACCCTCAATTACTGACACTCCAATAATGCAGCACACCATCAATTACTGACACTCGAATAGTGCAGCACACCCTCAATTACTGACAATCCAATAGGGCAGCACACCCTCAATTACTGACACTCCAATAGTGCAGCACACCCTCAATTACTGACAGTCCAATATTGCATAACACCCTCAATAACTGACACTCCAACAGTGCAGCACACCCTCAATTACTGACACTCCAATAGTGCAGCTCAGCCTCAATTACTGACACTCCAATAGTGCAGCATGCACTCAATTACTGACACTCCAATAGTGCAGCACACCCTCAATTACTGACACTCCAATAGTGCAGCACACCCTCAATTACTGACACTCCAATAGTGCAGTTCATCCTCAATTACTGACACTGCAATTGTGCAGCACACCCCCAATTACTAACTCTCCAATAGTGCAGCACACCCTCAATTACTGACACTCCAATGGTGCAGAACGCACTCAATTTCTGACACTCCACAAGTGCATCACACCCTCAATTACTGACACTGCAATAGTGCAGCACAACCTCAATTGGTTACACTCCAATTGTGCAGCACACCCTCAATTACTGACACTCCAATAGTGCAGCACACCCTCAATTGGTGACACTCCAATTGTGCAGCACACCCTCAATTACTGACACTCCAATAGTGCAGCACACCCTCACTTACTTACTCTCTGAAAGTTCAGCACACCCTCAATGACTGTCAGTCCAGTAGTGCAGAACACCCACAATTAATGAAACTCCAATAGCGCAGCACAACCTCAATTACTGACACTCCAGTAGTGCAGCACAGTCTCAAATACTGACACACCAATATTGCAGCACACCATAAATTACTGACACAACAATATTGCAGCACACCCTCAATTACTGACACTTCAATAGTGCAGCACTCCCTCAATTACTGACACTCCAGTAGTGCAGCACACCCTCAATTACTGATGCTCCAATAGTGCAGCACACCCTCAATTTCTGACACTACAATTGTGCAGCACACCCTCAATTACTGACCCTACAATAGTGCAGCACACCGTCAATTACTGACTCCCCAATAGTGCAGCACATCTTCAATTACTGACACTCCAATATTGCAGCACACACTCAATTACTGACCCTCCAATAGTGCAGCACACCCTCAATTACTGACACTCCGATTGTGCAATACACCCTCAATTACTGACACGATGCAGTGCAGAACACCCTCAATTACTGACACTACAATAGTGCAGCGCAACCTCAATTACTGACACTCCAATAGTGCAGCACACCCTCAATTACTGACACTCCAATAGTGCAGCACATCCTCATTTACTGAAACACCAATAGTGCAGCAAACCCTCAATTACTGACACTCCAATAGTGCAGAAGACCCTCAATTGCTGACACTCCAATAGTGCAGCACACCCTCAATTACTGAAACTCCAATAGTGCAGCAAACCCTCAATTACTGACACTCCAATAGTGCAGCACAACCTCAATTACTGAAACACCAATAGTGCAGCTCACCCTCAATTACTGACACTGCAATAGTGCAGCACTCCCTCAATTACTGACACACCAATAGTGCAGCACACCCTCAATTACTGACACTCCAATAGTGCAGCACACCCTCAATTACTGACACTCCAATAGTGCAGCAAACCCTCAATTACTAACACTCCAATAGTGCAGAACAACCTCAATTACTGAAACAACAATAGTGCAGCACAGCCTCAATTACTGACACTCCAATAGTGCAGCACACCCTCAATTACTGACACTCCTGTAGTGCAGCACACCCTCAATTACTGACGCTCCAATAGTGCAGCACACCCTCAATTACTGACACTCCAATAGTGCAGCACACCCTTAATTACTGACACTCCAATAGTGCAGCACACCCTCAATTACTGACGCTCCAATAGTGCAGCACACCCTGAATTACTGACACTCCAATAGTGCAGCACACCCTTAATTACTGACACTCCAATAGTGCAGCACACCCTCAATTACTGACACTCCAATAGAGCAGCACACACTCAATTACTGACACTCCAATAGTGCAGCACACCCTCAATTACTGACACTCCAATAGAGCAGCACTCCCTCAATTACTGACACTCCTATAGTGCAGCACACCCTCAATTACTGACAATCCAATAGTGCAGCACACACTCAATTACTGACACTTCAATAGTGCAGCACACCCTCAATTACTGACACTTCAATAGTGCAGCACACCCTCAATTACTGACACTCCAATAGTGCAGCATACCCTCTATTACTGACACTCCAATAGTGCAGCATACCCTCAATTACTGCCAATCCAATAGTGCAGCACACGCTCAATTACTGACACTCCAATAGTGCGGCTCACCCTCAGATACTAACAAGCTAATAGTGCAGCACACACTCAATTACTGACACTCCAATAATGCTGCACACCATCAATTACTGACACTCCAATAGTGCAGCACGTCCACAATTACTGACACTCCAATAGTGCAGCACAACCTCAATTACTGACACTCCAATAGTGCAGCACAGCCTCAATTACTGACACTCCAATAGTGCAGCTCACCCCCAATTACAGACACTCCAATAGTGCAGCACACTCTCAGGTAATGACACTCCAATAGTGCAGCACACCCTCAATTACTGACACTCCAATAGTGCAGCACACACTCAATTATTGACACTCCAATAGTGCAGCACACCCTCAATTACTGACACTCCAGTAGTGCAGCACACCCTCAATTACTGACACTCGAATAGTGCAGCACACCCTCAATTACTGACACTCAAATAGTGCAGCACACCCTCAATTACTGTCAGTCAAATAGTGCAGCACACCCACAATTAGTGACACTCCAATAATGCAGCACACCCTCAATTACAGACACACCAATAGTGCAGCACACTCTCAGGTAATGACACTCCAATAGTGCAGCACACCCTCAATTACTGACACTCCAATAATGCAGCACACCCTCAATTACTGACACTCCAATACTGCAGCACACCCTCAATTACTGTCAGTCAAATAGTGCAGCACACCCGCAATTACTGACAGTCAAATAGTGCAGCACACCCTCAATTACTGTCGGCCAAATAGTGCAGCACACCCTCAATTACTGACACTCCAATAATGCAGCACACCCTCAATTACTGACACTCCAATAGTGCAGCACAGTCTCAAGTAATGATACTCCAATAGTGCAGCACTCCCTCAATTAGTGACACTCCAGTAGTGCAGCACACTCTCAATTACTGACACTCCAATAGTGCAGCACACCCTCAATTACTGACACTCCAATGGTGCAGCACACACTCAATTACTGACACTGCAATAGTGCAGCACACCCTCAATTACTGACATTCCAATAGTGCAGCACACCCTCAATTACTGACACTGCAATATTGCTGCACACACTCAATTACTGACAATCCATTAGTGCAGAAATCCCTCAAATACTGACACGCCAATAGTGCAGTTCATTCTCAAATACTGACACTCCAATAGTGCAGCACACCCTCAATTACTGACACTCCAATAATGCAGCGCACCCTATATTATTGACACTCCAATAGTGCAGCACACCCTCAATTACTGACACTCCAATAGTGCTGCACACCCTCAATTACTGATAGTCCATTTG
This sequence comes from Isurus oxyrinchus, assembly GCA_026770705.1. NCBI lineage: Eukaryota > Metazoa > Chordata > Chondrichthyes > Lamniformes > Lamnidae > Isurus > Isurus oxyrinchus. The sequence continues at coordinate 129,429 of JANJGN010000068.1, forward strand.
TGCAGCAAAACCTCAAATACTGACACTCCAATAGTGCAGCACATCCTCAATTACTGACATTCCAATAGTGCAGCACACCCTCAATTACTGACACTCCAATAGTGCAGCACACCCTCAATTACTGACACTCCAATAGTGCAGCACACCCTCAATTACTGACACTCCAATAGTGCAGCACACCCTCAATTACTGACACTCCAATAATGCATCACACCCTCAATTACTGACACTCCTATAATGCAGCACACCATCAATTACTGACTCTCCAATAGTGCAGCACACCCTCAATTACTGACAATCCAATAGGGCAGCACACCCTCAATTACTGACACTCCAATAGTGCAGCACACCCTCAATTACTGACACTCCAATAGTGCAGCACACCCACAAATACTGACACTTCAATAGTGCAGCAAACCCTCAATTACTGACACTCCAATAGTGCAGCACACCCTCAATTACTGACACTCCAATAGAGCAGCACACACTCAATTACTGACACTCCAATAGTGCAGCACACCCTCAATTACTGACATTCCAATAGTGCAGCACAGCCTCAATTACTGACACTCCAATAATGTAGCACACACCCTCAATTACTGACACTCCAATAGTGCAGCACACCCTCAATTACTGACACTCCATTAGTGCAGCACACCCTCAATTACTGACACTCCAATATTGCAGCACACCCTCAATTACTGACACTCCAATAATGCATCACACCCTCAATTACTGACACTCCAATAATGCAGCACACCATCAATTACTGACACTCGAATAGTGCAGCACGCCCTCAATTACTGACAATCCAATAGGGCAGCACACCCTCAATTACTGACACTCCAAAAGTGCAGCACACCCTCAATTACTGACAGTCCAATATTGCATAACACCCTCAATTACTGACACTCCAACAGTGCAGCTCACCCTCAATTACTGACACTCCAATAGTGCAGCTCAGCCTCAATTACTGACACTCCAATAGTGCAGCACACCCTCAATTACTGACACTCCAATAGTGCAGCACAGTCTCAAGTAATGATACTCCAATAGTGCAGCACTCCCTCAATTAGTGACACTCCAGTAGTGCAGCACACTCTCAATTACTGACACTCCAATAGTGCAGCACACCCTCAATTACTGACACTCCAATGGTGCAGCACACACTCAATTACTGACAATTCAATAGTGCAGCACACCCTCAATTACTGACACTCCAATAGTGCAGCACACCCTCAATTACTGACACTGCAATATTGCTGCACACACTCAATTACTGACAATCCATTAGTGCAGAAAACCCTCAAATACTGACACTCCAATAGTGCAGTTCATTCTCAAATACTGACACTCCAACAGTGCAGCACACCCTCAATTACTGACACTCCAATAATGCAGCGCACCCTATATTATTGACACTCCAATAGTGCAGCACACCCTCAATTACTGACACTCCAATAGTGCTGCACACCCTCAATTACTGATAGTCCATTTGTTGAGCAAAACCTCAAATACTGACACTCCAATAGTGCAGCACACCCTCAATTACTGACATTCCAATAGTGCAGCACACCCTCAATTACTGACACTCCAATAGTGCAGCACACCCTCAATTACTGACACTCCAATAGTGCAGCACACCCTCAATTACTGACACTCCAATAGTGCAGCACACCCTCAATTACTGACACTCCAATAATGCATCACACCCTCAATTACTGACACTCCTATAATGCAGCACACCATCAATTACTGACTCTCCAATAGTGCAGCACACCCTCAATTACTGACAATCCAATAGGGCAGCACACCCTCAATTACTGACACTCCAATAGTGCAGCAAACCCTCAATTACTGACATTCCAATAGTGCAGCACACCCACAAATACTGACACTTCAATAGTGCAGCAAACCCTCAATTACTGACACACCAATAGTGCAGCACACCCTCAATTACTGACACTCCAATAGTGCAGCACACCCTCAATTACTGACATTCCAATAGTGCAGCACAGCCTCAATTACTGACACTCCAATAATGTAGCACACACCCTCAATTACTGACACTCCAATAGTGCAGCACACCCTCAATTACTGACACTCCATTAGTGCAGCACACCCTCAATCACTGACACTCCAATATTGCAGCACACCCTCAATTACTGACACTCCAATAATGCATCACACCCTCAATTACTGACACTCCAATAATGCAGCACACCATCAATTACTGACACTCGAATAGTGCAGCACACCCTCAATTACTGACAATCCAATAGGGCAGCACACCCTCAATTACTGACACTCCAATAGTGCAGCACACCCTCAATTACTGACAGTCCAATATTGCATAACACCCTCAATAACTGACACTCCAACAGTGCAGCACACCCTCAATTACTGACACTCCAATAGTGCAGCTCAGCCTCAATTACTGACACTCCAATAGTGCAGCACACGCTCAATTACTGACACTCCAGTAGTGCAGCACACCCTCAATTACTGACACTCCAATAGTGCAGTTCATCCTCAATTACTGACACTGCAATTGTGCAGCACACCCTCAATTACTAACTCTCCAATAATGCAGCACACCCTCAATTACTGACACTCCAATGGTGCAGAAAGCACTCAATTTCTGACACCCAACAATTGCATCACACCCTCAATTACTGACACTGCAATAGTGCAGCACACCCGCAATTACTGACACTCCAATAATGCATCACACCCTCAATTACTGACACTCCAATAATGCAGCACACCATCAATTACTGACACTCGAATAGTGCAGCACACCCTCAATTACTGACAATCCAATAGGGCAGCACACCCTCAATTACTGACACTCCAATAGTGCAGCACACCCTCAATTACTGACAGTCCAATATTGCATAACACCCTCAATAACTGACACTCCAACAGTGCAGCGCAGCCTCAATTACTGACACTCCAATAGTGCAGCTCACCCCCAATTACAGACACTCCAATAGTGCAGCACACTCTCAGGTAATGACACTCCAATACTGCAGCACACCCTCAATTACTGACACTCCAATAGTGCAGCACACACTCAATTATTGACACTCCAATAGTGCAGCACACCCTCAATTACTGACACTCCAATAATGCAGCACACCCTCAATTACAGACACACCAATAGTGCAGCACACTCTCAGGTAATGACACTCCAATAGTGCAGCACACCCTCAATTACTGACACTCCAATAATGCAGCACACCCTCAATTACTGACACTCCAATACTGCAGCACACCCTCAATTACTGTCAGTCAAATAGTGCAGCACACCCGCAATTACTGACACTCAAATAGTGCAGCACACCCTCAATTACTGTCGGCCAAATAGTGCAGAACACCCACAATTAATGACACTCCAATAATGCAGCACACCCTCAATTACTGACACTCCAATAGTGCAGCACAGTCTCAAGTAATGATACTCCAATAGTGCAGCACTCCCTCAATTACTGACACTCCAGTAGTGCAGCACACTCTCAATTACTGACACTCCAATAGTGCAGCACACCCTCAATTACTGACACTCCAATGGTGCAGCACACACTCAATTACTGACACTTCAATAGTGCAGCACACCCTCAATTACTGACACTCCAATAGTGCAGCACACCCTCAATTACTGACACTGCAATATTGCTGCACACACTCAATTACTGACAATCCATTAGTGCAGAAAACCCTCAAATACTGACACTCCAATAGTGCAGTTCATTCTCAAATACTGACACTCCAATAGTGCAGCACACCCTCAATTACTGACACTCCAATAATGCAGCGCACCCTATATTATTGACACTCCAATAGTGCAGCACACCCTCAATTACTGACACTCCAATAGTGCTGCACAACCTCAATTACTGACAGTCCATTTGTGCAGCAAAACCTCAAATACTGACACTCCAATAGTGCAGCACATCCTCAATTACTGACACTCCAAAAGTGCAGCACACCCTCAATTACTGACACTCCAATAGTGCTGCTCACTCTCAATTACTGACACTCCAATACTGCCGCACACCATCAATTACTGACACTCCAATTGTGCAGCTCACCCTCAATTACTGACACTGCAATAGTGCAGCACTCCCTCAATTACTGACACACCAATAGTGCAGCACACCCTCAATTACTGACACTCCAATAGTGCAGCACACCCTCAATTACTGACACTCCAATAGTGCAGCACACCCTCAATTACTGACACTTTAATAGTGCAGAACACACTCAATTTCTGACACTCCACAGGTGCATCACACCCTCAATTACTTACACTCCAATTGTGCAGGAAACCCTCAATTACTGACTCTACAATAATGCAGCACTCCCTCAATTACTGACACTCCAATAGTGCAGCACACCCTCAATTACTAAGACTCCAGTAGTGCAGCATACCTTCAATTACTGACAATCCAATAGGGCAGCACACCCTCAATTACTGTCACTCCAATAGTGCAGCACACCCTCAATTACTGACACTCCAATAGTGCAGCTCAGCCTCAATTACTGACACTCCAATAGTGCAGCATACACTCAATTACTGACACTCCAATAGTGCAGCACACCCTCAATTACTGACACTCCAATAGTGCAGCACACCCTCAATTACTGACACTCCAATAGTGCAGTTCATCCTCAATTACTGACACTGCAATTGTGCAGCACACCCCCAATTAGTAACTCTCCAATAGTGCAGCACACCCTCAATTACTGACACTCCAATAGTGCAGCTCACCCTCAATTACTGACACTCCAATAGTGCAGCACACCCTCAATTACTGACACTCTAATAGTGCAGCACTCCCTCATTTACTGAAACACCAATAGTGCAGCAAAACCTCAATTACTGACACTCCAATAGTGCAGCAAACCCTCAATTACTGACACTCCAATAGTGCAGCACACCCTCAATTACTGAAACTCCAATAGTGCAGCACACACTCAATTACTGACACTCCAATAGTGCAGCACATCCTCAATTACTGAAACACCAATAGTGCAGCTCACCCTCAATTACTGACACTGCAATAGTGCAGCACTCCCTCAATTACTGACACACCAATAGTGCAGCACACCCTCAATTACTGACACTCCAATAGTGCAGCACACCCTCAATTACTGACACTCCAATAGTGCAGCAAACCCTCAATTACTAACACTCCAATAGTGCAGAACAACCTCAATTACTGAAACACCAATAGTGCAGCACAGCCTCAATTACTGACACTCCAATAGTGCAGCACACCCTCAATTACTGACACTTCTGTAGTGCAGCACACCCTCAATTACTGACGCTCCAATAGTGCAGCACACCCTCAATTACTGACTCTCCAATAGTGCAGCACACCCTCAATTACTGACACACCAATAGAGCAGCACACACTCAATTACTGACACTCCAATAGAGCAGCACTCCCTCAATTACTGACACTCCTATAGTGCAGCACACCCTCAATTACTGACAATCCAATAGTGCAGCACACACTCAATTACTGACACTTCAATAGTGCAGCACACCCTCAATTACTGACACTTCAATAGTGCAGCACACCCTCAATTACTGACACTCCAATAGTGCAGCATACCCTCTATTCCTGACAATCCAATAGTGCAGCACACCCTCTATTACTGGCACTCCAATAGTGCAGCATAACCTCAATTACTGCCAATCCAATTGTGCAGCACACGCTCAATTACTGACACTCCAATAGTGAGGCTCACCCTCAGATACTAACAAGCTAATAGTGCAGCACACACTCAATTACTGACACTCCAATAATGCTGCACACCATCAATTACTGACACTCCAATAGTGCAGCACGTCCTCAATTACTGACACTCCAATAGTGCAGCACAACCTCAATTACTGACACTCCAATAGTGCAGCACAGCCTCAATTACTGACACTCCAATAGTGCAGCTCACCCCCAATTACAGACACTCCAATAGTGCAGCACACCCTCAATTACTGACACTCCAATAGTGCATCACAGCCTCAATTACTGACACTCCAATAGTGCAGCACGTCCTCAATTGCTGACACTCCAATAGTGCAGCATACCCTCAATTACTGACACTCCAATAGTGCAGCACACCCTCAATTACAGACACTCCAATAGTGCAGCACACCCTCAATTACTGACACTCGAATAGTGCAGCACACCCTCAATTACAGACACTCCAATAGTGCAGCACACCCTCAATTACTGACACTCGAATAGTGCAGCACACCCTCAATTACTGACACTCCAATAGTGCAGCACACCCTCAATTACTGACACTCGAATAGTGCAGCACACCCTCAATTACTGACACTCCAATAGTGCAGCACACCCTCAATTACTGACACTCCAATAGTGCAGCACAACCTCAATCACTGTCAGTCAAATAGTGAAGCACACCCACAATTAGTGACACTCCAATATTGCAGCACACCCTCAATTACAGGCACACCAATAGTGCAGCACACTCTCAGGTAATGACACTCCAATAGTGCAGCACACCCTCAATTACTGACACTCCAATAGTGCAGCACACACTCAATTACTGACACTCCAATAGTGCAGCACACCCTCAATTACTGACACTCCAGTAGTGCAGCACACCCTCAATTACTGACACTCGAATAGTGCAGCACACCCTCAATTACTGACACTCCAATAGTGCAGCACACCCTCAATTACTGACACTCCAATAATGCAGCACACCCTCAATTACTGACACTCCAATACTGCAGCACACCCTCAATTACTGTCAGTCAAATAGTGCAGCACACCCTCAATTACTGTCAGTCAAATAGTGCAGCACACCCACAATTACGGACACTCCAATAGTGCAGTACACCCTCAATTACTGACACTCCAATAGTGCAGCACAGTCTCAAGTAATGATACTCCAATAGTGCAGCACTCCCTCAATTACTGACACTCCAATAATGCAGCACACCCTCAATTACTGACACTCCAATAGTGCAGTACAGACTCAAGTAATGATACTCCAATAGTGCAGCACTCCCTCAATTACTGACACTCCAGTAGTGCAGCACACTCTCAATTACTGACACTCCAATAGTGCAGCACACCCTCAATTACTGACACTTCAATAGTGCAGCACACACTCAATTACTGACACTTCAATAGTGCAGCACACCCTCAATTACTGACACGGCAATATTGCTGCACACACTCAATTACTGACAATCCATTAGTGCAGAAAACCCTCAAATACTGACACTCCAATAGTGCAGTTCATTCTCATATACTGACACTCCAATAGTGCAGCACACCCTCAATTACTGACACTCCAATAATGCAGCGCACCCTATATTATTGACACTCCAATAGTGCAGCACACCCTCAATTACTGACACTCCAATAGTGCAGCACACCCTCAATTACTGACAGTCCACTTGTGCAGCAAAACCTCAAATACTGACACTCCAATAGTGCAGCACATCCTCAATTACTGACACTCCAATAGTGCAGCACACCCTCAATTACTGACTCTCCAATACTGCAGCACACCTTCAATTACTGACACTCCAATAGTGCTGCTCACTCTCAATTACTGACACTCCAATACTGCAGCACACCATCAATTACTGACACTCCAAAAGTGCAGCACACCCTCAATTACTGACACTCCAATAGTGCAGCACACCCTCAATTACTGACACTTTAATAGTGCAGAACACACTCAATTTCTGACACTCCACAGGTGCATCACACCCTCAATTACTTACACTCCAATTGTGCAGGAAACCCTCAATTACTGACTCTACAATAATGCAGCACTCCCTCAATTACTGACACTCCAATAGTGCAGCACACCCTCAATTACTAAGACTCCAGTAGTGCAGCATACCTTCAATTACTGACACTCCAATAGTGCAGCTCACCCTCAATTACTTACACTCCATTAGTGCAGCACACCCTCAGTTACTGACACTTCAATAGTCCAGCACACCCAAAATTACTGACACTCCAATATTGCAGCACACACTCAATTACTGACACTCCAATATTGCAGCACACCCTCAATTACTGACACTCCAATAGTGCAGCACACCCTCAATTACTGACACTCCAATAGTGCAGTTCATCCTCAATTACTGACACTACAATAGTGCAGTTCATTCTCAATTACTGACACTGCAAAAGTGCAGCGCACCCTCAATTACTGACACTCCAATAGTGCAGCACACCTTCAATTACTGATACACCAATATTGCAGCGCACCCTCAATTACTGACACCCCAATAGTGCAGCACACCCTCAATTACTGACACTCCAATAGTACAGCACACCCTCAATTACTGACACTCCAATAGTCCAGCACATCCTCTATTTCTGACAATCCAATAGTGCAGCACACCCTCTATTACTGACAATCCAATAGTGCAGCACACGCTCAATTACTGACACTCCAATAGTGCGGCTCACCCTCAGATACTGACAATCTAATGGTGCAGCACACCCTCAATTACTGACACTCCAATAGTGCAGCACATCCTCAATTACTGACACTCCAAAAATGCAGCAAACCCTCAATTACTGACAGTCCAATAGTGCAGCACGCCCTCAATTACTGACACTCGAATAGTGCAGCACACCCTCAATTACTGATATTCGAAAAGGGCAGCACACAATCAATTACTCTCAGTCAAATAGTGCAGCTCACCCTCAATTACTGACACTTTAATAGTGCAGAACACACGCAATTTCTGTCACTCCCAGGTGCATCACACCCTCAATTACTGACACTCCAATAGTGCATCACACCCTCGATTACTGACAATCCAATAGTGCAGCACACACTCAATTACTGTCACTCGAATAGTGCAGCACACCCTCAATTACTGACACTCCAACAGTGCAGCACACCTTCAATTACTGACACTTCAATAGTGCAGCACACCCTCAATTACTGACACTGCAATATTGCAGCAAACCCTCAATTAATGACAATCCATTAGTGCAGAAAACCCTCAAATACTGACACTCCAATAGTGCAGTTCATCCTCAAATACTGACACTCCAATAGTGCAGCACACCCTCAATTGCTGACACTCCAATATTGCAGCGCACCCTCTATTATTGACACTCCAATAGTGCAGCACACACTCAATTACTGACACTCCAATAGTGCTGCATACCCTCAATTACTGACAGTCCATTTGTGCAGCAAAACCTCAAATACTGACACTCCAATAGTGCAGCACATCCTCAATTACTGACACTCCAATAGGGCAGCACAGCCTCAATTACAGACACTCCAATAGTGCTGCTCACTCTCAATTACTGACACTCCAATACTGCAGCACACCATCAATTACTGACACTCCAATAGTGCAGCACACCCTCAATTACTGACACTCCAATAGTGCATCACACCCTCAATTACTGACACTTTAATAGTGCATCACACCCTCAATTACTGACTCTCCAATTTTGCAGCACACCCTCAATAATAACTCTCCAATAGTGCATCACACCCTCGATTACTGACAATCCAATAGTGCAGCACACACTCAATTACTGACAATCCAATTGTGCAGCACACGCTCAATTACTGAAACTCCAATAGTGCAGTCACCCTCAATTACGGACACTCCAATAGTGCAGCACACACTCAATTACTGACACTCCAATAGTGCGGCTCACCCTCAGAGACTGACAATCTAATGGTGCAGCACACACTCAATTACTGACACTCCAATAGTGCAGCACATCCTCAATTACTGACACTCCAATAATGCATGACACCCTCAATTACTGACACTCCAATAGTGCAGCGCACCCTCAATTACTGACACTCCAATAGTGCAGCGCACCCTCAATTACTGACACTCCAATAGTGCAGCACACCCTCAATTACTGACAGTCCAATAGTGCAGCACGCCCTCAATTACTGACACTCGAATAGTGCAGCACACCCTCAGTTACTGTCAGTCAAATAGTGCAGCACATCCACAAATAGTGACACTACAATCGTGCAGCACACCCTCAATTACTGACACACCAGTAGAGCAGCACACCCTCAATTACTGACACTCCAATAGAGCAGCACTGCCTCAATTACTGACACTCCAATAGTGTAGCACAAACCCTCAATTACTGACACTCCAATAGTGCAGCAAACCCTCAATTACTGACACTCCAATAGTGCAGCACACCCTCAATTACTGACACTCCAAAGTGCAGCACACCCTCAATTACTGACACTCCAATAATGCATCACACCCTCAATTACTGACACTCCAATAATGCAGAACACCATCAATTACTGACACTCCAATAGTGCAGCACACCCTCAATTACTGACACTCCAATAGGGCATAACACCCTCAATAACTGACACTCCAACAGTGCAGCACACCCTCAATTACTGACACTCCAATAGTGCAGCTCAGCCTCAATTACTGACACTCCAATAGTGCAGCATACACTCAATTACTGACACTCCAATAGTGCAGCACACCCTCAATTACTGACACTCCAATAGTGCAGCACACCCTCAATTACTGACACTCCAATAGTGCAGTTCATCCTCAATTACTGACACTCCAATTGTGCAGCAGACCCCCAATTACTGACACTCCAATGGTGCAGAACGCACTCAATTTCTGACACTCCACAAGTGCATCACACCCTCAATTACTGACACCCCAATTGTGCATCGCAACCCTCAATTACTGACACTCCAATTTTGCAGGACACACTCAATTACTGACACTGCAATAATGCAGCAATCCCTCAATTACTGACACTCCAATAGTGCAGCACACCCTCAATTGGTTACACTCCAATTGTGCAGCACACCCTCAATTACTGACACTCCAATAGTGCAGCACACCCTCAATTGGTGACACGCCAATTGTGCAGCACACCCTCAATTACTGACACTCCAATAGTGCAGCACACCCTCACTTACTTACTCTCTGAAAGTTCACCACACCCTCAATGACTGTCAGTCCAGTAGTGCAGAACACCCACAATTAATGAAACTCCAATAGCGCAGCACAACCTCAATTACTGACACTCCAGTAGTGCAGCACAGTCTCAAATACTGACACACCAATATTGCAGCACACCATAAATTACTGACACAACAATATTGCAGCACACCCTCAATTACTGACACTTCAATAGTGCAGCACTCCCTCAATTACTGACACCCCAATAGTGCAGCACATCCTCAATTACTGACACTCCAGTAGTGCAGCACACCCTCAATTACTGATGCTCCAATAGTGCAGCACACCCTCAATTTCTGACACTACAATTGTGCAGCACACCCTCAATTACTGACCCTACAATAGTGCAGCACACCCTCAATTACTGACTCCCCAATAGTGCAGCACATCTTCAATTACTGACACTCCAATAGTGCAGCACACACTCAATGACTGACCCTCCAATAGTGCAGCACACCCTCAATTACTGACTCCCCAATAGTGCAGCACATCTTCAATTACTGACACTCCAATAGTGCAGCACACACTCAAATATTGACACTCCAACAGTGCAGCACACTCTCAATTACTGACACTCCAATAGTGCAGCACTCCCTCTATTACTGACACTCTAATAGTGCAGCACTCCCTCATTTACTGAAACACCAATAGTGCAGCAAACCCTCAATTACTGACACTCCAATAGTGCAGCACACCCTCAATTACTGAAACTCCAATAGTGCAGCAAACCCTCATTTACTGAAACACCAATAGTGCAGCAAACCCTCAATTACTGACACTCCAATAGTGCAGAAAACCCTCAATTACTGACACTCCAATAGTGCAGCACACCCTCAATTACTGACACTCCAATAGTGCAGCACACCCTCAGTTACTGACCCTCCAATAGTGCAGCACACCCTCAATTACTGACACTCCAATAGTGCAGCACACCCTTAATTACTGACACACCAATAGAGCAGCACTCCCTCAATTACTGACACTCCTATAGTGCAGCACACCCTCAATTACTGACAATCCAATAGTGCAGCACACACTCAATTACTGACACTTCAATAGTGCAGCACACCCTCAATTACTGACACTTCAATAGTGCAGCACACCCTCAATTACTGACACTCCAATAGTGCAGCATACCCTCTATTACTGACAATCCAATAGTGCAGCAAACCCTCTATTACTGACACTCCAATAGTGCAGCACACCCTCAATTACTGCCAATCCAATAGTGCAGCACACGCTCAATTACTGACACTCCAATAATGCAGCACACCCTCAATTACTGACACTCCAATAGTGCAGCACACACTCAATTACTGACACTCCAATAGTGCAGCTCACCCTCAGATACTAACAAGCTAATAGTGCAGCACACACTCAATTACTGACACTCCAATAGTGCAGCACATCCTCAATTACTGACACTCCAATAATGCTGCACACCCTCAATTACTGACACTCCAATAGTGCAGCACACCCTCAATTACTGACACTCCAATAGTGCAGCACGTCCTCAATTACTGACACTCCAATAGTGCAGCACAACCTCAATTACTGACACTCCAATAGTGCAGCACAGCCTCAATTACTGACACTCCAATAGTTCAGCTCACCCTCAATTACAGATACTCCAATAGTGCAGCACACCCTCAATTACTGACACTCCAATAGTGCAGCACAGCCTCAATTACTGACACTCCAATAGTGCAGCACGTCCTCAATTACTGACACTTCAATAGTGCAGCACACCCTCAATTACAGACTCTCCAATAGTGCAGCACACCCTCAATTACTGACACTCGAAGAGTGCAGCACACCCTCAATTACAGACACTCCAATAGTGCAGCACACCCTCAATTACTGACACTCGAATAGTGCAGCACACCCTCAATTACTGACACTCCAATAGTGCAGCACACCCTCAATTACTGACACTCGAATAGTGCAGCACAACCTCAATCACTTTCAGTCAAATAGTGCAGCACACCCACAATTAGTGACACTCCAATAGTGCAGCACACCCTCAATTACAGACACAACAATAGTGCAGCACACTCTCAGGTAATGACACTCCAATAGTGCAGCACACCCTCAATTACTGACACTCCAATAGTGCAGCACAGACTCAATTACTGACACTCCAATAGTGCAGCACACCCTCAATTACTGACACTCCAGTAGTGCAGCACACCCTCAATTACTGACACTCGAATAGTGCAGCACACCCTCAATTACTGACACTCAAATAGTGCAGCACACCCTCAATTACTGTCAGTCAAATAGTGCAGCACACCCACAATTAGTGACACTCCAATAATGCAGCACACCCTCAATTACAGACACACCAATAGTGCAGCACACTCTCAGGTAATGACACTCCAATAGTGCAGCACACCCTCAATTACTGACACTCCAATAATGCAGCACACCCTCAATTACTGACACTCCAATACTGCAGCTCACCCTCAATTACTGACACTCAAATAGTGCAGCACACCCTCAATTACTGTCATTCAAATAGTGCAGCGCACCCACAATTACTGACACTCCAATAATGCAGCACACCCTCAATTACTGACACTCCAATAGTGCAGCACAGTCTCAAGTAATGATACTCCAATAGTGCAGCACTCCCTCAATTATTGACACTCCAGTAGTGCAGCACACTCTCAATTACTGACACTCCAATAGTGCAGCACACCCTCAATTACTGACACTCCAATGGTGCAGCACACACTCAATTACTGACACTCCAATAGTGCAGCACACCTTCAATTACTGACACTTCAATAGTGCAGCACACCCTCAATTACTGACACTGCAATATTGCAGCACACACTCAATTACTGACAATCCATTAGTGCAGAAAACCCTCAAAAACTGACACTCCAATAGTGCAGTTCATTCTCAAATACTGTCACTCCAATAGTGCAGCACACCCTCAATTACTGACACTCCAATATTGCAGCGCACCCTATATTATTGACACTCCAATAGTGCAGCACACCCTCAATTACTGACACTCCAATAGTGCTGCACACCCTCAATTACTGACAGTCCATTTGTGCAGCAAAACCTCAAATACTGACACTCCAATTGTGCAGCACTCCTTCAATTACTGACACTCCAATAGTGCTGCTCACTCTCAATTACTGACACACCAATACTGCAGCACACCATCAATTACTGACACTCCAAAAGTGCAGCACACCCTCAATTACTGACACTCCAATAGTGCAGCACACCCTCAATTACTGACACTTTAATAGTGCAGAACACACTCAATTTCTGACACTCCACAGGTGCATCACACCCTCAATTACTTACACTCCAATTGTGCAGGACACCCTCAATTACTGACAATCCATTAGTGCAGCAAACCCTCAAATGCTAACACTCCAATAGTGCAGTTCATTCTCAATTACTGACCCTCCAATAGTGCAGCACACCCTCAATTACTGACACTCCAATAGTGCAGCACACCCTCAATTACTGACACTCCAGTAGTGCAGCACAGCCTCAATTACTGACACTCCAATAGTGCAGCACACCCTCAATTACTGACACTCCAATAGTGCAGCACACCCACAATTACTGACACTGCAATATTGCAGCACACCCTCAATTACTGACAATCCATTAGTGCAGCAAATGCTCAAATACTGACACTCCAATAGTGCAGTTCATCCTCAATTACTGACACTCCAATAGTGCAGCACACCCTCCATTACTGGCACTACAATATTGCAGCGCAGCCTCAATTACTGACAGTCCAATAGTGCAGCACACCCTCAATTACTGAAACTCCAATAGTGCAGCAAACCCGCAATTACTGACACTCCAATAGTGCAGCACAACCTCAATTACTGAAACACCAATAGTGCAGCACACCCTCAATTTCTGACACTCCAATAGTGCAGCACACACTCAATTACTGACACTCGAATAGTGCAGCACAACCTCAATCACTGTCAGTCAAATAGTGCAGCACACCCACAGTTATTGACACTACAATAGTGCAGCACACCCTCAATTACAGACACTCCAAGAGTGCAGCACACTCTCAGGTAATGACACTCCAATAGTGCAGCACACCCTGAATTACTGACACTCCAATAGTGCAGCACATCCTCAATTACTGACACTCCAATAATGCTGCACACCCTCAATTACTGACACTCCAATAGTGCAGCACACCCTCAATTACTGACACTCCAATAGTGCAGCACGTCCTCAATTACTGACACTCCAATAGTGCAGCACAACCTCAATTACTGACACTCCAATAGTGCAGCACAGCCTCAATTACTGACACTCCAATAGTTCAGCTCACCCTCAATTACAGATACTCCAATAGTGCAGCACACCCTCAATTACTGACACTCCAATAGTGCAGCACAGCCTCAATTACTGACACTCCAATAGTGCAGCACGTCCTCAATTACTGACACTTCAATAGTGCAGCACACCCTCAATTACAGACTCTCCAATAGTGCAGCACACCCTCAATTACTGACACTCGAAGAGTGCAGCACACCCTCAATTACAGACACTCCAATAGTGCAGCACACCCTCAATTACTGACACTCGAATAGTGCAGCACACCCTCAATTACTGACACTCCAATAGTGCAGCACACCCTCAATTACTGACACTCGAATAGTGCAGCACAACCTCAATCACTTTCAGTCAAATAGTGCAGCACACCCACAATTAGTGACACTCCAATAGTGCAGCACACCCTCAATTACAGACACAACAATAGTGCAGCACACTCTCAGGTAATGACACTCCAATAGTGCAGCACACCCTCAATTACTGACACTCCAATAGTGCAGCACACACTCAATTACTGACACTCCAATAGTGCAGCACACCCTCAATTACTGACACTCCAGTAGTGCAGCACACCCTCAATTACTGACACTCGAATAGTGCAGCACACCCTCAATTACTGACACTCAAATAGTGCAGCACACCCTCAATTACTGTCAGTCAAATAGTGCAGCACACCCACAATTAGTGACACTCCAATAATGCAGCACACCCTCAATTACAGACACACCAATAGTGCAGCACACTCTCAGGTAATGACACTCCAATAGTGCAGCACACCCTCAATTACTGACACTCCAATAATGCAGCACACCCTCAATTACTGACACTCCAATACTGCAGCTCACCCTCAATTACTGACACTCAAATAGTGCAGCACACCCTCAATTACTGTCATTCAAATAGTGCAGCGCACCCACAATTACTGACACTCCAATAATGCAGCACACCCTCAATTACTGACACTCCAATAGTGCAGCACAGTCTCAAGTAATGATACTCCAATAGTGCAGCACTCCCTCAATTATTGACACTCCAGTAGTGCAGCACACTCTCAATTACTGACACTCCAATAGTGCAGCACACCCTCAATTACTGACACTCCAATGGTGCAGCACACACTCAATTACTGACACTCCAATAGTGCAGCACACCTTCAATTACTGACACTTCAATAGTGCAGCACACCCTCAATTACTGACACTGCAATATTGCAGCACACACTCAATTACTGACAATCCATTAGTGCAGAAAACCCTCAAAAACTGACACTCCAATAGTGCAGTTCATTCTCAAATACTGTCACTCCAATAGTGCAGCACACCCTCAATTACTGACACTCCAATATTGCAGCGCACCCTATATTATTGACACTCCAATAGTGCAGCACACCCTCAATTACTGACACTCCAATAGTGCTGCACACCCTCAATTACTGACAGTCCATTTGTGCAGCAAAACCTCAAATACTGACACTCCAATTGTGCAGCACTCCTTCAATTACTGACACACCAATACTGCAGCACACCATCAATTACTGACACTCCAAAAGTGCAGCACACCCTCAATTACTGACACTCCAATAGTGCAGCACACCCTCAATTACTGACACTTTAATAGTGCAGAACACACTCAATTTCTGACACTCCACAGGTGCATCACACCCTCAATTACTTACACTCCAATTGTGCAGGACACCCTCAATTACTGACAATCCATTAGTGCAGCAAACCCTCAAATGCTA
Source organism: Isurus oxyrinchus (assembly GCA_026770705.1). Taxonomy (NCBI): domain Eukaryota; kingdom Metazoa; phylum Chordata; class Chondrichthyes; order Lamniformes; family Lamnidae; genus Isurus; species Isurus oxyrinchus. The sequence continues at coordinate 146,522 of JANJGN010000068.1, forward strand.
ACACTCCAATAGTGCAGTTCATTCTCAATTACTGACCCTCCAATAGTGCAGCACACCCTCAATTACTGACACTCCAATAGTGCAGCACACCCTCAATTACTGACACTCCAGTAGTGCAGCACAGCCTCAATTACTGACACTCCAATAGTGCAGCACACCCTCAATTACTGACACTCCAATAGTGCAGCACACCCACAATTACTGACACTGCAATATTGCAGCACACCCTCAATTACTGACAATCCATTAGTGCAGCAAATGCTCAAATACTGACACTCCAATAGTGCAGTTCATCCTCAATTACTGACACTCCAATAGTGCAGCACACCCTCCATTACTGGCACTACAATATTGCAGCGCAGCCTCAATTACTGACAGTCCAATAGTGCAGCACACCCTCAATTACTGAAACTCCAATAGTGCAGCAAACCCGCAATTACTGACACTCCAATAGTGCAGCACAACCTCAATTACTGAAACACCAATAGTGCAGCACACCCTCAATTTCTGACACTCCAATAGTGCAGCACACACTCAATTACTGACACTCGAATAGTGCAGCACAACCTCAATCACTGTCAGTCAAATAGTGCAGCACACCCACAGTTATTGACACTACAATAGTGCAGCACACCCTCAATTACAGACACTCCAAGAGTGCAGCACACTCTCAGGTAATGACACACCAATAGTGCAGCACACCCTAAATTACTGACACTCCAATAGTGCAGCACACACTCAATTACTGACAATCCAATAGTGCAGCACACCCTCAATTACTGACACTCCAATAGTGCAGCACACCCTCAATTTCTGACACTCCAATTGTGCAGCACACCCTCAATTACTGACACTCCAATAGTGCAGCACACCTTCAATTACTGACACTCCAATAGTGCAGCACGCCCTCAATTACTGACACTCGAATAGTGCAGCACACCTCAATTACTGACACACCAATAGAGCAGCACACCCTCAATTACTGACTTTCCAATAGTGCAGCACACCCTCAATTACTGACACTCCAATAGTGCAGCACACCCTCAATTACTGACACTCCAATAGTGCAGCACACTCTCAAGTAATGACACTCCAATAGTGCAGCACACCCTCAATTTCTGACACTCCAATAATTCAGCACACACTCAATTACTGACACTCCAATAGTGCAGCACACCCTCAATTACAGACACTCCAATAGTGCAGCACACCCTCAATTACTGACACTCCAATAGAGCACCTCACCCTCAATTACTGACAATCCAATAGTGCAGCACACCTTCAATTACTGACACTTCAATATTGCAGCACACCCTTCTTTACTGAAACTCCAATAGTGCAGTGCACCCTCAATTACTGACACTCCAATAGTGCAGCACACCCTCTATTACTTACAATCCAGTAGTGCAGCACACCCTCTATTACTGACAATCCAATATTGCAGCACACCCTCAATTACTGACAATCCAATAGTGCAGCACACGCGCAATTACTGGCACTCCAATTGTGCGGCTCACCATCAGATACTGACAATCTAATAGTGCAGCACACACTCAATTACTGACACTCCAATAGTGCAGCACATCCTCAATTACTGACACTCCAATAATGCAGCACACCCTCAATTACTGACAGTCCAATAGTGCAGCACGCCCTCAATTACTGACACTCGAATAGTGCAGCACACCCTCAGTTACTGTCAGTCAAATAGTGCAGCACATCCTCAATTACTGACACTCCAATAGTGCAGCACACCCTCAATTACTGTCAGTCAAATAGTGCAGCTCACCCTCAATGCCTGACTCCATAATTCTGCAGCTCACCCTCAATTACTGTCACTCGAATAGTGCAGCACACCCTCAATTACTGACACTCCAATAGTGCAGCACACCCTCAATTACAGACACTCCGATAGTGCAGCACACCCTCAAATACTGACACTCGAATAGTGCAGCACACCCTCAATTACAGACACTCCAATAGTGCAGCACATCCTCAATTACAGACACTCGAATTGTGCAGCACACCCTCAATTTCTGACACTCCAATAGTGCAGCACACACTCAATTACTGACACTCGAATAGTGCAGCACAACCTCAATCACTGTCAGTCAAATAGTGCAGCACACCCACAGTTATTGACACTACAATAGTGCAGCACACCCTCAATTACAGACACTCCAAGAGTGCAGCACACTCTCAGGTAATGACACTCCAATAGTGCAGCACACCCTGAATTACTGACACTCCAATAGTGCAGCACACACTCAATTACTGACAATCCAATAGTGCAGCACACCCTCAATTACTGACACTCCAATAGTGCAGCACACCCTCAATTTCTGACACTCCAATTGTGCAGCACACCCTCAATTACTGACACTTCAATAGTGCAGCACACCCTCAATTACTGACACTGCTATATTGCAGCACAGCTTCAATTACTGACACTCCAATAGTGCAGCACGCCCTCAATTACTGACACTCGAATAGTGCAGCACACCCTCAATTACTGACACACCAATAGAGCAGCACACCCTCAATTACTGACTTTCCAATAGTGCAGCACACCCTCAATTACTGACACTCCAATAGTGCAGCACACCCTCAATTACTGACACTCCAATAGTGCAGCACACTCTCAAGTAATGACACTCCAATAGTGCAGCACACCCTCAATTACTGACACTCCAATAGAGCACCTCACCCTCAATTACTGACAATCCAATAGTGCAGCACACCTTCAATTACTGACACTTCAATATTGCAGCACACCCTCAATTACTGACACTCCTTTAGTGCAGCAAACCCTCAAATACTGACACTCCAATAGTGCAGTTCATCCTCAATTACTGACACTCCAATAGTGCAGTTCATTCTCAATTACTGACACTCCAATAGTGCAGCACACCCTCCATTACTGGCACTACAATATTGCAGCGCAGCCTCAATTACTGACACTCCAATAGTGCAGCACACCCTCAATTACTCAAACTCCAATAGTGCAGCAAACCCTCAATTACTGAAACTCCAATAGTGCAGCACACCCTCAATTACTGACACTGCAATAGTGCACAACAGCCTCAATTACTGACACTCCAATAGTGCAGCACACCCTCAATTACTGACACTCCAATAGAGCAGCACACCCTCAATTACTGACACACCAATAGAGCAGCACACCCTCAATTACTGACACTCCAATAGTGCAGCACACCCTCAATTACTCAAACTCCAATAGTGCAGCAAACCCTCAATTACTGAAACTCCAATAGTGCAGCACACCCTCAATTACTGACACTGCAATAGTGCACAACAGCCTCAATTACTGACACTCCAATTGTGCAGCACACCCTCAATTACTGACACTCCAATAGAGCAGCACACCCTCAATTACTGACACACCAATAGAGCAGCACACCCTCAATTACTGACATTCCAATAGTGCAGCACAGCCTCAATTACTGACACTCCAATAGTGCAGCACACCCTCAATTACTGAAACACCAATAGTGCAGCACAGCCTCAACTACTGACACTCCAATAGTGCAGCACACCCTCAATTACTGACACTCCAATAGAGCAGCACACCCTCAATTGCTGACACTTCAATAGTGCAGCACACCCTCAATTACTGACAATCCATTAGTGCAGCAAACCCTCAAATACTGACACTCCAATAGTGCAGTTCATCCTCAATTACTGACACTCCAATACTGCAGTTCATTCTCAATTACTGACACTCCAATAGTGCAGCACACGCTCCATTACTGTCACTACAATATTGCAGCGCAGCCTCAATTACTGACACTCCAATAGTGCAGCACACCCTCAATTACTGAAACTCCAATAGTGCAGCAAACCCTCAATTACTGACACTCCAATAGTGCAGCACACCCTCAATTACTGAAACACCAATAGTGCAGCTCACCCTCAATTACTGACACTGCAATAGTGCAGCACAGCCTCAATTACTGACACTCCAGTAGTGCAGAACAACCTCAATTACTGAAACACCAATAGTGCAGCACAGCCTCAATTACTGACACTCCAATAGTGCAGCACACCCTCAATTACTGACACTCCAATAGAGCAGCACACCCTCAATTGCTGACACTTCAATAGTGCAGCACACCCTCAATTACTGACAATCCATTAGTGCAGCAAAACCTCAAATACTGACACTCCTATAGTGCAGTTCATCCTCAATTACTGACACTCCAATAGTGCAGTTCATTCTCAATTACTGACACTCCAATAGTGCAGCACACGCTCCATTACTGGCACTACAATATTGCAGCGCAGCCTCAATTACTGACACTCCAATAGTGCAGCACACCCTCAATTACTGAAACTCCAATAGTGCAGCAAACCCTCAATTACTGACACTCCAATAGTGCAGCACAACCTCAATTACTGAAACACCAATAGTGCAGCTCACCCTCAATTACTGACACTGCAATAGTGTAGCACACACTCAATGACTGACACTCTAATAGTGCATCACAGCCTCAATTACTGACACTCCAATAGTGCAGCACACCCTCAATTACTGACACACCAATAGTGCAGCACAGCCTCAACTACTGACACTCCAATAGTGCAGCACCCCCTCAATTACTGACACTCCAATAGTGCAGCACACCCTCTATTACTGACAATCCAATTGTGCAGCACACCCTCAATTGCTGACACTTCAATAGTGCAGCACACCCTCAATTCCTGACTCTTCAATAGTGCAGCACACCCTCAATTACTGACACTCCAATAGTGCAGCAAACCCTCTATTACTGACAATCCAATAGTGCAGCACACCCTCTATTACTGACAATCCAATAGTGCAGCACACGCTCAATTAATGACACTCCAATAGTGCAGCACACCCTCAAATAGTGACACTCGAATAGTGCTGCATACCCTCAATTACAGACACTCCAATAGTGCAGCACACCCTCAATTACTGACACTCCTATCGTGCAGCACACCCTCAATTACTGACACTCCAATAGTGCAGCACTCCCTCAATTACTGACACTCCAATAGAGCAGCACACTCTCAAGTAATGACACTCCAATAGTGCAGCACACCCTCAATTACTGACACTCCAATAATGCAGCACACCCTCAATTACTGACACTCCAATAGTGCAGCACACCCTGAATTACTGACACTCCAATAGTGCAGCACACCCTCAATTACTGACACTCCAGTAGTGCAGCATACACTCAATTACTGACACTCCAATAGTGCACCTCACCCTCAATTACTGACACTCCAATAGTGCAGCACACCTTCAATTCCTGACACTTCAATAGTGCAGCACTCCCTCAATTACTGACACTCCAATAGTGCAGCACACTCTCAATTACTGACACTCCAATAGTGCAGCACACCCTCAATTACTGACACTCCAATAGTGCAGCACACTCTCAATTACTGACACTCCAAAAGTGCAGCACACCCTCAATTACTGACACTCCAATAGTGCAGCACAACTTCAGTTACTGACAGTCCAATAGTGCAGCACACCCTCTATTGCTGACACTCCAATAGTGCAGCACACCCTCAATTACTGACACTCCAATAGTGCAGCACACCCTCAATTACTGACACTCCAATATTGCAGCACACCCACAATTACTGACAATCCATTAGTGCAGCAAACCCTCAAATGCTGACACTCCAATAGTGCAGTTCATTCTCAATTACTGACACTCCAATAGTGCAGCGCACCCTCAATTACTGACACTCCAATAGTGCAGCACACCCTCAATTACTGACACTCCAATAGTGCAGCACACCCTCAATTACTGACACTCCAATAGTGCAGCACACCCTCAAATAGTGACACTCGAATTGTGCAGCACACCCTCAATTACAGACACTCCAATAGTGCAGCACACCCTCAATTACTGACACTCGAATAGTGCAGCACACCCTCAATTACTGACACTCGAATAGTGCAGCACAACCTCAATCACTGTCATTCAAATAGTGCAGCACACCGACAATTAGTGACACTCCAATTGTGCAGTTCATTCTCAATTACTGACACTCCAATAGTGCAGTTCATTCTCAATTACTGACACTCCAATAGTGCAGCCCACCCTCAATTACTTACACTCCTATAGTGCAGCACACCCTCAATTACTGACACTACAAAATTGCATGGCACCCTCAATTGATGACACTCAAAATGTGCAGCAAACACTCAATCACTGACACTCCAATAGTGCAGCACACCGTCAATTACTGACACTCCAATAGTGCACCACACCCTCAATTAGTGACACTCCAATAGTGCAGCACACCCTCAATTACTGACACTCCAATAGTGCACCACACCCTCAATTAGTGACACTCCAATAGTGCAGCACACCCTCAATTGCTGACACTCCAATAGTGCAGCACACCCGCAATTACTGACACACTAATAGTGCAGGACACCCTCAATTACTGACAGTCCAATCTTCAGCAAACCATGAATTACTGACAATCCAATAGTGCAGAACACACTCAATTTCTGACTCTGCAATACTGCAGCACACCCTCAATTACTGACACTACAATGGTGCAGCTAACCCGCAATTACTGACACTCCAATAGTGCAGCACTCCCTCAATTACTGACCCTCCTATAGTACGGCAAAACCTCAATAATAACACTACAATAGTGCAGCAATCCCGCAATTACTAACACCCCAATAGTGCAGCACACCCTCAATTACAGACACTCAAAAAGTGCAGCACACCTTCAATTACTGTCACACCAAAAGTGCAGCACACCCTCAATTACTGACACTCTAAAAGTGCAGCACACGCTCAAATTACTGACACTCAAATAGTGCAGCACACCCTCAATTACTGACACTCCAATACTGAGCACAACCTCAATTGCTGACACTCCAAAAGTTCACCACACCCTCAATTACTGACACTCCAATAGTACAGCACAGACTCAATTACTGTCACTCCAATAGTGCAGCACACCCTCAATTACTGACACTCCAATAGTGCAGCACAACCTCAATTACTGAAACGCCAATAGTGCAGCTCACCCTCAATTACTGACACTGCAATAGTGCAGCACACCCTCAATGACTGACATACCAATAGTTCAGAACAACCTCAATTACTGAAACACCAATACTGCAGCACACCCTCAATTACTGGCACTCCAATAGTGCAGCACAACCTCAATCACTGACACTCCAATAGTGCAGCGCACCCTCAATTACTGAAACTCCAATAGTGCAGCACAGCCTCAATTACTGACACTCCAATAGAGCAGCACACCCTCAATTACTGACACTCCAATATTGCAGCGCACCCTCAATTACTGAAATTCCAATAGTGCAGCACACCCTCAATTACTGACACTCCAATAGTGCAGCACACCCTCTATTACTGACAATCCAATAGTGCAGCACACCCTCAATTGCTGACACTTCAATAGTGCAGCACACCCTCAATAACTGACACTTCAATAGTGCAGCACACCTTCAATAACTGACACTCCAATAGTGCAGCAAAACCTCTATTACTGACAATCCAATAGTGCAGCACACCCTCTATTACTGACAATCCAATAGTGCAGCACACGCTCAATTAATGACACTCCAATAGTGCGGCTCACCCTCAGATACTAACAAGCTAATTGTGCAGCACACTCTCAATTACTGACAATCCAATAGTGCAGCACACCCTCAATTACTGACACTCCAATAGTGCAGCACACCCTCAATTACAGACACTCCAATAGTGCAGCACACCCTCAAATAGTGACACTCGAATAGTGCTGCACACCCTCAATTACAGACACTCCAATAATGCAGCACACCCTCAATTACTGACACACCAATAGTGCAGCACACCCTCAATTACAGACACTCCAATAGTGCAGCACACCCTCAATTAGAGACACACCATTAGTGCAGCACACTCTCAGGTAATGACACTCCAATAGTGCAGCACACCCTCAATTACTGACACTCCAATAGTGCAGCACAAACTCAATTACTGACACTCCAATAGTGCAGCAAACCCTCAATTACTGACACTCCAGTAGTGCAGCACACCCTCAATTACTGACACTCCAATAGTGCAGCACACCCTCAATTACTGACACTCCAATAGGGCAGCACACCCTCAATTACAGACACTTCAATAGAGCAGCACACCCTCAATTACTGACACTCCAATAGTGCAGCACACCCTCAATTACTGACACTCCAATAATGCAGCACACACTCAATTACTGACACTCCAATAGTGCAGCACACACTCAATTACAGGCACTCCAGTAGTGCAGCAAGCACTCAATTACTGACACTCCAATAGAGCACCTCACCTTCAATTACTGACACTTCAATAGTGCAGCACACCCTCAATTACTGACACTCCATTAGTGCAGCAAACCCTCAAATACTGACACTCCAATAGTGCAGTTCATCCTCAATTACTGACACTCCAATAGTGCAGTTCATTCTCAATTACTGACACTCCAATAGTGCAGCACACCCTCCATTACTGGCACTACAATATTGCAGCGCAGCCTCAATTACTGACACTCCAATAGTGCAGCACAACCTCAATTACTGACACTCCAATAGTGTAGCACACCCTCAATTACTGAAACTCCAATAGTGCAGCAAACCCTCAATTACTGGCACTCCAATAGTGCAGCACACCCTCAATTACTGACACTGCAATAGTGCAGCACACCCTCAATGACTGACACTCCAATAGTGCACAACAGCCTCAATTACTGACACTCCAATAGTGCAGCACACCCTCAATTACTGACACACCAATAGAGCAGCACACACTCAATTACTGACATTCCAATAGTGCAGCACACCCTCAATTACTGACAAACAATAGTGCAACACACCCTCAATTACTGACACTCCAGTAGTGCAGCACAGCCTCAATTACTGACACTCCAATAGTGCAGCACACCCTCAATTACTGACACTCCAATAGTGCAGCACACCCACAATTACTGACACTGCAATATTGCAGCACACCCTCAATTACTGACAATCCATTAGTGCAGCAAACCCTCAAATAATGACACTCCAATAATGCAGTTCATCCTCAATTAATTACACTCCAATAGTGCAGTTCATTCTCAATTACTGACACTCCAATAGTGCAGCACACCCTCCATTACTGGCACTACAATATTGCAGCGCAGCCTCAATTACTGACACTCCAATAGTGCAGCACACCCTCAATTACTGAAACTCCAATAGTGCAGCAAACCCTCAATTACTGACACTCCAATAGTGCAGCACAATCTCAATTACTGAAACACCAATAGTGCAGCTCACCCTCAATTACTGACACTGCAATAGTGCCGCACACCCTCAATGACTGACACTCCAATAGTGCAGAACAACCTCAATTACTGAAACACCAATAGTGCAGCACAGCCTCAACTACTGACACTCCAATAGTGCAGCACACCCTCAATTACTGACAGTCCAATAGAGCAGCACACCCTCAATTGCTGACACTTCAATAGTGCAGCACACCCTCAATTACTGACAATCCATTAGTGCAGCAAACCCTCAAATACTGACACTCCAATAGTGCAGTTCATCCTCAATTACTGACACTCCAATAGTGCAGTTCATTCTCAATTACTGACACTCCAATAGTGCAGCACACCCTCAATTACCGAAACTCCAATAGTGCAGCAAACCCACAATTACTGACACTCCAATAGTGCAGCTCACCCTCAATTACTGACACTGCAATAGTGCAGCACACACTCAATGACTGACACTCCAATAGTGCAGAACAAACTCAATTACTTAAACACCAATAGTTCAGCACAGCCTCAATTACTGACACTCCAATAGTGCAGCACACCCTCAATTACTGACACTCCAATAGTGCAGCACACCCTCAATTACTGACACTCCAATAGTGCAGCACACCCTCTATTACTGTCAATCCAATTGTGCAGCACACCCTCAATTGCTGACACTTCAATAGTGCAGCACACCCTCAATTACTGACACTTCAAAAGTGCAGCACACCCTCAATTACTGACACTCCAATAGTGCAGCAAACCCTCTATTAATGACACTCCAATAGTGCAGCACACCCTCAATTACTGACACCCCAATTCTGCAGCTCACCCTCAATTACTGACACTCCAATAGTGCAGCACACCCTCAATTACAGACACTCCAATAGTGCAGCACACCCTCAAATAGTGACACTCGAATAATGCTGCATACCCTCAATTACAGACACTCCAATAGTGCAGCACACCCTCAATTACTGACACTCGAATAGTGCAGCACACACTCAATTACTGACACTCGAATAGTGCAGCACAACCTCAATCACTGTCAGTCAAATAGTGCAGCACACCGACAATTAGTGACACTCCAATAGTGCAGCACACCCTCAATTAGAGACACACCATTAGTGCAGCACACTCTCAGGTAATGGCACTCCAATAGTGCAGCACACCCTCAATTACTGACACTCCAATAGTGCAGCACACACTCAATTACTGACACTCCAATAGTGCAGCACACCCTCAATTACTGACACTCCAGTAGTGCAGAACACCCTCAATTACTGACACTCCAATAGTGCAGCACACCCTCAATTTTTGACACTCCAATAGTGCAGCACACCTTCAATTACTGACGCTTCAATAGTGCAGCACACCCTCAGTTACTGACACTCGAATATTGCAGCACACCCTCAATTACTGACAATCCATTAGTGCAGCAAACCCTCAAATGCTGACACTCCAATAGTGCAGCACACCCTCAATTACTGTCAGTCAAATAGTGCAGCATACCCACAATTAGTGAACCTCCAATAGTGCAGCACACACTCAATTACTGATACTCCAATAGTGCAGCACACCCTCAATTACTGACACTCCTATCGTGCAGCACACCCTCAATTACTGACACTCCAATAATGCAGCACTCCCTCAATTACAGACACTCCAATAGAGCAGCACACTCTCAAGTAATGACACTCCAATAGTGCAGCACATCCTCAATTACTGACACTCCAATAATGCAGCACACACTCAATTACTGACACTCCAATAGTGCAGCTCACCCTCAATTAATGACACTCCAATAGTGCACCTCACCCTCAATTACTGACACTCCAATAGTGCAGCACACCTTCAATTACTGACACTTCATTAGTGCAGCACACCCTCAATTACTGACACTCCAATAGTGCAGCACACCCTCAATTACTGACACTCCAATAGTGCAGCACACCCTCAATTACTGACACTCCAACAGTGCAGCACACCCTCAATTACTGACACTCCAATAGTGCAGCACACCCTCAATTACTGACACTCCAATAGTGCAGCACACACTCAATTACTGACACTCCAATAGTGCAGCACACCCTCAAATAGTGACACTCGAATAGTGCAGCACACCCTCAATTACAGACACTCCAATAGTGCAGCACACCCTCAATTACTGACACTCGAATAGTGCAGCACACCCTCAATTACTGACACTCCAATAGTGCAGCACACCCTCAATTACTGACACTTCATTAGTGCAGCACACCCTCAAATACTGACACTCCAATAGTGCAGCACACCCTCAATTACTGACACTCCAATAGTGCAGCACACCCTCAATTACTGACACTCCAAGAGTGCAGCACACCCTCAATTACTGACAAACCAATAGTGCAGCACACCGTCAATTACTGACACTACAAAATTGCAGCGCACCCTCAATTGCTGACACTCAAACTGTGCAGCACACACTCAATCACTGACACTCCAATAGTGCAGCACACCCTCAATTACTGACACTCCAATAGTGCAGCACACCCTCAATTACTGACACTCCAATAATGCATCACACCCTCAATTACTGACACTCCAATAATGCAGCACACACTCAATTACTGACACTCCAATAGTGCAGCACACCCTCAATTACTGACAATCCATTAGTGCAGCAAACCCTCAAATACTGACACTCCAATAGTGCAGCACGCACTCAATTACTGACACTCCAATAGTGCAGTTCATCCTCAATTACTGACACTCCAATTGTGCAGCAAAACCTCAATTACTGACACTCCAATAATGCATCACACCCTCAATTACTGACACTCCAATAATGCAGCACACACTCAATTACTGACACTCCAATAGTGCAGCACACCCTCAATTACTGACAATCCATTAGTGCAGCAAACCCTCAAATACTGACACTCCAATAGTGCAGCACGCACTCAATTACTGACACTCCAATAGTGCAGTTCATCCTCAATTACTGACACTCCAATTGTGCAGCACAACCTCAATTACTGACACTCCAATAGAGCAGCACAACCTCAATTACTGACACTCCAATAGTGCAGCACACCCCCAATTACTAACTCTCCAATAGTGCAGCACACCCTCAATTACTGACACTCCAATGGTGCAAAACACACTCAATTTCTGACACTCCACAAGTGCATCACATCCTCAATTACTGACACTCCAATAGTGCATCGCAACCCTCAATTACTGACACTCCAATAGTGCAGCACACCCTCAATTGGTGACACTCCAATTGTGCAGCACACCCTCAATTACTGACACACCAATAGTGCAGCACACCCTCAATTGGTGACACTCCAATTGTGCAGCACACCCTCAATTACTGACACTCCAATAGTGCAGCACACCCTCACTTACTTACTCTCCGATAGTTCAGCACACCCTCAATGACTGTCAGTCTAGTAGTGCAGAACACCCACAATTAATGAAACTCCAATAGCGCAGTACAACCTCAAATACTGACACTCCAGTAGTGCAGCACAGTCTCAAATACTGACACACCAATATTGCAGCACACCCTCGATTACTGACTCAACAATATTGCAGCACACCCTCAATTACTGACACTTCAATAGTGCAGCTCACCCTCAATTACTGACACTCCAATATTGCAGCACACCCTCCATTACTGACCCAACAATAGTGCAGCACACCCTCAATTACTGACTCCCCAATAGTGCAGCACATCTTCAATTACTGACACTCCAATAGTGCACCACACCCTCAATTACTGACACTCCAATAGTGCAGCGCACACTCAATTACTGACACTCCAATAGTGCAGCACACCCTCAATTACTGACTCCCCAATAGTGCAGCACATCTTCAATTACTGACACTCCAATAGTGCACCACACCCTCAATTACTGACACTCCAATAGTGCAGCGCACCCTCAATTACAGACACTCCAATTGTGCAGCACACACTCAATAACTGACACTCCAATAGTGCAGCACACCCTCAATTACTAACACTCCAGTAGTGCAGCATACCTTCAATTACTGACACTCCAATAGTGCAGCTCACCCTCAATTACTGACACTTCAATAGTCCAGCACACGCTCAATTACTGACACTTCAATAGTGCAGCACATCCTCAATTACTGACACTCAAATAGAGCAGCACACCCTCAATTACTGGCACTCCAATAGTGCAGCACACCCTCAATTACTGACACTCCAGTAGTTCAGCACACCCTCAATTACTGATGCTCCAATAGTGCAGCACACCCTCAATTTCTGACACTCGAATAGTGCAGCACACCCTCAATTACTGACACTCCAAAACTGCAGAACAACCTCAATTTCCTACACTCCAATATTTCAGCACAAACTCAAATACTGACACTCCAATAGTGCAGCACACCCTCAATTACTGACACTTCAATAGTCCAGCACACGCTCAATTACTGACACTTCAATAGTGCAGCACATCCTCAATTACTGACACTCAAATAGAGCAGCACACCCTCAATTACTGGCACTCCAATAGTGCAGCACACCCTCAATTACTGACATTCCAATAGTGCAGCACACCCTCAATTACTGATGCTCCAATAGTGCAGCAAACCCTCTATTAATGACAATCCAATAGTGCAGCACGCCCTCTATTACTGACAATCCAATAGTGCAGCACACGCTCAATTAATGACACTCCAATAGTGCGGCTCACCCTCAGATACTAACAAGCTAATAGTGCAGCACACACTCAATTACTGACACTCCAATAGTGCAGCACATCCTCAATTACTGACACTCCAATAATGCAGCACACCCTCAATTACTGATACACCAATAGTGCAGCACGCCCTCAATTACTGACACTCCAATAGTGCAGCACACCCTCAATTACAGACACTCCAATAGTGCAGCACACCCTCAAATAGTGACACTCAAATAGTGCTGCATACCCTCAATTACAGACACTCCAATAGTGCAGCACACCCTCAATTACTGACACTCGAATAGTGCAGCACACACTCAATTACTGACACTCGAATAGTGCAGCACAACCTCAATCACTGTCAGTCAAATAGTGCAGCACACCGACAATTAGTGACACTCCAATAGTGCAGCACACCCTCAATTACTGACACTCCAATAGTGCAGCACACACTCAATTACTGACACTCAAATAGTGCAGCACACCCTCAATTACTGACACTCCAGTAGTGCAGCACACCCTCAATTACTGACACTCCAATAGTGCAGCACACCCTCAATTTTTGACACTCCAATAGTGCAGCACACCTTCAATTACTGACGCTTCAATAGTGCAGCACACCCTCAGTTACTGACACTCGAATATTGCAGCACACCCTCAATTACTGACAATCCATTAGTGCAGCAAACCCTCAAATGCTGACACTCCAATAGTGCAGCACACCCTCAATTACTGTCAGTCAAATAGTGCAGCATACCCACAATTAATGAACCTCCAATAGTGCAGCACACACTCAATTACTGATACTCCAATAGTGCAGCACACCCTCAATTACTGACACTCCTATCGTGCAGCACACCCTCAATTACTGACACTCCAATAATGCAGCACTCCCTCAATTACAGACACTCCAATAGAGCAGCACACTCTCAAGTAATGACACTCCAATAGTGCAGCACATCCTCAATTACTGACACTCCAATAATGCAGCACACACTCAATTACTGACACTCCAATAGTGCAGCTCACCCTCAATTACTGACACTCCAATAGTGCACCTCACCCTCAATTACTGACACTCCAATAGTGCAGCACACCTTCAATTACTGACACTTCATTAGTGCAGCACACCCTCAATTACTGACACTCCAATAGTGCAGCACACCCTCAATTACTGACACTCCAATAGTGCAGCAAACCCTCAATTACTGACACTCCAATAGTGCAGCACACCCTCAATTACTGACACTCCAACAGTGCAGCACACCCTCAATTACTGACACTCCAATAGTGCAGCACACCCTCAATTACTGACACTCGAATAGTGCAGCACACACTCAATTACTGACACTCCAATAGTGCAGCACACCCTCAAATAGTGACACTCGAATAGTGCAGCACACCCTCAATTACAGACACTCCAATAGTGCAGCACACCCTCAATTACTGACACTCGAATAGTGCAGCACACCCTCAATTACTGACACTCCAATAGTGCAGCACACCCTCAATTACTGACACTTCATTAGTGCAGCACACCCTCAAATACTGACACTCCAATAGTGCAGCACACCCTCAATTACTGACACTCCAATAGTGCAGCACACCCTCAATTACTGACACTCCAAGAGTGCAGCACACCCTCAATTACTGACAAACCAATAGTGCAGCACACCGTCAATTACTGACACTACAAAATTGCAGCGCACCCTCAATTGCTGACACTCAAACTGTGCAGCACACACTCAATCACTGACACTCCAATAGTGCAGCACACCGTCAATTACTGAAACACCAATAGTGCAGCAAAACCTCAATTACTGACACTCCAATAATGCATCACACCCTCAATTACTGACACTCCAATAATGCAGCACACACTCAATTACTGACACTCCAATAGTGCAGCACACCCTCAATTACTGACAATCCATTAGTGCAGCAAACCCTCAAATACTGACACTCCAATAGTGCAGCACACACTCAATTACTGACACTCCAATAGTGCAGTTGATCCTCAATTACTGACACTTTAATAGTGCAGCACACCCCCAATTACTAACTCTCCAATAGTGCAGCACACCCTCAATTACTGACACTCCATTAGTGCAGCACACCCTCAATTACTGACACTCCAATAGTGCAGCACACCCTCAATTACTGACACTCCAATAGTGCAGCACACCCTCAATTACTGACACTCCAACAGTGCAGCACACCCTCAATTACTGACACTCCAATAGTGCAGCACACCCTCAATTACTGACACTCCAATAGTGCAGCACACACTCAATTACTGACACTCCAATAGTGCAGCACACCCTCAAATAGTGACACTCGAATAGTGCAGCACACCCTCAATTACAGACACTCCAATAGTGCAGCACACCCTCAATTACTGACACTCGAATAGTGCAGCACACCCTCAATTACTGACACTCCAATAGTGCAGCACACACTCAATCACTGACACTCCAATAGTGCAGCACACCGTCAATTACTGAAACTCCAATAGTGCAGCAAAACCTCAATTACTGACACTCCAATAATGCATCACACCCTCAATTACTGACACTCCAATAATGCAGCACACACTCAATTACTGACACTCCAATAGAGCAGCACAACCTCAATTACTGACACTCCAATAGTGCAGCACACCCCCAATTACTAACTCTCCAATAGTGCACCACACCCTCAATTACTGACACTCCAATGGTGCAAAACACACTCAATTTCTGACACTCCACAAGTGCATCACATCCTCAATTACTGACACTCCAATAGTGCATCGCAACCCTCAATTACTGACACTCCAATAGTGCAGCACACACTCAATTACTGACACTCCAATAGTGCAGCACACACTCAATTACTGACACACCAATAGTGCAGCACACCCTCAATTGGTGACACTCCAATTGTGCAGCACACCCTCAATTACTGACACTCCAATAGTGCAGCACACCCTCACTTACTTACTCTCCGATAGTTCAGCACACCCTCAATGACTGTCAGTCTAGTAGTGCAGAACACCCACAATTAATGAAACTCCAATAGCGCAGCACAACCTCAAATACTGACACTCCAGTAGTGCAGCACAGTCTCAAATACTGACACACCAATATTGCAGCACACCCTCAATTACTGACACAACAATATTGCAGCACACCCTCAATTACTGACACTTCAATAGTGCAGCTCACCCTCAATTACTGACACTCCAATATTGCAGCACACCCTCCATTACTGACCCAACAATAGTGCAGCACACCCTCAATTACTGACTCCCCAATAGTGCAGCACATCTTCAATTACTGACACTCCAATAGTGCACCACACCCTCAATTACTGACACTCCAATAGTGCAGCGCACACTCAATTACTGACACTCCAATAGTGCAGCACACCCTCAATTACTGACTCCCCAATAGTGCAGCACATCTTCAATTACTGACACTCCAATAGTGCACCACACCCTCAATTACTGACACTCCAATAGTGCAGCGCACACTCAATTACTGACACTCCAATTGTGCAGCACACACTCAATAACTGACACTCCAATAGTGCAGCACACCCTCAATTACTTACACTCCAGTAGTGCAGCATACCTTCAATTACTGACACTCCAATAGTGCAGCTCACCCTCAATTACTGACACTTCAATAGTCCAGCACACGCTCAATTACTGACACTTCAATAGTCCAGCACACGCTCAATTACTGACACTTCAATAGTGCAGCACATCCTCAATTACTGACACTCAAATAGAGCAGCACACCCTCAATTACTGGCACTCCAATAGTGCAGCACACCCTCAATTACTGACACTCCAGTAGTTCAGCACACCCTCAATTACTGATGCTCCAATAGTGCAGCACACCCTCAATTTCTGACACTCGAATAGTGCAGCACACCCTCAATTACTGACACTCCAAAACTGCAGAACAACCTCAATTTCCTACACTCCAATATTTCAGCACAAACTCAAATACTGACACTCCAATAGTGCAGCACACCCTCAATTACTGACACTTCAATAGTCCAGCACACGCTCAATTACTGACACTTCAATAGTGCAGCACATCCTCAATTACTGACAATCAAATAGAGCAGCACACCCTCAATTACTGGCACTCCAATAGTGCAGCACACCCTCAATTACTGACACTCCAGTAGTTCAGCACACCCTCAATTACTGATGCTCCAATAGTGCAGCACACCCTCAATTTCTGACACTCGAATAGTGCAGCACACCCTCAATTACTGACACTCCAAAACTGCAGAACAACCTCAATTTCCTACACTCCAATATTTCAGCACAAACTCAAATACTGACACTCCAATAGTGCAGCACACCCTCAATTACTGACACTCCAATAGTGCAGCACAACCTCAATTACTGACACTCCAATAGTGCAGCACAGCCTCAATTACTGACACTCCAATAGAGCAGCACACCCTCAATTACTGACACTCCAATAGTGCAGCACACCCTCAATTACTGACACTCCAATAGTGCAGCACACCCTCAATTACTGACAATCCAATAGGGCAGCTCACCCTCAATTACCGACACTCCAATAGTGCAGCACACCCTCAATTACTGACACTCCAATATTGCAGCGCACCCTCAATTACTGAAATTCCAATAGTGCAGCACACCCTCAATTACTGACACTCCAATAGTGCAGCACACCCTCTATTACTGACAATCCAATAGTGCAGCACACCCTCAATTGCTGACACATCAATAGTGCAGCACACCCTCAATAACTGACACTTCAATAGTGCAGCACACCTTCAATAACTGACACTCCAATAGTGCAGCAAAACCTCTATTACTGACAATCCAATAGTGCAGCACACCCTCTATTACTGACAATCCAATAGTGCAGCACACGCTCAATTAATGACACACCAATAGTGCGGCTCACCCTCAGATACTAACAAGCTAATAGTGCAGCACACACTCAATTACTGACACTCCAATAGTGCAGCACACCCTCAATTACTGACACACCAATAGTGCAGCTCACCCTCAATTACTGACACTCCAATAGTGCAGCACACCCTCAATTACTGACACTCCTATCGTGCAGCACACCCTCAATTACTGACACCCCAATTCTGCCGCACACCCTCAATTACAGACACTCCAATAGTGCAGCACACGCTCAAATAGTGA
Organism: Isurus oxyrinchus; assembly: GCA_026770705.1. NCBI lineage: Eukaryota > Metazoa > Chordata > Chondrichthyes > Lamniformes > Lamnidae > Isurus > Isurus oxyrinchus. Next base: position 165,731 of record JANJGN010000068.1, read on the forward strand.
CACTCGAATAGTGCTGCACACCCTCAATTACAGACACTCCAATAATGCAGCACACCCTCAATTACTGACACACCAATAGTGCAGCACACCCTCAATTACAGACACTCCAATAGTGCAGCACACCCTCAATTAGAGACACACCATTAGTGCAGCACACTCTCAGGTAATGACACTCCAATAGTGCAGCACACCCTCAATTACTGACTCTCCAATAGTGCAGCACACACTCAATCACTGACACTCCAATAGTGCAGCACACCCTCAATTACTGACACTCCAGTAGTGCAGCAAACCCTCAATTACTGACACACCAATAGTGCAGCACACCCTCAATTACTGACACTCCAGTAGTGCAGCACACCCTCAATTACTGACATTCCAATAGTGCAGCACACCCTCAATTTTTGACACTCCAAAAGTGCAGCACACCTTCAATTACTGACACTTCAATAGTGCAGCACACCCTCAATTACTGACAATCCATTAGTGCAGCAAACCCTCAAATGGTGACACTCCAATGGTGCTGTTCATTCTCAATTACTGACACTCCAATAGTGCAGCACACCCTCAATTACTGACACTCCAATAGGGCAGCACACCCTCAATTACAGACACTCCAATAGAGCAGCACACTCTCAAGTAATGAAACTCCAATAGTGCAGCACACCCTCAATTACTGACACTCCAATAATGCAGCACACACTCAATTACTGACACTCCAATAGTGCAGCACACCCTCAATTACAGACACTCCAGTAGTGCAGCACACCCTCAATTACTGACACTCATATAGTGCAGCACACCCTCAATTACTGACACTCCATTAGTGCAGCAAACCCTCAAATACTGACACTCCATTAGTGCAGTTCATCCTCAATTACTGAAACTCCAATAGTGCAGTTCATTCTCAATTACTGACACTCCAATAGTGCAGCACACCCTCCATTACTGGCACTACAATATTGCAGCACAGCCTCAATTACTGACACTCCAATAGTGCAGCACACCCTCAATTACTGAAACTCCAATAGTGCAGCAAACCGTCAATTACTGGCACTCCAATAGTGCAGCACACCCTCAATTACTGACACTGCAATAGTGCAGCACACCCTCAATGACTGACACTCCAATAGTGCACAACAGCCTCAATTACTGACACTCCAATAGTGCAGCACACCCTCAATTACTGACACTCCAATAGAGCAGCATACCCTTAATTACTGACACACCAATAGAGCAGCACACCCTCAATTACTGACATTCCAATAGTGCAGCACACCCTCAATTACTGACACTCCAATAGTGCAGCACACCCTCAATTACTGACACTCCAGTAGTGCAGCACAGCCTCAATTACTGACACTACAATAGTGCAGCTCACCCTCAATTACTGACACTCCAATAGTGCAGCACACCCACAATTACTGACACTGCAATATTGCAGCACACCCTCAATTACTGACAATCCATTAGTGCAGCAAACCCTCAAATACTGACACTCCAATAGTGCAGCACACCCTCCATTACTGGCACTACAATATTGCAGCGCAGCCTCAATTACTGACACTCCAATAGTGCAGCACACCCTCAATTACTGAAACTCCAATAGTGCAGCAAACCCTCAATTACTGACACTCCAATAGGGCAGCACAATCTCAATTACTGAAACACCAATAGTGCAGCTCACCCTCAATTACTGACACTGCAATAGTGCCGCACACCCTCAATGACTGACACTCCAATAGTGCAGAACAACCTCAATTACTGAAACACCAATAGTGCAGCACAGCCTCAACTACTGACACTCCAATAGTGCAGCACACCCTCAATTGCTGACACTTCAATAGTGCAGAACACCCTCAATTACTGATACTCCAATAGTGCAGCACACCCTCTATTGCTGAGACTCTAATAGTGCAGCACACCCTCAATTACTAACACTCCAAAAGTGCAGCACACCCTCAATTACTGACACTCCAATAGTTCAGCACACCCTCAATCACTGAAACTCCAATAGTGCAGCACACCCTCATTTACTGACACTCCAATAGTGCAGCACACCCTCAATTACTGACAATGCAATAGTGCAGCACACCCTCAATTACTGACACTCCAATATTGCAGCACAATGTCATTTACTTACAATCCAATAGTGCAGCACACCCTCAATTACTGACACTCCAGTAGTGCAGCACACCCTCAATTACTGACACTCCAATAATGCAGCACACACTCAATTACTGACACTCCAATAGTGCAGCACACCCTCAATTACAGACACTCCAGTAGTGCAGCACACCCTCAATTACTGACACTCCAATAGTGCAGCACACCCTCAATTACTGACACTCCATTAGTGCAGCAAACCCTCAAATACTGACACTCCATTAGTGCAGTTCATCCTCAATTACTGAAACTCCAATAGTGCAGTTCATTCTCAATTACTGACACTCCAATAGTGCAGCACACCCTCCATTACTGGCACTACAATATTGCAGCACAGCCTCAATTACTGACACTCCAATAGTGCAGTACACCCTCAATTACTGAAACTCCAATAGTGCAGCAAACCGTCAATTACTGGCACTCCAATAGTGCAGCACACCCTCAATTACTGACACTGCAATAGTGCAGCACACCCTCAATGACTGACACTCCAATAGTGCACAACAGCCTCAATTACTGTCACTCCAATAGTGCAGCACACCCTCAATTACTGACACTCCAATAGAGCAGCATACCCTCAATTACTGACACACCAATAGAGCAGCACACCCTCAATTACTGACATTCCAATAGTGCAGCACACCCTCAATTACTGACAATCCATTAGTGCAGCAAACCCTCAAATACTGAAAATCCAATAGTGCCGTTCATCCTCAATTACTGACACTCCAATAGTGCAGTTCATTCTCAATTACTGACACTCCAATAGTGCAGCGCACCCTCAATTACTGACACTCCAATAGTGCAGAACAACCTCAATTACTGAAACACCAATTGTGCAGCATAGCCTCAAATACTAACACTCCAATAGTGCAGCACACCCTCAATTACTGACACTCCAATAATGCAGCACAATCTCAATTACTGACACTCCAATAGTGCAGCACACCCTCTATTACTGACATTCCAATAGTGCAGCACACCCTCAATTACTGACACTCCAATAGTGCAGCACACCCTCAATTACTGTCACTTCAATAGTGCAGCACACCCTCAATTACTGACATTCGAATAGGGCAGCACACCCTCAATTAATGTCAGTCAAATAGTGCAACTCACCCTCAATTACTGACACCCCAATTGTGCAGCTCATCCTCAATTACTGTCACTCGAATAGCGCAGCACACACTGAATTACTGTCAGTCAAATAGTGCAGCACACCCTCAATTACTGACACTCCAATAGTGCAGCACACCCTCAATTACAGACACTCGAATAGTGCAGCACACCCTCAATTACAGACACTCCAATAGTGCAGCACACCCTCAATTACTGACACAACAATAGTGCAGCACACCCTCAATTACAGACACTCCAATAGTGCAGCACACCCTTAATTACTGACACTCGAATAGTGCAGCACACCCTCAATTACTGACACTCCAATAGTGCAGCACACCTCAATTACTGACACTCGAATAGTGCAGCACAACCTCAATCACTGTCAGTCAAATAGTGCAGCACACCCACTATTAGTGACACTCGAATAGTGCAGCACACCCTCAATTAAAGACACTCCAATAGTGCAGCACACTCTCAGGTAATGACACTCCAATAGTGCAGCACACCCTCAGTTACTGACACTCCAATAGTGCAGCACACAGTCAATTACTGACACTCCAATAGTGCAGCACACCCTCAATTACTGAATCTCCAGTAGTGCAGCACACACTCAATTACTGACAATCCAATAGTGCAGCACACCCTCAATTACTGACAATCCAATAGTGCAGCACACACTCAATTACTGACACTCCAATAGTGCAGCACACCCTCAATTACAGAATCTCCAATAGTGCAGCACACACTCAATTACAGACAATCCAATAGTGCAGCACACCCTCAATTACTGACACTCCAGTAGTGCAGCACACCCTCAATTACTGACACTCCAATATTGCAGCACACCCTCAATTACTGACACTCCAATAGGGCAGCACACCTTCAATTACTGACACATCAATAGTGCAGCACACCCTCAATTACTGACAATCCATTAGTACAGCACACCCTCAATTACTGACACTCCAATAGGGCAGCACACCTTCAATTACTGACATTGCAATAGTGCAGCACACCCTCAATTACTGACACTCCAATAGTGCAGCACACCCTAAATTACTGACACTCCAATTGTGCAGCACACCCCCAATTACTAACACTCCATTAGTGCAGCACACCCTCAATTACTGGCACTCCAATAGTGCAGCACACCCTCAATTACTGACACACCAATAGTGCAGCACACCCTCAATTACTGACAGTCCATTTGTGCAGCAAAACCTCAAATACTGCCACTCCAATAGTGCAGCACACCCCCAATTACTAACACTCCATTAGTGCAGCACACCCTCAATTACTGGCACTCCAATAGTGCAGCACACCCTCAATTACTGACACTCCAATAGTGCAGCACACCCTCAATTACTCATGCTCCAATATTGCAGCACACCCTCAATTTCTGACACTCGAATAGTGCAGCACACCCTCAATTACTGACACTCCAAAAGTGCAGCTCACCCTCAATTACTGTCTCCCCAATAGTGCAGCACACACTCAATTACTGTCACTCCAATTGTGCAGCACACACGCAATTACTGGCACTCCAATAGTGCAGCACACCCTCAATTACTGACACTCCAATAGTGCAGCACACCCTCAATTACTGATGCTCCAATATTGCAGCACACCCTCAATTTCTGACACTCGAATAGTGCAGCACACCCTCAATTACTGACACTCCAAAAGTGCAGCTCACCCTCAATTACTGTCTCCCCAATAGTGCAGCACACACTCAATTACTGTCACTCCAATTGTGCAGCACACACGCAATTACTGACACTCCAATAGTGCAGCGCACCCTAAATTACTGATACTCCAATAGTGCAGCACACCCTCAATTACTGACACTCCAATAGTGCAGCTTACTCTCAATTACTAACACTCCAATAGTGCAGCACACCCTCAATTACTGTCACTCCAATTGTGCAGCACACACTCAATTACTGACACTCCAATAGTGCAGCACACTCTCAAGTAATGCAACTCCAATAGTGCAGCACACCCTCAATTACTGACACTCCAATAATGCAGCACACACTCAATTACTGACACTCCAATAGTGCAGCACACCCTCAATTACAGACACTCCAGTAGTGCAGCACACCCTCAATTACTGACACTCCAATAGTGCAGCACACCCTCAATTACTGACACTCCATTAGTGCAGCAAACCCTCAAATACTGACACTCCATTAGTGCAGTTCATCCTCAATTACTGATACTCCAATAGTGCAGTTCATTCTCAATTACTGACACTCCAATAGTGCAGCACACCCTCCATTACTGGCACTACAATATTGCAGCGCAGCCTCAATTACTGACAATCCAATAGTGCAGCACACCCTCAATTACTGAAACTCCAATAGTGCAGCAAACCCTCAATTACTGGCACTCCAATAGTGCAGCACACCCTCAATTACTGACACTGCAATAGTGCAGCACACCCTCAATGACTGACACTCCAATAGTGCACATCAGCCTCAATTACTGACAGTCCAATAGTGCAGCGCACCCTCAATTACTGACACTCCAATAGAGCAGCACACCCTCAATTACTGACACACCAATAGTGCAGCACACCCTCAATTACTGACACTCCAATAGTGCAGCACACCCTCAATTACTGACACTCCAGTAGTGCAGCACAGCCTCAATTACTGACACTCCAATAGTGCAGCACACCCTCAATTACTGACACTCCAATAGTGCAGCACACCCACAATTACAGACACTGCAATATTGCAGCACACCCTCAATTACTGACAATCCATTAGTGCAGCAAACCCTCAAATACTGACACTCCAATAGTGCAGCACACCCTCCATTACAGGCACTACAATATTGCAGCGCAGCCTCAATTACTGACTCTCCAATAGTGCAGCACACCCTCAATTACTGAAACTCCAATAGTGCAGCAAACCCTCAATTACTGAAACACCAATAGTGCAGCTCACCCTCAATTACTGACACTGCAATAGTGCCGCACACCCTCAATGACTGACACTCCAATAGTGCAGAACAACCTCAATTACTGAAACACCAATAGTGCAGCACAGCCTCAACTACTGACACTCCAATAGTGCAGCACACCCTCAATTGCTGACACTTCAATAGTGCAGAACACCCACAATTACTGATACTCCAATAGTGCAGCACACCCTCTATTGCTGACACTCTAATAGTGCAGCACACCCTCAATTACTGACACTCCAATATTGCAGCACAATGTCATTTACTTACAATCCAATAGTGCAGCACACCCTCAATTACTGACACTCCAGTAGTGCAGCACACCCTCAATTACTGACACTCCAATAGTGCAGCACACCTTCAATTACTGACACTTCAAAAGAGCAGCACACCCTCAATTACTGACACTGCAATATTGCAGCACACCCTCAATTACTGACAATCCATTAGTGCAGCAAACCCTCAAATACTGACACTCCAATAGTGCCGTTCATCCTCAATTACTGACACTCCAATAGTGCAGTTCATTCTCAATTACTGACACTCCAATAGTGCAGCGCACCCTCAATTACTGACACTCCAATAGTGCAGAACAACCTCAATTACTGAAACACCAATTGTGCAGCATAGCCTCAAATACTGACACTCCAATAGTGCAGCACACCCTCAATTACTGACACTCCAATAGTGCAGCACAATCTCAATTACTGACACTCCAATAGTGCAGCACAGCCTCAATTACTGACACTCCAAAAGTGCAGCACTCCCTCTATTACTGACATTCCAATAGTGCAGCACACCCTCAATTACTGACACTCCAATAGTGCAGCACACCCTCAATTACTGTCACTTCAATAGTGCAGCACACCCTCAATTACTGACATTCGAATAGGGCAGCACACCCTCAATTAATGTCAGTCAAATAGTGCAGCTCACCCTCAATTACTGACACCCCAATTCTGCAGCTCATCCTCAATTACTGTCACTCGAATAGCGCAGCACACACTGAATTACTGTGAGTCAAATAGTGCAGCACACCCTCAATTACTGACACTCCAATAGTGCAGCACACCCTCAATTACAGACACTCCAATAGTGCAGCACACCCTCAATTACAGACACTCCAATAGTGCAGCACACCCTCAATTACTGACACTCCAATAGTGCAGCACACCCTCAATTACAGACACTCCAATAGTGCAGCACACCCTCAATTACTGACACTCGAATAGTGCAGCACACCCTCAATTACTGACACTCCAATAGTGCAGCACACCTCAATTACTGACACTCGAATAGTGCAGCACAACCTCAATCACTGTCAGTCAAATAGTGCAGCACACCCACTATTAGTGACAATCCAATAGTGCAGCACACCCTCAATTACAGACACTCCAATAGTGCAGCACACTCTCAGGTAATGACACTCCAATAGTGCTGCACACCCTCAATTACTGACACTCCAATAGTGCAGCACACACTCAATTACTGACACTCCAATAGTGCAGCACACCCTCAATTACTGAATCTCCAATAGTGCAGCACACACTCAATTACTGACAATCCAATAGTGCAGCACACCCTCAATTACTGACACTCCAAAAGTGCAGCACACACTCAATTACTGACACTCCAATAGTGCAGCACACCCTCAATTACTGAATCTCCAATAGTGCAGCACACACTCAATTACAGACAATCCAATAGTGCAGCACACCCTCAATTACTGACACTCCAGTAGTGCAGCACACCCTCAATTACTGACACTCCAATATTGCAGCACACCCTCAATTACTGACACTCCAATAGTGCAGCACACCCTCAATTACTGACACATCAATAGTGCAGCACACCCTCAATTACTGACAATCCATTAGTGCAGCACACCCTCAATTACTGACACTCCAATAGTGCAGCACACCCTCAATTACTGACACTCCAATAGTGCAGCACACCCCCAATTACTAACACTCCATTAGTGCAGCACACCCTCAATTACTGGCACTCCAATAGTGCAGCACACCCTCAATTACTGACACACCAATTGTGCAGCACACCCTCAATTACTGACAGTCCATTAGTGCAGCAAAACCTCAAATACTGCCACTCCAATAGTGCAGCACACCCCCAATTACTAACACTCCATTAGTGCAGCACACCCTCAATTACTGACACTCCAATAGTGCAGCACACCCTCAATTACTGACACTCCAATAGTGCAGCACACCCTCAATTACTGATGCTCCAATATTGCAGCACACCCTCAATTTCTGACACTCGAATAGTGCAGCACACCCTCAATTACTGACACTCCAAAAGTGCAGCTCACACTCAATTACTGTCTCCCCAATAGTGCAGCACACACTCAATTACTGTCACTCCAATTGTGCAGCACACACGCAATTACTGACACTCCAATAGTGCAGCACACCCTCAATTACTGACACTCCAATAGTGCAGCGCACCCTCAATTACTGATACTCCAATAGTGCAGCACACCCTCAATTACTGACACTCCAATAGTGCAGCTTACTCTCAATTACTAACACTCCAATAGTGCAGCACACCCTCAATTACTGTCACTCCAATTGTGCAGCACACACTCAATTACTGACACTCCAATAGTGCAGCACACCCTCAATTACTTGCACTCCAATTGTGCAGGACGCAGTCAATTACTGACACTCCAATAGTACAGCACACCCTCAATTACTGACACTCCAATAGTGCAGCACACCCTCAATTACTGGCACTCCATTAGTGCAGCTCACTCTCAATTCCTGTCACTCCAATAGTGCAGCTCTCTCTCAATTACTGACACTCCAATAGTGCAGCGCACCCTAAATTACTGATACTCCAATAGTGCAGCACACCCTCAATTACTGACACTCCAATAGTGCAGCTTACTCTCAATTACTAACACTCCAATAGTGCAGCACACCCTCAATTACTGTCACTCCAATTGTGCAGCACACACTCAATTACTGACACTCCAATAGTGCAGCACACTCTCAAGTAATGCAACTCCAATAGTGCAGCACACCCTCAATTACTGACACTCCAATAATGCAGCACACACTCAATTACTGACACTCCAATAGTGCAGCACACCCTCAATTACAGACACTCCAGTAGTGCAGCACACCCTCAATTACTGACACTCCAATAGTGCAGCACACCCTCAATTACTGACACTCCATTAGTGCAGCAAACCCTCAAATACTGACACTCCATTAGTGCAGTTCATCCTCAATTACTGATACTCCAATAGTGCAGTTCATTCTCAATTACTGACACACCAATAGTGCAGCACACCCTCCATTACTGGCACTACAATATTGCAGCGCAGCCTCAATTACTGACACTCCAATAGTGCAGCACACCCTCAATTACTGAAACTCCAATAGTGCAGCAAACCCTCAATTACTGGCACTCCAATAGTGCAGCACACCCTCAATTACTGACACTGCAATAGTGCAGCACACCCTCAATGACTGACACTCCAATAGTGCACATCAGCCTCAATTACTGACAGTCCAATAGTGCAGCGCACCCTCAATTACTGACACTCCAATAGAGCAGCACACCCTCAATTACTGACACACCAATAGTGCAGCACACCCTCAATTACTGACACTCCAATAGTGCAGCACACCCTCAATTACTGACACTCCAGTAGTGCAGCACAGCCTCAATTACTGACACTCCAATAGTGCAGCACACCCTCAATTACTGACACTCCAATAGTGCAGCACACCCACAATTACTGACACTGCAATATTGCAGCACACCCTCAATTACTGACAATCCATTAGTGCAGCAAACCCTCAAATACTGACACTCCAATAGTGCAGCACACCCTCCATTACAGGCACTACAATATTGCAGCGCAGCCTCAATTACTGACTCTCCAATAGTGCAGCACACCCTCAATTACTGAAACTCCAAAAGTGCAGCAAACCCTCAATTACTGAAACACCAATAGTGCAGCTCACCCTCAATTACTGACACTGCAATAGTGCCGCACACCCTCAATGACTGACACTCCAATAGTGCAGAACAACCTCAATTACTGAAACACCAATAGTGCAGCACAGCCTCAACTACTGACACTCCAATAGTGCAGCACACCCTCAATTGCTGACACTTCAATAGTGCAGAACACCCTCAATTACTGATACTCCAATAGTGCAGCACACCCTCTATTGCTGACACTCTAATAGTGCAGCACACCCTCAATTACTAACACTCCAATAGTGCAGCACACCCTCAATTACTGACATTCCAATAGTTCAGCACACCCTCTATCACTGAAACTCCAATAGTGCAGCACACCCTCAATTACTGACAATGCAATAGTGCAGCACACCCTCAATTACTGACACTCCAATATTGCAGCACAATGTCATTTACTTACAATCCAATAGTGCAGCACACCCTCAATTACTGACACTCCAGTAGTGCAGCACACCCTCAATTACTGACACTCCAATAGTGCAGCACACCTTCAATTACTGACACTTCAAAAGAGCAGCACACCCTCAGTTACTGACACTGCAATATTGCAGCACACCCTCAATTACTGACAATCCATTAGTGCAGCAAACCCTCAAATACTGACACTCCAATAGTGCCGTTCATCCTCAATTACTGACACTCCAATAGTGCAGTTCATTCTCAATTACTGACACTCCAATAGTGCAGCGCACCCTCAATTACTGACACTCCAATAGTGCAGAACAACCTCAATTACTGAAACACCAATTGTGCAGCATAGCCTCAAATACTGACACTCCAATAGTGCAGCACACCCTCAATTACTGACACTCCAATAGTGCAGCACAATCTCAATTACTGACACTCCAATAGTGCAGCACAGCCTCAATTACTGACACTCCAAAAGTGCAGCACTCCCTCTATTACTGACATTCCAATAGTGCAGCACACCCTCAATTACTGACACTCCAATAGTGCAGCACACCCTCAATTACTGTCACTTCAATAGTGCAGCACACCCTCATTTACTGACATTCGAATAGGGCAGCACACACTCAATTAATGTCAGTCAAATAGTGCAGCTCACCCTCAATTACTGACACCCCAATTCTGCAGCTCATCCTCAATTACTGTCACTCGAATAGCGCAGCACACACTGAATTACTGTGAGTCAAATAGTGCAGCACACCCTCAATTACTGACACTCCAATAGTGCAGCACACCCTCAATTACAGACACTCCAATAGTGCAGCACACCCTCAATTACAGACACTCCAATAGTGCAGCACACCCTCAATTACTGACACTCCAATAGTGCAACACACCCTCAATTACAGACACTCCAATAGTGCAGCACACCCTCAATTACTGACACTCGAATAGTGCAGCACACCCTCAATTACTGACACTCCAATAGTGCAGCACACCTCAATTACTGACACTCGAATAGTGCAGCACAACCTCAATCACTGTCAGTCAAATAGTGCAGCACACCCACTATTAGTGACAATCCAATAGTGCAGCACACCCTCAATTACAGACACTCCAATAGTGCAGCACACTCTCAGGTAATGACACTCCAATAGTGCTGCACACCCTCAATTACTGACACTCCAATAGTGCAGCACACACTCAATTACTGACACTCCAATAGTGCAGCACACCCTCAATTACTGAATCTCCAATAGTGCAGCACACACTCAATTACTGACAATCCAATAGTGCAGCACACCCTCAATTACTGACACTCCAAAAGTGCAGCACACACTCAATTACTGACACTCCAATAGTGCAGCACACCCTCAATTACTGAATCTCCAATAGTGCAGCACACACTCAATTACAGACAATCCAATAGTGCAGCACACCCTCAATTACTGACACTCCAGTAGTGCAGCACACCCTCAATTACTGTCACTCCAATTGTGCAGCGCACACTCAATTACTGACACTCCAATAGTGCAGCACACCCTCAATTGCTTGCACTCCAATTGTGCAGGACACAGTCAATTACTGACACTCCAATAGTACAGCACACCCTCAATTACTGACACTCCAATAGTGCAGCACACCCTCAATTACTGGCACTCCATTAGTGCAGCTCACTCTCAATTCCTGACACTCCAATAGTGCAGCTCTCTCTCAATTACTGACACTCCAATAGTGCAGCGCACCCTAAATTACTGATACTCCAATAGTGCAGCACACCCTCAATTACTGACACTCCAATAGTGCAGCTTACTCTCAATTACTAACACTCCAATAGTGCAGCACACCCTCAATTACTGTCACTCCAATTGTGCAGCACACACTCAATTACTGACACTCCAATAGTGCAGCACACTCTCAAGTAATGCAACTCCAATAGTGCAGCACACCCTCAATTACTGACACTCCAATAATGCAGCACACACTCAATTACTGACACTCCAATAGTGCAGCACACCCTCAATTACAGACACTCCAGTAGTGCAGCACACCCTCAATTACTGACACTCCAATAGTGCAGCACACCCTCAATTACTGACACTCCATTAGTGCAGCAAACCCTCAAATACTGACACTCCATTAGTGCAGTTCATCCTCAATTACTGATACTCCAATAGTGCAGTTCATTCTCAATTACTGACACTCCAATAGTGCAGCACACCCTCCATTACTGGCACTACAATATTGCAGCGCAGCCTCAATTACTGACACTCCAATAGTGCAGCACACCCTCAATTACTGAAACTCCAATAGTGCAGCAAACCCTCAATTACTGGCACACCAATAGTGCAGCACACCCTCAATTACTGACACTGCAATAGTGCAGCACACCCTCAATGACTGACACTCCAATAGTGCACATCAGCCTCAATTACTGACAGTCCAATAGTGCAGCGCACCCTCAATTACTGACACTCCAATAGAGCAGCACACCCTCAATTACTGACACACCAATAGTGCAGCACACCCTCAATTACTGACACTCCAATAGTGCAGCACACCCTCAATTACTGACACTCCAGTAGTGCAGCACAGCCTCAATTACTGACACTCCAATAGTGCAGCACACCCTCAATTACTGACACTCCAATAGTGCAGCACACCCACAATTACTGACACTGCAATATTGCAGCACACCCTCAATTACTGACAATCCATTAGTGCAGCAAACCCTCAAATACTGACACTCCAATAGTGCAGCACACCCTCCATTACAGGCACTACAATATTGCAGCGCAGCCTCAATTACTGACTCTCCAATAGTGCAGCACACACTCAATTACTGAAACTCCAATAGTGCAGCAAACCCTCAATTACTGAAACACCAATAGTGCAGCTCACCCTCAATTACTGACACTGCAATAGTGCCGCACACCCTCAATGACTGACACTCCAATAGTGCAGAACAACCTCAATTACTGAAACACCAATAGTGCAGCACAGCCTCAACTACTGACACTCCAATAGTGCAGCACACCCTCAATTGCTGACACTTCAATAGTGCAGAACACCCTCAATTACTGATACTCCAATAGTGCAGCACACCCTCTATTGCTGACACTCTAATAGTGCAGCACACCCTCAATTACTAACACTCCAATAGTGCAGCACACCCTCAATTACTGACATTCCAATAGTTCAGCACACCCTCTATCACTGAAACTCCAATAGTGCAGCACACCCTCAATTACTAACACTCCAATAGTGCAGCACACCCTCAATTACTGACACTCCAATATTGCAGCACAATGTCATTTACTTACAATCCAATAGTGCAGCACACCCTCAATTACTGACACTCCAGTAGTGCAGCACACCCTCAATTACTGACACTCCAATAGTGCAGCACACCTTCAATTACTGACACTTCAAAAGAGCAGCACACCCTCAATTACTGACACTGCAATATTGCAGCACACCCTCAATTACTGACAATCCATTAGTGCAGCAAACCCTCAAATACTGACACTCCAATAGTGCCGTTCATCCTCAATTACTGACACTCCAATAGTGCAGTTCATTCTCAATTACTGACACTCCAATAGTGCAGCGCACCCTCAATTACTGACACTCCAATAGTGCAGAACAACCTCAATTACTGAAACACCAATTGTGCAGCATAGCCTCAAATACTGACACTCCAATAGTGCAGCACACCCTCAATTACTGACACTCCAATAGTGCAGCACAATCTCAATTACTGACACTCCAATAGTGCAGCACAGCCTCAATTACTGACACTCCAAAAGTGCAGCACTCCCTCTATTACTGACATTCCAATAGTGCAGCACACCCTCAATTACTGACACTCCAATAGTGCAGCACACCCTCAATTACTGTCACTTCAATAGTGCAGCACACCCTCAATTACTGACATTCGAATAGGGCAGCACACCCTCAATTAATGTCAGTCAAATAGTGCAGCTCACCCTCAATTACTGACACCCCAATTCTGCAGCTCATCCTCAATTACTGTCACTCGAATAGCGCAGCACACACTGAATTACTGTGAGTCAAATAGTGCAGCACACCCTCAATTACTGACACTCCAATAGTGCAGCACACCCTCAATTACAGACACTCCAATAGTGCAGCACACCCTCAATTACAGACACTCCAATAGTGCAGCACACCCTCAATTACTGACACTCCAATAGTGCAGCACACCCTCAATTACAGACACTCCAATAGTGCAGCACACCCTCAATTACTGACACTCCAATAGTGCAGCACACCTCAATTACTGACACTCGAATAGTGCAGCACAACCTCAATCACTGTCAGTCAAATAGTGCAGCACACCCACTATTAGTGACAATCCAATAGTGCAGCACACCCTCAATTACAGACACTCCAATAGTGCAGCACACTCTCAGGTAATGACACTCCAATAGTGCTGCACACCCTCAATTACTGACACTCCAATAGTGCAGCACACACTCAATTACTGACACTCCAATAGTGCAGCACACCCTCAATTACTGAATCTCCAATAGTGCAGCACACACTCAATTACTGACAATCCAATAGTGCAGCACACCCTCAATTACTGACACTCCAAAAGTGCAGCACACACACAATTACTGACACTCCAATAGTGCAGCACACCCTCAATTACTGAATCTCCAATAGTGCAGCACACACTCAATTACAGACAATCCAATAGTGCAGCACACCCTCAATTACTGACACTCCAGTAGTGCAGCACACCCTCAATTACTGACACTCCAATATTGCAGCACACCCTCAATTACTGACACTCCAATAGTGCAGCACACCCTCAATTACTGACACATCAATAGTGCAGCACACCCTCAATTACTGACAATCCATTAGTGCAGCACACCCTCAATTACTGACACTCCAATAGTGCAGCACACCCTCAATTACTGACACTCCAATAGTGCAGCACACCCCCAATTACTAACACTCCATTAGTGCAGCACACCCTCAATTACTGGCACTCCAATAGTGCAGCACACCCTCAATTACTGACACACCAATTGTGCAGCACACCCTCAATTACTGACAGTCCATTAGTGCAGCAAAACCTCAAATACTGCCACTCCAATAGTGCAGCACACCCCCAATTACTAACACTCCAATAGTGCAGCACACCCACAATTACTGACACTGCAATATTGCAGCACACCCTCAATTACTGACAATCCATTAGTGCAGCAAACCCTCAAATACTGACACTCCAATAGTGCAGCACACCCTCCATTACAGGCACTACAATATTGCAGCGCAGCCTCAATTACTGACTCTCCAATAGTGCAGCACACACTCAATTACTGAAACTCCAATAGTGCAGCAAACCCTCAATTACTGAAACACCAATAGTGCAGCTCACCCTCAATTACTGACACTGCAATAGTGCCGCACACCCTCAATGACTGACACTCCAATAGTGCAGAACAACCTCAATTACTGAAACACCAATAGTGCAGCACAGCCTCAACTACTGACACTCCAATAGTGCAGCACACCCTCAATTGCTGACACTTCAATAGTGCAGAACACCCTCAATTACTGATACTCCAATAGTGCAGCACACCCTCTATTGCTGACACTCTAATAGTGCAGCACACCCTCAATTACTAACACTCCAATAGTGCAGCACACCCTCAATTACTGACATTCCAATAGTTCAGCACACCCTCTATCACTGAAACTCCAATAGTGCAGCACACCCTCAATTACTAACACTCCAATAGTGCAGCACACCCTCAATTACTGACACTCCAATATTGCAGCACAATGTCATTTACTTACAATCCAATAGTGCAGCACACCCTCAATTACTGACACTCCAGTAGTGCAGCACACCCTCAATTACTGACACTCCAATAGTGCAGCACACCTTCAATTACTGACACTTCAAAAGAGCAGCACACCCTCAATTACTGACACTGCAATATTGCAGCACACCCTCAATTACTGACAATCCATTAGTGCAGCAAACCCTCAAATACTGACACTCCAATAGTGCCGTTCATCCTCAATTACTGACACTCCAATAGTGCAGTTCATTCTCAATTACTGACACTCCAATAGTGCAGCGCACCCTCAATTACTGACACTCCAATAGTGCAGAACAACCTCAATTACTGAAACACCAATTGTGCAGCATAGCCTCAAATACTGACACTCCAATAGTGCAGCACACCCTCAATTACTGACACTCCAATAGTGCAGCACAATCTCAATTACTGACACTCCAATAGTGCAGCACAGCCTCAATTACTGACACTCCAAAAGTGCAGCACTCCCTCTATTACTGACATTCCAATAGTGCAGCACACCCTCAATTACTGACACTCCAATAGTGCAGCACACCCTCAATTACTGTCACTTCAATAGTGCAGCACACCCTCAATTACTGACATTCGAATAGGGCAGCACACCCTCAATTAATGTCAGTCAAATAGTGCAGCTCACCCTCAATTACTGACACCCCAATTCTGCAGCTCATCCTCAATTACTGTCACTCGAATAGCGCAGCACACACTGAATTACTGTGAGTCAAATAGTGCAGCACACCCTCAATTACTGACACTCCAATAGTGCAGCACACCCTCAATTACAGACACTCCAATAGTGCAGCACACCCTCAATTACAGACACTCCAATAGTGCAGCACACCCTCAATTACTGACACTCCAATAGTGCAGCACACCCTCAATTACAGACACTCCAATAGTGCAGCACACCCTCAATTACTGACACTCCAATAGTGCAGCACACCTCAATTACTGACACTCGAATAGTGCAGCACAACCTCAATCACTGTCAGTCAAATAGTGCAGCACACCCACTATTAGTGACAATCCAATAGTGCAGCACACCCTCAATTACAGACACTCCAATAGTGCAGCACACTCTCAGGTAATGACACTCCAATAGTGCTGCACACCCTCAATTACTGACACTCCAATAGTGCAGCACACACTCAATTACTGACACTCCAATAGTGCAGCACACCCTCAATTACTGAATCTCCAATAGTGCAGCACACACTCAATTACTGACAATCCAATAGTGCAGCACACCCTCAATTACTGACACTCCAAAAGTGCAGCACACACTCAATTACTGACACTCCAATAGTGCAGCACACCCTCAATTACTGAATCTCCAATAGTGCAGCACACACTCAATTACAGACAATCCAATAGTGCAGCACACCCTCAATTACTGACACTCCAGTAGTGCAGCACACCCTCAATTACTGACACTCCAATATTGCAGCACACCCTCAATTACTGACACTCCAATAGTGCAGCACACCCTCAATTACTGACACATCAATAGTGCAGCACACCCTCAATTACTGACAATCCATTAGTGCAGCACACCCTCAATTACTGACACTCCAATAGTGCAGCACACCCTCAATTACTGACACTCCAATAGTGCAGCACACCCCCAATTACTAACACTCCATTAGTGCAGCACACCCTCAATTACTGGCACTCCAATAGTGCAGCACACCCTCAATTACTGACACACCAATTGTGCAGCACACCCTCAATTACTGACAGTCCATTAGTGCAGCAAAACCTCAAATACTGCCACTCCAATAGTGCAGCACACCCCCAATTACTAACACTCCATTAGTGCAGCACACCCTCAATTACTGACACTCCAATAGTGCAGCACACCCTCAATTACTGACACTCCAATAGTGCAGCACACCCTCAATTACTGATGCTCCAATATTGCAGCACACCCTCAATTTCTGACACTCGAATAGTGCAGCACACCCTCAATTACTGACACTCCAAAAGTGCAGCTCACACTCAATTACTGTCTCCCCAATAGTGCAGCACACACTCAATTACTGTCACTCCAATTGTGCAGCACACACGCAATTACTGACACTCCAATAGTGCAGCGCACCCTAAATTACTGATACTCCAATAGTGCAGCACACCCTCAATTACTGACACTCCAATAGTGCAGCTTACTCTCAATTACTAACACTCCAATAGTGCAGCACACCCTCAATTACTGTCACTCCAATTGTGCAGCTCACACTCAATTACTGACACTCCAATAGTGCAGCACACCCTCAATTACTGACACTCCAATAGTGCAGCACACCCTCAATTACTGACACTCCAATAGTGCAGCGCACCCTCAATTACTGACACTCCAATAGTGCATCATAACCTCAATTACTTGCACTCCAATTGTGCAGGACACAGTCAATTACTGACACTCCAATAGTACAGCACACCCTCAATTACTGACACTCCAATAGTGCAGCACACCCTCAATTACTGGCACTCCATTAGTGCAGCTCACTCTCAATTCCTGACACTCCAATAGTGCAGCTCTCTCTCAATTAGTGACATTCCAATAGTGCAGCTCACCTTCAATTATTAACACTCCAATAGTGCAGCAAACCTTCAATTACTGACACTATAATAGTGCAGATCACGCTCAATTACTGACTCTCCAATAGTGCAGCACGCCCTCTATTACTGACACTCCAGTAGTGCAGCACACCCTCAATTACTGCCACTACAATAGCGCAACACACCTTCAATTAGTGACACTCCAATAGTGCAGCGCACGTTCAATAACTGACACACCAATAGTGCAGCACACCCTCAATTACTAACACACCAGTAGTGCAGCATACCTTCAATTACTGACACTCCAATAGTGCAGCACACTCTCTATTACTGACATTCCAATAGTGCAGCACACCCTCAATTACTGACACTTCAATAGTGCAGCACACCCTCAATTACTGTCACTTCAATAGTGCAGCACACCCTCAATTACTGACATTCGAATAGGGCAGCACACCCTCAATTAATGTCAGTCAAATAGTGCAGCTCACCCTCAATTACTGACACCCCAATTCTGCAGCTCATCCTCAATTACTGTCACACGAATAACGCAGCACACACTGAATTACTGTCAGTCAAATAGTGCAGCACACCCTCAATTACTGACACTCCAATAGTGCAGCACACCCTCAATTACAGACACTCGAATAGTGCAGCACACCCTCAATTACAGACACTCCAATAGTGCAGCACACCCTCAATTACTGACACTCGAATAGTGCAGCACACCCTCAATTACAGACACTCCAATAGTGCAGCACACCCCCAATTACTGACACTCGAATAGTGCAGCACACCCAAAATTACTGACACTCCAATGGTGCAGCACACCTCAATTACTGACACTCGAATAGTGCAGCATAACCTCAATCACTGTCAGTCAAATAGTGCAGCACACCCACTATTAGTGACACTCCAATAGTGCAGCACACCCTCAATTACAGACACTCCAATAGTGCAGCACACTCTCAGGTAATGACACTCCAATAGTGCAGCATACCCTCAATTACTGACACTCCAATAGTGCAGCACACACTCAATTACTGACACTCCAATAGTGCAGCACACCCTCAATTACTGAATCTCCAATAGTGCAGCACACACTCAATTACTGACAATCCAATAGTGCAGCACACCCTCAATTACTGACACTCCAATAGTGCAGCACACACTCAATTACTGACAATCCAATAGTGCAGCACACCCTCAATTACTGACACTCCAATAGTGCAGCACACACTCAATTACTGACACTCCAATAGTGCAGCACAAACTCAATTACTGACACTCCAGTAGTGCAGCACACCCTCAATTACTGACACTCCAATAGTGCAGCACACCCTCAATTACTGACACTCCAATAGTGCACCACACCTTCAATTACTGACACATCAATAGTGCAGCACACCCTCAATTACTGACAATCCATTAGTGCAGCACACCCTCAATTACTGACACTCCAATAGTGCAGCACACCCTCAATTACTGACACTCCAATAGTGCAGCACACCCCCAATTACTAACACTCCATTAGTGCTGCACACCCTCAATTACTGGCACTCCAATAGTGCAGCACACCCTCAATTACTGACACACCAATAGTGCAGCACACCCTCAATTACTGACAGTCCATTAGTGCAGCAAAACCTCAAATACTGCCTCTCCAATAGTGCAGCACACCCCCAATTACTAACACTCCATTAGTGCAGCACACCCTCAATTACTGGCACTCCAATAGTGCAGCACACCCTCAATTACTGACACTCCAATAGTGCAGCACACCCTCAATTACTGATGCTCCAATATTGCAGCACACCCTCAATTTCTGACACTCGAATAGTGCAGCACACCCTCAATTACTGACACTCCAAAAGTGCAGCTCACCCTCAATTACTGTCTCCCCAATAGTGCAGCACACACTCAATTACTGTCACTCCAATTGTGCAGCACACACGCAATTACTGACACTCCAATAGTGCAGCGCACCCTAAATTACTGATACTCCAATAGTGCAGCACACCCTCAATTACTGACACTCCAATAGTGCAGCTTACTCTCAATTACTAACACTCCAATAGTGCAGCACACCCTCAATTACTGTCACTCCAATTGTGCAGCACACACTCAATTACTGACACTCCAATAGTGCAGCACACCCTCAATTACTGACACTCCAATAGTGCAGCACACCCTCAATTACTGACACTCCAATAGTGCAGCGCACCCTCAATTACTGACACTCCAATAGTGCATCTTTACCTCAATTACTTGCACTCCAATTGTGCAGGACACAGTCAATTACTGACACTCCAAAAGTGCAGCTCACACTCAATTACTGTCTCCCCAATAGTGCAGCACACACTCAATTACAGTCACTCCAATTGTGCAGCACACACGCAATTACTGACACTCCAATAGTGCAGCGCACCCTAAATTACTGATACTCCAATAGTGCAGCACACCCTCAATTACTGACACTCCAATAGTGCAGCTTACTCTCAATTACTAACACTCCAATAGTGCAGCACACCCTCAATTACTGTCACTCCAATTGTGCAGCACACACTCAATTACTGACACTCCAATAGTGCAGCACACCCTCAATTACTGACACTCCAATAGTGCAGCACACCCTCAATTACTGACACTCCAATAGTGCAGCGCACCCTCAATTACTGACACTCCAATAGTGCATCATAACCTCAATTACTTGCACTCCAATTGTGCAGGACACAGTCAATTACTGACACTCCAATAGTACAGCACACCCTCAATTACTGACACTCCAATAGTGCAGCACACCCTCAATTACTGGCACTCCATTAGTGCAGCTCACTCTCAATTCCTGACACTCCAATAGTGCAGCTCTCTCTCAATTAGTGACACTCCAATAGTGCAGCTCACCTTCAATTATTAACACTCCAATAGTGCAGCAAACCTTCAATTACTGACACTATAATAGTGCAGATCACGCTCAATTACTGACTCTCCAATAGTGCAGCACGCCCTCTATTACTGACACTCCAGTAGTGCAGCACACCCTCAATTACTGCCACTACAATAGCGCAACACACCTTCAATTAGTGACACTCCAATAGTGCAGCGCACGCTCAATAACTGACACACCAATAGTGCAGCACACCCTCAATTACTAACACACCAGTAGTGCAGCATACCTTCAATTACTGACACTCCAATAGTGCAGCACACCCTCTATTACTGACATTCCAATAGTGCAGCACACCCTCAATTACTGACACTTCAATAGTGCAGCACACCCTCAATTACTGTCACTTCAATAGTGCAGCACACCCTCAATTACTGACATTCGAATAGGGCAGCACACCCTCAATTAATGTCAGTCAAATAGTGCAGCTCACCCTCAATTACTGACACGCCAATTCTGCAGCTCATCCTCAATTACTGTCACACGAATAACGCAGCACACACTGAATTACTGTCAGTCAAATAGTGCAGCACACCCTCAATTACTGACACTCCAATAGTGCAGCACACCCTCAATTACAGACACTCGAATAGTGCAGCACACCCTCAATTACAGACACTCCAATAGTGCAGCACACCCTCAATTACTGACACTCGAATAGTGCAGCACACCCTCAATTACAGACACTCCAATAGTGCAGCACACCCTCAATTACTGACACTCGAATAGTGCAGCACACCCAAACTTTCTGACACTCCAATGGTGCAGCACACCTCAATTACTGACACTCGAATAGTGCAGCATAACCTCAATCACTGTCAGTCAAATAGTGCAGCACACCCACTATTAGTGACACTCCAATAGTGCAGCACACCCTCAATTACAGACACTCCAATAGTGCAGCACACTCTCAGGTAATGACACTCCAATAGTGCAGCACACCCTCAATTACTGACACTCCAATAGTGCAGCACACACTCAATTACTGACACTCCAATAGTGCAGCACACCCTCAATTACTGAATCTCCAATAGTGCAGCACACACTCAATTACTGACAATCCAATAGTGCAGCACACCCTCAATTACTGACACTCCAATAGTGCAGCACACACTCAATTACTGACAATCCAATAGTGCAGCACACCCTCAATTACTGACACTCCAATAGTGCAGCACACACTCAATTACTGACACTCCAATAGTGCAGCACAAACTCAATTACTGACACTCCAGTAGTGCAGCACACCCTCAATTACTGACACTCCAATAGTGCAGCACACCCTCAATTACTGACACTCCAATAGTGCAGCACACCTTCAATTACTGACACATCAATAGTGCAGCACACCCTCAATTACTGACAATCCATTAGTGCAGCACACCCTCAATTACTGACACTCCAATAGTGCAGCACACCCTCAATTACTGACACTCCAATAGTGCAGCACACCCCCAATTACTAACACTGCATTAGTGCTGCACACCCTCAATTACTGGCACTCCAATAGTGCAGCACACCCTCAATTACTGACACACCAATAGTGCAGCACACCCTCAATTACTGACAGTCCATTAGTGCAGCAAAACCTCAAATACTGCCTCTCCAATAGTGCAGCACACCCCCAATTACTAACACTCCATTAGTGCAGCACACCCTCAATTACTGGCACTCCAATAGTGCAGCACACCCTCAATTACTGACACTCCAATAGTGCAGCACACCCTCAATTACTGATGCTCCAATATTGCAGCACACCCTCAATTTCTGACACTCGAATAGTGCAGCACACCCTCAATTACTGACACTCCAAAAGTGCAGCTCACCCTCAATTACTGTCTCCCCAATAGTGCAGCACACACTCAATTACTGTCACTCCAATTGTGCAGCACACACGCAATTACTGACACTCCAATAGTGCAGCGCACCCTAAATTACTGATACTCCAATAGTGCAGCACACCCTCAATTACTGACACTCCAATAGTGCAGCTTACTCTCAATTACTAACACTCCAATAGTGCAGCACACCCTCAATTACTGTCACTCCAATTGTGCAGCACACACTCAATTACTGACACTCCAATAGTGCAGCACACCCTCAATTACTGACACTCCAATAGTGCAGCACACCCTCAATTACTGACACTCCAATAGTGCAGCGCACCCTCAATTACTGACACTCCAATAGTGCATCTTTACCTCAATTACTTGCACTCCAATTGTGCAGGACACAGTCAATTACTGACACTCCAATAGTACAGCACAGCCTCAATTACTGACACTCCAATAGTGCAGCACACCCTCAATTACTGACACTCCATTAGTGCAGCTCACTCTCAATTACTGACACTCCAATAGTGCAGCTCACTCTCAATTACTGACACTCCAATAGTGCAGCTCACCTTCAATTATTAACACTCCAATAGTGCAGCAAACCTTCAATTACTGACACTATAATAGTGCAGATCACGCTCAATTACTGACTCTCCAATAGTGCAGCACGCCCTCTATTACTGACACTCCAGTAGTGCAGCACACCCTCAATTACTGCCACTACAATAGTGCAACACACCTTCAATTAGTGACACTCCAATAGTGCAGCGCACGTTCAATAACTGACACACCAATAGTGCAGCACACCCTCAATTACTAACACACCAGTAGTGCAGCATACCTTCAATTACTGACACTCCAATAGTGCAGCTCACCCTCAATTACTAACACTCCATTAGTGCAGCACACCCTCAATTACTGACACTTCAATAGTCCAGCACACACTCAATTACTGACACTCCAATAGTGCAGCACACCCTCAATTACTGACACTCCAGTAGTGGAGCTCACCCTCAATTTCTGACACTCGAATAGTTCAGCACACCCTCAATTACTGACACTCCAATAGTGCAGCTCACCCTCAATTACTGACTCCCCAATAGTGCAGCACACACTCAATTACTGTCACTCCAATTGTGCAGCACACACTCAATTACTGACACTCCAATAGTGCAGAACACCCTCAACTACTGACACTACAATAGTGCAGCGCATCCTCAATTACTGACACTCCAATTGTGCAGGACACACGCAATTACTTGCACTCCAATTGTGCAGGACAGACTCAATTACTGACACTCCAATAGTGCAGCACACCCTCAATTACTGACACTCCAATAGTGCAGCTCACTCTCAATTACTGACACGCCAATAGTGCAGCACACCCTCAATTACTGTCACTACAATTGTGCAGCACACACTCAATTACTGACACTCCAATAGTGCAGAACACCCTCAATTACTGACACTCCAATAGTGCAGCGCACCCACAATTACTTACACTACAATAGTGCATCACACCCTCAATTACTTGCACTCCAGTTGTGCAGGACACACTCAATTACTGACACTCCAATAGTGCAGCACAGCCTCAATTACTAACACTCCAATAGTGCAGCACAGCCTCAATTACTAACACTCCAATACTGCAGCACACCTTCAATTACTGACACTATAATAGTGCAGATCATCTCAATTACTGACTCTCCAATAGTGCAGCACGCCCTCATTTACTGACACTCCAATAGTGCAGCACACCCTCAATTACAGACACTCCAATAGTGCAGCGCACCTTCAATAACTGACACACCAATAGTGCAGCACACCCTCAATTACTGACACTCCATTAGTGCAGCACACACTCAATTACTGAAACTCCAATAGTGCAGGACTCCCTCTATTACTGACAATCCAATAGTGCAGCACACCCTCAAATAAAGTCCCTCCAATATTGCAGCACAATGTCATTTACTTACACTCCAATAGTGGAGCAGAACCTCAATTACTGACACTCCAATATTGCAGCCCACTCTCAATTACTGACACTCCAATAGTGCAGCACACCCTCAATTACTGACACTCCAATAGTGCAGCACACCCTCAATTACTGACACTCCAATAGTGTAGCACACCCTCAATTACTGACACACCAATAGTGCGGCTCGCCATCAGATACTGACAATCTAATAGTGCAGCTCACCCTCAATTACTGACACTCCAATAGGGCAGCACACCCTCAATTACTGACACTCCAATAGTGCAGCACACCCTCAATTACAGACACTCCAATAGTGCAGCACACCCTCAATTACTGACACTCCAATAGTGCAGCACATTCTCAATTACTGACACTCCAATAGTGCAGCACACCCTCAATTACTGACACTCCAATAGTGCTGCACAACCTCATAAACTAACAGTCCATTAGTGCAGCAAAACCTCAAATACTGACACTCCAATAGTGCAGCACACCCTCAATTACTGACACTCCAATAGTGCAGCACACCCTCAATTACTGACACTTTAATAGTGCAGCACACCCCCAATTACTAACTCTCCAATAGTGCAGCACACCCTCAATTACTGTCGCTCCAATGGTGCAGAACACACTCAATTTCTGACACTCCAGTTGTGCAGCACACACTCAATTACTGACACTCCAATAGTGCAGAACACCCTCAATTACTGACACTCCAATAGTGCATCACACCCTCAATTACTTGCACTCCAATTGTGCAGGACTCACTCAATTACTGACACTCCAATAGTGCAGCACACCCTCAATAACTGACACACCAATAGTGCAGCACACCCTCAATTACTAACACTCCAGTAGTGCAGCACACCTTCAATTACTGACATTCCAATAGTGCAGCTCACCCTCAATTACTAACACTGCATTAGTGCAGCACAGCCTCAATTACTGACACTCCAATAGTGCAGCTCACTCTCAATTACTGACACTCCAATAGTGCAGCACACCCTCAATTACTGACTCTCCAATAGTGCAGCACTCCCACACTTACTTCCTCTCCAATAGTTCAGCACACACTCAATGACTGTCAGTCCAGTAGTGCAGCACACCCCTCAATTACTGACACTCCAATAGTGCAGCACACCCTCAATTACTGACACTCCCAATAGCGCAGCACAACCTCAAAACTGACACTCCAGTAGTGCAGTACAGCCTCAATTACTGACACAGCAATAGTGCAGCACACGCTCAATTACTGACACTCCAATAGTGCAGCACACCCTCAATTGTTAACACTCCAATAGTGCAGCACAAAATCAATTACTGACACTCCAATAGTGCAGCTCACTCTCAATTCCTGACACTCCAGTAGTGCAGCTCACTCTCAATTACTGACACTCCAATAGTGCAGCTCACCTTCAATTACGAACACTCAATAGTTCAGCAAAACTTCAATTACTGACACTATAATAGTCCAGATCACGCTCAAATACTGACACTCCAATAGTGCAGGACGCCCTCAATTACTAACACTCCAATAGAGCAACACACCCTCATTTTACTGCCACTCCAATAGTGCAGCGCACCCTCAATAACTGACACACCAATAGTGCAGCACACCCTCAATTACTAACACTCCAGTAGGGCAGCATACCTTCAATTACTGACACTCCAATAGTACAGCACACCCTCAATTACTGACACTTCAATAGTCCAGCACATCCTCAATTACTGACACTTCAAAAGTGCAGCACACCCTCAATTACTGACACTCCATTAGTGCAGCACACCCTCAATTACTGGCACTCCAATAGTGCAGCACACCCTCAATTACTGACACTCCAGTAGTGCAGCACACCCTCAATTACTGATGCTCCAATATTGCAGCACACCCCTCAATTTCTGACACTCGAATAGTGCAGCACACCCTCAATTACTGACACTCCAAAAGTGCAGCTCACCCTCAATTACTGACTCCCCAATAGTGCAGCACACACTCAATTACTGTCACTGCAATTGTGCAGCACACACTCAATTACTGACACTCCTATAGTGCAGAACACCCCTGAATTACTGACACTCCAATAGTGCAGCACACCCTCAATTACAGATACTCCAATTGTGCATTACACCCTCAATTGCTTGCACTCCAATTGTCCAGGACACACTCAATTACTGACACTCCAATAGTGCAGCACACCCTCAATTACTGACACTCCAATAGTGCAGCTCACTCTCAATTACTGACACTCCAATAGTGCAGCACACCCTCAATTAATGTCACTCGCAATTGTGTAGCACACACTCAATTACTGACACTCCAATAGTGCAGAACACCCTCAATTACTGACACTCCAATAGTGCAGCACACCCCTCAATTACTGACACTCCAATAGTGCAGCACACCCTCAATTACTGACACTCCAATAGTGCATCACACCCTCAATTACTGCACTCCAATTGTGCAGGACACGCTCAATTACTGACACTCCAATAGTGCAGAACACCCTCAATTACTGACACTCCAATAGTGCAGCGCACCCACAATTACTTACACTCCAATAGTGCATCACACCCTCAATTACTTGCACTCCAGTTGTGCAGGACACACTCAATTACTGACACTCCAATAGTGCAGCACAGCCTCAATTACTAACACTCCAATAGTGCAGCACAGGCCTCAATTACTAACACTCCAATACTGCAGCACACCTTCAATTACTGACACTATAATAGTGCAGATCATCTCAATTACTGACTCTCCAATAGTGCAGCACGCCCTCATTTACTGACACTCCAATAGTGCAGCACACCCTCAATTACAGACACTCCAATAGTGCAGCGCACCTTCAATAACTGACACACCAATAGTGCAGCACACCCTCAATTACTGACACTCCATTAGTGCAGCACACACTCAATTACTGAAACTCCAATAGTGCAGCACGCCCTCTATTACTGACAATCCAATAGTGCAGCACACCCTCAAATAAAGTCCCTCCAATATTGCAGCACAATGTCATTTACTTACACTCCAATAGTGGAGCAGAACCTCAATTACTGACACTCCAATATTGCAGCCCACTCTCAATTACTGACACTCCAATAGTGCAGCACACCCTCAATTACTGACACTCCAATAGTGCAGCACACCCTCAATTACTGACACTCCAATAGTGTAGCACACCCTCAATTACTGACACACCAATAGTGCGGCTCGCCATCAGATACTGACAATCTAATAGTGCAGCTCACCCTCAATTACTGACACTCCAATAGTGCAGCACACCCCTCAATTACAGACACTCCAATAGTGCAGCACACCCCTCAATTACTGACACTCCCAATAGTGCAGCACATTCTCAATTACTGACACTCCAATAGTGCAGCACACCCCTCAATTACTGACACTCCAATCGTGCTGCACAACCTCATAAACTAACAGTCCATTAGTGCAGCAAAACCTCAAATACTGACACTCCAATAGTGCAGCACACCCTCAATTACTGACACTATAAGAGTGCAGATCACGCTCAATTATTGACACTCCAACAGTGCAACACACCCTCAATTACTGACACTCCCAATAGTGCAGCGCACCCTCAATAACTGACGCAACAATAGTGCCACACACGCTCAATTACTAACACTCCAGTAGTGCAGCATACCTTCAATTACTGACACTCCAATAGTGCAGCTCACCCTCAATTACTAACAATGCATTAGTGCAGCACACCCTCAATTACTGACACTTCAATAGTCCAGCACACCCTCAATTACTGTCACTTCAATGGTGCAGCACACACTCAATTACTAACACTCCAATAGTGCAGTACACCCTCAATTACTGGCACTCCCAATAATGCAGCACATCCTCAATTACTGATGCTCCAATAGTGCAGCACACCCTCAATTTCTGACTTTCGAATAGTGCAGCACACCCTCAATTACTGACACTCCAATAGTGCAGCTCACCCTCAATTACTGTCACTCCAATTGTGCAGCACACACTCAATTACTGACACTCCAATAGTGCAGCTCACCCTCAATTACTGACACACCAATAGTGCAGCACACCCGCAATTACTGACACTCCAATAGTGCAGCGCACCCTCAATTACAGACACTCCAATACTGCAGCTCACCCTCAATTACTGACACTCGAATAGTGCAGCTCACCTTCAATTACTGACACTCCAATAGTGCAGCTCACCCTCAATTACTAACACTGCATTAGTGCAGCACACACTCAATTACTGACACTTCAATAGTCCAGCACACCCTCAATTACTGTCACTTCAATGGTGCAGCAAACACTCAATTACTAACACTCCAATAGTGCAGTACACCCTCAATTACTGGCACTCCAATAGTGCAGCACACCCTCAATTACTGACACTCCAGTAGTGCAGCACACCCTCAATTACTGATGCTCCAAAAGTGCAGCACACCCTCAATTTCTGACATTCGAATAGTGCAGCACACCCTCAATTACTGACACTCCAATAGTGCAGCTCACCCTCAATTACTGTCACTCCAATTGTGCAGCACACACTCAATTACTGACACTCCAATAGTGCAGCACACCCGCAATTACTGACCCTCCAATAGTGCAGCGCACCCTCAATTACTGACACTCCAATAGTGCAGCACACCCTCAATTACTGACACTCCAATACTGCAGCTCACCCTCAATTACTGACACTCGAATAGTGCAGCACACCCTCAATTACTGTCAGTCAAATAGTGCAGCACACCCTCAATTACTGACACTCCAATAGTGCAGCACACCCTCAATTACAGACACTCCAATAGTGCAGCACATTCTCAAGTAATGACACTCCAATAGTGCAGCACACCCTCAATTACTGACACTCCAATAGTGCAGCGCTCACTCAATTACTGACACTCCAATAGTGCAGCACACCCTCAATTGTTAACTCTCCAATAGTGCAGCACAACATCAATTCCTGACACTCCAGTAGTGCAGCTCACTCTCTATTACTGACACTCCAATAGTGCAGCTCACCTTCAATTACTAACACTCCTATAGTTCAGCAAACCTTCAATTACTGACACTATAAGAGTGCAGATCACGCTCAATTATTGACACTCCAACAGTGCAACACACCCTCAATTACTGACACTCCAATAGTGCAGCGCGCCCTCAATAACGGACGCAACAATAGTGCCACACACGCTCAATTACTAACACTCCAGTAGTGCAGCATACCTTCAATTACTGACACTCCAATAGTGCAGCTCACCCTCAATTACTAACAATGCATTAGTGCAGCGCACCCTCAATTACTGACACTTCAATAGTCCAGCACACCCTCAATTACTGTCACTTCAATGGTGCAGCACACACTCAATTACTAACACTCCAATAGTGCAGTACACCCTCAATTACTGGCACTCCAATAATGCAGCACACCCTCAATTACTGATGCTCCAATAGTGCAGCACACCCTCAATTTCTGACTTTCGAATAGTGCAGCACACCCTCAATTACTGACACTCCAATAGTGCAGCTCACCCTCAATTACTGTCACTCCAATTGTGCAGCACACACTCAATTACTGACACTCCAATAGTGCAGCACACCCGCAATTACTGACACTCCAATAGTGCAGCGCACCCTCAATTACAGACACTCCAATACTGCAGCTCACCCTCAATTACTGACACTCGAATAGTGCAGCACACCCTCAATTACTGTCAGTCAAATAGTGCAGCACACCCTCAATTACTGACACTCCAATAGTGCAGCACACCCTCAATTACAGACACTCCAATAGTGCAGCACATTCTCAAGTAATGACACTCCAATAGTGCAGCACACCCTCAATTACTGACACTCCAATAGTGCAGCGCTCACTCAATTACTGACACTCCAATAGTGCAGCACACCTTCAATTGTTAACACTCCAATAGTGCAGCACAACATCAATTACTGACACTCCAGTAGTGCAGCTCACTCTCTATTACTGACACTCCAGTAGTGCAGCTCACCTTCAATTACTAACACTCCTATAGTTCAGCCAACCTTCAATTACTGACACTATAAGAGTGCAGATCACGCTCAATTATTGACACTCCAACAGTGCAACACACCCTCAATTACTGACACTCCAATAGTGCAGCGCACCCTAAATAACTGACGCAACAATAGTGCCACACACCCTCAATTACTAACACTCCAGTAGTGCAGCACACCTTCAATTACTGACACTCCAATAGTGCAGCTCACCCTCAATTACTAACACTGCATTAGTGCAGCACACCCTCAATCACTGACACTTCAATAGTCCAGCACACCCTCAATTACTGTCACTTCAATGGTGCAGCCCACAGTCAATTACTAACACTCCAATAGTGCAGTACACCCTCAATTACTGGCACACCAATAGTGCAGCACACCCTCAATTACTGACACTCCAGTAGTGCAGCACACCCTCAATTACTGATGCTCCAATAGTGCAGCACACCCTCAATTTCTGACACTCGAATAGTGCAGCACACCCTCAATTACTGACACTCCAATAGTGCAGCTCACCCTCAATTACTGACACTCCAATAGTGCAGCACAACATCAATTACTGACACTCCAATAGTGCAGCACACCCTCAATTACTGACACTTTAATAGTGCAGCACACCCACAATTACTAACTCTCCAATAGTGCAGCTCACTCTCAAAAACTGACACTCCAATAGTGCAGCACACCCTCAATTACTGACTCCCCAATAGTGCAGCACACCCACACTTACTTACTCTCCAATAGTTCAGCACACACTCAATGACTGTCAGTCCAGTAGTGCAGCACACCCTCAATTACTGACACTCCAATAGCGCAGCACAAACACAAAACTGACACTCCAGTAGTGCAGTACAGCCTCAATTACTGACACAGCAATAGTGCAGCACACCCTCAATTACTGACACTACAATAGTGCAGCACACCCTCAATTACTGACACTCCAATAGTGCAGTGCTCACTCAATTACTGACACTCCAATAGTGCAGCACAACCTTAATGGTTAACACTCCAATAGTGCAGCAGAAAATCAATTACTGACACTCCAGTAGTTCAGCTCCCTCTCAATTACTGACACTCCAATAGTGCAGCTCACCTTCAATTACTAACACTCCAATAGTTCAGCAAACCTTCAATTACTGACACTATAATAGTGCAGATCACGCTCAATTACTGACACTCCAATATTGCAGCACGCCCTCAATTACTGACACTCCATTAGTGCAACACACCCTCAATTAATGACACTCCAATAGTGCAGCGCACCCTAAATAACCGACTCACCAATAGTGCAGCACACCCTCAATTACTAACACTCCAGTTTGCATCATACCTTCAATTACTGACACTCCAATAGTGCAGCTCACCCTCAATTACAAACACTGCATTAGTGCAGCACACCCTCAATTACTGACACTTCAATAGTCCAGCACACCCTCAATTACTGACACCTCAATAGTGCAGCACATCCTCAATTACTAACACTCCAATAGTGCAGCACACCCTCAATTACTGGCACTCCAATAGTGCAGCACACCCTCAATTACTGACACTCCAGTAGTGCAGCACACCCTCAATTACTGATGGTCCAATAGTGCAGCATACCCTCAATTTCTGACACTCGAATAGTGCAGCACACCCTCAATTACTGACACTCCAATAGTGCAGCTCACCCTCAATTACTGACACTCCAATAGTGCAGCACACCCTCAATTACTGACACTCCAATAGTGCAGCACACCCTCAATTACTGACACTTTAATAGTGCAGCACACCCCCAATTACTAACACTCCAATAGTGCAGCACACCCTCAATTACTTTCACTCCAATGGTGCAGAACACACTCAATTTCTGACACTCCAATTGTGCAGCACACACTCAATTACTGACACTCCAATAGTGCAGAACACCCTCAATTACTGACACTCCAATAGTGCAGCGCACCCTCAATTACTGACACTCCAATAGTGCATCACACCCTCAATTAATTGCACTCCAATTGTGCAGGACTCACTCAATTACTGACACACCAATAGTGCAGCACAGCCTCAATTACTGACACACCAATTGTGCAGCACACTCTAAATTACTGACACTCCAATAGTGCAGCACACCCTCAATTACTGACACTCCAATACTGCAGCTCACCCTCAATTACTGACACTCGAATAGTGCAGCGCACCCTCAATTACTGTCAGTCAAATAGTGCAGCACACCCTCAATTACTGACACTCCAATAGTGCAGCACACCCTCAATTACAGACACTCCAATAGTGCAGCACATTCTCAAGTAATGACATTCCAATAGTGCAGCACACCCTCAATTACTGACACTCCAATAGTGCAGCGCTCACTCTATTACTGACACTCCAATAGTGCAGCACACCCTCAATTGTTAACACTCCAATAGTGCAGCACAACATCAATTCCTGACACTCCAGTAGTGCAGCTCACTCTCAATTACTGACACTCCAATAGTGCAGCTCACCTTCAATTACTAACACTCCAATAGTTCAGCAAACCTTCAATTACTGAAACTATAATAGTGCAGATCACACTCAATTATTGACACTCCAATAGTGCAACACACCCTCAATTACTGACACTCCAATAGTGCAGCGCACCCTCAATAACTGACGCAACAATAGTGCCACACACGCTCAATTACTAACACTCCAGTAGTGCAGCATACCTTCAATTACTGACACTCCAATAGTGCAGCTCACCCTCAATTACTAACACTGCATTAGTGCAGCACACCCTCAATTACTGTCACTTCAATAGTCCAGCACACCCTCAATTACTGTCACTTCAATGGTGCAGCACACACTCAATTACTAACACGCCAATAGTGCAGTACACCCTCAATTACTGGCACTCCAATAGTGCAGCAAACCCTCAATTACTGACACTCCAGTAGTGCAGCACACCCTCAATTACTGATGCTCCAATAGTGCAGCACACCCTCAATTTCTGACATTCGAATAGTGCAGCACACCCACAATTACTGACACTCCAATAGTGCAGCTCACCCTCAATTACTGTCACTCCAATTGTGCAGCACACACTCAATTACTGACACTCCTATAGTGCAGCACACCCGCAATTACTGACACTCCAATAGTGCAGCGCACCCTCAATTACTGACACTCCAATAGTGTAGCACACCCTCAATTACTGACACTCCAATACTGCAGCTCACCCTCAATTACTGACACTCGAATAGTGCAGCACACCCTCAATTACTGTCAGTCAAATAGTGCAGCACACCGTCAATTACTGACACTCCAATAGTGCAGCACACCCTCAATTACAGACACTACAATAGTGCAGCACATTCTCAAGTAATGACACTCCAATAGTGCAGCACTCCCTCAATTACTGACACTCCAATAGTGCAGCGCTCACTCAATTACTGACACTCCAATAGTGCAGCACACCCTCAATTGTTAACACTCCAATAGTGCAGCACAACATCAATTCCTGACACTCCAGTAGTGCAGCTCACTCTCAATTACTGACACTCCAATAGTGCAGCTCACCTTCAATTGCTAACACTCCAATAGTTCAGCAAACCTTCAATTACTGAAACTATAATAGTGCAGATCACGCTCAATTATTGACACTCCAATAGTGCAACACACCCTCAATTACTGACACTGCAATAGTGCAGCGCACCCTCAATAACTGACGCAACAATAGTGCCACACACGCTCAATTACTAACACTCCAGTAGTGCAGCATACCTTCAATTACTGACACTCCAATAGTGCAGCTCACCCTCAATTACTAACACTGCATTAGTGCAGCACACCCTCAATTACTGACACTTCAATAGTCCAGCACACCCTCAATTACTGTCACTTCAATGGTGCAGCACACACTCAATTACTAACACTCCAATAGTGCAGTACACCCTCAATTACTGGCACTCCAATAGTGCAGCACACCCTCAATTACTGACACTCCAGTCGTGCAGCACACCCTCAATTACTGATGCTCCAATAGTGCAGCACACCCTCAATTTCTGACATTCGATTAGTGCAGCACACCCTCAATTACTGACACTCCAATAGTGCAGCTCACCCTCAATTACTGTCACTCCAATTGTGCAGCACACACTCAATTACTGACACTCCAATAGTGCAGCACACCCGCAATTACTGACACTCCAATAGTGCAGCGCACCCTCAATTACTGACACTCCAATAGTGCAGCACACCCTCAATTACTGACACTCCAATACTGCAGCTCACCCTCAATTACTGACACTCGAATAGTGCAGCACACCCTCAATTACTGTCAGTCAAATAGTGCAGCACACCCTCAATTACTGACACTCCAATAGTGCAGCACACCCTCAATTACAGACACTCCAATAGTGCAGCACATTCTCAAGTAATGACACTCCAATAGTGCAGCACACCCTCAATTACTGACACTCCAATAGTGCAGCGCTCACTCAATTACTGACACTCCAATAGTGCAGCACACGCTCAATTGTTAACACTCCAATAGTGCAGCACAACATCAATTACTGACACTCCAGTAGTGCAGCTCACTCTCTATTACAGACACTCCAATAGTGCAGCTCACCTTCAATTACTAACACTCCTATAGTTCAGCAAACCTTCAATTACTGACACTATAAGAGTGCAGATCACGCTCAATTATTGACACTCCAACAGTGCAACACACCCTCAATTACTGACACTCCAATAGTGCAGCGCACCCTCAATAACTGACGCAACAATAGTGCCACACACGCTCAATTACTAACACTCCAGTAGTGCAGCATACCTTCAATTACTGACACTCCAATAGTGCAGCTCACCCTCAATTACTAACACTGCATTAGTGCAGCACACCCTCAATTACTGACACTTCAATAGTCCAGCACACCCTCAATTACTGTCACTTCAATGGTGCAGCACACCCTCAATTACTGTCACTTCAATGGTGCAGCACACACTCAATTACTAACACGCCAATAGTGCAGTACACCCTCAATTACTGGCACTCCAATAGTGCAGCAAACCCTCTATTACTGACACTCCAGTAGTGCAGCACACCATCAATTACTGATGCTCCAATAGTGCAGCACACCCTCAATTTCTGACATTCGAATAGTGCAGCACACCCACAATTACTGACACTCCAATAGTGCAGCTCACCCTCAATTACTGTCACTCCAATTGTGCAGCACACACTCAATTACTGACACTCCTATAGTGCAGCACACCCGCAATTACTGACACTCCAATAGTGCAGCGCACCCTCAATTACTGACACTCCAATAGTGCAGCACACCCTCAATTACTGACACTCCAATACTGCAGCTCACCCTCAATTACTGACACTCGAATAGTGCAGCACACCCTCAATTACTGTCAGTCAAATAGTGCAGCACACACTCAATTACTGACACTCCAATAGTGCAGCACACCCTCAATTACAGACACTCCAATAGTGCAGCACATTCTCAAGTAATGACACTCCAATAGTGCAGCACACCCTCAATTACTGACACTCCAATAGTGCAGCGCTCACTCAATTACTGACACTCCAATAGTGCAGCACACCCTCAATTGTTAACACTCCAATAGTGCAGCACAACATCAATTCCTGACACTCCAGTAGTGCAGCTCACTCTCAATTACTGACACTCCAATAGTGCAGCTCACCTTCAATTGCTAACACTCCAATAGTTCAGCAAACCTTCAATTACTGAAACTATAATAGTGCAGATCACGCTCAATTATTGACACTCCAATAGTGCAACACACCCTCAATTACTGACACTGCAATAGTGCAGCGCACCCTCAATAACTGACGCAACAATAGTGCCACACACGCTCAATTACTAACACTCCAGTAGTGCAGCATACCTTCAATTACTGACACTCCAATAGTGCAGCTCACCCTCAATTACTAACACTGCATTAGTGCAGCACACCCTCAATTACTGACACTTCAATAGTCCAGCACACCCTCAATTACTGTCACTTCAATGGTGCAGCACACACTCAATTACTAACACTCCAATAGTGCAGTACACCCTCAATTACTGGCACTCCAATAGTGCAGCACACCCTCAATTACTGACACTCCAGTAGTGCAGCACACCCTCAATTACTGATGCTCCAATAGTGCAGCACACCCTCAATTTCTGACATTCGAATAGTGCAGCACACCCTCAATTACTGACACTCCAATAGTGCAGCTCACCCTCAATTACTGTCACTCCAATTGTGCAGCACACACTCAATTACTGACACTCCAATAGTGCAGCACACCCGCAATTACTGACACTCCAATAGTGCAGCGCACCCTCAATTACTGACACTCCAATAGTGCAGCACACCCTCAATTACTGACACTCCAATACTGCAGCTCACCCTCAATTACTGACACTCGAATAGTGCAGCACACCCTCAATTACTGTCAGTCAAATAGTGCAGCACACCCTCAATTACTGACACTCCAATAGTGCAGCACACCCTCAATTACAGACACTCCAATAGTGCAGCACATTCTCAAGTAATGACACTCCATTAGTGCAGCACACCCTCAATTACTGACACTCCAATAGTGCAGCGCTCACTCAATTACTGACACTCCAATAGTGCAGCACACGCTCAATTGTTAACACTCCAATAGTGCAGCACAACATCAATTACTGACACTCCAGTAGTGCAGCTCACTCTCTATTACAGACACTCCAATAGTGCAGCTCACCTTCAATTACTAACACTCCTATAGTTCAGCAAACCTTCAATTACTGACACTATAAGAGTGCAGATCACGCTCAATTATTGACACTCCAACAGTGCAACACACCCTCAATTACTGACACTCCAATAGTGCAGCGCACCCTCAATAACTGACGCAACAATAGTGCCACACACGCTCAATTACTAACACTCCAGTAGTGCAGCATACCTTCAATTACTGACACTCCAATAGTGCAGCTCACCCTCAATTACTAACACTGCATTAGTGCAGCACACCCTCAATTACTGACACTTCAATAGTCCAGCACACCCTCAATTACTGTCACTTCAATGGTGCAGCACACACTCAATTACTAACACTCCAATAGTGCAGTACACCCTCAATTACTGGCACTCCAATAGTGCAGCACACCCTCAATTACTGACACTCCAGTAGTGCAGCACACCCTCAATTACTGATGCTCCAATAGTGCAGCACACCCTCAATTTCTGACATTCGAATAGTGCAGCACACCCTCAATTACTGACACTCCAATAGTGCAGCTCACCCTCAATTACTGTCACTCCAATTGTGCAGCACACACTCAATTACTGACACTCCAATAGTGCAGCACACCCGCAATTACTGACACTCCAATAGTGCAGCGCACCCTCAATTACTGACACTCCAATAGTGCAGCACACCCTCAATTACTGACACTCCAATACTGCAGCTCACCCTCAATTACTGACACTCGAATAGTGCAGCACACCCTCAATTACTGTCAGTCAAATAGTGCAGCACACCCTCAATTACTGACACTCCAATAGTGCAGCACACCCTCAATTACAGACACTCCAATAGTGCAGCACATTCTCAAGTAATGACACTCCAATAGTGCAGCACACCCTCAATTACTGACACTCCAATAGTGCAGCGCTCACTCAATTACTGACCCTCCAATAGTGCAGCACACCCTCAATTGTTAACACTCCAATAGCGCAGCACAACATCAATTACTGACACTCCAGTAGTGCAGCTCACTCTCTATTACTGACACTCCAATAGTGCAGCTCACCTTCAATTACTAACACTCCTATAGTTCAGCAAACCTTCAATTACTGACAATATAAGAGTGCAGATCACGCTCAATTATTGACACTCCAACAGTGCAACACACCCTCAATTACTGACACTCCAATAGTGCAGCGCACCCTCAATAACTGACGCAACAATAGTGCCACACACGCTCAATTACTAACACTCCAGTAGTGCAGCATACCTTCAATTACTGACACTCCAATAGTGCAGCTCACCCTCAATTACTAACAATGCATTAGTGCAGCACACCCTCAATTTTTGACACTTCAATAGTCCAGCACACCCTCAATTACTGTCACTTCAATGGTGCAGTACACCCTCAATTACTGGCACTCCAATAATGCAGCACACCCTCAATTACTGATGCTCCAATAGTGCAGCACACCCTCAATTTCTGACTTTCGAATAGTGCAGCACACCCTCAATTACTGACACTCCAATAGTGCAGCTCACCCTCAATTACTGTCACTCCAATTGTGCAGCACACACTCAATTACTGACACTCCAATAGTGCAGCACACCCGCAATTACTGACACTCCAATAGTGCAGCGCACCCTCAATTACTGAGACTCC
Organism: Isurus oxyrinchus; assembly: GCA_026770705.1. NCBI lineage: Eukaryota > Metazoa > Chordata > Chondrichthyes > Lamniformes > Lamnidae > Isurus > Isurus oxyrinchus. Next base: position 206,027 of record JANJGN010000068.1, read on the forward strand.
AATACTGCAGCTCACCCTCAATTACTGACACTCGAATAGTGCAGCACACACTCAATTACTGTCAGTCAAATAGTGCAGCACACCCTCAATTACTGACACTCCAATAGTGCAGCACACCCTCAATTACAGACACTCCAATAGTGCAGCACATTCTCAAGTAATGACACTCCAATAGTGCAGCACACCCTCAATTACTGACACTCCAATAGTGCAGCGCTCACTCAATTACTGACACTCCAATAGTGCAGCGCACCCTCAATTGTTAACACTCCAATAGTGCAGCACAACATCAATTACTGACACTCCAGTAGTGCAGCTCACTCTCTATTACTGACACTCCAATAGTGCAGCTCACCTTCAATTACTAACACTCCTATAGTTCAGCCAACCTTCAATTACTGACACTATAAGAGTGCAGATCACGCTCAATTATTGACACTCCAACAGTGCAACACACCCTCAATTACTGACACTCAAATAGTGCAGCGCACCCTCAATAACTGACGCAACAATAATGCAACACACCCTCAATTACTAACACTCCAGTAGTGCAGCACACCTTCAATTACTGACACTCCAATAGTGCAGCTCACCCTCAATTACTAACACTGCATTAGTGCAGCATACCCTCAATCACTGACACTTCAATAGTCCAGCACACCCTCAATTACTGTCACTTCAATGGTGCAGCCCACAGTCAATTACTAACACTCCAATAGTGCAGTACACCCTCAATTACTGGCACACCAATAGTGCACCACACCCTCAATTACTGACACTCCAGTAGTGCAGCACACCCTCAATTACTGATGCTCCAATAGTGCAGCACACCCTCAATTTCTGACACTCGAATAGTGCAGCACACCCTCAATTACTGACACTCCAATAGTGCAGCTCACCCTCAATTACTGACACTCCAATAGTGCAGCACACCCCCAATTACTGACACTCCAATAGTGCAGCACACCCTCAATTACTGACACTTTAATAGTGCAGCACACCCCCAATTACTAACTCTCCAATAGTGCAGCTCACTCTCAATTACTGACACTCCAATAGTGCAGCACACCCTCAATTACTGACTCCCCAATAGTGCAGCACACCCACACTTACTTACTCTCCAATAGTTCAGCACACACTCAATGACTGTCAGTCCAATAGTCCAGCACACCCTCAATGACTGTCACTTCAATGGTGCAGCACACACTCAATTACTAACACTCCAATAGTGCAGTACACCCTCAATTACTGGCACTCCAATAGTGCAGCACACCCTCAATTACTGACACTCCAGTAGTGCAGCACACCCTCAATTACTGATGCTCCAATAGTGCAGCACACCCTCAATTTCTGACATTCGAATAGTGCAGCACACCCTCAATTACTGACACACCAATAGTGCAGCTCACCCTCAATTACTGACACTCCAGTAGTGCAGCACACCCTCAATTACTGATGCTCCAATAGTGCAGCACACCCTCAATTTCTGACACTCGAATAGTGCAGCACACCCTCAATTACTGACACTCCAATAGTGCAGCTCACCCTCAATTACTGACACTCCAATAGTGCAGCACACCCCCAATTACTGACACTCCAATAGTGCAGCACACCCTCAATTACTGACACTTTAATAGTGCAGCACACCCCCAATTACTAACTCTCCAATAGTGCAGCTCACTCTCAATTACTGACACTCCAATAGTGCAGCACACCCTCAATTACTGACTCCCCAATAGTGCAGCACACCCACACTTACTTACTCTCCAATAGTTCAGCACACACTCAATGACTGTCAGTCCAATAGTCCAGCACACCCTCAATGACTGTCACTTCAATGGTGCAGCACACACTCAATTACTAACACTCCAATAGTGCAGTACACCCTCAATTACTGGCACTCCAATAGTGCAGCACACCCTCAATTACTGACACTCCAGTAGTGCAGCACACCCTCAATTACTGATGCTCCAATAGTGCAGCACACCCTCAATTTCTGACATTCGAATAGTGCAGCACACCCTCAATTACTGACACACCAATAGTGCAGCTCACCCTCAATTACTGTCACTCCAATTGTGCAGCACACACTCAATTACTGACACTCCAATAGTGCAGCACACCCGCAATTACTGACACTCCAATAGTGCAGCGCACCCTCAATTACTGACACTGCAATAGTGCAGCACACCCTCAATTACTGACACTCCAATACTGCAGCTCACCCTCAATTACTGACACACGAATAGTGCAGCACACCCTCAATTACTGTCAGTCAAATAGTGCAGCACACCCTCAATTACAGACACTCCAATAGTGCAGCACATTCTCAAGTAATGACACTCCAATAGTGCAGCACACCCTCAATTACTGACACTCCAATAGTGCAGCGCTCACTCAATTACTGACACTCCAATAGTGCAGCACACCCTCAATTGTTAACACTCCAATAGTGCAGCACAACATCAATTACTGACACTCCAGTAGTGCAGCTCACTCTCTATTACTGACATCCAATAGTGCAGCTCACCTTCAATTACTAACACTCCTATAGTTCAGCAAACCTTCAATTACTGACACTATAAGAGTGCAGATCACGCTCAAGTATTGACACTCCAACAGTGCAACACACCCTCAATTACTGACACTCCAATAGTGCAGCGCACCCTCAATAACTGACGCAACAATAGTGCCACACACGCTCAATTACTAACACTCCAGTAGTGCAGCATACCTTCAATTACTGACACTCCAATAGTGCAGCTCACCCTCAATTACTAACAATGCATTAGTGCAGCACACCCTCAATTACTGACACTTCAATAGTCCAGCACACCCTCAATTACTGTCACTTCAATGGTGCAGCACACACTCAATTACTAACACTCCAATAGTGCAGTACACCCCCAATTACTGACACTCCAATAGTGCAGCACACCCTCAATTACTGATGCTCCAATAGTGCAGCACACCCTCAATTTCTGACATTCGAATAGTGCAGCACACCCTCAATTACTGACACTCCAATAGTGCAGCTCACCCTCAATTACTGTCACTCCAATTGTGCAGAACACACTCAATTACTGACACTCCAATAGTGCAGCACACCCGCAATTACTGATACTCCAATAGTGCAGCGCACCCTCAATTACTGACACTCCAATACTGCAGCTCACCCTCAATTACTGACACTCGAATAGTGCAGCACACCCTCAATTACTGTCAGTCAAATAGTGCAGCACACCCTCAATTACTGACACTCCAATAGTGCAGCACACCCTCAATTACAGACACTCCAATAGTGCAGCACATTCTCAAGTAATGATACTCTAATAGTGCAGCACACCCTCAATTACTGACACTCCAATAGTGCAGCGCTCACTCAATTACTGACAGTCCAATAGTGCAGCACACCCTCAATTGTTAACACTCCAATAGTGCAGCACAACATCAATTACTGACACTCCAGTAGTGCAGCTCACTCTCTATTACTGACACTCAAATAGTGCAGCTCACCTTCAATTACTAACACTCCTATAGTTCAGCAAACCTTCAATTACTGAGACTATAAGAGTACAGATCACGCTCAATTATTGACACTCCAACAGTGCAACACACCCTCAATTACTGACACTCCAATAGTGCAGCGCACCCTCAATAACTGACGCAACAATAGTGCCACACACCCTCAATTACTAACACTCCAGTAGTGCAGCACACATTCAATTACTGACACTCCAATAGTGCAGCTCACCCTCAATTACTAACACTGCATTAGTGCAGCACACCCTCAATCACTGACACTTCAATAGTCCAGCACACCCTCAATTACTGTCACTTCAATGGTGCAGCCCACAGTCAATTACTAACACTCCAATATTGCAGTACACCCTCAATTACTGGCACTCCAATAGTGCAGCACACCCTCAATTACTGACACTCCAGTAGTGCAGCACACCCTCAATTACTGATGCTCCAATAGTGCAGCACACCCTCAATTTCTGACACTCGAATAGTGCAGCACACCCTCAATTACTGACACTCCAATAGTGCAGCTCACCCTCAATTACTGACACTCCAATAGTGCAGCACACCCTCAATTACTGACACTCCAATAGTGCAGCACACCCTCAATTACTGACACTTTAATAGTGCAGCACACCCCCAATTACTAACTCTCCAATAGTGCAGCTCACTCTCAATTACTGACACTCCAATAGTGCAGCACACCCTCAATTACTGACTCCCCAATAGTGCAGCACACCCACACTTACTTACTCTCCAATAGTTCAGCACACACTCAATGACTGTCAGTCCAGTATTGCAGCACACCCTCAATTACTGACACTCCAATAGCGCAGCACAAACACAAAACTGACACTCCAGTCGTGCAGTACAGCCTCAATTACTGACACAGCAATAGTGCAGCACACCCTCAATTACTGACACTACAATAGTGCAGCACACCCTCAATTACTGACACTCCAATAGTGCAGCGCTCACTCAATTACTGACACTCCAATAGTGCAGCACACCCTTAATGGTTAACACTCCAATAGTGCAGCAGAAAATCAATTACTGACACTCTCAATTACTGACACTCCAATAGTGCAGCTCACCTTCAATTACTAACACTCCAATAGTTCAGCAAACCTTCAATTACTGACACTATAATAGTGCAGATCACGCTCAATTACTGACACTCCAATATTGCAGCACGCCCTCAATTACTGACACTCCATTAGTGCAACACACCCTCAATTAGTGACACTCCAATAGTGCAGCACACCCTCAATTACTGATGCTCCAATAGTGCAGCATACCCTCAATTTCTGACACTCGAATAGTGCAGCACACCCTCAATTACTGTCAGTCAAATAGTGCAGCACACCCTCAATTACTGACACTCCAATAGTGCAGCACACCCTCAATTACAGACACTCCAATAGTGCAGCACATTCTCAAGTAATGACACTCCAATAGTGCAGCACACCCTCAATTACTGACACTCCAATAGTGCAGCGCTCACTCAATTACTGACACTCCAATAGTGCAGCACACGCTCAATTGTTAACACTCCAATAGTGCAGCACAACATGAATTACTGACACTCCAGTAGTGCAGCTCACTCTCTATTACAGACACTCCAATAGTGCAGCTCACCTTCAATTACTAACACTCCTATAGTTCAGCAAACCTTCAATTACTGACACTATAAGAGTGCAGATCACGCTCAATTATTGACACTCCAACAGTGCAACACACCCTCAGTTACTGACACTCCAATAGTGCAGCGCACCCTCAATAACTGACGCAACAATAGTGCCACACACGCTCAATTACTAACACTCCAGTAGTGCAGCATACCTTCAATTACTGACACTCCAATAGTGCAGCTCACCCTCAATTACTAACACTGCATTAGTGCAGCACACCCTCAATTACTGACACTTCAATAGTCCAGCACACCCTCAATTACTGTCACTTCAATGGTGCAGCACACACTCAATTACTAACACTCCAATAGTGCAGTACACCCTCAATTACTGGCACTCCAATAGTGCAGCACACCCTCAATTACTGACACTCCAGTAGTGCAGCACACCCTCAATTACTGATGCTCCAATAGTGCAGCACACCCTCAATTTCTGACATTCGAATAGTGCAGCACACCCTCAATTACTGACACTCCAATAGTGCAGCACACCCTCAATTACTGTCACTCCAATTGTGCAGCACACACTCAATAACTGACACTCCAATAGTGCAGCACACCCGCAATTACTGACACTCCAATAGTGCAGCGCACCCTCAATTACTGACACTCCAATAGTGCAGCACACCCTCAATTACTGACACTCCAATACTGCAGCTCACCCTCAATTACTGACACTCGAATAGTGCAGCACACCCTCAATTACTGTCAGTCAAATAGTGCAGCACACCCTCAATTACTGACACTCCAATAGTGCAGCACACCCTCAATTACAGACACTCCAATAGTGCAGCACATTCTCAAGTAATGACACTCCAATAGTGCAGCACACCCTCAATTACTGACACTCCAATAGTGCAGCGCTCACTCAATTACTGACACTCCAATAGTGCAGCACACCCTCAATTGTTAACACTCCAATAGTGCAGCACAACATCAATTACTGACACTCCAGTAGTGCAGCTCACTCTCTATTACTGACACTCCAATAGTGCAGCTCACCTTCAATTACTAACACTCCTATAGTTCAGCAAACCTTCAATTACTGATACTCCAATAGTGCAGCTCACCCTCAATTACTAACACTGCATTAGTGCAGCACACCCTCAATCACTGACACTTCAATAGTCCAGCAGACCCTCAATTACTGTCACTTCAATGGTGCAGCCCACAGTCAATTACTAACACTCCAATATTGCAGTACACCCTCAATTACTGGCACTCCAATAGTGCAGCACACCCTCAATTACTGACACTCCAGTAGTGCAGCACACCCTCAATTACTGATGCTCCAATAGTGCAGCACACCCTCAATTTCTGACACTCGAATAGTGCAGCACACCCTCAATTACTGACACTCCAATAGTGCAGCTCACCCTCAATTACTGACACTCCAATAGTGCAGCACACCCTCAATTACTGACACTCCAATAGTGCAGCACACCCTCAATTACTGACACTTTAATAGTGCAGCACACCCCCAATTACTAACTCTCCAATAGTGCAGCTCACTCTCAATTACTGACACTCCAATAGTGCAGCACACCCTCAATTACTGACTCCCCAATAGTGCAGCACACCCACACTTACTTACTCTCCAATAGTTCAGCACACACTCAATGACTGTCAGTCCAGTAGTGCAGCACACCCTCAATTACTGACACTCCAATAGCGCAGCACAAACACAAAACTGACACTCCAGTAGTGCAGTACAGCCTCAATTACTGACACAGCAATAGTGCAGCACACCCTCAATTACTGACACTACAATAGTGCAGCACACCCTCAATTACTGACACTCCAATAGTGCAGCGCTCACTCAATTACTGACACTCCAATAGTGCAGCACACCCTTAATGGTTAACACTCCAATAGTGCAGCAGAAAATCAATTACTGACACTCTCAATTACTGACACTCCAATAGTGCAGCTCACCTTCAATTACTAACACTCCAATAGTTCAGCAAACCTTCAATTACTGACACTATAATAGTGCAGATCACGCTCAATTACTGACACTCCAATATTGCAGCACGCCCTCAATTACTGACACTCCATTAGTGCAACACACCCTCAATTAATGACACTCCAATAGTGCAGCACACCCTCAATTACTGATGCTCCAATAGTGCAGCATACCCTCAATTTCTGGCACTCGAATAGTGCAGCACACCCTCAATTACTGTCAGTCAAATAGTGCAGCACACCCTCAATTACTGACACTCCAATAGTGCAGCACACCCTCAATTACAGACACTCCAATAGTGCAGCACATTCTCAAGTAATGACACTCCAATAGTGCAGCACACCCTCAATTACTGACACTCCAGTAGTGCAGCGCTCACTCAATTACTGACACTCCAATAGTGCAGCACACGCTCAATTGTTAACACTCCAATAGTGCAGCACAACATCAATTACTGACACTCCAGTAGTGCAGCTCACTCTCTATTACAGACACTCCAATAGTGCAGCTCACCTTCAATTACTAACACTCCTATAGTTCAGCAAACCTTCAATTACTGACACTATAAGAGTGCAGATCACGCTCAATTATTGACACTCCAACAGTGCAACACACCCTCAATTACTGACACTCCAATAGTGCAGCGCACCCTCAATAACGGACGCAACAATAGTGCACACACGCTCAATTACTAACACTCCAGTAGTGCAGCATACCTTCAATTACTGACACTCCAATAGTGCAGCTCACCCTCAATTACTAACACTGCATTAGTGCAGCACACCCTCAATTACTGACACTTCAATAGTCCAGCACACCCTCAATTACTGTCACTTCAATGGTGCAGCACACACTCAATTACTAACACTCCAATAGTGCAGTACACCCTCAATTACTGGCACTCCAATAGTGCAGCACACCCTCAATTACTGACACTCCAGTAGTGCAGCACACCCTCAATTACTGATGCTCCAATAGTGCAGCACACCCTCAATTTCTGACATTCGAATAGTGCAGCACACCCTCAATTACTGACACTCCAATAGTGCAGCTCACCCTCAATTACTGTCACTCCAATTGTGCAGCACACACTCAATTACTGACACTCCAATAGTGCAGCACACCCGCAATTACTGACACTCCAATAGTGCAGCGCACCCTCAATTACTGACACTCCAATAGTGCAGCACACCCTCAATTACTGACACTCCAATACTGCAGCTCACCCTCAATTACTGACACTCGAATAGTGCAGCACACCCTCAATTACTGTCAGTCAAATAGTGCAGCACACCCTCAATTACTGACACTCCAATAGTGCTGCACACCCTCAGTTACAGACACTCCAATAGTGCAGCACATTCTCAAGTAATGACACTCCAATAGTGCAGCACACCCTCAATTACTGACACTCCAATAGTGCAGCGCTCACTCAATTACTGACACTCCAATAGTGCAGCACACCCTCAATTGTTAACACTCCAATAGTGCAGCACAACATCAATTACTGACACTCCAGTAGTGCAGCTCACTCTCTATTACTGACACTCCAATAGTGCAGCTCACCTTCAATTACTAACACTCCTATAGTTCAGCAAACCTTCAATTACTGACACTATAAGAGTGCAGATCACGCTCAATTATTGACACTCCAACAGTGCAACACACCCTCAATTACTGACACTCCAATAGTGCAGCGCACCCTCAATAACTGACGCAACAATAGTGCCACACACGCTCAATTACTAACACTCCAGTAGTGCAGCATACCTTCAATTACTGACACTCCAATAGTGCAGCTCACCCTCAATTACTAACAATGCATTAGTGCAGCACACCCTCAATTACTGACACTTCAATAGTCCAGCACACCCTCAATTACTGTCACTTCAATGGTGCAGCACACACTCAATTACTAACAATCCAATAGTGCAGTACACCCTCAATTACTGGCACTCCAATAATGCAGCACACCCTCAATTACTGATGCTCCAATAGTGCAGCACACCCTCAATTTCTGACTTTCGAATAGTGCAGCACACCCTCAATTACTGACACTCCAATAGTGCAGCTCACCCTCAATTACTGTCACTCCAATTGTGCAGCACACACTCAATTACTGACACTCCAATAGTGCAGCACACCCGCAATTACTGACACTCCAATAGTGCAGCGCACCCTCAATTACTGACACTCCAATACTGCAGCTCACCCTCAATTACTGACACTCGAATAGTGCAGCACACCCTCAATTACTGTCAGTCAAATAGTGCAGCACACCCTCAATTACTGACACTCCAATAGTGCAGCACACCCTCAATTACAGACACTCCAATAGTGCAGCACATTCTCAAGTAATGACACTCCAATAGTGCAGCACGCCCTCAATTACTGACACTCCAATAGTGCAGCGCTCACTCAATTACTGACACTCCAATAGTGCAGCACACCCTCAATTGTTAACACTCCAATAGTGCAGCACAACATCAATTATTGACACTCCAGTAGTGCAGCTCACTCTCTATTACTGACACTCCAATAGTGCAGCTCACCTTCAATTACTAACACTCCTATAGTTCAGCCAACCTTCAATTACTGACACTATAAGAGTGCAGATCACGCTCAATTATTGACACTCCAACAGTGCAACACACCCTCAATTACTGACACTCAAATAGTGCAGCGCACCCTCAATAACTGACGCAACAATAGTGCAACACACCCTCAATTACTAACACTCCAGTAGTGCAGCACACCTTCAATTACTGACACTCCAATAGTGCAGCTCACCCTCAATTACTAACACTGCATTAGTGCAGCATACCCTCAATCACTGACACTTCAATAGTCCAGCACACCCTCAATTACTGTCACTTCAATGGTGCAGCCCACAGTCAATTACTAACACTCCAATAGTGCAGTACACCCTCAATTACTGGCACACCAATAGTGCAGCACACCCTCAATTACTGACACTCCAGTAGTGCAGCACACCCTCAATTACTGATGCTCCAATAGTGCAGCACACCCTCAATTTCTGACACTCGAATAGTGCAGCACACCCTCAATTACTGACACTCCAATAGTGCAGCTCACCCTCAATTACTGACACTCCAATAGTGCAGCACACCCCCAATTACTGACACTCCAATAGCGCAGCACACCCTCAATTACTGACACTTTAATAGTGCAGCATAACCCCAATTACTAACTCTCCAATAGTGCAGCTCACTCTCAATTACTGACACTCCAATAGTGCAGCACACCCTCAATTACTGACTCCCCAATAGTGCAGCACACCCACACTTACTTACTCTCCAATAGTTCAGCACACACTCAATGACTGTCAGTCCAATAGTCCAGCACACCCTCAATTACTGTCACTTCAATGGTGCAGCACACTCTCAATTACTAACACTCCAATAGTGCAGTACACCCTCAATTACTGGCACTCCAATAGTGCAGCACACCCTCAATTACTGACACTCCAGTAGTGCAGCACACCCTCAATTACTGATGCTCCAATAGTGCAGCACACCCTCAATTTCTGACATTCGAATAGTGCAGCACACCCTCAATTACTGACACACCAATAGTGCAGCTCACCCTCAATTACTGTCACTCCAATTGTGCAGCACACACTCAATTACTGACACTCCAATAGTGCAGCACACCCGCAATTACTGACACTCCAATAGTGCAGCGCACCCTCAATTACTGACACTGCAATAGTGCAGCACACCCTCAATTACTGACACTCCAATACTGCAGCTCACCCTCAATTACTGACACTCGAATAGTGCAGCACACCCTCAATTACTGTCAGTCAAATAGTGCAGCACACCCTCAATTACAGACACTCCAATAGTGCAGCACATTCTCAAGTAATGACACTCCAATAGTGCAGCACACCCTCAATTACTGACACTCCAATAGTGCAGCGCTCACTCAATTACTGACACTCCAATAGTGCAGCACACCCTCAATTGTTAACACTCCAATAGTGCAGCACAACATCAATTACTGACACTCCAGTAGTGCAGCTCACTCTCTATTACTGACATCCAATAGTGCAGCTCACCTTCAATTACTAACACTCCTATAGTTCAGCAAACCTTCAATTACTGACACTATAAGAGTGCAGATCACGCTCAAGTATTGACACTCCAACAGTGCAACACACCCTCAATTACTGACACTCCAATAGTGCAGCGCACCCTCAATAACTGACGCAACAATAGTGCCACACACGCTCAATTACTAACACTCCAGTAGTGCAGCATACCTTCAATTACTGACACTCCAATAGTGCAGCTCACCCTCAATTACTAACAATGCATTAGTGCAGCACACCCTCAATTACTGACACTTCAATAGTCCAGCACACCCTCAATTACTGTCACTTCAATGGTGCAGCACACACTCAATTACTAACACTCCAATAGTGCAGTACACCCCCAATTACTGACACTCCAATAGTGCAGCACACCCTCAATTACTGATGCTCCAATAGTGCAGCACACCCTCAATTTCTGACATTCGAATAGTGCAGCACACCCTCAATTACTGACACTCCAATAGTGCAGCTCACCCTCAATTACTGTCACTCCAATTGTGCAGCACACACTCAATTACTGACACTCCAATAGTGCAGCACACCCGCAATTACTGACATTCCAATAGTGCAGCGCACCCTCAATTACTGACACTCCAATACTGCAGCTCACCCTCAATTACTGACACTCGAATAGTGCAGCACACCCTCAATTACTGTCAGTCAAATAGTGCAGCACACCCTCAATTACTGACACTCCAATAGTGCAGCACACCCTCAATTACAGACACTCCAATAGTGCAGCACATGCTCAAGAAATGATACTCTAATAGTGCAGCACACCCTCAATTACTGACACTCCAATAGTGCAGCGCTCACTCAATTACTGACAGTCCAATAGTGCAGCACACCCTCAACTGTTAACACTCCAATAGTGCAGCACAACATCAATTACTGACACTCCAGTAGTGCAGCTCACTCTCTATTACTGACACTCCAATAGTGCAGCTCACCTTCAATTACTAACACTCCTATAGTTCAGCAAACCTTCAATTACTGAGACTATAAGAGTGCAGATCACGCTCAATTATTGACACTCCAACAGTGCAACACACCCTCAATTACTGACACTCCAATAGTGCAGCGCACCCTCAATAACTGACGCAACAATAGTGCCACACACGCTCAATTACTAACACTCCAGTAGTGCAGCATACCTTCAATTACTGACACTCCAATAGTGCAGCTCACCCTCAATTACTAACAATGCATTAGTGCAGCACACCCTCAATTACTGACACTTCAATAGTCCAGCACACCCTCAATTACTGTCACTTCAATGTTGCAGCACACTCTCAATTACTAACACTCCAATAGTGCAGTACACCCCCAATTACTGACACTCCAATAGTGCAGCACACCCTCAATTACTGATGCTCCAATAGTGCAGCACACCCTCAATTTCTGACATTCGAATAGTGCAGCACACCCTCAATTACTGACACTCCAATAGTGCAGCTCACCCTCAATTACTGTCACTCCAATTGTGCAGCACACACTCAATTACTGACACTCCAATAGTGCAGCACACCCGCAATTACTGACATTCCAATAGTGCAGCGCACCCTCAATTACTGACACTCCAATACTGCAGCTCACCCTCAATTACTGACACTCGAATAGTGCAGCACACCCTCAATTACTGTCAGTCAAATAGTGCAGCACACCCTCAATTACTGACACTCCAATAGTGCAGCACACCCTCAATTACAGACACTCCAATAGTGCAGCACATGCTCAAGTAATGATACTCTAATAGTGCAGCACACCCTCAATTACTGACACTCCAATAGTGCAGCGCTCACTCAATTACTGACACTCCAATAGTGCAGCACACCCTCAACTGTTAACACTCCAATAGTGCAGCACAACATCAATTACTGACACTCCAGTAGTGCAGCTCACTCTCTATTACTGACACTCCAATAGTGCAGCTCACCTTCAATTATTAACACTCCTATAGTTCAGCAAACCTTCAATTACTGAGACTATAAGAGTGCAGATCACGCTCAATTATTGACACTCCAACAGTGCAACACACCCTCAATTACTGACACTCCAATAGTGCAGCGCACCCTCAATAACTGACGCAACAATAGTGCCACACACCCTCAATTACTAACACTCCAGTAGTGCAGCACACCTTCAATTACTGACACTCCAATAGTGCAGCTCACCCTCAATTACTAACACTGCATTAGTGCAGCACACCCTCAATCACTGACACTTCAATAGTCCAGCACACCCTCAATTACTGTCACTTCAATGGTGCAGCCCACAGTCAATTACTAACACTCCAATATTGCAGTACACCCTCAATTACTGGCACTCCAATAGTGCAGCACACCCTCAATTACTGACACTCCAGTAGTGCAGCACACCCTCAATTACTGATGCTCCAATAGTGCAGCACACCCTCAATTTCTGACACTCGAATAGTGCAGCAAACCCTCAATTACTGACACTCCAATAGTGCAGCTCACCCTCAATTACTGACACTCCAATAGTGCAGCACACCCTCAATTACTGACACTCCAATAGTGCAGCACACCCTCAATTACTGACACTTTAATAGTGCAGCACACCCCCAATTACTAACTCTCCAATAGTGCAGCTCACTCTCAATTACTGACACTCCAATAGTGCAGCACACCCTCAATTACTGACTCCCCAATAGTGCAGCACACCCACACTTACTTACTCTCCAATAGTTCAGCACACACTCAATGACTGTCAGTCCAGTAGTGCAGCACACCCTCAATTACTGACACTCCAATAGCGCAGCACAAACACAAAACTGACACTCCAGTAGTGCAGTACAGCCTCAATTACTGACACAGCAATAGTGCAGCACACCCTCAATTACTGACACTACAATAGTGCAGCACACCCTCAATTACTGACACTCCAATAGTGCAGCGCTCACTCAATTACTGACACTCCAATAGTGCAGCACACCCTTAATGGTTAACACTCCAATAGTGCAGCAGAAAATCAATTACTGACACTCTCAATTACTGACACTCCAATAGTGCAGCTCACCTTCAATTACTAACACTCCAATAGTTCAGCAAACCTTCAATTACTGACACTATAATAGTGCAGATCACGCTCAATTACTGACACTCCAATATTGCAGCACGCCCTCAATTACTGACACTCCATTAGTGCAACACACCCTCAATTAATGACACTCCAATAGTGCAGCACACCCTCAATTACTGATGCTCCAATAGTGCAGCATACCCTCAATTTCTGACACTCGAATAGTGCAGCACACCCTCAATTACTGACACTCCAATAGTGCAGCTCACCCTCAATTACTGACACTCCAATAGTGCAGCACACCCTCAATTACTGACACTTCAATAGTGCAGCACACCCTCAATTACTGACACTTTAATAGTGCAGCACACCCCCAATTACTAACACTCCAATAGTGCAGCACACCCTCAATTACTTTCACTCCAATGGTGCAGAACACAATCAATTTCTGACACTCCAATTGTGCAGCACACACTCAATTACTGACACTCCAATAGTGCAGAACACCCTCAATTACTGACACTCCAATAGTGCAGCGCACCCTCAATTACTGACACTCCAATAGTGCATCACACCCTCAATTAATTGCACTCCAATTGTGCAGGACTCACTCAATTACTGACACACCAATAGTGCAGCACAGCCTCAATTACTGACACACCAATTGTGCAGCACACCCTAAATTACTGACACTCCAATAATGCAGCTCACCTTCAATTACTGACACTTCAATAGTCCAGCACACCCTCAATTACTGTCACTTCAATGGTGCAGCCCACAGTCAATTACTAACACTCCAATATTGCAGTACACCCTCAATTACTGGCACTCCAATAGTGCAGCACATTCTCAAGTAATGACACTCCAATAGTGCAGCACACCCTCAATTACTGACACTCCAATAGTGCAGCGCTCACTCAATTACTGACACTCCAATAGTGCAGCACACCCTCAATTGTTAACACTGCAATAGTGCAGCACAACATTAATTCCTGACACTCCAGTAGTGCAGCTCACTCTCAATTACTGACACTCCAATAGTGCAGCTCACCTTCAATTACTAACACTCCAATAGTTCAGCAAACCTTCAATTACTGAAACTATAATAGTGCAGATCACGCTCAATTATTGACACTCCAATAGTGCAGCACACCCTCAATTACTGATGCTCCAATAGTGCAGCACACCCTCAATTTCTGACATTCGAATAGTGCAGCACACCCTCAATTACTGATGCTCCAATAGTGCAGCACACCCTCAATTTCTGACACTCGAATAGTGCAGCAAACCCTCAATTACTGACACTCCAATAGTGCAGCTCACCCTCAATTACTGACACTCCAATAGTGCAGCACACCCTCAATTACTGACACTCCAATAGTGCAGCACACCCTCAATTACTGACACTTTAATAGTGCAGCACACCCCCAATTACTAACTCTCCAATAGTGCAGCTCACTCTCAATTACTGACACTCCAATAGTGCAGCACACCCTCAATTACTGACTCCCCAATAGTGCAGCACACCCACACTTACTTACTCTCCAATAGTTCAGCACACACTCAATGACTGTCAGTCCAGTAGTGCAGCACACCCTCAATTACTGACACTCCAATAGCGCAGCACAAACACAAAACTGACACTCCAGTAGTGCAGTACAGCCTCAATTACTGACACAGCAATAGTGCAGCACACCCTCAATTACTGACACTACAATAGTGCAGCACACCCTCAATTACTGACACTCCAATAGTGCAGCGCTCACTCAATTACTGACACTCCAATAGTGCAGCACACCCTTAATGGTTAACACTCCAATAGTGCAGCAGAAAATCAATTACTGACACTCTCAATTACTGACACTCCAATAGTGCAGCTCACCTTCAATTACTAACACTCCAATAGTTCAGCAAACCTTCAATTACTGACACTATAATAGTGCAGATCACGCTCAATTACTGACACTCCAATATTGCAGCACGCCCTCAATTACTGACACTCCATTAGTGCAACACACCCTCAATTAATGACACTCCAATAGTGCAGCACACCCTCAATTACTGATGCTCCAATAGTGCAGCATACCCTCAATTTCTGACACTCGAATAGTGCAGCACACCCTCAATTACTGACACTCCAATAGTGCAGCTCACCCTCAATTACTGACACTCCAATAGTGCAGCACACCCTCAATTACTGACACTTCAATAGTGCAGCACACCCTCAATTACTGACACTTTAATAGTGCAGCACACCCCCAATTACTAACACTCCAATAGTGCAGCACACCCTCAATTACTTTCACTCCAATGGTGCAGAACACAATCAATTTCTGACACTCCAATTGTGCAGCACACACTCAATTACTGACACTCCAATAGTGCAGAACACCCTCAATTACTGACACTCCAATAGTGCAGCGCACCCTCAATTACTGACACTCCAATAGTGCATCACACCCTCAATTAATTGCACTCCAATTGTGCAGGACTCACTCAATTACTGACACACCAATAGTGCAGCACAGCCTCAATTACTGACACACCAATTGTGCAGCACACCCTAAATTACTGACACTCCAATAATGCAGCTCACCTTCAATTACTGACACTTCAATAGTCCAGCACACCCTCAATTACTGTCACTTCAATGGTGCAGCCCACAGTCAATTACTAACACTCCAATATTGCAGTACACCCTCAATTACTGGCACTCCAATAGTGCAGCACATTCTCAAGTAATGACACTCCAATAGTGCAGCACACCCTCAATTACTGACACTCCAATAGTGCAGCGCTCACTCAATTACTGACACTCCAATAGTGCAGCACACCCTCAATTGTTAACACTGCAATAGTGCAGCACAACATTAATTCCTGACACTCCAGTAGTGCAGCTCACTCTCAATTACTGACACTCCAATAGTGCAGCTCACCTTCAATTACTAACACTCCAATAGTTCAGCAAACCTTCAATTACTGAAACTATAATAGTGCAGATCACGCTCAATTATTGACACTCCAATAGTGCAACACACCCTCAATTACTGACACTCCAATAGTGCAGCGCACCCTCAATAACTGACGCAACAATAGTGCCACACACGCTCAATTACTAACACTCCAGTAGTGCAGCATACCTTCAATTACTGACACTCCAATAGTGCAGCTCACCCACAATTACTAACACTGCATTAGTGCAGCACACCATCAATTACTGTCACTTCAATAGTCCAGCACACCCTCAATTACTGTCACTTCAATGGTGCAGCACACACTCAATTACTAACACTCCAATAGTGCAGTACACCCTCAATTACTGGCACTCCAATAGTGCAGCAAACCCTCAATTACTGACACTCCAGTAGTGCAGCACACCCTCAATTACTGATGCTCCAATAGTGCAGCACACCCTCAATTTCTGACATTCGAATAGTGCAGCACACCCACAATTACTGACACTCCAATAGTGCAGCTCACCCTCAATTACTGTCACTCCAATTGTGCAGCACACACTCAATTACTGACACTCCAATAGTGCAGCACACCCGCAATTACTGACACTCCAATAGTGCAGCGCACCCTCAATTACTGACACTCCAATAGTGCAGCACACCCTCAATTACTGACACTCCAATACTGCAGCTCACCCTCAATTACTGACACTCGAATAGTGCAGCACACCCTCAATTACTGTCAGTCAAATAGTGCAGCACACCCTCAATTACTGACACTCCAATAGTGCAGCACACCCTCAATTACAGACACTCCAATAGTGCAGCACATTCTCAAGTAATGACACTCCAATAGTGCAGCACACCCTCAATTACTGACACTCCAATAGTGCAGCGCTCACTCAATTACTGACACTCCAATAGTGCAGCACACCCTCAATTGTTAACACTCCAATAGTGCAGCACAACATCAATTACTGACACTCCAGTAGTGCAGCTCACTCTCTATTACTGACACTCCAATAGTGCAGCTCACCTTCAATTACTAACACTCCTATAGTTCAGCAAACCTTCAATTACTGAGACTATAAGAGTGCAGATCACGCTCAAGTATTGACACTCCAACAGTGCAACAGATCCTCAATTACTGACACTCCAATAGTGCAGCGCACCCTCAATAACTGACGCAACAATAGTGCCACACACGCTCAATTACTAACACTCCAGTAGTGCAGCATACCTTCAATTACTGACACTCCAATTGTGCAGCTCACCCTCAATTACTAACAATGCATTAGTGCAGCACACCCTCAATTACTGACACTTCAATAGTCCAGCACACCCTCAATTACTGTCACTTCAATGGTGCAGCACACACTCAATTACTAACACTCCAATAGTGCAGTAAACCCTCAATTACTGGCACTCCAATAGTGCAGCACACCCTCAATTACTGATGCTCCAATAGTGCAGCACACCCTCAATTTCTGACATTCGAATAGTGCAGCACACCCTCAATTACTGACACTCCAATAGTTCAGCAAACCTTCAATTACTGAAACTATAATAGTGCAGATCACGCTCAATTATTGACACTCCAATAGTGCAACACACCCTCAATTACTGACACTCCAATAGTGCAGCGCACCCTCAATAACTGACGCAACAATAGTGCCACACACGCTCAATTACTAACACTCCAGTAGTGCAGCATACCTTCAATTACTGACACTCCAATAGTGCAGCTCACCCACAATTACTAACACTGCATTAGTGCAGCACACCATCAATTACTGTCACTTCAATAGTCCAGCACACCCTCAATTACTGTCACTTCAATGGTGCAGCACACACTCAATTACTAACACTCCAATAGTGCAGTACACCCTCAATTACTGGCACTCCAATAGTGCAGCAAACCCTCAATTACTGACACTCCAGTAGTGCAGCACACCCTCAATTACTGATGCTCCAATAGTGCAGCACACCCTCAATTTCTGACATTCGAATAGTGCAGCACACCCACAATTACTGACACTCCAATAGTGCAGCTCACCCTCAATTACTGTCACTCCAATTGTGCAGCACACACTCAATTACTGACACTCCAATAGTGCAGCACACCCGCAATTACTGACACTCCAATAGTGCAGCGCACCCTCAATTACTGACACTCCAATAGTGCAGCACACCCTCAATTACTGACACTCCAATACTGCAGCTCACCCTCAATTACTGACACTCGAATAGTGCAGCACACCCTCAATTACTGTCAGTCAAATAGTGCAGCACACCCTCAATTACTGACACTCCAATAGTGCAGCACACCCTCAATTACAGACACTCCAATAGTGCAGCACATTCTCAAGTAATGACACTCCAATAGTGCAGCACACCCTCAATTACTGACACTCCAATAGTGCAGCGCTCACTCAATTACTGACACTCCAATAGTGCAGCACACCCTCAATTGTTAACACTCCAATAGTGCAGCACAACATCAATTACTGACACTCCAGTAGTGCAGCTCACTCTCTATTACTGACACTCCAATAGTGCAGCTCACCTTCAATTACTAACACTCCTATAGTTCAGCAAACCTTCAATTACTGAGACTATAAGAGTGCAGATCACGCTCAAGTATTGACACTCCAACAGTGCAACAGATCCTCAATTACTGACACTCCAATAGTGCAGCGCACCCTCAATAACTGACGCAACAATAGTGCCACACACGCTCAATTACTAACACTCCAGTAGTGCAGCATACCTTCAATTACTGACACTCCAATTGTGCAGCTCACCCTCAATTACTAACAATGCATTAGTGCAGCACACCCTCAATTACTGACACTTCAATAGTCCAGCACACCCTCAATTACTGTCACTTCAATGGTGCAGCACACACTCAATTACTAACACTCCAATAGTGCAGTAAACCCTCAATTACTGGCACTCCAATAGTGCAGCACACCCTCAATTACTGATGCTCCAATAGTGCAGCACACCCTCAATTTCTGACATTCGAATAGTGCAGCACACCCTCAATTACTGACACTCCAATAGTGCAGCACACCCTCAATTACTGTCACTCCAATTGTGCAGCACACACTCAATTACTGACACTCCAATAGTGCAGCACACCCGCAATTACTGACACTCCAATAGTGCAGCGCACCCTCTATTACTGACACTCCAATACTGCAGCTCACCCTCAATTACTGACACTCGAATAGTGCAGCACACACTCAATTACTGTCAGTCAAATAGTGCAGCACACCCTCAATTACTGACACTCCAATAGTGCAGCACACCCTCAATTACAGACACTCCAATAGTGCAGCACATTCTCAAGTAATGACACTCCAATAGTGCAGCACACCCTCAGTTACTGACACTCCAATAGTGCAGCGCTCACTCAATTACTGACACTCCAATAGTGCAGCACACCCTCAATTGTTAACACTCCAATAGTGCAGCACAACATCAATTACTGACACTCCAGTAGTGCAGCTCACTCTCTATTACTGACACTCCAATAGTGCAGCTCACCTTCAATTACTAACACTCCTATAGTTCAGCAAACCTTCAATTACTGAGACTATAAGAGTGCAGATCACGCTCAATTATTGACACTCCAACAGTGCAACACACCCTCAATTACTGACACTCCAATAGTGCAGCGCACCCTCAATAACTGACGCAACAATAGTGCCACACACCCTCAATTACTAACACTCCAGTAGTGCAGCACACCTTCAATTACTGACACTCCAATAGTGCAGCTCACCCTCAATTACTAACACTGCATTAGTGCAGCACACCCTCAATCACTGACACTTCAATAGTCCAGCACACCCTCAATTACTGTCACTTCAATGGTGCAGCCCACAGTTAATTACTAACACTCCAATAGTGCAGTACACCCTCAATTACTGGCACTCCAATAGTGCACCACACCCTCAATTACTGACACTCCAGTAGTGCAGCACACCCTCAATTACTGATGCTCCAATAGTGCAGCACACCCTCAATTTCTGACAGTCGAATAGTGCAGCACACCCTCAATTACTGACACTCCAATAGTGCAGCTCACCCTCAATTACTGACACTCCAATAGTGCAGCACACCCTCAATTACTGACACTCCAATAGTGCAGCACACCCTCAGTTACTGACACTTTAATAGTGCAGCACACCCCCAATTACTAACTCTCCAATAGTGCAGCTCACTCTCAATTACTGACACTCCAATAGTGCAGCACACCCTCAATTACTGACTCCCCAATAGTGCAGCACACCCACACTTACTTACTCTCCAATAGTTCAGCACACACTCAATGACTGTCAGTCCAGTAGTGCAGCACACCCTCAATTACTGACACTCCAATAGCGCAGCACAAAAACAAAACTGACACTCCAGTAGTGCAGTACAGCCTCAATTACTCACACAGCAATAGTGCAGCACACCCTCAATTACTGACACTACAATAGTGCAGCACACCCTCAATTACTGACACTCCAATAGTGCAGCGCTCACTCAATTACTGACACTCCAATAGTGCAGCACACCCTTAATGGTTAACACTCCAATAGTGCAGCAGAAAATCAATTACTGACACTATAATAGTGCAGATCACGCTCAATTACTGACACTCAAATATTGCAGCACGCCCTCAATTACTGACACTCTATTAGTGCAACACACCCTCAATTAATGACACTCCAATAGTGCAGCGCACCCTCAATAACCGACACACCAATAGTGCAGCACACCCTCAATTACTAACACTCCAGTTTGCATCATACCTTCAATTACTGACACTCCCATAGTGCAGCTCACCCTCAATTACTAACACTGCATTAGTGCAGCACACCCTCAATTACTGACACTTCAATAGTCCAGCACACCCTCAATTACTGACACCTCAATAGTGCAGCACACCCTCAATTACTAACACTCCAATAGTGCAGCACACCCTCAATTACTGGCACTCCAATAGTGCAGCACACCCTCAATTACTGACACTCCAGTAGTGCAGCACACCCTCAATTACTGATGCTCCAATAGTGCAGCATACCCTCAATTTCTGACACTCGAATAGTGCAGCACACCCTCAATTACTGACACTCCAATAGTGCAGCTCACCCTCAATTACTGACACTCCAATAGTGCAGCACACCCTCAATTACTGACACTCCAATAGTGCAGCACACCCTCAATTACTGACACTTTAATAGTGCAGCACACCCCCAATTACTAACACTCCAATAGTGCAGCACACCCTCAATTACTTTCACTCCAATGGTGCAGAACACCCTCAATTACTGACACTTTAATAGTGCAGCACACCCCCAATTACTAACACTCCAATAGTGCAGCACACCCTCAATTACTCACACTTCAATAGTCCAGCACACCCTCAATTACTGACACCTCAATAGTGCAGCACACCCTCAATTACTAACACTCCAATAGTGCAGCACACCCTCAATTACTGGCACTCCAATAGTGCAGCACACACTCAATTACTGACACTCCAAAAGTGCAGAACACCCTCAATTACTGACACTCCAATAGTGCATCACACCCTCAATTAATTGCACTCCAATTGTGCAGGACTCACTCAATTACTGACACACCAATAGTGCAGCACAGCGTCAATTACTGACACACCAATTGTGCAGCACACCCTAAATTACTGACACTCCAATAGTGCAGCACACCCTCAATTACTGACACTCCAATAGTGCAGCGCTCACTCAATTACTGACACTCCAATAGTGCAGCACACCCTCAATTGTTAACACTCCAATAGTGCAGCACAACATCAATTACTGACACTCCAGTAGTGCAGCTCACTCTCAATTACTGACACTCCAATAGTGCAGCTCACCTTCAATTACTAACACTCCAACAGTTCAGCAAACCTTCAATTACTGACACTATAATAGTGCAGATCACGCTCAATTATTGACACTCCAATAGTGCAACACACCCTCAATTACTGACACTCCAATAGTGCAGCGCACCCTCAATAACTGACGCAACAATAGTGCCACACACCCTCAATTACTAACACTCCAGTAGTGCAGCATACCTTCAATTACTGACACTCCAATAGTGCAGCTCACCCTCAATTACTAACACTGCATTAGTGCAGCACACCTTCAATCACTGACACTTCAATAGTCCAGCACACCCTCAATTACTGTCACTTCAATGGTGCAGCACACACTCAATTACTAACACTCCAATAGTGCAGTACACCCTCAATTACTGGCACTCCAATAGTGCAGCACACCCTCAATTACTGACACTCCAGTAGTGCAGCACACCCTCAATTACTGATGCTCCAATAGTGCAGCACACCCTCAATTTCTGACATTCGAATAGTGCAGCACACCCTCAATTACTGACACTCCAATAGTGCAGCTCACCCTCAATTACTGTCACTCCAATTGTGCAGCACACACTCAATTACTGACACTCCAATAGTGCAGAACACCCGCAATTACTGACACTCCAATAGTGCAGCGCACCCTCAATTACTGACACTCCAATAGTGCAGAACACCCGCAATTACTGACACTCCAATAGTGCAGCGCACCCTCAATTACTGACACTCGAATAGTGCAGCACACCCTCAATTACTGACACTCCAATAGTGCAGCTCACCCTCAATTACTGACACTCCAATAGTGCAGCACACCCTCAATTACTGACACTCCAATAGTGCAGCACACCCTCAATTACTGACACTTTAATAGTGCAGCACACCCCCAATTACTAACTCTCCAATAGTGCAGCTCACTCTCAATTACTGACACTCCAATAGTGCAGCACACCCTCAATTACTGACTCCCCAATAGTGCAGCACACCCACACTTACTTTCTCTCCAATAGTTCAGCACACACTCAATGACTGTCAGTCCAGTAGTGCAGCACACCCTCAATTACTGACACTCCAATAGCGCAGCACAAACACAAAACTGACACTCCAGTAGTGCAGTACAGCCTCAATTACTGACACAGCAATAGTGCAGCACACCCTCAATTACTGACACTACAATAGTGCAGCACACCCTCAATTACTGACACTCCAATAGTGCAGCGCTCACTCAATTACTGACACTCCAATAGTGCAGCACACCCTTAATGGTTAACACTCCAATAGTGCAGCAGAAAATCAATTACTGACACTATAATAGTGCAGATCACGCTCAATTACTGACACTCAAATATTGCAGCACGCCCTCAATTACTGACACTCCATTAGTGCAACACACCCTCAATTAATGACACTCCAATAGTGCAGCGCACCCTCAATAACCGACACACCAATAGTGCAGCACACCCTCAATTACTAACACTCCAGTTTGCATCATACCTTCAATTACTGACACTCCCATAGTGCAGCTCACCCTCAATTACTAACACTGCATTAGTGCAGCACACCCTCAATTACTGACACTTCAATAGTCCAGCACACCCTCAATTACTGACACCTCAATAGTGCAGCACACCCTCAATTACTAACACTCCTATAGTGCAGCACACCCTCAATTACTGGCACTCCAATAGTGCAGCACACCCTCAATTACTGACACTCCAGTAGTGCAGCACACCCTCAATTACTGATGCTCCAATAGTGCAGCATACCCTCAATTTCTGACACTCGAATAGTGCAGCACACCCTCAATTACTGACACTCCAATAGTGCAGCTCACCCTCAATTACTGACACTCCAATAGTGCAGCACACCCTCAATTACTGACACTCCAATAGTGCAGCACACCCTCAATTACTGACACTTTAATAGTGCAGCACACCCCCAATTACTAACACTCCAATAGTGCAGCACACCCTCAATTACTTTCACTCCAATGGTGCAGAACACCCTCAATTACTGACACTTTAATAGTGCAGCACACCCCCAATTACTAACACTCCAATAGTGCAGCACACCCTCAATTACTCACACTTCAATAGTCCAGCACACCCTCAATTACTGACACCTCAATAGTGCAGCACACCCTCAATTACTAACACTCCAATAGTGCAGCACACCCTCAATTACTGGCACTCCAATAGTGCAGCACACACTCAATTACTGACACTCCAAAAGTGCAGAACACCCTCAATTACTGACACTCCAATAGTGCAGCGCACCCTCAATTACTGACACTCCAATAGTGCATCACACCCTCAATTAATTGCACTCCAATTGTGCAGGACTCACTCAATTACTGACACACCAATAGTGCAGCACAGCGTCAATTACTGACACACCAATTGTGCAGCACACCCTAAATTACTGACACTCCAATAGTGCAGCACACCCTCAATTACTGACACTCCAATAGTGCAGCGCTCACTCAATTACTGACACTCCAATAGTGCAGCACACCCTCAATTGTTAACACTCCAATAGTGCAGCACAACATCAATTACTGACACTCCAGTAGTGCAGCTCACTCTCAATTACTGACACTCCAATAGTGCAGCTCACCTTCAATTACTAACACTCCAGTAGTGCAGCATACCTTCAATTACTGACACTCCAATAGTGCAGCTCACCCTCAATTACTAACACTGCATTAGTGCAGCACACCCTCAATTACTTTCACTCCAATGGTGCAGAACACCCTCAATTACTGACACTTTAATAGTGCAGCACACCCCCAATTACTAACACTCCAATAGTGCAGCACACCCTCAATTACTCACACTTCAATAGTCCAGCACACCCTCAATTACTGACACCTCAATAGTGCAGCACACCCTCAATTACTAACACTCCAATAGTGCAGCACACCCTCAATTACTGGCACTCCAATAGTGCAGCACACACTCAATTACTGACACTCCAAAAGTGCAGAACACCCTCAATTACTGACACTCCAATAGTGCATCACACCCTCAATTAATTGCACTCCAATTGTGCAGGACTCACTCAATTACTGACACACCAATAGTGCAGCACAGCGTCAATTACTGACACACCAATTGTGCAGCACACCCTAAATTACTGACACTCCAATAGTGCAGCACACCCTCAATTACTGACACTCCAATAGTGCAGCGCTCACTCAATTACTGACACTCCAATAGTGCAGCACACCCTCAATTGTTAACACTCCAATAGTGCAGCACAACATCAATTACTGACACTCCAGTAGTGCAGCTCACTCTCAATTACTGACACTCCAATAGTGCAGCTCACCTTCAATTACTAACACTCCAACAGTTCAGCAAACCTTCAATTACTGACACTATAATAGTGCAGATCACGCTCAATTATTGACACTCCAATAGTGCAACACACCCTCAATTACTGACACTCCAATAGTGCAGCGCACCCTCAATAACTGACGCAACAATAGTGCCACACACCCTCAATTACTAACACTCCAGTAGTGCAGCATACCTTCAATTAC
Source organism: Isurus oxyrinchus (assembly GCA_026770705.1). Classification (NCBI taxonomy): domain Eukaryota; kingdom Metazoa; phylum Chordata; class Chondrichthyes; order Lamniformes; family Lamnidae; genus Isurus; species Isurus oxyrinchus. The sequence continues at coordinate 232,761 of JANJGN010000068.1, forward strand.
TGACACTCCAATAGTGCAGCTCACCCTCAATTACTAACACTGCATTAGTGCAGCACACCTTCAATCACTGACACTTCAATAGTCCAGCACACCCTCAATTACTGTCACTTCAATGGTGCAGCACACACTCAATTACTAACACTCCAATAGTGCAGTACACCCTCAATTACTGGCACTCCAATAGTGCAGCACACCCTCAATTACTGACACTCCAGTAGTGCAGCACACCCTCAATTACTGATGCTCCAATAGTGCAGCACACCCTCAATTTCTGACATTCGAATAGTGCAGCACACCCTCAATTACTGACACTCCAATAGTGCAGCTCACCCTCAATTACTGTCACTCCAATTGTGCAGCACACACTCAATTACTGACACTCCAATAGTGCAGAACACCCGCAATTACTGACACTCCAATAGTGCAGCGCACCCTCAATTACTGACACTCCAATAGTGCAGAACACCCGCAATTACTGACACTCCAATAGTGCAGCGCACCCTCAATTACTGACACTCGAATAGTGCAGCACACCCTCAATTACTGACACTCCAATAGTGCAGCTCACCCTCAATTACTGACACTCCAATAGTGCAGCACACCCTCAATTACTGACACTCCAATAGTGCAGCACACCCTCAATTACTGACACTTTAATAGTGCAGCACACCCCCAATTACTAACTCTCCAATAGTGCAGCTCACTCTCAATTACTGACACTCCAATAGTGCAGCACACCCTCAATTACTGACTCCCCAATAGTGCAGCACACCCACACTTACTTTCTCTCCAATAGTTCAGCACACACTCAATGACTGTCAGTCCAGTAGTGCAGCACACCCTCAATTACTGACACTCCAATAGCGCAGCACAAACACAAAACTGACACTCCAGTAGTGCAGTACAGCCTCAATTACTGACACAGCAATAGTGCAGCACACCCTCAATTACTGACACTACAATAGTGCAGCACACCCTCAATTACTGACACTCCAATAGTGCAGCGCTCACTCAATTACTGACACTCCAATAGTGCAGCACACCCTTAATGGTTAACACTCCAATAGTGCAGCAGAAAATCAATTACTGACACTATAATAGTGCAGATCACGCTCAATTACTGACACTCAAATATTGCAGCACGCCCTCAATTACTGACACTCCATTAGTGCAACACACCCTCAATTAATGACACTCCAATAGTGCAGCGCACCCTCAATAACCGACACACCAATAGTGCAGCACACCCTCAATTACTAACACTCCAGTTTGCATCATACCTTCAATTACTGACACTCCCATAGTGCAGCTCACCCTCAATTACTAACACTGCATTAGTGCAGCACACCCTCAATTACTGACACTTCAATAGTCCAGCACACCCTCAATTACTGACACCTCAATAGTGCAGCACACCCTCAATTACTAACACTCCTATAGTGCAGCACACCCTCAATTACTGGCACTCCAATAGTGCAGCACACCCTCAATTACTGACACTCCAGTAGTGCAGCACACCCTCAATTACTGATGCTCCAATAGTGCAGCATACCCTCAATTTCTGACACTCGAATAGTGCAGCACACCCTCAATTACTGACACTCCAATAGTGCAGCTCACCCTCAATTACTGACACTCCAATAGTGCAGCACACCCTCAATTACTGACACTCCAATAGTGCAGCACACCCTCAATTACTGACACTTTAATAGTGCAGCACACCCCCAATTACTAACACTCCAATAGTGCAGGACACCCTCAATTACTTTCACTCCAATGGTGCAGAACACCCTCAATTACTGACACTTTAATAGTGCAGCACACCCCCAATTACTAACACTCCAATAGTGCAGCACACCCTCAATTACTCACACTTCAATAGTCCAGCACACCCTCAATTACTGACACCTCAATAGTGCAGCACACCCTCAATTACTAACACTCCAATAGTGCAGCACACCCTCAATTACTGGCACTCCAATAGTGCAGCACACACTCAATTACTGACACTCCAAAAGTGCAGAACACCCTCAATTACTGACACTCCAATAGTGCAGCGCACCCTCAATTACTGACACTCCAATAGTGCATCACACCCTCAATTAATTGCACTCCAATTGTGCAGGACTCACTCAATTACTGACACACCAATAGTGCAGCACAGCGTCAATTACTGACACACCAATTGTGCAGCACACCCTAAATTACTGACACTCCAATAGTGCAGCACACCCTCAATTACTGACACTCCAATAGTGCAGCGCTCACTCAATTACTGACACTCCAATAGTGCAGCACACCCTCAATTGTTAACACTCCAATAGTGCAGCACAACATCAATTACTGACACTCCAGTAGTGCAGCTCACTCTCAATTACTGACACTCCAATAGTGCAGCTCACCTTCAATTACTAACACTCCAGTAGTGCAGCATACCTTCAATTACTGATACTCCAATAGTGCAGCTCACCCTCAATTACTAACACTGCATTAGTGCAGCACACCTTCAATCACTGACACTTCAATAGTCCAGCACACCCTCAATTACTGTCACTTCAATGGTGCAGCACACACTCAATTACTAACACTCCAATAGTGCAGTACACCCTCAATTACTGGCACTCCAATAGTGCAGCACACCCTCAATTACTGACACTCCAGTAGTGCAGCACACCCTCAATTACTGATGCTCCAATAGTGCAGCACACCCTCAATTTCTGACATTCGAATAGTGCAGCACACCCTCAATTACTGACACTCCAATAGTGCAGCTCACCCTCAATTACTGTCACTCCAATTGTGCAGCACACACTCAATTACTGACACTCCAATAGTGCAGAACACCCGCAATTACTGACACTCCAATAGTGCAGCGCACCCTCAATTACTGACACTCCAATAGTGCATCACACCCTCAATTACTTGCACTCCAATTGTGCAGGACACACTCAATTACTGACACTCCAATAGTGCAGCACAGTCTCAATTACTGACACACCAATTGTGCAGCACACCCTCAATTACTGACACTCAAATAGTGCAGCACACACTCAATTACTGACACTCCAATAGTGCAGCTCACTCTCAATTACTGACACTCCAATAGTGCAGCACACCCTCAATTACTGTCTCTCCAATTGTGCAGCACACACTCAATTACTGACACTCCAATAGTGCAGAACACCCTCAATTACTGACACTCCAATAGTGCAGCGCACCCTCAATTACTGACACTCCAATAGTGCATCACACCCTCAATTGCTTGCACTCCAATTGTGCAGAACACACTCAATTACTGACACTCCAATAGTGCAGCACAGCCTCAATTACTGACACACCAATTGTGCAGCACACCTTCAATTACTGACACTCCAATAGTGCAGATCACTCTCAATTACTGACACTCCAATAGTGCAGCTCACCTTCAATTACTAACACTCAAATAGTGCAGCAAAACTTCAATTACTGACGCTATAATAGTGCAGATCACGCTCAATTACTGACTCTCCAATAGTGCAGCACACCCTCAATTACTGACACTCCAATAGAGCAGCACACCCTCAATTACTGACAATCCAATAGTGCAGCACACCCTAAATTACTGACAATCCATAAGTGCAACACACCCTCAATTACTGACACTCCAATAGTGCAGCACATTCTCAAGTAATGACACTCCAATAGTGCAGCACACCCTCAATTACTGACACTCCAATAGTGCAGCGCTCACTCAATTACTGACACTCCAATAGTGCAGCACACCCTCAATTGTTAACACTCCAATAGTGCAGCACAACATCAATTACTAACACTCCAATAGTGCAGTACACCCTCAATTACTGGCACTCCAATAGTGCAGCACACCCTCAATTACTGACACTCCAGTAGTGCAGCACACCCTCAATTACTGTCACTTCAATAGTCCAGCACACCCTCAATTACTGTCACTTCAATGGTGCAGCAGACACTCAATTACTAACACTCCAATAGTGCAGTACACCCTCAATTACTGGCACTCCAATAGTGCAGCAAACCCTCAATTACTGACACTCCAGTAGTGCAGCACACCCTCAATTACTGATGCTCCAATAGTGCAGCACACCCTCAATTTCTGACATTCGAATAGTGCAGCACACCCACAATTACTGACACTCCAATAGTGCAGCTCACCCTCAATTACTGTCACTCCAATTGTGCAGCACACACTCAATTACTGACACTCCAATAGTGCAGCACTCCCGCAATTACTGACACTCCAATAGTGCAGCGCACCCTCAATTACTGACACTCCAATAGTGCAGCACACCCTCAATTACTGACACACCAATTGTGCAGCACACCCTAAATTACTGACACTCCAATAGTGCAGCACACCCTCAATTACTGACACTCCAATAGTGCAGCGCTCACTCAATTACTGACACTCCAATAGTGCAGCACACCCTCAATTGTTAACACTCCAATAGTGCAGCACAACATCAATTACTGACACTCCAGTAGTGCAGCTCACTCTCAATTACTGACACTCCAATAGTGCAGCTCACCTTCAATTACTAACACTCCAGTAGTGCAGCATACCTTCAATTACTGATACTCCAATAGTGCAGCTCACCCTCAATTACTAACACTGCATTAGTGCAGCACACCTTCAATCACTGACACTTCAATAGTCCAGCACACCCTCAATTACTGTCACTTCAATGGTGCAGCACACACTCAATTACTAACACTCCAATAGTGCAGTACACCCTCAATTACTGGCACTCCAATAGTGCAGCACACCCTCAATTACTGACACTCCAGTAGTGCAGCACACCCTCAATTACTGATGCTCCAATAGTGCAGCACACCCTCAATTTCTGACATTCGAATAGTGCAGCACACCCTCAATTACTGACACTCCAATAGTGCAGCTCACCCTCAATTACTGTCACTCCAATTGTGCAGCACACACTCAATTACTGACACTCCAATAGTGCAGAACACCCGCAATTACTGACACTCCAATAGTGCAGCGCACCCTCAATTACTGACACTCCAATAGTGCATCACACCCTCAATTACTTGCACTCCAATTGTGCAGGACACACTCAATTACTGACACTCCAATAGTGCAGCACAGTCTCAATTACTGACACACCAATTGTGCAGCACACCCTCAATTACTGACACTCAAATAGTGCAGCACACACTCAATTACTGACACTCCAATAGTGCAGCTCACTCTCAATTACTGACACTCCAATAGTGCAGCACACCCTCAATTACTGTCTCTCCAATTGTGCAGCACACACTCAATTACTGACACTCCAATAGTGCAGAACACCCTCAATTACTGACACTCCAATAGTGCAGCGCACCCTCAATTACTGACACTCCAATAGTGCATCACACCCTCAATTGCTTGCACTCCAATTGTGCAGAACACACTCAATTACTGACACTCCAATAGTGCAGCACAGCCTCAATTACTGACACACCAATTGTGCAGCACACCTTCAATTACTGACACTCCAATAGTGCAGATCACTCTCAATTACTGACACTCCAATAGTGCAGCTCACCTTCAATTACTAACACTCAAATAGTGCAGCAAAACTTCAATTACTGACGCTATAATAGTGCAGATCACGCTCAATTACTGACTCTCCAATAGTGCAGCACACCCTCAATTACTGACACTCCAATAGAGCAGCACACCCTCAATTACTGACAATCCAATAGTGCAGCACACCCTAAATTACTGACAATCCATAAGTGCAACACACCCTCAATTACTGACACTCCAATAGTGCAGCACATTCTCAAGTAATGACACTCCAATAGTGCAGCACACCCTCAATTACTGACACTCCAATAGTGCAGCGCTCACTCAATTACTGACACTCCAATAGTGCAGCACACCCTCAATTGTTAACACTCCAATAGTGCAGCACAACATCAATTACTAACACTCCAATAGTGCAGTACACCCTCAATTACTGGCACTCCAATAGTGCAGCACACCCTCAATTACTGACACTCCAGTAGTGCAGCACACCCTCAATTACTGTCACTTCAATAGTCCAGCACACCCTCAATTACTGTCACTTCAATGGTGCAGCAGACACTCAATTACTAACACTCCAATAGTGCAGTACACCCTCAATTACTGGCACTCCAATAGTGCAGCAAACCCTCAATTACTGACACTCCAGTAGTGCAGCACACCCTCAATTACTGATGCTCCAATAGTGCAGCACACCCTCAATTTCTGACATTCGAATAGTGCAGCACACCCACAATTACTGACACTCCAATAGTGCAGCTCACCCTCAATTACTGTCACTCCAATTGTGCAGCACACACTCAATTACTGACACTCCAATAGTGCAGCACTCCCGCAATTACTGACACTCCAATAGTGCAGCGCACCCTCAATTACTGACACTCCAATAGTGCAGCACACCCTCAATTACTGACACTCCAATACTGCAGCTCACCCTCAATTACTGACACTCGAATAGTGCAGCACACCCTCAATTACTGTCAGTCAAATAGTGCAGCACACCCTCAATTACTGACACTCCAATAGTGCAGCACACCCTCAATTACAGACACTCCAATAGTGCAGCACATTCTCAAGTAATGACACTCCAATAGTGCAGCACACCCTCAATTACTGACACTCCAATAGTGCAGCGCTCACTCAATTACTGACACTCCAATAGTGCAGCACACCCTCAATTGTTAACACTCCAATAGTGCAGCACAACATCAATTACTGAGACTCCAGTAGTGCAGCTCACTCTCTATTACTGACACTCCAATAGTGCAGCTCACCTTCAATTACTAACACTCCTATAGTTCAGCAAACCTTCAATTACTGACACTATAAGAGTGCAGATCACGCTCAATTATTGACACTCCAACAGTGCAACACACCCTCAATTACTGACACTCCAATAGTGCAGCGCACCCTCAGTAACTGACGCAACAATAGTGCCACACACGCTCAATTACTAACACTCCAGTAGTGCAGCATACCTTCAATTACTGACACTCCAATAGTGCAGCTCACCCTCAATTACTAACACTGCATTAGTGCAGCACACCCTCAATTACTGACACTTCAATAGTCCAGCACACCCTCAATTACTGTCACTTCAATGGTGCAGCACACACTCAATTACTAACACTCCAATAGTGCAGTACACCCTCAATTACTGGCACTCCAATAGTGCAGCACACCCTCAATTACTGACACTCCAGTAGTGCAGCACACCCTCAATTACTGATGCTCCAATAGTGCAGCACACCCTCTATTTCTGACATTCGAATAGTGCAGCACACCCTCAATTACTGACACACCAATAGTGCAGCTCACCCTCAATTACTGTCACTCCAATTGTGCAGCACACACTCAATTACTGACACTCCAATAGTGCAGCACACCCGCAATTACTGACACACCAATAGTGCAGCGCACCCTCAATTACTGACACTCCAATAGTGCAGCACACCCTCAATTACTGACACTCCAATACTGCAGCTCACCCTCAATTACTGACACTCGAATAGTGCAGCACACCCTCAATTACTGTCAGTCAAATAGTGCAGCACACCCTCAATTACTGACACTCCAATAGTGCAGCACACCCTCAATTACAGACACTCCAATAGTGCAGCACATTCTCAAGTAATGACACTCCAATAGTGCAGCACACCCTCAATTACTGACACTCCAATAGTGCAGCGCTCACTCAATTACTGACACTCCAATAGTGCAGCACACCCTCAATTGTTAACACTCCAATAGTGCAGCACAACATCAATTACTGACACTCCAGTAGTGCAGCTCACTCTCTATTACTGACACTCCAATAGTGCAGCTCACCTTCAATTACTAACACTCCTATAGTTCAGCAAACCTTCAATTACTGACACTATAAGAGTGCAGATCACGCTCAAGTATTGACACTCCAACAGTGCAACACACCCTCAATTACTGACACTCCAATAGCGCAGCGCACCCTCAATAACTGGCGCAACAATAGTGCCACACACGCTCAATTACTAACACTCCAGTAGTGCAGCATACCTTCAATTACTGACACTCCAATAGTGCAGCTCACCCTCAATTACTAACAATGCATTAGTGCAGCACACCCTCAATTACTGACACTTCAATAGTCCAGCACACCCTCAATTACTGTCACTTCAATGGTGCAGCACACACTCAATTACTAACACTCCAATAGTGCAGTAAACCCTCAATTACTGGCACTCCAATAGTGCAGCACACCCTCAATTACTGATGCTCCAATAGTGCAGCACACCCTCAATTTCTGACATTCGAATAGTGCAGCACACCCTCAATTACTGACACTCCAATAGTGCAGCACACCCTCAATTACTGTCACTCCAATTGTGCAGCACACACTCAATTACTGACACTCCAATAGTGCAGCACACCCGCAATTACTGACACTCCAATAGTGCAGCGCACCCTCTATTACTGACACTCCAATACTGCAGCTCACCCTCAATTACTGACACTCGAATAGTGCAGCACACACTCAATTACTGTCAGTCAAATAGTGCAGCACACCCTCAATTACTGACACTCCAATAGTGCAGCACACCCTCAATTACAGACACTCCAATAGTGCAGCACATTCTCAAGTAATGACACTCCAATAGTGCAGCACACCCTCAATTACTGACACTCCAATAGTGCAGCGCTCACTCAATTACTGACACTCCAATAGTGCAGCACACCCTCAATTGTTAACACTCCAATAGTGCAGCACAACATCAATTAATGACACTCCAGTAGTGCAGCTCACTCTCTATTACTGACACTCCAATAGTGCAGCTCACCTTCAATTACTAACACTCCTATAGTTCAGCAAACCTTCAATTACTGAGACTATAAGAGTGCAGATCACGCTCAATTATTGACACTCCAACAGTGCAACACACCCTCAATTACTGACACTCCAATAGTGCAGCGCACCCTCAATAACTGACGCAACAATAGTGCCACACACCCTCAATTACTAACACTCCAGTAGTGCAGCACACCTTCAATTACTGACACTCCAATAGTGCAGCTCACCCTCAATTACTAACACTGCATTAGTGCAGCACACCCTCAATCACTGACACTTCAATAGTCCAGCACACCCTCAATTACTGTCACTTCAATGGTGCAGCCCACAGTCAATTACTAACACTCCAATAGTGCAGTACACCCTCAATTACTCGCACTCCAATAGTGCAGCACACCCTCAATTACTGACACTCCAGTAGTGCAGCACACCCTCAATTACTGATGCTCCAATAGTGCAGCACACCCTCAATTTCTGACACTCGAATAGTGCAGCACACCCTCAATTACTGACACTCCAATAGTGCAGCTCACCCTCAATTACTGACACTCCAGTAGTGCAGCACACCCTCAATTACTGACACTCCAATAGTGCAGCACACCCTCAATTACTGACACTTTAATAGTGCAGCACACCCCCAATTACTAACTCTCCAATAGTGCAGCTCACTCTCAATTACTGACACTCCAATAGTGCAGCACACCCACACTTACTTACTCTCCAATAGTTCAGCACACACTCAATGACTGTCAGTCCAGTAGTGCAGCACACCCTCAATTACTGACACTCCAATAGCGCAGCACAAACACAAAACTGTCACTCCAGTAGTGCAGTACAGCCTCAATTACTGACACAGCAATAGTGCAGCACACCCTCAATTACTGACACTACAATAGTGCAGCACACCCTCAATTACTGACACTCCAATAGTGCAGCGCTCACTCAATTACTGACACTCCAATAGTGCAGCACACCCTTAATGGTTAACACTCCAATAGTGCAGCAGAAAATCAATTACTGACACTCCAGTAGTTCAGCTCACTCTCAATTACTGACACTCCAATAGTGCAGCTCACCTTCAATTACTAACACTCCAATAGTTCAGCAAACCTTCAATTACTGACACTATAATAGTGCAGATCACGCTCAATTACTGACACTCAAATATTGCAGCACGCCCTCAATTACTGACACTCCATTAGTGCAACACACCCTCAATTAATGACACTCCAATAGTGCAGCGCACCCTCAATAACCGACACACCAATAGTGCAGCACACCCTCAATTACTAATACTCCAGTTTGCATCATACCTTCAATTTCTGACACTCCAATAGTGCAGCTCACCCTCAATTACTAACACTGAATTAGTGCAGCACACGCTCAATTACTGACACTTCAATAGTCCAGCACACCCTCAATTTCTGACACCTCAATAGTGCAGCACACCCTCAATTACTAACACTCCAATAGTGCAGCACACCCTCAATTACTGGCACTCCAATAGTGCAGCACACCCTCAATTACTGACACTCCAGTAGTGCAGCACACCCTCAATTACTGATGCTCCAATAGTGCAGCATACCCTCAATTTCTGACACTCGAATAGTGCAGCACACCCTCAATTACTGACACTCCAATAGTGCAGCTAACCCTCAATTACTGACACTCCAATAGTGCAGCACACCCTCAATTACTGACACTCCAGTAGTGCAGCACACCCTCAATTACTGACACTTTAATAGTGCAGCACACCCCCAATTACTAACACTCCAATAGTGCAGCACACCCTCAATTACTTTCACTCCAATGGTGCAGAACACCCTCAATTACTGACACTTTAATAGTGCAGCACACCCCCAATTACTAACACTCCAATAGTGCAGCACACCCTCAATTACTGACACTTCAATAGTCCAGCACACCCTCAATTACTGACACCTCAATAGTGCAGCACACCCTCAATTACTAACACTCCAATAGTGCAGCACACCCTCAATTACTGGCACTCCAATAGTGCAGCACTCACTCAATTACTGACACTCCAATAGTGCAGCACACCCTCAATTACTGACACTCCAATAGTGCAGCGCACCCTCAATTACTGACACTCCAATAGTGCATCACACCCTCAATTAATTGCACTCCAATTGTGCAGGACTCACTCAATTACTGACACACCAATAGTGCAGCACAGCGTCAATTACTGACACTCCAATTGTGCAGCACACCCTAAATTACTGACACTCCAATAGTGCAGCACACCCTCAATTACTGACACTCCAATAATGCAGCGCTCACTCAATTACTGACACTCCAATAGTGCAGCACACCCTCAATTGTTAACACTCCAATAGTGCAGCACAACATCAATTACTGACACTCCAGTAGTGCAGCTCACTCTCAATTACTGACACTCCAATAGTGCAGCTCACCTTCAATTACTAACACTCCAACAGTTCAGCAAACCTTCAATTACTGACACTATAATAGTGCAGATCACGCTCAATTATTGACACTCCAATAGTGCAACACACCCTCAATTACTGACTCTCCAATAGTGCAGCGCACCCTCAATAACTGACGCAACAATAGTGCCACACACCCTCAATTACTAACACTCCAGTAGTGCAGCATACCTTCAATTACTGACACTCCAATAGTGCAGCTCACCCTCAATTACTAACACTGCATTAGTGCAGCACACCTTCAATCACTGACACTTCAATAGTCCAGCAAACCCTCAATTACTGTCACTTCAATGGTGCAGCACACACTCAATTACTAACACTCCAATAGTGCAGTACACCCTCAATTACTGGCACTCCAATAGTGCAGCACACCCTCAATTACTGACACTCCAGTAGTGCAGCACACCCTCAATTACTGATGCTCCAATAGTGCAGCACACCCTCAATTTCTGACATTCGAATAGTGCAGCACACCCTCAATTACTGACACTCCAATAGTGCAGCTCACCCTCAATTACTGTCACTCCAATTGTGCAGCACACACTCAATTACTGACACTCCAATAGTGCAGAACACCCGCAATTACTGACACTCCAATAGTGCAGCGCACCCTCACTTACTGACACTCCAATAGTGCATCACACCCTCAATTACTTGCACTCCAATTGTGCAGGACACACTCAATTACTGACACTCCAATAGTGCAGCACAGTCTCAATTACTGACACACCAATTGTGCAGCACACCCTCAATTACTGACACTCAAATAGTGCAGCACACACTCAATTACTGACACTCCAATAGTGCAGCTCACTCTCAATTACTGACACTCCAATAGTGCAGCACACCCTCAATTACTGTCTCTCCAATTGTGCAGCACACACTCAATTACTGACACTCCAATAGTGCAGAACACCCTCAATTACTGACACTCCAATAGTGCAGCGCACCCTCAATTACTGACACTCCAATAGTGCATCACACCCTCAATTGCTTGCACTCCAATTGTGCAGAACACACTCAATTACTGACACTCCAATAGTGCAGCACAGCCTCAATTACTGACACACCAATTGTGCAGCACACCTTCAATTACTGACACTCTAATAGTGCAGATCACTCTCAATTACTGACACTCCAATAGTGCAGCTCACCTTCAATTACTAACACTCAAATAGTGCAGCAAAACTTCAATTACTGACGCTATAATAGTGCAGATCACGCTCAATTACTGACTCTCCAATAGTGCAGCACACCCTCAATTACTGACACTCCAATAGTGCAGCACACCCTCAATTACTGACAATCCAATAGTGCAGCACACCCTAAATTACTGACAATCCATAAGTGCAACACACCCTCAATTACTGACACTCCAATAGTGCAGCGCACCGTCAATAACTGACACACCAATAGTGCAGCACACCCTCAATTACTAACACTACAGAAGTGCAACATACCTTCAATTACTGACACTGCAATAGTGCAGCTCACCCTCAATTACTCACACTCCATTAGTGCAGCACACCCTCAATTACTGACACTTCAATAGTCCAGCACACACTCAATTTCTGACACTTCAATAGTGCAGCACACCCTCAATTACTGACACTCCAATAGTGCAGCACAGCCTCAATTACTGGCACTCCAATAGTGCAGCACACCCTCAATTACTGACGCTCCAGTAGTGCAGCACACCCTCAATTACTGATGCTCCAATAGTGCAGCACACCCTCAATTTCTGACTCTCGAATAGTGCAGCACACCCTCAATTACTCACACTCCAATAGTGCAGCTCACCCTCAATTACTGACTCCCCAATAGTGCAGCACACACTCAATTACTGTCACTCCAGTAGTGCAGCACACCCTCAATTACTGATGCTCCAATAGTGCAGCACACCCTCAATTTGTGACACACGAAAAGTGCAGCACACCCTCAATTACTCACACTCCAATAGTGCTGCTCACCCTCAATTACTGACTCCCCAATAGTGCAGCACACACTCAATTACTGTCACTCCAATAGTGCAGCACTCCCTCAAATTACTGACACTCCAATAGTGCAGCACACCCTCAATTACTGACACTCCAATAGTGCTGCGCACCCTCATAAACTGACAGTCCATTATTGCAGCAAAACCTCAAATACTGACACTCCAATAGTGCAGAACACACTCAATTTCTGACACTCCAATTGTGCAGGACTCACTCAATTACTGACACTCCAATAGTGCAGCACAGCCTCAATTACTGACACACCAATTGTGCAGCAAACCCTCAATTTCTGACACTCCAATAGTGCAGCTCACCTTCAATTACTGACTCCCCAATAGTGCAGCACACCCACACTTACTTACTCTCCAATAGTTCAGCACACACTCAATGACTGTCAGTCCAGTAGTGCAGCACACCCTCAATTACTGACCCTCCAATAGCGCAGCACAAACACAAAACTGACACTCCAGTAGTGCAGTACAGCCTCAATTACTGACACAGCAATAGTGCAGCACACCCTCAATTACTGGCACTCCAATAGTGCAGCGCTCACTCAATTACTGACACTCCAATAGTGCAGCACACCCTCAATGGTTAACACTCCAATAGTGCAGCAGAAAATCAATTACTGACACTCCAGTAGTGCAGCTCACTCTCAATTACTGACACTCCAATAGTGCAGCTCACCTTCAATTACTAACACTCCATTAGTGCAACACACCCTCAATTACTGACACTCCAATAGTGCAGCACGCCCTCAATTACTGACACTCCATTAGTGCAACACACCCTCAATTACTGACACTCCAATAGTGCAGCGCACCCTCAATAACTGACACACCAATAGTGCAGCACACCCTCAATGACTAACACTCCAGTTTGCAGCATAACTTCAATTACTGACACTCCAATAGTGCAGCTCACCCTCAATTACTAACACTGCATTAGTGCAGCACACCCTCAATTACTGACACTTCAATAGTCCAGCACACCCTCAATTACTGACACTTCAATAGTGCAGCACACCCTCAATTACTAACACTCCAATAGTGCAGCACACCCTCAATTACTGGCACTCCAATAGTGCAGCACACCCTCAATTACTGACACTCCAGTAGTGCAGCACACCCTCAATTACTGACTCTCCAATAGTCCAGCACACCCTCAATTACTGACACTTCAATAGTGCAGCACACCCTCAATTACTAACACTCCAATAGTGCAGCACACCCTCAATTACTGGCACTCCAATAGTGCAGCACACGCTCAATTACTGACACTCCAGTAGTGCAGCACACCCTCAATTACTGACTCCCCAACAGTGCAGCACACATTCAATTACTGTCACTCCAATTGTGCAGCACATTCTCAATTACTGACACACCAATTGTGCAGCACACCCTCAATTACTGACACTCCAATAGTGCAGCTCACTCTCAGTTACTGACACTCCAATAGTGCAGCACACCCTCAATTACTGACACTTTAATAGTGCAGCACACACTCAATTACTGACACTCCAATAGTGTAGCACACCCCCAATTACTAACTCTCCAATAGTGCAGCGCACCCTCAATTACTGACACTCCAATAGTGCATCACACCCTCAATTAATTGCACTCCAATTGTGCAGGACTCAGTCAATTACTGACACACCAATAGTGCAGCACAGCCTCAATTACTGACACACCAATTGTGCAGCACACCCTATATTACTGACACTCCAATAGTGCAGCTCACTCTCAATTACTGACACTCCAATAGTGCAGCACACCCTCAATTACTGACTCCCCAATAGTGCAGCACAGCCACACTTATTTACTCTCCAATAGTTCAGCACACACTCAATGACTGTCAGTCCAGTAGTGCAGCACACCCTCAATTACTGACACTCCAATAGCGCAGCACAAACACAAAACTGACACTCCAGTAGTGCAGTACAGCCTCAATTACTGACACAGCAATAGTGCAGCACACCCTCAATTACTGACACTCCAATAGTGCAGCTCACCCTCAATTACTGACACCCCAACAGTGCAGCACACACTCAATTACTGTCACTCCAATTGTGCAGCACACACTCAATTACTGACACACCAATTGTGCAGCACACCCTCAATTACTGACACTCCAATAGTGCAGCTCACTCTCAGTTACTGACACTCCAATAGTGCAGCACACCCTCAATTACTGACACTCCAATAGAGCAGCACACCCTCAATTACTGACACTTTAAAAGTGCAGCACACACTCAATTACTGACACTCCAATAGTGTAGCACACCCCCAATTACTAACTCTCCAATAGTGCAGCTCACTCTCAATTACTGACACTCCAATAGTGCAGCACACCCTCAATTACTGACTCCCCAATAGTGCAGCAAACCCACACTTACTTACACTCCAATAGTTCAGCACACACTCAATGACTGTCAGTCCAGTAGTGCAGCACACCCTCAATTACTGACACTCCAATAGCGCAGCACAAACACAAAACTGACACTCCAGTAGTGCAGTACAGCCTCAATTACTGACACAGCAATAGTGCAGCACACCCTCAATTACTGACACTCCAATAGTGCAGCACACCCTCAATTGTTAACACTCCAATAGTGCAGCACAACATTAATTACTGACACTCCAGTAGTGCAGCATACCTTCAATTACTGACACTCCAATAGTGCAGCTCACCCTCAATTACTAACACTCCAGTAGTGCAGCATACCTTCAATTACTGACACTCCAATAGTGCAGCTCACCCTCAATTACTAACACTGCATTAGTGCAGCACACCCTCAATTACTGACACTTCAATAGTCCAGCACACCCTCAATTACTGGCACTCCAATAGTGCAGCACACCCTCTATTACTGACACTCCAGTAGTGCAGCACACCCTCAATTACTGACGCTCCAATAGTGCAGCATACCCTCAATTTCTGACACTCGAATAGTGCAGCACACCCTCAATTACTGACACTCCAATAGTGCAGCTCACCCTCAATTACTGACAGTCCAGTAGTGCAGCACAAACTCAATTACTGACACTCCAATAGTGCAGCACACCCTCAATTACTGACACTTTAATAGTGCAGCACACCCCCAATTACTAGCACTCCAATAGTGCAGCACACCCTCAATTACTTTCACTCCAATGGTGCAGAACACACTCAATTTCTGACACTCCAATTGTGCAGCACACACTCAATTACTGAGACTCCAATAGTGCAGAACACCCTCAATTACTGACACTTTAATAGTGCAGCACACCCCCAATTACTAACACTCCAATAGTGCAGCACACCCTCAATTACGTTCACTCCAATGGTGCAGAACACCCTCAATTACTGACACTTTAATAGTGCAGCACACCCCCAATTACTAACACTCCAATAGTGCAGCACACCCTCAATTACTGACACTTCAATAGTCCAGCACACCCTCAATTACTGACACCTCAATAGTGCAGCACACCCTCAATTACTAACACTCCAATAGTGCAGCACACCCTCAATTACTGGCACTCCAATAGTGCAGCACACACTCAATTACTGACACTCCAATAGTGCAGCACACCCTCAATTACTGACACTCCAATAGTGCAGCGCACCCTCAATTACTGACACTCCAATAGTGCATCACACCCTCAATTAATTGCACTCCAATTGTGCAGGACTCACTCAATTACTGACACACCAATAGTGCAGCACAGCGTCAATTACTGACACACCAATTGTGCAGCACACCCTAAATTACTGACACTCCAATAGTGCAGCACACCCTCAATTACTGACACTCCAATAATGCAGCGCTCACTCAATTACTGACACTCCAATAGTGCAGCACACCCTCAATTGTTAACACTCCAATAGTGCAGCACAACATCAATTACTGACACTCCAGTAGTGCAGCTCACTCTCAATTACTGACACTCCAATATTGCAGCTCACCTTCAATTACTAACACTCCAACAGTTCAGCAAACCTTCAATTACTGACACTATAATAGTGCAGATCACGCTCAATTATTGACACTCCAATAGTGCAACACACCCTCAATTACTGACACTCCAATAGTGCAGCGCACCCTCAATAACTGACGCAACAATAGTGCCACACACCCTCAATTACTAACACTCCAGTAGTGCAGCATACCTTCAATTACTGACACTCCAATAGTGCAGCTCACCCTCAATTACTAACACTGCATTAGTGCAGCACACCTTCAATCACTGACACTTCAATAGTCCAGCACACCCTCAATTACTGTCACTTCAATGGTGCAGCACACACTCAATTACTAACACTCCAATAGTGCAGTACACCCTCAATTACTGGCACTCCAATAGTGCAGCACACACTCAATTACTGACACTCCAGTAGTGCAGCACACCCTCAATTACTGATGCTCCAATAGTGCAGCACACCCTCAATTTCTGACATTCGAATAGTGCAGCACACCCTCAATTACTGACACTCCAATAGTGCAGCTCACCCTCAATTACTGTCACTCCAATTGTGCAGCACACACTCAATTACTGACACTCCAATAGTGCAGAACACCCGCAATTACTGACACTCCAATAGTGCAGCGCACCCTCAATTACTGACACTCCAATAGTGCATCACACCCTCAATTACTTGCACTCCAATTGTGCAGGACACACTCAATTACTGACACTCCAATAGTGCAGCACAGTCTCAATTACTGACACACCAATTGTGCAGCACACCCTCAATTACTGACAATCAAATAGTGCAGCACACACTCAATTACTGACACTCCAATAGTGCAGCTCACTCTCAATTACTGACACTCCAATAGTGCAGCACACCCTCAATTACTGTCTCTCCAATTGTGCAGCACACACTCAATTACTGACACTCCAATAGTGCAGAACACCCTCAATTACTGACACTCCAATAGTGCAGCGCACCCTCAATTACTGACACTCCAATAGTGCATCACACCCTCAATTGCTTGCACTCCAATTGTGCAGAACACACTCAATTACTGACACTCCAATAGTGCAGCACAGCCTCAATTACTGACACACCAATTGTGCAGCACACCTTCAATTACTGACACTCTAATAGTGCAGATCACTCTCAATTACTGACACTCCAATAGTGCAGCTCACCTTCAATTACTAACACTCAAATAGTGCAGCAAAACTTCAATTACTGACGCTATAATAGTGCAGATCACGCTCAATTACTGACTCTCCAATAGTGCAGCACACCCTCAATTACTGACACTCCAATAGTGCAGCACACCCTCAATTACTGACAATCCAATAGTGCAGCACACCCTAAATTACTGACAATCCATAAGTGCAACACACCCTCAATTACTGACACTCCAATAGTGCAGCGCACCGTCAATAACTGACACACCAATAGTGCAGCACACCCTCAATTACTAACACTACAGAAGTGCAACATACCTTCAATTACTGACACTGCAATAGTGCAGCTCACCCTCAATTACTCACACTCCATTAGTGCAGCACACCCTCAATTACTGACACTTCAATAGTCCAGCACACACTCAATTTCTGACACTTCAATAGTGCAGCACACCCTCAATTACTGACACTCCAATAGTGCAGCACAGCCTCAATTACTGGCACTCCAATAGTGCAGCACACCCTCAATTACTGACGCTCCAGTAGTGCAGCACACCCTCAATTACTGATGCTCCAATAGTGCAGCACACCCTCAATTTCTGACACTCGAATAGTGCAGCACACCCTCAATTACTCACACTCCAATAGTGCAGCTCACCCTCAATTACTGACTCCCCAATAGTGCAGCACACACTCAATTACTGTCACTCCAGTAGTGCAGCACACCCTCAATTACTGATGCTCCAATAGTGCAGCACACCCTCAATTTGTGACACACGAAAAGTGCAGCACACCCTCAATTACTCACACTCCAATAGTGCTGCTCACCCTCAATTACTGACTCCCCAATAGTGCAGCACACACTCAATTACTGTCACTCCAATAGTGCAGCACTCCCTCAAATTACTGACACTCCAATAGTGCTGCGCACCCTCATAAACTGACAGTCCATTATTGCAGCAAAACCTCAAATACTGACACTCCAATAGTGCAGCACACCCTCAATTACTGATACTCCAATAGTGCAGCGCACACTCAATTACTGACACTCCAATAGTGCAGCACACCCTCAATTACTGACACTCCAATAATGCAGCACACCCTCAATTACTGACACTTTAATAGTGCAGCACACCCCCAATTACTAACTCTCCAATAGTGCAGCACACCCTCAATTACTGTCACTCCAATGGTGCAGAACACACTCAATTTCTGACACTCCAATTGTGCAGGACTCACTCAATTACTGACACTCCAATAGTGCAGCACAGCCTCAATTACTGACACACCAATTGTGCAGCAAACCCTCAATTTCTGACACTCCAATAGTGCAGCTCACCTTCAATTACTGACTCCCCAATAGTGCAGCACACCCACACTTACTTACTCTCCAATAGTTCAGCACACACTCAATGACTGTCAGTCCAGTAGTGCAGCACACCCTCAATTACTGACACTCCAATAGCGCAGCACAAACACAAAACAGACACTCCAGTAGTGCAGTACAGCCTCAATTACTGACACAGCAATAGTGCAGCACACCCTCAATTACTGGCACTCCAATAGTGCAGCGCTCACTCAATTACTGACACTCCAACAGTGCAGCACACACTCAATGGTTAACACTCCAATAGTGCAGCAGAAAATCAATTACTGACACTCCAATAGTGCAGCACACCCTCAATTACTGGCACTCCAATAGTGCAGCACACGCTCAATTACTGACACTCCAGTAGTGCAGCACACCCTCAATTACTGACTCCCCAACAGTGCAGCACACATTCAATTACTGTCACTCCAATTGTGCAGCACATTCTCAATTACTGACACACCAATTGTGCAGCACACCCTCAATTACTGACACTCCAATAGTGCAGCTCACTCTCAGTTACTGACACTCCAATAGTGCAGCACACCCTCAATTACTGACACGCCAATAGTGCAGCACACCCTCAATTACTGACACTTTAATAGTGCAGCACACACTCAATTACTGACACTCCAATAGTGTAGCACACCCCCAATTACTAACTCTCCAATAGAGCAGAACACCCTCAATTACTGACACTCCAATAGTGCAGCGCACCCTCAATTACTGACACTCCAATAGTGCATCACACCCTCAATTAATTGCACTCCAATTGTGCAGGACTCAGTCAATTACTGACACACCAATAGTGCAGCACAGCCTCAATTACTGACACACCAATTGTGCAGCACACCCTATATTACTGACACTCCAATAGTGCAGCTCACTCTCAATTACTGACACTCCAATAGTGCAGCACACCCTCAATTACTGACTCCCCAATAGTGCAGCACACCCACACTTATTTACTCTCCAATAGTTCAGCACACACTCAATGACTGTCAGTCCAGTAGTGCAGCACACCCTCAATTACTGACACTCCAATAGCGCAGCACAAACACAAAACTGACACTCCAGTAGTGCAGTACAGCCTCAATTACTGACACAGCAATAGTGCAGCACACCCACAATTACTGACACTCCAATAGTGCAGCTCACCCTCAATTACTGACACCCCAACAGTGCAGCACACACTCAATTACTGTCACTCCAATTGTGCAGCACACACTCAATTACTGACACACCAATTGTGCAGCACACCCTCAATTACTGACACTCCAATAGTGCAGCTCACTCTCAGTTACTGACACTCCAATAGTGCAGCACACCCTCAATTACTGACACTCCAATAGTGCAGCACACCCTCAATTACTGACACTTTAATAGTGCAGCACACACTCAATTACTGACACTCCAATAGTGTAGCACACCCCCAATTACTAACTCTCCAATAGTGCAGCTCACTCTCAATTACTGACACTCCAATAGTGCAGCACACCCTCAATTACTGACTCCCCAATAGTGCAGCACACCCACACTTACTTACACTCCAATAGTTCAGCACACACTCAATGACTGTCAGTCCAGTAGTGCAGCACACCCTCAATTACTGACACTCCAATAGCGCAGCACAAACACAAAACTGACACTCCAGTAGTGCAGTACAGCCTCAATTACTGACACAGCAATAGTGCAGCACACCCTCAATTACTGACACTCCAATAGTGCAGCACACCCTCAATTGTTAACACTCCAATAGTGCAGCACAACATTAATTACTGACACTCCAGTAGTGCAGCATACCTTCAATTACTGACACTCCAATAGTGCAGCTCACCCTCAATTACTAACACTCCAGTAGTGCAGCATACCTTCAATTACTGACACTCCAATAGTGCAGCTCACCCTCAATTACTAACACTGCATTAGTGCAGCACACCCTCAATTACTGACACTTCAATAGTCCAGCACACCCTCAATTACTGGCACTCCAATAGTGCAGCACACCCTCTATTACTGACACTCCAGTAGTGCAGCACACCCTCAATTACTGACGCTCCAATAGTGCAGCATACCCTCAATTTCTGACACTCGAATAGTGCAGCACACCCTCAATTACTGACACTCCAATAGTGCAGCTCACCCTCAATTACTGACACTCCAGTAGTGCAGCACACCCTCAATTACTGACACTCCAATAGTGCAGCACACCCTCAATTACTGACACTTTAATAGTGCAGCACACCCCCAATTACTAGCACTCCAATAGTGCAGCACACCCTCAATTACTTTCACTCCAATGGTGCAGAACACACTCAATTTCTGACACTCCAATTGTGCAGCACACACTCAATTACTGAGACTCCAATAGTGCAGAACACCCTCAATTACTGACACTCCAATAGTGCAGCGCACCCTCAATTACTGACACTCCAATAGTGCATCACACCCTCAATTAATTGCACTCCAATTGTGCAGGACTCACTCAATTACTGACACACCAATAGTGCAGCACAGCCTCAATTACTGACACACCAATTGTGCAGCACACCCTATATTACTGACACTCCAATAGTGCAGCTCACTCTCAATTACTGACACTCCAATAGTGCAGCACACGCTCAATTACTGACTCCCCAATAGTGCAGCACACCCACACTTACTTACTCTCCAATAGTTCAGCACACACTCAATGACTGTCAGTCCAGTAGTGCAGCACACCCTCAATTACTGACACTCCAATAGCGCAGCACAAACATAAAACTGACACTCCAGTAGTGCAGTACAGCCTCAATTACTGACACAGCAATAGTGCAGCACACCCTCAATTACTGACACTCCAATAGTGCAGCGCTCACTCAATTACTGACACTCCAATAGTGCAGCACACCCTCAATTGTTAACACTCCAATAGTGCAGCACAACATTAATTACTGACACTCCAGTAGTGCAGCATACCTTCAATTACTGACACTCCAATAGTGCAGCTCACCCTCAATTACTAACACTCCAGTAGTGCAGCATACCTTCAATTACTGACACTCCAATAGTGCAGCTCACCCTCAATTACTAACACTGCATTAGTGCAGCACACCCTCAATTACTGACACTTCAATAGTTCAGCACACCCTCAATTACTGGCACTCCAATAGTGCAGCACACCCTCTATTACTGACACTCCAGTAGTGCAGCACACCCTCAATTACTGATGCTCCAATAGTGCAGCATACCCTCAATTTCTGACACTCGAATAGTGCAGCACACCCTCAATTACTGACACTCCAATAGTGCAGCTCACCCTCAATTACTGACACTCCAGTAGTGCAGCACACCCTCAATTACTGACACTCCAATAGTGCAGCACACCCTCAATTACTGACACTTTAATAGTGCAGCACACCCCCAATTACTAACACTCCAATAGTGCAGCACACCCTCAATTACTTTCACTCCAATGGTGCAGAACACACTCAATTTCTGACACTCCAATTGTGCAGCACACACTCAATTACTGACACTCCAATAGTGCAGAACACCCTCAATTACTGACACTCCAATAGTGCAGCACACCCTCAATTACTGACTCCCCAATAGTGCAGCACACCCACACTTATTTACTCTCCAATAGTTCAGCACACACTCAATGACTGTCAGTCCAGTAGTGCAGCACACCCTCAATTACTGACACTCCAATAGCGCAGCACAAACACAAAACTGACACTCCAGTAGTGCAGTACAGCCTCAATTACTGACACAGCAATAGTGCAGCACACCCACAATTACTGACACTCCAATAGTGCAGCTCACCCTCAATTACTGACACCCCAACAGTGCAGCACACACTCAATTACTGTCACTCCAATTGTGCAGCACACACTCAATTACTGACACACCAATTGTGCAGCACACCCTCAATTACTGACACTCCAATAGTGCAGCACACCCTCAATTACTGACACTTTAATAGTGCAGCACACACTCAATTACTGACACTCCAATAGTGTAGCACACCCCCAATTACTAACTCTCCAATAGTGCAGCTCACTCTCAGTTACTGACACTCCAATAGTGCAGCACACCCTCAATTACTGACACTCCAATAGTGCAGCACACCCTCAATTACTGACACTTTAATAGTGCAGCACACACTCAATTACTGACACTCCAATAGTGTAGCACACCCCCAATTACTAACTCTCCAATAGTGCAGCTCACTCTCAATTACTGACACTCCAATAGTGCAGCACACCCTCAATTACTGACTCCCCAATAGTGCAGCACACCCACACTTACTTACACTCCAATAGTTCAGCACACACTCAATGACTGTCAGTCCAGTAGTGCAGCACACCCTCAATTACTGACACTCCAATAGCGCAGCACAAACACAAAACTGACACTCCAGTAGTGCAGTACAGCCTCAATTACTGACACAGCAATAGTGCAGCACACCCTCAATTACTGACACTCCAATAGTGCAGCACACCCTCAATTGTTAACACTCCAATAGTGCAGCACAACATTAATTACTGACACTCCAGTAGTGCAGCATACCTTCAATTACTGACACTCCAAAGTGCAGCTCACCCTCAATTACTAACACTCCAGTAGTGCAGCATACCTTCAATTACTGACACTCCAATAGTGCAGCTCACCCTCAATTACTAACACTGCATTAGTGCAGCTCACCCTCAATTACTGACACTTCAATAGTCCAGCACACCCTCAATTACTGGCACTCCAATAGTGCAGCACACCCTCTATTACTGACACTCCAGTAGTGCAGCACACCCTCAATTACTGACGCTCCAATAGTGCAGCATACCCTCAATTTCTGACACTCGAATAGTGCAGCACACCCTCAATTACTGACACTCCAATAGTGCAGCTCACCCTCAATTACTGACACTCCAGTAGTGCAGCACACCCTCAATTACTGACACTCCAATAGTGCAGCACACCCTCAATTACTGACACTTTAATAGTGCAGCACACCCCCAATTACTAGCACTCCAATAGTGCAGCACACCCTCAATTACTTTCACTCCAATGGTGCAGAACACACTCAATTTCTGACACTCCAATTGTGCAGCACACACTCAATTACTGAGACTCCAATAGTGCAGAACACCCTCAATTACTGACACTCCAATAGTGCAGCGCACCCTCAATTACTGACACTCCAATAGTGCATCACACCCTCAATTAATTGCACTCCAATTGTGCAGGACTCACTCAATTACTGACACACCAATAGTGCAGCACAGCCTCAATTACTGACACACCAATTGTGCAGCACACCCTATATTACTGACACTCCAATAGTGCAGCTCACTCTCAATTACTGACACTCCAATAGTGCAGCACACGCTCAATTACTGACTCCCCAATAGTGCAGCACACCCACACTTAATTACTCTCCAATAGTTCAGCACACACTCAATGACTGTCAGTCCAGTAGTGCAGCACACCCTCAATTACTGACACTCCAATAGCACAGCACAAACATAAAACTGACACTCCAGTAGTGCAGTACAGCCTCAATTACTGACACAGCAATAGTGCAGCACACCCTCAATTACTGACACTCCAATAGTGCAGCGCTCACTCAATTACTGACACTCCAATAGTGCAGCACACCCTCAATTGTTAACACTCCAATAGTGCAGCACAACATTAATTACTGACACTCCAGTAGTGCAGCATACCTTCAATTACTGACACTCCAATAGTGCAGCTCACCCTCAATTACTAACACTCCAGTAGTGCAGCATACCTTCAATTACTGACACTCCAATAGTGCAGCTCACCCTCAATTACTAACACTGCATTAGTGCAGCACACCCTCAATTACTGACACTTCAATAGTCCAGCACACCCTCAATTACTGGCACTCCAATAGTGCAGCACACCCTCTATTACTGACACTCCAGTAGTGCAGCACACCCTCAATTACTGATGCTCCAATAGTGCAGCATACCCTCAATTTCTGACACTCGAATAGTGCAGCACACCCTCAATTACTGACACTCCAATAGTGCAGCTCACCCTCAATTACTGACACTCCAGTAGTGCAGCACACCCTCAATTACTGACACTCCAATAGTGCAGCACACCCTCAATTACTGACACTTTAATAGTGCAGCACACCCCCAATTACTAACACTCCAATAGTGCAGCACACCCTCAATTAAATTCACTCCAATGGTGCAGAACACACTCAATTTCTGACACTCCAATTGTGCAGCACACACTCAATTACTGACACTCCAATAGTGCAGAACACCCTCAATTACTGACACTCCAATAGTGCAGCGCACCCTCAATTACTGACACTCCAATAGTGCATCACACCCTCAATTAATTGCACTCCAATTGTGCAGGACTCACTCAATTACTGACACACCAATAGTGCAGCACAGCCTCAATTACTGACACACCAATTGTGCAGCACACCCTATATTACTGACACTCCAATAGTGCAGCTCACTCTCAATTACTGACACTCCAATAGTGCAGCACACCCTCAATTACTGACTCCCCAATAGTGCAGCACACCCACACTTACTTACTCTCCAATAGTTCAGCACACACTCAATGACTGTCAGTCCATTAGTGCAGCACACCCTCAATTACTGACACTCCAATAGCGCAGCACAAACACAAAACTGACACTCCAGTAGTGCAGTACAGCCTCAATAACTGACACAGCAATAGTGCAGCACACCCTCAATTACTGACACTCCAATAGTGCAGCGCTCACTCAATTACTGACACTCCAAAAATACAGCACACCCTCAATTGTTAACACTCCAATAGTGCAGCACAACATCAATTACTGACACTCCAGTAGTGCAGCATACCTTCAATTACTGACACTCCAAAAGTGCAGCTCACCTTCAATTACTAACACTCCAATAGTTCAGCAAACCTTCAATTACTGACACTATAATAGTGCAGATCACGCTCAATTATTGACACTCCAATAGTGCAACACACCCTCAATTACTGACACTCCAATAGTGCAGCGCACCCTCAATAACTGACGCAACAATAGTGCCACACACCCTCAATTACTAACACTCCAGTAGTGCAGCATACCTTCAATTACTGACACTCCAATAGTGCAGCTCACCCCCAATTACTAACACTGCATTAGTGCAGCACACCTTCAATCACTGACACTTCATTAGTCCAGCACACCCTCAATTACTGTCACTTCAATGGTGCAGCACACACTCAATTACTAACACTCCAATAGTGCAGTACACCCTCAATTACTGGCACTCCAATAGTGCAGCACACCCTCAATTACTGACACTCCAGTAGTGCAGCGCTCACTCAATTACTGACACTCCAATAGTGCAGCACACCCTCAATGGTTAACACTCCAATAGTGCACCAAAAATCAATTACTGACACTCCAGTAGTGCAGCTCACTCTCAATTACTGACACTCCAATAGTGCAGCTCACCTTCAATTACTAACACTCCAATAGTTCAGCAAACCTTCAGTTACTGACACTATAATAGTGCAGATCACGCTCAATTACTGACACTCCAATATTGCAGCACGCCCTCAATTACTGACACTCCATTAGTGCAACACACCCTCAATTACTGACACTCCAATAGTGCAGCGCACCCTCAATAACTGACACTGCAATAGTGCAGCACACCCTCAATTACTAACACTCCAGTTTGCAGCATACCTTCAATTACTGACACTCCAATAGTGCAGCGCACCCTCAATAACTGACACACCAATAGTGCAGCACACCCTCAATTACTAACACTCCAGTTTGCAGCATACCTTCAATTACTGACACTCCAATAGTGCAGCTCACCCTCAATTACTAACACTGCATTAGTGCAGCACACCCTCAATTACTGACACTTCAATAGTCCAGCAGACCCTCAATTACTGACACTTCAATAGTGCAGCACACCCTCAATTACTAACACTCCAATAGTGCAGCACACCCTCCATTACTGGCACTCCAATAGTGCAGCACACCCTCAATAACTGACACTCCAGTAGTGCAGCACACCCTCAATTACTGACTCTCCAATAGTGCAGCTCACCGTCAATTACTGACTCCCCAACAGTGCAGCACACATTCAATTACTGTCACTCCAATTGTGCAGCACACACTCAATTACTGACACACCAATTGTGCAGCACACCCTCAATTACTGACACTCCAATAGTGCAGCTCACTCTCAGTTACTGACACTCCAATAGTGCAGCACACCCTCAATTACTGACACTCCAATAGTGCAGCACACCCTCAATTACTGACACTTTAATAGTGCAGCACACACTCAATTACTGACACTCCAATAGTGTAGCACACCCCCAATTACTAACTCTCCAATAGTGCAGCTCACTCTCAATTACTGACACTCCAATAGTGCTGCACACCCTCAATTACTGACTCCCCAATAGTGCAGCACACCCACACTTACTTACTCTCCAATAGTTCAGCACACACTCAATGACTGTCAGTCCAGTAGTGCAGCACACCCTCAATTACTGACACTCCAATAGCGCAGCACAAACACAAAACTGACACTCCAGTAGTGCAGTACAGCCTCAATTACTGACACAGCATTAGTGCAGCACACCCTCAATTACTGACACTCCAATAGTGCAGCGCTCACTCAATTACTGACACTCCAATAGTGCAGCACACCCTCAATTGTTAACACTCCAATAGTGCAGCACAACATTAATTACTGACACTCCAGTAGTGCAGCATACCTTCAATTACTGACACTCCAATAGTGCAGCTCACCCTCAATTACTAACACTCCAGTAGTGCAGCATACCTTCAATTACTGACACTCCAATAGTGCAGCTCACCCTCAATTACTAACACTGCTTTAGTGCAGCACACCCTCAATTACTGACACTTCAATAGTCCAGCACACCCTCAATTACTGTCACTTCAATGGTGCAGCACACACTCAATTACTAACATTCCAATAGTGCAGTACATCCTCAATTACTGGCACTCCAATAGTGCAGCACACCCTCAATTACTGACACTCCAGTAGTGCAGCACACCCTCAATTACTGATGCTCCAATATTGCAGCACAGTCTCAATTACTGACACACCAATTGTGCAGCACACCCTCAATTACTGACACTCCAATAGTGCAGCTCACTCTCAATTACTGACACTCCAATAGTGCAGCACACCCTCCATTACTGTCTCTCCAATTGTGCAGCACACACTCAATTACTGACACTCCAATAGTGCAGAACACCCTCAATTACTGACACTCCAATAGTGCAGCGCACCCTCAATTACTGACACTCCAATAGTGCATCACACCCTCAATTGCTGACTCTCCAATAGTGCAGAACACCCTCAATTACTGACACTCCAATAGTGCAGCACACCCTCAATTACTGACACTCTAATAGTGCAGCAAACCCTCAATTACTGACACTCCAATATTGCAGCACACCCTCAATTACTGACACTCCAAAAGTGCAGAAAAACCTCAATTTCTGACACTCCAATATTGCAGCACACCCTCAATTACTGACACTCCAATAGTGCAGAAGACCCTCAATTACTGACTCTCCAGTAGCGCAGCACACCCTCATTTCCTGAAACTCCCATAGTGCAGCACACCCTCAATTACTGACTCAGCAATAGTGCAGAAGTCCCTCAATTACTGACACTCCAATAGTACAGCACACCCTCAAGTACTGAAACTCCAATAGTGCAGCACACCCTCAATTACTGACACTCCAATAGTGCTGCACAACCTCAATTACTGACACTCCAATTGTGCAGCACAACCTCAATTACTGAAACACCAATATTGCAGCACACCCTCTATTACTGACAATCCAATACTGCAGCACATCCTCAAATACTGACACTCCAATATTGCAGCACACCCTCAATTACTGACACTCCAATATTGCAGCAAACCCTCAATTACTGACACTCCAATATTGCAGCACAATGTCATTTACTTACACTCCAATATTGCAGCACACGCTCAATTACTGACACACCAATAGTGCGGCTCGCCCTCAGATACTGACAATCTAATAGTGCAGCACACACTCAATTACTGACACTCCAAGAGAGCAAAACACCCTCTATTACTCACACTCCAATAGTGCAGCACACCCTCAAAAACTGACACTCCAATACTGCAGCTCACCCTCAATTACTGACACTCGAATAGTGCAGCACACCCTCAATTACTGTCAGTCAATTGGTGCAGCACACCCACAATTAGTGACACTCCAATAGTGCAGCACACCCTCAATTACTGTCACTCGAATAGTGCAGCACACCCTCAATTACTGTCAGTCAAATAGTGCAGCACACCCACAATTAGTGACACTCGAATAGTGCAGCACACCCTCAATTACTGACAATCCAATACTGCAGCTCACCCTCAATTACTGACTCTCGAATATTGCAGCATACCCTCAATTACTGACACACCAATAGTGCAGCACACCCTCAATTACTGTCAGTCAAATAGTGCAGCACACCCACAATTAGTGACACTCCAATAATGCAGCACACCCTCAATCACTGACTCTCCAATAGTGCAGCACACCCTCAATTACTGACACTCCCATAGTGCAGCACACCCTCAATTACAGACACTCCATTAGTGCAGCACACCCTCAATTACTGACACTCGAATAGTACAGCACACCCTCAATTACTTTCAGTCAAATAGTGCAGCACACCCTCAATTAGTGACCCTCCAATAGTGCAGCACACCCTCAATTACTGACACTCCAATACTGCAGCTCACCCTCAATTACTGACACTCGAATAGTGCAGCACACCCTCAATTACTGTCAGTCAAATAGTGCAGCACACCCACAGTTATTGACACTCAAATAATGCAGCGCACCCTCAATTACTGACACTCCTATAGTGCAGCACACCCTCAATTACTGACACTCCAATAGAGCAGCACACCCTCAATTACAGACACTCGAATAGTGCAGCACACTCTCAAGTAATGACACTCCACTAGAGCAGCACACCCTCAATTACTGACACTCCAATAGTGCAGCACACCCTCAATTACAGACACTCCAATAGTGCAGCACACCCTCAATTACTAACACTCCAATAGTGCAGCACACCCTCAATTACTGACTCTCCAATAGTGCAGCACACCCTCAATTACTGACACTCCAATAGTGCAGCACACCCTCAATTACTGACACTCCAATAGTGCAGCACACCCTCAATTACTGACACTCCAATAGTGCAGCACACCTTCAATTACTGACACTCCAATAGTGTAGCACACCCTCAATTACTGACACTATAATAGTGCAACAAACACTCAATTACTCACACTCCAATCGAGACTGATGGTGTTTTTGGGGGCAGACTGATTGTATCCGCGGTGAAACTCAGGGTGTCCAGGGGGATACTGAGGGTGTCCAGGGTGAGAATGAGGGTGTCCGGGATGAAACTACGGGTGTCCAGGGTGAGACTGAGGTTGTCCAGGGTTAGACTGAGTGTTCCTGGTGAGACTGAAGTTGTCCAGGGGGAGACTGAGGGTGTCCGAGGGGAGACTGAGTGTGTCCGGGTTCAGACTGAGGGTGTCCGAGGGGAGACTGAGGGTGTCCAAGGGGAGACTGAGGGTTTCCAGGTTCAGGCTGAGAGTGTCTGAGGGGAGACTGAGGGTGTCCGTGTTCAGACTTAGGGTGTCCGAGGGGAGACTGAGGGTGTCCAAGGGGAGACTGAGGGTGTCCGGGTTCAGACTAAGGGTGTCCGGGGTGAGTCTGAGGTTGTCCAAGGGGGAGTCTGAGGGTATCCAGGGGGAGAGTGAGGATGTCCAGGGTGAGAATGAGGGTGTCCAGGGGAGTCTGAGTGTGTCCTGGTGAGACTGAAGTTGTCCAGGGGGAGGCTGAGGGTGTCCAGAGAGAGACTGAGGGTGTCCAAGAGTAGACTGAGGGTGTCCGGGATGAGACTGATGGTGACAGGGGGAGATTGAGGATGTCCACGGGGAGTCTGAGGGTGTCCAGTGATAGAGTAAGGACTTCCAGTGGGCGAATCAGGGTTTCCACTGTGAGACTCATGTTGTCCAGGTTGAGACTGAGGGTGTCCGGGGTGAGACTGAGTGTGTCCAGGGGGAGACTGAGGGTGTCCAGGGTGAGACCGAGGGTGTCCAGGGTGAGAGTGAGGGTGTCCAGGGTGAGACTGAGGGTGTCCAGGGGGAGACTGAGGGTGTCCGGGGTGAGAATGAGGGTGTCCGGGTAGAGACAGATGTTGTCCGAGGGGAAGACTGAGTGTGTCCGGGGGAGAAGGAGTCTGTCTGAGGAGAGCCTGAGAGTGTCTGGTGTGAGAATGAGGGTGTTCAGGTAGAGACTGAGGGTTCCAGAGGGAGACTGAGGTTGTCCTGGGGAGACTGAGGGTGTCGGGGGGGTGATTGAGGGTGTCCGGGGGGCGATTGAGGGTGTCCGAGGATGAGTCTGAGTGTGCCCGGGGGAGTTGAGGGTGTCTGAGGGTGAGACTGAGGGTGTCCGAGGCGGAGACTGAGGGGACCATGGTGGAGACTGTGGGTGTCCATGGAGGAGACTGAGGGTGTCCGGGTGAAGACTGAGGTTGTCCAGGGGGAGACTGAGGGTGTCCAGGGGGAGACTGAGGGTGTCCAGGGGGAGACTGAGGGTATCCAGGGGGAGACTGAGGGTGACCAAGTGGAGACTGAGGGTGTCCAGGGGGGAGACTGAGGGTGTCCAAGTGGAGACTGAGGGTGTCCATCAGGGAGACTGAGGGTGTCCATCAGGGAGACTGAGGGTGTCCATCAGGAAGACTGAGGGTGTCCAGGGAGAGACTGAGTGTCTCCGGAGGGGAGATGGAAGGTGTCCAAAAGGAGGCTGAGGGTGGCCAAGTGGAGACTGATATGTCCGAGGGAGTGACTGAGGGTGTCCAGGGGAGACTAATGGTGTCCGCAGGTTAATGCATGTGTCCGAGCGGATACTAAGGGATTCCAGGGAGAGACATAGCGTGTCCGGTGGTGACTGAGGGTGTCCGCAGGTTACTGCATGTGTCCGAGCGGATACTGAGGGATTCCAGGGAGAGACATAGCGTGTCCGGTGGTGACTGAGGTTTATCGGGGCTTACTGGGGGTGTCCGTGGGGGAGATTGAGGGTTTCCAGGGGGAGACTGAGGGTGTCCGGAGGGGAGACGGAAGGTGTCCAGGGGAAACTGAGTCTGTCCGAAGGGAGACTGAGGGTGTCCGGGTTGAGACTGAGGGTGTCCTGGGGAAGACTAAGGGTCTCCAGTGGGAGACTGAGCGTGTCTGGGTTGAGACTGAGGGTGTCCAGGGGGAGACTGAGGGTGTCCGCGGGTTACTGTGTGTGTCCAAGTGGAGACTGAGGGATTCCAGGGAGAGACATAGCGTGTCCGGAGGTGACTGAGGGTTTTCGGGGCTTACTGGGGGTGTCCGAGGGGGAGATTGAAGGTTTCCAGGGGGCGACTGAGGGTGTCCGGAGGGGAGACGGAAGGTGTCCGGGGGAGACTGAGTCTGTCTGAAGGGAGATTGAGGGTGTCCGGAGGGGAGACGGAAGGTCTCTGGGGGAAACTGAGTCTGTCTGAAGGGAGACTGAGGGTGTCCGGGTTGTGACTGCGGGTGTCCAGGGGGAGACTGAGGGTGTCCAGGGGGAGACTGAGGGTGTCCCAGGGGGAGACAGAGGGTGTCCAGGGGGTGCCTGAGGGTGTCCGTGGGAGACTGAGGGTGTCCAGGTTTAGACTGAGTGTCTCCAGGGGGAGACTGAGGGTGTCCGGGTTTAGACGAGTGTCTCCAGGGGGAGACTGAGGGTGTCGGGGGGAGACTGAGGGTGTCCGAGGAGAGACTGATGATGTCTGAGGAGAGACTGAGGGAGTCTAGGGTGAGTCTGACCTTGTCCAGGGGGAGACTGAGTGTGTCCCAGGGGGATACAGATGGTGTCCGGGGGAGACTGAGAGTGTCCGCGGAGAAACTGAGGGTGTTAAGATGGAGACTGAGGGTTTCCGGGGTTGGACAGAGACCGTCTAGGGGAAGACTGAGGGTGTCTGAGGGGGAGACTGAGGGTGTCTGAGGGGGAGACTGAGGGTGTCCGAGGGGGCGATTGAGGGTGTCCGAGGTTGAGACTGAGTGTGTCCGGGGGAGACTGAGTGTGTCCGGGGGAGACTGAGGGTGTCAGGGGTGAGACTGAGGGTGTCCAGGGGGAGAATGAGGGTGTCCAGGATGAGACTGAGGGTGTCCAGGGGGAGAATGAGGGTGTCCGGGGTGAGAATGAGGGTGTCAGGGGTGAGACTGAGGGTGTCCAGGGGGAGAATGAGGGTGACCAAGTTGAGACTGAGGGTTGTCCGGGGTGAGAATGAGGGTGTCCGAGTAGAGACAGAGGTTGTCCGAGAGGAAGACTGAGTGCGTCCAGCGGAGAAGGAGTCTGTCTGATGAGAGCCTGAGAGTGTCTGGTGTGAGAATGAGGGTGTTCACGTAGAGACTGAGGGTTTCAGAGGGAGACTGAGAGTGTTCGAAAGGAGAGTGAGAGTGTCCTGGGGGACTGAGGGTGTCGGTTGGTAGATTGAGGGTGTCCGGTGTGGGACTGAGGGTGACTGCGTGAGACTGAGGGTGTCCAGGGGGAGACTGAGGGTATCCGGGGGGGAGACGCAGGGTGTCCCAGAGGGAGACTGAGTGTGTCCAGGGAGAGACTGTGGGTGACCAGGGGGAGACTGAGAGTGTCCAAGGGTGAGACTGAGGGTGTCCGGAGGAGACTGATGGTGTCTGAGGGGGAGATTGAGGGTGTCCAGGGGGAGACTGAGTGTGTCCTGGTGAGACTGAAGTTGTCCAGGGGGAGGCTGAGGGTGTCCAGAGGGTAACTGAGGGTGTCCGAAGGGAGAGTGAGGGTGTCGAGGAGTAGACTGAGGGTGTCCGAGGGGAGACTGAGGGTGTCCGGGTTCAGATTGAGGGTGTCCGAGGGGAGATAGAGGGTGTCCAGGGGGAGACTGAGGGTGTCCAGTGGAGACTAAGAGTGTCCATGTGTGAGACTGAGGGTGTCCAGGGGGAGACTGAGGGTGTCCAGGGGGAGACTG
The DNA here is from genome assembly GCA_026770705.1 of Isurus oxyrinchus. NCBI lineage: Eukaryota > Metazoa > Chordata > Chondrichthyes > Lamniformes > Lamnidae > Isurus > Isurus oxyrinchus. The sequence continues at coordinate 267,686 of JANJGN010000068.1, forward strand.
AGGGTGTCCGGAGGAGACTGGTGGTGTCTAAGGGGGATATTGAGGGTTTCCAGGGGCGACTGAGGGTGTCCGAGGGGAGACTGAGTGTGTCCGGGGTGATATTGAGGGTGTCCTGGGGAGATTGAGAGTGTCCGAGGGGGAGACTGCGGCTGTCCAGGGGTAGGCTGAGTGTGTCCATGGAGGGACTAAGGGTGTCCGAGGGGGAGACTGAGGATTTCCAGGGGGGAGACTGAGGGTGTCCGAGGGGGTGACTGAGGGTGCCTTGGGGAGACTAAGTGTTTCCGATGGGTGAAGGAGCTTCTCAAGGGGCAGACAGGATGTCTGTGGGGGAGAATGTGTTCCAAAGGGGAGACTGAGGGTGTGCAGGGGGAGACTGAGTGTGTCCCATGCGGAAAATGAGTGTCTCCGGAGGGGAGATAGAGGGTGTCCAAGGGAGGTTGAGGGTGGCCAAGTGGAGACTGATGTGTCCAGGGGGGATACTGAGGGTGTCCAAGAGAGAGACCGAGGGTGTCCGGAGGAGACTGATGGTGTCTGAGGGGGAGATTGAGGGTGTCTGGGGGAGACTGAGGGTGTCCGCGGGTTACTGCATGTGTCTGAGTGGATACTGAGGGATTCCAGGGAGAGACATAGCGTGTCCGGTGGTGACTGAGGGTTTTCGGGGCTTACTGGGGGTGTCCGAGGGAGAGATTGAGGGTTTCCAGGGGGCGACTGAGGCTGCCCGGAAGGGAGACGGAAGGTGTCCGGGGGAGACTGAGTCTGTCCGAAGGGAGACTGAGGGTGTCCGGGTTGAGACTGAGGGTGTCAGGGGAAGACAGAGGGTCTCCAGTGGGAGACTGAGGGTACCCAGGTTTAGTCTGAGGGTGTCCAGGGGGAGACTGAGGGTGTCCGGGGGAGACTGAGGGTGTCCGAGGAGAGACTGAGGGTGTCCGAGGAGAGACTGAGGGAGTCTAGGCTGAGGCAGACATTGTCCAAAGGGAGACTGAGTGTGTCTCAGGGGGAGAAGAGGGTGTCCAGGGGGAGACTGAGGGTGTCCGGGTTTAGACTGAGGGTCTCCAGGGGGAGACTGAGGGTGTCCAGGGGAGACTGTGTGTGTCCAGGAGGAGACTGAGGGCGTCCAGGGGAGACTGTGGTTGTCCTGTGGGAGACTGAGTGAGTCCAGGCGGAGACTGAGGGTGTCCGAGGGGGTGACTGAAGTTGTCCGGGGGGGACTGAGTGTGTCCATGGGGAGACTGAGGGTGTCCATGGGGAGACTGAGGGTGTCCAGGGCGAGACTGAGGGTGTCCATGGGGAGACTGAGGGTGTCCAGGGGGAGACTGGAGGTTTCCAGGGAGAGACTGAGTGTCTCCGGAGGGGAGATGGAGGGTGTCCAAAGGGAGGCTGAGGGTGGACAAGTGAAGAATGATGTGTCCAGGGAGGAGACTGAGGGTGTCCGGAGGAGACTTAGAGTGTCCAAGGGGGAGACTGAGGGTGTTCAGGGGGAGACTGAGGGTGTTCGGTGGTGACTGGGGGTGTCCGACGGGAGACTGAGGGTGTCCAGAAAGGGACTGAGTGTGTCCAGGGTGAGACTGAGGGTGTCCATGAGGGAGACTGAGGGTGTCCGGGGTGAGAATGAGGGTGTCCGGGTAGAGACAGATGTTGTCCGAGGGGAAGACTGAGTGCGTCCGGGGGAGAAGGAGTCTGTCTGAGGAGAGCCTGAGAGTGACTGGTGTGAGAATGAGGGTGTTCACGTAGAGACTGAGGGTTTCAGAGGGAGACTGAGGGTGTCCGAGGGGAGAGTGAGAGTGTCCTGTGGAGACTGAGGGTGTCAGGGGGGAGATTGAGGGTGTCCGAGGGGGCGACTGAGGGTGTCTGAGGGGGAGACTGAGGGTGCCTTGGGGAGTCTCAGGGCAACGGATGGGTGAATGAGCTGCTCAAGAGGCAGACAGAGGATTTCTGCAGGGGAGAATGTGTTCCAAAGGGGAGACTGAGGGTGTGCAGGGGGAGACTGAGTGTGTCCCATACGGAGACTGAGGGTGTCCAGGGGGGAGACTGAAGGTGTCCAGGGGGGAGACTGTGGGTGTCCAGGAGGGAGACTGTGGGTGTACAGGGGGGAGACTGTGGGTGTCCAGGAGAGACTGAGGGTGACTGGGTGAAGACGGAGGGTGTCCAGGGGGAGACTGAGGGTGACCAGGGGAGAATTATGGTGTCAAGGGGGAGACTGAGGTTGTCCGGGGGGAGACTGAGTGTGTCCGGGTGAAGACTGAGGGTGTCCTGGGAGAGACTGAGGGTGTCCAAGGGGGAGACTGAGGGTGTCCAGGGGAAGACTGAGGGTGTCCAGGGGGAGACTGAGGGTGTCCGGGTGAAGACTGAGGGTGTCCTGGGAGAGACTGAGGGTGTCCGGGGGAGACTGAGGGTGTCCTGGGAGAGACTGAGGGTGTCCGGGGGAAGACTGAGGGTGTCCAGGGGGAGACTGAGGGTGTCCAAAGGGGAGACTGAGGGTGTCCAGGGAGAGGCTGAGGGTATCCCGGGAGAGACTGAGGGTGTCCGGGGGAAGACTGAGGGTGTCCAGGGGGAGACTGAGGGTGTCCAGGGGGAGACTGAGGGTGTCCAAAGGGGAGACTGAGGGTGTCCAGGGAGAGACTGAGGGTGTCCAGGGGGAGACAGAGTGTGACCAAGTGGAGACTGAGGGTGTCCAGGGAGAGACTGAGGGTGTCCAAGGGGAGACTGAGGGTGTCCAGGGAGAGACTGAGGGTGTCCAGGGGGAGACTGAGGGTGTCCAAAGGGAGACTGAGGGTGTCCGGGTTCAGACTTAGGGTGTCCGAGGGGAAACTGAAGGTGTCCAATAGGAGACTGAGGGTGTCCGAGGGGAGACTGAGGGTGTCCAAGGGGAGACTGAGGGTGTCCGAGGGGAGACTGAGTCTGTCTGTGTTCAGACTGAGGGTGTCTGAGGGGAGACTGAGGGTGTCCAAAGGGAGACTGAGGGTGTCCGAGTTCAGACTGAGGGTATCCGAGGGGAGACTAAGGGTGTCCGGGTTCAGACTTAGGGTGTCCGAGGGGAAACTGAGGGTGTCCAAGGGGAGACTGACGGTGTCCGAGGGGAGACTGAGTCTGTCTGTGTTCAGACTGAGGGTGTCTAAGGGGAGACTGAGGGTTTCCAGGTTCAGGCTGAGAGTGTCCGAGGGGAGACTGAGGGTGTCCGTGTTCAGATTTAGGGTGTCCGAGGGGAGACTGAGGGTGTCCAAGGGGAGACTGAGGGTGTCCGGGTTCAGACTTAGGGTGTCTGGAGTGAGACTGGAGGTTTCCAGGGAGAGACTGAGTGTATCCGGAGGGGAGATGGATGGTGTCCAAGAGGGAGGCTGAGGGTGGCCAAGTGAAGACTGATGTGTCCAGGGGGGAGACTGAGGGTGTCCGGAGCAGACTGAGGGTGTCCGAGGGGAGATTGAGGGTGTCCAGGGGGAGACTGAGGGTGTCCAGGGGGAAACTGAGGAAATCCGTGGGGCAGAATGAGGGCGTCCGCGGGTTACTGAGGTTGTCAGAGTGGAGACTGAGGGTGTCTGGGATGAGACTGAGGGTTTCCAGGGGGAGACATAGGGTGCCCGGTGTTTACTGAGGGTGTCCAAGAGGAGACTGAGTGTGTCCGGGGTGATATTGAGGGTGTCCTGGGGAGATTGAGAGTGTCTGAGGGGGAGACTGCGGCTGTCCAGGGGTAGGCTGAGTGTGTCCATGGAGGGACTAAGGGTGTACAGTGGGAGACTGAGGATTTCCAGGGGGGAGACGGAGGGTGTCCGGAGGAGACTGAGGCTTTCCAGGGGGGAGTCGGAGGGTGTCCAGGGGGAGACTGAGGGTGTCCAGGGGGAGACTGAGGGTGTCCAGTGGGAGACTGAGGGTGTCCAGGGAGTGACTGAGGGTGTCCAGGGGGAGACTGAGGGTGTCCAAAGGGGAGACTGAGGGTGACCAAGTGGAGACTGAGGGTGTCCAGGGGGAGACTGAGGGTGTCCAGGGAGAGACTGAGGGTGTCCAGGGGGAGACAGAGTGTGACCAAGTGGAGACTGAGGGTGTCTAGGGAACGACTGAGCGTGTCCAAGGGGAGTCTGAGGGTTTCCAGGGGGAGACTGAGTGTCTCCGGAAGGGAGATGGAGGGTGTCCAAAGGGAGGCTGAGGGTGGGCATGTGGAGACTGATGTGTCCAGGGGGGAGACTGAGGTTGTCCATGGAAAGACTGAGGGAGTCCAGGGGGGAGACTGATGGTGTCCGAGGGGGAGACTGAGGGTGTCCGAGTAGTGACTGCAGGTGTCTGGGGTGAGACTGAGGGTGTCCGGGGGAGATTGAGGGTGTCCAGGGTGAGACAGATGGTGTCCGGGGTGAAATTGCGGCTGTCCAAGTGGAGACTGAGGGTGTCCAGGGGTAGACTGAGTGTGTCCTGGTGAGACTGAAGATGTCCAGGGGGAGACTGAGGGTGTCTGAGGGGAGACTGAGGGTGTCCGGGTTCAGACTGACGGTATCCAAAGGGAGATTAAGGGTGTCCGGGTTCAGACTGAGGGTGTCCGAGGTGAGACTGAGGGTGTCCAAGGGGAGACTGAGGGTGTCCGGGTTCATGCGGAGAGTGTCCGAGGGGAGACGGAGGGTGTCCGGGTTCAGACTTAGGGTGTCCGAGGGGAGACTGAGGGTGTCCAAAGGGAGACTGAGGGTGTCCGGGTTGAGACTGAGGGTGTCCGAGGGGAGACTAAGGGTGTCCGGGTTCAGACTTAGCGTGTCCGAGGGGAAACTGAGGGTGTCCAAGGGGAGACTGAGGGTGTCCGAGGGGAGACTGAGGGTGTCCAAGGGGAGACTGAGGGTGTCCGAGGGGAGACTGAGTGTGTCCGGGTTCAGACTGAGGGTGTCCGAGGTGAGACTGAGGGTGTCCAAGGGGAGACTGAGTCTGTCTGTGTTCAGACTGAGGGCATCCGAGGGGAGACTGAGGGTGTCCAAAGGGAGACTGAGGGTGTCCGAGTTCAGACTGAGGGTATCCGAGGGGAGACTAAGGGTGTCCGGGTTCAGACTTAGGGTGTCCGAGGGGAAACTGAGGGTGTCCAAGGGGAGACTGAGGGTGTCCGAGGGGAGACTGAGTCTGTCTGTGTTCAGACTGAGGGTGTCCGAGGTGAGACTGAGGGTGTCCAAGGGGAGACTGAGGGTTTCCAGGTTCAGGCTGAGAGTGTCCGAGGGGAGACTGAGGGTGTCCGTGTTCAGATTTAGGGTATCCGAGGGGAGACTGAGGGTGTCCAAGGGGAGACTGAGGGTGTCCGGGTTCAGACTTAGGGTGTCTGGAGTGAGACTGGAGGTTTCCAGGGAGAGACTGAGTGTATCCGGAGGGGAGATGGATGGTGTCCAAGAGGGAGGCTGAGGGTGGCTAAGTGAAGACTGATGTGTCCAGGGGGGAGACTGAGGGTGTCCGGGTTCAGACTTAGGGTGTCCGAGGGGAGACTGAGGGTGTCCAAAGGGAGACTGAGGGTGTCCGGGTTGAGACTGAGGGTGTCCGAGGGGAGACTAAGGGTGTCCGGGTTCAGACTTAGCGTGTCCGAGGGGAAACTGAGGGTGTCCAAGGGGAGACTGAGGGTGTCCGAGGGGAGACTGAGGGTGTCCAAGGGGAGACTGAGGGTGTCCGAGGGGAGACTGAGTGTGTCCGGGTTCAGACTGAGGGTGTCCGAGGTGAGACTGAGGGTGTCCAAGGGGAGACTGAGTCTGTCTGTGTTCAGACTGAGGGCATCCGAGGGGAGACTGAGGGTGTCCAAAGGGAGACTGAGGGTGTCCGAGTTCAGACTGAGGGTATCCGAGGGGAGACTAAGGGTGTCCGGGTTCAGACTTAGGGTGTCCGAGGGGAAACTGAGGGTGTCCAAGGGGAGACTGAGGGTGTCCGAGGGGAGACTGAGTCTGTCTGTGTTCAGACTGAGGGTGTCCGAGGTGAGACTGAGGGTGTCCAAGGGGAGACTGAGGGTTTCCAGGTTCAGGCTGAGAGTGTCCGAGGGGAGACTGAGGGTGTCCGTGTTCAGATTTAGGGTATCCGAGGGGAGACTGAGGGTGTCCAAGGGGAGACTGAGGGTGTCCGGGTTCAGACTTAGGGTGTCTGGAGTGAGACTGGAGGTTTCCAGGGAGAGACTGAGTGTATCCGGAGGGGAGATGGATGGTGTCCAAGAGGGAGGCTGAGGGTGGCCAAGTGAAGACTGATGTGTCCAGGGGGGAGACTGAGGGTGTCCGGAGCAGACTGAGGGTGTCCGAGGGGAGATTGAGGGTGTCCTGGGGGAGACTGAGGATGTCCAGGGGGAAACTGAGGAAATCCGTGGGGCAGAATGAGGGCGTCCGCGGGTTACTGAGGGTGTCAGAGTGGAGACTGAGGGTGTCTGGGATGAGACTGAGGGTTTCCAGGGGGAGACATAGGGTGCCCGGTGTTTACTGAGGGTGTCCAAGAGGAGACTGAGTGTGTCCGGGGTGATATTGAGGGTGTCCTGGGGAGATTGAGAGTGTCTGAGGGGGAGACTGCGGCTGTCCAGGGGTAGGCTGAGTGTGTCCATGGAGGGACTAAGGGTGTACAGTGGGAGACTGAGGATTTCCAGGGGGGAGACGGAGGGTGTCTGGAGGAGACTGAGGCTTTCCAGGGGGGAGTCGGAGGGTGTCCGGGGGAGACTGAGGGTGTCCAGGGGGAGACTGAGGGTGTCCAGTGGGAGACTGAGGGTGTCCAGGGAGTGACTGAGGGTGTCCAGGGGGAGACTGAGGTTGTCCAAAGGGGAGACTGAGGGTGTCCAGGGAGAGACTGAGGGTGTCCAGGGGGAGACAGAGTGTGACCAAGTGGAGACTGAGGGTGTCCAGGGGGAGACTGAGGGTGTCCAGGGAGAGACTGAGGGTGTCCAGGGGGAGACTGAGGGTGTCCAGGGGGAGACTGAGGGTGTCCAGGGAGAGACTGAGGTTGTCCAGGGGGAGACAGAGTGTGACCAAGTGGAGACTGAGGGTGTCTAGGGAACGACTGAGGGTGTCCAAGGGGAGTCTGAGGATTTCCAGGGGGAGACTCAGTGTCTCCGGAAGGGAGATGGAGGGTGCCCAAAGGGAGGCTGAGGGTGGGCATGTGCAGACTGATGTGTCCAGGGGGGAGACTGAGGTTGTCCAAGGAAAGACTGAGGGTGTCCAGGGGGGAGACTGATGGTGTCCGAGGGGGAGACTGAGGGTGTCCGAGGGGGAGACTGAGGGTGTCCACGGGTTACTGCGTGTGTCCGAGTGGATACTGAGGGATTCCAAGGGGAGAAATAGCGTGTCCGGTGGTGACTGAGGGTTTTCGGGGCTTACTCGGGGTGTCTGAGGGGGAGATTGTGCATTTCCAGGGGGCGACTGAGGGTGAGGGTGTCCAGAGGGGAGACAGAAGGTGTCCGGAGGATTCTGAGTCTGTCCGAAGGGAGACTGAGGGTGTCCGGGTTGAGACTGAGGCTGTCCAGTGGAAGACAGAGGATCTCCAGTGGGAGACTGAGGGAGTCCGGGTTTAGAATGAGGGTCTCCAGGGGGAGACTGAGGGTGTCCGGGGGAAACTGAGGGTTGTCCGAGGAGAGACTGAGGGTGTCCAAGGAGAGACGGAGGGATCTCGGTTGAGTCTGACGTTGTCCAACGGGAGACTGAGTGTGTCCAGGGGGAGACTGAATGTGTCCAGGGGGAGACTGAGGGTTTCCAGGGGGAGACTGAGTGTCTCCGGAGGGGAGATGGAGGGTGTCCAAAGGGAGGCTGAGGGTGGACAAGTGAAGAATGATGTGTCCAGGGAGGAGACTGAGGGTGTCTGGAGGAGACTTAGAGTGTCCAAGGGGGAGACTGAGGGTGTCCAGGGGGAGACTGAGGGTGTCCAGGGGGAGACTGAGGGTGTTCGGGTGAAGACTGAGGGTGTCCAGGGGGAGACTGAGGGTGTCCAAAGGGGAGACTGAGGGTGTCCAGGGAGAGGCTGAGGGTATCCTGGGAGAGACTGAGGGTGTCCGGGGGAAGACTGAGGGTGTCCAGGGGGAGACTGAGGGTGTCCAAAGGGGAGACTGAGGGTGTCCAGGGAGAGACTGAGGGTGTCCAGGGGGAGACTGAGTGTGACCAAGTGGAGACTGAGGGTGTCCAGGGGGAGACTGAGGGTGTCCAGGGAGAGACTGAGGGTGTCCAGGGGGAGACTGAGGCTGTCCAGGGAGAGACTGAGGGTGTCCAGGGGGAGACTGAGGGTGTCCAGGGGGAGACTGAGTGTGACCAAGTGGAGACTGAGGGTGTCCAGGGGGAGACTGAGGGTGTCCAGGGAGAGACTGAGGGTGTCCAGGGGGAGACTGAGTGTGACCAAGTGGAGACTGAGGGTGTCCAGAGAGAGACTGAGGGTGTCCAGGGGGAGACAGAGTGTGACCAAGTGGAGACTGAGGGTGTCTAGGGAACGACTGAGGGTGTCCAAGGGGAGTCTGAGGATTTCCAGGGGGAGACTGAGTGTCTCCGGAAGGGAGATGGAGGGTGCCCAAAGGGAGGCTGAGGGTGGGCATGTGCAGACTGATGTGTCCAGGGGGGAGACTGAGGTTGTCCAAGGAAAGACTGAGTGTGTCCGGGGGAGACTGATGGTGTCCGAGGGGGAGATTGAGGGTGTCCGGGGGAGACTGAGGGTGTCCACGGGTTACTGCGTGTGTCCGAGTGGATACTGAGGGATTCCAAGGGGAGAAATAGCGTGTCCGGTGGTGACTGAGGGTTTTCGGGGCTTACTGGGGGTGTCTGAGGGGGAGATTGTGCATTTCCAGGGGGCGACTGAGGGTGTCCAGAGGGGAGACAGAAGGTGTCCGGAGGATTCTGAGTCTGTCCGAAGGGAGACTGAGGGTGTCCGGGTTGAGACTGAGGCTGTCCAGTGGAAGACAGAGGATCTCCAGTGGGAGACTGAGGGAGTCCGGGTTTAGACTGAGGGTCTCCAGGGGGAGACTGAGGGTGTCCAGGGGAAACTGAGGGTGTCCGAGGAGAGACTGAGGGTGTCCGAGGAGAGACAGAAGGTGTCCGGGTGAGACTGAGTCTGTCCGAAGGGAGACTGAGGGTGTCCGGGTTGAGACTGAGGCTGTCCAGTGGAAGACAGAGGATCTCCAGTGGGAGACTGAGGGAGTCCGGGTTTAGAATGAGGGTCTCCAGGGGGAGACTGAGGGTGTCCGGGGGAAACTGAGGGTGTCCGAGCAGAGACTGAGCGTGTCCGGGGGAAACTGAGGGTGTCTGAGGAGAGACTGAGGGTGTCCAAGGAGAGACGGAGGGATCTCGGTTGAGTCTGACGTTGTCCAAGGGGAGACTGAGTGTGTCCAGGGGGAGACTGAGTGTGTCCAGGGGGAGACTGAGGGTTTCCAGGGGGAGACTGAGTGTCTCCGGAGGGGAGATGGACGGTGTCCAAAGGGAGGCTGAGGGTGGGCAAGTGAAGAATGATGTGTCCAGGGAGGAGACTGAGGGTGTCTGGAGGAGACTTAAGAGTGTCCAAGGGGGAGACTGAGGGTGTCCAGGGGGAGACTGAGGGTGTCCTGGGGGAGACTGAGGGTGTTCGGTGGAGACTGGGGGTGTCCGACGGGAGACTGAGGGTGTCCAGAAAGGGACTGAGTGTGTCCAGGGGGAGACTGAGGGTGTCCAGGATGAGACTGAGGGTGTCCAGGGGGAGATTGAGGGTGTCCGGGGTGAGACTGAGGGTGTCCAGGGGGAGATTGAGGGTGTCCGGGGTGAGAATGGGGGTGTCCGGGTAGAGACAGATGTTGTCCGAGGGGAAGACTGAGTGCGTCCGGGGGAGAAGGAGTCTTTCTGAGGAGAGCCTGAGAGTGTCTGGTGTGAGAATGAGGGTGTTCAGGTAGAGACTGAGGGTTCCAGAGGGAGACTGAGGGTGTCCGAGGGGAGAGTGAGAGTGTCCTGTGGAGACTGAGGGTGTCGGGGGGGAGATTGAGGGTGTCCGAGGGGGCGACTGAGGGAGTCTGAGGGGGAGACTGAGGGTGCCTTGGGGAGTCTCAGGGCAACGGATGGGTGAATGAGCTGCTCAAGAGGCAGACAGAGGATGTGTGTGGGGGAGATTGTGTTCCAAAGGGGAGACTGAGGCAGTGCAGGGGGAGACTGAATGTGTCCCATACGGAGACTGAGGGTGTCCAGGGGGGAGACTGAAGGTGTCCAGGAGGGAGACTGTGGGTGTCCAGGAGGGAGACTGTGGGTGTACAGGGGGGAGACTGTGAGTGTCCAGGGGAGACTGAGGGTGTCCGGGTGAAGACTGAGGGTGTCCAGGGGGAGACTGAGGGTGACCAGGGGGAGAATTATGGTGTCAAGGGGGAGACTGAGGTTGTCCGGGTGAAGACTGAGGGTGTCCTGGGAGAGACTGAGCGTGTCCAAGGGGGAGACTGAGGGTATCCAGGGGAAGACTGAGGGTGTCCAGGGGGAGACTGAGGGTGTCCGAGGGGAGACTGAGGGTGTCCAAGGGGAGACTGAGGGTGTCCGAGGGGAGACTGAGTGTGTCCGGGTTCAGACTGAGGGTGTCCGAGGTGAGACTGAGGGTGTCCAAGGGGAGACTGAGTCTGTCTGTGTTCAGACTGAGGGCATCCGAGGGGAGACTGAGGGTGTCCAAAGGGAGACTGAGGGTGTCCGAGTTCAGACTGAGGGTATCCGAGGGGAGACTAAGGGTGTCCGGGTTCAGACTTAGGGTGTCCGAGGGGAAACTGAGGGTGTCCAAGGGGAGACTGAGGGTGTCCGAGGGGAGACTGAGTCTGTCTGTGTTCAGACTGAGGGTGTCCGAGGTGAGACTGAGGGTGTCCAAGGGGAGACTGAGGGTTTCCAGGTTCAGGCTGAGAGTGTCCGAGGGGAGACTGAGGGTGTCCGTGTTCAGATTTAGGGTATCCGAGGGGAGACTGAGGGTGTCCAAGGGGAGACTGAGGGTGTCCGGGTTCAGACTTAGGGTGTCTGGAGTGAGACTGGAGGTTTCCAGGGAGAGACTGAGTGTATCCGGAGGGGAGATGGATGGTGTCCAAGAGGGAGGCTGAGGGTGGCTAAGTGAAGACTGATGTGTCCAGGGGGGAGACTGAGGGTGTCCGGGTTCAGACTTAGGGTGTCCGAGGGGAGACTGAGGGTGTCCAAAGGGAGACTGAGGGTGTCCGGGTTGAGACTGAGGGTGTCCGAGGGGAGACTAAGGGTGTCCGGGTTCAGACTTAGCGTGTCCGAGGGGAAACTGAGGGTGTCCAAGGGGAGACTGAGGGTGTCCGAGGGGAGACTGAGGGTGTCCAAGGGGAGACTGAGGGTGTCCGAGGGGAGACTGAGTGTGTCCGGGTTCAGACTGAGGGTGTCCGAGGTGAGACTGAGGGTGTCCAAGGGGAGACTGAGTCTGTCTGTGTTCAGACTGAGGGCATCCGAGGGGAGACTGAGGGTGTCCAAAGGGAGACTGAGGGTGTCCGAGTTCAGACTGAGGGTATCCGAGGGGAGACTAAGGGTGTCCGGGTTCAGACTTAGGGTGTCCGAGGGGAAACTGAGGGTGTCCAAGGGGAGACTGAGGGTGTCCGAGGGGAGACTGAGTCTGTCTGTGTTCAGACTGAGGGTGTCCGAGGTGAGACTGAGGGTGTCCAAGGGGAGACTGAGGGTTTCCAGGTTCAGGCTGAGAGTGTCCGAGGGGAGACTGAGGGTGTCCGTGTTCAGATTTAGGGTATCCGAGGGGAGACTGAGGGTGTCCAAGGGGAGACTGAGGGTGTCCGGGTTCAGACTTAGGGTGTCTGGAGTGAGACTGGAGGTTTCCAGGGAGAGACTGAGTGTATCCGGAGGGGAGATGGATGGTGTCCAAGAGGGAGGCTGAGGGTGGCCAAGTGAAGACTGATGTGTCCAGGGGGGAGACTGAGGGTGTCCGGAGCAGACTGAGGGTGTCCGAGGGGAGATTGAGGGTGTCCTGGGGGAGACTGAGGATGTCCAGGGGGAAACTGAGGAAATCCGTGGGGCAGAATGAGGGCGTCCGCGGGTTACTGAGGGTGTCAGAGTGGAGACTGAGGGTGTCTGGGATGAGACTGAGGGTTTCCAGGGGGAGACATAGGGTGCCCGGTGTTTACTGAGGGTGTCCAAGAGGAGACTGAGTGTGTCCGGGGTGATATTGAGGGTGTCCTGGGGAGATTGAGAGTGTCTGAGGGGGAGACTGCGGCTGTCCAGGGGTAGGCTGAGTGTGTCCATGGAGGGACTAAGGGTGTACAGTGGGAGACTGAGGATTTCCAGGGGGGAGACGGAGGGTGTCTGGAGGAGACTGAGGCTTTCCAGGGGGGAGTCGGAGGGTGTCCGGGGGAGACTGAGGGTGTCCAGGGGGAGACTGAGGGTGTCCAGTGGGAGACTGAGGGTGTCCAGGGAGTGACTGAGGGTGTCCAGGGGGAGACTGAGGTTGTCCAAAGGGGAGACTGAGGGTGTCCAGGGAGAGACTGAGGGTGTCCAGGGGGAGACAGAGTGTGACCAAGTGGAGACTGAGGGTGTCCAGGGGGAGACTGAGGGTGTCCAGGGAGAGACTGAGGGTGTCCAGGGGGAGACTGAGGGTGTCCAGGGGGAGACTGAGGGTGTCCAGGGAGAGACTGAGGTTGTCCAGGGGGAGACAGAGTGTGACCAAGTGGAGACTGAGGGTGTCTAGGGAACGACTGAGGGTGTCCAAGGGGAGTCTGAGGATTTCCAGGGGGAGACTCAGTGTCTCCGGAAGGGAGATGGAGGGTGCCCAAAGGGAGGCTGAGGGTGGGCATGTGCAGACTGATGTGTCCAGGGGGGAGACTGAGGTTGTCCAAGGAAAGACTGAGGGTGTCCAGGGGGGAGACTGATGGTGTCCGAGGGGGAGACTGAGGGTGTCCGAGGGGGAGACTGAGGGTGTCCACGGGTTACTGCGTGTGTCCGAGTGGATACTGAGGGATTCCAAGGGGAGAAATAGCGTGTCCGGTGGTGACTGAGGGTTTTCGGGGCTTACTCGGGGTGTCTGAGGGGGAGATTGTGCATTTCCAGGGGGCGACTGAGGGTGAGGGTGTCCAGAGGGGAGACAGAAGGTGTCCGGAGGATTCTGAGTCTGTCCGAAGGGAGACTGAGGGTGTCCGGGTTGAGACTGAGGCTGTCCAGTGGAAGACAGAGGATCTCCAGTGGGAGACTGAGGGAGTCCGGGTTTAGAATGAGGGTCTCCAGGGGGAGACTGAGGGTGTCCGGGGGAAACTGAGGGTTGTCCGAGGAGAGACTGAGGGTGTCCAAGGAGAGACGGAGGGATCTCGGTTGAGTCTGACGTTGTCCAACGGGAGACTGAGTGTGTCCAGGGGGAGACTGAATGTGTCCAGGGGGAGACTGAGGGTTTCCAGGGGGAGACTGAGTGTCTCCGGAGGGGAGATGGAGGGTGTCCAAAGGGAGGCTGAGGGTGGACAAGTGAAGAATGATGTGTCCAGGGAGGAGACTGAGGGTGTCTGGAGGAGACTTAGAGTGTCCAAGGGGGAGACTGAGGGTGTCCAGGGGGAGACTGAGGGTGTCCAGGGGGAGACTGAGGGTGTTCGGGTGAAGACTGAGGGTGTCCAGGGGGAGACTGAGGGTGTCCAAAGGGGAGACTGAGGGTGTCCAGGGAGAGGCTGAGGGTATCCTGGGAGAGACTGAGGGTGTCCGGGGGAAGACTGAGGGTGTCCAGGGGGAGACTGAGGGTGTCCAAAGGGGAGACTGAGGGTGTCCAGGGAGAGACTGAGGGTGTCCAGGGGGAGACTGAGTGTGACCAAGTGGAGACTGAGGGTGTCCAGGGGGAGACTGAGGGTGTCCAGGGAGAGACTGAGGGTGTCCAGGGGGAGACTGAGGCTGTCCAGGGAGAGACTGAGGGTGTCCAGGGGGAGACTGAGGGTGTCCAGGGGGAGACTGAGTGTGACCAAGTGGAGACTGAGGGTGTCCAGGGGGAGACTGAGGGTGTCCAGGGAGAGACTGAGGGTGTCCAGGGGGAGACTGAGTGTGACCAAGTGGAGACTGAGGGTGTCCAGAGAGAGACTGAGGGTGTCCAGGGGGAGACAGAGTGTGACCAAGTGGAGACTGAGGGTGTCTAGGGAACGACTGAGGGTGTCCAAGGGGAGTCTGAGGATTTCCAGGGGGAGACTGAGTGTCTCCGGAAGGGAGATGGAGGGTGCCCAAAGGGAGGCTGAGGGTGGGCATGTGCAGACTGATGTGTCCAGGGGGGAGACTGAGGTTGTCCAAGGAAAGACTGAGTGTGTCCGGGGGAGACTGATGGTGTCCGAGGGGGAGATTGAGGGTGTCCGGGGGAGACTGAGGGTGTCCACGGGTTACTGCGTGTGTCCGAGTGGATACTGAGGGATTCCAAGGGGAGAAATAGCGTGTCCGGTGGTGACTGAGGGTTTTCGGGGCTTACTGGGGGTGTCTGAGGGGGAGATTGTGCATTTCCAGGGGGCGACTGAGGGTGTCCAGAGGGGAGACAGAAGGTGTCCGGAGGATTCTGAGTCTGTCCGAAGGGAGACTGAGGGTGTCCGGGTTGAGACTGAGGCTGTCCAGTGGAAGACAGAGGATCTCCAGTGGGAGACTGAGGGAGTCCGGGTTTAGACTGAGGGTCTCCAGGGGGAGACTGAGGGTGTCCAGGGGAAACTGAGGGTGTCCGAGGAGAGACTGAGGGTGTCCGAGGAGAGACAGAAGGTGTCCGGGTGAGACTGAGTCTGTCCGAAGGGAGACTGAGGGTGTCCGGGTTGAGACTGAGGCTGTCCAGTGGAAGACAGAGGATCTCCAGTGGGAGACTGAGGGAGTCCGGGTTTAGAATGAGGGTCTCCAGGGGGAGACTGAGGGTGTCCGGGGGAAACTGAGGGTGTCCGAGCAGAGACTGAGCGTGTCCGGGGGAAACTGAGGGTGTCTGAGGAGAGACTGAGGGTGTCCAAGGAGAGACGGAGGGATCTCGGTTGAGTCTGACGTTGTCCAAGGGGAGACTGAGTGTGTCCAGGGGGAGACTGAGTGTGTCCAGGGGGAGACTGAGGGTTTCCAGGGGGAGACTGAGTGTCTCCGGAGGGGAGATGGACGGTGTCCAAAGGGAGGCTGAGGGTGGGCAAGTGAAGAATGATGTGTCCAGGGAGGAGACTGAGGGTGTCTGGAGGAGACTTAAGAGTGTCCAAGGGGGAGACTGAGGGTGTCCAGGGGGAGACTGAGGGTGTCCTGGGGGAGACTGAGGGTGTTCGGTGGAGACTGGGGGTGTCCGACGGGAGACTGAGGGTGTCCAGAAAGGGACTGAGTGTGTCCAGGGGGAGACTGAGGGTGTCCAGGATGAGACTGAGGGTGTCCAGGGGGAGATTGAGGGTGTCCGGGGTGAGACTGAGGGTGTCCAGGGGGAGATTGAGGGTGTCCGGGGTGAGAATGGGGGTGTCCGGGTAGAGACAGATGTTGTCCGAGGGGAAGACTGAGTGCGTCCGGGGGAGAAGGAGTCTTTCTGAGGAGAGCCTGAGAGTGTCTGGTGTGAGAATGAGGGTGTTCAGGTAGAGACTGAGGGTTCCAGAGGGAGACTGAGGGTGTCCGAGGGGAGAGTGAGAGTGTCCTGTGGAGACTGAGGGTGTCGGGGGGGAGATTGAGGGTGTCCGAGGGGGCGACTGAGGGAGTCTGAGGGGGAGACTGAGGGTGCCTTGGGGAGTCTCAGGGCAACGGATGGGTGAATGAGCTGCTCAAGAGGCAGACAGAGGATGTGTGTGGGGGAGATTGTGTTCCAAAGGGGAGACTGAGGCAGTGCAGGGGGAGACTGAATGTGTCCCATACGGAGACTGAGGGTGTCCAGGGGGGAGACTGAAGGTGTCCAGGAGGGAGACTGTGGGTGTCCAGGAGGGAGACTGTGGGTGTACAGGGGGGAGACTGTGAGTGTCCAGGGGAGACTGAGGGTGTCCGGGTGAAGACTGAGGGTGTCCAGGGGGAGACTGAGGGTGACCAGGGGGAGAATTATGGTGTCAAGGGGGAGACTGAGGTTGTCCGGGTGAAGACTGAGGGTGTCCTGGGAGAGACTGAGCGTGTCCAAGGGGGAGACTGAGGGTATCCAGGGGAAGACTGAGGGTGTCCAGGGGGAGACTGAGGGTGTCCGGGTGAAGACTGAGGGTGTCCTGGGAGAGACTGAGCGTGTCCGGGGGAAGACTGAGGGTGTCTAGGGGGAGATTGAGGGTGTCCAAAGGGGAGACTGAGGGTGACCAAGTGGAGACTGAGGGTGTCCAGGGGGAGACTGAGGGTGTCCGGGGGAGAATAGGGTGTCTGAAGGGGAGACTGAGCGTGTCCAAGCGGGAGACTGAGGGTGTCCGAGGGAGACTGTGGGTGTCTGAGGGAGACTGAGGTTGTCCGAGGGGGAGATTGAGGGAGTCCAGGTGAGACTGAGGGTGTCCGGGGGAGACTGAGGGTGTCCTGGGGGAGACTGAGGGTGTCCGAGGGGGAGACTGAGGGTGTCCAGGTTGAGACTGAGGGTGTATGGGGAAAGGCTGAGGGTGTCCGGGAGGAGACTGAGGAAGTCCGAGGGTGTCCAGGGGTTACTGAGGGTGTCCGAGTGGAGACTGAGGTTGTCCGGGGTGAGACTGAGGATTTCCAGGAAAAGAATGAGGATGTCCCGGGGGGAGATTAAGGGGTCCAGGGGGAGACTGAGGGTGTACGAGGTGAGAATGAGAGTGTCCGAGTGGAGACTGAGGGTGTCAAGAGGGAGACTGAGTGTGTCCGCTGGAGACTGAGGGTGTCCGGGTTTAGACTGAGGGTCTCCAGGGGGAGAATGAGGGTGTCCAGGGGAGACTGAGTGTGTCCAGGGGGAGAGTGATGCCGTCCGGGGGAGAATGAGGTTGTCCATTGGGTGACTGAGTGAGTCCAGCGGGAGACTGAGGGTGTCCAAGGGGGAGACTGAGGGTGATTGAGGGTCTGAGTGTGTCCAGGCGGAGACTGAGGGTGTCCCGGGGGAGACTGAAGGTGTCGATGGGGAGACTGAGGGATTTCGGGTCTTACTGGGGGTGTCCGAGGGGGAGATTGAGGCATTTCAGGGGGGACTGAGGGTGTCTGGGTTGAGACTGAGGGTTTCCCGGGGAAGACAGAGGGTGTCCAGTGGGAGACTGAGGGTGTCCGGGTTAAGCATGAGCGTCTCCAGGGGCAGAATGCGGGTGTCGGGGGGAGACTGAGGGTGTCCGGGGAGAGACTGATGGTGTCTAGGGTGAGTATCACGGTGTTCAGGGGGAGACTGAGTGTGTCCCAGGGGGAGACAGAGGGTGTCCAAGGGGAGACTGAGTGTGTCCCAGGGGGAGACTGAGGGTGTCCGTGGGAGAATGAGGGTGTCTGGGTTTAGACTGAGGGTCTCCAGGAGGAGAATGAGGGTGTCCGGGGGAGACTGAGTGTGTCCAGGGGGAGACTGAGGGCGTCTGGAGGAGACTGAGGTTGTCAAGTGGGAGACTGAGTGAGTCCAGGGGGAGACTGAGGGTGTCCGAGGGGGAGACTGAGGGTGTCCGGGGGTCACTGTGTGTGTCCAGGGGGAGACTGACGGTGTCCCGGGGGAGACTGAGGATGTCCATTGGGAGACTGATGATATCTGGGGGAGAATGAGGGTGTCTTTGAGGTGACTGAGTGTGTCCGAGGTGAGACTGAGGTTGTCTGGTGTTAGAGTGAGGGTGTCCAGGGGAGACTGAGGGTGTCCAGGGAGAGACTGAGGGTGTCCAGGGGACACTGAGAGTGTCCGAGCGGAGCTTGAGGGTGTTCAGTGTTAGGCTGAGGGTCTCCATGTGGAGACTGAGTGTGTCCAGGAGAGACTAAGTGTGTCCTATGTTGAGACTGAGGGTGTCCGGGGGGGACTGAGGGTGTCCAGGGGGAGACTGAGTATGTCCAAGTGGAAACTGAGGGAGTCCAGCAGGGAGACTGAGGGTGTCCAGCAGGGAGACTGAGGGTGTCCAGCAGGGAGACTGGGTGTCCAGGGGGAGACTGAGGGTGGCAAAGTGGAGACTGAGAGTGTCCGGGGGTGACTGAGGGTGTCCAGGGGGAGACTGAGTGTCCAAGTGGTGACTGAGGGTGTCCAGGGGGAGACTGAGGGTGTCCAGGGGAGGACTGAGGGTGTCCAGGGGGAGACTGAGGGTGTCCAGGGGGAGACTGAGGGTGTCCAGGGGGAGACTGAGGGTCCAAGTGGAGACTGATGTGTCCAGCAGGGAGACTGAGTGTAAGCAAGTGCAGACTGAGGATGACTAGGGAATGATTGAGGGTGTCCGGGGGGAGTCTGAGGGTTGCCAGGGGGAGACTGAGTGTCTCCGGAGGGGAGATGGAGGGTGTCCAAGAGGGAGGATGAGGGTGGCCAAGTGGAGACTGATGAGTCCAGGGGGAGACTGAGGGTGTCCTGGGGGGAGAGTGACGGTGCCCGAGGGGAGACTGAGGGTGTCCAGGTTGAGACTGAGGGTGCACAGGGAAAGGCTGAGGGTGTCCGAGGGGAGACTGAGGAAGTCCGAGGAGGAGATTGAGGGTGTCCAGTGGTTACTGAGGGTGCCCGAGTGGAGCCTGAGGGTGTCCAGGGAAAGACTGAGGGTGTCCCTGGGGGAGACTGAGGGTGTCCAGGGGGAGACTGGGTGTGTCCGAGGGGAGACTGAGGGTGTCCAGGAGGGTCTTAGGGTGTCTGAAGGGGAGACTGAGGGTGTCCAAGCGGGAGACTGAGTGTGTCCGGGGGAGACTGAGGGTGTCCCTGGTGGAGACTGAGGGTGTCACTGGGGGAGACTGAGGGTGTCCAGGGGGAGACTGGGTGTGTCCGAGGGGAGACTGAGGGTGTCCGGGAGAGTCTTAGAGTGTCTGAAGGGGAGACTGAGGGTGTCCAAGCGGGAGACTGAGTGTGTCCGGGGGAGACTGAGTGTGTCCAGGGGAGACTGAGGATGTCCCTGGTGGAGACTGAGGGTATCCCTGGGGGAGACTGAGGGTGTCCAGGGGGAGACTGGGTGTGTCCGAGCTGAGACTGAGGGTGTCCGGGAGAGTCGGGTGTCTGAAGGGGAGACTGATGGTGTCCAAGCGGGAGACTGAGAGTGTCCGGGGGAGACTGAGGGTGTCCGAGGAGAAACTGAGGGTGTCAAGATGGTGACTGAGGGTTTCCGGGGTTAGACAGAGAGCGTCCAGTTGAAGACTGAGGGTGTCTGAGGGGGAGACTGAGGGTGTCCGAGGGTGAGACTGAGGGTGTCGAGGGGGAGACTGAGGGTGTCCGAGGGGGAGACTGACGGTGACTGAGTAGAGACTGAGGGTGTCCGGGTTGAGATTGAGGGTGTCCGGGGGGAGGCTAAGGGTGTCCGGGGGTAGACTGAGGGTGTCCAGGGGGAGACTGAGGGTGTCCGGGGGGAGACTGAGGGTGTCCGAGGAGAAACTGAGGGTGTCAAGATGGTGACTGAGGGTTTCCGGGGTTAGACAGAGAGCGTCCAGTTGAAGACTGAGGGTGTCTGAGGGGGAGACTGAGGGTGTCCGAGGGTGAGACTGAGGGTGTCGAGGGGGAGACTGAGGGTGTCCGAGGGCGAGACTGACGGTGACTGAGTAGAGACTGAGGGTGTCCGGGTTGAGACTGAGGGTGTCCGGGGGGAGGCTAAGGGTGTCCGGGGGTAGACTGAGAGTGTCCAGGGGGAGACTGAGGGTGTCCGGGGGGAGACTGAGTGACTCCAAGGGGAGACTGAGGGTGTCCATGAGGAGACTGAGGGTGTCCGAGGGGGAGACTGAGGGTGTCCGAGGGGGAGACTGAGGGTGTCCGAGGGGAGACTGAGAGTGTCCAGGAGAGGCTAAGGGTGTCCAGTGGGAGACTGAAGTTGTCCAGGGGGAGACTGGGTGTGTCTGAGGGGAGACTGAGTGTGTCCGGGGGAGTCTTTGGGTGTCTGAAGGAGACTGAGGGTGTCCAGGGGGAGACTGGGTGTGTCTGAGGGGAGACTGAGGGTGTCCGGGAGAGTCTTTGGGTGTCTGAAGGGGAGACTGAGCGTGTCCAAGCGGGAGACTGAGGGTGTCCGGGGGAGACTGATGGTGTCCCTGGGGGAGACTGAGGGTGTCCGAGGGGAGACTGAGTGTGTCCAGGAGAGACTAAGGGTGTCCAGTGGGAGACTGAAGTTGTCCAGGGGGAGACTGGGTGTGTCCGAGGGGAGACTGAGGGTGTCCGTGGGAGTCTTAGGGTGTCTGAAGGGGAGACTGAGCATGTCCAAGCGGGAGACTGAGGGTATCCGGGGGAGACTGAGTGTGTCCAGGGGAGACTGAGGATGTCCCTGGTGGAGACTGAGGGTATCTCTAAGGGAGACTGAGGGTGTCCAGGGGGAGACTGGGTGTGTCCGAGCTGAGACTGAGGGTGTCCGGGAGAGTCTTAGGCTGTCTGAAGGGGAGACTGAGGGTGTCCAAGCGGGAGACTGAGAGTGTCCGGGGGAGACTGAGGGTGTCCGAGGAGAAACTGAGGGTGTCAAGATGGTGACTGAGGGTTTCCGGGGTTAGACAGAGAGCGTCCAGTTGAAGACTGAGGGTGTCTGAGGGGGAGACTGAGGGTGTCCGAGGGTGAGACTGAGGGTGTCGAGGGGGAGACTGAGGGTGTCCGAGGGGGAGACTGACGGTGACTGAGTAGAGACTGAGGGTGTCCGGGTTGAGACTGAGGGTGTCCGGGGGGAGGCTAAGGGTGTCCGGGTGTAGACTGAGGGTGTCCAGGGGGAGACTGAGGGTGTCCGGGGGGAGACTGAGTGACTCCAGGGGGAGACTGAGGGTGTCCAGGGGGAGACTGAGTGTGTCAGGGGGAGACTGAGGGTCTCCATGGGGAGACTGAGGTTGTCCGAGGGGGAGACTGAGGGTGTCCGAGGGGGAGACTGAGGGTCTCCATGGGGAGACTGAGGGTGTCCGAGGGGAGACTGAAGGTGTCCAGGAGAGACTAAGAGTGTCCAGTGGGAGACTGAAGTTGTCCAGGGGGAGACTGGGTGTGTCTGAGGGGAGACTGAGTGTGTCCAAGCGGGAGACTGAGGGTGTCCGGTGGAGACTGATGGTGTCCCTGGGGGAGACTGAGGGTGTCCAGGGGAGACTGAGTGTGTCCAGGAGAGACTAAGGGTGTCCAGTGGGAGACTGAAGTTGTCCAGAGGGAGACTGGGTGTGTCCGAGGGGAGACTGAGGGTGTCCGGGGGAGTCTTAGGGTGTCTGAAGGGGAGACTGAGCATGTCCAAGCGGGAGACTGAGGGTGTCCGGGGGAGACTGCCGGTGTCCGAGGAGAAACTGAGGATGTCAAGATGGAGACTGAGGGTTTTCCGGGGTTAGACAGATAGCGTCCAGTTTCTCCTGAGGGGGAGACTGAGGTTGTCCGAGGGGGCGATTGAGGGTGTCCGAGATTGAGACTGAGTGTGTCCGGTGGAGACTAAGGGTGTCTGAGGGGGAGAATGAGGGTGTCCGAGGGGGCGACTGAGGGTGGCCCAATGGGAGACTGAGGGTGCCTTGGGGAGTCTCGGGGTGTCCGATGGGTGAATGAGATTCTCAAGGGGCAGACAGAGGATTTCCGCGGGGGAGATTGAGTGTTCCAAAGGGGAGACTGAGGGTGTGCAGGGGGAGACTGAGTGTGTCCCATGCGGAGACTGAGGGTGTCCATGGGGATACTGAGGGTGTCCGAGTGGAGACTGATGTGTCCAGGGGGAGGCTGAGGTTGTCCAAGTGGAGACTGAGGGTGTCCGAGTGGAGACTGATGTGTCCAACAGGGAGACTGAGGGTGTCCATCAGGGAGACTGAGGGTGTCCAAGTGGAGACTGAGGGTGTCCAAGTGGAGACTGAGGGTGTCCAGGGGGAGGCTGAGGGTTTTCAGGGGGAAACTGAGGGTGGCCAATTGGAGACTGAGGGTGTCCAGGGGGAGACTGAGGGTGTCCAGGGGAAGACTGAGGGTGTCCAGGGTGAGACTGAGGGTGTCCAGTGGGAGGCTGAGGGTGTCCAGGGGGAGACTGAGGGTGTCCAGGGGGGGACTGAGGGTGTCCAGGGGGAGACTGAGGGTCCAAGTGGAGACTGATGTGTCCAGCAGGGAGACTGAGTGTAAGCAAGTGCAGACTGAGGGTGACTAGGGAATGATTGAGGGTGTCCAGGGGGAGACTGAGGGTGTCCGGGGCAGACTGAGTGTGTCCTATGTTGAGACTGAGGGTGTCCAGGGGGAGATGGAGGGTGTCCAGTGGGAGACTGAGGGTGTCCTGGGGGAGACTGAGGGTGTCCAGTGGGAGACTGAGGGTGTCCAGGGGGTGACTGAGGGTGGCCAAGTGGAGACTGAGTGTCCAAGTGGAGACTAAGGGTCCAAGTGGAGACTGAGGGTCCAAGTGGAGACTGAGGGTGACCAAGTGGAGACTGAGGGAGTCCAGTGGGAGACTGAGGGTGTCCAGGGGGAGACTGAGGGTCCAAGTGGAGACTGATGTGTCCAACAGGGAGACTGAGTGTAAGCAAGTGGAGACTGAGGGTGACTAGGGAATGATTGAGGGTGTCCGGGGGGAGATTGAGCATCTCCGGAGGGGAGTTGGAGGGTGTCCAAGAGGGAGGCTGAGGGTGGCCAAGTGGAGACTGATATGTCCAGGGGGGAGATTGAGGCTGTCCAAGAGGGAGACTGAGAGTGTTCAAGGGGAGACTGAGTGCGCCCAGGTTGAGGCTGACGGTCTCCGG
Organism: Isurus oxyrinchus; assembly: GCA_026770705.1. Taxonomy (NCBI): domain Eukaryota; kingdom Metazoa; phylum Chordata; class Chondrichthyes; order Lamniformes; family Lamnidae; genus Isurus; species Isurus oxyrinchus. Next base: position 290,221 of record JANJGN010000068.1, read on the forward strand.
GGGGAGGCTAAGGGTGTCCGGGGGTAGACTGAGGGTGTCCAGGGGGAGACTGAGGCTGTCCGGGAGGAGACTGAGTGACTCCAGGGGGAGACTGAGGGTGTCCAGGGGGAGACTGAGGGTGTCCGAGGGGGAGACTGAGGGTGTCTGGGGGAGACTGAGGGTGTCCAGGGGAGACTGAGGGTTTCCAGGGGGAGACTGATGGTCTCCATGAGGAGACTGAGGGTGTCCAGGGGGAGACTGAGGGTCTCCATATGGAGACTGAGGGTGTCCAGGAGAGACTAAGGGTTTCCAGTGGGAGACTGAAGTTGTCCAGGGGGAGACTGGGTGTGTCCGAGGTTAGACAAAGGGTGTTCAGGAGAGTCTTAGGGTGTCTGAAGGGGAGACTGAGCGTGTCCAAGCGGGAGACTGAGGGTGTCCGGGGGAGACTGATGGTGTCCGAGGAGAAACTGAGGGTGTCAAGATGGAGACTGAGGGTTTCCGGGGTTAGACAGAGAGCGTCCAGTTTCCCCTGAGGGGGAGACTGAGGGTGTCTGAGGGGGAGAATGAGGGTGTCCGAGGGGGCGACTGAGGGTGTCCCAAGGGGAGGCTGAGGGTGCCTTGTGGAGTCTCAGGGTGTCCGATGGGTGAATGAGATTGTCAAGGGGCAGACAGAGGATGTCCGCGGGGGAGATTGAGTGTTCCAAATGGGAGACTGACAGTGTCCGGGGGGAGACTGTGGGTGTCCAGAGGGAGACAGAGGGCGTCCAGGTTGAGAATGAGGGTGTCCCTGGGGGAGACTGAGGGTGTCCGAGGTGAGATTGAGGGTGTCCAAGGCGAGACTGAGGGTGTCCGGGGGAGACTGAGGGTGTCCGAGGTGAGACTGAGGGTGTGCGAGGTGAGACTGAGGGTGTCCGAGGTGAGGCTGAGGGTGTCCGGGTTGAGACTGAGGGTGTCTGGTTGAGACTGAGGGTGTCCGGAGGGAGGCTGAGGGTGTCCGGGGAGAGACTGAGTGAGTCAAGGGGGAGAGTCAGGGTGTCCAGGGGGAGACTGAGGGTGTCCATGGGGAGACTGATGGTATCTGGGGGAGACTGAGGGTGTCCATGAAGAGACTGGGGGTGTCCGAGGGGAGACTGAGGGTGTCCAAGTGGAGACTAAATGTGTCCAAATGGAGACTGAGGGTCCAAGTGGAGACTGATGTGTGCAGGGGGAGACTGAGTGTAAGCAAGTGGAGACTGAGGGTGACTAGGGAATGATTGAGGGTGTCCGGCGTGAGACTGAGTGTCTCCGGAGGGGAGTAGGTGGGTGTCCAAGAGGGAGGCTGAGGGTGGCCAAGTGGAGACTGATGTGTCCAGGGGGAGACTGAGGGTGTCCTGGGGGGAGAGTAACGGTGCCCGAGGGGAGACTGAGGGTGTCCTGGGGGGAGAATGACGGTGCCCGAGGGGAGACTGAGGGTGTCCTGGGGGGAGACTGACGGTGCCCGAGGGGAGACTGAGTGCATCCAGGTTGAGACTGAGGGTGTCCGGGTTGAGACTGAGGGTGTACAGCGGGATGCTAAGGGTGTCCGGGGGGAGACTGAGGGTGTCCAGGGGGAGACTGAGGGTGTCCGGGGGGAGACTGAGGGTGTCCAGGGGGAGACTGAGGGTGTCCAGGGGGAGACTGAGGGTCCAAGTGGAGACTGATGTGTCCAACAGGGAGACTGAGTGTAAGCAAGTGGAGACTGAGGGTGACTAGGTAATGATTGAAGGTGGCCAGGGGGAGACTGAGTGTCTCCGGAGGGGAGTTGGAGGGTGTCCAAGAGGGAGGCTGAGTGTGGCCAAGTGGAGACTGATGTGTCCAGGGGGAGACTGAGGGTGTCCTGGGGGGAGACTGACGGTGCCCGAGGGGAGACTGAGGGTGTCCTGGGGGGAGAGTGACCGTGCCTGAGTGGAGACTGAGTGCGTCCAGGTTGAGACTGAGGGTGAACAGGTTGAGACTGAGGGTGTCCGGGGGGAGGCTAAGGGTGTCCGGGGGTAGACTGAGAGACTCCAGGGGGAGACTGAGGGTGTCCAGGGGGAGACTGAGGGTGTCCGAGGGGGAGACTGAGGGAGTCTGGGGGAGACTGAGGGTGTCCAGGGGAGACTGAGGGTGTCCAGGGGGAGACTGAGGGTCTCCATGGGGAGACTGAGGGTGTCCGAGGGGAGACTGAGGGTGTCCAGGAGAGACTAAGTGTGTCCAGTGGGAGACTGAAGTTGTCCAGGGGGAGACTGGGTGTGTCCGAGGGGAGACTGAGGGTGTCCAGGAGAGTCTTAGGTTGTCAGAAGGGGAGACTGAGTGTGTCCAAACGGGAGACTGAGCGTGTCCGGGGGAGACTGATGGTGTCCGAGGAGAAACTGAGGGTGTCAAGATGGAGACTGAGGGTTTCCGGGGTTAGACAGATAGCGTCCAGTTTCCCCTGAGGGGGAGACTGAGGTTGTCCGAGGGGGCGATTGAGGGTGTCCGAGGTTGAGACTGAATGTGTCCGGGGGAGACTGAGGGTGTCTGAGGGGGAGAATGAGGGTGTCCGAGGGGGCGACTGAGGGTGTCCCAAGGGGAGACTGAGGGTGCCTTGGGGAGTCTCGGGGTGTCCGATGGGTGAATGAGATTCTCAAGGGGCAGACAGAGGATGTCCGCGGGGGAGATTGAGTGTTCCAAATGGGAGACTGACAGTGTCCGGGGGGAGACTGTGGGTGTCCAGAGGGAGACAGAGGGCGTCCAGGTTGAGACTGAGGGTGTCCCTGGGGGAGACTGAGGGTGTCCGAGGTGAGATTGAGGGTGTCCAAGGCGAGACTGAGGGTGTCCGGGGGAGACTGAGGGTGTCCGAGGTGAGACTGAGGGTGTGCGAGGTGAGACTGAGGGTGTCCGAGGTGAGGCTGAGGGTGTCCGGGTTGAGACTGAGGGTGTCTGGTTGAGACTGAGGGTGTCCGGAGGGAGGCTGAGGGTGTCCGGGGAGAGACTGAGTGAGTCAAGGGGGAGAGTCAGGGTGTCCAGGGGGAGACTGAGGGTGTCCATGGGGAGACTGATGGTATCTGGGGGAGACTGAGGGTGTCCATGAAGAGACTGGGGGTGTCCGAGGGGAGACTGAGGGTGTCCAAGTGGAGACTAAATGTGTCCAAATGGAGACTGAGGGTCCAAGTGGAGACTGATGTGTGCAGGGGGAGACTGAGTGTAAGCAAGTGGAGACTGAGGGTGACTAGGGAATGATTGAGGGTGTCCGGCGTGAGACTGAGTGTCTCCGGAGGGGAGTAGGTGGGTGTCCAAGAGGGAGGCTGAGGGTGGCCAAGTGGAGACTGATGTGTCCAGGGGGAGACTGAGGGTGTCCTGGGGGGAGAGTAACGGTGCCCGAGGGGAGACTGAGGGTGTCCTGGGGGGAGAATGACGGTGCCCGAGGGGAGACTGAGGGTGTCCTGGGGGGAGACTGACGGTGCCCGAGGGGAGACTGAGTGCATCCAGGTTGAGACTGAGGGTGTCCGGGTTGAGACTGAGGGTGTACAGCGGGATGCTAAGGGTGTCCGGGGGGAGACTGAGGGTGTCCAGGGGGAGACTGAGTGTGTCCGGGGGGAGACTGAGGGTGTCCAGGGGGAGACTGAGGGTGTCCAGGGGGAGACTGAGGGTCCAAGTGGAGACTGATGTGTCCAACAGGGAGACTGAGTGTAAGCAAGTGGAGACTGAGGGTGACTAGGTAATGATTGAAGGTGGCCAGGGGGAGACTGAGTGTCTCCGGAGGGGAGTTGGAGGGTGTCCAAGAGGGAGGCTGAGTGTGGCCAAGTGGAGACTGATGTGTCCAGGGGGAGACTGAGGGTGTCCTGGGGGGAGACTGACGGTGCCCGAGGGGAGACTGAGGGTGTCCTGGGGGGAGAGTGACCGTGCCTGAGTGGAGACTGAGTGCGTCCAGGTTGAGACTGAGGGTGAACAGGTTGAGACTGAGGGTGTCCGGGGGGAGGCTAAGGGTGTCCGGGGGTAGACTGAGAGACTCCAGGGGGAGACTGAGGGTGTCCAGGGGGAGACTGAGGGTGTCCGAGGGGGAGACTGAGGGAGTCTGGGGGAGACTGAGGGTGTCCAGGGGAGACTGAGGGTGTCCAGGGGGAGACTGAGGGTCTCCATGGGGAGACTGAGGGTGTCCGAGGGGAGACTGAGGGTGTCCAGGAGAGACTAAGTGTGTCCAGTGGGAGACTGAAGTTGTCCAGGGGGAGACTGGGTGTGTCCGAGGGGAGACTGAGGGTGTCCAGGAGAGTCTTAGGTTGTCAGAAGGGGAGACTGAGTGTGTCCAAGCGGGAGACTGAGCGTGTCCGGGGGAGACTGATGGTGTCCGAGGAGAAACTGAGGGTGTCAAGATGGAGACTGAGGGTTTCCGGGGTTAGACAGATAGCGTCCAGTTTCCCCTGAGGGGGAGACTGAGGTTGTCCGAGGGGGCGATTGAGGGTGTCCGAGGTTGAGACTGAATGTGTCCGGGGGAGACTGAGGGTGTCTGAGGGGGAGAATGAGGGTGTCCGAGGGGGCGACTGAGGGTGTCCCAAGGGGAGACTGAGGGTGCCTTGGGGAGTCTCGGGGTGTCCGATGGGTGAATGAGATTCTCAAGGGGCAGACAGAGGATGTCCGCGGGGGACATTGAGTGTTCCAAATGGGAGACTGAGGGTTTGTAGGAGGAGACTGAGTGTGTCCCATGCGGAGACTGAGGGTGTCCAGGGGGGAGACTGTGGGTGTCCAGGGGGAGACTGAGGGCATCCAGGTTGAGACTGAGGGTGACCCTGGGGGAGACTGAGGGTGTCCGAGGTGAAACTGAGGGTGTCCGAGGTGAGACTGAAGGTGTCCAGGGGGAGACTGAGGGTGTCCGAGGTGAGACTGAGGGTGTCCGATGTGAGACTGAGGGTGTCCAAGTGGAGACTGATGTGTCCAGGAGGAGACTGAGGGTCCAAGTGGAGACTGAGGGTCCAAGTGGAGACTGATGTGTCCAACAGGGAGACTGAGTGTAAGCAAGTGGAGACTGAGGGTGACTAGGGAATGATTGAGGGTGTCCGGGGGGAGACTGAGTGTCTCCGGAGGGGAGTTGGAGGGTGTCCAAGAGGGTGGCTGAGGGTGGCCAAGTGGAGACTGATGTGTCCAGGGGGAGACTGAGGGTGTCCTGGGGGGAGAGTGACGGTGCCCGAGGGGAGACTAAGGGTGTCCTGGGGGGAGAGTGACGGTGCCCGAGGGGAGACTGAGTGCATCCAGATTGAGACTGAGGGTGTCCGGGTTGAGACTGAGGGTGTCCGGGGGAGACTCAGGGTGTCTGAGGGGGAGACTGAGGGTGTCTGTGGGAGACTGAGGGTGTCCATGGGAGACTGAGTGTGTCCGGGGGGAGACTGAGGGTCTCCATGGGGAGACTGAGGTTGTCCAAGGGGAGACTGAGGGTTTCCAGGAGAGACTGAGGGAGTCCGGTGGAGACTGACGGTGTCCGAGGAGAAACTGAGGGTGTCAAGATGGAGACTGAGGGTTTCCGGTGTTAGATAGATAGCGTCCAGTTTCTCCTGAGGGGGAGACTGAGGTTGTCCGAGGGGGCGATTGAGGGTGTCCGAGGTTGAGACTGAGTGTGTCCGGGGGAGACTGAGGGTGTCTGAGGGGGAGACTGAGGGTGTCTGAGGGGGGGAATGAGGGTGTCCTAAGGGGAGCCTGAGGGTGCCTTGGGGAGTCTCAGGGTGTCCGATGGGTGAATGAGATTCTCAAGGGGCAGACAGAGGATGTCCGCGGGGGAGATTGAGTGTTCCAAATGGGAGACTGAGGGTGTGTAGGAGGAGACTGAGTGTGTCCCATGCGGAGACTGAGGGTGTCCAGGGGGGAGACTGTGGGTGTCCAGGGGGAGACTGAGGGCATCCAGGTTGAGACTGAGGGTGACCCTGGGGGAGACTGAGGGTGTCCGAGGTGAAACTGAGGGTGTCCGAGGTGAGACTGAAGGTGTCCAGGGGGAGACTGAGGGTGTCCAAGTGGAGTCTGAGTGTGTCCAGGAGGAGACTGAACGCCTCCAATTGGAAACTGAGGGTCCAAGTGGAGACTGAGGGTGTCCAGGGGGAGACTGAGTGTGACCAAGGGGAGACTGAGGGTGTCCGGTGGAGACTGAGGGTGTCCAAGTGGAGACTGAGGGTCCAAGTGGCAACTGAGGGTCCAAGTGGAGACTGATGTGTCCAGGAGGAGACTGAGTGTAAGCAAGTGGAGACTGAGGGTGACTAGGGAATGACTGAGGGTGTCCGGGGGGAGACTGAGTGTCTCCGGAGGGGAGTTGGAGGGTGTCCAAGAGGGAGGCTGAGGGTGGCCAAGTGGAGACTGATGTGTCCAGGGGGAGACTGAGGGTGTCCTGGGGGGAGAGTGACAGTGCCCGAGGGGAGACTGAGGGTGTCCTGGGGGGAGAGTGACAGTGCCCGAGGGGAGACTGAGGGTGTCCTGGGGGGAGAGTGACGGTTCCCGAGGGGAGACTGAGTGCGTCCATGTTGAGACTGAGGGTGTCCGGGCTGAGATTGAGGGTGTCCGGGGGGAGGCTAAGGGTGTCCGGGGGTAGACTGAGGGTGTCCAGGGGGAGACTGAGTGACTCCGGGGGGGGGAGTGAGGGTGTCCAAGTGGAGACTGATGTGTCCAGGAGGAGACTGAGGGTCCAAGTGGAGACTGATGGTCCAAGTGGAGACTGAGGGTCCAAGTGGAGAATGATGTGTCCAACAGGGAGACTGAGTGTAAGCAAGTGGAGACTGAGGGTGACTAGGGAATGATTGAGGGTGTCCGGGGGGAGACTGAGTGTCTCCGGAGGGGAGTTGGAGGGTGTCCAAGAGGGAGGCTGAGGGTGGCCAAGTGGAGACTGAGGGTGTCCTGGGGGGAGACTGACGGTGCCCGAGGGGAGACTGAGGGTGTCCTGGGGGGAGAGTGACCGTGCCTGAGGGGAGACTGAGTGCGTTCAGGTTGAGACTAAGGGTGACCAGGTTGAGACTGAGGGTGTCTGGGGGGAGGCTAAGGGTGTCCGGGGGTAGACTGAGTGACTCCAGGGGGAGACTGAGGGTGTCCAGGGGAGACTGAGGGTGTCCGAGGGGGAGACTGTGGGAGTCTGGGGGAGACTGAGGGTGTCCAGGGGAGACTGAGGGTGTCCAGGGGGAGACTGAGGGTCTCCATGGGGAGACTGAGGGTGTCCGAGGGGAGACTGAGGGTGTCCAGGAGAGTCTTAGGTTGTCAGAAGGGGAGACTGAGTGTGTCCAAGCGGGAGACTGAGCGTGTCCGGTGGAGTCTGATGGTGTCCGAGGAGAAACTGAGGGTGTCAAGATGGAGACTGAGGGTTTCCGGGGTTAGACAGATAGCGTCCAGTTTCCCCTGAGGGGGAGACTGAGGTTGTCCGAGGGGGTGATTGAGGGTGTCCGAGGTTGAGACTGAATGTGTCCGGGGGAGACTGAGGGTGTCTGAGGGGGAGAATGAGGGTGTCCGAGGGGGCGACTGAGGGTGTCCCAAGGGGAGACTGAGGATGCCTTGGGGAGTCTCGGGGTTTCCGATGGGTGAATGAGATTCTCAAGGGGCAGACAGAGGATGTCTGCGGGGGAGATTGAGTGTTCCAAATGGGAGACTGAGGGTGTGTAGGAGGAGACTGAGTGTGTCCCATGCGGAGACTGAGGGTGTCCAGGGGGGAGACTGTGGGTGTCCAGGGGGAGACTGAGGGCATCCAGGTTGAGACTGAGGGTGACCCTGGGGGAGACTGAGGGTGTCCGAGGTGAAACTGAGGGTGTCCGAGGTGAGACTGAAGGTGTCCAGGGGGAGACTGAGGGTGTCCGAGGTGAGACTGAGGGTGTCCGATGTGAGACTGAGGGTGTCCAAGTGGAGACTGATGTGTCCAGGAGGAGACTGAGGGTCCAAGTGGAGACTGAGGGTCCAAGTGGAGACTGATGTGTCCAACAGGGAGACTGAGTGTAAGCAAGTGGAGACTGAGGGTGACTAGGGAATGATTGAGGGTGTCCGGGGGGAGACTCAGTGTCTCCGGAGGGGAGTTGGAGGGTGTCCAAGAGGGTGGCTGAGGGTGGCCAAGTGGAGACTGATGTGTCCAGGGGGAGACTGAGGGTGTCCTGGGGGGAGAGTGACGGTGCCCGAGGGGAGACTAAGGGTGTCCTGGGGGGAGAGTGACGGTGCCCGAGGGGAGACTGAGTGCATCCAGGTTGAGACTGAGGGTGTCCGGGTTGAGACTGAGGGTGTCCGGGGGGAGGCTAAGGGTGTCCGGGGGTAGACTGAGGGTGTCCAGGGGGAGACTGAGGGTGTCCGGGTGGAGACTGAGTGACTCCAGGAGGAGACTGAGGGTGTCCGGGGGAGACTCAGGGTGTCTGAGGGGGAGTCTGAGGGTGTCTGTGGGAGACTGAGGGTGTCCATGGGAGACTGAGTGTGTCCGGGGGGAGACTGAACGTCTCCATGGGGAGACTGAGGTTGTCCGAGGGGAGACTGAGGGTTTCCAGGAGAGACTGAGGGTGTCCGAGGGGAGACTGATGGTGTCCGAGGAGAAACTGAGGGTGTCAAGATGGAGACTGAGGGTTTCCGGGGTTAGATAGATAGCGTCCAGTTTCCCCTGAGGGGGAGACTGAGGTTGTCCGAGGGGGCGATTGAGGGTGTCCGAGGTTGAGACTGAGTGTGTCTGGGGGAGACTGAGCGTGTCTGAGGGGGAGACTGAGGGTGTCTGAGGGGGGGAATGAGGGTGTCCTAAGGGGAGCCTGAGGGTGCCTTGGGGAGTCTCAGGGTGTCCGATGGGTGAATGAGATTCTCAAGGGGCAGACAGAGGATGTCCGCGGGGGAGATTGAGTGTTCCAAATGGGAGACTGAGGGTGTGTAGGGGGAGACTGAGTGTGTCCCATGCGGAGACTGAGGGTGTCCAGGGGGGAGACTGTGGGTGTCCAGGGGGAGACTGAGGGTGTCCAGGGGGGAGACAGTGGGTGTCCAGGGGGAGACTGAGGGTGTCCGATGGGGAGACTGAGGGTGTGCAGGGGGAGACTGAGGGTGTCCAGGGGGGAGACTGTGGGTGTCCAGGGGGAGAATGTGGGTGTCCAGGTTGAGACTGAGGGTGTCCAAGTGGAGTCTGAGTGTGTCCGGGGGGAGACTGAGGGTGTCCAGGTTGAGACTGAGGGTGTCCAAGTGGAGTCTGAGTGTGTCCAGGAGGAGACTGAGGGTCCAAGTGGCAACTGAGGGTCCAAGTTGGGACTGATGTGTCCAGGGGGAGACTGAGTGTAAGCAAGTGGAGACTGAGGGTGACTAGGGAATGACTGAGGGTGTCCAAGTGGAGACTGAGTGTCTCCGGAGGGGAGTTGGAGGGTGTCCAAGAGGGAGGCTGAGGGTGGCCAAGTGGAGACTGATGTGTCCAAGGGGAGACTGAGGGTTTCCTGGGGGGAGAGTGACGGTGCCCGAGGGGAGACTGAGGGTGTCCTGGGGGGAGAGTGACAGTGCCCGAGGGGAGACTGAGGGTGTCCTAGGGGGAGAGTGACGGTGCCCGAGGGGACACTGAGTGCGTCCATGTTGAGACTGAGGGTGTCCGGGTTGAGATTGAGGGTGTCCGGGGGGAGGCTAATGGTGTCCGGGGGTAGACTGAGGGTGTCCAGGGGGAGAGTGAGTGACTCCGGGGGGGAGAGTGAGGGTGTCCAAGTGGAGACTGATGTGTCCAGGAGGAGACTGAGGGTCCAAGTGGAGACTGAGGGTCCAAGTGGAGACTGATGGTCCAAGTGGAGACTGAGGGTCCAAGTGGAGTTTGATGTGTCCAACAGGGAGACTGAGTGTAAGCAAGTGGAGACTGAGGGTGACTAGGGAATGATTGAGGGTGTCCGGGGGGAGACTGAGTGTCTCTGGAGGGGAGTTGGAGGGTGTCCAAGAGGGAGGCTGAGGGTGGCCAAGTGGAGACTGATGTGTCCAGGGGGAGACTGAGGGTGTCCTGGGGGGAGAGTGACGGTGCCCGAGGGGAGAATAAGGGTGCCTTGGGGAGTCTCGGGGTGTCCGATGGGTGAATGAGATTCTCAAGGGGCAGACAGAGGATGTCCGTGGGGGAGACTGAGTGTTCCAAATGGGAGACTGAGGGTGTGTAGGAGGTGACTGAGTGTGTCCCATGTGGAGACTGAGGGTGTCCAGGGGAGAGACTGTGGGTGTCCAGGGGGAGACTGAGGGCATCCAGGTTGAGACTGAGGGTGACTGTGGGGGAGACTGAGGGTGTCCGAGGTGAAACTGATGGTGTCCGCGGTGAGACTGAAGGTGTCCAGGGGGAGACTGAGGGTGTCCGAGGTGAGACTGAGGGTGTCCGAGGTGAGACTGAGGGTGTCCAAGTGGAGACTGATGTGTCCAGGAGGAGACTGAGGGTCCAAGTGGAGACTGAGGGTCGAAGTGGAGACTGATGTGTCCAACAGGGAGACTGAGTGTAAGCAAGTGGAGACTGAGGGTGACTAGGGAATGATTGAGGGTGTCCGGGGGGAGACTGAGTGTCTCCGGAGAAGAGTTGGAGGGTGTCCAAGAGGGAGGCTGAGGGTGGCCAAGTGGAGACTGATGTGTCCTGGGGGGAGAGTGACCGTGCCTGAGGGGAGACTGAGTGCGTCCAGGTTGAGACTGAGGGTGACCAGGTTGAGACTGAGGGTGTCCGGGGGGAGGCTAAGTGTGTCCGGGGGTAGACTGAGTGACTCCAGGGGGAGACTGAGGGTGTCCAGGGGGAGACTGAGGGTGTCTGAGGGGTGGACTGACGGTGTCTGGGGGAGACTGAGGGTGTCCATGGGAGACTGAGGGTGTCTGAGGGGTGGACTGAGGGTGTCTGGGGGAGACTGAGGGTGTCCATGGGAGACTGAGTGTGTCCGGGGGGAGACTGAGGGTCTCCATGGGGAGACTGAGGTTGTCCGAGGGGAGACTGAGGGTTTCCAGGAGAGACTGAGGGTGTCCAGGGGGAGACTGAGGGTGTCTGAGGGGTGGACTGAGGGTGTCTGGGGGAGACTGAGGGTGTCCATGGGAGACTGAGTGTGTCCGGGGGGAGACTGAGGGTCTCCATGGGGAGACTGAGGTTGTCCGAGGGGAGACTGAGGGTTTCCAGGAGAGATAGCGTCCAGTTTCCCCTGAGTGGGAGACTGAGGTTGTCCGAGTGGGCGATTGAGGGTGTCCGAGGTTGAGACTGAGTGTGTCCGGGGGAGACTGAGGGTGTCTGAGGGGGAGTCTGAGGGTGTCCGAGGGGGCGACTGAGGGTGTCCTAAGGGGAGCCTGAGGGTGCCTTGGGGAGTCTCAGGGTTTCCGATGGGTGAATGAGATTCTCAAGGGGCCGACAGATGATGTCCGCGGGGGAGTGTTCCAAATGGGAGACTGAGGGTGTGCAGGGGGAGACTGAGTGTGTCCCATGCGGAGACTGTGGGTGTCCAGGGGGAGACTGAGGGTGTCCAGGGGGGAGACTGTGGGTGTCCAGGGGGAGACTGAGGGTGTCCGTTGGGGAGACTGAGGGTGTGCAGGGGGAGACTGAGTGTGTCCAGGGGGAGACTGAGGGTGTCCAGGGGGAGACTGGGGGTGTCCAGGGGGAGACTGAGGGTGTCCAGGGGGAGACTGAGGGTGTCCAGGGGGAGATTGAGGGTGTCCGATGGGGAGGCTGAGTGTGTGCAGGGGGAGACTGAGGGTGTCCGTTGGGGAGACTGAGGGTGTGCAGGGGGAGACTGAGTGTGTCCAGGGGGAGACTGAGGGTGTCCAGGGGGAGACTGGGGGTGTCCAGGGGGAGACTGAGGGTGTCCAGGGGGAGACTGAGGGTGTCCAGGGGGAGATTGAGGGTGTCCGATGGGGAGACTGAGGGTGTCCAGGGGATGGGATTTTGGGTGTCCAGGGGGAGACTGAGGGTGTCCGGGGGGAGACTGAGGGTGTCCAGGTTGAGACTGAGGGTGACCAAGTGGAGTCTGAGTGTGTCCGGGGGGAGACTGAGGGTGTCCAGGTTGAGACTGAGGGTGTCCAAGTGGAGTCTGAGTGTATCCAGGAGGAGACTGAACGTGTCCAAGTGGAAAGTGAGGGTCCAAGTGGAGATTGAGCGTGCCCAAGGAAAGACTGAGGGTATCCGTGGGGTAGACTGAGGGTGTCCAGGGAGAGACTGAGGGTGTCCGGGAGAGACTGAGGTTGTCTGAGGGGGAGACTGAGGGAGTCCGGGATGTGACTGATTTTATCCAATGGGAGACTGGGTGTGTCCAGGGGGGAGACTGAGGCTGTCCAGGGGGGAGACTGAGGGTGTCCAAGGAAAGACTGAGGGTATCCGTGGGGTAGACTGAGGGTGTCCCTGGGGGAGACTGAGGGTGTCCAGGGGGAGACTGAGGGTGTCCGGGAGAGACTGAGGTTGTCTGAGGGGGAGACTGAGGGAGTCCGGGATGTGACTGATTTTATCCAATGGGAGACTGAGGGTGTCCGAGGGGGAGACTGAGGGTGTCTGAAGGGGAGAATGAGGGTGTGCGGGGTGAGACTGAGGGTGTCCCAAGGGGAGACTGAGGGTGCCTTGGGGAGTCTCAGGGTGTCCGATGGGTGAATGAGATTCTCAAGGGGCAGACAGAGGATGTCGGCGGGGGAGATTGAGTGTTCCAAAGGGGAGACTGAGGGTGTGCAGGGGGAGATTGAGTGTGTCCCATGCGGAGACTGAGGGTGTCCAGGGGGGAGACAGTGGGTATCCAGGGGGTGACTGAGGGTGTCCGATGGGGAGACTGAGGGTGTGCAGGGGGAGACTGAGGGTGTCCAGGCGGAGACTTTGGGTGTCCAGGGGGAGACTGAGGGTGTCCAGGGGGAGAGTGAGCATGTCCAAGGGGAGACTGAGTGTTCAAGTGGAGACTGAGGGTGTCCAGGGGGAGACTGAGGGTCCAAGTGGAGACTGATGTGTCCAGCAGGGAGACTGAGTGTAAGCAAGTGGAGACTGAGGGTGACTAGGGAATGACTGAGGGTGGCCGGGGGAGTCTGAGGGTGGCCAGTGGGAGACTGAGTGTCTCCGGAGGGGAGATAGAGGGTGTCCAAGTGGGAGGCTGAGGGTGGCCAAGAGGAGACTAATGTGTCCAGGGGGAGACTGAGGCTGTCTGAGGGGAGACTGAGGGTGTCCAGTTTGAGACTGAGGGTGTCCAGGGGGGAGACTGAGGGTGTCCAAGGAATGACTGAGGTTGTCCCTGGGGGAGACTGAGGGTGTCCCTGGGGGAGAGTGAGGGTGTCCAGGGGGAGACTGAGTGTGTCCCATGCGGAGACTGAGGGTCCAGAGGGGAGACAGTGGGTGTCCAAGGGGAGACTGAGGGTGTCCAATGGGGAGACTGAGGGAGTGCAGGGGGAGACTGAGGGTGTCCAGGGGGAGACTGAGGGTGTCCGAGGGGGAGACTGAGGGTGTCCGAGGGGGAGACCGATGCTGTCTGAAGGGGAGAATGAGGGTGTGCGGGGTGAGACTGAGGGTGTCCGAGGGGGAGACTGAGGGTGCCTTGGGGAGTCTCAGGGTTTCCGATGGGTGAATGAGATTCTCAAGGGGCAGACAGAGGATGTCCGCGGGGGAGATTGAGTGTTCCAAAGGGGAGACTGAGGGTTTGCAGGGGGCGACTGAGTGTGTCCCATCCGGAGACTGAGGGTGTCCAGGGGGGAGACAGTGGGTGTCCAGGGGGAGACTGAGGGTGTCCGATGGGGAGACTGAGGGTGTGCAGGGGGAGACTGAGGGTGTCCAGGGGGAGACTGAGGGTGTCCAGGGGGAGACTGAGGGTGTCCAGGGGGAGAGTGAGCGTATCCAGGGGGAGACTGAGTGTTCAAGTGGAGACTGAGGGTGTCCGAGGTGAGGCTGAGGGTGTCCGGGTTGAGACTGAGGGTGTCTGGTTGAGACTGAGGGTGTCCGGAGGGAGGCTGAGGGTGTCCGGGGAGAGACTGAGTGAGTCAAGGGGGAGAGTCAGGGTGTCCAGGGGGAGACTGAGGGTGTCCATGGGGAGACTGATGGTATCTGGGGGAGACTGAGGGTGTCCATGAAGAGACTGGGGGTGTCCGAGGGGAGACTGAGGGTGTCCAAGTGGAGACTAAATGTGTCCAAATGGAGACTGAGGGTCCAAGTGGAGACTGATGTGTGCAGGGGGAGACTGAGTGTAAGCAAGTGGAGACTGAGGGTGACTAGGGAATGATTGAGGGTGTCCGGCGTGAGACTGAGTGTCTCCGGAGGGGAGTAGGTGGGTGTCCAAGAGGGAGGCTGAGGGTGGCCAAGTGGAGACTGATGTGTCCAGGGGGAGACTGAGGGTGTCCTGGGGGGAGAGTAAAGGTGCCCGAGGGGAGACTGAGGGTGTCCTGGGGGGAGAATGACGGTGCCCGAGGGGAGACTGAGGGTGTCCTGGGGGGAGACTGACGGTGCCCGAGGGGAGACTGAGTGCATCCAGGTTGAGACTGAGGGTGTCCGGGTTGAGACTGAGGGTGTACAGCGGGATGCTAAGGGTGTCCGGGGGGAGACTGAGGGTGTCCAGGGGGAGACTGAGTGTGTCCGGGGGGAGACTGAGGGTGTCCAGGGGGAGACTGAGGGTGTCCAGGGGGAGACTGAGGGTCCAAGTGGAGACTGATGTGTCCAACAGGGAGACTGAGTGTAAGCAAGTGGAGACTGAGGGTGACTAGGTAATGATTGAAGGTGGCCAGGGGGAGACTGAGTGTCTCCGGAGGGGAGTTGGAGGGTGTCCAAGAGGGAGGCTGAGTGTGGCCAAGTGGAGACTGATGTGTCCAGGGGGAGACTGAGGGTGTCCTGGGGGGAGACTGACGGTGCCCGAGGGGAGACTGAGGGTGTCCTGGGGGGAGAGTGACCGTGCCTGAGTGGAGACTGAGTGCGTCCAGGTTGAGACTGAGGGTGAACAGGTTGAGACTGAGGGTGTCCGGGGGGAGGCTAAGGGTGTCCGGGGGTAGACTGAGAGACTCCAGGGGGAGACTGAGGGTGTCCAGGGGGAGACTGAGGGTGTCCGAGGGGGAGACTGAGGGAGTCTGGGGGAGACTGAGGGTGTCCAGGGGAGACTGAGGGTGTCCAGGGGGAGACTGAGGGTCTCCATGGGGAGACTGAGGGTGTCCGAGGGGAGACTGAGGGTGTCCAGGAGAGACTAAGTGTGTCCAGTGGGAGACTGAAGTTGTCCAGGGGGAGACTGGGTGTGTCCGAGGGGAGACTGAGGGTGTCCAGGAGAGTCTTAGGTTGTCAGAAGGGGAGACTGAGTGTGTCCAAGCGGGAGACTGAGGGTGTCCGGTGGAGACTGATGGTGTCCGAGGAGAAACTGAGGGTGTCAAGATGGAGACTGAGGGTTTCCGGGGTTAGACAGATAGCGTCCAGTTTCCCCTGAGGGGGAGACTGAGGTTGTCCGAGGGGGCGATTGAGGGTGTCCGAGGTTGAGACTGAATGTGTCCGGGGGAGACTGAGGGTGTCTGAGGGGGAGAATGAGGGTGTCCGAGGGGGCGACTGAGGGTGTCCCAAGGGGAGACTGAGGGTGCCTTGGGGAGTCTCGGGGTGTCCGATGGGTGAATGAGATTCTCAAGGGGCAGACAGAGGATGTCCGCGGGGGACATTGAGTGTTCCAAATGGGAGACTGAGGGTTTGTAGGAGGAGACTGAGTGTGTCCCATGCGGAGACTGAGGGTGTCCAGGGGGGAGACTGTGGGTGTCCAGGGGGAGACTGAGGGCATCCAGGTTGAGACTGAGGGTGACCCTGGGGGAGACTGAGGGTGTCCGAGGTGAAACGGAGGGTGTCCGAGGTGAGACTGAAGGTGTCCAGGGGGAGACTGAGGGTGTCCGAGGTGAGACTGAGGGTGTCCGATGTGAGACTGAGGGTTTCCAAGTGGAGACTGATGTGTCCAGGAGGAGACTGAGGGTCCAAGTGGAGACTGAGGGTCCAAGTGGAGACTGATGTGTCCAACAGGGAGACTGAGTGTAAGCAAGTGGAGACTGAGGGTGACTAGGGAATGATTGAGGGTGTCCGGGGGGAGACTGAGTGTCTCCGGAGGGGAGTTGGAGGGTGTCCAAGAGGGTGGCTGAGGGTGGCCAAGTGGAGACTGATGTGTCCAGGGGGAGACTGAGGGTGTCCTGGGGGGAGAGTGACGGTGCCCGAGGGGAGACTAAGGGTGTCCTGGGGGGAGAGTGACGGTGCCCGAGGGGAGACTGAGTGCATCCAGATTGAGACTGAGGGTGTCCGGGTTGAGACTGAGGGTGTCCGGGGGAGACTCAGGGTGTCTGAGGGGGAGACTGAGGGTGTCTGTGGGAGACTGAGGGTGTCCATGGGAGACTGAGTGTGTCCGGGGGGAGACTGAGGGTCTCCATGGGGAGACTGAGGTTGTCCAAGGGGAGACTGAGGGTTTCCAGGAGAGACTGAGGGAGTCCGGTGGAGACTGACGGTGTCCGAGGAGAAACTGAGGGTGTCAAGATGGAGACTGAGGGTTTCCGGTGTTAGATAGATAGCGTCCAGTTTCCCCTGAGGGGGAGACTGAGGTTGTCCGAGGGGGCGATTGAGGGTGTCCGAGGTTGAGACTGAGTGTGTCCGGGGGAGACTGAGGGTGTCTGAGGGGGAGACTGAGGGTGTCTGAGGGGGGGAATGAGGGTGTCCTAAGGGGAGCCTGAGGGTGCCTTGGGGAGTCTCAGGGTGTCCGATGGGTGAATGAGATTCTCAAGGGGCAGACAGAGGATGTCCGCGGGGGAGATTGAGTGTTCCAAATGGGAGACTGAGGGTGTGTAGGGGGAGACTGAGTGTGTCCCATGCGGAGACTGAGGGTGTCCAGGGGGGAGACTGTGGGTGTCCAGGGGGACATTGAGTGTTCCAAATGGGAGACTGAGGGTGTGTAGGAGGAGACTGAGTGTGTCCCATGCGGAGACTGAGGGTGTCCAGGGGGGAGACTGTGGGTGTCCAGGGGGAGACTGAGGGCATCCAGGTTGAGACTGAGGGTGACCCTCGGGGAGACTGAGGGTGTCCGAGGTGAAACTGAGGGTGTCCGAGGTGAGACTGAAGGTGTCCAGGGGGAGACTGAGGGTGTCCAAGTGGAGTCTGAGTGTGTCCAGGAGGAGACTGAACGCCTCCAATTGGAAACTGAGGGTCCAAGTGGAGACTGAGGGTGTCCAGGGGGAGACTGAGTGTGACCAAGGGGAGACTGAGGGTGTCCGGTGGAGACTGAGGGTGTCCAAGTGGAGACTGAGGGTCCAAGTGGCAACTGAGGGTCCAAGTGGAGACTGATGTGTCCAGGAGGAGACTGAGTGTAAGCAAGTGGAGACTGAGGGTGACTAGGGAATGACTGAGGGTGTCCGGGGGGAGACTGAGTGTCTCCGGAGGGGAGTTGGAGGGTGTCCAAGAGGGAGGCTGAGGGTGGCCAAGTGGAGACTGATGTGTCCAGGGGGAGACTGAGGGTGTCCTGGGGGGAGAGTGACGGTGCCCGAGGGGAGACTGAGGGTGTCCTGGGGGGAGAGTGACAGTGCCCGAGGGGAGACTGAGGGTGTCCTGGGGGGAGAGTGACGGTTCCCGAGGGGAGACTGAGTGCGTCCATGTTGAGACTGAGGGTGTCCGGGCTGAGATTGAGGGTGTCCGGGGGGAGGCTAAGGGTGTCCGGGGGTAGACTGAGGGTGTCCAGGGGGAGACTGAGTGACTCCGGGGGGGGGAGTGAGGGTGTCCAAGTGGAGACTGATGTGTCCAGGAGGAGACTGAGGGTCCAAGTGGAGACTGATGGTCCAAGTGGAGACTGAGGGTCCAAGTGGAGAATGATGTGTCCAACAGGGAGACTGAGTGTAAGCAAGTGGAGACTGAGGGTGACTAGGGAATGATTGAGGGTGTCCGGGGGGAGACTGAGTGTCTCCGGAGGGGAGTTGGAGGGTGTCCAAGAGGGAGGCTGAGGGTGGCCAAGTGGAGACTGAGGGTGTCCTGGGGGGAGACTGACGGTGCCCGAGGGGAGACTGAGGGTGTCCTGGGGGGAGAGTGACCGTGCCTGAGGGGAGACTGAGTGCGTTCAGGTTGAGACTGAGGGTGACCAGGTTGAGACTGAGGGTGTCTGGGGGGAGGCTAAGGGTGTCCGGGGGTAGACTGAGTGACTCCAGGGGGAGACTGAGGGTGTCCAGGGGAGACTGAGGGTGTCCGAGGGGGAGACTGTGGGAGTCTGGGGGAGACTGAGGGTGTCCAGGGGAGACTGAGGGTGTCCAGGGGGAGACTGAGGGTCTCCATGGGGAGACTGAGGGTGTCCGAGGGGAGACTGAGGGTGTCCAGGAGAGTCTTAGGTTGTCAGAAGGGGAGACTGAGTGTGTCCAAGCGGGAGACTGAGCGTGTCCGGTGGAGTCTGATGGTGTCCGAGGAGAAACTGAGGGTGTCAAGATGGAGACTGAGGGTTTCCGGGGTTAGACAGATAGCGTCCAGTTTCCCCTGAGGGGGAGACTGAGGTTGTCCGAGGGGGTGATTGAGGGTGTCCGAGGTTGAGACTGAATGTGTCCGGGGGAGACTGAGGGTGTCTGAGGGGGAGAATGAGGGTGTCCGAGGGGGCGACTGAGGGTGTCCCAAGGGGAGACTGAGGATGCCTTGGGGAGTCTCGGGGTTTCCGATGGGTGAATGAGATTCTCAAGGGGCAGACAGAGGATGTCTGCGGGGGAGATTGAGTGTTCCAAATGGGAGACTGAGGGTGTGTAGGAGGAGACTGAGTGTGTCCCATGCGGAGACTGAGGGTGTCCAGGGGGGAGACTGTGGGTGTCCAGGGGGAGACTGAGGGCATCCAGGTTGAGACTGAGGGTGACCCTGGGGGAGACTGAGGGTGTCCGAGGTGAAACTGAGGGTGTCCGAGGTGAGACTGAAGGTGTCCAGGGGGAGACTGAGGGTGTCCGAGGTGAGACTGAGGGTGTCCGATGTGAGACTGAGGGTGTCCAAGTGGAGACTGATGTGTCCAGGAGGAGACTGAGGGTCCAAGTGGAGACTGAGGGTCCAAGTGGAGACTGATGTGTCCAACAGGGAGACTGAGTGTAAGCAAGTGGAGACTGAGGGTGACTAGGGAATGATTGAGGGTGTCCGGGGGGAGACTCAGTGTCTCCGGAGGGGAGTTGG
Source organism: Isurus oxyrinchus (assembly GCA_026770705.1). NCBI lineage: Eukaryota > Metazoa > Chordata > Chondrichthyes > Lamniformes > Lamnidae > Isurus > Isurus oxyrinchus. The sequence continues at coordinate 309,197 of JANJGN010000068.1, forward strand.
AGGGTGTCCAAGAGGGTGGCTGAGGGTGGCCAAGTGGAGACTGATGTGTCCAGGGGGAGACTGAGGGTGTCCTGGGGGGAGAGTGACGGTGCCCGAGGGGAGACTAAGGGTGTCCTGGGGGGAGAGTGACGGTGCCCGAGGGGAGACTGAGTGCATCCAGGTTGAGACTGAGGGTGTCCGGGTTGAGACTGAGGGTGTCCGGGGGGAGGCTAAGGGTGTCCGGGGGTAGACTGAGGGTGTCCAGGGGGAGACTGAGGGTGTCCGGGTGGAGACTGAGTGACTCCAGGAGGAGACTGAGGGTGTCCGGGGGAGACTCAGGGTGTCTGAGGGGGAGTCTGAGGGTGTCTGTGGGAGACTGAGGGTGTCCATGGGAGACTGAGTGTGTCCGGGGGGAGACTGAACGTCTCCATGGGGAGACTGAGGTTGTCCGAGGGGAGACTGAGGGTTTCCAGGAGAGACTGAGGGTGTCCGAGGGGAGACTGATGGTGTCCGAGGAGAAACTGAGGGTGTCAAGATGGAGACTGAGGGTTTCCGGGGTTAGATAGATAGCGTCCAGTTTCCCCTGAGGGGGAGACTGAGGTTGTCCGAGGGGGCGATTGAGGGTGTCCGAGGTTGAGACTGAGTGTGTCTGGGGGAGACTGAGCGTGTCTGAGGGGGAGACTGAGGGTGTCTGAGGGGGGGAATGAGGGTGTCCTAAGGGGAGCCTGAGGGTGCCTTGGGGAGTCTCAGGGTGTCCGATGGGTGAATGAGATTCTCAAGGGGCAGACAGAGGATGTCCGCGGGGGAGATTGAGTGTTCCAAATGGGAGACTGAGGGTGTGTAGGGGGAGACTGAGTGTGTCCCATGCGGAGACTGAGGGTGTCCAGGGGGGAGACTGTGGGTGTCCAGGGGGAGACTGAGGGTGTCCAGGGGGGAGACAGTGGGTGTCCAGGGGGAGACTGAGGGTGTCCGATGGGGAGACTGAGGGTGTGCAGGGGGAGACTGAGGGTGTCCAGGGGGGAGACTGTGGGTGTCCAGGGGGAGAATGTGGGTGTCCAGGTTGAGACTGAGGGTGTCCAAGTGGAGTCTGAGTGTGTCCGGGGGGAGACTGAGGGTGTCCAGGTTGAGACTGAGGGTGTCCAAGTGGAGTCTGAGTGTGTCCAGGAGGAGACTGAGGGTCCAAGTGGCAACTGAGGGTCCAAGTTGGGACTGATGTGTCCAGGGGGAGACTGAGTGTAAGCAAGTGGAGACTGAGGGTGACTAGGGAATGACTGAGGGTGTCCAAGTGGAGACTGAGTGTCTCCGGAGGGGAGTTGGAGGGTGTCCAAGAGGGAGGCTGAGGGTGGCCAAGTGGAGACTGATGTGTCCAAGGGGAGACTGAGGGTTTCCTGGGGGGAGAGTGACGGTGCCCGAGGGGAGACTGAGGGTGTCCTGGGGGGAGAGTGACAGTGCCCGAGGGGAGACTGAGGGTGTCCTAGGGGGAGAGTGACGGTGCCCGAGGGGACACTGAGTGCGTCCATGTTGAGACTGAGGGTGTCCGGGTTGAGATTGAGGGTGTCCGGGGGGAGGCTAATGGTGTCCGGGGGTAGACTGAGGGTGTCCAGGGGGAGAGTGAGTGACTCCGGGGGGGAGAGTGAGGGTGTCCAAGTGGAGACTGATGTGTCCAGGAGGAGACTGAGGGTCCAAGTGGAGACTGAGGGTCCAAGTGGAGACTGATGGTCCAAGTGGAGACTGAGGGTCCAAGTGGAGTTTGATGTGTCCAACAGGGAGACTGAGTGTAAGCAAGTGGAGACTGAGGGTGACTAGGGAATGATTGAGGGTGTCCGGGGGGAGACTGAGTGTCTCTGGAGGGGAGTTGGAGGGTGTCCAAGAGGGAGGCTGAGGGTGGCCAAGTGGAGACTGATGTGTCCAGGGGGAGACTGAGGGTGTCCTGGGGGGAGAGTGACGGTGCCCGAGGGGAGAATAAGGGTGCCTTGGGGAGTCTCGGGGTGTCCGATGGGTGAATGAGATTCTCAAGGGGCAGACAGAGGATGTCCGTGGGGGAGACTGAGTGTTCCAAATGGGAGACTGAGGGTGTGTAGGAGGTGACTGAGTGTGTCCCATGCGGAGACTGAGGGTGTCCAGGGGGGAGACTGTGGGTGTCCAGGGGGAGACTGAGGGCATCCAGGTTGAGACTGAGGGTGACTGTGGGGGAGACTGAGGGTGTCCGAGGTGAAACTGATGGTGTCCGCGGTGAGACTGAAGGTGTCCAGGGGGAGACTGAGGGTGTCCGAGGTGAGACTGAGGGTGTCCGAGGTGAGACTGAGGGTGTCCAAGTGGAGACTGATGTGTCCAGGAGGAGACTGAGGGTCCAAGTGGAGACTGAGGGTCGAAGTGGAGACTGATGTGTCCAACAGGGAGACTGAGTGTAAGCAAGTGGAGACTGAGGGTGACTAGGGAATGATTGAGGGTGTCCGGGGGGAGACTGAGTGTCTCCGGAGAAGAGTTGGAGGGTGTCCAAGAGGGAGGCTGAGGGTGGCCAAGTGGAGACTGATGTGTCCTGGGGGGAGAGTGACCGTGCCTGAGGGGAGACTGAGTGCGTCCAGGTTGAGACTGAGGGTGACCAGGTTGAGACTGAGGGTGTCCGGGGGGAGGCTAAGTGTGTCCGGGGGTAGACTGAGTGACTCCAGGGGGAGACTGAGGGTGTCCAGGGGGAGACTGAGGGTGTCTGAGGGGTGGACTGACGGTGTCTGGGGGAGACTGAGGGTGTCCATGGGAGACTGAGGGTGTCTGAGGGGTGGACTGAGGGTGTCTGGGGGAGACTGAGGGTGTCCATGGGAGACTGAGTGTGTCCGGGGGGAGACTGAGGGTCTCCATGGGGAGACTGAGGTTGTCCGAGGGGAGACTGAGGGTTTCCAGGAGAGACTGAGGGTGTCCAGGGGGAGACTGAGGGTGTCTGAGGGGTGGACTGAGGGTGTCTGGGGGAGACTGAGGGTGTCCATGGGAGACTGAGTGTGTCCGGGGGGAGACTGAGGGTCTCCATGGGGAGACTGAGGTTGTCCGAGGGGAGACTGAGGGTTTCCAGGAGAGACTGAGGGTGTCCGGTGGAGACTGACGGTGTCCGAGGAGAAACTGAGGGTGTCAAGATGGAGACTGAGGGTTTCCGGGGTTGGATAGATAGCGTCCAGTTTCCCCTGAGTGGGAGACTGAGGTTGTCCGAGTGGGCGATTGAGGGTGTCCGAGGTTGAGACTGAGTGTGTCCGGGGGAGACTGAGGGTGTCTGAGGGGGAGTCTGAGGGTGTCCGAGGGGGCGACTGAGGGTGTCCTAAGGGGAGCCTGAGGGTGCCTTGGGGAGTCTCAGGGTTTCCGATGGGTGAATGAGATTCTCAAGGGGCCGACAGATGATGTCCGCGGGGGAGTGTTCCAAAAGGGAGACTGAGGGTGTGCAGGGGGAGACTGAGTGTGTCCCATGCGGAGACTGTGGGTGTCCAGGGGGAGACTGAGGGTGTCCAGGGGGGAGACTGTGGGTGTCCAGGGGGAGACTGAGGGTGTCCGTTGGGGAGACTGAGGGTGTGCAGGGGGAGACTGAGTGTGTCCAGGGGGAGACTGAGGGTGTCCAGGGGGAGACTGGGGGTGTCCAGGGGGAGACTGAGGGTGTCCAGGGGGAGACTGAGGGTGTCCAGGGGGAGATTGAGGGTGTCCGATGGGGAGGCTGAGGGTGTGCAGGGGGAGACTGAGGGTGTCCAGGGGATGGGATTTTGGGTGTCCAGGGGGAGACTGAGGGTGTCCGGGGGGAGACTGAGGGTGTCCAGGTTGAGACTGAGGGTGACCAAGTGGAGTCTGAGTGTGTCCGGGGGGAGACTGAGGGTGTCCAGGTTGAGACTGAGGGTGTCCAAGTGGAGTCTGAGTGTATCCAGGAGGAGACTGAACGTGTCCAAGTGGAAAGTGAGGGTCCAAGTGGAGATTGAGCGTGCCCAAGGAAAGACTGAGGGTATCCGTGGGGTAGACTGAGGGTGTCCAGGGAGAGACTGAGGGTGTCCGGGAGAGACTGAGGTTGTCTGAGGGGGAGACTGAGGGAGTCCGGGATGTGACTGATTTTATCCAATGGGAGACTGGGTGTGTCCAGGGGGGAGACTGAGGCTGTCCAGGGGGGAGACTGAGGGTGCCTTGGGGAGTCTCAGGGTTTCCGATGGGTGAATGAGATTCTCAAGGGGCCGACAGATGATGTCCGCGGGGGAGTGTTCCAAAAGGGAGACTGAGGGTGTGCAGGGGGAGACTGAGTGTGTCCCATGCGGAGACTGTGGGTGTCCAGGGGGAGACTGAGGGTGTCCAGGGGGGAGACTGTGGGTGTCCAGGGGGAGACTGAGGGTGTCCGTTGGGGAGACTGAGGGTGTGCAGGGGGAGACTGAGTGTGTCCAGGGGGAGACTGAGGGTGTCCAGGGGGAGACTGGGGGTGTCCAGGGGGAGACTGAGGGTGTCCAGGGGGAGACTGAGGGTGTCCAGGGGGAGATTGAGGGTGTCCGATGGGGAGGCTGAGGGTGTGCAGGGGGAGACTGAGGGTGTCCAGGGGATGGGATTTTGGGTGTCCAGGGGGAGACTGAGGGTGTCCGGGGGGAGACTGAGGGTGTCCAGGTTGAGACTGAGGGTGACCAAGTGGAGTCTGAGTGTGTCCGGGGGGAGACTGAGGGTGTCCAGGTTGAGACTGAGGGTGTCCAAGTGGAGTCTGAGTGTATCCAGGAGGAGACTGAACGTGTCCAAGTGGAAAGTGAGGGTCCAAGTGGAGATTGAGCGTGCCCAAGGAAAGACTGAGGGTATCCGTGGGGTAGACTGAGGGTGTCCAGGGAGAGACTGAGGGTGTCCGGGAGAGACTGAGGTTGTCTGAGGGGGAGACTGAGGGAGTCCGGGATGTGACTGATTTTATCCAATGGGAGACTGGGTGTGTCCAGGGGGGAGACTGAGGCTGTCCAGGGGGGAGACTGAGGGTGTCCAAGGAAAGACTGAGGGTATCCGTGGGGTAGACTGAGGGTGTCCCTGGGGGAGACTGAGGGTGTCCAGGGGGAGACTGAGGGTGTCCGGGAGAGACTGAGGTTGTCTGATGGGGAGACTGAGGGAGTCCGGGATGTGACTGATTTTATCCAATGGGAGACTGAGGGTGTCCGAGGGGGAGACTGAGGGTGTCTGAAGGGGAGAATGAGGGTGTGCGGGGTGAGACTGAGGGTGTCCCAAGGGGAGACTGAGGGTGCCTTGGGGAGTCTCAGGGTGTCCGATGGGTGAATGAGATTCTCAAGGGGCAGACAGAGGATGTCGGCGGGGGAGATTGAGTGTTCCAAAGGGGAGACTGAGGGTGTGCAGGGGGAGACTGAGTGTGTCCCATGCGGAGACTGAGGGTGTCCAGGGGGGAGACAGTGGGTATCCAGGGGGTGACTGAGGGTGTCCGATGGGGAGACTGAGGGTGTGCAGGGGGAGACTGAGGGTGTCCAGGCGGAGACTTTGGGTGTCCAGGGGGAGACTGAGGGTGTCCAGGGGGAGAGTGAGCATGTCCAAGGGGAGACTGAGTGTTCAAGTGGAGACTGAGGGTGTCCAGGGGGAGACTGAGGGTCCAAGTGGAGACTGATGTGTCCAGCAGGGAGACTGAGTGTAAGCAAGTGGAGACTGAGGGTGACTAGGGAATGACTGAGGGTGGCCGGGGGAGTCTGAGGGTGGCCAGTGGGAGACTGAGTGTCTCCGGAGGGGAGATAGAGGGTGTCCAAGTGGGAGGCTGAGGGTGGCCAAGAGGAGACTAATGTGTCCAGGGGGAGACTGAGGCTGTCTGAGGGGAGACTGAGGGTGTCCAGTTGGAGACTGAGGGTGTCCAGGGGGGAGACTGAGGGTGTCCAAGGAATGACTGAGGTTGTCCCTGGGGGAGACTGAGGGTGTCCCTGGGGGAGAGTGAGGGTGTCCAGGGGGAGACTGAGTGTGTCCCATGCGGAGACTGAGGGTCCAGAGGGGAGACAGTGGGTGTCCAAGGGGAGACTGAGGGTGTCCAATGGGGAGACTGAGGGTGTGCAGGGGGAGACTGAGGGTGTCCAGGGGGAGACTGAGGGTGTCCGAGGGGGAGACTGAGGGTGTCCGAGGGGGAGACCGATGCTGTCTGAAGGGGAGAATGAGGGTGTGCGGGGTGAGACTGAGGGTGTCCGAGGGGGAGACTGAGGGTGCCTTGGGGAGTCTCAGGGTTTCCGATGGGTGAATGAGATTCTCAAGGGGCAGACAGAGGATGTCCGCGGGGGAGATTGAGTGTTCCAAAGGGGAGACTGAGGGTTTGCAGGGGGCGACTGAGTGTGTCCCATGCGGAGACTGAGGGTGTCCAGGGGGGAGACAGTGGGTGTCCAGGGGGAGACTGAGGGTGTCCGATGGGGAGACTGAGGGTGTGCAGGGGGAGACTGAGGGTGTCCAGGGGGAGACTGAGGGTGTCCAGGGGGAGACTGAGGGTGTCCAGGGGGAGAGTGAGCGTATCCAGGGGGACACTGAGTGTTCAAGTGGAGACTGAGGGTGTCCAGGGGGAGACTGAGGGTCCAAGTGGAGACTGAGGGTGTCCAGGGGGAGACTGAGTGTGTCCAAGGGATGGACTGAGTGTGTCTGAGGGGGAGACTGAGGGTGTCTGAGGGGGAGACTGAGGCTGCCTGAGGGGGAGACTGAGGGTGTCTGAGGGAGAGACTGAGGATGTCTGAGGGGCAGACTGAGGGTGTCTGAGGGAGAGACTGAGGGTGTCCCAAGGGGAGACTGAGGGTGCCTTTGGGAGTCTCAGGGCGACCGATGGGTGAATGAGATTCTCAGGGGGCAGACAGAGGATGTCCGCAGGGGAGATTGAGTGTTCCAAAGGGGAGACTGAGGGTGTGCAGGGGGAGACTGAGTGTGTCCCATGCGGAGACTGAGGGTGTCCAGGGGGGAGACTGAGGGTGTCCGGGGGGTGACTGAGGGTGTCCGGGGGGGAGACTGAGGGTGTCCAAGGAAAGACTGAGGGTATCCGTGGGGGAGACTGAGGGTGTCCCTGGGGGAGACTGAGGGTGTCCAGGGGGAGACTGAGGGTGTCCGGGAGAGACTGAGGTTGTCTGAGGGGGAGACTGAGAGAGTCCGCTATGTGACTGATTTTATCCAATGGGAGACTGAGGGTGTCCGAGGGGGAGACGGAGGGTGTCCAGGGGGGTGACTGAGGGTGTCCGGGGTGGAGACTGAGAGTGTCCAAGGAAAGACTGAGGGTATACGTGTGGGAGACTGAGGGTGTCCCTGGGGGAGACTGAGGGTGTCCAGGGGGAGACTGAGGGTGTCCGGGAGAGACTGAGGTTGTCTGAGGGGGAGACTGAGGGAGTCCGGGATGTGACTGATTTTATCCAATGGGAGACTGAGGGTGTCCGAGGGGGAGACTGAGGGTGTCCGAAGGGGAGACTGAGGCTGTCTGAAGGGGAGAATGAGGGTGTGCGGGTTGAGACAGAGGATGTCCGCGGGGGAGATTGAGTGTTCCAAAGGGGAGACTGAGGGTGTGCAGGGGAGGACTGTGTGTGTCCCATGCGGAGACTGAGGGTGTCCAGGGGGGAGACTGTGGGTGTCCAGGGGGAGACTGAGGATGTGCAGGGGGAGACTGAGTGTGTCCCATGCGGAGACTGAGGGTTTCCAGGGGGGAGACAGTGGGTGTCCAGGGGGAGACTGAGTGTGTCCGATGGGGAGACTGAGGGTGTCCAGGGGGAGACTGAGGGTGTCCAGGGGGAGACTGAGGGTGTCCAGGGGGAGAGTGAGGGTGTCCAGGGGGAGACTGAGTGTCCAAGTGGAGACTGAGGGTGTCCAGGGGGAGACTGAGGGTCCAAGTGGAGACTGATGTGTCCAGCAGGGAGACTGAGTGTAAGCAAGTGGAGACTGAGTGTGACATAGGAATGACTGAGGGTAGCCAGGGGGAGTCTGAGGGTGGCCAGTGGGAGACTGAGTGTCTCCGGAGGGGAGATAGAGGGTGTCCAAGTGGGAGGCTGAGGGTGGCCAAGAGGAGACTGATGTGTCCAGGGGGTTGACTGAGGCTGTCTGAGGGGAGACTGAGGGTGTCCAAGTGGGAGGCTGAGGGTGTCCAGGGGGGAGACTGAGGGTGTCCAAGGAATGACTGAGGTTGTCCCTGGGGGAGACTGAGGGTGTCCCTGGGGAGACTGAGGGTGTCCAGGGGGAGACTGAGTGTGTCCAAGGGATGGACTGAGTGTGTCTGAGGGGGAGACTGAGGGTGTCTGAGGGGGAGACTGAGGCTGCCTGAGGGGGAGACTGAGGGTGTCTGAGGGAGAGACTGAGGGTGTCTGAGGGGCAGACTGAGGGTGTCTGATGGGGAGACTGAGGGTGTCTTTGGGAGTCTCAGGGCGACCGATGGGTGAATGAGATTCTCAGGGGGCAGACAGAGGATGTCCGCAGGGGAGATTGAGTGTTCCAAAGGGGAGACTGAGGGTGTCCCTGGGGGAGACTGAGGGTGTCCAGGGGGAGACTGAGGGTGTCCGGGAGAGACTGAGGTTGTCTGAGGGGGAGACTGAGAGAGTGCGGGATGTGACTGATTTTATCCAATGGGAGACTGAGGGTGTCCGAGGGGGAGACTGAGGGTGTCCGAAGGGGAGACTGAGGCTGTCTGAAGGGGATAATGAGGGTGTGCGGGGTGAGACTGAGGGTGTCCGAGGGGGAGTCTGAGGGTGGCCAGTGGGAGACTGAGGGTCTCCGGAGGGGAGTTAGAGTGTGTCCAAGTGGGAGGCTGAGGGTGGCCAAGAGGAGACTGATGTGTCCAGGGAGAGACTGAGGCTGTCTGAGGGGAGACTAAGGGTGTCCAGGTGGAGACTCAGGGTGTCCAGGGGGGAGACTGAGGGTGTCCAAGGAATGACTGAGGTTGTCCCTCGGGGAGACTGAGGGTGTCCCTGGGGGAGACTGAGGGTGTCCAGGGGGAGACTGAGTGTGTCCAAGGGATGGACTGAGTGTGTCTGAGGGGGAGACTGGGGGTGTCTGAGGGGGAGACTGAGGCTGCCTGAGGGGGAGACTGAGGGTGTCTGAGGGAGAGACTGAGGGTGTCTGAGGGGCAGACTGAGGGTGTCTGATGGGGAGACTGAGGGTGTCTGAGGGAGAGACTGAGGGTGTCCCAAGGGGAGACTGAGGGTGCCTTTGGGAGTCTCAGGGAGACAGATGGGTGAATGAGATTCTCAGGGGGCAGACAGAGGATGTCCGCGGGGGAGATTGAGTGTTCCAAAGGGGAGACTGAGGTTGTGCAGGGGGAGACTGAGTGTGTCCCATGCAGAGACTGACGGTGTCCAGGGGGGAGACTGGGTGTGTCCAGGGGGGTGACTGAGGGTGTCCGGGGGGGAGACTGAGGGTGTCCAAGGAAAGACTGAGGGTATCCGTGGGGTAGACTGAGGGTGTCCATGGGGGAGACTGAGGGTGTCCAGGGGGAGACTGAGGGTGTCCGGGAGAGACTGAGGTTGTCTGAGGGGGAGACTGAGAGAGTCCGGGATGTGACTGATTTTATCCAATGGGAGACTGAGGGTGTCCGAGGGGGAGACTGATGGTGTCCAGGGGGGTGCCTGAGGGTGTCCGGGGGGGAGACTGAGGGTGTCCAAGGAAAGACCGAGGGTATCCGAGGGGGAGACTGTGGGTGTCCCTGGGGGAGACTGAGGGTGTCCAGGGGGAGACTGAGGGTGTCCGGGAGAGACTGAGGGTGTCCGAGGGGGAGACTGAGGTTGTCTGAAGGGGAGAATGAGGGTGTGCGGGGTGAGACTGAGGGTGTCCGAGGGGGAGACTGAGGGTGCCTTGGGGAGTCTCAGGGTGTCCGATGGGTGAATGAGATTCTCAAGGGGCAGACAGAGGATGTCCGCGGGGGATATTGAGTGTTCCAAAGGGGAGACTGAGGGTGTGCAGGGGGGGACTGAGTGTGTCCCATGCGGAGACTGAGGGTGTCCAGGGGGAGAGTGAGGGTGTCCAGGGGGAGACTGAGTGTCCAAGTGGAGACTGAGGGTGTCCAGGGGGAGACTGAGGGTCCAAGTGGAGACTGATGTGTCCAGCAGGGAGACTGAGTGTAAGCAAGGGGAGACTGAGGGTGACTAGGGAATGACTGAGGGTGGCCAGGGGGAGTCTGAGGGTGGCCAGTGGGAGACTGAGTGTCTCCGGAGAGGAGATAGAGTGTGTCCAAGTGGGAGGCTGAGGGTGGCCAAGAGGAGACTGATGTGTCCAGGGGGAGACTGAGGCTGTCTGAGGGGAGACTGAGGGTGGCCAGGTGGAGACTGAGGGTGTCCAGGGGGAGACTGAGGGTGTCCAAGGAATGACTGAGGTTGTCCCTGGGGGAGACTGAGGGTGTCCAGGGGGAGACTGAGTGTGTCCAAGGGATGGACTGAATGTGTCTGAGGGGGAGACTGAGGCTGCCTGAGGGGGAGACTGAGGGTGTCTGAGGTAGAGACTGGGGGTGTCTGAGGGGCCGACTGAGGGTGTCTGATGGGGAGACTGTGGGTGTCTGAGGGAGAGACTGAGGGTGTCCCAAGGGGAGACTGAGGGTGTCTGAGGGAGAGACTGAGGGTGTCTGAGGGGCAGACTGAGGGTGTCTGATGGGGAGACTGAGGGTGTCTGAGGGAGAGACTGAGGGTGTCCCAAGGGGAGACTGAGGGTGCCTTTGGGAGTCTCAGGGCGGCAGTTGGGTGAATGAGATTCTCAGGGGACAGACAGAGGATGTCCGCGGGGGAGATTGAGTGTTCCAAAGGGGAGACTGAGGGTGTGCAGTGGGAGACTGAGTGTGTCCCATGCGGAGACTGAGGGTGTCCAGGGGGGAGACAGAGGGTGTCCAGGGGGGTGACTGAGGGTGTCCGGGGGGGGAGAGTGAGGGTGTCCAAGGAAAGACTGTGGGTATCCGTGGGGGAGACTGAGGGTGTCCCTGGGGGAGACTGAGGGTGTCCAGGGGGAGACTGAGGGTGTCCGGGAGAGACTGAGGTTGTCTGAGGGGGAGACTGAGAGAGTCCGGGATGTGACTGATTTTATCCAATGGGAGACTGAGGGTGTCCGAGGGGGAGACTGAGGGTGTCCAGGGGGGTGAATGAGGGTGTCCGGGGGGGAGACTGAGGGTGTCCAAGGAAAGACTGAGGGCATCCGTGTGGGAGACTGAGGGTGTCCCTGGGAGAGACTGAGGGTGTCCAGGGGGAGACTGAGGATGTCCGGGAGAGACTGAGGTTGTCTGAGGGGGAGACTGAGGGAGTCCGGGATGTGACTGATTTTATCCAATGGGAGACTGAGGGTGTCTGAGGGGGAGACTGAGGGTGTCCGAGGGGGAGACTGAGGGTGTCTGAAGGGGAGAATGAGGGTGTCCGAGGGGGAGACTGAGTGTGTCCGAGGGGGAGACTGAGGGTGCCTTGGGGAGTCTCAGGGTGTCCGATGGGTGAATGAGATTCTCAAGGGGCAGACAGAGGATGTCCGCGGGGGAGATTGAGTGTTCCAAAGGGGAGACTGAGGGTGTGCAGTGGGAGACTGAGTGTGTCCCATGCGGAGACTGTGGGTGTCCAGGGGGGAGACTGAGGGTGTCCAGGGGGGTGACAGTGGGTGTCCAGGGGGAGACTGAGGGTGTCCGGTGGAGACTGAGGGTGTCCAGGGGGAGACTGAGGGTGTCCAGGGGGAGACTGAGAGTGTCCAGGGGGAGACTGAGTGTCCAAGTGGTGACTGAGGGTGTCCAGGGGGAGACTGAGGGTGTCCAGGGGGAGAATGAGGGTGTCCAGGGGGAGACTGAGTCTCCAAGTGGAGACTGAGGGTGTCCAGGGGGAGACTGAGGGTCCAAGTGGAGACTGATGTGTCCAGCAGGGAGACTGAGCGTAAGCAAGTGGAGACTGAGGGTGACTAGGGAATGACTGAGGGTGGCCAGGGGGAGTCTGAGGGTGGCCAGTGGGAGACTGAGTGTCTCCGGAGGGGAGATAGAGGGTGTCCAATTGGGAGGCTGAATGTGGCCAAGAGGAGACTGATGTGTCCAGGGGGAGACTGAGGGTGTCTGAGGGGCAGACTGAGGGTGTCTGAGGGGGAGACTGAGGGTGTCTGAGGGAGAGACTGAGGGTGTCCCAAGGGGAGACTGAGGGTGCCTTTGGGAGTCTCAGGGCGACCGATGGGTGAATGAGATTCTCAAGGGGCAGACAGAGGATGTCTGCAGGGGAGATTGAGTGTTCCAAAGGGGAGACTGAGGGTGTGGAGGGGAAGACCGACTGTGTCCCATACTGAGACTGAGGGTGTCCAGGGGGGAGAGTGAGGGTGTCCAGGGGGGTGACTGATGGTGTCCGGGGGGGAGACTGAGGGTGTCCAAGGAAAGACTGAGGGTATCCGTGGGGGAGACTGAGGGTGTCCCTGGGGGAGACTGAGAGTGTCCAGGGGGAGATTGAGGGTGTCCGGGAGAGACTGAGGTTGTCTGAGGGGGAGACTCAGGGAGTCTGGGATGTGACTGATTTTATCCACTGGGAGACTGAGGGTGTCCGAGGGGGAGACTGAGGGTGTCCAGGGGGGTGACTGAGCGTGTCCGGGGGGGAGACTGAGTGTGTCCAAGGAAAGACTGAGGGTATCCGTGGGGGAGACTGAGGGTGTCCCTGGGGGAGACTGAGGGTGTCCAGGGGGAGACTGAGGGTGTCCGGGAGAGACTGAGGTTGTCTGAGGGGGAGACTGAGGGAGTCCGGGATGTGACTGATTTTATCCAATGGGAGACTGAGGGTGTCCGAGGGGGAGACTGAAAGTGTCCGAGGGGGAGACTAAGGGTGTCTGAAGGAGAGAATGAGGGTGTGCGGGGTGAGACTGAGGGTGTCCGGGGGCGAGACTGAGGGTGTGCGGGATGAGACTGAGGGTTTCCAGTGGGAGACTGATGGTGTCCGGGAGAGACTGAGGTTGTCTGAGGGGGAGACTGAGGGAGTCCGGGATGTGACTGATTTTATCCACTGGGAGACTGAGGGTGTCTGAAGGGGAGACTGAGGGTGTCTGAGGGGGAGAATGAGGGTGTCTGAAGGGGAGACTGAGGGTGTCCGAGGGTGAGACTGAGGGTGTCTGTGGGGGAGACTGCGGGTGTCCAAGGGGGAGATTGAAGGTGTCCAAGGGGGAGACTGAGGGTGCCTTTGGGAGTCTCAGGGTGTCCGATGGGTGAATGAGATTCTCAAGGGGCAGACAGAGGATGTCCGCGGGGGAGATTGAGTGTTCCAAAGGGGAGACTGAGTGTGTGCAGAGGGAGACTGAGTGTGTCCCATGCGGAGATTGAGGGTGTCCAGGGGGGAGACTGAGGGTGTCCGAGGAGAAACTGAGGGTGTCAAGAATGAGACTGAGGGTTTCCGGGGTTAGACAGAGAGCGTCCAGTTGAAGCCTGAGGGTGTCTGAGGGGGAGACTGAGGGTGTCCGAGGGGGAGACTGAGTGTGTCCGAGGGGGAGACTGTGTGTGTCCGAGGGGGCGATTGAGGGTGTCCGAGGGGGAGGCTGAGGGTGTCCAGGAGAGACTGAGGTTGGCTCCGGGGGAGGTTGAGGGTGTCCGGGGTGAGACTGAGGGTGTCTGAGGGGGAGTCTGAGGGTGTCTGAGGGGGAGTCTGAGGCTGTCCGAGGGGGAGACTGAGGGTGTCCGAAGGGGATACTGTAGGTGTCCGTAGGGGAGAATTAGGGTGTCCGGGAAGAGACAGAGGTTGTTGCAGTGTGAGAGTGAGTGTGTCCGGCGGAGAATGAGGCTGTCTGAGGGGAGACTGAGTGTGTCCCGGGTGAGTCTGACCGTGACTAGAGGAAGACTGAGTGTGTCCGATGGGAGACTGAGTGTGTCCGATGGGAGACTGAGTGTGTCCGATGGGAGAATGAGGGTGTCCGGGGGAGACTGAGGGTGTACGAGGGAGACTGAGTGTGTCCCGCGTGAGTCTGACAGTGACTAGAGGGAGACTGAGTGTGTCCGATGGGAGAATGAGGGTGTCCGATGGGAGAATGAGGGTGTCCGGGGGAGACTGAGGGTGTACGAGATGGAGACTGAGGGTGTCCGAGGGGGAGACTGAGGGTGTGCTGGGTGAGACTGAGGGTGTCCAACGGGGAGACTGAGGGTGTCCGGGAGAGACTGAGGGTGTCCAAGGGGGAGACTGAGGGTGACCGGGACAGACTGAGCTTGTCTGAGGGGGAGACTGAGAGAGTCCGGGATGTAACTGATTTTATCCAATGGGAGACTGGGTGTGTCCAGGGGGAGACTGAGGGTGTCCAGGGGGAGAGTGAGGGTGTCCAGGAGAAGACTGAGGGTGTCCAGGGGGAGAGTGAGGGTGTCCGGGGGAGACTGAGGGTGTCCAGGGGAAGACTGAGGGTGTGCTGGGTGAGACTGAGGGTGTCCAAGGGGGAGACTGAGGGAGTCCGGGATGTGACTGATTTTATCCAATGGCAGACTGAGGGTGTCCAGGGGGAGACTGAGGGTGTCCAGGGGGAGAGTGAGGGTGTCCGAGGGAGACTGAGGGTGTCCGGGGGAGGCTGAGGGTTTCCATGGGGAGACTGAGGGTTTCCAGGGGGAGACTGAGGGTGTCAGGGGGGAGACTGAGTGTGTCCGGGGGAGAATGAGTGTGTCCACAGGGAGACTGAGGGTGTCCAGCGGTAGACTGAGGGTGTCCAGGTGGAGATAGAGGGTGTCCAGTGGAGAGTGAGGGTGTCAAGGGGGAGACTGAGGGTGTCCAGGGGGAGACTGAGGGTGTCCAGGGAGAGACTGAGGGTGTCCGGGGTGAGACAGAGGATGTCCAGGGAGAGACAGAGGGTGTCCAGGTGGAGATAGAGGGTGTCCAGTGGAGAGTGAGGGTGTCTGCAGGGAGACTGAGGGTGTCCAGGTATAGATAGAGGGTGTCCAGTGGAGAGTTAGGGTGTCTGCGGGGAGACTGAGGGTGTAAAGGGGGAGACTGAGGGTGTCCGGGGTGAGACAGAGGGTGTCCGGTGGGAGACTGAGGGTGTCCGATAGAAGACTGAGGGTGTCTGGGGTGAGACTGAGGCTGTCCAGGAAGAGAGTGATGGTGTCCAAGTGGGAGACTGAGGGTGTCCTGGGGATTGACTGAGGGTGTGTGGGGGGGTGGGCAGTAGACTGAGGGAGTGCGGGGCTAAGACTGAGGGTGTCCGGGGGAGACTGAGGGTGTCCGCGGGTTACTGCGTGTGTCCAAGTGGAGACTGATGGATTCCCCGGAGAGACATAGCGTGTCCGGTGGTGACTGAGGGTTTTCGGGGCTTACTGGGGGTGTCCGAGGGAGAGATTGAGGGTTTCCAGGGGGCGACTGAGGGTGTCCGGAAGGGAGCCGGAAGGTGTCCGGGGGAGACTGAGTCTGTCTGAAGGGAGACTGAGGGTGTCTGGGTTGAGATTGAGGGTGTCCTGGGGAAGACTGAGGTTCTCCAGTGGGAGACTGAGGGTGTCCGGGTTTAGACTGAGGGTGCCCAGGGGGAGACTGAGGGTGTCCGGGGGAGACTGAGGGTGTCCGAGGAGAGCCTGAGCATGTCCGAGGAGAGACTGAGGGTGTCTAGGGTGAGTCTGACGTTGTCCAGGGGGAGACTGAGTGTGTCCCAGGGGAAGACAGAGGGTGTGCCAGGGGGGAGACTGAGGGTGTCCGGGGGAGACTGAAGGTGTCCAAGGAGAGACTGAGGGTGTCCGAGGAGAGAATGAGGGAGTCTAGGTTGAGTCTGACATTGTCCAAGAGGAGACTGAGTGTGTCCCACGGGGAGACAGAGGGTGTCCATGGGGAGCCTGAGGGTGTCCGTGGGAGACTGAGGGTATCCGGATTTAGACTGAGGGTCTCCAGGGGGAGACTGAGGGTGTCCAGGGGAGACTGAGTGTGTCCAGGAGGAGACTGAGGGCGTCCGGGGGAGACTGTGGTTGTCCAGTGGGAGACTGAGTGAGTCCAAGCGGAAACTGAGGGTGTCCGAGGGTTAGACTGAGTTTGTCCGGGGGTGACTGAGTGTGTCCATGAGGAGACTGAGGGTGTCCAGGGGGAGACTGAGGGTCTCCGGGGGGGGAGACGGAGGGTGTCCAAGAAGGAGATGGAGGGTGTCCTGGGGAGACTGAGATGGTCCAAGTGGATACTGAGGGTGTCCAGGGAAATACTGATGGTGTCCCTGGGGGAGTCTAAGGGTGTCAAGGGGGAGACTGAGTGTGTCCGGGGTGAGACAGAGGGTGTCCGGGGGGAGACTGAGGGTGTCCGATAGAAGACTGAGTGTGTCCAGGTGGAGATAGAGGGTGCCCAGGAAGAGACTGAGGGTGTACAAGTGGGGGACTGAAGGTATCCAGGGGAACAACTGAGGGTGTCTGGGGGGGTGGGGAGTAAACTGAGGGAGTGCAGGAGGAAGACTGAGGGTGTGCGGGGGAGACTGAGTGTGTCCGCGGGTTACCGCGTGTGTCCGAGTGGATACTGAGGGATTCCAGGAGGAGACATAGCGGGTCCGGTGGTGACTGAGGGTTATCGGGGCTTACTGGGGGTGTCCGAGGGAGAGATTGAGGGTTTCCAGGGGGCGACTGAGGATGTCCGGAGGGGAGACGGAAGGTGTCCGGGGGAGACTGAGTCTGTCTGAAGGGAGACTGAGGGTGTCCGGTTTGAGACTGAGGGTGTCCTGGGGAAGACTGAGGGTCTCCAGTGGGAGACTGAGGGTGTCCGGGTTTAGACTGAGGGTGTCCAGGGGGAGACTGAGGGTGTCCGGGGGAGACTGAGGGTGTCCGAGGAGAGACTGAGCGTGTCCGAGGAGAGACTGAGGGTGTCTAGGGTGAGTCTGACGTTGTCCAGGGGGAGACTGAATGTCTCCCAGGGGGAGACAGAGGGTGTTCAGGGGGGAGACTGAGGGTGTCCGGGGGACACTGAGGGTGTCCGAGGAGAGACTGAGGGTGTCCGAGGAGACAGTGAGGGTGTCTAGGGTGAGTCTGACGTTGTCCAGGGGGAGACTGAATGTGCCCCAGGGGGAGACAGAGGGTGTTCAGGGGGGAGACTGAGGGTGTCCGAGGGGGAGACTGAGGGTGTCCGAGGGGGAGTCTGAGGGTGTCCGAGGGGGAGACTGAGGGTGTCCGAAGGGGATACTGTGGGTGTCCGTAGGGGAGAATTAGGGTGTCCGGGAAGAGACAGATGTTGTTGCAGTGGGAGAGTGACTGTGTCCGGCGGAGAATGAGGCTGTCTGAGGGGAGACTGAGTGTGTCCCGGGTGAGTCTGACCGTGACTAGAGGAAGACTGAGGGTGTCCGATGGGAGAATGAGGGTGTCCGATGGAAGAATGAGGGTGTCCGAGGGGGAGACTGAGGGTGTGCTGGGTGGAGACTGAGGGTGTCCGAGGGGGAGACTGAGGGTGTACGAGGTGGAGACTGAGGGTGTGCTGGGTGAGACTGAGGTTGTCCAAGGGGGAGACTGAGGGTGTACGAGGTGGAGACTGAGTGTGTCCGGGGGAGAATGAGTGTGTCCACGGGGAGACTGAGGATGTCAAGGGGGAGACTGAGGGTGTCCAGGTGGAGGTAGAGGGTGTCCAGGGGGAGACTGAGGGTGTCCAGGTGGAGATAGAGGATGTCCAGTGGAGACTGAGGGTGTCTGTGGGGAGACTGAGGGTGTCAAGGGGGAGACTGAGGGTGTCCAGGTGGAGATAGAGGGTGTCCAGTGGAGACTGAGGGTGTCTGCGGGGAGACTGAGGGTGTCAAGGGGGAGACTGAGGGTGTCCAGGGGAACGACTGAGGGTGTGTGGGGGGTGGGGAGTAGACTGAGGGAGTGCAGGAGGAAGACTGAGGGTGTGCGGGGGAGACTGTGGGTGTCCGCGGGTTACTGCGTGTGTCCGAGTGGATACTGAGGGATTCCAGGGAGAGACATAGCGTGTCCGGTGGTGACTGAGGGTATTCGGGGCTTACTGGGGGTGTCCGAGGGAGAGATTGAGGGTTTCCGGGGGAGACTGAGGGTGTCCGGAGGGGATACGGAAGGTGTCCGGGGGAGACTGTCTGTCCGAAGGGAGACTGAGGGTGTCCGGGTTGAGACTGAGGGTGTCCAGGGGAGACTGAGGGTGTCCGGGTTGAGACTGAGGGTGTCCTGGGGAAGACTGAGGGTCAACAGTGGGAGACTGAGGGTGTCCGGGCTTAGACTGAGGTTGTCCAGGGGGGAGACTGAGGGTGTCCAGGGGGAGACTGAGGGTGTCTGGGGCAGACTGAGGGTGTCCGAGGAGAGACTGAGTGTGTCCGAGGAGAGACTGAGGGTGTCTAGGGTGAGTCTGACGTTGTCCAGGGGGAGACTGACTGTGTCCCGGGGGAGACTGAATGTGTCCCGGGGGAGACTGAGGGTGTCCGGGGGAGACTGAGGGTGTCCGAGGAGAGACTGAGGGTGTCCGAGGAATGAGTGAGGGAGTCTTGGGTGAGTCTAACGTTGTCCAGGGGGAGACTGAGTGTGTCCCAGGGGGACAGAGGGTGTCCGGTGGGAGCCTGAGGGTGTCATTGGGAGACTGAGGGTATCCGGGTTTAGACTGAGGGTCTCCAGGGTGAGACTGAGGGTGTCCAGGGGGAGACTGAGGGTGTCCAGGGAAGAATGAGGGTGTCCAGGGGGAGACTGAGTGTGTACAGGAGGAGACTGAGGGTGTCCAGGGGGAGACTGAGTGAGTCCAGACGGAGAGTGAGGGTGTCCGAGGGGGTGACTGAGGTTGTCCGGGGGTGACTGAGGGTGTCCAGTGGGTGACTGAGGGTATCCGAGGGAGAGACAGAGGGTGTCCAGGGGGAGACTGCGGGTCTCTGAGGGGGAGACAGAGGGTGTCCAGGGTGACTGAGGGTGTCCAGGGGAGACTGAGTGAGTCCAGGCGAAGAGTGAGGGTGTCCGAGGGGGAGGCTGAGGGTGTCCGGGAGAGAGTGAGGTTGGCTCTAGGGGAGATTGAGGGTGTCCGGGGTGAGACTGAGGGTGTCCAGTGGGAGGCTGAGTATGCCCAGGGGGAGTCTGAGGGTGTCCGAGGGGGAGACTGAGGGTGTCCGAAGGGGATACTGTGGGTGTCCGTAGGGGAGAATTAGGGTGTCCGGGAAGAGACAGATGTTGTTGCAGTGGGAGAGTGACTGTGTCCAGGGGAGAATGAGGCTGTCCGATGGGAGACTGAGTGTGTCCGATGGGAGAATGAGGGTGTCCGATGGGAGAATGAGGGTGTCCGATGGGAGAATGAGGGTGTCCGGGGGAGACTGAGGGTGTACGAGGTGGAGACTGAGGGTGTCCGAGGGGGAGACTGAGGGTGTGCTGGGTGAGACTGAGGGTGTCCAAGGGGGAGACTGAGGGTCTCCGGGAGAGACTGAGCTTGTCTGAGGGGGAGACTGAGGGAGTCTGGGATGTGACTGATTTTATTCAATGGGAGACTGGGCATGTCCAGGGGGAGACTGAGGGTGTGCTGGGTGAGAGTGAGGGTGTCCGGGGGAGACTGAGGGTGTCCAGGGGGAGGCTGAGGGTTTCCAGGGGGAGACTCAAGTTGTCCAGGGGGAGACTGAGGGTGTCCCAGGGGGAGACAGAGGGTGTCCAGTGTGAGCCTGAGGGTGTCCGTGGGAAACTGAGGGTATCCGGGTTTAGACTGAGGGTCTCCAGGGTGAGACTGAGGGTGTCCAGGGGGAGACTGAGGGTGTCCAGGGAAGAATGAGGGTCTCCAGGGGGAGACTGAGTGTGTACAGGAGAGACTGAGGGTGTCCAGGGGGAGACTGAGTGAGTCCAGGCAGAGAGTGAGGGTGTCCGAGGGGGTGAATGAGGTTGTCCAGGAGTGACTGAGGGTGTCCAGGGGGTGACTGAGGGAATCCGAGGGAGAGACAGAGGGTGTCCAGGGGGAGACTGAGGGTCTCTGATGGGGAGACAGAGGGTGTCCAGGGGGAGCCTGAGGGTGTCCAGGGGGAGACTGAGTGAGTCCAGGCGAAGAGTGAGGGTGTCCGAGGGGGAGACTGAGTTTGTCCGGGGGTGACAGGGTGTCCAGGGGGAGACTGAGGGTGTCCGTGGGGGAGACTGAGGGTGTCCAAGAGGGAGACTGAGGGTGTCCGGGGTGAGACAGAGGGTGTCCGGGGGGTAGACGGACGGTGTCCAAGAGGGAGACGGAGGGTGTCCAAGAGGGAGACTGAAGGTGTCCGATAGAAGACTGAGGGTGTCCGGGGTGAGACAGAGGGTGTCCAGGGGGAGACTGAGGGTGTCCGATAGAAGACTCAGGGTGTCCGGGGTGAGACTGAGGGTGTCCAGGAAGAGACTGAGGGTGTCCAAGTGGGGGACTTAGGGTATCCAGGGGAACGACTGAGCGTGTCTCGAGGGTGGGGAGTAGACTGAGGGAGTTCAGGGGAAAGACTGAGGGTGTCCGGGGGTGAGACTGAGGGTGTCCGGGAAAGACTGAGGGTGTCCGGGGGGAGACTGAGGGTGTCCAGGAAGAGACTGAGGGTGTCCAGGGGAGACTGTGTGTGTCCAGGAGGAGACTGAGGGTCTCCAGGGGGAGACTGAGGATGTCCGGTGGGAGACTGAGTGAGTCCAGGCGGAGAGTGAGGGTGTCCGAGGGGGTGACTGAGTTTGTCCAGCGGTGACTGAGTGTGTCCATGGGGAGACTGAGGGTGTCCAGGGGGAGACTGAGAGTCTCTGGGGGGGAGACGGAGGGTGTCCGGGGTGAGACTGAGGGTGTCCAGGGGGAGACTGAGAGTCTCCGGGGGGGAGACGGAGCGTGTCCAAGAGGGAGACTGATGGTGTCCAGGGGGAGACTGAGGGTATCCGGGGGGGAGACGGAGGGTGTCCAAGAGGGAGATGGAGGGTGTCCAAGAAGGAGACTGATGGTGTCCAGGGGGAGACTGAAATGGTCCAAGTGGATACTGAGGGTGTCCAGGGAAATACTGAGGGTGTCCCTGGGGGAGTCTAAGGGTGTCAAGGGGGAGACTGAGTGTCTCCAGGGTGAGACAGAGGGTGTCCGGGTGGAGACTGTGGGTGTCCGACAGAAGACTGAGGGTGTCCAGGTGGAGATAGAAGGTGTCCAGTGGAGACTGATGGTGTCTGCGGGGAGACTGAGGGTGTCAAGGGGAGACTGAGGGTGTCCGGGGTGAAAATGAGGGTGTCCAGGGGGAGACTGAGGGTGTCCGGGGTGAGAATGAGGGTGTCCAGGGGGAGACTGAGGGTGTCCGGGGTGAGAATGAGGGTGTCCAGGGGGAGACTGAGTGTGTCCAGGGGGAGACTGAGTGTGTCCGAGGTGAGACTGAGGGTGTCTAGGGTGAGTCTGGCGTTGTCCAGGGGGAGTCTGAATGTGTCCCGGGGGGAGACTGAGGGTGTCCGGGGGAGACTGAGGGTGTCCGTGGGAGACTGAGGGTATCCGGGTTTAGACTGAGGGTCTCCAGGGGGAGACTGAGGGTCTCCAGGGGGAGACTGCGTGTGTCCAGGAGGAGACTGAGGGCGTCCGGGGGAGACTGAGGGTGTCCAGGGGGTGACTGAGGGTGTTCAGGGGGTGGTTGAGGGTGTCCAGTGGAAGACTGTGTGTGTCCAGGGAGAGACTGAGGGTGTCCAGGGGGAGACTGAGGGTCTCCGTGGGGGAGACTGAGGGTGTCCATTGGAAGACTGTGTGTGTCCAGGGGGAGACTGAGGGTGTCCAGGGGGAGACTGAGGGTGTCCAGGGGAAGACTGAGGGCGTTCAGGGTGAGACTGAGGGTGTCCAGGGTGAGAATGAGGGTGTCCAGGATGAGACTGAGGGTGTCCAGGGGAGACTGCCTGTGTCCAGGAGGAGACTGAGCGTGTCCGGGGGCGACTGTGGTTGTCCAGTGGGAGACTGACTGAGTCCAGGCGGAGAGTGAGGATGTCCCAGGGGGAGACTGAGGGTATCCGGCGGGGAGACGGAGGGTGTCCAAGAGGGAGACGGAGGGTGTCCAAGAGGGAGACTGATGGTGTCCAGTGGGAGACTGAGATGGTCCAAATGGATATGAGTGTGTCCTGGGAAATACTGAGGGTGTCCCTGGGGGAGTCTAAGGGTGTCAAGGGGGAGACTGAGGGTGTCCGGGGTGAGACAGAGGGTGTCCGGGGGGAGACTGAGGGTGTCCGGGGGGGAGACTGATGGTGTCAAGGGGGAGACTGAGGGTGCCCGGGGTGAGACAGAGGGTGTCCGGGGGGAGACTGAAGGTGTCCGATAGATGACTGAGGGTGTCCGGGGTGAGACTGAGGGTGTCCAGGAAGAGACTGAGGGTGTCCAAGTGGGGGACTGAGGGTATCCAGGGGAACGACTGAGGGTGTCTGGGGGGGTGGGGAGTAAACAGAGGGAGTGCCGGAGGAAGACTGAGGGTGTGCGGGGGAGACTGAGGGTGTCCGCGGGTTACTGCGTGTGTCCGAGTGGATACTGAGGGATTCCAGGGGGAGACATAGCGTGTCCGGAGGTGACTGAGGGTATTCGGGGCTTACTGGGGGTGTCCGAGGGAGAGATTGAGGGTTTCCAGGGGGCGGCTGAGGGTGTCCGGAGGGGATACGGAAGGTGTCCGGGGGAGACTGAGTCTGTCTGAAGGGAGACTGAGGGTGTCCGGGTTGAGACTGAGGGTGTCCAGGGGAGACTAAGGGTGTCCCAGGGAGAGAAAGAGGTTGTCCAGGAGGAGCCTGAGGCTGTCCATGGGAGACTGAGGGTATCCGGGTTTAGACTGAGGGTCTCCAGGGGGAGACTGAGGGTGTCCAGGTGAGACTGCGTGTGTCCAGGAGGAGACTGAGGGCGTCCGGGGGCAACTGTGGTTGTCCAGTGGGAGACAGAGTGAGTCCAGGCGGAGAGTGAGGGTGTCTGTGGGGGAGACTGAGGGTGTCCAGGGGGAGACTGAGGGTGTCCAGTGGGAGACTGAGGGTGTCCAGGGGGTGACTGAGCGTCTCCGAGGGGGCGACTGAGGGTGTCCGGGGTGAGAATCAGGGTGTCCAGGGGGAGACTGAGGGTGTCCGGGTTTAGACTGAGGCTGTCCATGGGGAGACTGAGGGTGTCCAGGGTAGACTGAGGGTGTCCACGGAGAGACTGAGCGTGTCCGAGGAGACTGAGGGTGTCTAGGGTGAGTCTGACGTTGTCCAGGGGGTGTCTGAATGTGTCCCAGGGGGGAGACTGAGGGTGTCCGGGGGAGACTGAGGGTGTCTGGGAGAGACTGAGGGTGTCCGAGGAGAGAGTGAGGGAGTCTAGGTTGAGTCTGACGTTGTCCACGGGGAGATTGAGTGTGTCCCAGGGGGAGACAGAGGGTGTCCAGGGGGAGTCTGAGGGTGTCCGTGGGAGACTGAGGGTATCCGGGTTTAGACTGAGGGTCTCCAGGGGGAGAATGAGGGTGTCCAGGGGAGACTGCGTGTGTCCAGGAGGAGACTGAGGGTGTCTGGGGGAGACTGTGGTTGTCCAGAGGGAGACTGAGTGAGTCCAGGCGGAGAGTGAGGGTGTCCGAGGGGGAGACTAAGTTTGTCCGGGGGGGACTGAGTGTGTCAATGGGGAGATTGAGGGTGTCCAGGGGGACACTGAGTGTCTCCGTGGGGGAGACTGAGGGTGTCCGGGGTGAGACTGAGGGTGTCCAGGGGGAGACTGAGGGTGTTCAGGGTGAGACTGAGGGTGTCCAGGGGGAGAATGAGGGTGTCCAGGATGAGACTGAGGGTGTCCAGGCGGAGACTGAGGGTGTCCAGGGGGAAACTGAGGGTGTCCGGGGTGAGAATGAGGGTGTCCGGGTAGAGACTGATGGTTTCAGAGGGAGACTGAGGGTGTCCGAGGGGAGAGGGAGAGTGTCCTGGGGAGACAGAGGGTGTCCGAGGGGGAGATTGAGGGTGTCCAGGGGGAGACTAAGGGTGTCTGGGGTGAAACTGTGGGTGTCCAGGGGTAGACTGAGGGTGTTCAGGGGGTGGCTGAGGGTGTCCAGTGGGAGGCTGAGTGTGTCCAGGGGGTGGGTGTGGGTGTCCAGGGGGAGGCTGAGTGTGTCCAGGGGGAGATTGTGGGTTTCCGCGGGGGAGGCTGAGTGTGTCTAGGGGAGACTGCGGGTTTCCGAGGGGGAGGCTGAGTGTGTCTAGCGGAGACTGAGGGTGTCCAGTGGGAGGCTGATTATGTCCAGGGGGAGACTGAGGGTGTCCGAAGGGGTGACTTAGGATGTCCGTGACGTGACAGACGTTGTCCGAGGGTGAGACTGAGTGTATCCGAGGGGGTGACTGAGTGTGTCTGAGGGGAGCCTGGGAGTGTCCGGGGTGAGAATGAGGGTGTTCAGGTAGAGACTGAGGGTTCCAGAGGGAGACTGAGTGTTTCTGAGGGGAGCCTGTGTGTGTCCGGTGTGAGAATGAGGATGTTCAGGTAGAGACTGAGGGTTCCAGAGGGAGAGTGAGAGTGTCCTGGGGAGACTGAGGGTGTCTGGGATGAGACTGATGGTGTCCGAATGCAGACTGAGTGTGTCCAGGTGGAGACTAAGGGTGCCTGAGGTGGAGACTGAGGCTGTTTGGGGGAGACTGAGGGTCTCCAGAGGGAGACTGAGGGTGTTCAGGGGGTGGCTGAGGGTGTCCAGTGGGAGACTGTGTGTGTCCATGGGGAGACTGAGGGTGTCCAGGGGGAGACTGAGGGTCTCCGTGGGGGAGACTGAGGGTGTCTGGCGTGAGACTGAGGGTGTCCAGGGGGAGACTGAGGGTTTTCAGGGTGAGACTGAGGGAGTACAGGGGGAGACTGAGGGTGTCCAGGGGGAGACTGAGGGTGTCCGGGGTGAGAATGAGGGTGTCCAGGGGGAGACTGAGGGTGTCCGGTGTGAGAATGAGGGTGTCCAGGGGGAGACTGAGGGTGTCCGGGGTGAGAATGAGCGTGTCCAGGGGGAGACTGAGTGTGTCCAGGGGGAGACTGAGTGTGTCCGTGGTGAGACTGAGGGTGTCTAGGGTGAGTCTGACGTTGTCCAGGGGGAGTCTGAATGTGTCCCAGGGGGGAGACTGAGGGTGTCCGGGGGAGACTGAGGGTGTCCGGAAGAGACTGAGGGTGTCCGAGGAGAGAGTGAGGGAGTCTAGGTTGAGTCTGACGTTGTCCAAGGGGAGACTGAGTGTGTCCCAGGGGGAGACAGAGGGTATCCAGGGGGAGCCTGAGGGTGTCCGTGGGAGACTGAGGGTATCCGGGTTTAGACTGAGGGTCTCCAGGGGGAGACTGAGGGTGTCCAGGGGAGACTGCGTGTGTCCAGGAGGAGACTGAGGGTGTCCGGGGGAGACTGTGGTTGTCCAGAGGGAGACTGAGTGAGTCCAGGTGGAGAGTGAGGGTGTCCGAGGGAAGACTAAGTTTGTCCGGGGGGGACTGAGTGTGTCCATGGGGAGACTCAGGGTGTCCAGGGGGAGACTGAGGGTGTTCAGGATGAGACTGAGGGTGTCCAGGGGGAGACTGAGGGTCTCCTTGGGGGAGAGTGAGGGTGGCCGGGGTGAGACTGAGGGTGTCCAGGGGGAGACTGAGGGTCTCCGTGGGGGAGACTGAGGGTGTCCGGGGTGAGTCTGAGGGTGTCCAGGCGGAGACTGAGTGTGTCCAGGGTGAGACTGAGGGTGTTCAGGGGGAGACTGAGGTTGTCCAGGGGGAGACTGAGGTTGTCCAGGGGGAGACTGAGGGTGTCCAGGATGAGACTGAGTGTGTCCGAGGGGAGACTGAGGGTGTCCGGGGTGAGAATGAGGGTGTCCGGGTAGAGACTGAGGGTATCCGAGGGGAAGACTGAGTGTGTCCGGGGGAGAAGGAGTCTGTCTGAGGAGAGCCTGAGAGTGACTGGTGTGAGAATTAGGGTGTTCACATAGAGACTGAGGGTTTCAGAGGGAGACTGAGTGTGTCCGAGGGGAGAGGGAGAGTGCCCTGGGGAGACTGATGGTGTCCAGGGGGAGACTGAGATGGTCCAAATGGATACTGAGGGTGTCCTGGGAAATACTGAGGGTGTCCCTGGGGGAGTCTAAAGGTGTCAAGGGGGAGACTGAGGGTGTCCGGGGTGAGACAGAGGGTGTCCGGGGGGAGACTGAGGGTGTCCGGGGGGGAGACTGATGGTGTCAAGGGGGAGACTGAGGGTGCCCGGTGTGAGACAGAGGGTGTCCGGGGGGAGACTGAAGGTGTCCGATAAATGACTGAGGGTGTCCGGGGTGAGACTGAGGGTGTCCAGGAAGAGACTGAGGGTGTCCAAGTGGGGGACTGAGGGTATCCAGGGGAACGACTGAGGGTGTCTGGGGGGTGGGGAGTAAACTGAGGGAGTGCCGGAGGGAGACTGAGGGTGTGCGGGGGAGACTGAGTGTGTCCGCGGGTTACTGCATGTGTCCGACTGGATACTGATGGATTCCAATGGGAGACATAGCGTGTCTGGAGGTGACTGAGGATATTCGGGGCTTACTGGGGGTGTACGAGGGAGAGATTGACGGTTTCCAGGGGGCGACTGAGGGTGTCCGGAGGGGATACGGAAGGTGTCCGGGGGAGACTGAGTCTGTCTGAAGGGAGACTGAGGGTGTCCAGGTTGAGACTGAGGGTGCCAGGGGAGACTGAAGGTGTCCCAGGGAGAGAAAGAGGGTGTCCAAGGGGAGCCTGAGGCTGTCCATGGGAGACTGAGGGTATCCGGGTTTAGACTGAGGGTCTCCAGGGGGAGACTGATGGTGTCCAGGTGAGACTGCGTGTGTCAAGGAGGAGACTGAGAGCGTCCGGGGGCAACTGTGGTTGTCCAGTGGGAGACAGAGTGAGTCCAGGTGGAGACTGAGGGTGTCTGAGGGGGAGACTGAGGGTGTCCAGGGGGAGACTGAGGGTGTCCAGTGGGAGACTGAGGGTGTCCAGGGGGTGATTGAGGGTCTCCGAGGGGGAGACTGAGGATGTCCGGGGTGAGAATCAGGGTGTCCAGGGGGAGACTGAGGGTGTCCGGGTTTAGACTGAGGCTGTCCATGGGGAGACTGAGGGTGTCCAGGGTAGACTGAGGGTGTCCGCGGAGAGACTGAGTGTGTCCGAGGAGACTGAGGGTGTCTAGAGTGAGTCTGACGTTGTCCAGGGGGTGTCTGAATGTGTCCCAGGGGGGAGACTGAGGGTGTCCGGGGGAGACTGAGGGTGTCTGGGAGAGACTGAGGGTGTCCGAGGAGAGAGTGAGGGAGTCTAGGTTGAGTCTGACGTTGTCCACGGGGTGATTGAGTGTGTCCCAGGGAGAGACAGAGGGAGTCCAGGGGGAGCCTGAGGGGGTCCGTGGGAGACTGAGGGTGTCCGGGTTTAGACTGAGGGTCTCCAGGGGGAGACTGAGGGTGTCCAGGGGAGACTGCGTGTGTCCAGGAGGAGACTGAGGGCGTCCGGGGGAGACTGTGGTTGTCCAGAGGGAGACTGAGTGTGTCCAGGCGGAGAGTGAGGGTGTCCGAGGGGAGAATAAGTTTGTCCGGGCGGGACTGAGTGTGTCCATGGGGAGACTGAGGGTGTCCAGGGGGAGACTGAGCGTCTCCGTGGGGGAGACTGAGGGTGTCCGGGGTGAGACTGAGGGTGTCCAGGGGGAGACTGAGGGTGTTCAGGGTGAGACTGAGGGTTTCAGAGGGAGACTGAGTGTGTCCGAGGGGAGAGGGAGAGTGTCCAAGGGAGACTGAGGGTGTCCGAGGGGGAGATTGAGGGTGTCCAGGGTGACTGAGGGTGTCTGGGGTGAAACTGTGGGTGTCCAGGGGGAGACTGAGGATGTCCAGGGGGAGACTGAGGGTGTTCAGGGGGTGGCTGAGGGTGTCCAGTGGGAGACTGTGTGTGTCCAGGGGGAGACTGTGGGTTTCCGAGAGGGAGGCTGAGTGTGTCTAGGGGAGACTGAGGGTGTCCAGTGGGAGGCTGAGTATGTCCAGGGGGAGACTGAGGGTGTCCGAAGGGGAGACTTAGGATGTCCGTGAAGTGACAGAGGTTATCCGTGGGTGAGACTGAGTGTGTCCGAGGGGGTGACTGAGTGTGTCCGAGGGGAGCCTGGGAGTGTCCGGGGTGAGAATGAGGGTGTTCAGGTAGAGACTGAGGGTTCCAGAGGGAGACTGAGGGTGTCCGAAGGGAGAGTGAGAGTGTCCTGGGGAGACTGAGGGTGTCCGGGGGAGACTGAGGGTGTCTGGGATGAGACTGATGGTGTCCGAGTGCAGACTGAGTGTGTCCAGGCGGAGACTAAGGGTGCCTGAGGTGGAGACTGAGGCTGTTTGAGGGAGACTGAGGGTCTCCAGAGGGAGACTTAGGGTGTCCGAGCAGAGACTGAGGGTGTCTGGAATGACTGAGGGTGTCCTGGGGAGACTGAGGATGTCCGAGGGGAGCCTGAGGGTGTCCGGGGTGGGACTGATGTTGTCCAGGGGGAGACTGAGGGTGTCCGGGATGAGAATGAGGGTGTCCAGGGGGAGACTGAGGGTGTCTGGGGTGAGAATAAGGGTGTCCAGGGGGAGACTGAGGGTGTCCGGGTTTAGACTGAGGCTGTCCATGGGGAGACTGAGGGTGTCCAGGGGGAGACTGAGGGTGTCCGCGGAGAGACTGAGCGTGTCCGAGGAGAGACTGTTGGTGTCTAGGGGGATTCTGAATGTGTCCCAGGGGGGAGACAGAGGGTGTCCAGGGGGAGCCTGAGGGTGTCCGGGTTTAGACTGAGGGTCTCCGAGGGGGAGACTGAGGGTGTCCAGTGGGAGACTGTGTGTGTCCATGGGGAGACTGAGGGTGTCCGAGGGGAGACTGAGGGTGTCCGGGGTGAGAATGAGGGTGTCCGGGTAGAGACAGTGGTTGTCCGAGGGGAAGACTGAGTGCGTCCAGGGGAGAAGGAGTCTGTCTGAGGAGAGCCTGAGAGTGACTGGTGTGAGAATGAGGGTGTTCACGTAGAGACTGAGGGTTTCAGAGGGAGACTGAGTGTGTCCGAGGGGAGAAGGAGAGTGTCCTGGGGAGACTGAGGGTGTCTGAGGGGGAGATTGAGGGTGTCCAGGGTGACTGAGGCTGTCTGGGGTGAAACTGTGGGTGTCCAGGGGGAGACTGAGGGTGTTCAGGGGGTGGCTGAGGGTGTCCAGTGGGAGACTGTGTGTGTCCAGGGGGAGACTTAGGGTTTCCGAGGGGAGGCTGAGTGTGTCCAGGGGGAGACTGAGGGTTTCCGAGGGGGAGGCTGAGTGTATCTAGGGGAGACTGAGGGTGTCCAGTAGGAGGCTGAGTATGTCCAGGGGGAGACTGAGGGTGTCCGAAGGGGAGA
This sequence comes from Isurus oxyrinchus, assembly GCA_026770705.1. Classification (NCBI taxonomy): domain Eukaryota; kingdom Metazoa; phylum Chordata; class Chondrichthyes; order Lamniformes; family Lamnidae; genus Isurus; species Isurus oxyrinchus. Next base: position 338,195 of record JANJGN010000068.1, read on the forward strand.
CTTAGGATGTCTGTGAAGTGACAGAGGTTGTCCGAGGCTGAGACTAAGTGTGTCCGAGGGGGTGACTGAGTGTGTCCGAGTGGAGCCTGGGAGTGTCCGGGGTGAGAATGAGGGTGTTCAGGTGGAGACTGAGGGTTCCAGAGGGAGACTGAGTGTTTCTGAGGGGAGCCTGTGTGTGTCCGGTGTGAAAATGAGGATGTTCAGGTAGAGACTGAGGGTTCCAGAGGGAGACTGATGGTGTCCGAAGGGAGAGTGAGAGTGTCCTGGGGAGACTGAGGGTGTCCGGGAGAGACTGAGGGTGTCTGGGATGAGACTGATGGTGTCCGAGTGCAGACTGAGTGTGTCCAAGCGGAGACTAAGGGTGCCTGAGGTGGAGACTGAGGCTGTTTGGAGGAGACTGAGGTTCTCCAGAGGGAGACTGAGGGTGTTCAGGGAGTGGCTGCGGGAGTCCTGTGGGAGACTGTGTGTGTCCATGGGGAGACTGAGGGTGTCCAGGGGGAGACTGAGGGTCTCCGTGGGGGAGACTGAGGGTGTCCGGGGTGAGAGTGAGGGTGTCCAGGGGGAGAATGAGGGTGTCCAGGATGAGACTGAGGGTGTCCAGGCGGAGACTGAGGGTGTCCGGTGTGAGAATGAGGGTGTTCACGTAGAGACTGAGGGTTTCAGAGGGAGACTAAGTGTGTCCGATGGGAGAGGGAGAGTGTCCTGGGAGACTGAGGGTGTCCGAGGGGGAGATTCAGGGTGTCCAGGGTGACTGAGGGTGTCTGGGGTGAAACTCTGGGTGTACAGGGGGAGACTGAGGGTGTTCAGGGGGTGGCTGAGGGTGTCCAGTGGGAGGCTGAGTGTGTCCAGGGGGAGACTGTGGGTTTCCGAGGGGGAGGCTGAGTGTGTCTAGGGGAGACTGAGGGTGTCCAGTGGGAGGCTGAGTATGTCCAGGGGGAGACTGAGGGTGTCCGAAGGGGAGACTTTGGATGTCCGTGAAGTGACAGAGGTTGTCCGAGGGTGAGACTGAGTGTGTCCGAGGGGGTGACTGAGTGTGTCCGAGGGGAGCCTGGGACTGTCCGGGGTGAGAATGAGGGTGTTCAGGTAGAGACTGAGGGTTCCAGAGGGAGACTGAGTGTTTCTGAGGGGAGCCTGTGTGTGTCCGGGGTGAGAATGAGGATGTTCAGGTAGAGACTGAGGGTTCCAGAGGGGGACTGAGGGTGTCTGAGGGGAGACTGTGTGTGTCCGGTGTGAGAATGAGGATGTTCAGGTAGAGACTGAGGGTTCCAGAGGGAGACTGAGGGTGTCCGAAGGGAGAGTGAGAGTGTCCTGTGGAGACTGTGGGTGTCCGGGGGAGACTGAGGGTGTCTGGGATGAGACTGATGGTGTCCGAGTGCAGACTGAATGTGTCCAGGCGGAGACTTAGGGTTCCTGAGGTGGAGACTGATGCTGTTTGGGGGAGACTGAGGGTCTCCAGATGGAGACTTAGGGTGTCCGATCAGAGACTGAGGGTGTCTGGAGTGACTGAGGGTGTCCTGGGGAGACTGAGGATGTCCGAGGGGAGCCTGAGGGTGTGCGGGGTGGGACTGATGTTGTCCAGGGGGAGACTGAGGGTGTCAGAGGGAGAATGAGGTTGTCCTGGGGGAGAATGAGTGTGTCCGGTCTGAGAGTGTGGGTGTCCGAGGGGGAGGCTGAGGGTGTCCGGGAGAGACTGAGTTTGGCTGCGGGTGAGATTGATGGTAACCGAGGTGCAGGCTGAGGGTGTCCGGGAGAGAGTGAGGTTGGCTCCAGGGGAGATTGAGGGTGTCCAGGGTGAGACTGAGGTTGGCTCCAGGGGCGATTGAGTGTATCCGAGGGGGAGTCTGAGGGTATCCGACGGGGAGTCTGAGGGTGTCTGAGGGGGAGTCTGAGGGTATCTGAGGGGGAGTCTGAGGGTGTCCGAGGGGGAGACTGACGGTGTCCGAAGGGGATACTGTGGGTGTCCGTAGGGGAGAATTAGGGTGTCCGGGTTGAGACTGAGGGTGTCCTGGGGAAGACTGAGGGTCTCCAGTGGGAGACTGAGGGTGTCCGGGTTTAGACTGAGGGTCTCCAGGGAGAGACTGAGGGTGTCCGGGGGAGACTGAGTGTGTCCGAGGTGAGACTGAGCGTGTCCTAGGAGAGACTGAGGGTGTCTAGGGTGAATCTGACGTTGTCCAGGGGGAGACTGTGTGTGTCTTGGGGGAGACAGAGGGTGTCCAGGGGGGAGACTGAGGGTGTCCGAGGGAGACTGAGTGTGTCTGAGGAGAGACTGAGGGAGTCTAGGGTGAGTCTGACGTTGTCCAGGGGGAGACTGAATGTGTCCCAGGGGGAGACAGTGGGTGTCCAGGGGGAGCCTGAGGGTGTCCGTGTGAGACTGAGGGTATCCGGGTTTAGACTGAGGGTCTCCAGGGGGAGACTGAGGGTGTCCGGGAGAGACTGAGGGTGTCCGAGGATAGACTGAAGGTGTCTAGGGTGAGTCTGACGTTGTCCAGGGGGAGACTGAATGTGTCCCAGGGAGAGACAGAGGGTGACCGAGGGAGAATGAGGGTGTCCGAGAGAGACTGAGGGTGTCCGAGGAGAGAGTGAGGGAGGCTAGGGGGAGACTGAGGGTGTCCAGGAGAGACTGAGGGTGTCCGAGGAGAGAGTGAGACTGCCTATGTTGAGTCTGACGTTGTCCAAGGGGAGACTGAGTGTGTCCGAGGGGGAGACAGAGGGTGTCCAGGGGGAGCCTGAGGGTGTCCGTGGGAGACTGAGGGTGTCCAGGGGGAGACAGAGGGTGTCCAGGGGGAGCCTGAGGGTGTCCGTGGGAGACTGAGGGTATCCGGGTTTAGACTGAGGGTCTCCAGGGGGAGACTGAGGGTGTCCAGGGGAGACTGCGTGTGTCCAGGAGGAGACTGAGCGTGTCCAGGAGGAAACTGAGGGTGTCCAGGAGGAGACTGAGGGCGTCCGGGGGGGGGAGACTGAGTTTGTCCGGGGTTGACTGAGTGAGTCCAGGCGGAGAGTGAGGGTGTCCGAGGGGGAGACTGAAATTGTTCGGGGGTGACTGAGTGTGTCCATGGGGAGATTGAGGGTGTCCATGGGGAGACTGAGGGTGTGCAGGGGGAGAATGAGGGTGTCCGAGGAGAGACAGAGGGTGTCCGGGGGAGACTGAGGGTGTCCGGGGGAGACTGAGTGTGTCCAGGGGGAGACTGAGAGTGTCCGGGGGAGACTGAGGGTGACCAAGTGGAGACTGAGGGTCGCCGAGGGGGAGACTGAGGGTGTCCAGGGGGAGACTGAGGGTGTCCAGGGGGTGACTGAGGTTGTCCAGTGGGAGACTGAGTGAGTCCATGAGGAGACTGATGGAGTTTAGGGGTAGGCTGAGGGTGTCCAGGGGGAGACTGAGGGTGTTTAGGGGTAGGCTGAGGTTGTTTAGGGGTAGGCTGAGGGTGTTTAGGGGGAGATTGAGGGTGTCCAGGGGTAGGCTGAGGGTGTTTAGGGGCAGGCTGAGGGTGTATAGGGGTAGGTTGAGGGTGTTTAGGGGTAGGCTGAGGGTGTATAGGGATAGGCTGAGGGTGTTTAGGGTAGGCTGTGGGTGTCCGTGGGAGACTGAGGGTGTTTAGGTGAAGGCTGAGGGTGTTTAGGGGTAGGCTGAGGGTGTTTAGGGGTTGGCTGAGGGTGTTTAGGGGTAGGCTGAGTGTGTTTAGGTGTAGGCTGAGGGTGTTTATGTGGAGACTGAGGGTTTTTAGGGGTCGGCTGAGGGTGTTTAGCGGTACGCTGAGGGTGTTTAGGGGGAGACAGAGGGTGTTTAGGGGTAGGCTGAGGGTATTTAGGGGTAGGCTGAGGTTGTTTAGGGGTAGGCTGAGGTTGTCCAGGGGGATACTGAGGGTGTTTAGGGGTAGGGTGAGGGTGTTTAGGTGTAGGCTGAGGTGTTTATGGGGAGTCTGAGGGTGTTTCGGGAGAGACTGAGGGTGTTTAGTGGTAGGCTAAGGGTTTCCAGGGGGAGACTGAGGGTATTTAGGGGTAGGCTGAGGGTGTTTAGGGGTAGGCTAAGTATGTCCAGGGGGAGACTTTGGGTGTTTAGGGGAAGGCTGAGGGTCTTTAGGGGTAGGCTGAGGGTTTTTAGGGGTAGGCTGAGGGTGTTTAGGAGCAGACTGAGGGTGTTGAGGTGTAGACTGAGGGTGTTTAGGGGTAGGCTGAGGATGTTTAGGGGTAGACTGAGTGTGTTTAGGTGGAGACAGAAGGTGTTTAGGGGTAGGCTGAGGGTGTCCGGGGGAGACTGGCGGTGTACGAGGTGGAGACTGAGGGTGTACGAGGGGGAGACTGAGGGTGTACGAGGTGGAGACTGAGTGTGTCCCGGGTGAGTCTGACGGTGACTAGAGGAAGACTGAGTGTGTCCGACGGGAGAATGAGTGTGTCCGATGGGAGAATGAGGGTGTCCGAGGGGGAGACTGAGGGTGTGCTGGGTGGAGACTGAGGGTGTCCGAGGGGGAGACTGAGGGTGTACGAGGTGGAGACTGAGGGTGTGCTGGGTGAGACTGAGGGTGTCCAAGGGGGAGACTGAGGGTGTACGAGGTGGAGACTGAGGGTGTCCGAGGGGGAGACTGAGGGTGTGCTGGGGGAGACTGAGGGTGTCCAAGGGGGAGACTGAGGGTGTCCGGGAGAGACTGAGGGTGTCCAAGGGGGAGACTGAGGGTGACCGGGACAGACTGAGATTGTCTGAGGGGGAGACTGAGAGAGTCCGGGATGTGACTGATTTTATCCAATGGGAGACTGGGTGTGTCCAGGGGGAGACTGGGTGTGTCCAGGGGGAGACTGGATGTGTCCAGGGGGAGACTGGGTGTGTCCAGGGGGAGACTGAGGGTGTCCAGCAGGAGACTGAGGGTGTCCAGGGAGAGAGTGAGGGTGTCCGGGCGAGACTGACGGTGTCCAGGGGGAGGCTGAGGGTTTCCAGGGGGAGACTCACGTTGTCCAGGGGGAGACTGAGGGTGTCCATGGGGAGACTGAGGGTGACCAGGGGGAGACTGAGGGTGTCCATGGGGAGACTCAGGGTGTCTGGGGGCGAAAGAGTGTGTCCACGGGGAGACTGAGGTTGTCCAGGGGGAGACTAATGGTTTCCAGGGGGAGACTGAAGGTGTCCAGGTGGAGATAGAGGGTGTCCAGTGGAGAGTGAGGGTGTCTGCGGGGATGCTGTGGGTGTCAAGGGGGAGACTGAGGATGTCCCAGGGAGAGACAGAGGGTGTCCAGGGGGAGCCTGAGGGTGTCCATAGGAGACTGAGGGTATCCGGGTTTAGACTGAGGGTCTCCAGGGGGAGACTGAGGGTGTCCAGGGGAGACTGAGGGCGTCCGGGGGCAACTGTGGTTGTCCAGTGGGAGACTGAGTGAGTCCAGGCGGAGAGTGAGGGTGTCCGAGGGGGAGACTGAGGGTGTCCAGGGGGAGACTGAGGGTGTCCAGGGGAGAAGGAGTCTGTCTGAGGAGAGCCTGAGAGTGACTGGTGTGAGAATGAGGGTGTTCACGCAGAGACTGAGGGTTTCAGAGGGAGACTGAGTGTGTCCGAGGGGAGAAGGAGAGTGTCCTGGGGAGACTGAGGGTGTCCGAGGGGGAGATTGAGGGTGTCCAGGGTGACTGAGGGTGTCTGGGGTGAAACTGTGGGTGTCCAGGGGGAGACTGAGGGTGTTCAGGGGGTGGCTGAGGGTGTCCAGTGGGAGACTGTGTGTGTCCAGGGGGAGTCTGAGGGTGTCCAGGGGGAGACTGAGGGTGTTCAGGGGGTGGCTGAGGGTGTCCAGTGGGAGACTGTGTGTGTCCAGGGGGAGACTTAGGGTTTCCGAGGGGAGGCTGAGTGTGTCCAGGGGGAGACTGAGGGTTTCCGAGGGGGAGGCTGAGTGTATCTAGGGGAGACTGAGGGTGTCCATTGGGAGGCTGAGTATGTCCAGGGGGAGACTGAGGGTGTCCGAAGGGGAGAATTAGGATGTCTGTGAAGTGACAGAGGTTGTCCGAGACTGAGACTGAGTGTGTCCGAGGGGGTGACTGAGTGTGTCCGAGGGGAGCCTGGGAGTGTCCGGGGTGAGAATGAGGGTGTTCAGGTAGAGACTGAGGGTTCCAGAGGGAGACTGAGTGTTTCTGAGGGGAGCCTGTGTGTGTCCGGTGTGAGAATGAGGATGTTCAGGTAGAGACTGAGGGTTCCAGAGGGAGACTGATGGTGTCCGAAGGGAGAGTGAGAGTGTCCTGGGGAGACTGAGGGTGTCCGGGAGAGACTGAGGGTGTCTGGGATGAGACTGATGGTGTCCGAGTGCAGACTGAGTGTGTCCAAGCGGAGACTAAGGGTGCCTGAGGTGGAGACTGAGGCTGTTTGGAGGAGACTGAGGTTCTCCAGAGGGAGACTGAGGGTGTCCTGGGGAGACTGAGGGTGTTCAGGGAGTGGCTGCGGGAGTCCTGTGGGAGACTGTGTGTGTACATGGGGAGACTGAGGGTGTCCAGGGGGAGACTGAGGGTCTCCGTGGGGGAGACTGAGGGTGTCCGGGGTGAGAGTGAGGGTGTCCAGGGGGAGAATGAGGGTGTCCAGGATGAGACTGAGGGTGTCCAGGCGGAGCCTGAGGGTGTCCGGGGTGAGAATGAGGGTGTTCACGTAGAGACTGAGGGTTTCAGAGGGAGACTAAGTGTGTCCGATGGGAGAGGGAGAGTGTCCTGGGAGACTGAGGGTGTCCGAGGGGGAGATTCAGGGTGTCCAGGGTGACTGAGGGTGTCTGGGGTGACTGAGGGTGTCTGGGGTGAGACTGAGGGTGTCCAGGGGGAGACTGAGGGTGTCCAGGGGGAGACTGAGGGTGTTCAGGGGGTGGCTGAGGGTGTCCAGTGGGAGGCTGAGTGTGTCCAGGGGGAGACTGTGGGTTTCCGAGGGGGAGGCTGAGTGTGTCTAGGGGAGACTGAGGGTGTCCAGTGGGAGGCTGAGTATGTCCAGGGGGAGACTGAGGGTGTCCGAAGGGGAGACTTTGGATGTCCGTGAAGTGACAGAGGTTGTCCGAGGGTGAGACTGAGTGTGTCCGAGGGGGTGACTGAGTGTGTCCGAGGGGAGCCTGGGACTGTCCGGGGTGAGAATGAGGGTGTTCAGGTAGAGACTGAGGGTTCCAGAGGGAGACTGAGTGTTTCTGAGGGGAGCCTGTGTGTGTCCGGGGTGAGAATGAGGGTGTTCAGGTAGAGACTGAGGGTTCCAGAGGGAGACTGAGGGTGTCCGAAGGGAGAGTGAGAGTGTCCTGTGGAGACTGTGGGTGTCCAGGGGAGACTGAGGGTGTCTGGGATGAGACTGATGGTGTCCGAGTGCAGACTGAATGTGTCCAGGCGGAGACTTAGGGTTCCTGAGGTGGAGACTGATGCTGTTTGGGGGAGACTGAGGGTCTCCAGAGGGAGACTTAGGGTGTCCGAGCAGAGACTGAGGGTGTCTGGAGTGACTGAGGGTGTCCTGGGGAGACTGAGGATGTCCGAGGGGAGCCTGAGGGTGTGCGGGGTGGGACTGATGTTGTCCAGGGGGAGACTGAGGGTGTCAGAGGGAGAATGAGGTTGTCCTGGGGGAGAATGAGTGTGTCCGGTCTGAGAGTGTGGGTGTCCGAGGGGGAGGCTGAGGGTGTCCGGGAGAGACTGAGTTTGGCTGCGGGTGAGATTGATGGTAACCGAGGTGCAGGCTGAGGGTGTCCGGGAGAGAGTGAGGTTGGCTCCAGGGGAGATTGAGGGTGTCCAGGGTGAGACTGAGGTTGGCTCCAGGGGCGATTGAGTGTATCCGAGGGGGAGTCCGAGGGTATCCGACGGGGAGTCTGAGGGTGTCTGAGGGGGAGTCTGAGGGTATCTGAGGGGGAGTCTGAGGGTGTCCGAGGGGGAGACTGACGGTGTCCGAAGGGGATACTGTGGGTGTCCGTAGGGGAGAATTAGGGTGTCCGGGTTGAGACTGAGGGTGTCCTGGGGAAGACTGAGGGTCTCCAGTGGGAGACTGAGGGTGTCCGGGTTTAGACTGAGGGTCTCCAGGGAGAGACTGAGGGTGTCCGGGGGAGACTGAGTGTGTCCGAGGTGAGACTGAGCGTGTCCTAGGAGAGACTGAGGGTGTCTAGAGTGAATCTGACGTTGTCCAGGGGGAGACTGTGTGTGTCTTGGGGGAGACAGAGGGTGTCCAGGGGGGAGACTGAGGGTGTCCGAGGGAGACTGAGTGTGTCTGAGGAGAGACTGAGGGAGTCTAGGGTGAGTCTGACGTTGTCCAGGGGGAGACTGAATGTGTCCCAGGGGGAGACAGTGGGTGTCCAGGGGGAGCCTGAGGGTGTCCGTGTGAGACTGAGGGTATCCGGGTTTAGACTGAGGGTCTCCAGGGGGAGACTGAGGGTGTCCGGGAGAGACGGAGGGTGTCCGAGGATAGACTGAAGGTGTCTAGGGTGAGTCTGACGTTGTCCAGGGGGAGACTGAATGTGTCCCAGGGAGAGACAGAGGGTGACCGAGGGAGAATGAGGGTGTCCGAGAGAGACTGAGGGTGTCCGAGGAGAGAGTGAGGGAGGCTAGGGGGAGACTGAGGGTGTCCAGGAGAGACTGAGGGTGTCCGAGGAGAGAGTGAGACTGCCTATGTTGAGTCTGACGTTGTCCAAGGGGAGACTGAGTGTGTCCCAGGGGGAGACAGAGGGTGTCCAGGGGGAGCCTGAGGGTGTCCGTGGGAGACTGAGGGTGTCCAGGGGGAGACAGAGGGTGTCCAGGGGGAGCCTGAGGGTGTCCGTGGGAGACTGAGGGTATCCGGGTTTAGACTGAGGGTCTCCAGGGGGAGACTGAGGGTGTCCAGGGGAGACTGCGTGTGTCCAGGAGGAGACTGAGCGTGTCCAGGAGGAAACTGAGGGTGTCCAGGAGGAGACTGAGGGCGTCCGGGGGGGGGAGACTGAGTTTGTCCGGGGTTGACTGAGTGAGTCCAGGCGGAGAGTGAGGGTGTCCGAGGGGGAGACTGAAATTGTTCGGGGGTGACTGAGTGTGTCCATGGGGAGATTGAGGGTGTCCATGGGGAGACTGAGGGTGTCCAGGGGGAGAATGAGGGTGTCCGAGGAGAGACAGAGGGTGTCCGGGGGAGACTGAGGGTGTCCGGGGGAGACTGAGTGTGTCCAGGGGGAGACTGAGGGTGTCCGGGGGAGACTGAGGGTGACCAAGTGGAGACTGAGGGTCGCCGAGGGGGAGACTGAGGGTGTCCAGGGGGAGACTGAGGGTGTCCAGGGGGTGACTGAGGTTGTCCAGTGGGAGACTGAGTGAGTCCATGAGGAGACTGATGGAGTTTAGGGGTAGGCTGAGGGTGTCCAGGGGGAGACTGAGGGTGTTTAGGGGTAGGCTGAGGTTGTTTAGGGGTAGGCTGAGGGTGTTTAGGGGGAGATTGAGGGTGTCCAGGGGTAGGCTGAGGGTGTTTAAGGGCAGGCTGAGGGTGTATAGGGGTAGGTTGAGGGTGTTTAGGGGTAGGCTGAGGGTGTATAGGGATAGGCTGAGGGTGTTTAGGGTAGGCTGTGGGTGTCCGTGGGAGACTGAGGGTGTTTAGGTGAAGGCTGAGGGTGTTTAGGGGTAGGCTGAGGGTGTTTAGGGGTTGGCTGAGGGTGTTTAGGGGTAGGCTGAGTGTGTTTAGGTGTAGGCTGAGGGTGTTTAGGTGGAGACTGAGGGTTTTTAGGGGTCGGCTGAGGGTGTTTAGCGGTACGCTGAGGGTGTTTAGGGGGAGACAGAGGGTGTTTAGGGGTAGGCTGAGGGTATTTAGGGGTAGGCTGAGGTTGTTTAGGGGTAGGCTGAGGTTGTCCAGGGGGATACTGAGGGTGTTTAGGGGTAGGGTGAGGGTGTTTAGGTGTAGGCTGAGGTGTTTATGGGGAGTCTGAGGGTGTTTCGGGAGAGACTGAGGGTGTTTAGTGGTAGGCTAAGGGTTTCCAGGGGGAGACTGAGGGTATTTAGGGGTAGGCTGAGGGTGTTTAGGGGTAGGCTAAGTATGTCCAGGGGGAGACTTTGGGTGTTTAGGGGAAGGCTGAGGGTCTTTAGGGGTAGGCTGAGGGTTTTTAGGGGTAGGCTGAGGGTGTTTAGGGGTAGGCTGAGGAATTCCAGGGGGAGACTGAGGGTGTTTAGTGGTAGGCTGAGGGTGTATAGGGGTAGGCTGAGGGTGTTTAGGGGAGACTGAGCGTGTTAGGGTGTACGCTGAGGGTGTTTAGGGTAGGCTGAGGGTGTTAAGGGGTAGGCTGAGGGTGTTTAGGGGGAGACTGAGGGTGTTTAGGGGTAGGTTGAGGGTGTTTCTGGGGAGACTGAGGGTGTTTAGGGGTAGGCTGAGGTTGTTCAGGGGGAGACTGAGGGTGTCCAGGGGAGACTGCGTGTGTCCAGGAGGAGACTGAGGGTGTCCAGGGGGAGACTGTGGTTGTCCCGTGGGAGACTGAGTGAGTCCAGGCGGAGAGTGCGGGTGTCCGAGGGGGAGACTAAGTTCGTTTCGGGGGGGACTGAGTGTGTCCATGGGGAGACTGAGGGTGTCCAGGGGGAGACTGAGGATGTTCAGGGGGTGGCTGAGGGTGTCCAGTGGGAGGCTGAGTGTGTCCAGGGGGAGACTGAAGGTTTCCGAGGGGGAGGATGAGTGTGTCTAGGGGAGACTGAGGCTGTCCAGTGGGAGGCTGTGTATGTCCAGGGGAAGTCTGAGGTTGTCCGAGGGGGAGACTGAGGGTGTCCGAACGGGTTACTGTAGGTGTCCGTAGGGTGTCTGGGAAGAGACAGAGGTTGTTGCAGTGGGAGAGTGAGTGTGTCCAGGGGAGAATGAGGCTGTCTGAGGGGAGACTGAGTGTGTCCCGGGTGAGTCTGACGGTGACTAGACGAAGACTGAGTGTGTCCGATGGGAGAATGAGGGTGTCCGATGGGAGAATGAGGGTGTCCGGGGGAGACTGGGGGTGTACGAGGTGGAGACTGAGGGTGTACGAGGTGGAGACTGAGGGTTTCCGAGGAGGAGTCTGAGTGTGTCCCGGGTGAGTCTGACGGTGACTAGAGGAAGACTGAGTGTGTCCGATGGGAGAATGAGTGTGTCCGATGGGAGAATGAGGGTGTCCGAGGGGGAGACTGAGGGTGTGCTGGGTGGAGACTGAGGGTGTCCGAGGGGGAGACTGAGGGTGTACGAGGTGGAGACTGAGGGTGTGCTGGGTGAGACTGAGGGTGTCCAAGGGGGAGACTGAGGGTGTACGAGGTGGAGACTGAGGGTGTCCGAGGGGGAGACTGAGGGTGTGCTGGGTGGAGACTGAGGGTGTCCGAGGGGGAGACTGAGGGTGTACGAGGTGGAGACTGAGGGTGTGCTGGGTGAGACTGAGGGTGTCCAAGGGGGAGACTGAGGGTGTACGAGGTGGAGACTGAGGGTGTCCAAGGGGGAGACTGAGGGTGTCCGGGAGAGACTGAGGGTGTCCAAGGGGGAGACTGAGGGTGACCGGGACAGACTGAGCTTGTCTGAGGGGGAGACTGAGAGAGTCCGGGATGTGACTGATTTTATCCAATGGGAGACTGGGTGTGTCCAGGGGGAGACTGGGTGTGTCCAGGGGGAGACTGAGGGTGTCCAGCAGGAGACTGAGGGTGTGCAGGGGGAGGCTGAGGGTTTCCAGGGGGAGACTCAGGTTGTCCAGGGGGAGACTGAGGGTGTCCATGGGGAGACTCAGGGTGTCTGGGGGAGAATGAGTGTGTCCACGGGGAGACTGAGGTTGTCCAGGGGGAGACTGATAGTTTCCAGGGGGAGACTGAAGGTGTCCAGGTGGAGATAGAGGGTGTCCAGTGGAGAGTGAGGGTGTCTGCGGGGATGCTGAGGGTGTCAAGGGGGAGACTGAGGATGTCCCAGGGAGAGACAGAGGGTGTCCAGGGGGAGCCTGAGGGTGTCCATAGGAGACTGAGGGTATCCGGGTTTAGACTGAGGGTCTCCAGGGGGAGACTGAGGGTGTCCAGGGGAGACTGAGGGCGTCCGGGGGCAACTGTGGTTGTCCAGTGGGAGACTGAGTGAGTCCAGGCGGAGAGTGAGGGTGTCCGAGGGGGAGACTGAGGGTGTCCAGGGGGAGACTGAGGGTGTCCAGTGGGAGACTGAGTGTGTCCAGGGGGAGACTGTGGGTGTCCAGGGGGGGACTGAGGGTGTCCAGTGGGAGACTGAGTGTGTCCAGGGGGTGATGAGGTTCTCCGAGGGGGAGACTGAGGGTGTCCGGGGTGAGAATAAGGGTGTCCAGGGGGAGACTGAGGGTGTCCGGGTTTAGACTGAGGCTGTCCATGGGGAGACTGAGGGTGTCCAGGGGTAGACTGAGGGTGTCCGTGGAGAGACTGAGCGTGTCCGAGGAGAGACTGAGGGTGTCTAGGGTGAGTCTGACGTTGTCCAGGGGGAGTCTGAATGTGTCCCAGGGGGGAGACTGAAGGTGTCCGGGGGAGACTGAGGGTGTCCGGGAGAGACTGAGGGTGTCCGGGGGAGACTGATGGTGTCCGGGAGAGACTGAGGGTGTCCGAGGAGAGAGTGAGGGAGACTAGATTGAGTCTCATGTTGTCCATGGGGAGATTGAGGGTGTCCCAGGGAGAGACAGAGGGTGTCCAGGGGGAGCCTGAGGGTGTCCGAGGGGAGACTGAGGGTGTCCGGGGTGAGAATGAGGGTGTCCGGGTAGAGACAGAGGTTGTCCGAGGGGAAGACTGAGTGCGTCCAGGGGAGAAGGAGTCTGTCTGAGGAGAGCCTGAGAGTGACTGGTGTGAGAATGAGGCTGTTCACATAGAGACTGAGGGTTTCAGAGGGAGACTGAGTGTGTCCGAGGGGAGAGGGAGAGTGTCCTGTGGAGACTGAGGGTGTCCGAGGGGGAGATTGAGGGTGTCCAGGGTGACTGAGGGTGTCTGGGGTGAAACTGTGGGTGTCAAGGGGGAGACTGAGGATGTCCAGGGGGAGACTGAGGGTGTCCAGGGGGAGACTGAGGGTTTCCGAGGGGGAGGCTGAGTGTGTCTAGGGGAGACTGAGGCTGTCCAGTGGGAGGCTGAGTATGTCCAGGGGGAGTCTGAGGGTGTCCGAGGGGGAGACTGAGGGTGTCCGAAGGGGATACTGTGGGTGTCCGTAGGGGAGAATTAGGGTGTCTGGGAAAAGACAGAGGTTGTTGCAGTGGGAGAGTGAGTGTGTCCGGGGCAGAATGAGGCTGTCTGAGGGGAGACTGAGTGTGTCCCGGGTGAGTCTGACGGTGACTAGAGGAAGACTGAGTGTGTCCGATGGGAGAATTAGGGTGTCCGATGGGAGAATGAATGTGTCCGGGGGAGACTGAGGGTGTACGAGGTGGAGACTAAGGGTGTCCGAGGGGGAGACTGAGGGTGTGCTGGGTGAGACTGAGGGTGTCCAAGGGGGAGACTGAGGGTGACCGGGAGAGACTGAGCTTGTCTGAGGAGGAGACTGAGAGAATCCGGGGGGAGGCTGAGGGTTTCCAGGGGGAGACTCAGGTTGTCCAGGGATAGACTGAGGGTGTCCATGGGGAGACTCAGGGTGTCTGGGGGAGAATGAGTGTGTCCACGGGGAGACTGAGGGTGTACAGGGGGAGACTGATGGTGTCCAGGGGGAGACTGAAGCTGTCGAGTTGGAAATAGAGGGTGTCCAGTGGAGAGTGAGGGTGTCTGCGGGGACGCTGAGGGTGCCAAGGGGGAGACTGAGGGTGTCCCAGGGAGAGACAGAGGGTGTCCAGCGGGAGCCTGAGGGTGTCCATAGGAGACTGAGGGTATCCGGGTTTAGACTGAGGGTCTCCAGGGGGAGACTGAGGGTGTCCAGGGGAGACTGAGGGCGTCCGGGGGCAACTGTGGTTTTCCAGTGGGAGACTGAGTGAGTCCAGGCGGAGAGTGAGGGTGTCTGAGGGGGAGACTGAGGGTGTCCAGGGTGAGAATAAGGGTGTCCAGGGGGAGACTGAGGGTGTCCGGGTTTAGACTGAGGCTGTACATGGGGAGACTGAGGGTGTCCAGGGGGAGACTGAGGGTGTCCACGGAGAGACTGAGCGTGTCCGAGGAGAGACTGAGGGTGTCTAGGGTGAGTCTGACGTTGTCCAGGGGTAGTCTGAATGTGTCCCAGGGGGGAGACTGAGGGTGTCCGGGGGAGACTGAGGGTGTCCGGGAGAGACTGAGGGTGTCCGAGGAGAGAGTGAGGGAGTCTAGGTTGAGTCTGACGTTGTCCATGGGGAGATTGAGTGTGTCCCAGGGAGAGACAGAGGGTGTCCAGGGGGAGCCTGAGTGTGTCCGTGGGAGACTGAGGGTATCCGGGTTTAGACTGAGGTTGTCCAGGGGGAGAATGAGGGTGTCCAGGGGAGACTGCGTGTGTCCAGGAGTAGACTGAGGGTGTCCGGGGGAGACTGTGGTTGTCCAGAGGGAGACTGAGTGAGTCCAGGCGGAGAGTGAGGGTGTCCGAGGGGGAGACTAAGTTTGTCCGGGGGGGACTGAGTGTGTCCATGGGGAGACTGAGGGAGTCCAGGTGGAGACTGTGGGTCTCCGTGGGGGAGACTGAGGGTGTCCAGGGGGAGACTGAGGGTGTCCAGGTTTAGACTGAGGGTCTCCAGGGGGAGACTGAGGTTCTCCGAGGGGGAGACTGAGGGTGTCCGGGGTTAGAATGAGGGTGTCCAGGGGGAGACTGAGGGTGTCTGGGTTTAGACTGAGGCTGTCCATGGGGAGACTGAGGGTGTCCAGGGGTAGACTGAGGGTGTCCGGGGGAGACTGAGCGTGTCCGAGGAGAGACTGAGGGTGTCTAAAGTGAGTCTGACGTAGTCCAGGGGGAGACTGAATGTGTCCCAGGGGGGAGACTGAAGGTGTCCAGGGGGAGACTGAGGGTCTCCGTGGGGGAGACTGAGGGTGTCCAGGGGGAGACTGAGGGTGTTCAGGGTGAGACTGAGGGAGTCCAGGGGGAGTCCGAGGGTATCCAGGGTGAGACTGAGGGTGTCCAGGGGGAGAATGAGGGTGTCCAGGGGGAGACTGAGGGTGTTCAGGGGAGACTGAGGGTGTCCGGGGTGAGAATGAGGGTGTCTGGGTAGAGACAGATGTTGTCCGAGGAGAAGACTGAGTGCGTCCAGGGGAGAAGGAGTCTGTCTGAGGAGAGCCTGAGAGTGTCTGGTGTGAGAATGAGGGTGTTCACGTAGAGACTGAGGGTTTCAGAGGGAGACTGAGTGTGTCCGAGGGGAGAGGGAGAGTGTCCTGGGGAGACTGAGGGTGTCCGAGGGGGAGATTGAAGGTGTCCAGGGTGACTGAGGGTGTCCGGGGGGGAGATTGAGGGTGTCCAGGGTGACTGAGGGTGACTGGGGTGAAAATGTGGGTGTCCAGGGGGAGACTGAGGGGGTTCAGGGGGAGGCTGAAGGTGTCCTGTGGAAGACTGTGTGTGTCCAGGGAGAGACTGAGGGTGTTCAGGGGGTGGCTGAGGGTGTCCAGTGGGAGGCTGAGTGTGTCCAGGGGGAGGCTGAGGGTTTCCGAGGGGGAGGCTGAGTGTGTCTAGGGGAGACTGAGGGTGTCCAGTGGGAGGCTGAGTATGTCCATGGGGAGACTGAGGGTGTCCGAAGGGGAGACTTAGGATGTCCGTGAAGTGACAGAGGTTGTCCCAGGGTGAGACTGAGTGTGTCCGAGGGGGTCACTGAGTGTGTCTGAGGGGAGCCTGGGAGTGTCCGGTGTGAGAATGAGAGTGTTCAGGTAGAGACTGAGGGATCCAGAGGGAGACTGAGTGTTTCTGAGGGGAGCCTGTGTGTGTCCGGTGTGAGAATGAGGATGTTCAGGTAGAGACTGAGGGTTCCAGAGGGAGACTGAGGGTGTCCGAAGGGAGAGTGAGTGTGTCCTGGGGAGACTGAGGGTTTCCGGGGGAGACTGAGGGTGTCTGGGATGAGACTGATGGTGTCCGAGTGCAGACTGAATGTGTCCAGTCGGAGAATAAGGGTGCCTGAGGTGGAGACTGAGGCTGTTTGGGGGAGACTGAGGGTCTCCAGAGGGAGACTTAGGGTGTCCGAGCAGAGACTGAGGGTGTCTGGAGTGTTTGAGGGTGTCCTGGGGAGACTGAGGATGTCCCAGGGGAGCCTGAGGGTGTCCGGGGTGGGACTGATGTTGTCCAGGGGGAGACTGAGGGTGTCAGAGGGAGAATGAGGTTGTCCAGGGGGAGAATGAGTGTGTCCGGTCTGAGAGTGTGGGTGTCCGAGGGCGAGGCTGAGGGTGTCCGGGAGAGACTAAGTTTGGCTGCGGGTGAGATTGATGGTAACCGAGGTGCAGGCTGAGGGTGTCCGGGAGAGACTGAGGTTGGCTCCAGGGGAGATTGAGGGTGTCCAGGGTGAGACTGAGGTTGGCTCCAGGGAAGATTGCGGGTGTCCAGGGTGAGACTGAGGTTGGCTCCGGGGGAGATTGAGTGTGTCCGAGGGGGAGTCTGAGGGTGTCCGACGGGGAGTCTGAGGGTGTCCGAGGGGGAGTCTGAGGGTGTCCGAGGGGGAGACTGAGGGTGTCCGAAGGGGATACTGTGGGTGTCCGTAGGGGAGAATTAGAGTGTCTGGGAAGAGACAGATGTTGCTGCAGTGGGAGAGTGACTGTGTCCGGGGGAGAATGAGGCTATCTGAGGGGAGACTGAGTGTGTCCCGGGTGAGTCTGACAGTGACTAGAGGAAGACTGAGTGTGTCCGATGGGAGAATGAGGGTGTCCGATGGGAGAATGAGGGTGTCCGGGGGAGACTGAGGGTGTACGAGGTGGAGACTGAGGGTGTCCGAGGGGGAGACTGAGGGTGTGCTGGGTGAGACTGAGGGTGTCCAAGGGGGAGACTGAGGGTGTCCGGGAGAGACTGAGCTTGTCTGAGGGGGAAACTGAGAGAGTCCGGGATGTGACTGATTTTATCCAATGGGAGACTGGGCGTGTCCAGGGGGAGACTGAGGGTGTCCAGGGGGAGAGTGAGGGTGTCCGGGGGAGACTGAGGGTGTCCAGGGGGAGGCTGAGGGTTTCCAGGGGGAGACTCAGGTTGTCCAGGGGGAGACTGAGGGTGTCCATGGGGAGACTCAGGGTGTCTGGGGGAGAATGAGGGTGTCCACGGGGAGACTGAGGGTGTCCAGGGGGAGACGGAGGGTGTCCAGGGGGAGACTGAGGGTGTCCAGGTGGAGATAGAGGGTGTCCAGTGGAGAGTGAGGGTGTCTGCGGGGACGCTGAGGGTGTCAAGGGGGAGACTGAGGGTGTCCCAGGGAGAGACAGAGGGTGTCCAGGGGGAGCCTGAGGGTATCCAGGGGAGACCTAGGGTATCCGGGTTTAGACTGAGGGTCTCCAGGGGGAGACTGTGGGTGTCCAGGGGAGACTGAGGGTCTCCGAGGGGGAGACTGAGGGTGTCCGGGGTGAGAATAAGGGTGTCCAGGGGGAGACTGAGGGTGTACGGGGTGAGAATAAGGGTGTCCAGGGGGAGACTGAGAGTGTCCGGGTTTAGACTGAGGCTGTCCATGGGGAGACTGAGGGTGTCCAGGGGGAGACTGAGGGTGTCCGCGGAGAGACTGAGCGTGTCCGAGGAGAGACTGAGGGTGTCTAGGGTGAGTCTGACGTTGTCCAGGGGGAGTCTGAATGTGTCCCAGGGGGGAGACTGAGGGTGTCCGGGGGAGACTGAGGGTGTCCGGGAGAGACTGAGGGTGTCCGAGGAGAGAGTGAGGGAGACTAGGTTGAGTCTGACGTTGTCCATGGGGAGATTGAGTGTGTCCCAGGGAGAGACAGAGGGTGTCCAGGGGGAGCCTGAGGGTGTCCGTGGGAGACTGAGGGTATCCGGGTTTAGACTGAGGGTCTCCAGGGGGAGAATGAGGGTGTCCAAGGGAGAATGCGTGTGTCCAGGAGGAGACTGAGGGTGTCTGGGGGAGACTGTGGTTGTCCAGAGGGAGACTGAGTGAGTCCAGGCGGAGAGTGAGGGTGTCCGAGGGGGAGACTAAGTTTGTCCGGGGGGGACTGAGTGTGTCCATGGGGAGACTGAGGGTGTCCAGGGGGAGACTGAGGGTCTCCGTGGGGGAGACTGAGGGTGTCCAGGGTGAGCCTGAGGGTGTCCAGGGGGAGACTGAGGGTGTCCTGGGGGAGAATGAGGGTGTCCAGGATGAGACTGAGGATGTCCAGGGGGAGACTGAGGGTATCCGGGGTGAGAATGAGTGTGTCCGGGGGGAGACTGAGGGTGTTCAGTGTGAGACTGAGGGTGTCCAGGGGGAGAATGAGGGTGTCCAGGATGAGACTGAGGGTGTCCAGGGGGAGACTGAGGGTGTCCAGGGGGAGAGTGAGGGTGTCCGGGGTGAGAATGAGGGTGTCCGGGTAGAGACAGAGGTTGTCCGGGGGAAGACTGAGTGCGTCCAGGGGAGAAGGAGTCTGTCTGAGGAGAGCCTGAGAGTGACTGGTGTGAGAATGAGGGTGTTCACGTAGTGACTGAGGGTTCCAGAGGGAGACTGAGTGTGTCCGAGGGGAGAGTGAGAGTGTCCTGGGGAGACTGAGGGTGTCCGAGGGGGAGATTGAGGGTGTCCAGGGTGACTGAATGTGTCTGGGGTGAAACTGTGGGTGTCCAGGGGGAGACTGAGGGTGTTCAGGGGGTGGCTGAGGGTGTCCAGTGGGAGGCTGAGTGTGTCCAGGGGGAGACTGTGGGTTTCCGAGGGGGAGGCTGAGTGTGTCCAGGGGGAGACTGTGGGTTTCCGAGGGGGAGGCTGTGTGTGTCTTTCGGAGACTGAGGGTGTCCAGTGGGAGGGTGAGGGTGTCCGAAGGGGAGACTGAGTGTGTCCGAGAGGAGCCTGGGAGTGTCCGGGGTGAGAATGTTGATGTTCAGGTAGAGACTGAGGGTTCCAGAGGGAGACTGAGGGTGTCCGAAGGGAGAGTGAGAGTGTCCTGCGGAGACTGAGGGTGTCCGGGGGAGACTGAGGGTGTCTGGGATGAGACTGATGGTGTCCGAGTCCAGACTGAGTGGGTCCATGGGGAGACTAAGGGTGCCTGAGGAGGAGACTGAGGCTGTTTGGGGGAGACTGAGGGTCTGCAGAGGGAGACTTCGGGTGTCCGAGCAGAAAGTGATGGTGTCTGGAGTGACTGAGGCTGTCCTGGGCAGACTGAGGATGTCCGAAGGGAGCCTGACGGTGTCCGGGGTGGGACTGATGTTGTCCAGGGGGAGACTGAGGGTGTCCGGGGTTAGAATGAGGGTGTCCAGGGGGAGACTGAGGGTGTCCGGGTTTAGACTGAGGCTGTCCATGGGGAGACTGAGGGTGTCCAGGGGGAGACTGAGGTTGTCCGCGGAGAGACTGAGCGTGTCCGAGGAGAGACTGAGGGTGTCTAGGGTGAGTCTGACGTTGTCCAGGGGGAGTCTGAATGTGTCCCGGGGGGAGGCTGAGGGTGTCCGGGGGAGACTGAGGGTGTCTGGGAGAGAGTGAGGGAGTCTAGATTGAGTCTGACGTTGTCCATGGGGAGATTGAGTGTGTCCCAGGGAGAGACAGAGGGTGTCCAGGGGGAGCCTGAGGGTGTCCGAGGGGGAGACTAAGTTTGTCCGGGGGGGACTGAGTGTGTCCATGGGGAGACTCAGGGTGTCCAGGGGGAGACTGAGGGTCTCCGTGGGGGAGACTGAGGGCGTCCGGGGTGAGACTGAGGGTGTCCAGGGTGAGACTGAGGGTGTCCAGGGGGAGAATGAGGGTGTCCGGGGTGAGAATGAGGGTGTCCGGGTAGAGACAGATGTTGTCCGAGGGGAGGACTGAGTGCGTCCAGGGGAGAAGGTGTCTGTCTGAGGAGAGCCTGAGAGTGACTGGTGTGAGAATGAGGGTGTTCACGTAGAGACTGAGGGTTTCAGAGGGAGACTGTGTCCAAGGGGAGAAGGAGAGTGTCCTGGAGAGACTGAGGGTATCCGAGGGGGAGATTGAGGGTGTCCAGGGTGACTGAGGGTGTCTGGGGTGAAACTATGGGTGTCCAGGGGGAGACTGAGGATGTCCAGGGGGAGACTGAGGGTGTCAGGGGGAGACTGAGGGTGTCCGGGGTGAGAATGAGGGTGTCCGGGTAGAGACAGATGTTGTCCGAGGGGAAGACTGAGTGCGTCCAGGGGGGAAGGAGTCTGTCTGAGGAGAGCCTGAGAGTGACTGGTGTGAGAATGAGGGTGTTCACGTAGAGACTGAGGGTTTCAGAGGGAGACTGAGGATGTCCAGGGGGAGACTGAGGGTGTCCAGGGGGAGACTGTGTGTGTACAGGGGGAGATTGTGGGTTTCCGAGAGGGAGGCTGAGTGTGTCCAGGGGCAGACTGAGGGTTTCCGAGGGGGAGGCTGAGTGTGTCTAGGGGAGACTGAGGGTGTCCATTGGGAGGCTGTGTATGTCCAGGGGGTGACTGAGGGTGTCCGAAGGGGAGACTTAGGATGTCCGTGAAGTGACAGAGGTTATCCGAGGGTGAGACTGAGTGTGTCCGAGAGGGTGACTGAGGGTGTCCGAGGGGAGCCTGGGAGTGTCCGGGTTGAGAATGAGGGTGTTCAGGTAGAGACTGATGTTTCCAGAGGGAGACTGAGGGTGTCCGAAGGGAGAGTGAGAGTGTCCTGGGGAGACTGAGGGTGTCCGGGGGAGACTGAGGGTGTCTGGGATGAGACTGATGGAGTCCGAGTGCAGACTTAGTGTGTCCAGGCGGAGAATAAGGGTGCCTGAGGTGGAGACTGAGGCTGTTTGGGGGAGACTGAGGGTCTCCAGAGGGAGACTTAGGGTGTCCGAGCAGAGACTGAGGGTGTCTGGAGTGACTGAGGGTGTCCTGGGGAGACTGAGGATGTCCAAGTGGAGCCTGAGGGTGTCTGGGGTGGGACTGATGTTGTTCAGGTGGAGACTGAGAGTGTCCGGGATGAGAATGAGCGTGTCCAGGGGGAGACTGAGGGTGTCCCATGGGGAGACTGAGGCTGTCCGGGGGAGACTGAGGGTATCCGGGTTTAGACTGAGGGTCTCCGAGGGGGAGACTGAGGGTGTCCGGGGTGAGATTGAGGATGTCCAGGGGGAGACTGAGGGTGTCCAGTGGGAGACTGAGGGTGTCCGGGGTGAGACTGAGGGTGTCCAGGGGGAGACTGAGGGTGTTCAGGGTGAGACTGAGGGTGTCCAGGGGGAGACTGAGGGTGTCCAGGGGGAGAATGTGGGTGTCCAGGATGAGACTGAGGGTGTCCAGGGGGAGACTGAGGGTGTCCGGGATGAGACTGAGGGTGTCCAGGGGGAGACTGAGGGTGTCCGGGGTGAGAATGAGGGTGTCCGGTTAGAGACAGAGGTTGTCCGAGGGGAAGACTGAGTGCATCCGGGGGAGAAGGAGTCTGTCTGAGGAGAGCCTGAGAGTGACTGGTGTGAGAATGAGGGTGTTCACGTAGAGACTGAGGGTTTCAGAGGGAGACTGAGTGTGTCCGAGGGGAGAGGGAGAGTGTCCTGGGGAGACTGAGGGTGTCCGAGGGGGAGATTGAGGGTGTCCAGGGTGACTGACGGTGTCCAGGGGGAGACTGAGCGTGTTTAGGGGAGACTGAGGGTGTCCGGGGGGAGACTGAGGGTGTCCAGGGGGAGACTGAGGGTGTCCAGGGGGAGACTGAGAATGTTCAGGGGGAGACTGTGGGTTTCCGAGGGGGAGGCTGAGTGTGTCCATGGGGAGACAGGGTGTCCAGGGGGAGGCTGAGGGTGTCCAGTGGGAGGCGGAGTATGTCCATGGGGAGACTGAGGGTGTCCGAAAGGGAGACTTAGGATGTCCGTGAAGTGACAGAGGTTGTCCGAGGGTGAGACTGAGTGTGTCCGAGGGGAGCCTGGGAGTGTCCGGGGTGAGAATGAGGGTGTTCAGGTAGAGACAGAGGGTTCCAGAGGGAGACTGAGGGAGTCCGAAGGGAGAGTGAGAGTGTCCTGGGGAGACAGAGGGTGTCCGGGGGAGACTGAGGGTGTCTGGGATGCGACTGATGGTGTCCGAGTGCAGACTGAGTGTGTCCAGGCGGAGAATAAGGGTGCCTGAGGTGGAGACTGAGGCTGTTTGGGGGAGACTGAGGATCTCCAGAGGGAGACTTAGGGTGTCCGAGCAGAGACTGAGGGTGTCCAGGGGGAGACTGAGGGTGTCCAGGTGGAGATAGAGGGTGTCCAGTGGAGAGTGAGGGTGTCTGCGGGGACGCTGAGGGTGTCAAGGGGGAGACTGAGGGTGTCCCAGGGAGAGACAGATGGTGTCCAGGGGGAGCCTGAGGGTGTCCAGGGGAGACCTAGGGTATCCGGGTTTAGACTGAGGGTCTCCAGGGGGAGACTGTGGGTGCCCAGGGGAGACTGAGGGCATCCGGGGGCAACTGTGGTTTTCCAGTGGGAGACTGAGTGAGTCCAGGCGGAGAGTGAGCGTTTCCGAGGGGGAGAGTGAGGGTGTCCAGGGGGAGATTGAGGGTGTCCAGTGGGAGACTGAGGGTGTCCAGGGAGAGACTGAGGGTCTCCGAGGGGGAGACTGAGGGTGTCCGGGGTGAGAATAAGGGTGTCCAGGGGGAGACTGAGGGTGTACGGGGTGAGAATAAGGGTGTCCAGGGGGAGACTGAGGGTGTCCGGGTTTAGACTGAGGCTGTCCATGGGGAGACTGAGGGTGTCCAGGGGGAGACTGAGGGTGTCCGCGGAGAGACTGAGCGTGTCCGAGGAGAGACTGAGGGTGTCTAGGGTGAGTCTGACGTTGTCCAGGGGGAGTCTGAATGTGTCCCAGGGGGGAGACTGAGGGTGTCCGGGGGGGACTGAGGGTGTCCGGGAGAGACTGAGGGTGTCCGAGGAGAGAGTGAGGGAGACTACGTTGAGTGTGACGTTGTCCATGGGGAGATTGAGTGTGTCCCAGG
Source organism: Isurus oxyrinchus (assembly GCA_026770705.1). Classification (NCBI taxonomy): domain Eukaryota; kingdom Metazoa; phylum Chordata; class Chondrichthyes; order Lamniformes; family Lamnidae; genus Isurus; species Isurus oxyrinchus. The sequence goes on from JANJGN010000068.1 coordinate 360,911, forward strand.
GAGAGACAGAGGGTGTCCAGGGGGAGCCTGAGGGTGTCCGTGGGAGACTGAGGGTATCCGGGTTTAGACTGAGGGTCTCCAGGGGGAGAATGAGGGTGTCCAAGGGAGACTGCGTGTGTCCAGGAGGAGACTGAGGGTGTCTGGGGGAGACTGTGGTTGTCCAGAGGGAGACTGAGTGAGTCCAGGCGGAGAGTGAGGGTGTCCGAGGGGGAGACTAAGTTTGTCCGGGGGGGACTGAGTGTGTCCATGGGGAGACTGAGGGTGTCCAGGGGGAGACTGAGGGTCTCCGTGGGGGAGACTGAGGGTGTCCAGGGTGAGCCTGAGGGTGTCCAGGGGGAGACTGAGGGTGTCCTGGGGGAGAATGAGGGTGTCCAGGATGAGACTGAGGATGTCCAGGGGGAGACTGAGGGTATCCGGGGTGAGAATGAGGGTGTCCGGGGGGAGACTGAGGGTGTTCAGTGTGAGACTGAGGGTGTCCAGGGGGGAATGAGGGTGTCCAGGGGGAGACTGAGTGTGTTTAGGGGGAGACTGAGGGTGTCCAGGGGGAGACAGAGGGTGTCCGAGGGGGAGACTGAGGGTGTTTAGGGGTAGGCTGAGGGTGTTTAGGGGTAGGCTGAGGTTGTTTAGATGCAGACTGAGGGTGTTTAGGGGTGGGCTGAGGGTGTTTAGGGGAGACTGAGGGTGTTTAGTGGTAGGCTGAGAGTGCTAAGTGGTAGGCTGAGGGTGTTTAGGTGTAGGCTGAGGGTGTTCAGTGGTAGACTGAGGATGTTTAGGTGTAGGCTGAGGGTGTTTAGAGGTAGACTGAGGGTGTTTAGGGGGAGAGTGAGCGTGTTTAGGGGTAGGCTGAGGGTGTCCAGGGGGAGACTAAGGGTGTTTAGGGGTCGGCTGAGGCTGTTTAGGTGGATACTGAGGGTGTTTAGAGGTAGGCTAAGGGTGTTTAGTGCTTGCTGAGGGTGTTTAGGGGTAGGCTGAGTGTGTTTAGGGGGAGACTGAGGTTGTTTAGGGGGAGACAGAAGGTGTTTAGGGGTAAGCTGAGGGAGTTTAGGTGTAGACTGAGGTTGTTTAGGGGTAGGCTGAGGTTGTCCAGGGGGAGACTGAGGGTGTTTAGGGGTAGGGTGAGGGTGTTTAGGGGTATGCTGAGGGTGTTTAGGGGGAGACTGCGGATGTTTAGGGGGAGTCTGAGGGTGTTTAGGGGTTGGCTGAGGGTGTTTAGTGGTAGCCTGAGGGTGTTTAGGGGTAGGCTGATGGTGTTTAGGGGGAGGCTGAGGGTTTTTATGGGTAGGCCGAGGGTTTTTTGGGGTAGGCTGAGGGTGTATAGAGGGAGACTGATGGTTTTTAGGTGTAGACTGAGGGTGTTTAGGGGTAGGCTGAGGGTGTTTAGGGGTAGGCTGAGGTGTTGAGGGGTAGATGGAGGGTGTTTAGGAGTTGGCTGAGGGTCTCCAGGGGGAGACTTAGGGTGTTAAGTTGTAGGCTGAGGGTGTTTAGGGGGATAGTGTGGGATTTCAGAGGGAGGCTGAGGGTGTTTAGGGGTAGGCTGTGGGTGTTTAGGGGTAGGCTGAGGGTGTTTAGGGGTAGGCTGAGGGTGTTTAGCGGGAGACTGAGGGTTTTTTGGGATAGGCTGAGGGTGTTTAGGGGTAGGCTAAGGGTGTTTAGGGGGAGACTGAGGGTGTTTAGGGGGAGACTGAGGGTGTTTAGGGTAGGCTGAGGGTGTTTTAGGGTAGGCTGAGTGTGTCCAGGGGGAGGCTGAGGGTGTTTAGGTGTAGGCTGAGGGTATTTTGGGGTAGGTTGAGGGTGTTTAGGGGTTGGCTGAGGGTGTTTAGGTGTAGGCTGAGGGTGTTTAGGTGTAGGCTGAGGGTGGTTAGGGTTTGGCTGAGTGTGTTTAGGGGGAGACTGAGGGTGTCCAGGGGGAGACTGATGGAGTTTAGGGGTAGGCTGAGGGTTTCCAGGGTGAGACTGAAGGTGTTCAGGGGTAGGCTAAGGGTGTTTATGGGTAGGCTGAGGGTGTTTAGGTGTAGGCTGAGGGTGGTTAGGGTTTGGCTGAGTGTGTTTAGTGGGAGACTGAGGGTGTCCAGGGGGAGACTGATGGAGTTTAGGGGTAGGCTGAGGGTTTCCAGGGTGAGACTGAAGGTGTTTAGGGGTTGGCTGAGGGTGTTTAGGGGGAGACTGAGGGTGTCCAGGGGTAGGCTGAGGGTGTTTAGGGGTAGGCTGACGGTGTTTAGGGGTAGGCTGAGGGTGTTTAGTTGTAGGCTGAGGGTGTTTAGGGGGAGACTGAGGGTGTCCAGTGGTAGGCTGAGGGTGTTTAGGGTTAGGCTGAGGGTGTATAGGGGTAGGTTGAGGGTGTTTATGGGCAGGCTGAGGGTGTTTAGGGGGAGACTGAAGGTGTCCAGGGGGAGACTGATGGAGTTTAGTGGTAGGCTGAGGGTGTCCAGGGGGAGACTCTGGGTGTTTAGGGGTAGGCTGAGGGTGTTAAGGGAGAGACTGAGGGTGTCCAGGGGTAGGCTGAGAGTGTTTACTGGTAGGCTGAGGGTGTATAGGGGTAGGTTGAGGGTGTTTATGGGTAGGCTGTGGGTGTCCAGGGGGTGACTGAGTGTGTTTAGGTGAAGGCTGAAGGTGTTTAGCGGTAGACTGAGGGTGTTTATGGGTAGGCTGAGGTGGCCCAGGGGTAGGCTGACGGTGTTTTGTGGTAGGCTGATGGTGTTTAGGTGTAGGCTGAGGGTGTTTAGGGGTAGACTGAGGGTGCTTAGGGGTAGGCTGATGGTGTTTAGGGGTAGGCTGAGGCTGTTTAGGGGTAGGCTGAGGGTGTTTAGGGGGAGACTGAGGGTGTCCAGGGGGAGACTGAGTGTGTTTAGGGGGAGACTGAGGGTGTCCAGGGGGAGACTGAGGGTGTTTAGGGGGAGACTGAGGGTGTTTAGGGGTAGGCTGAGGGTGTTTAGGCGTAGGCTGAGGTTGTTTAGGTGTAGGCTGAGGTTTTTTATGGGTAGGCCGATGGTGTTTAGAGGTAGACTGAGGGTGTTTAGGGGGAGAGTGAGGGTGTTTATGTGTAGGCTGTGGGTGTCCAGGGGGTGACTGAGTGTGTTTAGGTGAAGGCTGAAGGTGTTTAGCGGTAGACTGAGGGTGTTTATGGGTAGGCTGAGGTGGCCCAGGGGTAGGCTGACGGTGTTTTGTGGTAGGCTGATGGTGTTTAGGTGTAGGCTGAGGGTGTTTAGGGGTAGACTGAGGGTGCTTAGGGGTAGGCTGATGGTGTTTAGGGGTAGGCTGAGGCTGTTTAGGGGTAGGCTGAGGGTGTTTAGGGGGAGACTGAGGGTGTCCAGGGGGAGACTGAGTGTGTTTAGGGGGAGACTGAGGGTGTCCAGGGGGAGACTGAGGGTGTTTAGGGGGAGACTGAGGGTGTTTAGGGGTAGGCTGAGGGTGTTTAGGCGTAGGCTGAGGTTGTTTAGGTGTAGGCTGAGGTTTTTTATGGGTAGGCCGATGGTGTTTAGAGGTAGACTGAGGGTGTTTAGGGGGAGAGTGAGGGTGTTTATGTGTAGGCTGAGGGTGTCCAGGGGGAGACTAAGGGTGTTTAGTGGTAGGCTGATGGTGTTTAGGGGGAGACTGAGGGTGTCCAGGGGGAGACTGAGGGTGTTTAGGTGTAGGCTCAGGGTGTTCAGGTGTAGGCTGAGGGTGTTTAGGGGTAGGCTGATGGTGTTTAGAGGTAGGCTGAGGTGGTTAGGTGTAGGCTGAGTGTGTTTAGGGGGAGGCTGAGGGTGTCCAGGGGGTGACTGAGGGTGATTAGGGGTAGGCTGAGGGTTTTTAGGGGTAGGCTGATGGTGTTTAGAGGTAGACTGAGGGTGTTTAGGGGTAGACTGAGGGTGTTTAGGGGGAGGCTGAGGGTTTTTATGGATAGGCCGAGGGTTTTTTGGGGTAGGCTGAGGGTGTATAGAGGGAGACTGATGGTTTTTAGGTGTAGACTGAGGGTGTTTAGGGGTAGGCTGAGGGTGTTTAGGGGTAGGCTGAGGGTGTTTAGGTGGAGACTGAGGTGTTTAGGTGTAGGCTGAGGTGTTGAGGGGTAGATGGAGGGTGTTTAGGAGTTGGCTGAGGGTCTCCAGGGGGAGACTTAGGGTGTTAAGTTGTAGGCTGAGGGTGTTTAGGGGGATAGTGTGGGATTTCAGAGGGAGGCTGAGGGTGTTTAGGGGTAGGCTGTGGGTGTTTAGGGGTAGGCTGAGGGTGTTTAGGGGTAGGCTGAGGGTGTTTAGCGGGAGACTGAGGGTTTTTTGGGATAGGCTGAGGGTGTTTAGGGGTAGGCTAAGGGTGTTTAGGGGGAGACTGAGGGTGTTTAGGGGGAGACTGAGGGTGTTTAGGGTAGGCTGAGGGTGTTTTAGGGTAGGCTGAGTGTGTCCAGGGGGAGGCTGAGGGTGTTTAGGTGTAGGCTGAGGGTATTTTGGGGTAGGTTGAGGGTGTTTAGGGGTTGGCTGAGGGTGTTTAGGTGTAGGCTGAGGGTGTTTAGGTGTAGGCTGAGGGTGGTTAGGGTTTGGCTGAGTGTGTTTAGGGGCAGACTGAGGGTGTCCAGGGGGAGACTGATGGAGTTTAGGGGTAGGCTGAGGGTTTCCAAGGTGAGACTGAAGGTGTTTAGGGGTAGGCTAAGGGTGTTTATGGGTAGGCTGAGGGTGTTTAGGTGTAGGCTGAGGGTGGTTAGGGTTTGGCTGAGTGTGTTTAGTGGGAGACTGAGGGTGTCCAGGGGGAGACTGATGGAGTTTAGGGGTAGGCTGAGGGTTTCCAGGGTGAGACTGAAGGTGTTTAGGGGTTGGCTGAGGGTGTTTAGGGGGAGACTGAGGGTGTCCAGGGGTAGGCTGAGGGTGTTTAGGGGTAGGCTGACGGTGTATAGGGGTAGGCTGAGGGTGTTTAGTTGTAGGCTGAGGGTGTTTAGGGGGAGACTGAGGGTGTCCAGTGGTAGGCTGAGGGTGTTTAGGGTTAGGCTGAGGGTGTATAGGGGTAGGTTGAGGGTGTTTATGGGCAGGCTGAGGGTGTTTAGGGGGAGACTGAAGGTGTCCAGGGGGAGACTGATGGAGTTTAGTGGTAGGCTGAGGGTGTCCAGGGGGAGACTCTGGGTGTTTAGGGGTAGGCTGAGGGTGTTTAGGGAGAGACTGAGGGTGTCCAGGGGTAGGCTGAGAGTGTTTACTGGTAGGCTGAGGGTGTATAGGGGTAGGTTGAGGGTGTTTATGGGTAGGCTGTGGGTGTCCAGGGGGTGACTGAGTGTGTTTAGGTGAAGGCTGAAGGTGTTTAGCGGTAGACTGAGGGTGTTTATGGGTAGGCTGAGGTGGCCCAGGGGTAGGCTGACGGTGTTTTGTGGTAGGCTGATGGTGTTTAGGTGTAGGCTGAGGGTGTTTAGGGGTAGACTGAGGGTGCTTAGGGGTAGGCTGATGGTGTTTAGGGGTAGGCTGAGGCTGTTTAGGGGTAGGCTGAGGGTGTTTAGGGGGAGAATGAGGGTGTCCAGGGGGAGACTGAGTGTGTTTAGGGGGAGACTGAGGGTGTCCAGGGGGAGACTGAGGGTGTTTAGGGGGAGACTGAGGGTGTTTAGGGGTAGGCTGAGGGTGTTTAGGGGTAGGCTGAGGTTGTTTAGGTGTAGGCTGAGGTTTTTTATGGGTTGGCCGATGGTGTTTAGAGGTAGACTGAGGGTGTTTAGGGGGAGAGTGAGTGTGTTTATGTGTAGGCTGAGGGTGTCCAGGGGGAGACTAAGGGTGTTTAGTGGTAGGCTGATGGTGTTTAGGGGGAGACTGAGGGTGTCCAGGGGAAGACTGAGGGTGTTTAGGTGTAGGCTCAGGGTGTTCAGGTGTAGGCTGAGGGTGTTTAGGGGTAGGCTGATGGTGTTTAGAGGTAGGCTGAGGTGGTTAGGTGTAGGCTGAGTGTGTTTAGGGGTAGGCTGAGGGTGTCCAGGGGGTGACTGAGGGTGATTAGGGGTAGGCTGAGGGTTTTTAGGGGTAGGCTGATGGTGTTTAGAGGTAGACTGAGGGTGTTTAGGGGGAGAGTGAGGGTGTTTAGAGGTAGACTGAGGGTGTTTAGGGGGAGAGTGAGGGTGTTTAGGGGGAGACTGAGGGTGTCCAGGGGGAGACTGAGGGTGTTTAGGTGTAGGCTCAGGGTGTTCAGATGTAGGCTGAGGGTGTTTAGGGGTAGGCTGATGGTGTTTAGAGGTAGGCTGAGGTGTTTAGGTGTAGGCTGAGTGTGTTTAGGGGTAGGCTGAGGGTGTCCAGGGGGAGACTGAGGGTGATTGGGGGTAGGCTGAGGGTGTCCAGGGGGAGACTGAGTGTGTTTAGGAGTAGGCTGAGGGTGTTTAGGGGTAGGCCGAGGGTTTTTAGGTGTAGGCTGAGGGTGCTAAGGGGTAGGCTGAGGGTGTTTAGGGGGAGACTGAGGGTGTTTATTTCTAGGCCGAGCGTGTCCAGGGGGAGACTGAGGGTGTTTAGGGGTAGGCTGAAGGTGTCCAGAGGGAGACTGAGGGTGTTTAGGGTTTGGCTGAGGATGTTTAGGGGGAGACTGAGGGTGTTTATGGGTAGGCTGAGGGTGTCCATGGGGAGACTGAGGTTGCTTAGGGGTAGGCTGAAGGTGTCCAGGGGGAGACTGAGGGTGTTTAGGGTTAGGCTGAGGGTGTTTAGGTGTAGGCTGAGGGTGTTTAGGGGAAGACTGAGGTTGTTTAGGGTTTGGCTGAGGATGTTTAGGGGTAGGCTGAGGGTGTTAAGGGGTAGGCTGAGGGTGTTTAGCGGTAGACTGAGGGTGTTTATGGGTAGGCTGAGGGTGTTTAGGGGTAGGCTGAGGGTGTGTGGTGTAGGCTGAGTGTGTTTAGGGGTTGGCTGAGTGTGTTTAGGGGTAGGCTGAGGTTGTTTAGGGTTAGACTGAGGGTGTTTATGGGTAGGCTGAGGGTGTTCAGGGGTAGGCTGAGGGTTTTTAGGGGTAGGCTGAGGGTGTTTAGGGGTAGGCTGAGGTTGTTTAGGGGTAGGCTGAAGGTGTTTAGGTGTAGTCTGAGGGTGTATAGGGGTAGGCTGATGGTGTTTAGGGGTCGGCTGAGGGTGTTTAGGTGCATACTGAGGGTGTTTAGATGTAGGCTGAGGGTGTTTTAGGGTAGGCTGAGTGTGTCCAGGGGGAGGCTGAGGGTGTTTAGGGGTAGGCTGAGGGTATTTTGGGGTAGGCTGAGGGTGTTTAGGGGTTGGCTGAGGGTGTTTAGGTGTAGGCTGAGGGTGTTTAGGTGTAGGCTGAGGGTGGTTAGGGTTTGGCTGAGTGTGTTTAGGGGGAGACTGATGGAGTTTAGGGGTAGGCTGAGGGTTTCCAGGGTGAGACTGAAGGTGTTTAGGGGTAGGCTAAGGGTGGTTATGGGTAGGCTGAGGGTGTTTAGGTGTAGGCTGAAGGTGGTTAGGGTTTGGCTGAGTGTGTTTAGGGGGAGACTGAGGGTGTCCAGGGGGAGACCGATGGAGTTTAGGGGTTGGCTGAGGGTTTCCAGCGTGAGACTGAATGTGTTTAGGGGTAGGCTAAGGGTGTTTAGGGGTAGGCTGAGGGTGTTTAGGTGTAGGCTGAGGGTGGCTAGGGTTTGGCTGAGTGTGTTTAGGGGGAGATTGAGGGTGTCCAGGGGGAGACTGAAGGTGTTTAGGAGTTGGCTGAGGATGTTTAGGGGGAGACTGAGGGTGTCCAGGGGTAGGCTGAGGGTGTTTAGGGGTAGGCTGACGGTGTATAGGGGTAGGCTGAGGGTGTTTAGTTGTAGGCTGAGGGTGTTTAGGGGGAGACTGAGGGTGTCCAGGGGTAGGCTGAGGGTGTTTAGGGTTAGGCTGAGGGTGTATAGGGGTAGGTTGAGGGTGTTTAGGTGTAGTCTGAGGGTGTATAGGGGTAGGCTGATGGTGTTTAGGGGTCGGCTGAGGGTGTTTAGGTGCATACTGAGGGTGTTTAGATGTAGGCTATGGGTGTTTAGTGCTTGCTGAGGGTGTTTAGGTGTAGGCTGAGTGTGTTTAGGGGGAGACTGAGGGTGTCCAGGGGGAGACTGAGGGTGTTTAGGTGTAGGCTGAGGGTGTTTAGGGGTAGGCTGAGGGTGTCCATGGGGAGACTAAGGGTGTTTAGTGGTAGACTGAGGGTGTTTAGGGGTTGGCTGTGTGTGTTTATGTGTAGGCTGAGGGTGTATAGGGGTAGGCTGAGGATGTTTAGGGGTAGGCTGAGGGTGTTTAGGGGTAGGCTGAGGGTGTTTAGGGGTAGGCTGAGGGTGTTTAGGGGTAGGCTGAGGTTGTTTAGGGGTAGGCTGAAGGTGTTTAGGTGCAGGCTGAGGGTGTATAGTGGTAGGCTGAGGGTGTTTAGGGGTAGGCTGAGGGTGTCCAGGGGTAGGCTGAGGGTGTTTAGGGGAGACTGAGGGTGTTTAGGGGGAGACAGAAGGTGTTTAGGGGTAGGCTGAGGGAGTTTAGGTGTAGACTGAGGTTGTTTAGGGGTAGGCTGAGGTTGTCCAGGGGGAGAATTAGGGTGTTTAGGTGTAGGCTGAGGTGTTGAGGGGTAGATGGAGGGTGTTTAGGAGTTGGCTGAGGGTCTCCAGGGTGGAGACTTAGGATGTTAAGTTGTAGGCTGAGGGTGTTTAGGGGGATAGTGTGGGATTTCAGAGGGAGTCTGAGGGTGTTTAGGGGTAGGCTGAGGGTGTTTAGGTGTAGGCTGAGGGTGGTTAGGGTTTGGCTGAGTGTGTTTAGGGGGAGATTGAGGGTGTCCAGGGGGAGACTGATGGTGTTTAGAGGTAGACTGAGGGTGTTTAGGGGTAGGCTGAGGGTGTTTAGGGGGAGACTGAGGGTGTCCAGGGGTAGGCTGAGGGTGTTTAGGGGTAGGCTGACGGTGTATAGGGGTAGGCTGAGGGTGTTTAGTTGTAGGCTGAGGGTGTTTAGGGGGAGACTGAGGGTGTCCAGGGGTAGGCTGAGGGTGTTTAGGGTTAGGCTGAGGGTGTATAGGGGTAGGTTGAGGGTGTTTATAGGTAGGCTGAGGGTGTTTAGGGGGAGACTGCAGGTGTCCAGGGGGAGACTGATGGAGTTTAGTGGTAGGCTGAGGGTGTCCAGGGGGAGACTCTGGGTGTTTAGGGGTAGGCTGAGGGTGTTTAGGGAGAGACTGAGGGTGTCCAGGGGTAGGCTGAGAGTGTTTACTGGTAGGCTGAGGGTGTATAGGGGTAGGTTGAGGGTGTTTATGGGTAGGCTGTGGGTGTCCAGGGGGTGACTGAGTGTGTTTAGGTGAAGGCTGAAGGTGTTTAGGGGTAGGCTGAGGGTGTTTATGGGTAGGCTGAGGTGGCCCAAGGGTAGGCTGACGGTGTTTTGTGGTAGGCTGATGGTGTTTAGGTGTAGGCTGAGGTTGTTTAGGGGTAGATTGAGGGTGCTTAGGGGCAGGCTGATGGTGTTTAGGGGTAGGCTGAGGCTGTTTAGGGGTAGGCTGAGGGTGTTTAGGGGGAGACTGAGGGTGTCCAGGGGGAGACTGAGTGTGTTTAGGGGGAGACTGAGGGTGTCCAGGGGGAGACTGAGGGTGTTTAGGGGGAGACTGAGGGTGTTTAGGGGTAGGCTGAGGGTGTTTAGGAGTAGGCTGAGGTTGTTTAGGTGTAGGCTGAGGGTTTTTAGGGGTAGGCTGATGGTGTTTAGAGGTAGACTGAGGGTGTTTAGGGGGAGAGTGAGGGTGTTTATGGGTAGGCTGAGGGTGTCCAGGGGGAGACTGAGGGTGTTTAGGTGTAGGCTCAGGGTGTTCAGGTGTAGGCTGAGGGTGTTTAGGGGTAGGCTTATGGTGTTTAGAGGTAGGCTGAGGTGTTTAGGTGTAGGCTGAGTGTGTTTAGGGGTAGGCTGAGGGTGTCCAGGGGGAGACTGAGGGTGATTAGGGGTAGGCTGAGGGTGTCCAGGGGGAGACTGAGTGTGTTTAGGAGTAGGCTGAGGGTTTTTAGCGGTAGGCTGAGGGTTTTTAGGTGTAGGCTGAGGGTGCTAAGGGGTAGGCTGAGGGTGTTTAGGGGGAGACTGAGGGTGTTTATTTCTAGGCCGAGGGTGTCCAGGGGGAGACTGACGGTGTTTAGGGGTAGGCTGAAGGTGTCCAGGGGGAGACTGAAGGTGTTTAGGGTTTGGCTGAGGATGTTTAGGGGGAGACTGAGGGTGTTTATGGTAGGCTGAGGGTGTCCATGGGGAGACTGAGGTTGCTTAGGGGTAGGCTGAAGGTGTCCAGGGGGAGACTGAGGGTGTTTAGGGTTAGGCTGAGGGTGTTTAGGGGTAGGTTGAGGGTGTTTAGGGGAAGACTGAGGTTGTTTAGGGTTTGGCTGAGGATGTTCAGGGGTAGGCTGAGGGTGTTCAGGGGTAGGCTGAGGGTGTTTAGGGGTAGGCTGAGGGTGTTTATGGGTAGGCTGAGGGTGTTCAGGGGTAGGCTGAGGGTGTTTAGGTGTAGGCTGAGGGTGTTTAGGTGTAGGCTGAGTGTGTTTAGGGGTTGGCTGAGGTTGTTTAGGGGTAGGCTGAGGGTGTTTACGCGTTGGCTGAGGGTGTTTAGGGGTGGGCTGAGGATGTTTTGGGAGTAGACAGTGGGTGTTTAGGCTTGGCTGAGGGTGGTTAGGGGTCGGCTGAGGGTGTTTAGGTGTAGGCTGAGTGTGTTTAGGGGTAGGCAGAGGTTGTTTAGGTGTAGGCTGAGGGTGTTTAGGGGTGGGCTGAGGGTGTTTATGGGGAGACTGAGGGTGTTTAGGGGTCGGCAGAGGGTGTTTAGGTGTAGGCTGAGGCTTTTTATGGGTAGTCTGAGGGTGTTTGGGGTAGGCTGAGGTTGTCCAGATGGAGACTGAGGGTGTTTAGTGCTAGGCTGAGGGTGTTTAGGGGTAGGCTGAGGGAGTTTAGGGGTAGGCTGAGGTTGTTTAGGGGTAGACTGAGGGTGTTTAGGGGAAGACTGAGGGTGTTTAGTGGTAGGCTGAGAGTGGTTAGTGGTAGGCTGAGGGTGTTTAGGTGTAGGCTGAGGGTGTTCAGTGGTAGACTGAGGGTGTTTAGCGGTAGGCTGAGGGTGTTTAGGGGTAGACTGAGGGTGTTTAGGGGGAGAGTGAGGGTGTTTAGGGGGAGACTGAGGGTGTCCAGGGGGAGACTGAGGGTGTTTAGGGGGAGACTGAGGGTGTTTAGGGGTAGGCTGAGGGTGTTTAGGGGTAGGCTGAGGTTGTTTAGGTGTAGGCTGAGGGTGTTTAGGGGTGGGCTGAAGGTGTTTGGGGGAGACTGAGGGTGTTTAGTGGTAGGCTGAGAGTGCTAAGTGGTAGGCTGAGGGTGTTTAGATGTAGGCTGAGGCTGTTCAGTGGTAGACTGAGGATGTTTAGGGGTAGGCTGAGGGTGTTTAGTGGTAGTCCAAGGGTGTATAGCGGTAGGCTGACGGTGTTTCGGTGTAGGCTGAGGGTTTTTAGGGGTAGGCTGATGGTGTTTAGAGGTAGACTGAGGGTGTTTAGGGGGAGAGTGAGGGTGTTTAGGGGTAGGCTGAGGGTGTCCGGGGAGAGACTAAGGGTGTTTAGTGGTAGGCTGATGGTGTTTAGGGGGAGACTGAGGGTGTCCAGGGGGAGACTGAGGGTGTTTAGGGGTAGACTGAGGGTGTTTAGGTGTAGGCTGAGTGTGTTTAGGTGTAGGCTGATGGTGTTTAGAGGTAGGCTGAGGTGTTTAGGTGTAGGCTGAGGGAGTCCAGGGGGAGACTGAGGGTGATTAGGGGTAGGCTGAGGGTGTCCAGGGGGAGACTGAGGGTGTTTAGGAGTAGGCTGAGGGTGTTTAGGTGTAGGCTGAGGGTTTTTAGGTGTAGGCTGAGGGTGCTTAGGGGTAGGCTGAGGGTGTTTAAGGGGAGACTGAGGGTGTTTATTTCTAGGCTGAGGGTGTCCAGGGGGAGACTGAGGGTGTTTCGGGTTAGGCTGAGGTTGTTTAGGGGAGACTGAGGGTGTTTAGGGGTACGCTGTGTGTGTTTAGGTGAAGACTGAGGGTGTTTAGGGTTTGGCTGAGGATGTTTAGGGGTAGGCTGAGGGTGTTTAGGTGTAGGCTGAGGGTGTTTAGGGGGAGACTGAGGGTGTTTATGTCTAGGCTGAGGGTGTCCAGGGGGAGACTGAGGTTGTTTAGGAGTAGGCTGAAGGTGTCCAGGGGGAGACTGAGGGTGTTTAGGGTTAGGCTGAGGATGTTTAGGGGAGACTGAGGGTGTTTAGGGGTAGGCTGTCTGTGTTTAGGGGAAGACTGAGGGTGTTTAGGGTTTGGCTGAGGATGTTTAGGGGTAGGCTGAGGGTGTTTAGGTGTAGGCTGATGGTGTTTAGCGGTAGACTGAGGGTGTTTATGGGTAGGCTGAGGGTGTTTAGGGGTAGGCTGAGGGTGTTTAAGTGTAGGCTGAGTGTGTTTAGGGGTTGGCTGAGTGTGTTTAGGGGGAGACTGAGGGTGTCCAGGGGGAGACTGAAGGTGTTTAGGGGTTGGCTGAGGGTGTTTAGGGGGAGACTGAGGGTGTCCAGGGGTAGGCTGAGGGTGTTTAGGGGTAGGCTGACGGTGTATAGGGGTAGGCTGAGGGTGTTTAGTTGTAGGCTGAGGGTGTTTAGGGGGAGACTGAGGGTGTCCAGGGTTAGGCTGAGGGTGTTTAGGGTTAGGCTGAGGGTGTATAGGTGTAGGTTGAGGGTGTTTATGGGTAGGCTGAGGGTGTTTAGGGGGAGACTGAATGTGTCCAGGGGTAGGCTGAGGGTGTTTAGGGTTAGGCTGAGGGTGTATAGGGGTAGGTTGAGGGTGTTTATGGGTAGGCTGAGGGTGTTTAGGGGGAGACTGAATGTGTTTATGGGTAGGCTGAGGGTGTCCATGGGGAGACTGAGGTTGCTTAGGGGTAGGCTGAAGGTGTCCAGGGGGAGACTGAGTGTGTTTAGGGTTAGGCTGAGGGTGTTTAGGGGTAGGCTGAGGGTGTTTAGGGGAAGACTGAGGTTGTTTAGGGTTTGGCTGAGGATGTTCAGGGGTAGGCTGAGGGTGTTAAGGGGTAGGCAGAGGGTGTTTAGCGGTAGACTGAGGGTGTTTATGGTTAGGCTGAGGGTGTTTAGGGGTAGGCTGAAGGTGTTTAGGTGTAGGCTGAGTGTGTTTAGGGGTTGGCTGAGGGTGTTTAGGGGTAGGCTGAGGTTGTTTAGGGTTAGACTGAGGGTGTTTATGGGTAGGCTGAGGGTGTTCAGGGGTAGGCTGAGGGTTTTTAGGGGTAGGCTGAGGGTGTTTCGGGGAATGCTGAGGTTGTTTAGGGGTAGGCTGAAGGTGTTTAGGTGTAGGCTGAGTGTGTATAGGGGTAGGCTGATGGTGTTTAGGGGTCGGCTGAGGGTGTTTAGGTGGATACTGAGGGTGTTTAGAGGTAGGCTATGGGTGTTTAGTGCTTGCTGAGGGTGTTTAGGGGTAGGCTGAGTGTGTTTAGGGGGAGACTGAGGGTGTCCAGAGGGAGACTGAGGGTGTTTAGGTGTAGGCTGAGGGTGTTTAGGGGTAGGCTGAGGGCGTCCAGGGGGAGACTAAGGGTGTTTAGTGGTAGACTGAGGGTGTTTAGGGGTAGGCTGTGGTTGTTTATGTGTAGGCTGAGGGTGTTTAGGGGTAGGCTGATGGTGTATAGGGGTAGGCTGAGGGTGTTTAGGGGGAGACTGAGGGTGTCCAGGGGGAGACTGAGGGTGTTTAGGTGTAGGCTGAGGGTGTTTAGGTGTAGGCTGAGGGTGTTTAGGGGTAGGCTGATGGTGTTTAGAGGTAGGCTGAGGTGTTTAGGTGTAGGCTGAGTGTGTTTAGGGGTAGGCTGAGGGTGTCCAGGGGGAGACTGAGGGTGATTAGGGGTAGGCTGAGGGTGTTTAGGTGTAGGCTGAGGGTTTTTAGGTGTAGGCTGAGGGTGCTTAGGGGTAGGCTGAGGGTGTTTAGGGGAGACTGGGGGTGTTTATTTCTAGGCTGAGGGTGTCCAGGGGGAGACTGAGGGTGTTTAGGGGTAGGCTGTGGGTGTTTCGGGGGAGACTGAGGGTGTTTAGGGTTTGGCTGAGGATTTTTAGGTGTAGGCTGAGGGTGTTTAGGTGTAGGCTGAGGGTGTTTAGGGGGAGACTGAGGGTGTTTATGTCTAGGCTGAGGGTGTCCAGGGGGAGACTGAGGTTGTTTAGGGGTAGGCTGAAGGTGTCCAGGGGGGGACTGAGGGTGTTTAGGGTTAGACTGAGGGTGTTTTAGGGGAGACTGAGGGTGTTTAGGGGTAGGCTGTCTGTGTTTAGGGGAAGACTGAGGGTGTTTAGTGTTTGGCTGAGGAATTTTAGGGGTAGGCTGAGGGTGTTTAGTTGTAGGCTGATGGTGTTTAGCGGTAGACTGAGGGTGTTTATGGGGAGGCTGTGGATGTTTAGGTGTTGGCTGAGGGTGTTTAGGTGTAGGCTGAGTGTGTTTAGGGGTTGGCTGAGGTTGTTTAGGGGTAGACTGAGGGTGTTTATGGGTAGGCTGAGGGTGTTCAGGGGTAGGCTGAGGGTGTTTAGGTGCAGGCTGAGTGTGTTTAGGTGTTGGCTGAGGTTGTTTAGGGGTAGGCTGAGGGTGCTTAGTTGTAGGCTGAGGTTGTTTAGGGGTAGGCTGAGGGTGTTTAGGCGTTGGCTGAGGGTGTTTAGGGGTGGGCTGAGGGTGTTTTGGGAGTAGACAGTGGGTGTTTAGGCTAGGCTGAGGGTGGTTCGGGGTCGGCTGAGGGTGTTTAGGTGTAGGCTGAGTGTGTTTACGGGTAGGCAGAGGTTGTTTAGGTGTAGGCTGAGGGTGTTTAGGGGTGGGCTGAGGGTGTTTATGGGGAGACTGAGGGTGTTTAGGGGTCGGCAGAGGGTGTTTAGGTGTAGGCTGAGGCTTTTTACGGGTAGTCTGAGGGTGTTTGGGGTAGGCTGAGGGTGTCCAGATGGAGACTGAGGGTGTTTAGTGCTAGGCTGAGGGTGTTTAGGGGAAGACTGAGGGTGTTTAGTGGTAGGCTGAGAGTGTTTAGTGGTAGGCTGAGGGTGTTTAGGTGTAGGCTGAGGGTGTTCAGTGGTAGACTGAGGGTGTTTAGCGGTAGGCTGAGGGTGTTTAGGGGTAGACTGAGGGTGTTTAGGGGGAGAGTGAGGGTGTTTAGGGGGAGACTGAGGGTGTCCAGGGGGAGACTGAGGGTGTTTAGGGGGAGACTGAGGGTGTTTAGGAGTAGGCTGAGGGTGTTTAGGGGGAGGCTGAGGTTGATTAGGTGTAGGCTGAGGGTGTTTAGGGGTGGGCTGAAGGTGTTTGTGGGAGACTGAGGGTGTTTAGTGGTAGGCTGAGAGTTCTAAGTGGTAGGCTGAGGGTGTTTAGATGTAGGCTGAGGCTGTTCAGTGGTAGACTGAGGATGTTTAGGGGTAGGCTGAGGGTGTTTAGTGGTAGTCCGAGGGTGTATAGCGGTAGGCTGACGGTGTTTAGGTGTAGGCTGAGGGTTTTTAGGGGTAGGCTGATGGTGTTTAGAGGTAGACTGAGGGTGTTTAGGGGGAGAGTGAGGCTGTTTAGGTGTAGGCTGAGGGTGTCCAGGGGGAGACTAAGGGTGTTTAGTGGTAGGCTGATGGTGTTTAGGGGGAGACTGAGGGTGTCCAGGGGGAGACTGAGGGTGTTTAGGGGTAGACTGAGGGTGTTTAGGTGTAGGCTGAGTGTGTTTAGGGGTAGGCTGATGGTGTTTAGAGGTAGGCCGAGGTGTTTAGGTGTAGGCTGAGGGTGTCCAGGGGGAGACTGAGGGTGTTTAGGAGTAGGCTGAGGGTGTTTAGGTGTAGGCTGAGGGTTTTTAGGTGTAGGCTGAGGGTGCTTAGGGGTAGGCTGAGGATGTTTAAGGGGAGACTGAGGGTGTTTCGGGTTAGGCTGAGGTTGTTTAGGGGAGACTGAGGGTGTTTATTTCTAGGCTGAGGGTGTCCAGGGGGAGACTGAGGGTGTTTCGGGTTAGGCTGAGGTTGTTTAGGGGAGACTGAGGGTGTTTAGGGGTACGCTGTGTGTGTTTAGGTGAAGACTGAGGGTGTTTAGGGTTTGGCTGAGGATGTTTAGGGCTAGGCTGAGGGTGTTTAGGTGTAGGCTGGGGGTGTTTAGGGGGAGACTGAGGGTGTTTATGTCTAGGCTGAGGGTGTCCAGGGGGAGACTGAGGTTGTTTAGGGGTAGGCTGAAGGTGTCCAGGGGGAGACTGAGGGTGTTTAGGGTTAGGCTGAGGGTGTTTAGGGGAGACTGAGGGTGTTTAAGGGTAGGCTGTCTGTGTTTAGGGGAAGACTGAGGGTGTTTAGGGTTTGGCTGAGGATGTTTAGGGGTAGGCTGAGGGTGTTTAGGTGTAGGCTGATGGTGTTTAGCGGTAGACTGAGGGTGTTTATGGGTAGGCTGAGGGTGTTTAGGGGTAGGCTGAGGGTGTTTAAGTGTAGGCTGAGTGTGTTTAGGGGTTGGCTGAGGGTGTTTAGGGGTAGGCTGAGGGTGTTTAGGGTTAGACTGAAGGTGTTTATGGGTAGGCTGCGGGTGGTTAGGGGTCGGCTGAGGGTGTTTAGGTGTAGGCTTATTGTGTTTAGGGGTAGGCAGAGGTTGTTTAGGTGTAGGCTGAGGGTGTTTAGGGGTGGGCTGAGGGTGTTTATGGGGAGACTGAGGGTGTTTAGGGGTCGGCAGAGGGTGTTTAGGTGTAGGCTGAGGCTTTTTACGGGTAGGCTGAGGGTGTTTGGGGTAGGCTGAGGGTGTCCAGATGGAGACTGAGGGTGTTTAGTGCTAGGCTGAGGGTGTTTAGGGGTAGGCTGAGGGTGTTTAGGGGTTGGCTGAGGTTGTTTAGGGGTAGGCTGAGGGTGTTTTGGGGGGAGACTGAGGGTGTTTAGTGGTAGGCTGAGAGTGTTTAGTGGTAGGCTGAGGGTGTTTAGGTGTAGGCTGAGGGTGTTCAGTGGTAGACTGAGGATTTTTAGCGGTGGGCTGAGGGTGTTTAGGGGTAGACTGATGGTGTTTAGGGGGAGAGTGAGGGTGCTTAGGGGGAGACTGAGGGTGTCCAGGGGGAGACTGAGGGTGTTTAGGGGGAGACTGAGGGTGTTTAGGGGTAGGCTGAGGGTGTTTAGGGGTAGGCTGAGGTTTTTTAGGTGTAGGCTGAGGGTGTTTAGGGGTGGGCTGAAGGTGTTTGGGGGAGACTGAGGGTGTTTAGTGGTAGGCTGAGAGTGCTAAGTGGTAGGCTGAGGGTGTTTAGATGTAGGCTGAGGCTGTTCAGTGGTAGACTGAGGATATTTAGGGGTAGGCTGAGGGTGTTTAGTGGTAGTCCGAGGGTGTACAGCGGTAGGCTGACGGTGTTTAGGTGTAGGCTGAGGGTTTTTAGGGGTAGGCTGATGGTGTTTAGAGGTAGACTGAGGGTGTTTAGGGGGAGAGTGAGGGTGTTTAGGGGTAGGCTGAGGGTGTCCAGGGGGAGACTTAGGGTGTTTAGTGGTAGGCTGATGGTGTTTAGGGGGAGACTGAGGGTGTCCAGGGGGAGACTGAGGGTGTTTAGGGGTAGACTGAGGGTGTTTAGGTGTAGGCTGAGGGTGTTTGGGGTAGGCTGATGGTGTTTAGAGGTAGGCTGAGGTGTTTAGGTGTAGGCTGAGGGTGTCCAGGGGGAGACTGAGGGTGATTAGGGGTAGGCTGAGGGTGTCCAGGGGGAGACTGAGGGTGTTTAGGAGTAGGCTGAGGGTGTTTAGGTGTAGGCTGAGGGTTTTTAGGTGTAGGCTGTGGTGCTTAGGGGTAGGCTGAGGGTGTTTAAGGGGAGACTGAGGGTGTTTATTTCTAGGGTGAGGGTGTCCAGGGGGAGACTGAGGGTGTTTAGGGTTAGGCTGAGGTTGTTTAGGGGAGACTGAGGGTGTTTAGGGGTACGCTGTGTGTGTTTAGGTGAAGACTGAGGGTGTTTAGGGTTTGGCTGAGGATGTTTAGGGGTAGGCTGAGGGTGTTTAGCTGTAGGCTGAGGGTGTTTAGGGGGAGACTGAGGGTGTTTATGTCTAGGCTGAGGGTGTCCAGGGAGAGACTGATGTTGTTTAGGGGTAGGCTGAAAGTCTCCAGGGGGAGACTGAGGGTGTTTAGGGTTAGGCGGAGGGTGTTTAGGGGAGACTGAGGGTGTTTAAGGGTAGGCTGTCTGTGTTTAGGGGAAGACTGAGGGTGTTTAGGGTTTGGCTGAGGATGTTTAGGGGTAGGCTGAGGGTGTTTATGGGTAGGCTGAGGGTGTTTAGGGGTAGGCTGAGGGTGTTTAAGTGTAGGCTGAGTGTGTTTAGGGGTTGGCTGAGGGTGTTTAGGGGTAGGCTGAGGGTGTTTAGGGTTAGACTGAGGGTGTTTATGGGTAGGCTGAGGGTGGTTAGGGGTCGGCTGAGGGTGTTTAGGTGTAGGCTGAGTGTGTTTAGGGGTAGGCAGAGGTTGTTTAGGTGTAGGCTGAGGGTGTTTAGGGGTGGGCTGAGGGTGTTTATGGGGAGACTGAGGGTGTTTAGGGGTCGGCAGAGGGTGTTTAGGTGTAGGCTGAGGCTTTTTACGGGTAGGCTGAGGGTGTTTGGGGTTTGGCTGAGGATGTTTAGGGGTAGGCTGAGGGTGTTTAGGTGTAGGCTGATGGTGTTTAGCGGTAGACTGAGGGTGTTTATGGGTAGGCTGAGGGTGTTTAGGGGTAGGCTGAGGGTGTCCAGATGGAGACTGAGGGTGTTTAGTGCTAGGCTGAGTGTATTTAGGGGTAGGCTGAGGGTGTTTAGGGGTTGGCTGAGGTTGTTTAGGGGTAGGCTGAGGGTGTTTAGGGGGAGACTGAGGGTGTTTAGTGGTAGGCTGAGAGTGTTTAGTGGTAGGCTGAGGGTGTTTAGGTGTAGGCTGAGGGTGTTCAGTGGTAGACTGAGGGTGTTTAGCGGTAGGCTGAGGGTGTTTATGGGTAGACTGAGGGTGTTTAGGGGGAGAGTGAGGGTGTTCAGGGGGAGACTGAGGGTGTCCAGGGGGAGACTGAGGGTGTTTAGGGGGAGACTGAGGGTGTTTAGGGGTAGGCTGAGGGTGTTTAGGGGTAGGCTGAGGTTGTTTAGGTGTTGGCTGAGGGTGTTTAGGGGTGGGCTGAAGGTGTTTGGGGGAGACTGAGGGTGTTTAGTGGTAGGCTGAGAGTGCTAAGTGGTAGGCTGAGGGTGTTTAGATGTAGGCTGAGGCTGTTCAGTGGTAGACTGAGGATGTTTAGGGGTAGGCTGAGGGTGTTTAGTGGTAGTCCGAGGGTGTATAGCGGTAGGCTGACGGTGTTTAGGTGTAGGCTGAGGGTTTTTAGGGGTAGGCTGATGGTGTTTAGAGGTAGACTGAGGGTGTTTAGGGGGAGAGTGAGGGTGTTTAGGGGTAGGCTGAGGGTGTCCAGGGGGAGACTTAGGGTGTTTAGTGGTAGGCTGATGGTGTTTAGGGGGAGACTGAGGGTGTCCAGGGGGAGACTGAGGGTGTTTACGGGTAGACTGAGGGTGTTTAGGTGTAGGCTGAGGGTGTTTAGGGGTAGGCTGATGGTGTTTAGAGGTAGGCTGAGGTGTTTAGGTGTAGGCTGAGGGTGTCCAGGGGGAGACTGAGGGTGATTAGGGGTAGGCTGAGGGTGTCCAGGGGGAGACTGAGGGTGTTTAGGAGTAGGCTGAGGGTGTTTAGGTGTAGGCTGAGGGTTTTTAGGTGTAGGCTGAGGGTGCTTAGGGGTAGGCTGAGGGTGTTTAAGGGGAGACTGAGGGTGTTTATTTCTAGGCTGAGGGTGTCCAGGGGGAGACTGAGGGTGTTTAGGGTTAGGCTGAGGTTGTTTAGGGGAGACTGAGGGTGTTTAGGGGTACGCTGTGTGTGTTTAGGTGAAGACTGAGGGTGTTTAGGGTTTGGCTGAGGGTGTTTAGGGGTAGGCTGAGGATGTTTAGGTGTAGGCTGAGGGTGTTTAGGGGGAGACTGAGGGTGTTTATGTCTAGGCTGAGGGTGTTCAGGGGGAGACTGAGGTTGTTTAGGGGTAGGCTGAAGGTGTCCAGGGGGAGACTGAGCGTGTTTAGGGTTAGGCTGAGGGTGTTTAGGGGAGACTGAGGGTGTTTAAGGGTTTGGCTGAGGATGTTTAGGGGTAGGCTGAGGGTGTTTAGGTGTAGGCTGATGGTGCTTAGCGGTAGACTGAGGGTGTTTATGGGTAGGCTGAGGGTGTTCAGGGGTAGGCTGAGGGTGTTTAGGGTTAGACTGAGGATGTTTATGGGTAGGCTGAGGGTGTTCAGGGGTCGGCTGAGGGTTTTTAGGGGTAGGCTGAGCGTGTTTAGGGGTATGCTGAGGGTGCTTAGGTGTAGGCTGAGGTTGTTTAGGGGTAGGCTGAGGGTGTTTAGGCGTTGGCTGAGGGTGTTTAGTGGGAGACTGAGGGTGTTTTGGGGGTAGACAGTGGGTGTTTAGGCTAGGCTGAGGGTGATTAGGGGTAGGCTGAGGGTGTTTAGGTGTAGGCTGAGTCTGTTTAGGGGTAGGCAGAGGTTGTTTAGGTGTAGGCTGAGGGTGTTTAGGGGTGGGATGAGGGTGTTTATGGGGAGACTGAGGGTGTTTAGGGGTCGGCAGAGGGTGTTTAGGTGTAGGCTGAGGGATTTTACGGGTAGGCTGAGGGTGTTTGGGGTAGGCTGAGGGTGTCCAGATGGAGACTGAGGGTGTTTAGTGCTAGGCTGAGGGTGTTTAGGGGTAGGCTGAGGGTGTTTAGGGGTAGGCTGAGGTTGTTTAGGGGTAGGCTGAGGGTGTTTAGGGGGAGACTGAGGGTGTTTAGTGGTAGGCTGAAAGTGTTTAGTGGTAGGCTGAGGGTGTTTAGCGGTAGGCTGAGGGTGTTTAGGTGTAGGCTGAGCGTGTTTAGGAGTAGACCAAGGATGTTTTGGGGTAGGCTGAGGGTGTTTATGGGGAGACTGAGGATGTTTAGGGGTAGACTGAGGGTGTTTAGGGGGAGAGTGAGGGTGTTTAGGGGTAGGCTGAGCGTGTTTAGGGGGAGACTGAGGGTGTTTAGGGGGAGACTGAGGGTGTTTATGGGGAGACTGAGGGTTTTAAGGGGGAGACTGAGGGTGTTTAGGCGGAGACTGATGTTGTTTAGGGGTAGGCTGAGGTTGTTTAAGAGTAGACTGAGGGTGTTTACGGGGAGAGTGAGGGTGTTTACGAGGAGACTGAGGGTGTTTAGGCGGAGAATGAGGGTGTTTTAGGGTAGGGTGAGAGTGTTTTTGGCGAGACTGAGGGTGTCTAGCTGTAGGCTGAGCGTGTTTAGGGGCAGGCTGAGGTTGTTTAGGGGTAGGCTGAAGGTGTTTCGGTGTAGGCTGAGTTTGTATAGGGGTAGGCTGAGGGTGTTCAGGAGTCGGCTGAGGGTGTTTAGGGGGAGACTGAGGGTGTTTAGTGGTAGGCTGAGAGTGTTTAGTTGTAGGCTGAGGTTGTTTAGGTGTAGGCTGAGGGTGTCCATGGGGAGACTGAGGGTGTTTAGTGGTAGGCTGAGGGTGTTTAGGGGAAGACCGAGGGTGTTTAGGGTTTGGCTGAGAGTGTTTAGGGGTAGGCTGAGGGTTTTTAGGTGTAGGCTGAGGGTGTTTAGCTGCAGGCTGAGGGTGTTTAAGGGGAGACTGAGGTTGTTTATGGGTAGGCTAAGGGTGTTTAGTGGTAGGCTGAGGGTGTTTAGGGGTAGGCTGAGGGTGTTTAGAGTTAGACTGAGGGTGTTTAGGGGTTGGCTGAGGGTGTTTAGGGGTAGGCTGAGGGTGTTTAGAGTTAGACTGAGGGTGTTTATGGGTAGGCTGATGTTGTTTAGGGGGAGACTGATGGTTTTTACATGTAGACTGAGGGTGTTTAGGGGTAGGCTGATGGTGTTTAGGGGTAGGCTGAGGGTGTTTAGGTGGAGACTGAGGGTGTTTAGGTGTAGGCTGAGGTGTTGAGGGGTAGACGGAGGGTCTTTAGGAGTTGGTTGAGGGTCTCCAGGGGATAGACTTAGGGTGTTAATTCGTAGGCTGAGGGTGTTTAGGGGGAGACTGTGGGTGTTTAGGTGTAGGCTGAGGGTGTTTAGCGGGAGACTGAGGGTTTTTAGGGATAGGCTGAGGGTGTTTAGGGGTAGGCTAAGGGTGTTTAGGGGGAGACTGAGGGTGTTTAGGGCTAGACTGAGGGTGTTTAGGGGGAGACTGAGGGTTTTTAAGGATAGGCTGAGGGTGTTTAGGGGTAGGCTAAGGGTGTTTAGGGGGAGACTGAGGATGTTTATGGGTAGGCTGAGGGTGTTTAGGGGTAGGCTGAGGGTGTTTAGGTGGAGACTGAGGGTGTTTAGGTGTAGGCTGAGGTGTTGAGGGGTAGACGGAGGGTCTTTAGGAGTTGGTTGAGGGTCTCCAGGGGATAGACTTAGGGTGTTAATTCGTAGGCTGAGGGTGTTTAGGGGGAGACTGTGGGTGTTTAGGTGTAGGCTGAGGGTGTTTAGCGGGAGACTGAGGGTTTTTAGGGATAGGCTGAGGGTGTTTAGGGGTAGGCTAAGGGTGTTTAGGGGGAGACTGAGGGTGTTTAGGGCTAGACTGAGGGTGTTTAGGGGGAGACTGAGGGTTTTTAAGGATAGGCTGAGGGTGTTTAGGGGTAGGCTAAGGGTGTTTAGGGGGAGACTGAGGATGTTTATGGGTAGGCTGAGGGTGTTTAGTGGCAGGCTGAGGGTGTTTAGGTGTAGGCTGAGTGTGTTTAGGGGTTGGCTGAGGGTGTTTAGTGGTAGGCTGAGGGTGTTTAGAGTTAGACTGAGGGTGTTTATGGGTAGGCTGAGGGTGTTTAGGGGGAGACTGATGGTTTTTACATGTAGACTGAGGGTGTTTAGGGGTAGGCTGAGGGTGTTTAGGGGTAGGCTGAGGGTGTTTAGGTGGAGACTGAGGGTGTTTAGTTGTAGGCTGAGGTGTTGAGGGGTAGACGGAGGGTCTTTAGGAGTTGGCTGAGGGTCTCCAGGGGATAGACTTAGGGTGTTAATTCGTAGGCTGAGGGTGTTTAGGGGGAGACTATGGCTGTTTAGGTGTAGGCTGAGGGTGTTTAGGGGGAGACTGTGGGTGTTTAGGTGTAGGCTGAGGGTGTTTAGGGGGAGACTGTGGGTGTTTAGGTGTAGGCTGAGGGTGTTTAGCGGGAGACTGAGGGTTTTTAGGGATAGGCTGAGGGTGTTTAGTGGTAGTCTAAGAGTGTTTAGGGGGAGACTGAGTGTGTTTAGGGGGAGACTGAGGGTGTTTAGGGGGAGACTGAGGTTTTTCAAGGATAGGCTGAGGGTGTTTAGGGGTAGGCTAAGGGTGTTTAGGGGGAGACTGAGGGTGTTTAGGGGGAGACTGAGGGTGTTTAGGGTAGGCTGAGGGTGTTTAAGGGTAGGCTGAGTGTGTCCAGGGTGAGGCTGAGGGTGTTTAGGGGTAGGCTGAGGGTATTTTGGGGTAGGCTGAGGGTGTTTAGGGGTTGGCTGAGGGTGTTTAGGTGTAGGCTGAGGGTGTTTAGGGGTAGGCTGAGGGTGGTTAGGGTTTGTCTGAGTGTGTTTAGGGGGGGGACTGAGGGTGTCCAGGGGGAGACTGATGGAGTTTAGGGGTAGGCTGAGGGTTTCCAGGGTGAGACTGAAGGTGTTTAGGGGTAGGCTAATGGTGATTAGGGGTAGGCTGAGGGTGTTTAGGGGTAGGCTGAGGGCGTATAGGGGTAGGCTGAGGGTCTTTGGGGTAGGCTGAGGGTTTCCAGATGGAGACTGAGGGTGTTTAGTGCTAGGCTGAGGGTGTTTAGGGGTAGGCTGAGGGTGTTTAGGGGTAGGACTAGGTTGTTTAGGGGTAGGCTGAGGGAGTTTAGGGGGAGACTGAGGGTGTTTAGTGGTAGGCTGAGAGTGTTTAGGGGTAGACCGAGGATGTTTTGGGGTAGGCTGAGGGTGTTTAGGGGTAGACTGAGGGTGTTTAGGGGGAGAGTGAGGGTGTTTAGGGGGAGACTGAGGGTTTTTAGGGGGAGACTGCGGGTGTTTAAGGGTAGGCTGAGGGTGTTTAGGGGTAGGCTGAGGGTGTTTAGGAGCAGACTGAGGGTGTCTAGGTGTTGGCTGAGGGTGTTTAGGGGTAGGCTGAGGGTGTTTAGTGGGAGACTGAGGTTGTTTAGGGGTAGGCTGAGGGTGTCCAGGGGGAGACTGAGGGTGTTTAGTGGTAGGCTGAGGGTGTTTAGGGGGGGACAGTGGGTGTCCAGGGGGAGACTGAGGGTGTTTAGGTGTAGGCTGAGGGTGTTTAGGTGTAGGCTGAGGGTGTTTAGGGTAAGGCTGATGGTGTTTAGGTGTCGGCTGAGGTGTTTAGGTGTAGGCTGAGGGTGTTTAGGGGTAGGCTGATGGTGTTTAGAGGTAGGCTGAGGTGTTTAGGGGTCGACTGAGGGTGTTTAGGGGCAGGCTGAGGGTGTTTAGGGGTAGGCTGAGAGTGTCCAGGAGGAGACTGAGGGTGTTTAGGTGTAGGCTGAGAGTGTTTAGGGGTAGGCTGAGGGTGTTTAGGGGGAGACTGAGGGAATCCAGGGGGAGACTGAAGGTGTTTAGGGGTAGGCTGAGGGTGTCCAGGGGGAGACTGAGGGTGTTTAGGGGTAGGCTGTGGGTGTTTAGGGGAAGACTGAGGGTGTTTAGGGTTTGGCTGAGGATGTTTAGGGGTAGGCTGAGGGTTTTTAGGTGTAGGCTGAGGGTGTTTAGGTGTAGGCTGAGGGTGTTTCGGGGGAGACTGAGGTTGTTTAGGGGTAGGCTGAAGATGTCCGGGGGAGAATGAGGGTGTTTAGGGTTAGGCTGAGTGTGTTTAGGGGGTGACTGAGCGTGTTTAGGGGTAGGCTGAGGGTGTTTAGGGGTAGGATGTGGGTGTTTAGGGGAAGGCTGAGGGTTTTAAGTGGGAGGCTGATGGTGTTTAGTGGTAGACTGAGGGTGTTTATGGGTAGGCTGAGGGTGTTTAGGTGTAGGCTGAGTGTGTTTAGGGCTT
The DNA here is from genome assembly GCA_026770705.1 of Isurus oxyrinchus. NCBI lineage: Eukaryota > Metazoa > Chordata > Chondrichthyes > Lamniformes > Lamnidae > Isurus > Isurus oxyrinchus. Next base: position 385,692 of record JANJGN010000068.1, read on the forward strand.
GGCTGAGGGTGTTTAGGGGTAGGCTGAGGGTGTTTAGGGTTAGACTGAGGGTGTTTAGGTGTAGGCTGAGGGCGTTTAGGGGTAGACCGAGGAAGTTTAGGGGGAGAGTGAGGGTGTTTACGGGGAGACTGAGGGTGTTTTAGCGTAGGCTGAGGGTGTTTAGGGCGAGACTGAGGGTGTTTACGGGGAGAGTGAGGGTGTTTAGGGGGAGACTGAGGGTTTTTAGGGGGAGACTGAGGGTGTTTAAGGGTAGGCTGAGGGTGTTTAGGTGCAGGCTGAGGGTGTTTAGGAGCAGACTGAGGGTGTCTAGGTGTTGGCTGAGGGTGTTTAGGGGTCGGCTGAGGGTGTTTAGTGGGAGACTGAGGGTGTTTAGGGGTAAGCTGAGGGTGTCCAGGGGGAGACTGAGGGTGTTTAGTGGTAGGCTGAGGGTGTTTAGGGGGGGACAGAGGGTGTCCAGGGGGAGACTGAGGGTGTTTAGGTGTAGGCTGAGGGTGTTTAGGTGTAGGCTGAGGGTGTTTAGGGGTAGGCTGATGATGTTTAGGTGTCGGCTGAGGTGTTTAGCTGTAGGCTGAGGGTGTTTAGGGGTAGGCTGATGGTGTTTAGAGGTAGGCTGAGGTGTTTAGGGGTAGGCTGAGTGTGTTTAGGGGTTGACTGAGGGTGTTTAGGGGCAGGCTGAGGGTGTTTAGGGGTAGGCTGAGGTGTTTAGGGGCAGGCTGAGGGTGTTTAGGGGTAGGCTGAGAGTGTCCAGGGGGAGACTGAGGGCGTTTAGGGGGAGACTGAGGGAATCCAGGGGGAGACTGAAGGTGTTTAGGGGTAGGCTGAGGGTGTCCAGGGGGAGACTGAGGGTGTTTAGGGGTAGGCTGTGGGTGTTTAGGGGAAGACTGAGGGTGTTTAGGGTTTGGCTGAGGATGTTTAGGGGTAGGCTGAGGGTTTTTAGGTGTAGGCTGAGGGTGTTTAGGTGTAGGCTGAGGGTGTTTAGCGGGAGACTGAGGTTGTTTAGGGGTAGGCTGAAGATGTCTGGGGGAGACTGAGGGTGTTTAGGGTTAGGCTGAGTGTGTTTAGGGGGTGACTGAGGGTGTTTAGGGGTAGGATTTGGGTGTTTAGGGGAAGGCTGAGGGTGTTAAGGGGGTGGCTGATGGTGTTTAGTGGTAGACTGAGGGTGTTTATGGGTAGGCTGAGGGTGTTTAGTGGCAGGCTGAGGGTGTTTAGGTGTAGGCTGAGTGTGTTTAGGGCTTGGCTGAGCGTGTTTAGGGGTAGGCTGAGGGTGTTTAGGGTTAGACTGAGGGTGTTTAGGTGTAGGCTGAGGGCGTTTAGGGGTAGACCGAGGATGTTTAGGGGTAGACTGAGGGTGTTTAAGAGTAGACTGAGGGTGTTTAGGGGGAGAGTGAGGGTGTTTACGGGGAGACTGAGGGTGTTTTAGGGTAGGCTGAGGGTGTTTTGGGGCAGGCTGAGGTTGTTTAGGGGTAGGCTGAAGGTGTTTAGGTGTAGGCTGAGGGTGTATAGGGGTAGGCTGTGGGTGTTTAGGGGTAGGCTGAGGGTCTCCAGCGGGAGACCTAGTGTGTTTAGGGGTCGGCTGACGGTGTTTAGGTGGATACTGAGGGTGTTTAGAGGTAGGCTAAGGGTGTTTAGTGCTTGCTGAGGGTGTTTAGGGGTAGGCTGAGTGTGTTTAGGAGTAGGCTGAGAGTGTTTAGTGGGAGGCTAAGGGTGTTTAGGGGAGACCGAGGGTGTTTAGGGGGAGACAGAGGGTGTTTAGGGGTAGGCTGAGGGTGTTTAGGTGTAGACTGAGGTTGTTTAGGGGTAGGCTGAGGTTGTCCAGGGGGAGACTGAGGGTGTTTAGGGGTAGGCTGAGGGCGTATAGGGGTAGGCTGAGGGTCTTTGGGGTAGGCTGAGGGTTTCCAGATGGAGACTGAGGGTGTTTAGTGCTAGGCTGAGGGTGTTTAGGGGTAGGCTGAGGGTGTTTAGGGGTAGGACTAGGTTGTTTAGGGGTAGGCTGAGGGAGTTTAGGGGGAGACTGAGGGTGTTTAGTGGTAGGCTGAGAGTGTTTAGGGGTAGACCGAGGATGTTTTGGGGTAGGCTGAGGGTGTTTAGGGGTAGACTGAGGGTGTTTAGGGGGAGAGTGAGGGTGTTTAGGGGGAGACTGAGGGTTTTTAGGGGGAGACTGCGGGTGTTTAAGGGTAGGCTGAGGGTGTTTAGGGGTAGGCTGAGGGTGTTTAGGAGCAGACTGAGGGTGTCTAGGTGTTGGCTGAGGGTGTTTAGGGGTAGGCTGAGGGTGTTTAGTGGGAGACTGAGGTTGTTTAGGGGTAGGCTGAGGGTGTCCAGGGGGAGACTGAGGGTGTTTAGTGGTAGGCTGAGGGTGTTTAGGGGGGGACAGTGGGTGTCCAGGGGGAGACTGAGGGTGTTTAGGTGTAGGCTGAGGGTGTTTAGGTGTAGGCTGAGGGTGTTTAGGGGTAGGCTGATGGTGTTTAGGTGTCGGCTGAGGTGTTTAGGTGTAGGCTGAGGGTGTTTAGGGGTAGGCTGATGGTGTTTAGAGGTAGGCTGAGGTGTTTAGGGGTCGACTGAGGGTGTTTAGGGGCAGGCTGAGGGTGTTTAGGGGTAGGCTGAGAGTGTCCAGGAGGAGACTGAGGGTGTTTAGGTGTAGGCTGAGAGTGTTTAGGGGTAGGCTGAGGGTGTTTAGGGGGAGACTGAGGGAATCCAGGGGGAGACTGAAGGTGTTTAGGGGTAGGCTGAGGGTGTCCAGGGGGAGACTGAGGGTGTTTAGGGGTAGGCTGTGGGTGTTTAGGGGAAGACTGAGGGTGTTTAGGGTTTGGCTGAGGATGTTTAGGGGTAGGCTGAGGGTTTTTAGGTGTAGGCTGAGGGTGTTTAGGTGTAGGCTGAGGGTGTTTCGGGGGAGACTGAGGTTGTTTAGGGGTAGGCTGAAGATGTCCGGGGGAGAATGAGGGTGTTTAGGGTTAGGCTGAGTGTGTTTAGGGGGTGACTGAGCGTGTTTAGGGGTAGGCTGAGGGTGTTTAGGGGTAGGATGTGGGTGTTTAGGGGAAGGCTGAGGGTTTTAAGTGGGAGGCTGATGGTGTTTAGTGGTAGACTGAGGGTGTTTATGGGTAGGCTGAGGGTGTTTAGGTGTAGGCTGAGTGTGTTTAGGGCTTGGCTGAGGGTGTTTAGGGGTAGGCTGAGGGTGTTTAGGGTTAGACTGAGGGTGTTTAGGTGTAGGCTGAGGGCGTTTAGGGGTAGACCGAGGAAGTTTAGGGGGAGAGTGAGGGTGTTTACGGGGAGACTGAGGGTGTTTTAGCGTAGGCTGAGGGTGTTTAGGGCGAGACTGAGGGTGTTTACGGGGAGAGTGAGGGTGTTTAGGGGGAGACTGAGGGTTTTTAGGGGGAGACTGAGGGTGTTTAAGGGTAGGCTGAGGGTGTTTAGGTGCAGGCTGAGGGTGTTTAGGAGCAGACTGAGGGTGTCTAGGTGTTGGCTGAGGGTGTTTAGGGGTCGGCTGAGGGTGTTTAGTGGGAGACTGAGGGTGTTTAGGGGTAAGCTGAGGGTGTCCAGGGGGAGACTGAGGGTGTTTAGTGGTAGGCTGAGGGTGTTTAGGGGGGGACAGAGGGTGTCCAGGGGGAGACTGAGGGTGTTTAGGTGTAGGCTGAGGGTGTTTAGGTGTAGGCTGAGGGTGTTTAGGGGTAGGCTGATGATGTTTAGGTGTCGGCTGAGGTGTTTAGCTGTAGGCTGAGGGTGTTTAGGGGTAGGCTGATGGTGTTTAGAGGTAGGCTGAGGTGTTTAGGGGTAGGCTGAGTGTGTTTAGGGGTTGACTGAGGGTGTTTAGGGGCAGGCTGAGGGTGTTTAGGGGTAGGCTGAGGTGTTTAGGGGCAGGCTGAGGGTGTTTAGGGGTAGGCTGAGAGTGTCCAGGGGGAGACTGAGGGCGTTTAGGGGGAGACTGAGGGAATCCAGGGGGAGACTGAAGGTGTTTAGGGGTAGGCTGAGGGTGTCCAGGGGGAGACTGAGGGTGTTTAGGGGTAGGCTGTGGGTGTTTAGGGGAAGACTGAGGGTGTTTAGGGTTTGGCTGAGGATGTTTAGGGGTAGGCTGAGGGTTTTTAGGTGTAGGCTGAGGGTGTTTAGGTGTAGGCTGAGGGTGTTTAGCGGGAGACTGAGGTTGTTTAGGGGTAGGCTGAAGATGTCTGGGGGAGACTGAGGGTGTTTAGGGTTAGGCTGAGTGTGTTTAGGGGGTGACTGAGGGTGTTTAGGGGTAGGATTTGGGTGTTTAGGGGAAGGCTGAGGGTGTTAAGGGGGTGGCTGATGGTGTTTAGTGGTAGACTGAGGGTGTTTATGGGTAGGCTGAGGGTGTTTAGTGGCAGGCTGAGGGTGTTTAGGTGTAGGCTGAGTGTGTTTAGGGCTTGGCTGAGCGTGTTTAGGGGTAGGCTGAGGGTGTTTAGGGTTAGACTGAGGGTGTTTAGGTGTAGGCTGAGGGCGTTTAGGGGTAGACCGAGGATGTTTAGGGGTAGACTGAGGGTGTTTAAGAGTAGACTGAGGGTGTTTAGGGGGAGAGTGAGGGTGTTTACGGGGAGACTGAGGGTGTTTTAGGGTAGGCTGAGGGTGTTTTGGGGCAGGCTGAGGTTGTTTAGGGGTAGGCTGAAGGTGTTTAGGTGTAGGCTGAGGGTGTATAGGGGTAGGCTGTGGGTGTTTAGGGGTAGGCTGAGGGTCTCCAGCGGGAGACCTAGTGTGTTTAGGGGTCGGCTGACGGTGTTTAGGTGGATACTGAGGGTGTTTAGAGGTAGGCTAAGGGTGTTTAGTGCTTGCTGAGGGTGTTTAGGGGTAGGCTGAGTGTGTTTAGGAGTAGGCTGAGAGTGTTTAGTGGGAGGCTAAGGGTGTTTAGGGGAGACCGAGGGTGTTTAGGGGGAGACAGAGGGTGTTTAGGGGTAGGCTGAGGGTGTTTAGGTGTAGACTGAGGTTGTTTAGGGGTAGGCTGAGGTTGTCCAGGGGGAGACTGAGGGTGTTTAGGGGTAGGGTGAGGGTGTTTAGGGGTATGCTGAGGCTGTTTAGGGGGAGACTGCGGATGTTGAGGGGGAGACTGAGGGTGTTTAGTGGTTGGCTGAGGGTGTTTTGTTGTAGGCTGAGTGTTTCCAGGGGGAGACTGAGAGTGTTTAGTGGTAGGCTGAGGGTGTTTAGGGGAAGGCCTTGGGTGTTTTGGGGTAGGCTGAGGGTGTTTAGTGGTAGGCTAAGTGTGTCCAGTGGGAGACTGAGTGTATTTAGGGGTAGGCTGAGGGTATTTAGGGGTAGGCTGAGGGTTTTTTGGGGTAGGCTGAGGGTGTTTAGGGGGAGACTGATGATTTTTAGGTGTAGACTGAGGGTGTTTAGGGGTAGGCTGAGGGTGTTTAGGGGTAGGCTGAGAGTGTTTAGGTGGAGACTGAGGGTGTTTAGGTGTAGGCTGAGGTGTTGAGGGGTAGACGGAGGGTCTTTAGGAGTTGGCTGAGGGTCTCCAGGGGATAGACTTAGGGTGTTAATTCGTAGGCTGAGGGTGTTTAGGGGGAGACTGTGGGTGTTTAGGTGTTGGCTGATGATGTTTAGCGGGAGACTGAGGGTTTTTAGGGATAGGCTGAGGGTGTTTAGGGGTAGGCTAAGGGTATTTAGGGGGAGACTGAGGGTGTTTAGGGGGAGACTGAGGGTGTTTAGGGGGAGACTGAGCGTTTTTAAGGATAGGCTGAGGGTGTTTAGGGGTAGGCTAAGGGTGTTTAGGGGGAGACTGAGGGTGTTTAGGGTAGGCTGAGGGTGTTTTAGGGTAGGCTGTGTGTGTCCAGGGGGAGGCTGAGGGTGTTTAGGGGTAGGCTGAGGGTATGTTGGGGTAGGCTGAGGGTGTTTAGGGGTTGGCTGAGGGTGTTTAGGTGTAGGCTGAGGGTGTTTAGGGGTAGGCTGAGGGTGGTTAGGGGGAGACTGAGGGTGTCCAGGGAGAGACTGATGGAGTTTAGGGGTAGGCTGAGGGTTTCCAGGGTGAGACTGAAGGTGTTTTGTGGTAGGCTAAGGGTGATTAGGGGCAGGCTGAGGATGTTTAGGGGGAGACTGAGGGTGTCCAGGGGTAGGCTGAGGGTGTTTAGGGGTAGGCTGAGGGTGTATAGGGGTAGGCTGAGGGTTTTTAGGTGTAGGCTGAGGGTTTTTAGGGGGAGACTGATGGTGTCCAGGGGGAGGCTGAGGGTGTTTAGGGGTAGGCTGTGGGTGTTTAGGGGAAGACTGAGGGTGTTTAGGGTTTGGCTGAGGATGTTTACGGGTAGGCTGAGGGTTTTTAGATGTAGGCTGAGGGTGTTTAGGTGTAGGCTGAGGGTGTTTCGGGGGAGACTGAGGGTGTTTAGGGGTAGGCTGAAGATGTCCGGGGGAGAATGAGGGTGTTTAGGGTTAGTCTGAGTGTGTTTAGGGGGTGACTGAGCGTGTTTAGGGGTAGGATGTGGGTGTTTAGGGGAAGGCTGAGGGTGTTAAGGGGGAGGCAGATGGTGTTTAGTGGTAGACTGAGGGTGTTTATGGGTAGGCAGAGGGTGTTTAGTGGCAGTCTGAGGGTGTTTAGGTGTAGGCTGAGTGTGTTTAGGGCTTGGCTGAGGGTGTTTAGGGGTAGGCCGAGGGTGTTTAGGGTTAGACTGAGGGTGTTTAGGTGTAGGCTGAGGGTGTTTAGGGGTCGGCTGAGGGTGTTTAGTGGGAGACTGAGGGTGTTTAGTGGTAGGCTGAGGGTGTTTAGGGGTAGACTGAGGGTGTTTATGAGTAGACTGAGGGTGTTGAGGGGGAGAGTGAGGGTGTTTACGGGGAGACTGAGGGTGTTTTAGGGTAGGCTGAGGGTGTTTAGGGCGAGACTGAGGGTGTTTACGGGGAGAGTGAGGGTGTTTAGGGGGAGACTGGGGGTTTTTAGGGGGAGACTGAGGGTGTTTAAGGGTAGGCAGAGGGTGTTTAGGTGTAGGCTGAGGGTGTTTATGAGCAGACTGAGGGTGTCTAGGTGTTGGCTGAGGGTGTTTAGGGGTCGGCTGAGGGTGTTTAGTGGTAGACTGAGGGTGTTTAGTGGTAGGCTGAGGGTGTTTAGGGGGGGACAGAGGGTGTCCAGGGGGAGACTGAGGGTGTTTAGGTGTAGGCTGAGGGTGTTTAGGTGTAGGCTGAGGGTGTTTAGGGGTAGGCTGATGATGTTTAGGTGTCGGCTGAGGTGTTTATGTGTAGGCTGAGGGTGTTTAGGGGTAGGCTGATGGTGTTTAGAGGTAGGCTGAGGTGTTTAGGGGTAGGCTGAGTGTGTTTAGGGATTGACTGAGGGTGTTTAGGGGCAGGCTGAGGGTGTTTAGGGGTAGGCTGAGAGTGTCCAGGGGGAGACTGAGGGTGTTTAGGTGTAGGCTGAGAGTGTTTAGGGGTAGGCTGAGTGTGTTTAGGGGGAGACTGAGGGAATCCAGGGGGAGACTGAAGGTGTTTAGGGGTAGGCTGAGGGTGTCCAGGGGGAGACTGAGGGTGTTTAGGGGAGACTGAGGGTGTTTAGGGGTAGGCTGAGGGTGTTTAGGGGAAGACTGAGGGTGTTTAGGGTTTGGCTGAGGATGTTTAGGGGTAGGCTGAGGGTTTTTAGGTGTAGGCTGAGGGTGTTTAGGTGTAGGCTGAGGGTGTTTCGGGGGAGACTGAGGTTGTTTAGGGGTAGGCTGAAGATGTCCGGGGGAGACTGAGGGTGTTTAGGGTTAGGCTGAGTGTGTTTAGGGGGTGACTGAGGGTGTTTAGGGGTAGGATTTGGGTGTTTAGGGGAAGGCTGAGGGTGTTAAGGGGGAGGCTGATGGTGTTTAGTGGTAGACTGAGGGTGTTTATGGGTAGGCTGAGGGTGTTTAGTGGCAGGCTGAGGGTGTTTAGGTGTAGGCTGAGTGTGTTTAGGGCTTGGCTGAGCGTGTTTAGGGGTAGGCTGAGGGTGTTTAGGGTTAGACTGAGGGTGTTTAGGTGTAGGCTGAGGGCGTTTAGGGGTAGACCGAGGATGTTTAGGGGTAGACTGAGGGTGTTTAAGAGTAGACTGAGGGTGTTTAGGGGGAGAGTGAGTGTGTTTACGGGGAGACTGAGGGTGTTTTAGGGTAGGCTGAGGGTGTTTAGGGGCAGGCTGAGGTTGTTTAGGGGTAGGCTGAAGGTGTTTAGGTGTAGGCTGAGGGTGTATAGGGGTAGGCTGAGTGTGTTTAAGAGTAGGCTGAGAGTGTTTAGTGGTAGGCTAAGGGTGTTTAGGGGAGACCGAGGGTGTTTAGGGGGAGACAGAGGGTGTTTAGGGGTAGGCTGAGGGTGTTTAGGTGTAGACTGAGGTTGTTTAGGGGTAGGCTGAGGTTGTCCAGGGGGAGACTGAGGGTGTTTAGGGGTAGGGTGAGGGTGTTTAGGGGTATGCTGAGGCTGTTTAGGGGGAGACTGCGGATGTTTAGGGGGAGACTGAGGGTGTTTAGTGGTTGGCTGAGGGTGTTTTGTTGTAGGCTGAGTGTTTCCAGGGGGAGAATGAGGGTGTTTAGTGGTAGGCTGAGGGTGTTTAGAGGTAGGCCTTGGGTGTTTAGGGGTAGGCTGAGGGTGTTTAGTGGTAGGCTAAGTGTGTCCAGTGGGAGACTGAGTGTATTTAGGGGTAGGCTGAGGGTATTTAGGGGTAGGCTGAGGGTTTTTTGGGGTAGGCTGAGGGTGTTTAGGGGGAGACTGATGATTTTTAGGTGTAGACTGAGGGTGTTTAGGGGTAGGCTGAGGGTGTTTAGGGGTAGGCTGAGGGTGTTTAGGTGGAGACTGAGGGTGTTTAGGTGTAGGCTGAGGTGTTGAGGGGTAGACGGAGGGTCTTTAGGAGTTGGCTGAGGGTCTCCAGGGGATAGACTTAGGGTGTTAATTCGTAGGCTGAGGGTGTTTAGGGGGAGACTGTGGGTGTTTAGGTGTTGGCTGATGATGTTTAGCGGGAGACTGAGGGTTTTTAGGGATAGGCTGAGGGTGTTTAGGGGTAGGCTAAGGGTGTTTAGGGGGAGACTGAGGGTGTTTAGGGGGAGACTGAGGGTGTTTAGGGGGAGACTGAGCGTTTTTAAGGATAGGCTGAGGGTGTTTAGGGGTAAGCTAAGGGTGTTTAGGGGGAGACTGAGGGTGTTTAGGGTAGGCTGAGGGTGTTTTAGGGTAGGCTGAGGGTGTTTAGGGGTTGGCTGAGGGTGTTTAGGTGTAGGCTGAGGGTGTTTAGGGGTAGGCTGAGGGTGGTTAGGGGGAGACTGAGGGTGTCCAGGGGGAGACTGATGGAGTTTAGGGGTAGGCTGAGGGTTTCCAGGGTGAGACTGAAGGTGTTTAGTGGTAGGCTAAGGGTGATTAGGGGCAGGCTGAGGATGTTTAGGGGGAGACTGAGGGTGTCCAGGGGTAGGCTGAGGGTGTTTAGGGGTAGGCTGAGGGTGTATAGGGGTAGGCTGAGGGTTTTTAGGTGTAGACTGAGGGTTTTTAGGGGGAGACTGAGGGTGTCCAGGGGGAGACTGATGGAGTTTAGGGGTAGGCTGAGTTTGTGGAGGGGGAGACTGAGGGTGTTTAGGGGTAGGCTGATGGTGTTTAGAGGTAGGCTGAGGTGTTTAGGGGTAGGCTGAGTGTGTTTAGGGATTGACTGAGGGTGTTTAGGGGCAGGCTGAGGGTGTTTAGGGGTAGGCTGAGAGTGTCCAGGGGGAGACTGAGGGTGTTTAGGTGTAGGCTGAGAGTGTTTAGGGGTAGGCTGAGTGTGTTTAGGGGGAGACTGAGGGAATCCAGGGGGAGACTGAAGGTGTTTAGGGGTAGGCTGAGGGTGTCCAGGGGGAGACTGAGGGTGTTTAGGGGAGACTGAGGGTGTTTAGGGGTAGGCTGAGGGTGTTTAGGGGAAGACTGAGGGTGTTTAGGGTTTGGCTGAGGATGTTTAGGGGTAGGCTGAGGGTTTTTAGGTGTAGGCTGAGGGTGTTTAGGTGTAGGCTGAGGGTGTTTCGGGGGAGACTGAGGTTGTTTAGGGGTAGGCTGAAGATGTCCGGGGGAGACTGAGGGTGTTTAGGGTTAGGCTGAGTGTGTTTAGGGGGTGACTGAGGGTGTTTAGGGGTAGGATTTGGGTGTTTAGGGGAAGGCTGAGGGTGTTAAGGGGGAGGCTGATGGTGTTTAGTGGTAGACTGAGGGTGTTTATGGGTAGGCTGAGGGTGTTTAGTGGCAGGCTGAGGGTGTTTAGGTGTAGGCTGAGTGTGTTTAGGGCTTGGCTGAGCGTGTTTAGGGGTAGGCTGAGGGTGTTTAGGGTTAGACTGAGGGTGTTTAGGTGTAGGCTGAGGGCGTTTAGGGGTAGACCGAGGATGTTTAGGGGTAGACTGAGGGTGTTTAAGAGTAGACTGAGGGTGTTTAGGGGGAGAGTGAGTGTGTTTACGGGGAGACTGAGGGTGTTTTAGGGTAGGCTGAGGGTGTTTAGGGGCAGGCTGAGGTTGTTTAGGGGTAGGCTGAAGGTGTTTAGGTGTAGGCTGAGGGTGTATAGGGGTAGGCTGAGTGTGTTTAAGAGTAGGCTGAGAGTGTTTAGTGGTAGGCTAAGGGTGTTTAGGGGAGACCGAGGGTGTTTAGGGGGAGACAGAGGGTGTTTAGGGGTAGGCTGAGGGTGTTTAGGTGTAGACTGAGGTTGTTTAGGGGTAGGCTGAGGTTGTCCAGGGGGAGACTGAGGGTGTTTAGGGGTAGGGTGAGGGTGTTTAGGGGTATGCTGAGGCTGTTTAGGGGGAGACTGCGGATGTTTAGGGGGAGACTGAGGGTGTTTAGTGGTTGGCTGAGGGTGTTTTGTTGTAGGCTGAGTGTTTCCAGGGGGAGAATGAGGGTGTTTAGTGGTAGGCTGAGGGTGTTTAGAGGTAGGCCTTGGGTGTTTAGGGGTAGGCTGAGGGTGTTTAGTGGTAGGCTAAGTGTGTCCAGTGGGAGACTGAGTGTATTTAGGGGTAGGCTGAGGGTATTTAGGGGTAGGCTGAGGGTTTTTTGGGGTAGGCTGAGGGTGTTTAGGGGGAGACTGATGATTTTTAGGTGTAGACTGAGGGTGTTTAGGGGTAGGCTGAGGGTGTTTAGGGGTAGGCTGAGGGTGTTTAGGTGGAGACTGAGGGTGTTTAGGTGTAGGCTGAGGTGTTGAGGGGTAGACGGAGGGTCTTTAGGAGTTGGCTGAGGGTCTCCAGGGGATAGACTTAGGGTGTTAATTCGTAGGCTGAGGGTGTTTAGGGGGAGACTGTGGGTGTTTAGGTGTTGGCTGATGATGTTTAGCGGGAGACTGAGGGTTTTTAGGGATAGGCTGAGGGTGTTTAGGGGTAGGCTAAGGGTGTTTAGGGGGAGACTGAGGGTGTTTAGGGGGAGACTGAGGGTGTTTAGGGGGAGACTGAGCGTTTTTAAGGATAGGCTGAGGGTGTTTAGGGGTAAGCTAAGGGTGTTTAGGGGGAGACTGAGGGTGTTTAGGGTAGGCTGAGGGTGTTTTAGGGTAGGCTGAGGGTGTTTAGGGGTTGGCTGAGGGTGTTTAGGTGTAGGCTGAGGGTGTTTAGGGGTAGGCTGAGGGTGGTTAGGGGGAGACTGAGGGTGTCCAGGGGGAGACTGATGGAGTTTAGGGGTAGGCTGAGGGTTTCCAGGGTGAGACTGAAGGTGTTTAGTGGTAGGCTAAGGGTGATTAGGGGCAGGCTGAGGATGTTTAGGGGGAGACTGAGGGTGTCCAGGGGTAGGCTGAGGGTGTTTAGGGGTAGGCTGAGGGTGTATAGGGGTAGGCTGAGGGTTTTTAGGTGTAGACTGAGGGTTTTTAGGGGGAGACTGAGGGTGTCCAGGGGGAGACTGATGGAGTTTAGGGGTAGGCTGAGTTTGTGGAGGGGGAGACTGAGGGTGTTTAGGGGTAGGCTGAGGGTGTTTAGGGAGAGACTGAGGGTGTCCAGGGGTAAGCTGAGGGTGTTTAGGGGTAGGCTGAGGGTGTATAGGGGTAGGTTGTGGGTGTTTATGGGTAGGCTGAGGGTGTTTAGGGGAGACTGAGGGTGTCCAGGGGGAGACTGAGGGAGTTTAGGGGTAGGCTGAGGGTGTCCGTGGGGATACTGAGGGTGTTTAGGGTTAGGCTGAGGGTGTTTAGGGAGAGACTGAAGGTGTCCTGGGGTAGGCTGAGTGTGTTTAGGGGTAGGCTGAGGGTGTATAGGGGTAGGTTGAGGGTGTTTATGGTTAGGCTGTGGGTGTCCAGAGGGAGACTGAGGGTGTTTAGGGGTAGGCTGATTGTGTTTAGGTGAAGGCTGAAGGTGTTTAGTGGTAGGCTGAGGTGGCCCAGGGGTAGGCTGACGGTGTTTTGTGGTAGGCTGCTGGCGTTTAGGTGTAGGCTGAGGGTGTTTGGGGTAGGCTGAGGGTGTCCAGATGGAGACTGAGGGTGTTTAGTGCTAGGCTGAGGGTGTTTAGGGGTAGGCTGAGGGTATTTAGGAGGAGGCTGAGGTTGTTTAGGGGTTGGCTGAGGGTGTTGAGGGGGAGACTGAGAGTGTTTAGTTGTAGGCTGAGAGTGTTTAGTGGTAGGCTGAGGGTGTTTAGGTGTAGGCTGAGGGTGTTCAATGGTAGACTGAGGGTGTTTAGCGGTAGGCTGAGGGTGTTTAGGTGTAGGCTGAGCGTGTTTAGGGGTAGACCGAGCATGTTTTGGGGTAGGATGAGGGTGTTTAGGGGTAGACTGAGGTTGTTTAGGGGGAGAGTGAGGGTGTTTAGGGGGAGACTGAGGGTTTTTAGGGGGAGACTGAGGGTGTTTAAGGGTAGGCTGAGGGTGTTTAGGAGCAGACTGAGGGTGTCTAGGTGTTGGCTGAGGGTGTTTAGGGGTAGACTGAGGGTGTTTAGTGGGAGACTGAGGGTGTTTAGGGGTAGACTGAGGGTGTCCAAGGGGAGACTGAGGGTGTTTAGTGGTAGGCTGAGGGTGTTTACTGGGGGACAGAGGGTGTCCAGGGGGAGACTGAGGGTGTTTAGGAGTAGGCTGAGGGTGTTTAGGTGTAGGCTGAGGGTGTTTAGGTGTAGGCTGATGGTGTTTAGGTGTCGGCTGAGGTGTTTAGGTGTAGGCTGAGGGTGTTTAGGGGTAGGCTGATGGTGTTTAGAGGTAGGCTGAGGTGTTTAGGGGTAGGCTGAGTGTGTTTAGGGGTCGACTGAGGGTGTTTAGGGGCAGGCTGAGGGTGTTTAGGGGTAGGCTGAGAGTGTCCAGGGGGAGACTGAGGGTGTTTAGGTGTAGGCTGAGAGTGTTTAGGGGTAGGCTGAGGGTGTTTAGGGGGAGACTGAGGGAATCCAGGGGGAGACTGAAGGTGTTTAGGGGTAGGCTGAGGGTGTCCAGGGGGAGACTGAGGGTGTTTAGGGGTAGGCTGTGGGTGTTTAGGGGTAGGCTGAGGATTTTTAGGTGTAGGCTGAGGATTTTTAGGTGTAGGCTGAGGGTGTTTAGGTGTAGGCTGAGGGTGTTTCGGGGGAGACTGAGGTTGTTTAGGGGTAGGCTGAAGGTGTCCGGGGGAGACTGAGGGTGTTTAGGGTTAGGCTGAGTGTGTTTAGGGGGTGACTGAGCGTGTTTAGGGGTAGGATGTGGGTGTTTAGGGGAAGGCTGAGGGTGTTAAGGGGGAGGCTGATGGTGTTTAGTGGTAGACTGAGGGTGTTTAGGTGTAGGCTGAGTGTGTTTAGGGCTTGGCTGAGGGTGTTTAGGGGTAGGCTGAGGGTGTTTAAGTGTAGGCTGAGGGCGTTTAGGGGTAGACCGAGGATGTTTAGGGGTAGGCTGAGGGTGTTTAAGAGTAGACTGAGGTTGTTTAGGTGTAGGCTGAAGGTGTTTAGGTGTAGGCTGAGGGTGTATAGGGGTAGGCTGAGTGTGTTTAGGAGTAGGCTGAGAGTGTTTAGTGGTAGGCTAAGGGTGTTTAGGGGAGACCGAGGGTGTTTAGGGGGAGACAGAGGGTGTTTAGGGGTAGGCTGAGGGTGTTTAGGTGTAGACTGAGGTTGTTTAGGGGTAGGCTGAGGTTGTCCAGGGGGAGACTGAGGGTGTTTAGGGGTAGGGTGAGGGTGTTTAGGGGTATGCTGAGGCTGTTTAGGGGGAGACTGCGGATGTTTAGGGGGAGACTGAGGGTGTTTAGTGGTTGGCTGAGGGTGTTTTGTTGTAGGCTGAGTGTTTCCAGGGGGAGAATGAGGGTGTTTAGTGGTAGGCTGAGGGTGTTTAGAGGCAGGCCTTGGGTGTTTAGGGGTAGGCTGAGGGTGTTTAGTGGTAGGCTAAGTGTGTCCAGTGGGAGACTGAGCGTATTTAGGGGTAGGCTGAGGGTATTTAGGGGTAGGCTGAGGGTTTTTTGGGGTAGGCTGAGGGTGTTTAGGGGGAGACTGATGATTTTTAGGTGTAGACTGAGGGTGTTTAGGGGTAGGCTGAGGGTGTTTAGGGGTAGGCTGAGGGTGTTTAGGTGGAGACTGAGGGTGTTTAGGTGTAGGCTGAGGTGTTGAGGGGTAGACGTAGGGTCTTTAGGAGTTGGCTGAGGGTCTCCAGGGGATAGACTTAGGGTGTTAATTCGTAGGCTGAGGGTGTTTAGGGGGAGACTGTGGGTGTTTAGGTGTTGGCTGATGATGTTTAGCGGGAGACTGAGGGTTTTTAGGGATAGGCTGAGGGTGTTTAGGGGTAGGCTAAGGGTGTTTAGGGGGAGACTGAGGGTGTTTAGGGGGAGACTGAGGGTGTTTAGGGGGAGACTGAGCGTTTTTAAGGATAGGCTGAGGGTGTTTAGGGGTAAGCTAAGGGTGTTTAGGGGGAGACTGAGGGTGTTTAGGGTAGGCTGAGGGTGTTTTAGGGTAGGCTGTGTGTTTCCAGGGGGAGGCTGAGGGTGTTTAGGGGTAGGCTGAGGGTATGTTGGGGTAGGCTGAGGGTGTTTAGGGGTTGGCTGAGGGTGTTTAGGTGTAGGCTGAGGGTGTTTAGGGGTAGGCTGAGGGTGGTTAGGGGGAGACTGAGGGTGTCCAGGGGGAGACTGATGGAGTTTAGGGGTAGGCTGAGGGTTTCCAGGGTGAGACTGAAGGTGTTTAGTGGTAGGCTAAGGGTGATTAGGGGCAGGCTGAGGATGTTTAGGGGGAGACTGAGGGTGTCCAGGGGTAGGCTGAGGGTGTTTAGGGGTAGGCTGAGGGTGTATAGGGGTAGGCTGAGGGTTTTTAGGTGTAGACTGAGGGTTTTTAGGGGGAGACTGAGGGTGTCCAGGGGGAGACTGATGGAGTTTAGGGGTAGGCTGAGTTTGTGGAGGGGGAGACTGAGGGTGTTTAGGGGTAGGCTGAGGGTGTTTAGGGAGAGACTGAGGGTGTCCAGGGGTAGGCTGAGGGTGTTTAGGGGTAGGCTGAGGGTGTATAGGGGTAGGTTGTGGGTGTTTATGGGTAGGCTGAGGGTGTTTAGGGGAGACTGAGGGTGTCCAGGGGGAGACTGAGGGAGTTTAGGGGTAGGCTGAGGGTGTCCAGGGGGAGACTGAGGGTGTTTAGGGTTAGGCTGAGGGTGTTTAGGGAGAGACTGAAGGTGTCCTGGGGTAGGCTGAGTGTGTTTAGGGGTAGGCTGAGGGTGTATAGGGGTAGGCTGAGGGTGTTTAGGGTTAGACTGAGGGTGTTTAGGTGTAGGCTGAGGGTGTTTAGGGGTCGGCTGAGGGTGTTTAGTGGGAGACTGAGGGTGTTTAGTGGTAGGCTGAGGGTGTTTAGGGGTAGACTGAGGGTGTTTATGAGTAGACTGAGGGTGTTGAGGGGGAGAGTGAGGGTGTTTACGGGGAGACTGAGGGTGTTTTAGGGTAGGCTGAGGGTGTTTAGGGCGAGACTGAGGGTGTTTACGGGGAGAGTGAGGGTGTTTAGGGGGAGACTGGGGGTTTTTAGGGGGAGACTGAGGGTGTTTAAGGGTAGGCAGAGGGTGTTTAGGTGTAGGCTGAGGGTGTTTATGAGCAGACTGAGGGTGTCTAGGTGTTGGCTGAGGGTGTTTAGGGGTCGGCTGAGGGTGTTTAGTGGTAGACTGAGGGTGTTTAGTGGTAGGCTGAGGGTGTTTAGGGGGGGACAGAGGGTGTCCAGGGGGAGACTGAGGGTGTTTAGGTGTAGGCTGAGGGTGTTTAGGTGTAGGCTGAGGGTGTTTAGGGGTAGGCTGATGATGTTTAGGTGTCGGCTGAGGTGTTTATGTGTAGGCTGAGGGTGTTTAGGGGTAGGCTGATGGTGTTTAGAGGTAGGCTGAGGTGTTTAGGGGTAGGCTGAGTGTGTTTAGGGATTGACTGAGGGTGTTTAGGGGCAGGCTGAGGGTGTTTAGGGGTAGGCTGAGAGTGTCCAGGGGGAGACTGAGGGTGTTTAGGTGTAGGCTGAGAGTGTTTAGGGGTAGGCTGAGTGTGTTTAGGGGGAGACTGAGGGAATCCAGGGGGAGACTGAAGGTGTTTAGGGGTAGGCTGAGGGTGTCCAGGGGGAGACTGAGGGTGTTTAGGGGAGACTGAGGGTGTTTAGGGGTAGGCTGAGGGTGTTTAGGGGAAGACTGAGGGTGTTTAGGGTTTGGCTGAGGATGTTTAGGGGTAGGCTGAGGGTTTTTAGGTGTAGGCTGAGGGTGTTTAGGTGTAGGCTGAGGGTGTTTCGGGGGAGACTGAGGTTGTTTAGGGGTAGGCTGAAGATGTCCGGGGGAGACTGAGGGTGTTTAGGGTTAGGCTGAGTGTGTTTAGGGGGTGACTGAGGGTGTTTAGGGGTAGGATTTGGGTGTTTAGGGGAAGGCTGAGGGTGTTAAGGGGGAGGCTGATGGTGTTTAGTGGTAGACTGAGGGTGTTTATGGGTAGGCTGAGGGTGTTTAGTGGCAGGCTGAGGGTGTTTAGGTGTAGGCTGAGTGTGTTTAGGGCTTGGCTGAGCGTGTTTAGGGGTAGGCTGAGGGTGTTTAGGGTTAGACTGAGGGTGTTTAGGTGTAGGCTGAGGGCGTTTAGGGGTAGACCGAGGATGTTTAGGGGTAGACTGAGGGTGTTTAAGAGTAGACTGAGGGTGTTTAGGGGGAGAGTGAGTGTGTTTACGGGGAGACTGAGGGTGTTTTAGGGTAGGCTGAGGGTGTTTAGGGGCAGGCTGAGGTTGTTTAGGGGTAGGCTGAAGGTGTTTAGGTGTAGGCTGAGGGTGTATAGGGGTAGGCTGAGTGTGTTTAAGAGTAGGCTGAGAGTGTTTAGTGGTAGGCTAAGGGTGTTTAGGGGAGACCGAGGGTGTTTAGGGGGAGACAGAGGGTGTTTAGGGGTAGGCTGAGGGTGTTTAGGTGTAGACTGAGGTTGTTTAGGGGTAGGCTGAGGTTGTCCAGGGGGAGACTGAGGGTGTTTAGGGGTAGGGTGAGGGTGTTTAGGGGTATGCTGAGGCTGTTTAGGGGGAGACTGCGGATGTTTAGGGGGAGACTGAGGGTGTTTAGTGGTTGGCTGAGGGTGTTTTGTTGTAGGCTGAGTGTTTCCAGGGGGAGAATGAGGGTGTTTAGTGGTAGGCTGAGGGTGTTTAGAGGTAGGCCTTGGGTGTTTAGGGGTAGGCTGAGGGTGTTTAGTGGTAGGCTAAGTGTGTCCAGTGGGAGACTGAGTGTATTTAGGGGTAGGCTGAGGGTATTTAGGGGTAGGCTGAGGGTTTTTTGGGGTAGGCTGAGGGTGTTTAGGGGGAGACTGATGATTTTTAGGTGTAGACTGAGGGTGTTTAGGGGTAGGCTGAGGGTGTTTAGGGGTAGGCTGAGGGTGTTTAGGTGGAGACTGAGGGTGTTTAGGTGTAGGCTGAGGTGTTGAGGGGTAGACGGAGGGTCTTTAGGAGTTGGCTGAGGGTCTCCAGGGGATAGACTTAGGGTGTTAATTCGTAGGCTGAGGGTGTTTAGGGGGAGACTGTGGGTGTTTAGGTGTTGGCTGATGATGTTTAGCGGGAGACTGAGGGTTTTTAGGGATAGGCTGAGGGTGTTTAGGGGTAGGCTAAGGGTGTTTAGGGGGAGACTGAGGGTGTTTAGGGGGAGACTGAGGGTGTTTAGGGGGAGACTGAGCGTTTTTAAGGATAGGCTGAGGGTGTTTAGGGGTAAGCTAAGGGTGTTTAGGGGGAGACTGAGGGTGTTTAGGGTAGGCTGAGGGTGTTTTAGGGTAGGCTGAGGGTGTTTAGGGGTTGGCTGAGGGTGTTTAGGTGTAGGCTGAGGGTGTTTAGGGGTAGGCTGAGGGTGGTTAGGGGGAGACTGAGGGTGTCCAGGGGGAGACTGATGGAGTTTAGGGGTAGGCTGAGGGTTTCCAGGGTGAGACTGAAGGTGTTTAGTGGTAGGCTAAGGGTGATTAGGGGCAGGCTGAGGATGTTTAGGGGGAGACTGAGGGTGTCCAGGGGTAGGCTGAGGGTGTTTAGGGGTAGGCTGAGGGTGTATAGGGGTAGGCTGAGGGTTTTTAGGTGTAGACTGAGGGTTTTTAGGGGGAGACTGAGGGTGTCCAGGGGGAGACTGATGGAGTTTAGGGGTAGGCTGAGTTTGTGGAGGGGGAGACTGAGGGTGTTTAGGGGTAGGCTGAGGGTGTTTAGGGAGAGACTGAGGGTGTCCAGGGGTAAGCTGAGGGTGTTTAGGGGTAGGCTGAGGGTGTATAGGGGTAGGTTGTGGGTGTTTATGGGTAGGCTGAGGGTGTTTAGGGGAGACTGAGGGTGTCCAGGGGGAGACTGAGGGAGTTTAGGGGTAGGCTGAGGGTGTCCGTGGGGATACTGAGGGTGTTTAGGGTTAGGCTGAGGGTGTTTAGGGAGAGACTGAAGGTGTCCTGGGGTAGGCTGAGTGTGTTTAGGGGTAGGCTGAGGGTGTATAGGGGTAGGTTGAGGGTGTTTATGGTTAGGCTGTGGGTGTCCAGAGGGAGACTGAGGGTGTTTAGGGGTAGGCTGATTGTGTTTAGGTGAAGGCTGAAGGTGTTTAGTGGTAGGCTGAGGTGGCCCAGGGGTAGGCTGACGGTGTTTTGTGGTAGGCTGCTGGCGTTTAGGTGTAGGCTGAGGGTGTTTGGGGTAGGCTGAGGGTGTCCAGATGGAGACTGAGGGTGTTTAGTGCTAGGCTGAGGGTGTTTAGGGGTAGGCTGAGGGTATTTAGGAGGAGGCTGAGGTTGTTTAGGGGTTGGCTGAGGGTGTTGAGGGGGAGACTGAGAGTGTTTAGTTGTAGGCTGAGAGTGTTTAGTGGTAGGCTGAGGGTGTTTAGGTGTAGGCTGAGGGTGTTCAATGGTAGACTGAGGGTGTTTAGCGGTAGGCTGAGGGTGTTTAGGTGTAGGCTGAGCGTGTTTAGGGGTAGACCGAGCATGTTTTGGGGTAGGATGAGGGTGTTTAGGGGTAGACTGAGGTTGTTTAGGGGGAGAGTGAGGGTGTTTAGGGGGAGACTGAGGGTTTTTAGGGGGAGACTGAGGGTGTTTAAGGGTAGGCTGAGGGTGTTTAGGAGCAGACTGAGGGTGTCTAGGTGTTGGCTGAGGGTGTTTAGGGGTAGACTGAGGGTGTTTAGTGGGAGACTGAGGGTGTTTAGGGGTAGACTGAGGGTGTCCAAGGGGAGACTGAGGGTGTTTAGTGGTAGGCTGAGGGTGTTTACTGGGGGACAGAGGGTGTCCAGGGGGAGACTGAGGGTGTTTAGGAGTAGGCTGAGGGTGTTTAGGTGTAGGCTGAGGGTGTTTAGGTGTAGGCTGATGGTGTTTAGGTGTCGGCTGAGGTGTTTAGGTGTAGGCTGAGGGTGTTTAGGGGTAGGCTGATGGTGTTTAGAGGTAGGCTGAGGTGTTTAGGGGTAGGCTGAGTGTGTTTAGGGGTCGACTGAGGGTGTTTAGGGGCAGGCTGAGGGTGTTTAGGGGTAGGCTGAGAGTGTCCAGGGGGAGACTGAGGGTGTTTAGGTGTAGGCTGAGAGTGTTTAGGGGTAGGCTGAGGGTGTTTAGGGGGAGACTGAGGGAATCCAGGGGGAGACTGAAGGTGTTTAGGGGTAGGCTGAGGGTGTCCAGGGGGAGACTGAGGGTGTTTAGGGGTAGGCTGTGGGTGTTTAGGGGTAGGCTGAGGATTTTTAGGTGTAGGCTGAGGATTTTTAGGTGTAGGCTGAGGGTGTTTAGGTGTAGGCTGAGGGTGTTTCGGGGGAGACTGAGGTTGTTTAGGGGTAGGCTGAAGGTGTCCGGGGGAGACTGAGGGTGTTTAGGGTTAGGCTGAGTGTGTTTAGGGGGTGACTGAGCGTGTTTAGGGGTAGGATGTGGGTGTTTAGGGGAAGGCTGAGGGTGTTAAGGGGGAGGCTGATGGTGTTTAGTGGTAGACTGAGGGTGTTTAGGTGTAGGCTGAGTGTGTTTAGGGCTTGGCTGAGGGTGTTTAGGGGTAGGCTGAGGGTGTTTAAGTGTAGGCTGAGGGCGTTTAGGGGTAGACCGAGGATGTTTAGGGGTAGGCTGAGGGTGTTTAAGAGTAGACTGAGGTTGTTTAGGTGTAGGCTGAAGGTGTTTAGGTGTAGGCTGAGGGTGTATAGGGGTAGGCTGAGTGTGTTTAGGAGTAGGCTGAGAGTGTTTAGTGGTAGGCTAAGTGTGTTTAGGGGAGACCGAGGGTGTTTAGGGGGAGACAGAGGGTGTTTAGGGGTAGGCTGAGGGTGTTTAGGTGTAGACTGAGGTTGTTTAGGGGTAGGCTGAGGTTGTCCAGGGGGAGACTGAGGGTGTTTAGGGGTAGGGTGAGGGTGTTTAGGGGTATGCTGAGGCTGTTTAGGGGGAGACTGCGGATGTTTAGGGGGAGACTGAGGGTGTTTAGTGGTTGGCTGAGGGTGTTTTGTTGTAGGCTGAGTGTTTCCAGGGGGAGAATGAGGGTGTTTAGTGGTAGGCTGAGGGTGTTTAGAGGCAGGCCTTGGGTGTTTAGGGGTAGGCTGAGGGTGTTTAGTGGTAGGCTAAGTGTGTCCAGTGGGAGACTGAGGGTATTTAGGGGTAGGCTGAGGGTATTTAGGGGTAGGCTGAGGGTTTTTTGGGGTAGGCTGAGGGTGTTTAGGGGGAGACTGATGATTTTTAGGTGTAGACTGAGGGTGTTTAGGGGTAGGCTGAGGGTGTTTAGGGGTAGGCTGAGGGTGTTTAGGTGGAGACTGAGGGTGTTTAGGTGTAGGCTGAGGTGTTGAGGGGTAGACGTAGGGTCTTTAGGAGTTGGCTGAGGGTCTCCAGGGGATAGACTTAGGGTGTTAATTCGTAGGCTGAGGGTGTTTAGGGGGAGACTGTGGGTGTTTAGGTGTTGGCTGATGATGTTTAGCGGGAGACTGAGGGTTTTTAGGGATAGGCTGAGGGTGTTTAGGGGTAGGCTAAGGGTGTTTAGGGGGAGACTGAGGGTGTTTAGGGGGAGACTGAGGGTGTTTAGGGGGAGACTGAGCGTTTTTAAGGATAGGCTGAGGGTGTTTAGGGGTAAGCTAAGGGTGTTTAGGGGGAGACTGAGGGTGTTTAGGGTAGGCTGAGGGTGTTTTAGGGTAGGCTGTGTGTTTCCAGGGGGAGGCTGAGGGTGTTTAGGGGTAGGCTGAGGGTATGTTGGGGTAGGCTGAGGGTGTTTAGGGGTTGGCTGAGGGTGTTTAGGTGTAGGCTGAGGGTGTTTAGGGGTAGGCTGAGGGTGGTTAGGGGGAGACTGAGGGTGTCCAGGGGGAGACTGATGGAGTTTAGGGGTAGGCTGAGGGTTTCCAGGGTGAGACTGAAGGTGTTTAGTGGTAGGCTAAGGGTGATTAGGGGCAGGCTGAGGATGTTTAGGGGGAGACTGAGGGTGTCCAGGGGTAGGCTGAGGGTGTTTAGGGGTAGGCTGAGGGTGTATAGGGGTAGGCTGAGGGTTTTTAGGTGTAGACTGAGGGTTTTTAGGGGGAGACTGAGGGTGTCCAGGGGGAGACTGATGGAGTTTAGGGGTAGGCTGAGTTTGTGGAGGGGGAGACTGAGGGTGTTTAGGGGTAGGCTGAGGGTGTTTAGGGAGAGACTGAGGGTGTCCAGGGGTAGGCTGAGGGTGTTTAGGGGTAGGCTGAGGGTGTATAGGGGTAGGTTGTGGGTGTTTATGGGTAGGCTGAGGGTGTTTAGGGGAGACTGAGGGTGTCCAGGGGGAGACTGAGGGAGTTTAGGGGTAGGCTGAGGGTGTCCAGGGGGAGACTGAGGGTGTTTAGGGTTAGGCTGAGGGTGTTTAGGGAGAGACTGAAGGTGTCCTGGGGTAGGCTGAGTGTGTTTAGGGGTAGGCTGAGGGTGTATAGGGGTAGGTTGAGGGTGTTTATGGTTAGGCTGTGGGTGTCCAGAGGGAGACTGAGGGTGTTTAGGGGTAGGCTGATTGTGTTTAGGTGAAGGCTGAAGGTGTTTAGTGGTAGGCTGAGGTGGCCCAGGGGTAGGCTGACGGTGTTTTGTGGTAGGCTGCTGGCGTTTAGGTGTAGGCTGAGGGTGTTTGGGGTAGGCTGAGGGTGTCCAGATGGAGACTGAGGGTGTTTAGTGCTAGGCTGAGGGTGTTTAGGGGTAGGCTGAGGGTATTTAGGGGGAGGCTGAGGTTGTTTAGGGGTTGGCTGAGGGTGTTGAGGGGGAGACTGAGAGTGTTTAGTTGTAGGTTGAGAGTGTTTAGTGGTAGGCTGAGGGTGTTTAGGTGTAGGCTGAGGGTGTTCAATGGTAGACTGAGGGTGTTTAGCGGTAGGCTGAGGGTGTTTAGGTGTAGGCTGAGCGTGTTTAGGGGTAGACCGAGCATGTTTTGGGGTAGGATGAGGGTGTTTAGGGGTAGACTGAGGTTGTTTAGGGGGAGAGTGAGGGTGTTTAGGGGGAGACTGAGGGTTTTTAGGGGGAGACTGAGGGTGTTTAAGGGTAGGCTGAGGGTGTTTAGGAGCAGACTGAGGGTGTCTAGGTGTTGGCTGAGGGTGTTTAGGGGTAGACTGAGGGTGTTTAGTGGGAGACTGAGGGTGTTTAGGGGTAGACTGAGGGTGTCCAGGGGGAGACTGAGGGTGTTTAGTGGTAGGCTGAGGGTGTTTACTGGGGGACAGAGGGTGTCCAGGGGGAGACTGAGGGTGTTTAGGAGTAGGCTGAGGGTGTTTAGGTGTAGGCTGAGGGTGTTTAGGGGTAGGCTGATGGTGTTTAGGTGTCGGCTGAGGTGTTTAGGTGTAGGCTGAGGGTGTTTAGAGGTAGGCTGAGGTGTTTAGGGGTAGGCTGAGTGTGTTTAGGGGTCGACTGAGGGTGTTTAGGGGCAGGCTGAGGGTGTTTAGGGGTAGGCTGAGAGTGTCCAGGGGGAGACTGAGGGTGTTTAGGTGTAGGCTGAGAGTGTTTAGGGGTAGGCTGAGGGTGTTTAGGGGGAGACTGAGGGAATCCAGGGGGAGACTGAAGGTGTTTAGGGGTAGGCTGAGGGTGTCCAGGGGGAGACTGAGGGTGTTTAGGGGTAGGCTGTGGGTGTTTAGGGGTAGGCTGAGGATTTTTAGGTGTAGGCTGAGGATTTTTAGGTGTAGGCTGAGGGTGTTTAGGTGTAGGCTGAGGGTGTTTCGGGGGAGACTGAGGTTGTTTAGGGGTAGGCTGAAGGTGTCCGGGGGAGACTGAGGGTGTTTAGGGTTAGGCTGAGTGTGTTTAGGGGGTGACTGAGCGTGTTTAGGGGTAGGATGTGGGTGTTTAGTGGAAGGCTGAGGGTGTTAAGGGGGAGGCTGATGGTGTTTAGTGGTTGACTGAGGGTGCTTATGGGTAGGCTGAGGGTGTTTAGTGGCAGTCTGAGGGTGTTTAGGTGTAGGCTGAGTGTGTTTAGGGCTTGGCTGAGGGTGTTTAGGGGTAGGCTGAGGGTGTTTAAGTGTAGGTTGAGGGCGTTTAGGGGTAGACCGAGGATGTTTAGGGGTAGGCTGAGGGTGTTTAAGAGTAGACTGAGGGTGTTTAGGGGGAGAGTGAGGGTGTTTACGGGGAGACTGAGGGTGTTTAGGCGGAGACTGAGTGTGTTTTAGGGTAGGCTGAGGGAGTTTAGGGCGAGACTGAGGGTGTCTAGGTGTAGGCTGAGCGTGTTTAGGGGCAGGCTGAGGTTGTTTAGGGGTAGGCTGAAGGTGTTTAGGTGTAGGCTGAGGGTGTATAGGGGTAGGCTGTGGGTGTTTAGGGGTAGGCTGAGGGTCTCCAGCGGGAGACCTAGTGTCTTTAGCGGTCGGCTGATGGTGTTTAGGTGGATACTGAGGGTGTTTAGAGGTAGGCTAAGGGTGTTTAGTGCTTGCTGAGGGTGTTTAGGGGTAGGCTGAGTGTGTTTAGGAGTAGGCTGAGAGTGTTTAGTGGTAGGCTAAGGGTATATAGGGGAGACCGAGGGTGTTTAGGGGGAGACAGAGGGTGTTTAGGGGTAGGCTGAGGGTGTTTATGTGTAGACTGACGTTGTTTAGGGGTAGGCTGAGGTTGTCCAAGGGGAGACTGAGGGTGTTTAGGGGTAGGGTGAGGGTGTTTAGGGGTATGCTGAGGCTGTTTAGGGGGAGACTGCGGATGTTTAGGGGGAGACTGAGGGTGTTTAGTGGTAGGCTGTGGGTGTTTAGGGGTAGGCTGAGGGCGTTTAGTGGTAGGCTAAGTGTGTCAGTGGGAGACTGAGGGTATTTAGGGGTAGGCTGAGGGTATTTAGGGCTAGGCTGAGGGTTTTTTGGGGTAGGCTGAGGGTGTTTAGGGGGAGACTGATTATTTTTAGGTGTAGACTGAGGGTGTTTAGGGGTAGGCTGAGGGTGTTTAGGGGTAGGCTGAGGGTGTTTAGGTGGAGACTGAGGGTGTTTAGGTGTAGGCTGAGGTGTTGAGGGGTAGACAGAGTGTCTTTAGGAGTTGGCTGAGGGTGATTAGGGGTAGGCTAAGGGTGTTTAGGGGGAGACTGAGGGTGTTTAGGGGGAGACTGAGGGTGTTTAGGGGGAGACTGAGCGTTTTTAAGGATAGGCTGAGGGTGTTTAGGGGTAGGCTAAGGGTGTTTAGGGGGAGACTGAGGGTGTTTAGGGTAGGCTGAGGGTGTTTTAGGGTAGGCTGTGTGTGTCCAGGGGGAGGCTGAGGGTGTTTAGGGGTAGGCTGAGGGTATTTTGGGGTAGGCCGAGGGTGTTTAGGGGTTGGCTGAGGGTGTTTAGGTGTAGGCTGAGGGTGCTTAGGGGTAGGCTGAGGGTGGTTAGGGGGAGACTGAGGGTGTCCAGGGGGAGACTGATGGAGTTTAGGGGTAGGCTGAGGATTTCCAGGCTGAGACTGAAGGTGTTTAGTGGAAGGCTAAGGGAGATTAGGGGCAGGCTGAGGATGTTTAGGGGGAGACTGAGGGTGTCCAGGGGTAGGCTGAGGGTCTTTAGGGGTAGGCTGAGGGTGTATAGGGGTAGGCTGAGGGTTTTTAGGTGTAGGCTGAGGGTTTTAGGGGGAGACTAGGGTGTCCAGGGGGTGACTGAGGGAGTTTAGGGGTAGGCTGAGGGTGTCCAGGGGGATACTGAGGGTGTTTAGGGTTAGGCTGAGGGTGTTTAGGGAGAGACTGAAGGTGTCCAGGGGTAGGCTGAGTGTGTTTAGGGGTAGGCTGAGGGTGTATAGTGGTAGGTTGAGGTTGTTTATGGGTAGGCTGTGGGTGTCCAGGGGGAGACTGAGGGTGTTTAGGTGAAGGCTGACGGTGTTTTGTGGTAGGCTGCTGGTGTTTAGGTGTAGTCTGACGGTATTTAGGGGTAGACTGAGGGTGTTTAGGGGTAGGCTGATGGTGTTTAGGGGTAGGCTGAGGATTTTTAGGGGTAGGCTGAGGGTGTTTAGTGGTAGACGGAGGGTGTTTAGGGGGAGAGTGAGGGTGTTTAGGGGGAGACTGAGGGTTTTTAGAGGTAGACTGAGGGTGTTTAAGGGTAGGCTGAGGGTGTTTAGGAGCAGACTGAGGGTGTCTAGGTGTAGGCTGAGGGTGTTTAGGGGTAGGCTGAGGGTGTTTAGTGGGAGACTGAGGGTGTTTTGGGGTAGGCTGAGGGTGTCCAGGGGGAGACTGAGGGTGTTTAGTGGTAGGCTGAGGGTGTTTAGGGGGAGACTGAGGGTGTCCAGGGGGAGACTGAGGGTGTTTAGTTGTAGGCTGAGGGTGTTTAGGTGTAGGCTGAGGGTGTTTAGGGGTAGGCTGACGGTGTTTAGTTGTAGGCTGAGGTGTTTAGGTGTAGGCTGAGGGTGTTTAGCGGTAGGCTGATGGTGTTTCGAGGTAGGCTGAGGTGTTTAGGGGTAAGCTGAGTGTGTTTAGGGGTAGGCTGAGGGTGTCCAGGGGGAGACTGAGGGTGTTTAGGTGTAGGCTGAGAGTGTTTAGGGGTAGGCTGAGGGTGTTTAGGGGGAGACTGAGGGAATCCAGGGGGAGACTGAGGGTGTTTAGGGGTAGGCTGAGGGTGTCCAGGGGGAGACTGAGGGTGTTTAGGGGTAGGCTGTGGGTGTTTAGGGGAAGACTGAGGGTGTTTCGGATTTGGCTGAGGATGTTTAGGGGTAGGCTGAGGGTTTTTAGGTGTAGGCTGAGGGTGTTTAGCTGTAGGCTGAGGGTGTTTAAGGGGAGACTGAGGTTGTTTAGGGGTAGGCTGAAGGTGTCCAGGGGGAGACTGAACGTGTTTAGGGTTTGGCTGAGTGTGTTTAGGGGGTGACTGAGGGTGTTTAGGGGTAGGATGTGGGTGTTTAGGGGAAGGCTGAGGGTGTTTAGTGGTAGACTGAGGGTGTTTATGGGTAGGCTGTGGGTGTTTAGTGGCAGGCTGAGGGTGTTTAGGTGTAGGCTGAGTGTGTTTAGGGGTTGGCTGAGGGTGTTTAGGGGTAGGCTGAGGGTGTTTAGAGTAAGACTGAGGGTGTTTAGGGGTAGGCTGAGGGTGTTTAGTGGTAGACGGAGGGTGTTTAGGGGGAGAGTGAGGGTGTTTAGGGGGAGACTGAGGGTTTTTAGAGGTAGACTGAGGGTGTTTAAGGGTAGGCTGAGGGTGTTTAGGAGCAGACTGAGGGTGTCTAGGTGTAGGCTGAGGGTGTTTAGGGGTAGGCTGAGGGTGTTTAGTGGGAGACTGAGGGTGTTTTGGGGTAGGCTGAGGGTGTCCAGGGGGAGACTGAGGGTGTTTAGTGGTAGGCTGAGGGTGTTTAGGGGGAGACTGAGGGTGTCCAGGGGGAGACTGAGGGTGTTTAGTTGTAGGCTGAGGGTGTTTAGGTGTAGGCTGAGGGTGTTTAGGGGTAGGCTGACGGTGTTTAGTTGTAGGCTGAGGTGTTTAGGTGTAGGCTGAGGGTGTTTAGCGGTAGGCTGATGGTGTTTCGAGGTAGGCTGAGGTGTTTAGGGGTAAGCTGAGTGTGTTTAGGGGTAGGCTGAGGGTGTCCAGGGGGAGACTGAGGGTGTTTAGGTGTAGGCTGAGAGTGTTTAGGGGTAGGCTGAGGGTGTTTAGGGGGAGACTGAGGGAATCCAGGGGGAGACTGAGGGTGTTTAGGGGTAGGCTGAGGGTGTCCAGGGGGAGACTGAGGGTGTTTAGGGGTAGGCTGTGGGTGTTTAGGGGAAGACTGAGGGTGTTTCGGATTTGGCTGAGGATGTTTAGGGGTAGGCTGAGGGTTTTTAGGTGTAGGCTGAGGGTGTTTAGCTGTAGGCTGAGGGTGTTTAAGGGGAGACTGAGGTTGTTTAGGGGTAGGCTGAAGGTGTCCAGGGGGAGACTGAACGTGTTTAGGGTTTGGCTGAGTGTGTTTAGGGGGTGACTGAGGGTGTTTAGGGGTAGGATGTGGGTGTTTAGGGGAAGGCTGAGGGTGTTTAGTGGTAGACTGAGGGTGTTTATGGGTAGGCTGTGGGTGTTTAGTGGCAGGCTGAGGGTGTTTAGGTGTAGGCTGAGTGTGTTTAGGGGTTGGCTGAGGGTGTTTAGGGGTAGGCTGAGGGTGTTTAGAGTAAGACTGAGGGTGTTTATGGGTAGGCTGAGGGTGTTTAGGGGGAGACTGATGGTTTTTACATGTAGACTGAGGGTGTTTAGGGGTAGGCTGAGGGTGTTTAGGGGTAGGCTGAGGGTGTTTAGGTGGAGACTGAGGGTGTTTAGGTGTAGGCTGAGGTGTTGAGGGGTAGACGGAGGGTCTTTAGGAGTTGGCTGAGGGTCTCCAGGGGATAGACTTAGGGTGTTAAGTCGTAGGCTGAGGGTGTTTAGGGGGAGACTGTGGGTGTTTAGGTGTAGGCTGAGGGTGTTTAGCGGGAGACTGAGGGTTTTTAGGGATAGGCTGAGGATGTTTAGGGGTAGGCTAAGGGTGTTTAGGGGGAGACTGAGGGTGTTTAGGGGGAGACTGAGGGTTTTTAAGGATAGGCTGAGGGTGTTTAGGGGAGACTGAGGGTGTTTATGGGTAGGCTGAGGGTGTTTAGTGGCAGGCTGAGGGTGTTTAGGTGTAGGCTGAGGGTGTTTAGGGGTAGGCTGAGGGTGTTTAGGGGTAGGCTGAGGGTGTTTAGAGTTAGACTGAGGGTGTTTATGAGTAGTCTGAGGGTGTTTAGGGGAGACTGATGGTGTTTATGGGTAGGCTGAGGGTGTTTAGTGGCAGGCTGAGCGTGTTTAGGTGTTGGCTGAGTGTGTTTAGGGGTTGGCTGAGGGTGTTTAGGGGTAGGCTGAGGGTGTTTAGAGTTAGACTGAGTGTGTTTATGGGTAGGCTGAGGGTGTTTAGGGGGAGACTGATGGTTTTTACATGTAGAATGAGGGTGTTTAGAGGTAGGCTGAGGGTGTTTTGGGGTAGGCTGAGGGTGTTTAGGTGGAGACTGAGGGTGTTTAGGTGTAGGCTGAGGTGTTGAGGGGTAGACGGAGGGTCTTTAGGAGTTGGCTGAGGGTCTCCAGGGGATAGACTTAGGGTGTTAATTCGTAGGCTGAGGGTGTTTAGCGGGAGACTGTGGGTTTTTAGGGATAGGCTGAGGGTGTTTAGGGGTAGGCTAAGGGTGTTTAGGGGGAGACTGAGGGTGTTTAGGGGGAGACTGAGTGTGTTTAGGGGGAGACTGAGGGTTTTTAAGGATAGGCTGAGGGTGTTTAGTGGTATGAAAAGGGTGTTTAGGGGGAGACTGAGGGTGTTTAGGGGGAGACTGAGGGTGTTTAGGGTAGGCTGAGGGTGTTTTAGGGTAGGCTGAGTGTGTCCAGGGGGAGGCTGAGGGTGTTTAGGGGTAGGCTGAGGGTATTTTGGGGTAGGCTGAGGGTGTTTACGGGTTGGCTGAGGGTGTTTAGGTGTAGGCTGAGGGTGTTTAGGGGTAGGCTGAGGGTGGTTAGGGTTTGTCTGAGTGTGTTTAGGGGGAGACTGAGGGTGTCCAGGGGGAGACTGATGGAGTTTAGGGGTAGGCTGAGGGTTTCCAGGGTGAGACTGAAGGTGTTTAGGGGTAGGCTCAGGGTGATTAG
Organism: Isurus oxyrinchus; assembly: GCA_026770705.1. NCBI lineage: Eukaryota > Metazoa > Chordata > Chondrichthyes > Lamniformes > Lamnidae > Isurus > Isurus oxyrinchus. The sequence goes on from JANJGN010000068.1 coordinate 414,766, forward strand.
GAGTAGGCTGAGGGTGTTTAGGGGTAGGCTGAGGGTGTATAGGGGTAGGCTGAGGGTGTTTGGGGTAGGCTGAGGGTTTCCAGATGGAGACTGAGGGTGTTTAGTGCTAGGCTGAGGGTGTTTAGGGGTAGGCTGAGGGTGTTTAGGGGTAGGCCTAGGTTGTTTAGGGGTAGGCTGAGGTTGTTTAGGGGGAGACTGAGGGTGTTTAGTGGTAGGCTGAGAGTGTTTAGTGGTAGGCTGAGGGTGTTTAGGTGTAGGCTGAGGTTGTTCAGTGGTAGACTGAGGTTGTTTAGCGGTAGGCTGAGGGTGTTTAGGTGTAGGCTGAGCGTGTTTAGGGGTAGACCGAGGATGTTTTGGGGTAGGCTGAGGGTATTTAGTGGTAGACTGAGGGTGTTTAGGGGGAGAGTGAGGGTGTTTAGGGGGAGACTGAGGGTTTTTAGGCGGAGACTGAGGGTGTTTAAGGGTAGGCTGAGGGTGTTTAGGAGCAGGCTGAGGGTGTCTAGGTGTAGGCTGAGGGTGTTTAGGGGTAGGCTGAGGGTGTTTAGTGGGAGACTGAGGGTGATTAGGGGTAGGCTGAGGGCGTCCAGGGGGAGACTGAGGGTGTTTAGTGGTAGGCTGAGGTGTTTAGGGGGAGACTGAGGGTGTCCAGGGGGAGACTGAGGGTGTTTAGGTGTAGGCTGAGGGTGTTTAGGTGTAGGCTGAGGGTGTTTAGGGGTAGGCTGATGGTGTTTAGGTGTAGGCTGAGGTGTTTAGGTGTAGGCTGAGGGTGTTTAGGGGTAGGCTGATGGTGTTTAGAGGTAGGCTGAGGTGTTTAGGGGTAGGCTGAGTTTGTTTAGGGGTAGACTGAGGGTGTTTAGGGGTAGGCTGAGGGTGTTTAGGGGTAGGCTGAGGGTGTCCAGGAGGAGACTGAGGGTGTTTAGGTGTAGGCTGAGAGTGTTTAGGGGTAGGCTGAGGGTGTTTAGGGGGAGACTGAGGGAATCCAGGGGGAGACTGAGAGTGTTTAGGGGTAGGCTGAGGGTGTCCAGGGGGAGACTGAGGGTGTTTAGGGGTAGGCTGTGGGTGTTTAGGGGAAGACTGAGGGTGTTTAGGGTTTGGCTGAGGATGTTTAGGGGTAGGCTGAGGGATTTTAGGCGTAGGCTGAGGGTGTTTAGGGGGAGTCTGAGGTTGTTTAGGGGTAGGCTGAAGGTGTCCGGGGGAGACTGAGGGTGTTTAGGGTTAGGCTGAGTGTGTTTAGGGGGTGACTGAGGGTGTTTAGGGGTAGATGTGGGTGTTTAGGGGAAGGCTGAGTGTGTTTATGGGTAGGCTGAGGGTGTTTAGTGGCAGGCTGAGGGTGTTTAGGTGTAGGCTGCGTGTGTTTAGGGGTTGGCTGAGGGTGTTTAGGGGTAGGCTGAGGGTGTTTAGAGTTAGACTGAGGGTGTTTATGGGTAGGCTGAGGGTGATTAGGGGTAGGCTGAGGATGTTTAGGGTTAGGCTGAGGGTGCTTAGGTGTAGGCTGAGGTTGTTTAGGGGTAGTTTGAGGGTGTTTAGGGGAAGACTGAGGGTGTCCAGGGGTAGACTGAGGATGTTTAGGGGTAGGATGAGGGTGTTTAGGGGTAGTCCGATGGTGTTAAGCGGTAGGCTGAGGGTGTTTAGGTTTAGGCTGAGGGCGTTTAGGGGTAGACCGAGGATGTTTAGGGTTAGGCTGAGGGTGTTTCAGAGTAGACTGAGGGTGTTTAGGGGGAGAGTGAGGGTGTTTACGGGGAGACTGAGGGTGTTTAGGCGGAGACTGAGGGTGTTTTAGGGTAGGCTGAGGGTATTTAGGGGCAGGCTGAGGTTGTTTAGGGGTAGGCTGAAGGTGTTTAGGTATAGGCTGAGGGTGTATAGGGGTAGGCTGAGGGTGTTTAGGGGTAGGCTGAGGGTCTCCAGCGGGAGACCTAGTGTGTTTAGGGGTCGGCTGAGGGTGTTTAGGTGGATACTGAGGGTGTTTAGAGGTAGGCTAAGGGTGTTTAGTGCTTGCTGAGGGTGTTTAGGGGTAGGCTGAGTGTGTTTAGGAGTAGGCTGAGAGTGTTTAGTGGTAGGCTAAGGGTGTTTAGGGGAGACCGAGGGTGTTTAGGGGGAGACAGAGGGTGTTTACAGGTAGGCTGAGGGTGTTTAGGTGTAGACTGAGGTTGTTTAGGGGTAGGCTGAGGTTGTCCAGGGGGAGACTGAGGGTGTTTAGGGGTAGGGTGAGGGTGTTTAGGGGTATGCTGAGGGTGTTTAGGGGGAGACTGCGGATGTTTAGGGGGAGACTGAGGGTGTTTAGTGGTTGGCTGAGGGTGTTTTGTTGTAGGCTGAGTGTTTCCAGGGGGAGACTGAGGGTGTTTAGTGCTGGGCTGAGGGTGTTTAGGGGTAGGCTGAGGGTGTTTAGTGGTAGGCTAAGTGTGTCCAGGGGGAGACTGAGGGTATTTAGGTGTAGGCTGAGGGTATTTAGGGGTAGGCTGAGGGTTTTTTGGGGTAGGCTGAGGGTGTTTAGGGGGAGACTGATGGTTTTTAGGTGTAGACTGAGGGTGTTTAGGGGTAGGCTGAGGGTGTTTAGGGGTAGGCTGAGGGTGTTTAGGTGGAGACTGAGGGTGTTTAGGTGTAGGCTGAGGTGTTGAGGGGTAGACGGAGGGTCTTTAGGAGTTGGCTGAGGGTCTCCAGGGGATAGACTTAGGGTGTTAAGTCGTAGGCTGAGGGTGTTTAGGGGGAGACTGTCGGTGTTTAGGTGTAGGCTGAGGGTGTTTAACGGGAGACTGAGGGTTTTTAGGGATAGGCTGAGAGTGTTTAGGGGTAGGCTAAGGGTGTTTAGGGGGAGACTGAGGGTGTTTAGGGGGAGACTGAGGGTGTTTAGGGGGAGACTGAGGGTTTTTAAGGATAGGCTGAGGGTGTTTAGGGGTTGGCTAAGGGTGTTTAGGGGAGACTGAGGGTGTTTAGGGTAGGCTGAGGGTGTTTTAGGGTAGGCCGAGTGTGTCCAGGTGGAGGCTGAGGGTGTTTAGGGGTAGGCTGAGGGTATTTCGGGGTAGGCTGAGGGTGTTTAGGGGTTGGCTGAGTGTGTTTAGGTGTAGGCTGAGGGTGTTTAGGGGTAGGCTGAGGGTGGTTAGGGGGAGACTGAGGGTGTCCAGGGGGAGACTGATGGAGTTTAGGGCTAGGCTGAGGGTTTCCAGGGTGAGACTGAAGGTGTTTAGTGGTAGGCTAAGGGTGATTAGGGGCAGGCTGAGGATGTTTAGGGGGAGACTGAGGGTGTCCAGGGGTAGGCTGAGGGTGTTTAGGGATAGGCTGAGGGTGTATAGTGGTAAGCTGAGGGTGTTTATTGGTAGGCTGAGGGTGTTTAGGGGGAGACTGAGGGTGTCCAGGGGGAGACTGAGGGAGTTTAGGGGTAGGCTGAGGGTGTCCAGGGGGAGACTGAGGGTGTTTAGGGTTAGGCTGAGGGTGTTTAGGGAGAGACTGAAGGTGTCCAGGGGTAGGCTGAATGTGTTTAGGGGTAGGCTGAGGGTGTATAGAGGTAGGTTGAGGGTGTTTATGGGTAGGCTGTGGGTGTCCAGGGGGAGACTGAGGGTGTTTAGGTGAAGGCTGAAGGTGTTTAGGGGTAGGCTGAGGTGGCCCAGGAGTAGGCTGACAGTGTTTATGGGTAGGCTGAGGTGGCCCAGGGGTAGGCTGACGGTGTTTTGTGGTAGGCTGCTGGTGTTTAGGTGTAGGCTGAGGTTGTTTAGGGGTAGACTGAGGGTGTTTAGGGGTAGGCTGATGGTGTTTAGGGGTAGGCTGAGGATGTTTAGGGGTAGGCTGAGGGTGTTTAGGGGGAGACTGAGGGTGTCCAGGGGGAGACTGAGTGTGTTTAGGGGGAGACTGAGGGTGTCCAGGGGGAGACTGAGGGTGTTTAGGGTGAGACTGAGGGTGTTTAGGGGTAGGCTGAGGGTGTTTAAGGGTTGGCTGAGGTTGTTTAGGTGTAGGCTGAGGTTGTTCAGGGGTGGGCTGAGGGTGCTTATGGGGAGACTGAGGGTGTTTAGGGGTCAGCTGAGGGTGTTAGGTGTAGGCTGAGGGTTTTTAGGGGTAGGCTGAGGGTGTTTAGGGGTAGGCTGTGGGTATTTAGGGGTAGGCTGAGGGTGTTTAAGGGTAGACCGAGGATGTTTAGGGGTAGGCTGAGGGTGTTTAAGAGTAGACTGCGGGTGTTTAGGGGGAGAGTGAGGGTGTTTACGGGGAGACTGAGGGTGTTTAGTCGGAGACTGAGGGTGTTTTAGGGTAGGCTGAGGGTGTTTAGGGCGAGACTGAGGGTGTCTAGGTGTAGGCTGAGCGTGTTTAGGGGCAGGCTGATGTTGTTTAGGGGTAGGCTGAAGGTGTTTAGGTGTAGGCTGAGGTTGTATAGGGGTAGGCTGAGGGTGTTTAGGGGTAGGCTGAGGGTGTTTAGGTGGATACTGAGGGTGTTTAGAGGTAGGCTAAGGGTGTTTAGTGCTTGCTGAGGGTGTTTAGGGGTAGGCTGAGTGTGTTTAGGAGTAGGCTGAGGGTGTTTAGTGGTAGGCTAAGGGTGTTTAGGGGAGACCGAGGGTGTTTAGTGGGAGACAGAGGATGATTAGGTGTAGGCTGAGCGTGTTTAGGGGTAGGCTGAGTGTGTTTAGGGGTAGGCTGAGGGTGTTTAGTGGGAGACTGAGGGTGTTTAGGGGTAGGCTGAGGGTGTCCAGGGGGAGACTAAGGGTGTTTCGTGGTAGGCTGAGGGTGTTTAGGGGTAGACTGAGGCTTTCCAGGGGGAGACTGAGGGTGTTTAGGGGTAGGCTGATGGTGTTTAGGTGTAGGCTGATGTTGTTTAGGGTTAGGCTGATGGCGTTTAGGGGTATGCTGAGGGTGTTTAGGGGGAGACTGAGGGTTTTTATTTCTAGGCTGAGGGTGTCCAGGGGGAGACTGAGGGTGTTTAGGGGTACGCTGTGGGTGTTTAGGGGAAGACTGAGGGTGTTTAGTGTACGGCTGAGGATGTTTAGGGGGAGGCTGAGGGTGTTTAGTTGTAGGCTGAGGGTTTTTAAGGATAGGCTGAGGGTGTTCAGGGGTAGGCTAAGGGTGTTTAGGGGGAGACTGAGGGTGTTTATGGGTAGGCTGAGGGTGTTTAGTGGCAGGCTGAGCGTGTTTAGGTATCGGCTGAGTGTGTTTAGGGGTTGGCTGAGGGAGTTTAGGGGTAGGCTGAGGGTGTTTAGAGTTAGACTGAGTGTGTTTATGGGTAGGCTGAGGGTGTTTAAGGGAGACTGAGGGTGTTTAGGGTAGGCTGAGGGTGTTTTAGGGTAGGCTGAGTGTGTCCAGGTGGAGGCTGAGGGTGGTTAGGGGTAGGCTGAGGGTATTTTGGGGTAGGCTGAGGGTGTTTAGGGGTTGGCTGAGGGTGTTTCGGGGTAGGCTGAGGGTGTTAAGGGGTAGGCTGAGGGTGGTTAGGGGGAGACTGAGGGTGTCCAGGGGGAGACTGATGGAGTTTAGGGGTAGGCTGAGGGTTTCCAGGGTGAGACTGAAGGTGTTTAGGGGTAGGCTCAGGGTGATTAGGAGTAGGCTGAGGATGTTTAGGGGGAGACTGAGGGTGTCCAGGGGTAGGCTGAGGGTGTATAGTGTTAGGCTGAGGGTGTTTATTGGTAGGCAGAGTGTGTTTAGGGGTAGGCTGAGGGTGTATAGGGGTAGGTTGAGGGTGTTTATGGGTAGACTGTGGGTGTCCAGGGGGAGACTGAGGGTGTTTAGGTGAAGGCTGAAGGTGTTTAGGGGTAGGCTGAGGTGGCCCAGGGGTAGGCTGACGGTGTTTATGGGTAGGCTGAGGTGGCCCAGGGGTAGGCTGACGGTGTTTTGTGGTAGGCTGCTGGTGTTTAGGTGTAGGCTGAGGTTGTTTAGGGGTAGACTGAGGGTGTTTAGGGGTAGGCTGATGGTGTTTAGGGGTAGGCTGAGGATGTTTAGGGGTAGGCTGAGGGTGTTTAGGGGGAGACTGAGGGTGTCCAGGGGGAGACTGAGTGTGTTTAGGGGGAGACTGAGGGTGTCCAGGGGGAGACTGAGGGTGTTTAGGGTGAGACTGAGGGTGTTTAGGGGTAGGATGAGGGTGTTTAAGGGTTGGCTGAGGTTGTTTAGGTGTAGGCTGAGGTTGTTCAGGGGTGGGCTGAGGGTGCTTATGGGGAGACTGAGGGTGTTTAGGGGTCGGCTGAGGGTGTTTAGGTGTAGGCTGAGGGTTTTTAGGGGTAGGCTGAGGGTGTTTAGGGGTAGGCTGTGGGTATTTAGGGGTAGGCTGAGGGTGTTTAAGGGTAGACCGAGGATGTTTAGGGGTAGGCTGAGGGTGTTTAAGAGTAGACTGAGGGTGTTTAGGGGGAGAGTGAGGGTGTTTACGGGGAGACTGAGGGTGTTTAGTCAGACACTGAGGGTGTTTTAGGGTAGGCTGAGGGTGTTTAGGGCGAGACTGAGGGTGTCTAGGTGTAGTATGAGCGTGTTTAGGGGCAGGCTGATGTTGTTTAGGGGTAGGCTGAAGGTGTTTAGGTGTAGGCTGAGGCTGTATAGGGGTAGGCTGAGGGTGTTTAGGGGTAGGCTGAGGGTGTTTAGGTGGATACTGAGGGTGTTTAGAGGTAGGCTAAGGGTGTTTAGTGCTTGCTGAGGGTGTTTAGGGGTAGGCTGAGTGTGTTTAGGAGTAGGCTGAGGGTGTTTAGTGGTAGGCTAAGGGTGTTTAGGGGAGACCGAGGGTGTTTAGTGGGAGACAGAGGATGATTAGGTGTAGGCTGAGCGTGTTTAGGGGTAGGCTGAGTGTGTTTAGGGGTAGGCTGAGGGTGTTTAGTGGGAGACTGAGGGTGTTTAGGGGTAGGCTGAGGGTGTCCAGGGGGAGACTAAGGGTGTTTCGTGGTAGGCTGAGGGTGTTTAGGGGTAGACTGAGGCTTTCCAGGGGGAGACTGAGGGTGTTTAGGGGTAGGCTGATGGTGTTTAGGTGTAGGCTGATGTTGTTTAGGGTTAGGCTGATGGCGTTTAGGGGGAGACTGAGGGTTTTTATTTCTAGGCTGAGGGTGTCCAGGGGGAGACTGAGGGTGTTTAGGGGTACGCTGTGGGTGTTTAGGGGAAGACTGAGGGTGTTTAGTGTTCGGCTGAGGATGTTTAGGGGGAGGCTGAGGGTGTTTAGGTGTAGGCTGAGGGTGTTTAGTGGGAGACTGAGGGTGTTTATGTCTAGGCTGTGGGTGTCCAGGGGGAGACTGAGGTTGTTTAGGGGTAGGCTGAGTGTGTTTAGGGGGTGACTGAGGGTGTTTAGGGGTAGGCTGAAGGTGTCCAGGGGAAGACTGAGGGTGTTTAGGGTTTGGCTGAAGATGTTTAGGTGTAGGCTGATGGCATTTAGCGGTAGACTGAGGGTGTTTGTGGGTAGGCTGAGGGTGTTTAGGCGTAGGCTGAGGGTGTTTTAGGTGTAGGCTGATGGCGTTTAGCGGTAGACTGAGGGTGTTTGTGGGTAGGCTGAGGGTGTTTAGGGGTAGGCTGAGGGTGTTTAGGTGTAGGCTGAGTGTGTTTAGGGGTTGTCTGAGGGTGTTTAGGGGTAGGCTGAGGGTGTTTTGGGTTAGACTGAGGGTGTTTATGGGTAGGCTGAGGGTGTTCAGGGGTAGGCTGAGGGTGTGTAGGGGTAGGATGAGGGTGTTTAGGGGTAGGCTGAGGGTGCTTAGGTGTAGGCTGAGGTTGTTTAGGGGTTGGCTGAGGGTGTTTAGTGGGAGACTGAGGGTGTTTTGGGGGTAGACAGTGGGTGTTTAGGGTAGGCTGAGGGTGTTTAGGGGTAGGCTGAGGGTGTCCAGGGGGAGACTGAGGGTGTTTAGGGTGAGACTGATGGTGTCCAGGGGGAGACTGAGTGTGTTCAGGGGTAGGCTGAGGGTGTTTAGGGAAGACTGAGAGTGTTTAGGGAGAGACTGAGCGTGTTTAGGTGTAGGCTGAGGGTGTTTAGGGGTAGGTTGAGGTTGTTTAGGGGTAGGCTGAGGGTGTTTAAGGGTCGGCTGAGGGTGTTTAGGGGTAGGCTGAGGGTATTTTTGGTGAGACTGAGGCTGTGGAGGGGTTGACTGAGTCTGTCCGGGGAGAGACTGAGGGTGTCCAGTGGAGACTGAGGGTGTCCAAGGGGGAGACAGAGGGTGTCTCTGGGGGGGAGACAGAGGGTGTCTTGAGTGAGACTGAGGGTGTCTGAAGGGAGAGTGAGGGAATCCGGTGGAGACTGAGTGTGCCCGGGGGAGACTGAGGGTGTCCGATGGGGAGTCTGAGGGTGTCCGAGAGAGAGACTGAGGGTGTCCAGTGGGAGACTGAGGGTGTCCTGTGGAGAGTGAGCGTGTCCAGTGGGAGACTTAGTTTGTCCAGGGGGAGACTGCAGGTGTCTGAGGGGAGACTGAGGTTGTCCAAGGAGGTGACTGAGGGTGTCCACGGTCAGACTGAGGGTGTACGAGGGGGAGACTGAGGGAGTCCAGGGTCATAATGAGGGTGTCCGAGGGTTAGACAGACAGGGTCCGGGGGAGACTGAGGATGTCCAGGGGAGACTATTGGTGTGTCATTAATTGAGGGTGTGTGGCACTATTGGAGTGTCAGTAATTGAGGGTGTGCTGCACTATTGGAGTGTCAGTAATTGAGCGTGTGCTGCACTATTGGAGTGTCAGTAATTGAGGGTGTGCTGCACTATTGATGTGTCAGTAATTGAGGGTGCGCTGCACTATTGGAGTATCAGTAATTGAGGTTACGTTGCACTATTGGAGTGTGAGTAATTGAGGGTGTGCTGCGTTATTGGAGTGCCAAGTAATTGAGGTTGTGCTGCACTATTGGAGTTTCAGTAATTGAGTGTGTGCTGCACTATTGGAGTGTCAGTAATTGAGGGTGTGCTGCACTACTGGAGTGTCAGTAATTGAGGGTGTGCTGCACAATTAGAGTGTCAGTAATTGAATGGGGTGCTGTACTATTGGAGTGTCAGAAACTGAGGGTGTACTGCACTACTGTAGTGTCAGTTATTGAGGGTGTGCTGCACTATTTGTGTTTCAGTAACTGAGGGTGTGCTGCACTATTGGAGTGTCAGTAATTGAGGGTGTGCAGCACTATTGGAGTGTCAGTAATTGAGGGTGTGCTGCACTTTTGGAGTGACAGTAATTGAGGGTGTGCTGCACTATTGGAGTGTCAGTAATTCGGGGTGAGCTGCACTATTGGATTAGCAGTAATTGAAGGTGCGCTGCAGTATTGGAGTGTCAGTAATTGAGGGTGCGCTGCACGATTGTAGTGTCAGTAATTGAGGGTGTGCTGCACTTTTGGAGTGTCAGTAATTGAGGGTGTGCTGCAGTATTGGAGTGTATCAGTAATTGAGGGTGTGCTGCACTACTGGTGTGTCATTAATTGAGGGTGTGTGGCACTATTGGAGTGTTAGTAATTGAGGGTGTGCTGCACTATTGGAGTGTCAGTAATTGAGGGTGTGCTGCACTATTGGAGTGTCAGTAATTGAGGGTGCGCTGCACTAATAGAGTGTCAGTAATTGAGGGTGTGCTGCACTATTGGAGTACAGTAAAGGAGGGTGTTCTGCAGTATTGGACTGTCAGTAATTGAGGGTGTGCTGCACTATTGGAGTGTCAGTAATTGAGGGTGTGCTGCACTAATGGAGTGTCAGTAATTGAGTTTGTGCTGCACTAATGGAGTCTCAATATTTGAGGGTGTGCTGCACTTTTGTACGGTCAGTAATTGAGGATGTGCTGCACTATTGGAGTGTCAGTACTTGAGGTTGCAATGTTCTATTGGAGTGTCAGTACTTGAGGGTGTGCTGCACTATTGGAGTGTCAGTAATTGAGGTTGCAATGTACTATTGGAGTGTCAGTACTTGAGGGTGTGCTGCACTATTGGAGTGTCAGTAATTGAGGGTGTGCTGCACTATTGGAGTGTCGATATTTGAGGGTGTGCTGCACTATTGGACTGGCAGTATTTGAGAGTGTGCTGCACTATTGGAGTGTCAGTAATTGAGGGTGTGCTGCACTTTTGGAGTGTCAGTAATGGAGAGTGTGCTGCAATATTGGAGTGTCAGTAATTGAGGGTGTGCTGCACTATTGGCGTGTCAGTAATTGAGGGTGTGCTTCACTATAGGAGTGTCTGTAATAGAACGTGTGCTGAAATATTGGAGTGTCAGTAATTGAGGGTGTGCTGCTTTATGGAAGTGTCAGTAATTGAGGGTGTGCTGCACTATTGATGTCTCAGAAATTGAGGGAGTGCTGTACTAATGTAGTGACAGTAATTGAGTGTGTGCTGCACTTTTGGAGTGTCTGTAATTGAGGGTGTGTTGCACTATTGGTGTCTCGGAAATTGAGGGAGTGCTGTACTAATGTAGTGACAGTAATTGAGTGTGTGCTGCACTTTTGGAGTGTCTGTAATTGAGGGTGTGCTGCACTATTGGAGTGTCAGTAATTGAGGGTGTGCTGCGCTATAGGAGTGTCAGTAATTGAGGGTGTGCTGCACTATTGGAGTGTCAGTAATTGAGGGTGTGCTGCGCTATAGGAGTGTCAGTAATTGAGGGAGTGCTGCACTATTGGAGTGTCAGTAATTGACGGTGTGCTGCACTATTGGAGTGTCAGTAATTGAGGTGTGCTGTACTATTGGAGTGTCAGTAATTGAGGGTGAGCTGTAATATTGGAGTGTCAGTAATTGAGGGTCTGCTGCACTATTGGACTGTAAGTAATTGAGGCTGTGCTGCACTATTGGAGTGTCAGCAATTGAGGGTGTGCTGCACTATTGGAGTGTCAGAAATTGAGGGTGTGCTGCACGATAGGAGTGTCAGTAATTGAGGGTGTGCTGCACTATTGGACTGTCAGTTATTGAGGGTGTGCTGCAATATTGTTGTGTCAGTAATTGAGGGTGTGCTGCACATTGGAGTGTCAGTAATTGAGGATGTGCTGCACTATAGGAATGTCAGTAATAGAGGGTTTTGCTGCACAATTTGAGTGTTAGTAATTGAGGGTGTGCTGCATTATTGGAGAGCCAGAAATTGTGGGAGTGCTGTACTATTGGAGTGTCAGTAATTGAGTGTGTGCTGCACTATTGGAGTGCAGGTAATTGAGGGTGCGCTGCCCTATTGAAATGTCAGTAACTGAGGGAGTGCTGCACAACTGGAAAGTCAGTAATTGAGTGTGTGCTGTACTATTGGAGTGTCAGTAATTGAGGGTGAGCAGCACTATTGGAGTGTCAGTAATTGAGGGTGTGCTGCCCTATAGGAGTGACAGTAATTGAGGGTGTGCTGCACTACAGTAGTGTCAGTTATTGAGGGTGTGCTGCACTATTGGAGTGTCAGTAATTGAGGGTGTGCTGCGCTATTGGTTTGTCAGTGATTGAGGGTTTTCTGCACTATTGGAGTGTCAGTAATTGAGGGTGTGCTGCAATATTGGTGTGTCAGTAATTGAGGGTGTGCTGCACTATTGGAGTGTCAGTAATTGAGGGTGTGCTGCACTATTGGAGTGTCAGTAATTGAGGGTGTGCTGCACTATTGGAGTGTCAGTAATTGAGGGTGTGCTACACTATTGGAGTGTCAGTAATTGAAGGTGTGCTGCACTATTGGAGTGTCAGGAATTGAGGGTGTGCTACACTATTGTAGTGTCAGTAATTGAGGGTGTGCTGCACTATTGGAGTGTCAGTAATTGAGGGTGTGCTACACTATTGGAGTGTCAGTAATTGATGGTGTGCTGCACTATTGGAGTGTCAGTAATTGAGGGTGTGCTGCACTATTGGAGTGTCAGTAATTGAGGGTGTGCTGCACTATTGGAATGTCAGTAATTGAGGGTGAGCAGCACTATTGGAGCGTCAGTAATTGAGGGTGTGCTGCACTATAGGAGTGTCAGTGATTGAGGATGTGCTGCACTATTGGACTGTCAGTAATTGAGTCTGTGCTGCACTATTGGATTGTCAGTAATTGAGGGTGTGCTGCACTATTGGATTGTCAGTAATTGAGGGTGTGCTGCACTATTGGAGTGTCAGTAATTGAGGGTGTGGTGCACGATAGGAGTGTCAGTAATTGAGGGTGTGCTGCACTATTGGACTGTCAGTTATTGAGGGTGTGCTGCAATATTGTTGTGTCAGTAATTGAGGCTGTGCTGCACTATTGGAATGTCAGTAATTGAGGGTTTTGCTGCACAATTTGATTGTCAGTAATTGAGGGTGTGCTACACTATTGGAGTGTCAGTAATTGAGGGTGTGCTGCACTAGTGGAGTGTCAGTAATTGAGGGTGTGTTGTACTATTGGAGTGTCAGTAATTGAGTGTGTGCTGCACTATTGGAGTGTAAGTAATTGAGGGTGCGCTGCCCTATTGGAATGTCAGTAACTGAGGGTGTGCTGCACAACTGGATTGTCGGTAATTGAGGGTGTGCTGTACTATTGGAGTGTCAGTAATTGAGGGTGAGCAGCACTACTGGAGTGTCAGTAATTGAGGGTGTGCTGCACTATAGGATTGTCAGTAATTGAGGGTGTGCTGCACTACTGTAGTGTCAGTTATTGAGGTTGTGCTGCACTATTGGAGTGTCAGTAATTGAGGGTGTGCTGCACTATTGGTTTGTCAGTGATTGAGGGTTTTCTGCACTATTGGAGTGTCAGTAATTGAGGGTTTTCTGCACTATTGGAGTGTCAGTAATTGAGGGTGTGCTGCACTATTGGAGTGTCAGTAATTGAGGGTGTGCTGCACTATTGGAGTGTCAGTAATTGAGGGTGAGCAGCACTACTGGAGTGTCAGTAATTGAGGGTGTGCTGCACTATAGGATTGTCAGTAATTGAGGGTGTGCTGCACTACTGTAGTGTCAGTTATTGAGGGTGTGCTGCACTATTGGAGTGTCATGTAATTGAGGGTGTGCTGCACTATTGGTTTGTCAGTGATTGAGGGTTTTCTGCACTATTGGAGTGTCAGTAATGGATGGAGTGCTGCACTATTGGAGTGTCAGTAATTGAGGGTGTGCTGCACTATTGGAATGTCAGTAATTGAGGGTGAGCTGCACAATTGGAGCGTCAGTAATTGAGGTTGTGCTGCACTATTGGAGTGTCAGTAATTGAGGGTGTGCTGCACTATTGGAGTGTCAGTAATTGAGGGTGTGCTGCAATATTGGAGCGTCAGTAATTGAGGGTGTGCTGCACTATTGGAGTGTCAGTAATTGAGGGTGTGCTGCACTATTGGAGCGTCCGTAATTGAGGTTGTGCTGCACTATTGGAGTGTCAGTAATTGAGGGTGAACTGCACTATTGGAGCGTCAGTAATTGAGGGTGTGCTGCACTATTGGAGTGTCAGAAATTGAGGGTGTGCTGCAGTATTGGAATGTCAGTAATTGCGGGTGTGCTGCACTATTGGAGTGTCAGTAATTGAGGGTGTGCTGCACTATTGGAGCGTCAGTAATTGAGGGAGTGCTGCACTATTGGTGTGTCAGTAATTGAGTGTGTGCTGCACTATTGGAGTGTCAGTAATTGAGGGTGTGCTGCACTATTGGAGTGTCAGTAATTGAGGGTGTGCTGCACTATTGGGGTGTCAGTAATTGAGGGTGTGCTGCACTAATGGAGTGCCAGGAATTGAGGTTGTGCTGCACTAATGGAGTCTCAATATTTGAGGGTGTGCTGCACTTTTGTACGGTCAGTAATTGAGGATGTGCTGCACTATTGGAGTGTCAGTACTTGAGGTTGCAATGTTCTATTGGAGTGTCAGTACTTGAGGGTGTGCTGCACTATTGGAGTGTCAGTAATTGAGGTTGCAATGTACTATTGGAGTGTCAGTACTTGAGGGTGTGCTGCACTATTGGTGTGTCAGTAATTGAGGGTGTGCTGCCCTTTAGGAGTGTCAGTAATTGAGGGTGTGCTGCACTATTGGAGTGTCAGTAATTGAGGGTGTGCTGCACTATTGGAGTGTCGATATTTGAGGGTGTGCTGCACTATTGGACTGGCAGTATTTGAGAGTGTGCTGCACTATTGGAGTGTCAGTAATTGAGGGTGTGCTGCACTATAGGAGTGACTGTAATAGAACCTGTGCTGAAATATTGGAGTGTCAGTAATTGAGGGTGTGCTGCTTTATGGAAGTGTCAATAATTGAGGGTGTGCTGCACTATTGGTGTCTCAGAAATTGAGGGAGTGCTGTACTAATGTAGTGACAGTAATTGAGTGTGTGCTGCACTTTTGGAGTGTCTGTAATTGAGGGTGTGTTGCACTATTGGAGTGTCAGTAATTGAGGGTGTGCTGCGCTATAGGAGTGTCAGTAATTGAGGGAGTGCAGCACTATTGGAGTGTCAGTAATTGACGGTGTGATGCACTATTGGAGTGTCAGTAATTGAGGTGTGCAGTACTATTGGAGTGTCAGTAATTGAGGGTGAGCTGCAATATTGGAGTGTCAGTAATTGAGGGTCTGCTGCACTATTGGAGTGTCAGTAATTGAGGGTGAGCAGCACTACTGGAGTGTCAGTAATTGAGGGTGTGCTGCACTATTGGATTGTCAGTAATTGAGGGTGTGCTGCACTACTGTAGTGTCAGTTATTGAGGGTGTGCTGCACTATTGGAGTGTCAGTAATTGAGGGTGTGCTGCACTATTGGTTTGTCAGTGATTGAGGGTATTCTGCACTATTGGAGTGTCAGTAATGGATGGAGTGCTGCACTATTGGAGTGTCAGTAATTGAGGGTGTGCTGCACTATTGGAATGTCAGTAATTGAGGGTGAGCTGCACAATTGGAGCGTCAGTAATTGAGGTTGTGCTGCACTATTGGAGTGTCAGTAATTGAGGGTGTGCTGCACTATTGGAGTGTCAGTAATTGAGGGTGTGCAGCAATATTGGAGTGTCAGTAATTGAGGGTGTGCTGCACTATTGGACTGTCAGTTATTGAGGGTGTGCTGCAATATTGTTGTGTCAGTAATTGAGGCTGTGCTGCACTATTGGAATGTCAGTAATTGAGGGTTTTGCTGCACAATTTGATTGTCAGTAATTGAGGGTGTGCTACACTATTGGAGTGTCAGTAATTGAGGGTGTGCTGCACTAGTGGAGTGTCAGTAATTGAGGGTGTGTTGTACTATTGGAGTGTCAGTAATTGAGTGTGTGCTGCACTATTGGAGTGTAAGTAATTGAGGGTGCGCTGCCCTATTGGAATGTCAGTAACTGAGGGTGTGCTGCACAACTGGATTGTCGGTAATTGAGGCTGTGCTGTACTATTGGAGTGTCAGTAATTGAGGGTGAGCAGCACTACTGGAGTGTCAGTAATTGAGGGTGTGCTGCACTATAGGATTGTCAGTAATTGAGGGTGTGCTGCACTACTGTAGTGTCAGTTATTGAGGTTGTGCTGCACTATTGGAGTGTCAGTAATTGAGGGTGTGCTGCACTATTGGTTTGTCAGTGATTGAGGGTTTTCTGCACTATTGGAGTGTCAGTAATTGAGGGTTTTCTGCACTATTGGAGTGTCAGTAATTGAGGGTGTGCTGCACTATTGGAGTGTCAGTAATTGAGGGTGTGCTGCACTATTGGAGTGTCAGTAATTGAGGGTGAGCAGCACTACTGGAGTGTCAGTAATTGAGGGTGTGCTGCACTATAGGATTGTCAGTAATTGAGGGTGTGCTGCACTACTGTAGTGTCATTTATTGAGGGTGTGCTGCACTATTGGAGTGTCAGTAATTGAGGGTGTGCTGCACTATTGGTTTGTCAGTGATTGAGGGTTTTCTGCACTATTGGAGTGTCAGTAATGGATGGAGTGCTGCACTATTGGAGTGTCAGTAATTGAGGGTGTGCTGCACTATTGGAATGTCAGTAATTGAGGGTGAGCTGCACAATTGGAGCGTCAGTAATTGAGGTTGTGCTGCACTATTGGAGTGTCAGTAATTGAGGGTGTGCTGCACTATTGGAGTGTCAGTAATTGAGGGTGTGCTGCAATATTGGAGCGTCAGTAATTGAGGGTGTGCTGCACTATTGGAATGTCAGTAATTGAGGGTGTGCTGCACTATTGGAGCGTCCGTAATTGAGGTTGTGCTGCACTATTGGAGTGTCAGTAATTGAGGGTGAACTGCACTATTGGAGCGTCAGTAATTGAGGGTGTGCTGCACTATTGGAATGTCAGTAATTGCGGGTGTGCTGCACTATTGGAGTGTCAGAAATTGAGGGTGTGCTGCAGTATTGGAATGTCAGTAATTGCGGGTGTGCTGCACTATTGGAGTGTCAGTAATTGAGGGTGTGCTGCACTATTGGAGCGTCAGTAATTGAGGGAGTGCTGCACTATTGGTGTGTCAGTAATTGAGTGTGTGCTGCACTATTGGAGTGTCAGTAATTGAGGGTGTGCTGCACTATTGGAGTGTCAGTAATTGAGGGTGTGCTGCACTATTGGGGTGTCAGTAATTGAGGGTGTGCTGCACTAATGGAGTGCCAGGAATTGAGGTTGTACTGCACTAATGGAGTCTCAATATTTGAGGGTGTGCTGCACTTTTGTACGGTCAGTAATTGAGGATGTGCTGCACTATTGGAGTGTCAGTACTTGAGGTTGCAATGTTCTATTGGAGTGTCAGTACTTGAGGGTGTGCTGCACTATTGGAGTGTCAGTAATTGAGGTTGCAATGTACTATTGGAGTGTCAGTACTTGAGGGTGTGCTGCACTATTGGTGTGTCAGTAATTGAGGGTGTGCTGCACTTTAGGAGTGTCAGTAATTGAGGGTGTGCTGCACTATTGGAGTGTCAGTAATTGAGGGTGTGCTGCACTATTGGAGTGTCGATATTTGAGGGTGTGCTGCACTATTGGACTGGCAGTATTTGAGAGTGTGCTGCACTATTGGAGTGTCAGTAATTGAGGGTGTGCTGCACTATAGGAGTGTCTGTAATAGAACCTGTGCTGAAATATTGGAGTGTCAGTAATTGAGGGTGTGCTGCTTTATGGAAGTGTCAATAATTGAGGGAGTGCTGCACTATTGGTGTCTCAGAAATTGAGGGAGTGCTGTACTAATGTAGTGACAGTAATTGAGTGTGTGCTGCACTTTTGGAGTGTCTGTAATTGAGGGTGTGTTGCACTATTGGAGTGTCAGTAATTGAGGGTGTGCTGCGCTATAGGAGTGTCAGTAATTGAGGGAGTGCAGCACTATTGGAGTGTCAGTAATTGACGGTGTGATGCACTATTGGAGTGTCAGTAATTGAGGTGTGCAGTACTATTGGAGTGTCAGTAATTGAGGGTGAGCTGCAATATTGGAGTGTCAGTAATTGAGGGTCTGCTGCACTATTGGAGTGTCAGTAATTGAGGGTGAGCAGCACTACTGGAGTGTCAGTAATTGAGGGTGTGCTGCACTATTGGATTGTCAGTAATTGAGGGTGTGCTGCACTACTGTAGTGTCAGTTATTGAGGGTGTGCTGCACTATTGGAGTGTCAGTAATTGAGGGTGTGCTGCACTATTGGTTTGTCAGTGATTGAGGGTTTTCTGCACTATTGGAGTGTCAGTAATGGATGGAGTGCTGCACTATTGGAGTGTCAGTAATTGAGGGTGTGCTGCACTATTGGAATGTCAGTAATTGAGGGTGTGCTGCACAATTGGAGCGTCAGTAATTGAGGTTGTGCTGCACTATTGGAGTGTCAGTAATTGAGGGTGTGCTGCACTATTGGAGTGTCAGTAATTGAGGGTGTGCTGCAATATTGGAGCGTCAGTAATTGAGGGTGTGCTGCACTATTGGAATGTCAGTAATTGAGGGTGTGCTGCACTATTGGAGCGTCCGTAATTGAGGTTGTGCTGCACTATTGGAGTGTCAGTAATTGAGGGTGAACTGCACTATTGGAGCGTCAGTAATTGAGGGTGTGCTGCACTATAGGAGTGTCAGTGATTGAGGATGTGCTGCACTATTGGACTGTCAGTAATTGAGTCTGTGCTGCACTATTGGATTGTCAGTAATTGAGGGTGTGCTGCACTATTGGATTGTCAGTAATTGAGGGTGTGCTGCACTATTGGAGTGTCAGTAATTGAGGGTGTGGTGCACGATAGGAGTGTCAGTAATTGAGGGTGTGCTGCACTATTGGACTGTCAGTTATTGAGGGTGTGCTGCAATATTGTTGTGTCAGTAATTGAGGCTGTGCTGCACTATTGGAATGTCAGTAATTGAGGGTTTTGCTGCACAATTTGATTGTCAGTAATTGAGGGTGTGCTACACTATTGGAGTGTCAGTAATTGAGGGTGTGCTGCACTAGTGGAGTGTCAGTAATTGAGGGTGTGTTGTACTATTGGAGTGTCAGTAATTGAGTGTGTGCTGCACTATTGGAGTGTAAGTAATTGAGGGTGCGCTGCCCTATTGGAATGTCAGTAACTGAGGGTGTGCTGCACAACTGGATTGTCGGTAATTGAGGGTGTGCTGTACTATTGGAGTGTCAGTAATTGAGGGTGAGCAGCACTACTGGAGTGTCAGTAATTGAGGGTGTGCTGCACTATAGGATTGTCAGTAATTGAGGGTGTGCTGCACTACTGTAGTGTCAGTTATTGAGGTTGTGCTGCACTATTGGAGTGTCAGTAATTGAGGGTGTGCTGCACTATTGGTTTGTCAGTGATTGAGGGTTTTCTGCACTATTGGAGTGTCAGTAATTGAGGGTTTTCTGCACTATTGGAGTGTCAGTAATTGAGGGTGTGCTGCACTATTGGAGTGTCAGTAATTGAGGGTGTGCTGCACTATTGGAGTGTCAGTAATTGAGGGTGAGCAGCACTACTGGAGTGTCAGTAATTGAGGGTGTGCTGCACTATAGGATTGTCAGTAATTGAGGGTGTGCTGCACTACTGTAGTGTCAGTTATTGAGGGTGTGCTGCACTATTGGAGTGTCAGTAATTGAGGGTGTGCTGCACTATTGGTTTGTCAGTGATTGAGGGTTTTCTGCACTATTGGAGTGTCAGTAATGGATGGAGTGCTGCACTATTGGAGTGTCAGTAATTGAGGGTGTGCTGCACTATTGGAATGTCAGTAATTGAGGGTGAGCTGCACAATTGGAGCGTCAGTAATTGAGGTTGTGCTGCACTATTGGAGCGTCCGTAATTGAGGTTGTGCTGCACTATTGGAGTGTCAGTAATTGAGGGTGAACTGCACTATTGGAGCGTCAGTAATTGAGGGTGTGCTGCACTATTGGAGTGTCAGAAATTGAGGGTGTGCTGCAGTATTGGAATGTCAGTAATTGCGTGTGTGCTGCACTATTGGAGTGTCAGTAATTGAGGGTGTGCTGCACTATTGGAGCGTCAGTAATTGAGGGAGTGCTGCACTATTGGTGTGTCAGTAATTGAGTGTGTGCTGCACTATTGGAGTGTCAGTAATTGAGGGTGTGCTGCACTATTGGAGTGTCAGTAATTGAGGGTGTGCTGCACTATTGGGGTGTCAGTAATTGAGGGTGTGCTGCACTAATGGAGTGCCAGGAATTGAGGTTGTGCTGCACTAATGGAGTCTCAATATTTGAGGGTGTGCTGCACTTTTGTACGGTCAGTAATTGAGGATGTGCTGCACTATTGGAGTGTCAGTACTTGAGTTTGCAATGTTCTATTGGAGTGTCAGTACTTGAGGGTGTGCTGCACTATTGGAGTGTCAGTAATTGAGGTTGCAATGTACTATTGGAGTGTCAGTACTTGAGGGTGTGCTGCACTATTGGTGTGTCAGTAATTGAGGGTGTGCTGCACTTTAGGAGTGTCAGTAATTGAGGGTGTGCTGCACTATTGGAGTGTCAGTAATTGAGGGTGTGCTGCACTATTGGAGTGTCGATATTTGAGTGTGTGCTGCACTATTGGACTGGCAGTATTTGAGAGTGTGCTGCACTATTGGAGTGTCAGTAATTGAGGGTGTGCTGCACTATAGGAGTGTCTGTAATAGAACCTGTGCTGAAATATTGGAGTGTCAGTAATTGAGGCTGTGCTGCTTTATGGAAGTGTCAATAATTGAGGGTGTGCTGCACTATTGGTGTCTCAGAAATTGAGGGAGTGCTGTACTAATGTAGTGACAGTAATTGAGTGTGTGCTGCACTTTTGGAGTGTCTGTAATTGAGGGTGTGTTGCACTATTGGAGTGTCAGTAATTGAGGGTGTGCTGCGCTATAGGAGTGTCAGTAATTGAGGGAGTGCAGCACTATTGGAGTGTCAGTAATTGACGGTGTGATGCACTATTGGAGTGTCAGTAATTGAGGTGTGCAGTACTATTGGAGTGTCAGTAATTGAGGGTGAGCTGCAATATTGGAGTGTCAGTAATTGAGGGTCTGCTGCACTATTGGAGTGTCAGTAATTGAGGGTGAGCAGCACTACTGGAGTGTCAGTAATTGAGGGTGTGCTGCACTATTGGATTGTCAGTAATTGAGGGTGTGCTGCACTACTGTAGTGTCAGTTATTGAGGGTGTGCTGCACTATTGGAGTGTCAGTAATTGAGGGTGTGCTGCACTATTGGTTTGTCAGTGATTGAGGGTTTTCTGCACTATTGGAGTGTCAGTAATGGATGGAGTGCTGCACTATTGGAGTGTCAGTAATTGAGGGTGTGCTGCACTATTGGAATGTCAGTAATTGAGGGTGAGCTGCACAATTGGAGCGTCAGTAATTGAGGTTGTGCTGCACTATTGGAGTGTCAGTAATTGAGGGTGTGCTGCACTATTGGAGTGTCAGTAATTGAGGGTGTGCAGCAATATTGGAGTGTCAGTAATTGAGGGTGTGCTGCACTATTGGACTGTCAGTTATTGAGGGTGTGCTGCAATATTGTTGTGTCAGTAATTGAGGCTGTGCTGCACTATTGGAATGTCAGTAATTGAGGGTTTTGCTGCACAATTTGATTGTCAGTAATTGAGGGTGTGCTACACTATTGGAGTGTCAGTAATTGAGGGTGTGCTGCACTAGTGGAGTGTCAGTAATTGAGGGTGTGTTGTACTATTGGAGTGTCAGTAATTGAGTGTGTGCTGCACTATTGGAGTGTAAGTAATTGAGGGTGCGCTGCCCTATTGGAATGTCAGTAACTGAGGGTGTGCTGCACAACTGGATTGTCGGTAATTGAGGGTGTGCTGTACTATTGGAGTGTCAGTAATTGAGGGTGAGCAGCACTACTGGAGTGTCAGTAATTGAGGGTGTGCTGCACTATAGGATTGTCAGTAATTGAGGGTGTGCTGCACTACTGTAGTGTCAGTTATTGAGGTTGTGCTGCACTATTGGAGTGTCAGTAATTGAGGGTGTGCTGCACTATTGGTTTGTCAGTGATTGAGGGTTTTCTGCACTATTGGAGTGTCAGTAATTGAGGGTTTTCTGCACTATTGGAGTGTCAGTAATTGAGGGTGTGCTGCACTATTGGAGTGTCAGTAATTGAGGGTGTGCTGCACTATTGGATTGTCAGTAATTGAGGGTGAGCAGCACTACTGGAGTGTCAGTAATTGAGGGTGTGCTGCACTATAGGATTGTCAGTAATTGAGGGTGTGCTGCACTACTGTAGTGTCAGTTATTGAGGGTGTGCTGCACTATTGGAGTGTCAGTAATTGAGGGTGTGCTGCACTATTGGTTTGTCAGTGATTGAGGGTTTTCTGCACTATTGGAGTGTCAGTAATGGATGGAGTGCTGCACTATTGGAGTGTCAGTAATTGAGGGTGTGCTGCACTATTGGAATGTCAGTAATTGAGGGTGAGCTGCACAATTGGAGCGTCAGTAATTGAGGTTGTGCTGCACTATTGGAGTGTCAGTAATTGAGGGTGTGCTGCACTATTGGAGTGTCAGTAATTGAGGGTGTGCTGCAATATTGGAGCGTCAGTAATTGAGGGTGTGCTGCACTATTGGATTGTCAGTAATTGAGGGTGTGCTGCACTATTGGAGCGTCCGTAATTGAGGTTGTGCTGCACTATTGGAGTGTCAGTAATTGAGGGTGAACTGCACTATTGGAGCGTCAGTAATTGAGGGTGTGCTGCACTATTGGAGTGTCAGAAATTGAGGGTGTGCTGCAGTATTGGAATGTCAGTAATTGCGGGTGTGCTGCACTATTGGAGTGTCAGTAATTGAGGGTGTGCTGCACTATTGGAGCGTCAGTAATTGAGGGAGTGCTGCACTATTGGTGTGTCAGTAATTGAGTGTGTGCTGCACTATTGGAGTGTCAGTAATTGAGGGTGTGCTGCACTATTGGAGTGTCAGTAATTGAGGGTGTGCTGCACTATTGGGGTGTCAGTAATTGAGGGTGTGCTGCACTAATGGAGTGCCAGGAATTGAGGTTGTGCTGCACTAATGGAGTCTCAATATTTGAGGGTGTGCTGCACTTTTGTACGGTCAGTAATTGAGGATGTGCTGCACTATTGGAGTGTCAGTACTTGAGGTTGCAATGTTCTATTGGAGTGTCAGTACTTGAGGGTGTGCTGCACTATTGGAGTGTCAGTAATTGAGGTTGCAATGTACTATTGGAGTGTCAGTACTTGAGGGTGTGCTGCACTATTGGTGTGTCAGTAATTGAGGGTGTGCTGCACTTTAGGAGTGTCAGTAATTGAGGGTGTGCTGCACTATTGGAGTGTCAGTAATTGAGGGTGTGCTGCACTATTGGAGTGTCGATATTTGAGGGTGTGCTGCACTATTGGACTGGCAGTATTTGAGAGTGTGCTGCACTATTGGAGTGTCAGTAATTGAGGGTGTGCTGCACTATAGGAGTGTCTGTAATAGAACCTGTGCTGAAATATTGGAGTGTCAGTAATTGAGGGTGTGCTGCTTTATGGAAGTGTCAATAATTGAGGGTGTGCTGCACTATTGGTGTCTCAGAAATTGAGGGAGTGCTGTACTAATGTAGTGACAGTAATTGAGTGTGTGCTGCACTTTTGGAGTGTCTGTAATTGAGGGTGTGTTGCACTATTGGAGTGTCAGTAATTGAGGGTGTGCTGCGCTATAGGAGTGTCAGTAATTGAGGGAGTGCAGCACTATTGGAGTGTCAGTAATTGACGGTGTGATGCACTATTGGAGTGTCAGTAATTGAGGTGTGCAGTACTATTGGAGTGTCAGTAATTGAGGGTGAGCTGCAATATTGGAGTGTCAGTAATTGAGGGTCTGCTGCACTATTGGAGTGTCAGTAATTGAGGGTGAGCAGCACTACTGGAGTGTCAGTAATTGAGGGTGTGCTGCACTATTGGATTGTCAGTAATTGAGGGTGTGCTGCACTACTGTAGTGTCAGTTATTGAGGGTGTGCTGCACTATTGGAGTGTCAGAAATTGAGGGTGTGCTGCACTATTGGTTTGTCAGTGATTGAGGGTTTTCTGCACTATTGGAGTGTCAGTAATGGATGGAGTGCTGCACTATTGGAGTGTCAGTAATTGAGGGTGTGCTGCACTATTGGAATGTCAGTAATTGAGGGTGAGCTGCACAATTGGAGCGTCAGTAATTGAGGTTGTGCTGCACTATTGGAGTGTCAGTAATTGAGGGTGTGCTGCACTATTGGAGTGTCAGTAATTGAGGGTGTGCTGCAATATTGGAGCGTCAGTAATTGAGGGTGTGCTGCACTATTGGAATGTCAGTAATTGAGGGTGTGCTGCACTATTGGAGCGTCCGTAATTGAGGTTGTGCTGCACTATTGGAGTGTCAGTAATTGAGGGTGAACTGCACTATTGGAGCGTCAGTAATTGAGGGTGTGCTGCACTATTGGAGTGTCAGAAATTGAGGGTGTGCTGCAGTATTGGAATGTCAGCAATTGCGGGTGTGCTGCACTATTGGAGTGTCAGTAATTGAGGGTGTGCTGCACTATTGGAGCGTCAGTAATTGAGGGAGTGCTGCACTATTGGTGTGTCAGTAATTGAGTGTGTGCTGCACTATTGGAGTGTCAGTAATTGAGGGTGTGCTGCACTATTGGAGTGTCAGTAATTGAGGGTGTGCTGCACTATTGGGGTGTCAGTAATTGAGGGTGTGCTGCACTAATGGAGTGCCAGGAATTGAGGTTGTGCTGCACTAATGGAGTCTCAATATTTGAGGGTGTGCTGCACTTTTGTACGGTCAGTAATTGAGGATGTGCTGCACTATTGGAGTGTCAGTACTTGAGTTTGCAATGTACTATTGGAGTGTCAGTATTTGAGGGTGTGCTGCAATATTGGAGTGTCAGTAATTGAGGGTGTGCTGCACTATAGCGTGTCAGTAATGGAGGGTGTGCTGCACTATTGGAATGTCAGCAATTGAGGCTGCGCTGCACTATTGTAGCGTCAGTAATTGAGGGTGTGCTGTACTATTGGAGTCTCAGTAATTGAGGGTGCGCTGCACTATTCGAATGTCTGTAATTGAGGGTGTGCTGCAGTATTGGAGTGTCAGTAATTGAGGGTGTGCTGCACTATTGGAGTGTCAGTAATTGTGGGTGTGCTGCACTATTGGAGCGTCAGTAATTGAGGTTGTGCTGCACTATTGGAGTGTCAGTAATTGAGTGTGTGCTGCACTATTGGAGCGTCAGTAATTGAGGGTGTGCTGCACTATTGGAGTGTCAGTAATTGAGGGTGTGCTGCACTACTGGAGTGTCAGTAATTGAGGTTGTGCTGCACTTTTGGAGTGTCAGTAATTGAGGGTGTGCTGCACTATTGGAGTGTCAGTAATTGAGGGTGTGCTGCACTATTGGAGTGTCAGTAATTGAGGGTGTGCTGCACTACTGGAGTGTCAGTAATTGAGGTTGTGCTGCACTATTGGAGTGTCAGTAATTGAGGGTGTGCTGCACCATTGGAGTGTCAGTAATTCAGGGTGTGCTGCATTAATGGACTGTGAGTAACTGAGGGTGTGCTGCACGATTGGTGTGTCAGTAATTGAGGGTGTGCTGCACTATGGGATTGTCATAATTGATGTTGTGCTGCACGATTGGAGTGTCAGTAATTGAGTTTGCAATGTACTATTGGAGTGTCAGTAATTGAGGGTGTGCTGCACTATTGGAGTGTCAGTAATTCATTTTGCAATGTACTATTGGAGTGTCTGTAATTGAGGGTGTGCTGCAATATTGGCGAGTCAGTAATTGATGGTGCGCTGCACTATTGGTGTGTCAGTCATTGAGGGTGTGCTGAACTATTGGATTGTCATAATTGATGTTGTGCTGCACGATTGGAGTGTCAGTAATTGAGTTTGCAATGTACTATTGGAGTGTCAGTAATTGAGGGTGTGCTGCACTATTGGAGTGTCAGTAATTGAGGGTGTGCTGCACTATTGGAGAGTCAGTAATTCATTTTGCAATGTACTATTGGAGTGTCTGTAATTGAGGGTGTGCTGCACGATTGGAGTGTCAGTAATTGAGGGAGTGCTGCACTAATGGAGTGTCAGTAATTGAAACTGTTCTGCACTATTGGAGTGTCAGTAATGGAGGGTGTGCTGCACTAATGGAGTGTCAGTAATTGAGGGTGTGCTGCACTATTGGAGTGTTAGTAATTGAGGATGTGGTGCACTATTGGAGTGACAGTAATTGACGGTGTGATGCACTATTGGAGTGTCAGTAATTGAGGTGTGCAGTACTATTGGAGTGTCAGTAATTGAGGGTGAGCTGCAATATTGGAGTGTCAGTAATTGAGGGTCTGCTGCACTATTGGACTGTAAGTAATTGAGGCTGTGCTGCACTATTGGATTGTCAGTAATTGAGGGTGTGCTGCTCTATTGGATTGTCAGTAATTGAGGGTGTGCTGCACTATTGGAGTGTCAGCAATTGAGTGTGTGCTGCACGATAGGAGTGTCAGTAATTGAGGGTGTGCTGCACTATTGGACAGTCAGTTATTGAGGGTGTGCTGCACTATTGGATTGTCAGTAATTGAGGGTGTGCTGCACTATTGGAGTGTCAGTAATTGAGGGTGTGCTGCAATATTGTTGTGTCAGTAATTGAGGGTGTGCTGCACAATAGGAATGTCAGTAATTGAGGGTTTTGCTGCACAATTTGAGTGTCAGTAATTGAGGGTGTGCTGCATTATTGGAGAGCCAGAAATTGTGGGAGTGCTGCGCTATTGGTTTGTCAGTAATTGAGGGTGTGCTGCACTATTGTAATGTCAGTAACTGAGGGAGTGCTGCACAACTGGATTGTCAGTAATTGAGGGTGTGCTGTACTATTGGAGTGTCAGTAATTGAGGGTGAGCAGCACTATTGGAGTGTCAGTAATTGAGGGTGTGCTGCCCTATAGGAGTGACAGTAATTGAGGGTGTGCTGCACTACTGTTGTGTCAGTTATTGAGGGTGTGCTGCACTATTGGAGTTTCAGTAATTGAGGGTGTGCTGCGCTATTGGTTTGTCAGTGATTGAGGGTTTTCTGCTCTATTGGAGTGTCAGTAATTGAGGGTGTGCTGCAATATTGGTGTGTCAGTAATTGAGGGTGTGCTGCACTATTGGAGTGTCAGTAATTGAGGGTGTGCTGCAATATTGGAGTGTCAGTAATTGAGGGTGTGCTGCACTATTGGAATGTCAGTAATTGAGGGTGAGCTGCACTATTGGAGCGTCAGTAATTGAGGGTGTGCTGCAATATTGGTGTGTCAGTAATTGAGTGTGTGCTGCACTGTAGGCGTGTCAGTAATGGAGGGAGTGTAGCACTATTGGAGTGTCAGTAATTGAGGGCGTGCTGCACTATTGGAATGTCAGTAATTGAGGGTGCGCTGCACTATTGGAGTGTCAGTAATTGAGTGTGTGCTGCACTATTGGAGTGTCAGTAATTGAGGGTGTGCTGCACGATTGGAGCGTCAGTAACTGAGTGTCTGCTGCACTATTGGAGTGTCAGTAATTGAGTGTGTGCTGTTCTATTGGAGTGTCAGTAATTGATGGAGAGCTGCACTATTGTAGTGTAAGTAATTGCGTGTTTGGTGCACTATTGGTGTGTCAGTAATTGAGGGTGTGCTGCACTATTGTAGTGTAAGTAATTGAGCTTTTGCTGCACTATTGGAGTGTCAGTAATTGAGGGTGTGCTGTTCTGTTGGAGTGTCAGTAATTGAGGGTGTGCTGCACTATTGGAGTCTCAGTAATTGAGGTTGCGCTGCACCATTCGAATGTCATTAATTGAGGGTGTGCTGCACTATTGGAGCGTCAGTAATTGAGGGTGTGCTGCACTAATAGAGTGTCAGTAATTGAGGGTGTGCTGCACTATTGGAGTCTCAGTAATTGAGGGTGCGCTGCACTATTCGAATGTCAGTAATTGAGGGTGTGCTGCAGTATTGGAGTGTCAGTAATTGAGGGTGCGCTGCACTATTGGAGCGTCAGTAATTGAGGGTGTGCTGCACTATTGGAGTGTCAGTAATTGAGGGTGTGCTGCACTTTTGGAGTGTCCGTAATTGAGGGTGTGCTGCACTATTGGAGCGTCAGTAACTGAGGGCGTGCTGCACTATTGGAGTGTCAGTAATTGAGGGTGTGCTGCATGATTGGAGCGTCAGTAATTGAGGTTGTGCTGCACTATTGGAGTGTCAGTAATTGAGGGTGTGCTGCACTATTTGAGCGTCAGTAATTGAGGGTGTGCTGCACTATTGGAGTGTCAGTAATTGAGGGTGTGCTGCACTTTTGGAGTGTCAGTAATTGAGGGTGTGCTGCACTATTGGAGTGTCAGTAATTGAGGGTGTGCTGCACTATTGGAGCGTCAGTAATTGAGGGTCAGTAATTGAGGGTGTGCTGGCACTATTGGAGTGTCAGTAATTAAGGGAGTGCTGCACTATTGGAGTGTCAGTAATTGAGTGTGTGCTGCACTATGGGGTGTGTCAGTAATTGAGGGTGTGCTGCACTATTGGAGTGTCAGTAATTGAGGGTGTGCTGCACTATGGGTGTGTCAGTAATTGAGGGTGTGCTGCACTATTGGAGTGTCAGTAATTGAGGGTGTGCTGCACTACAGGAGTGGTCAGTAATTGAGGGTGTGCTGCACTATAGGAGCGTCAGTAATTGATGGGTGTGCTGCACTATTGGAGTGTCAGTAATTCAGGGTTTGCTGCACTATTGGAGTGTGAGTAACTGAGGGTGTGCTGCACTATTGGTGTGTCAGTAATTGAGGGTGTGCTGCACTATTGTAATGTCAGTAATTGATGTTGCAATGTATTATTGGAGTGTCAGTAATTGAGGGTGTGCTGCAATATTGGCGAGTCTGTAATTGAGGGTGTGCTACACTATTGGGTCGTGTCAGTAATTGAGGGGTGTGCTGCACTATTGGTGTGTCAGTCATTGAGGGAGTGCTGAACTATTGGAGTGTCAGTAATTGATGTTGTGCTGCACGATTGGAGTGTCAGTAATTGAGTTTGCAATCTACTATTGGAGTGTCAGTAATTGAGGGTGTGCTGCACTATTGGAGTGTCAGTAATTGAGGGTGTGCGGTGCACTTTTGGAGAGTCAGTAATTCATTTTGGCAATGTACTATTGGAGTGTCTGTAATTGAGGGTGTGCTGCACGTTTGGAGTGTCAGTAATTGAGTTTGCAATGTACTATTGGAGTGTCAGTATTTGAGGGTGTGCTGCAATATTGGAGTGTCAGTAATTGAGGGTGTGCTGCACAATAGCGTGTCAGTAATGGAGGGTGTGCTGCACTATTGGAATGTCAGCAATTGAGGCTGCGCTGCACTATTGTAGCGTCAGTAATTGAGGGTGTGCTGTACTATTGGAGTCTCAGTAATTGAGGGTGCGCTGCACTATTCGAATGTCTGTAATTGAGGGTGTGCTGCAGTATTGGAGTGTCAGTAATTGAGGGGTGTGCTGCACTATTGGAGTGTCAGTAATTGTGGGTGTGCTGCACTATTGGAGCGTCAGTAATTGAGGTTGTGCTGCACTATTGGAGTGTCAGTAATTGAGTGTGTGCTGCACTATTGGAGCGTCAGTAATTGAGGGTGTGCTGCACTATTGGAGTGTCAGTAATTGAGGGTGTGCTGCACTACTGGAGTGTCAGTAATTGAGGTTGTGCTGCACTTTTGGAGTGTCAAGTAATTGAGGGGTGGTGCTGCACTATTGGAGTGTCAGTAATTGAGGGTGTGCTGCACTATTGGAGTGTCCAGTAATTGAGGGTGTGCTGCACTACTGGAGTGTCAGTAATTGAGGTTGTGCTGCACTATTGGAGTGTCAGTAATTGAGGGTGTGCTGCACCATTGGAGTGTCAGTAATTCAGGGGTGTGCTGCATTAATGGACTGTGAGTAACTGAGGGTGTGCTGCACGATTGGTGTGTCAGTAATTGAGGGTGTGCTGCACTATGGGATTGTCATAATTGATGTTGTGCTGCACGATTGGAGTGTCAGTAATTGAGTTTGCTATGTACTATTGGAGTGTCAGTAATTGAGGGTGTGTGCTGCACTATTGGAGTGTCAGTAATTCATTTTGCAATGTACTATTGGAGTGTCTGTAATTGAGGGTGTGCTGCAATATTGGCGAGTCAGTAATTGATGGTGCGCTGCACTATTGGTGTGTCAGTCATTGAGGGTGTGCTGAACTATTGGATTGTCATAATTGATGTTGTGCTGCACGATTGGAGTGTCAGTAATTGAGTTTGCAATGTACTATTGGAGTGTCAGTAATTGAGGGTGTGCTGCACTATTGGAGTGTCAGTAATTGAGGGTGTGCTGCACTATTGGAGAGTCAGTAATTCATTTTGCAATGTACTATTGGAGTGTCTGTAATTGAGGGTGTGCTGCACGATTGGAGTGTCAGTAATTGAGGGAGTGCTGCACTAATGGAGTGTCCAGTAATTGAAACTGTTCTGCACTATTGGAGTGTCAGTAATGGAGGGTGTGCTGCACTAATGGAGTGTCAGTAATTGAGGGTGTGCTGCACTATTGGAGTGTTAGTAATTGAGGATGTGGTGCACTATTGGAGTGACAGTAATTGACGGTGTGATGCACTATTGGAGTGTCAGTAATTGAGGTGTGCAGTACTATTGGAGTGTCAGTAATTGAGGGTGAGCTGCAATATTGGAGTGTCAGTAATTGAGGGTCTGCTGCACTATTGGACTGTAAGTAATTGAGGCTGTGCTGCACTATTGGATTGTCAGTAATTGAGGGGGTGTGCTGCTCTATTGGATTGTCAGTAATTGAGGGTGTGCTGCACTATTGGAGTGTCAGCAATTGAGTGTGTGCTGCACGATAGGAGTGTCAGTAATTGAGGGTGTGCTGCACTATTGGACAGTCAGTTATTGAGGGTGTGCTGCACTATTGGATTGTCAGTAATTGAGGGTGTGCTGCACTATTGGAGTGTCAGTAATTGAGGGGTGTGCTGCAATATTGTTGGTGTCAGTAATTGAGGGTGTGCTGCACAATAGGAATGTCAGTAATTGAGGGTTTTGCTGCACAATTTGAGTGTCAGTAATTGAGGGGTGTGCTGCATTATTGGAGAGCCAGAAATTGTGGGAGTGCTGCGCTATTGGTTTGTCAGTAATTGAGGGTGTGCTGCACTATTGTAATGTCAGTAACTGAGGGAGTGCTGCACAACTGGATTGTCAGTAATTGAGGGTGTGCTGTACTATTGGAGTGTCAGTAATTGAGGGGGTGAGCAGCACTATTGGAGTGTCAGTAATTGAGGGTGTGCTGCCCTATAGGAGTGACAGTAATTGAGGGTGTGCCTGCACTACTGTTGGTGTCAGTTATTGAGGGTGTGCTGCACTATTGGAGTTTCAGTAATTGAGGGTGTGCTGCGCTATTGGTTTGTCAGTGATTGAGGGTTTTCTGCTCTATTGGAGTGTCAGTAATTGAGGGTGTGCTGCAATATTGGTGTGTCAGTAATTGAGGGTGTGCTGCACTATTGGAGTGTCAGTAATTGAGGGGGTGTGCTGCAATATTGGAGTGTCAGTAATTGAGGGTGTGCTGCACTATTGGAATGTCAGTAATTGAGGGTGAGCTGCACTATTGGAGCGTCAGTAATTGAGGGTGTGCTGCAATATTGGTGTGTCAGTAATTGAGTGTGTGCTGCACTGTAGGCGTGTCAGTAATGGAGGGAGTGTAGCACTATTGGAGTGTCAGTAATTGAGGGCGTGCTGCACTATTGGAATGTCAGTAATTGAGGGTGCGCTGCACTATTGGAGTGTCAGTAATTGAGTGTGTGCTGCACTATTGGAGTGTCAGTAATTGAGGGTGTGCTGCACGATTGGAGCGTCAGTAACTGAGTGTCTGCTGCACTATTGGAGTGTCAGTAATTGAGTGTGTGCTGTTCTATTGGAGTGTCAGTAATTGATGGAGAGCTGCACTATTGTAGTGTAAGTAATTGCGTGTTTGGTGCACTATTGGTGTGTCAGTAATTGAGGGTGTGCTGCACTATTGTAGTGTAAGTAATTGAGCTTTTGCTGCACTATTGGAGTGTCAGTAATTGAGGGTGTGCTGTTCTGTTGGAGTGTCAGTAATTGAGGGTGTGCTGCACTATTGGAGTCTCAGTAATTGAGGTTGCGCTGCACCATTCGAATGTCATTAATTGAGGGTGTGCTGCACTATTGGAGCGTCAGTAATTGAGGGTGTGCTGCACTAATAGAGTGTCAGTAATTGAGGGTGTGCTGCACTATTGGAGTCTCAGTAATTGAGGGTGCGCTGCACTATTCGAATGTCAGTAATTGAGGGTGTGCTGCAGTATTGGAGTGTCAGTAATTGAGGGTGCGCTGCACTATTGGAGCGTCAGTAATTGAGGGTGTGCTGCACTATTGGAGTGTCAGTAATTGAGGGTGTGCTGCACCTTTGGAGTGTCCGTAATTGAGGGTGTGCTGCACTATTGGAGCGTCAGTAACTGAGGGCGTGCTGCACTATTGGAGTGTCAGTAATTGAGGGTGTGCTGCATGATTGGAGCGTCAGTAATTGAGGTTGTGCTGCACTATTGGAGTGTCAGTAATTGAGGGTGTGCTGCACTATTTGAGCGTCAGTAATTGAGGGTGTGCTGCACTATTGGAGTGTCAGTAATTGAGGGTGTGCTGCACTTTTGGAGTGTCAGTAATTGAGGGTGTGCTGCACTATTGGAGTGTCAGTAATTGAGGGTGTGCTGCACTATTGGAGCGTCAGTAATTGAGGGTGTGCTGCACTATTGGTGTGTCAGTAATTGAGGGTGTGCTGCACTATTGGAGTGTCAGTAATTAAGGGAGTGCTGCACTATTGGAGTGTCAGTAATTGAGTGTGTGCTGCACTATGGGTGTGTCAGTAATTGAGGGTGTGCTGCACTATTGGAGTGTCAGTAATTGAGGGTGTGCTGCACTATGGGTGTGTCAGTAATTGAGGGTGTGCTGCACTATTGGAGTGTCAGTAATTGAGGGTGTGCTGCACTACAGGAGTGTCAGTAATTGAGGGTGTGCTGCACTATAGGAGCGTCAGTAATTGATGGTGTGCTGCACTATTGGAGTGTCAGTAATTCAGGGTTTGCTGCACTATTGGAGTGTGAGTAACTGAGGGTGTGCTGCACTATTGGTGTGTCAGTAATTGAGGGTGTGCTGCACTATTGTAATGTCAGTAATTGATGTTGCAATGTATTATTGGAGTGTCAGTAATTGAGGGTGTGCTGCAATATTGGCGAGTCTGTAATTGAGGGTGTGCTACACTATTGGCGTGTCAGTAATTGAGGGTGTGCTGCACTATTGGTGTGTCAGTCATTGAGGGTGTGCTGAACTATTGGAGTGTCAGTAATTGATGTTGTGCTGCACGATTGGAGTGTCAGTAATTGAGTTTGCAATCTACTATTGGAGTGTCAGTAATTGAGGGTGTGCTGCACTATTGGAGTGTCAGTAATTGAGGGTGTGCTGCACTTTTGGAGAGTCAGTAATTCATTTTGCAATGTACTATTGGAGTGTCTGTAATTGAGGGTGTGCTGCACGTTTGGAGTGTCAGTAATTGAGTTTGCAATGTACTATTGGAGTGTCAGTATTTGAGGGTGTGCTGCAATATTGGAGTGTCAGTAATTGAGGGTGTGCTGCACTATAGCGTGTCAGTAATGGAGGGTGTGCTGCACTATTGGAATGTCAGCAATTGAGGCTGCGCTGCACTATTGTAGCGTCAGTAATTGAGGGTGTGCTGTACTATTGGAGTCTCAGTAATTGAGGGTGCGCTGCACTATTCGAATGTCTGTAATTGAGGGTGTGCTGCAGTATTGGAGTGTCAGTAATTGAGGGTGTGCTGCACTATTGGAGTGTCAGTAATTGTGGGTGTGCTGCACTATTGGAGCGTCAGTAATTGAGGTTGTGCTGCACTATTGGAGTGTCAGTAATTGAGTGTGTGCTGCACTATTGGAGCGTCAGTAATTGAGGGTGTGCTGCACTATTGGAGTGTCAGTAATTGAGGGTGTGCTGCACTACTGGAGTGTCAGTAATTGAGGTTGTGCTGCACTTTTGGAGTGTCAGTAATTGAGGGTGTGCTGCACTATTGGAGTGTCAGTAATTGAGGGTGTGCTGCACTATTGGAGTGTCAGTAATTGAGGGTGTGCTGCACTACTGGAGTGTCAGTAATTGAGGTTGTGCTGCACTATTGGAGTGTCAGTAATTGAGGGTGTGCTGCACCATTGGAGTGTCAGTAATTCAGGGTGTGCTGCATTAATGGACTGTGAGTAACTGAGGGTGTGCTGCACGATTGGTGTGTCAGTAATTGAGGGTGTGCTGCACTATGGGATTGTCATAATTGATGTTGTGCTGCACGATTGGAGTGTCAGTAATTGAGTTTGCAATGTACTATTGGAGTGTCAGTAATTGAGGGTGTGCTGCACTAT
Organism: Isurus oxyrinchus; assembly: GCA_026770705.1. Classification (NCBI taxonomy): domain Eukaryota; kingdom Metazoa; phylum Chordata; class Chondrichthyes; order Lamniformes; family Lamnidae; genus Isurus; species Isurus oxyrinchus. The sequence continues at coordinate 448,242 of JANJGN010000068.1, forward strand.
TGGAGTGTCAGTAATTCATTTTGCAATGTACTATTGGAGTGTCTGTAATTGAGGGTGTGCTGCAATATTGGCGAGTCAGTAATTGATGGTGCGCTGCACTATTGGTGTGTCAGTCATTGAGGGTGTGCTGAACTATTGGATTGTCATAATTGATGTTGTGCTGCACGATTGGAGTGTCAGTAATTGAGTTTGCAATGTACTATTGGAGTGTCAGTAATTGAGGGTGTGCTGCACTATTGGAGTGTCAGTAATTGAGGGTGTGCTGCACTATTGGAGAGTCAGTAATTCATTTTGCAATGTACTATTGGAGTGTCTGTAATTGAGGGTGTGCTGCACGATTGGAGTGTCAGTAATTGAGGGAGTGCTGCACTAATGGAGTGTCAGTAATTGAGACTGTTCTGCACTATTGGAGTGTCAGTAATGGAGGGTGTGCTGCACTAATGGAGTGTCAGTAATTGAGGGTGTGCTGCACTATTGGAGTGTTAGTAATTGAGGATGTGGTGCACTATTGGAGTGACAGTAATTGAGGTTGCAATGTACTATTGGAGTGTCAGTAATTGACGGTGTTATGCACTATTGGAGTGTCAGTAATTGAGTGTGTGCTGCACTATTGCAGTGTCAGTAATTGATTGTGTGCTGTTCTATTGGAGTGTCAGTAATTGAGGGAGTGCTGCACTATTGTAATGTAAGTAAATGCGGTTTTGCTGCACTATTGGAGTGTCAGTAATTGAGGGTGTTCTGCACTATTGTACTGTAAGTAATTGCGCTTTTGCTGCACTATTGGAGTGCCAGTAATTGAGGGTATGCTGCACTATTGGAGTTTCAGTAATTGAGGGTGTGCTGCACTACTGGACTGTCAGTAATTCAGGGTGTGCTGCACTAATTGAGTCTGAGTAACTGAGGGTGTGCTGCACGATTGGCGTGTCAGTAACTGAGGGTGTGCTGCACTATTGTAATGTCAGTAATTGATGTTGCAATGTACTATTGGAGTGTCAGTAATTAGGGTTTTGCTGCAATATTGGCGAGTCAGTAATTGAGGGTGTGCTGCACTATTGGTGTCTCAGTCATTGAGGGTGTGCTGAACTATTGGAGTGTCAGTAATTGAGGGTTTGCTACTCTATTGGAGTCTCAGTAATTGAGGGTGCGCTGCACTATTGGAGCGTCAGTAATTGAGGGTGTGCTGCACTATTGGAGTGTCAGTAATTGAGGGTGTGCTGCACTATTGGAGTGTCCGTAATTGAGGGTGTGCTGCACTATTGGAGCGTCAGTAACTGAGGGTGTGCTGCACTTTTGGAGTGTCAGTAATTGAGGGAGTGCTGCACGATTGGAGCGTCAGTAATTGAGGTTGTGCTGCACTATTGGAGTGTCAGTAATTGAGGGTGTGCTGCAGTATTGGAGCGTCAGTAATTGAGGGTGTGCTGCACTATTGGAGTGTCAGTAATTGAGGGTGTGCTGCACTACTGGAGTGTCAGTAATTGAGGTTGTGCTGCACTATTGGAGTGTCAGTAATTGAGGGTGTGCTGCACCATTGGAGTGTCAGTAATTCAGGGTGTGCTGCATTAATGGAGTGTGAGTAACTGAGGGTGTGCTGCACGATTGGTGTGTCAGTAATTGAGGGTGTGCTGCACTATGGGATTGTCATAATTGATGTTGTGCTGCACGATTGGAGAGTCAGTAATTGAGTTTGCAATGTACTATTGGAGTGTCAGTAATTGAGGGTGTGCTGCACTATTGGAGTGTCAGTAATTCATTTTGCAATGTACTATTGGAGTGTCTGTAATTGAGGGTGTGCTGCAATATTGGCGAGTCAGTAATTGATGGTGCGCTGCACTATTGGTGAGTCAGTCATTGAGGGTGTGCTGAACTATTGGATTGTCATAATTGATGTTGTGCTGCACGATTGGAGTGTCAGTAATTGAGTTTGCAATGTACTATTGGAGTGTCAGTAATTGAGGGTGTGCTGCACTATTGGAGTGTCAGTAATTGAGGGTGTGCTGCACTATTGGAGAGTCAGTAATTCATTTTGCAATGTACTATTGGAGTGTCTGTAATTGAGGGTGTGCTGCACGATTGGAGTGTCAGTAATTGAGGGAGTGCTGCACTAATGGAGTGTCAGTAATTGAGACTGTGCTGCACTATTGGAGTGTCAGTAATGGAGGGTGTGCTGCACTAATGGAGTGTCAGTAATTGAGGGTGTGCTGCACTATTGGAGTGTTAGTAATTGAGGATGTGGTGCACTATTGGAGTGACAGTAATTGAGGTTGCAATGTACTATTGGAGTGTCAGTAATTGACGGTGTTATGCACTATTGGAGTGTTAGTAATTGAGTGTGTGCTGCACTATTGCAGTGTCAGTAATTGAGTGTGTGCTGTTCTATTGGAGTGTCAGTAATTGAGGGAGTGCTGCACTATTGTAATGTAAGTAAATGCGGTTTTGCTGCACTATTGGAGTGTCAGTAATTGAGGGTGTGCTGCACTATTGTACTGTAAGTAATTGCGCTTTTGCTGCACTATTGGAGTGCCAGTAATTGAGGGTATGCTGCACTATTGGAGTGTCAGTAATTGAGGGTGTGCTGCACTACTGGACTGTCAGTAATTCAGGGTGTGCTGCACTAATTGAGTGTGAGTAACTGAGGGTGTGCTGCACGATTGGCGTGTCAGTAACTGAGGGTGTGCTGCACTATTGTAATGTCAGTAATTGATGTTGCAATGTACTATTGGAGTGTCAGTAATTAGGGTTTTGCTGCAAAATTGGCGAGTCAGTAATTGAGGGTGTGCTGCACTATTGGTGTGTCAGTCATTGAGGGTGTGCTGAACTATTGGAGTGTCAGTAATTGAGGGTTTGCTACTCTTTTGGAGTCTCAGTAATTGAGGGTGCGCTGCACTATTGGAGCGTCAGTAATTGAGGGTGTGCTGCACTATTGGAGTGTCAGTAATTGAGGGTGTGCTGCACTATTGGAGTGTCCGTAATTGAGGGTGTGCTGCACTATTGGAGCGTCAGTAACTGAGGGTGTGCTGCACTATTGGAGTGTCAGTAATTGAGGGAGTGCTGCACGATTGGAGCGTCAGTAATTGAGGTTGTGCTGCACTATTGGAGTGTCAGTAATTGAGCGTGTGCTGCACTATTGGAGCGTCAGTAATTGAGGGTGTGCTGCACTATTGGAGTGTCAGTAATTGAGGGTGTGCTGCACTATTGGAGTGTCAGTAATTGAGGGTGTGCTGCACTATTGGAGTGTCAGTAATTGAGGGTGTGCTGCACTATTGGAGCGTCAGTAATAGAGGGTGTGCTGCACTATTGGTGTGTCAGTAATTGAGGGTGCGCTGCACTATTGGAGTGTGAGTAATTAAGGGTGTGCTGCACTATTGGAGTGTCAGTAATTGAGGGTGTGCTGCACTATTGGTGTGTCAGTAATTGAGGGTGTGCTGCACTACTGGAGTGTCAGTAATTCAGAGTGTGCTGCACTATTGGAGTGTCAGTAATTGAGGGTGTGCTGCACTATTGGAGTGTCAGTAATTGACGGTGTGCTGCACTATAGGTGCGTCAGTAATTGATGGTGTGCTGCACTATTGGAGTGTCAGTAATTCAGGGTTTGCTGCACTATTGGAGTGTGAGTAACTGAGGGTGTGCTGCACAATTGGTGTGTCAGTAATTGAGGGTGTGCTGCACTATTGTAATGTCAGTAATTGATGTTGCAATGTACTATTGGAGTGTCAGTAATTGAGGGTGTGCTGCAATATTGGCGTGTCTGTAATTGAGGGTGTGCTACACTATTGGTTTGTCAGTAATTGAGGGTGTGCTGCACTATTGGTGTGTCAGTCATTGAGGGTGTGCTGAACTATTGGAGTGTCAGTAATTGATGTTGTGCTGCACGATTGGAGTGTCAGTAATTGAGTTTGCAATGTACTATTGGAGTGTCAGTAATTGAGGGTGTTCTGCACTATTGGAGTGTCAGTAATTGAGGGTGTGCTGCACTATTGGAGAGTCAGTAATTCATTTTGCAATGTACTATTGGATTGTCTGTAATTGAGGGTGTGCTGCACGTTTGGAGTGTCAGTAATTGAGTTTGCAATGAAGTATTGGAGTGTCAGTAATTGAGGGTGTGCTGCAATATTGGAGTGTCAGTAATTGAGGGTGTGCTGCTCTATAGGCGTGTCAGTAATGGAGGGTGTGCTGCACTATTGGAATGTCAATAATAGAGGGTGTGCTGCACTATTGGAATGTCAATAATTGAGGGTGCGCTGCACTATTGTAGCGTCAGTAATTGAGGGTGTGCTGCACTACTGGAATGTCAGTAATTGAGGTTGTGCTGCACTATTGGAGTGTCAGTAATTGAGGGTGCGCTGCACTATTGGAGTGTCAGTAATTGAGGGGGTGCTGCAATATTGGAGTGTCTGTAATTGAGGGTGTGCTGCACGTTTGGAGTGTCAGTAATTGAGTTTGCAATGTAGTATTGGAGTGTCAGTAATTGAGGGTGTGCTGCAATATTGGAGTGTCAGTAATTGAGGGTGTGCTGCTATATAGGCGTGTCAGTAATGGAGGGTGTGCTGCACTATTGGAATGTCAATAATAGAGGGTGTGCTGCACTATTGGAATGTCAGTAATTGAGGGTGCGCTGCACTATTGTAGCGTCAGTAATTGAGGGCGTGCTGCACTACTGGAGTGTCATTAATTGATGTTGTGCTGCACTATTGGAGTGTCAGTAATTGAGGGTGTGCTGCACTATTGGAGTGTCAGTAATTGAGGGTGTTCTGCACTATTGGAGTGTCAGTAATTGAGGGTGTGCTGCACTATTGGAGTGTCAGTAATTGAGGACGTGCTGCACTATTGGAGTATCAGTAATTGAGGGTGTGCTGCACTACAGGAGTGTCAGTAATTGAGGTTGTGCTGCACTATTGGAGTGTCAGTAATTGAAGGCGTGCTGCACTATTGGAGTGTCAGTAATTGAGGGTGTGCTGCACTACTGGAGTGTCAGTAATTGAGGTTGTGCTGCACTATTGGAGTGTCAGTAATTGAGGGTGTTCTGCACTATTGGAGTGTCAGTAATTGAGGGTGTTCTGCACTATTGGAGTGTCAGTAATTGAGGGTGTGCTGCACTATTGGAGCGTCAGTAATTGAGGGTGTGCTGCACTATTGGTGTTTCAGTAATTGAGGGTGTGCTGCACTATGGGAGTGTCAGTAATTGAGGGTGTGCTGCACTATTGGAGTGTCAGTAATTGAGGGTGTGCTGCACTATTGGAGCGTCAGTAATTGAGGGTGTGCTGCACTATTGGTGTTTCAGTAATTGAGGGTGTGCTGCACTATGGGAGTGTCAGTAATTGAGGGTGTGCTGCACTATTGGTGTGTCAGTAATTGAGGGTGCGCTGCACTATTGGAGTGTGAGTAATTAAGGGTGTGCTGCACTATTGGAGTGTCAGTAATTGAGGGTGTGCTGCACTATTGGTGTGTCAGTAATTGAGGGTATGCTGCACTACTGGAGTGTCAGTAATTCAGAGTGTGCTGCACTATTGGAGTGTCAGTAATTGAGGGTGTGCTGCACTATTGGAGTGTCAGTAATTGAGGGTGTGCTGCACTATAGGAGCGTCAGTAATTGATGGTGTGCTGCACTATTGGAGTGTCAGTAATTCAGGGTTTGCTGCTCTATTGGAGTGTGAGTAACTGAGGGTGCGCTGCACAATTGGTGTGTCAGTAATTGAGGGTGTGCTGCACTATTGTAATGTCAGTAATTGATGTTGCAATGTACTATTGGAGTGTCAGTAATTGAGGGTGTGCTGCAATATTGGCGTGTCTGTAATTGAGAGTGTGCTACACTATTGGTTTGTCAGTAATTGAGGGTGTGCTGCACTATTGGTGTGTCAGTCATTGAGGGTGTGCTGAACTATTGGAGTGTCAGTAATTGATGTAGTGCTGCACGATTGGAGTGTCAGTAATTGAGTTTGCAATGTACTATTGGAGTGTCAGTAATTGAGGGTGTGCTGCACTATTGGAGTGTCAGTAATTGAGGGTGTGCTGCACTATTGGAGAGTCAGTAATTCATTTTGCAATGTACTATTGGAGTGTCTGTAATTGAGGGTGTGCTGCACGTTTGGAGTGTCAGTAATTGAGTTTGCAATGTAGTATTGGAGTGTCAGTAATTGAGGGTGTGCTGCAATATTGGAGTGTCAGTAATTGAGGGTGTGCTGCTCTATAGGCGTGTCAGTAATGGAGGGTGTGCTGCACTATTGGAATGTCAATAATAGAGGGTGTGCTGCACTATTGGAATGTCAGTAATTGAGGGTGCGCTGCACTATTGTAGCGTCAGTAATTGAGGGTGTGCTGCACTACTGGAGTGTCAGTAATTGAGGTTGTGCTGCACTATTGGAGTGTCAGTAATTGAGGGTGTGCTGCACTATTGGAGTGTCAGTAATTGAGGGTGTTCTGCACTATTGGAGTGTCAGTAATTGAGGGTGTGCTGCACTATTGGAGTGTCAGTAATTGAGGACGTGCTGCACTATTGGAGTGTCAGTAATTGAGGGTGTGCTGCACTACAGGAGTGTCAGTAATTGAGGTTGTGCTGCACTATTGGAGTGTCAGTAATTGAAGGCGTGCTGCACTATTGGAGTGTCAGTAATTGAGGGTGTGCTGCACTACTGGAGTGTCAGTAATTGAGTTTGTCTTGCACTATTGGAGTGTCAGTAATTGAGGGTGTGCTGCACTATTGGAGTGTCAGTAATTGAGGGTGTTCTGCACTATTGCAGTGTCAGTAATTGAGGGTGTGCTGCACTATTGGAGCGTCAGTAATTGAGGGTGTGCTGCACTATTGGTGTTTCAGTAATTGAGGGTGTGCTGCACTATGGGAGTGTCAGTAATTGAGGGTGTGCTGCACTATTGGAGTGTCAGTAATTGAGGGTGTGCTGCACTATTGGAGTTTCACTGATTGAGGATGTGCTGCACTACTGGAGTGTCAGTAATTCAGGGTGTGCTGCACTATTGGAGTGTCAGTAATTGAGGCTGTGCTGCTCTATTGGAGTGTCAGTAATTGAGGGTGCGCTGCACTATTGGAGTGTCAGTAATTGAGGGTGTGCTGCACTATTGGAGTGTCAGTAATTGAGGGTGTGCTGCACTATTGGAGTGTCAGTAATTCAGGGTGTGCTGCACTATTGGAGTGTGAGTAACTGAGGGTGTGCTGCACTATTGGTGTGTCAGTAATTGAGGGTGTGCTGCACTATTGTAATGTCAGTAATTGATGTTGCAATGTACTATTGGAGTGTCAGTAATTGAGGGTGTGCTGCAATATTGGCGTGTCTGTAATTGAGGGTGTTCTACACTATTGGTGTGTCAGTAATTGAGGGTGTGCTGCACTATTGGTGAGTCAGTCATTGAGGGTGTGCTGAACTATTGGAGTGTCAGTAATTGATGTTGTGCTGCACGATTGGAGTGTCAGTAATTGTGTTTGCAATGTACTATTGGAGTGTCAGTAATTGATGGTGTGCTGCACTACTGGAGTGTCAGTAATTGAGGGTGTGCTGCACTATTGGAGTGTCAGTAATTCATTTTGCAATGAACTATTGGAGTGTCTGTAATTGAGGGTGTGCTGCACTATTGGAGTGTCAGTAATTGAGGGTGTGCTGCAATATTGGAGTGTCAGTAATTGAGGGTGTGCTGCACTATTGGAGTGTCAGTAATTGAGGATGTGCTGCACTATTGGATTGTCAGTCTTTGAGCATGTGCTGCAATATTGGAGAGTCAGTAATTGAGGGTGTGCTGCACTATTGGAGTGTCAGTAATTGAGGATGTGCTGCACTATTGGAGTGTCAGTAATTGAGGGTGTGCTGCACTATTGGAGTGTCAGTAACTGATGTTGTGCTGCACTATTGGAGTGTCAGTAATTGAGGGTGTGCTGCACTATTGGAGTGTCAGTAATTGAGGGTGTGCTGCACTATTGGAGTGTCAGTAATTGAGGGTGAGCTGCACTATTGTAGTGTCAGTAATTGAGGGTGTGCTGAACTTTTGGAGTGTAAGTACTTGAGGGTGTGCTGCAATCTTGGTGAGTATGTGATTGAGGGTGTGCTGCACTATTGGAGTATCTGTTATTGAGGGTGTACTGCACTATTGGAGTGTCAGTAATTGAGCGTGTGCTGCACTATTGGAGTGTCAGTAATTCAGGGTGTGCTGCACTACTGGAGTGTCAGTAATTGAGGGTGTGCTGCACTATTGGAGTCTCAGTAATTGAGGGTGTGCTGATCTATTGGAGTGTAAGTATTTGAGGGTTTGCTGCAATCTTGGTGAGTATGTGATTGAGGGTGTGCTGCACTATTGGAGTATCTGTTATTGAGGGTGTACTGAACTATTGGACTGTCAGTAATTGAGCGTGTGCTGCACTACTGGAGTGTCAGTAATTCAGGGTGTGCTGCACTACTGGAGTGTCAGTAATTGAGGGTGTGCTGCAATATTGGAGTGTCAGTAATTCAGTGTGTGCTGCACTACTGGAGTGTCAGTAATTGAGGGTGTGCAGCACTATTGGTGTATCAGTAATTGAGGGTGTGCTACACTATTGGAGTGTCAGTAATTCAGTGTGTGCTGCACTATTGGAGTGTCAGTAATTGAGGGTGTGCTGCACTATAGGAGTGTCAGTAATTGAGGGTGTGCTGCAATATTGGTGTGTCAGTAATTGAGGGTGAGCTGCACTATTGTAGTGTCCGTAAATGAGGGTGTGCTGCACTATTGGAGTGTCAGTAATTGAGGGTGTGCTGCATATTGGAGTGTCAGTAATTGAGTGTGTGCTGCATTATTGGTGTGTCAGTTATTGAGTGTGTGCTGCACTACTGGAGTGTCAGTAATTCAGGGTGTGCTGCACTATTGGAGTGTCAGTAATTGAGGCTGTGCTGCTCTATTGGAGTGTCAGTAATTGAGGGTGTGCTGCACTATTGGAGCGTCAGTAATTGAGGGTGTGCTGCACTATTGGAGTGTCAGTAATTCAGGGTGTGCTGCACTATTGGAGTGTGAGTAACTGAGGGTGTGCTGCACTATTGGTGTGTCAGTAATTGAGGGTGTGCTGCACTATTGTAATGTCAGTAATTGATGTTGCAATGTACTATTGGAGTGTCAGTAATTGAGGGTGTGCTGCAATATTGGCGTGTCTGTAATTGAGGGTGTTCTACACTATTGGTGTGTCAGTAATTGAGGGTGTGCTGCACTATTGGTGAGTCAGTCATTGAGGGTGTGCTGAAATATTGGAGTGTCAGTAATTGATGTTGTGCTGCACGATTGGAGTGTCAGTAATTGTGTTTGCAATGTACTATTGGAGTGTCAGTAATTGATGGTGTGCTGCACTACTGGAGTGTCAGTAATTGAGGGTGTGCTGCACTATTGGAGTGTCAGTAATTCATTTTGCAATGAACTATTGGAGTGTCTGTAATTGAGGGTGTGCTGCACTATTGGAGTGTCAGTAATTGAGGGTGTGCTGCAATATTGGAGTGTCAGTAATTGAGGGTGTGCTGCACTATTGGAGTGTCAGTAATTGAGGGTGTGCTGCACTATTGGATTGTCAGTCTTTGAGCATGTGCTGCAATATTGGAGAGTCAGTAATTGAGGGTGTGCTGCACTATTGGAGTGTCAGTAATTGAGGATGTGCTGCACTATTGGAGTGTCAGTAATTGAGGGTGTGCTGCACTATTGGAGTGTCAGTAACTGATGTTGTGCTGCACTATTGGAGTGTCAGTAATTGAGGGTGTGCTGCACTATTGGAGTGTCAGTAATTGAGGGTGTGCTGCACTATTGGAGTGTCAGTAATTGAGGGTGAGCTGCACTATTGTAGTGTCAGTAATTGAGGGTGTGCTGAACTTTTGGAGTGTAAGTACTTGAGGGTGTGCTGCAATCTTGGTGAGTATGTGATTGAGGGTGTGCTGCACTATTGGAGTATCTGTTATTGAGGGTGTACTGCACTATTGGAGTGTCAGTAATTGAGCGTGTGCTGCACTATTGGAGTGTCAGTAATTCAGGGTGTGCTGCACTACTGGAGTGTCAGTAATTGAGGGTGTGCTGCACTATTGGAGTCTCAGTAATTGAGGGTGTGCTGATCTATTGGAGTGTAAGTATTTGAGGGTTTGCTGCAATCTTGGTGAGTATGTGATTGAGGGTGTGCTGCACTATTGGAGTATCTGTTATTGAGGGTGTACTGAACTATTGGACTGTCAGTAATTGAGCGTGTGCTGCACTACTGGAGTGTCAGTAATTCAGGGTGTGCTGCACTACTGGAGTGTCAGTAATTGAGGGTGTGCTGCAATATTGGAGTGTCAGTAATTCAGTGTGTGCTGCACTACTGGAGTGTCAGTAATTGAGGGTGTGCAGCACTATTGGTGTATCAGTAATTGAGGGTGTGCTACACTATTGGAGTGTCAGTAATTCAGTGTGTGCTGCACTATTGGAGTGTCAGTAATTGAGGGTGTGCTGCACTATAGGAGTGTCAGTAATTGAGGGTGTGCTGCAATATTGGTGTGTCAGTAATTGAGGGTGAGCTGCACTATTGTAGTGTCCGTAAATGAGGGTGTGCTGCACTATTGGAGTGTCAGTAATTGAGGGTGTGCTGCATATTGGAGTGTCAGTAATTGAGTGTGTGCTGCATTATTGGTGTGTCAGTTATTGAGTGTGTGCTGCACTATTGGTGTGTCAGTAATTGAGTGTCTGATGCACTATTGGTGTGTCAGTAATTGAGGGTGTACTGCACTAATGGATTTTCAGTAATTGGGGGTCTGCTGCACTATTGGATTTTCAGTAATTTTGGGTGTGCTGCACTACTGGAGTGTCAGTAATTGAGGGTGTGCTGCAATATTGGAGTGTCAGTAACTGAGGGTGTGCGGTATTTTTGGAGTGTCAGTAATTGAGGGCGTGCTGCATTATTGGAGTGTCAGTAATTGAGGGTGTGCTGCACTTTTGGTGTGACAGTAATTGAGTGTGCGCTGCACTATTGGAGGGTCAGTAATTCAGGGTGTGCTGCACTATTGGAGTGTCAGTAATTGAGGGTGTGCTGTACTATTGGAGTCTCATTAATTGAGGGTGTGCGGCACTTTTGGAGTGTAATTAATTGAGGGGTGCTGCACTATTGGAGTGTCAGTAATTGAGTGTGTGCTGCACTATTGGAGTGTCAGTAATTGAGGGTGTGCTGCACTATTGGAGTGTCAGTAATTGAGGGCGTGCTGCAATATTGGAGTGTCAGTAATTGAGGGAGTGCTGCAATATTGCAGTGTCAGTAATTGAGGGTGTGCTGCACTATTGGAGTGTCAGTAATTGAGGGTGTGCTGCATTATTGGAGTGTCAGTAATTGAGAGTGTGCTGCATTATTGGAGTGTCAGTAATTGAGGGTCTGCTGCACTTTTGGTGTGTACGTATTAAAGGGTGCGCTGCACTATTGGAGTGTCAGTATTTGAGGGTGTACTGCGTCAGTAATTGAGGGTGAGCTGCACTATTGGAGTGTCAGTAATTGAGGGTGTGCTGCACTATTGGATTGTCAGAAATTGAGGGTGAGCTGCACTATTGGAGTGTCAGTAATTGAGGGTGTGCTAGACGTTTGGAGTGTCAGTATTTGAGGGTGTGCTGCACTGCTGGAGTGTCAGTAAGTGAGGGTGAGCTGCACTTTTGGAGTGTCATTAATTGAGGGTGTGCTGCACTATTGGAGTGTCTTTAATTGAGGGTGTGCTGCACTATTGTAGTGTCAGTAATTGAAGATGTGCTGCATTGTTGGAGTGTCAGTAATTGAGGGTGTGCTGCATTATTGGAGTGTCAGTAATTGAGGGTGCGATGCACTATTGGAGTGTCAGTATTTGAGTGTGTGCTGCACTATTGGAGTGTCAGTTATTGAGGGTGAGCTGCACTATTGGAGAGTCAGTAATTGAGGGCGTGCTGCACTATTGGAGTGTCAGAAATTGAGGGTGAGCTGCACTATTGGAGTGTCAGTAATTGAGGGCGTGCTGCACTATTGGAGTGTCAGTATTTGAGGGTGTGCTGCACTATTGGAGTATCAGTAATTGAGGGTGAGCTGCACTATTGGAGTGTCAGTAATTGAGGGTGTGCTACACTTTTGGAGTGTCAGTAATTGAGGGTGTGCTGCACTATTGGAGTGTCAGTAATTGAGGGTGTGCTGCACTTTTGGAGTGTCCGTAATTGAGGGTGTGCTACACTATTGGAGTATGAGTAATTGAGTGTGTGCTGCACTATTGGAGCGTCAGTAATTGAGGGTGAGCTGCACTATTGGAGTGTCAGTAATTGAGGGTGTGCTGCAATATTGGAGTGTCAGTAATTGAGGGTGTGCTACAGTATTGGAGTGTCAGTAATTGAGTTTCTGCTGCAGTATTGGAGTGTCAGTAATTGAGGGGTGCTGCACTATTGGAGTGTCAGTAATTGAGTGTGTGCTGCACTATTGGAGTGTCAGTAATTGAGGGTGTGCTGCACTATTGGAGTGTCAGTAATTGAGGGCGTGCTGCAATATTGGAGTGTCAGTAATTGAGGGAGTGCTGCAATATTGCAGTGTCAGTAATTGAGGGTGTGCTGCACTATTGGAGTGTCAGTAATTGAGGGTGTGCTGCATTATTGGAGTGTCAGTAATTGAGAGTGTGCTGCATTATTGGAGTGTCAGTAATTGAGGGTCTGCTGCACTTTTGGTGTGTACGTATTAAAGGGTGCGCTGCACTATTGGAGTGTCAGTATTTGAGGGTGTACTGCGTCAGTAATTGAGGGTGAGCTGCACTATTGGAGTGTCAGTAATTGAGGGTGTGCTGCACTATTGGATTGTCAGAAATTGAGTGTGAGCTGCACTATTGGAGTGTCAGTAATTGAGGGTGTGCTAGACGTTTGGAGTGTCAGTATTTGAGGGTGTGCTGCACTGCTGGAGTGTCAGTAAGTGAGGGTGAGCTGCACTTTTGGAGTGTCAGTAATTGAGGGTGTGCTGCACTATTGGAGTGTCTTTAATTGAGGGTGTGCTGCACTATTGTAATGTCAGTAATTGAAGATGTGCTGCATTGTTGGAGTGTCAGTAATTGAGGGTGTGCTGCATTATTGGAGTGTCAGTAATTGAGGGTGCGATGCACTATTGGAGTGTCAGTATTTGAGTGTGTGCTGCACTATTGGAGTGTCAGTTATTGAGGGTGAGCTGCACTATTGGAGAGTCAGTAATTGAGGGCGTGCTGCACTATTGGAGTGTCAGAAATTGAGGGTGAGCTGCACTATTGGAGTGTCAGTAATTGAGGGCGTGCTGCACTATTGGAGTGTCAGTATTTGAGGGTGTGCTGCACTATTGGAGTATCAGTAATTGAGGGTGAGCTGCACTATTGGAGTGTCAGTAATTGAGGGTGTGCTACACTTTTGGAGTGTCAGTAATTGAGGGTGTGCTGCACTATTGGAGTGTCAGTAATTGAGGGTGTGCTGCACTTTTGGAGTGTCCGTAATTGAGGGTGTGCTACACTATTGGAGTATCAGTAATTGAGTGTGTGCTGCACTATTGGAGCGTCAGTAATTGAGGGTGAGCTGCACTATTGGAGTGTCAGTAATTGAGGGTGTGCTGCAATATTGGAGTGTCAGTAATTGAGGGTGTGCTACAGTATTGGAGTGTCAGTAATTGAGTTTCTGCTGCAGTATTGGAGTGTCAGTAATTGAGGGTGTGCTGCACTAGTGGAGTGACAGTACTTGAGGGTATGCTACACTATTGGAGTGTCAGTAATTGAGTGTGGGCTGCACTATTGGAGTGTCAGTAATTGAGGGTGTGCTGCACTATTGGAGTGTCCGTTATTGAGGGTGTGCTGCACTATTGGAGTGTCAGTAATTGAGGGTGGGCTGCACTATTGGAGTGTCCGTAATTGAGGGTGTGCTGCATTATTGGAGTGTCAGTAATTGAGGGTGTGTTGCACTATTGGAGTGTCAGTAATTGAGGGTGTGCTGCACTGTTGGAGTGTCAGTAATTGACGGTGTGCTGCATTGTTGGAGTGTCAGTAATTGAGTGGGTGCTACACTATTGCAGTGTCAGTAATTGAGGGTGTGCTGCACTACTGGAGTGTCAGTAATTGAGGGTGTGCTGCACTATTGGAGCGTCAGTATTTGAGGGTGTGCTGCAATATTGGAGTGTCAGTAATTGAGGGTGTGCTACACTTTTGGAGTGTCAGTAATTGAGGGTGTACTGCACTAATGGAGTGTCGGTAATTGGGGGTGTGCTGCACTATTGGAGTGTCAGTAATTGAGGGTGTGCTGCAATGTTGGAGAGTCAGTAATTGAGGGTGTGCTGCAATGTTGGAGAGTCAGTAATTGAGGGTGTGCTGCAGTATTGGAGTGTCAGTAATTGAGGGTGTGCTGCATTATTGGAGTGCCAGTAATAAAGTGTGTGCTGCACTATTGGTGTGACAGTAATTGAGTGTGCGCTGCACTATTGGAGTGTCAGTAATTGCGGGTGTGCTGCACTATTGGAGTCTCAGTAATTGAGGGTGTGCGGCACTATTGGAGTGTAATTAATTGAGGGGTGCTGCACTATTTGAGTGTCAGTAATTGAGGGTGTGCTGCACAATTGGAGTGTCAGTAATTGATGGTGTGCTGCACTATTGGTGTGTCAGTAATTGAGGGTGTGCTGCACTATTGGAGTGTCAGTAATTGAGGGTGTGCTGCAATATTGGAGTGTCAGTAATTGAGGGTGAACTGCAATATTGCAGTGTCAGTAATTGAGGGTGTGCTGCATATTGCAGTGTCAGTAATTGAGGGTGCGCTGCACTATTGGAGTGTCAGTAATTGAGGGTGCGCTGCACTATTGGAGTGTCAGTAATTGAGGGTGTGCTGCAATATTGGAGTGTCAGTAATTGAGGGTGCGCTGTACTATTGGAGAGTCAGTAATTGAGGGTGTGCTGCAATATTGGAGTTTCAGTAATTCAGGGTGTGCTGCACTACTGGAGTGTCAGTAATTGAGGGTGTGCTGCACTATTGGAGTCTCAGTAATTGAGGGTGTGCTGATCTATTGGAGTGTAAGTATTTGAGGGTATGCTGCAATCGTGGTGAGTATGTGATTGAGGGTGTGCTGCACTATTGGAGTATCTGTTATTGAGGGTGTACTGAACTATTGGAGTGTCAGTAATTGAACGTGTGCTGCACTAATGGAGTGTCAGTAATTCAGGGTGTGCTGCACTACTGGAGTGTCAGTAATTGAGGGTGTGCTGCAATATTGGAGTGTCAGTAATTCAGTGATTGCTGCACTACTGGAGTGTCAGTAATTGAGGGTGTGCAGCACTATTGGTGTATCAGTAATTGAGGGTGTGCTACACTATTGGAGTGTCAGTAATTCAGTGTGTGCTGCACTATTGGAGTGTCAGTAATTGAGGGTGTGCTGCACTATTGGAGTGTCAGTAATTGAGGGTGTGCTGCAATATTGGTGTGTCAGTAATTGAGGGTGAGCTGCACTATTGTAGTGTCCGTAAATGAGGGTGTGCTGCACTATTGGAGTGTCAGTAATTGAGGGTGTGCTGCATATTGGAGTGTCAGTAATTGAGTGTGTGCTGCATTATTGGTGTGTCAGTTATTGAGTGGGTGCTGCACTATTGGTGTGTTAGTAATTGAGTGTCTGATGCACTATTGGTGTGTCAGTAATTGAGGGTGTACTGCACTAATGGATTGTCAGTAATTGGGGGTCTGCTGCACTATTGGATTTTCAGTAATTTTGGGTGTGCTGCACTACTGGAGTGTCAGTAATTGAGGGTGTGCTGCAATATTGGAGTGTCAGTAACTGAGGGTGTGCGGTAATTTTGGAGTGTCAGTAATTGAGGGTGTGCAGCATTATTGGAGTGTCAGTAATTGAGGGTGTGCTGCACTTTTGGTGTGACAGTAATTGAGTGTGCGCTGCACTATTGGAGGGTCAGTAATTCAGGGTGTGCTGCACTATTGGAGTGTCAGTAATTGAGGGTGTGCTGTACTATTGGAGTCTCATTAATTGAGGGTGTGCGGCACTTTTGGAGTGTAATTAATTGAGGGATGCTGCACTATTGGAGTGTCAGTAATTGAGTGTGTGCTGCACTATTGTAGTGTCAGTAATTGAGGGTGTGCTGCACTATTGGAGTGTCAGTAATTGAGGGTGTGCTGCAATATTGGAGTGTCAGTAATTGAGGGAGTGCTGCAATATTGCAGTGTCAGTAATTGAGTGTGTGCTGCACTATTGGAGTGTCAGTAATTGAGGGTGTGCTGCATTATTGGAGTGTCAGTAATTGAGAGTGTGCTGCATTATTGGAGTGTCAGTAATTGAGGGTCTGCTGCACTTTTGGTGTGTACGTATTAAAGTGTGCGCTGCACTATTGGAGTGTCAGTATTTGAGGGTGTACTGCGTCAGTAATTGAGGGTGAGCTGCACTATTGGAGTGTCAGTAATTGAGGGTGTGCTGACTATTGGAGTGTCAGAAATTGAGGGTGAGCTGCACTATTGGAGTGTCAGTAATTGAGGGTGTGCTAGACGTTTGGAGTGTCAGTATTTGAGGGTGTGCTGCACTACTGGAGTGTCAGTAAGTGAGGGTGAGCTGCACTTTTGGAGTGTCAGTAATTGAGGGTGTGCTGCACTATTGGAGTGTCTGTAATTGAGGGTGTGCTGCACTATTGTAGTGTCAGTAATTGAAGATGTGCTGCATTGTTGGAGTGTCAGTAATTGAGGGTGTGCTGCATTATTGGAGTGTCAGTAATTGAGGGTGCGATGCACTATTGGAGTGTCAGTATTTGAGTGTGTGCTGCACTATTGGAGTGTCAGTAATTGAGGGTGAGCTGCACTATTGGAGAGTCAGTAATTGAGGGCGTGCTGCACTATTGGAGTGTCAGAAATTGAGGGTGAGCTGCACTATTGGAGTGTCAGTAATTGAGGGCGTGCTGCACTATTGGAGTGTCAGTATTTGAGGGTGTGCTGCACTATTGGAGTATCAGTAATTGAGGGTGAGCTGCACTATTGGAGTGTCAGTAATTGAGGGTGTGCTACACTTTTGGAGTGTCAGTAATTGAGGGTGTGCTGCACTATTGGAGTGTCAGTAATTGAGGGTGTGCTGCACTATTGGAGTATCCGTAATTGAGGGTGTGCTACACTATTGGAGTATCAGTAATTGAGTGTGTGCTGCACTATTGGAGCGTCAGTAATTGAGGGTGAGCTGCACTATTGGAGTGTCAGTAATTGAGGGTGTGCTGCAATATTGGAGTGTCAGTAATTGAGGGTGTGCTACAGTATTGGAGTGTCAGTAATTGAGTTTCTGCTGCAGTATTGGAGTGTCAGTAATTGAGGGTGTGCTGCACTAGTGGAGTGACAGTACTTGAGGGTATGCTACACTATTGGAGTGTCAGTAATTGAGTGTGGGCTGCACTATTGGAGTGTCAGTAATTGAGGGTGTGCTGCACTATTGGAGTGTCCGTTATTGAGGGTGTGCTGCACTATTGGAGTGTCAGTAATTGAGGGTGTGCTGCACTATTGAAGTGTCCGTAATTGAGGGTGTGCTGCATTATTGGAGTGTCAGTAATTGAGGGTGTGTTGCACTATTGGAGTGTCAGTAATTGAGGGTGTGCTGCACTGTTGGAGTGTCAGTAATTGAGGGTGCGCTGCATTGTTGGAGTGTCAGTAATTGAGTGGGTGCTACACTATTGCAGTGTCAGTAATTGAGGGTGTGCTGCACTATTGGAGTGTCAGTTATTGAGGGTGTGCTGCACTATTGGAGTGTCAGTATTTGAGGGTGTGCTGCAATATTGGAGTGTCAGTAATTGAGGGTGTGCTACACTTTTGGAGTGTCAGTAATTGAGGGTGTACTGCACTAATGGGTGTCGCTAATTGGAGGTGTGCTGCACTATTGGAGTGTCAGTAATTGAGGGTGTGCTGCAATGTTGGAGAGTCAGTAATTGAGGGTGTGCTGCAATGTTGGAGAGTCAGTAATTGAGGGTGTGCTGCAGTATTGGAGTGTCAGTAATTGAGGGTGTGCTGCATTATTGGAGTGCCAGTAATAAAGTGTGTGCTGCACTATTGGTGTGACAGTAATTGAGTGTGCGCTGCACTATTGGAGTGTCAGTAATTGCGGGTGTGCTGCACTATTGGAGTCTCAGTAATTGAGGGTGTGCGGCACTATTGGAGTGTAATTAATTGAGGGGTGCTGCACTATTTGAGTGTCAGTAATTGAGGGTGTGCTGCACAATTGGAGTGTCAGTAATTGATGGTGTGCTGCACTATTGGTGTGTCAGTAATTGAGGGTGTGCTGCACTATTGGAGTGTCAGTAATTGAGGGTGTGCTGCAATATTGGAGTGTCAGTAATTGAGGGTGAACTGCAATATTGCAGTGTCAGTAATTGAGGGTGTGCTGCATATTGCAGTGTCAGTAATTGAGGGTGCGCTGCACTATTGGAGTGTCAGTAATTGAGGGTGCGCTGCACTATTGGAGAGTCAGTATTTGAGGGTGTGCTGCAATATTGGAGTGTCAGTAATTGAGGGTGCGCTGTACTATTGGAGAGTCAGTAATTGAGGGTGTGCTGCAATATTGGAGTGTCAGTAATTGAGGGTGCGCTGCACTATTGGAGTGTCAGTAATTGAGGGTGTGCTGCACTATTGGAGTGTCAGTAATTGAGTGTGTGCTGCACTATTGGAGTGTCAGTAATTGATGCTGCGCTGCACTATTGGAGTGTCAGTAATTGAGGGTGCGCTGCATTATTGGAGTGTCAGTAATTGATGTTGCGCTGCATTATTGGAGGGTCAGTAATTGAGGGTGTGCTGCATTATTGGTGTGTCCGTATTAAAGGGTGCGCTGCACTATTGGAGTGTCAGTATTTGAGGGTGTGCTGCACTATTGGAGTGTCAGTATTTGAGGGGTGCTGCACTATTGGAGTGTCAGTATTTGAGGGCATGCTGCACTATTGGAGTGTCAGTAATTGAGTTTGTGCTGCACTATTGGTGTGTCAGAAATTGAGCGTGAGCTGCACTATTGGAGTGTCAGTAATTGAGGGTGTGCTACACTTTTGGAGTGTCAGTATTTGAGGGTGTGCTGCACTATTGGAGTGTAATTAATTGAGGGATGCTGCACTATTTGAGTGTCAGTAATTGAGGGTGTGCTGCACTATTGGAGTGTCAGTAATTGATGGTGTGCTGCACTATTGGTGTGTCAGTAATTGAGGGTGTGCTGCACTATTGGAGTGTCAGTAATTGAGGGTGTGCTGCAATATTGGACTGACAGTAATTGAGGGTGAACTGCAATATTGCAGTGTCAGTAATTGAGGGTGTGCTGCATATTGCAGTGTCAGTAATTGAGGGTGCGCTGCACTATTGGAGTGTCAGTAATTGAGGGTGTGCTGTACTATTGGAGTGTCAGTAATTGAGTGTGTGCTGAACTATTGCAGAGTCAGAAATTGAGGGTGTGCTGCAATATTGGAGTGTCAGTAATTGAGGGTGCGCTGCACTATTGGAGGTTCAGTAATTGAGGGTGTGCTGCAGTATTGGAGTGTCAGTAATTGAGGGTGTGCTGCACTATTGGAGTGTCAGTAATTGAGTGTGTGCTGCACTATTGGAGAGTCAGTAATTGAGGGTGTGCTGCACTATTGGAGTGTCAGTAATTGAGTGTGTGCTACAGTATTGGAGTGTCAGTAATTGATGGTGCGCTGCATTATTGGAGTGTCAGTATTTGAGGGTGTGCAGCACTATTGGAGTGTCAGTATTTGAGGGGTGCTGCCCTATTGGAGTGTCAGTATTTGAGGGCATGCTGCACTATTGGAGTGTCAGTAATAGAGGGTGCGCTGCACTATTGGAGTGTCAGTAATTGAGGGTGCGCTGCACTATTGGAGAGTCAGTATTTGAGGGTGTGCTGCAATATTGGAGTGTCAGTAATTGAGGGTGCGCTGTACTATTGGAGAGTCAGTAATTGAGGGTGTGCTGCAATATTGGAGTGTCAGTAATTGAGGGTGCGCTGCACTATTGGAGTGTCAGTAATTGAGGGTGTGCTGCACTATTGGAGTGTCAGTAATTGAGTGTGTGCTGCACTATTGGAGTGTCAGTAATTGATGCTGCGCTGCACTATTGGAGTGTCAGTAATTGAGGGTGCGCTGCATTATTGGAGTGTCAGTAATTGATGTTGCGCTGCATTATTGGAGGGTCAGTAATTGAGGGTGTGCTGCATTATTGGTGTGTCCGTATTAAAGGGTGCCCGGCACTATTGGAGTGTCAGTATTTGAGGGTGTGCTGCACTATTGGAGTGTCAGTATTTGAGGGGTGCTGCACTATTGGAGTGTCAGTATTTGAGGGCATGCTGCACTATTGGAGTGTCAGTAATTGAGTTTGTGCTGCACTATTGGTGTGTCAGAAATTGAGCGTGAGCTGCACTATTGGAGTGTCAGTAATTGAGGGTGTGCTACACTTTTGGAGTGTCAGTATTTGAGGGTGTGCTGCACTATTGGAGTGTAATTAATTGAGGGATGCTGCACTATTTGAGTGTCAGTAATTGAGGGTGTGCTGCACTATTGGAGTGTCAGTAATTGATGGTGTGCTGCACTATTGGTGTGTCAGTAATTGAGGGTGTGCTGCACTATTGGAGTGTCAGTAATTGAGGGTGTGCTGCAATATTGGACTGACAGTAATTGAGGGTGAACTGCAATATTGCAGTGTCAGTAATTGAGGGTGTGCTGCATATTGCAGTGTCAGTAATTGAGGGTGCGCTGCACTATTGGAGTGTCAGTAATTGAGGGTGTGCTGTACTATTGGAGTGTCAGTAATTGAGTGTGTGCTGAACTATTGCAGAGTCAGAAATTGAGGGTGTGCTGCAATATTGGAGTGTCAGTAATTGAGGGTGCGCTGCACTATTGGAGGTTCAGTAATTGAGGGTGTGCTGCAGTATTGGAGTGTCAGTAATTGAGGGTGTGCTGCACTATTGGAGTGTCAGTAATTGAGTGTGTGCTGCACTATTGGAGAGTCAGTAATTGAGGGTGTGCTGCACTATTGGAGTGTCAGTAATTGAGTGTGTGCTACAGTATTGGAGTGTCAGTAATTGATGGTGCGCTGCATTATTGGAGTGTCAGTATTTGAGGGTGTGCAGCACTATTGGAGTGTCAGTATTTGAGGGGTGCTGCCCTATTGGAGTGTCAGTATTTGAGGGCATGCTGCACTATTGGAGTGTCAGTAATAGAGGGTGAGCTGCACTATTGGAGTGTCAGTAATTGAGGGTGTGCTGCACTATTGGTGTGTCAGAAATTGAGTGTGAGTTGCACTATTGGAGTGTCAGTAATTAAGGGTGTGCTACACTTTTGGAGTGTCAGTATTTGAGGGTATGCTGCAATCTTGGTGAGTATGTGATTGAGGGTGTGCTGCACTATTGGAGTGTCAGTAATTGAGGGTGTGCTGCACTAATGTAGTGTCAGTAATTGAGGATGAGCTGCACTGTTGGAGTGTCAGTAATTCAGGGTGTGCTGCACTATTGGAGTGTCAGTATTTGAGGGTGTGCTGCGTCAGTAAATGAGGGTGAGCTGCACTATTGGAGTATCAGTGATTGAGGGGGCGCTGCACTATTGGAGTGTCAGTATTTGAGGGCGTGCTGCACTATTGGAGTGTCAGTATTTGAGGGTGAGCTGCACTATTGGAGTGTCAGTAATTGACGGTGTGCTGCACTATTGGAGTGTCAGTAAATGAGGGTGTGCTGCACTAATGGTGTGTCAGTAATCGAGTGTGTGCTGCAGTATTGGAGTGTCAATAGTTGAGGGTGTGCTGCACTAGTGGAGTGACAGTACTTGAGGGTGTTCTACACTATTGGAGTGTCAGTAATTGAGTGTGTGCTGCACTATTGGAGTGTCAGTAATTGAGGGTGTGCTACACTATTGGAGTTTCCGTAATTGAGGGTTTCTTGCACTATTGGAATGTCAGTAATTGAGGGTGTGCTACACTATTGGAGTGTCAGTAATTGAGGGTGTGCTGCACTATTGGAGTGTCAGTAATTGAGGGTGTGCTGCACTATTGGAGTGTCAGTAATTGAGGGTGTGCTGCTATATTGGAGTGTCAGTAATTGAGGGTGTGCTGCACTTTTGGAGTGTCAGTAATTGAGGGTGTGCTGCACTATTGGAGTGTCAGTAATTGAGGGTGTGCTCACTATTGAAGTGTCAGTAATTGAGGGTGTGCTGCACTATTGGAGTGTCAGTAATTCAGGGTGTGCTGCACTACTGGAGTGTCAGTAATTGAGGGTGTGCAGCATTATTGGTGTGTCAGTAATTGAGGGTGTGCTACACTATTGGAATGTCAGTAATTGAGTGTGTGCTGCACTATTGGAGTGTCAGTAATTGAGGATGTGCTGCACTATTGGAGTGTCAGTAATTGAGGGTGTGCTGCTATATTGGTGTGTCAGTAATTGAGGGTGAGCTGCACTATTGTAGTGTTCGTAATTGAGGGTGTGCTGCCTATTGGAGTGTCAGTAATTGAGGTTGTGCCGCATATTGGAGTGTCAGTAATTGAGGGTGCGCTCCACTATTGGATTGTCAGTAATTGAGTGTGTGATGCACTAATGGAGTGTCAGTAATTGGGGGTGTTCTGCACTATTCGATTGTCAGTAATTTTGGGTGTGCTGCACAATTGGAGTGTCAGTTATTGAGGGTGTGCTGCAATATTAGAGTGTCAGTAATTGAGGGTGTGCGGCAATATTGGAGTGTCAGTAATTGAGGCTGTGCTGCATTATTGGAGTGTCAGTAATTGAGGGTTTGCTGCACTATTGGTGTGACAGTAATTGAGTGTGCGCTGCACTATTGGAGTGTCAGTAATTGACGGTGTGCTGCACTATTGGAGTGTCATTAAATGAGGGTGTGCTACACTAATGGTGTGTCAGTAATCGAGTGTGTGCTGCAGTATTGGAGTGTCAAAAATTGAGGGTGTGCTGCACTAGTGGAGTGACAGTACTTGAGAGTGTTCTACACTATTGGAGTGTCAGTAATTGAGTGTGTGCTGCACTATTGGAGTGTCAGTAATTGAGGGTGTGCTGCACTATTGGAGTTTCCGTAATTGAGGGTTTGTTGCACTATTGGAATGTCAGTAATTGAGGGTGTGCTACACTATTGGAGTGTCAGTAATTGAGTGTGTGCTGCACTATTGGAGTGTCAGTAATTGAGGGTGTGCTGCACTATTGGAGTGTCAGTAATTGAGGGTGTGCTGCTATATTGGAGTGTCAGTAATTGAGGGTGTGCTGCACTTTTGGATTGTCAGTTATTGAGAGTGTGCTGTACTATTGGAGTGTCAGTAATTGAGGGTGTGCTGCAATAGTGGAGTGTCAGTAATTGAGGGTGTGCAGCATTATTGGTGTGTCAGTAATTGTGTGTGTGCTACACTATTGGAGTCTCAGTAATTGAGTGTGTGCTGCACTATTGGAGTGTCAGTAATTGAGGATGTGCTGCACAATTGGAGTGTCAGTAATTGAGGGTGTGCTCACTATTGGAGTGTCAGTAATTGAGGGTGTGCTGCACTATTGGAGTGTCAGTAATTCAGGGTGTGCTGCACTACTGGAGTGTCAGTAATTGAGGGTGTGCAGCATTATTGCTGTGTCAGTAATTGTGTGTGTGCTACACTATTGGAGTGTCAGTAATTGAGTGTGTGCTGCACTATTGGAGTGTCAGTAATTGAGGATGTGCTGCACTATTGGAGTGTCAGTAATTGAGGGTGAGCTGCACTATTGTAGTGTTCGTAATTGAGGGTGTGCTGCACTATTGGAGTGTCAGTAATTGAGGTTGTGCTGCATATTGGAGTGTCAGTAATTGAGAGTGTGCTGCACTATTGGTGTGTCAGTAATTGAGGTTGGACTGCACTATAGGTGTGTCAGTAATTGAGTGTGTGATGCACTAATTGAGTGTCAGTAATTGGGGGTGTGCTGCACTATTGGATTGTGATTAATTTTGGGTTTGCTGCACAATTGGAGTGTCAGTAATTGAGGGTGTGCTGCACTATTGGAGTGTCAGTAATTGTGGCTGTGCTGCATTATTGGAGTGTCAGTAATTGAGTGTGTGCTGCAATATTGGAGTGTCAGTAATTGAGGGTGTGCTGCAATATTGGAGTGTCAGTAATTGAGGCTGTGCTGCATTATTGGAGTGTCAGTAATTGAGGGTTTGCTGCACTATTGGTGTGACAGTAATTGAGTGTTCGCTGCACTATTGGAGGGTCATTAATTGATGGAGTGCTGCACTATTGGAGTGTCAGTAATTGAGGGTGTGCTGCACTATTGGAGTCTCAGTAATTGAGGGTGTGCGGCACTATTGGATGTCAGTAATTTAGGGTGTGCTGCACTATTGGTGTGTCAGTAATTGAGTGTGTGCTGCTCAATTGGAGTTTCAGTAATTGATGGTTTGCTGCACTATTGGAGTGTCAGTATTTGAGGGTGTGCTGCACTATTGGAGTGTCAGTATTTGAGGGGTGCTGCACTATTGGAGTGTCAGTATTTGAGGGCATGCTGCACTATTGGAGTGTCAGTAATTGAGGGTGAGCTGCACTATTGTAGTGTCAGTAATTGAGAATGAGCTGCACTGTTGGAGTGTCAGTAATTGAGGGTGTGCTGCACTATTGGAGTGTCAGTATTTGAGGGTGTGCTGCGTCAGTAAATGAGGGTGAGCTGCACTATTGGAGTATCAGTAATTGAGGGGGCGTTGCACTATTGGAGTGTCAGTATTGAGGGGGCGCTGCACTATTGGAGTGTCAGAATTTGAGTGCGTGCTGCACTATTGGAGTGTCAGTATTTGAGGGTGAGCTGCACTATTGGAGTGTCAGTAATTGACGGTGTGCTGCACTATTGGAGTGTCAGAAATTGAGGGTGAGCTGCACTATTGGAGCGACAGTAATTGAGGGTGTGCTGCAAAAATGAGTGTCAGTAATTGAGGGTGTGCTGCAATATTGGAGTGTCAGTAAATGAGGGTGTGCTACACTATTGGAGTGTCAGTAATCGAGTGTGTGCTGCAGTATTGGACTGTCAGTAATTGAGGGTGTGCTGCACTAGTGGAGTGACAGTACTTGAGGGTGTTCTACACTATTGGAGTGTCAGTAATTGAGTGTGTGCTGCACTATTGGAGTGTCAGTAATTGAGGGTGTGCTACACTATTGGAGTGTCAGTAATTGAGGGTGTGCTGCACTATTGGAGTTTCCGTAATTGAGGGTGTGCTGCACTATTGGAGTGTCAGTAATTGAGGGTGTGTTGCACTATTGGAATGTCAGTAATTGAGGGTGTGCTGCACTATTGGAGTGTCAGTAATTGAGGGTGTGCTGCACTATTGGAGTGTCAGTAATTGAGGGTGTGCTGCTATACTGGAGTGTCAGTAATTGAGGGTGTGCTACACTTTTGGAGTGTCA
Organism: Isurus oxyrinchus; assembly: GCA_026770705.1. Taxonomy (NCBI): domain Eukaryota; kingdom Metazoa; phylum Chordata; class Chondrichthyes; order Lamniformes; family Lamnidae; genus Isurus; species Isurus oxyrinchus. The sequence goes on from JANJGN010000068.1 coordinate 473,529, forward strand.
GTAATTGAGGGTGTGCTGCACTATTGGAGTGTCAGTAATTGAGGGTGTGCTGCACTATTGGAGTGTCAGTAATTCAGGGTGTGCTGCACTACTGGAGTGTCAGTAATTGAGGGTGTGCAGCATTATTGGTGTGTCAGTAATTGAGGGTGTGCTACACTATTGGAGTGTCAGTAATTGAGTGTGTGCTGCACTATTGGAGTGTCAGTAATTGAGGATGTGCTGCACTATTGGAGTGTCAGTAATTGAGGGTGTGCTGCTATATTGGTGTGTCAGTAATTGAGGGTGAGCTGCACTATTGTAGTGTTCGTAATTGAGGGTGTGCTGCCTATTGGAGTGTCAGTAATTGAGGTTGTGCCGCATATTGGAGTGTCAGTAATTGAGGGTGTGCTGCACTAATGGAGTGTCAGTAATTGGGGTTGTTCTGCACTATTGGATTGTCAGTAATTTTGGGTGTGCTGCACAATTGGAGTGTCAGTTATTGAGGGTGTGCTGCAATATTGGAGTGTCAGTAATTGAGTATGTGCTGCTCAAATGGAGTTTCAGTTATTGATGGTTTGCTGCACTATTGGAGTGTCAGTAATTGAGGGTGTGCTGCACTATTGGAGTGTCAGTAATTGAGGGTGTGCTGCTCTATTGGAGTGTCAGTAATTGAGGGTGTGCTGCACTATTGGAGTGTCAGTAATTGAAGGTTTGCTGCAATATTGGAGTGTCAGTAATTGAGGGTGTGCTGCAATATTGGAGTGAGTAATTGTGGGTGTGCTGCAATATTGGAGTGTCAGTAATTCAGGGAGATCTGCACTATTGGAGTGTCAGTAATTGAGTGTGTGCTGCACTATTGGAGTGTCAGTAATTGAGGGTGTGCTGCAATATTGGAGTGTCAGTAATTGAGGGTGAACTGCAATATTGCAGACTCAGTAATTGAGGGTGTGCTGCATTTTGCAGTGTCAGTAAATGAGGGAGTGCTGCACTATTGGAGTGTCAGTAATTGAGTGTTTGCTGCACTATTGGTGTGTCAGTAATTGAGGGTGTGCTACACTATTGGAGTGTCAGTAATTGAGGGTGTTCTACACTATTGGAGTGTCAGTAATTGAGGGTGTGCTGCACTATTGGAGTGTCTGTAATTGAGGGTGTGCTGCACTATTGGTGTGTAACTAATTGAGGGTGTGCTGCACTATTGGAGTATCTGTAATTGAGGATGTGCTGCAAACTTGGTGAGCATGAGATTGAGGGTGTGCAGCACTATTGGAGTGTCAGTATTTGAGGGTGAGCTGCACTATTGGAGTGTCAGTAATTGACGGTGTACTGTACTATTGGTGTGACGGAAATTGAGGGTGAGCTGCACTATTGGAGCGTCAGTAATTGAGGGTGTGCTGCAATATTGGAGTGTCAGTAATTGAGGGTGTGCTGCACTAGTGGAGTGACAGTACTTGAGGGTGTTCTACACTATTGGAGTGTCAGTAATTGAGTGTGTGCTGCACTTTTGGAGTGTCAGTAATTGAGGGTGTGCTGCACTATTGGAGTTTCCGTAATTGAGGGTGTGCTGCACTATTGGAGTGTCAGTAATTGAGGGTGTGTTGCACTATTGGAATGTCAGTAATTGAGGGTGTGCTACACTATTGGAGTGTCAGTAATTGAGGGTGTGCTGCACTATTGGAGTGTCAGTAATTGAGGGTGTGCTGCACTATTGGAGTGTCAGTAATTGAGGGTGTGCTGCACTATTGGAGTGTCAGTAATTGAGGATGTGCTGCTATATTGGAGTGTCAGTAATTGAGGGTGTGCTACACTTTTGGAGTGTCAGTAATTGAGGGTGTGCTGCACTATTGGAGTGTCAGTAATTGAGGGTGTGCTGCACTATTGGAGTCTCAGTAATTGAGGGTGTGCGGCACTATTGGATGTCAGTAATTTAGGGTGTGCTGCACTATTGGTGTGTCAGTAATTGAGTGTGTGCTGCTCAATTGGAGTTTCAGTAATTGATGGTTTGCTGCACTATTGGAGTGTCAGTATTTGAGGGTGTGCTGCACTATTGGAGTGTCAGTATTTGAGGGGTGCTGCACTATTGGAGTGTCAGTATTTGAGGGCATGCTGCACTATTGGAGTGTCAGTAATTGAGGGTGAGCTGCACTATTGTAGTGTCAGTAATTGAGAATGAGCTGCACTGTTGGAGTGTCAGTAATTGAGGGTGTGCTGCACTATTGGAGTGTCAGTATTTGAGGGTGTGCTGCGTCAGTAAATGAGGGTGAGCTGCACTATTGGAGTATCAGTAATTGAGGGGGCGTTGCACTATTGGAGTGTCAGTATTGAGGGGGCGCTGCACTATTGGAGTGTCAGAATTTGAGGGCGTGCTGCACTATTGGAGTGTCAGTATTTGAGGGTGAGCTGCACTATTGGAGTGTCAGTAATTGACGGTGTGCTGCACTATTGGAGTGTCAGAAATTGAGGGTGAGCTGCACTATTGGAGCGACAGTAATTGAGGGTGTGCTGCAAAAATGAGTGTCAGTAATTGAGGGTGTGCTGCAATATTGGAGTGTCAGTAAATGAGGGTGTGCTACACTATTGGAGTGTCAGTAATCGAGTGTGTGCTGCAGTATTGGACTGTCAGTAATTGAGGGTGTGCTGCACTAGTGGAGTGACAGTACTTGAGGGTGTTCTACACTATTGGAGTGTCAGTAATTGAGTGTGTGCTGCACTATTGGAGTGTCAGTAATTGAGGGTGTGCTACACTATTGGAGTGTCAGTAATTGAGGGTGTGCTGCACTATTGGAGTTTCCGTAATTGAGGGTGTGCTGCACTATTGGAGTGTCAGTAATTGAGGGTGTGTTGCACTATTGGAATGTCAGTAATTGAGGGTGTGCTACACTATTGGAGTGTCAGTAATTGAGGGTGTGCTGCACTATTGGAGTGTCAGTAATTGAGGGTGTGCTGCACTATTGGAGTGTCAGTAATTGAGGGTGTGCTGCACTATTGGAGTGTCAGTAATTGAGGGTGTGCTGCTATACTGGAGTGTCAGTAATTGAGGGTGTGCTACACTTTTGGAGTGTCAGTAATTGAGGGTGTGCTGCACTATTGGAGTGTCAGTAATTGAGGGTGTGCTGCACTATTGGAGTGTCAGTAATTCAGGGTGTGCTGCACTACTGGAGTGTCAGTAATTGAGGGTGTGCAGCATTATTGGTGTGTCAGTAATTGAGGGTGTGCTACACTATTGGAGTGTCAGTAATTGAGTGTGTGCTGCACTATTGGAGTGTCAGTAATTGAGGATGTGCTGCACTATTGGAGTGTCAGTAATTGAGGGTGTGCTGCTATATTGGTGTGTCAGTAATTGAGGGTGAGCTGCACTATTGTAGTGTTCGTAATTGAGGGTGTGCTGCCTATTGGAGTGTCAGTAATTGAGGTTGTGCCGCATATTGGAGTGCCAGTAATTGAGGGTGTGCTGCACTAATGGAGTGTCAGTAATTGGGGTTGTTCTGCACTATTGGATTGTCAGTAATTTTGGGTGTGCTGCACAATTGGAGTATCAGTTATTGAGGGTGTGCTGCAATATTGGAGTGTCAGTAATTGAGTATGTGCTGCTCAATTGGAGTTTCAGTTATTGATGGTTTGCTGCACTATTGGAGTGTCAGTAATTGAGGGTGTGCTGCACTATTGGAGTGTCAGTAATTGAGGGTGTGCTGCTCTATTGGAGTGTCAGTAATTGAGGGTGTGCTGCACTATTGGAGTGTCAGTAATTGAAGGTTTGCTGCAATATTGGAGTGTCAGTAATTGAGGGTGTGCTGCAATATTGGAGTGAGTAATTGTGGGTGTGCTGCAATATTGGAGTGTCAGTAATTCAGGGAGATCTGCACTATTGGAGTGTCAGTAATTGAGTGTGTGCTGCACTATTGGAGTGTCAGTAATTGAGGGTGTGCTGCAATATTGGAGTGTCAGTAATTGAGGGTGAACTGCAATATTGCAGACTCAGTAATTGAGGGTGTGCTGCATTTTGCAGTGTCAGTAAATGAGGGAGTGCTGCACTATTGGAGTGTCAGTAATTGAGTGTTTGCTGCACTATTGGTGTGTCAGTAATTGAGGGTGTGCTACACTATTGGAGTGTCAGTAATTGAGGGTGTTCTACACTATTGGAGTGTCAGTAATTGAGGGTGTGCTGCACTATTGGAGTGTCTGTAATTGAGGGTGTGCTGCACTATTGGTGTGTAACTAATTGAGGGTGTGCTGCACTATTGGAGTATCTGTAATTGAGGATGTGCTGCAAACTTGGTGAGCATGAGATTGAGGGTGTGCAGCACTATTGGAGTGTCAGTATTTGAGGGTGAGCTGCACTATTGGAGTGTCAGTAATTGACGGTGTACTGTACTATTGGTGTGACGGAAATTGAGGGTGAGCTGCACTATTGGAGCGTCAGTAATTGAGGGTGTGCTGCAATATTGGAGTGTCAGTAATTGAGGGTGTGCTGCACTAGTGGAGTGACAGTACTTGAGGGTGTTCTACACTATTGGAGTGTCAGTAATTGAGTGTGTGCTGCACTTTTGGAGTGTCAGTAATTGAGGGTGTGCTGCACTATTGGAGTTTCCGTAATTGAGGGTGTGCTGCACTATTGGAGTGTCAGTAATTGAGGGTGTGTTGCACTATTGGAATGTCAGTAATTGAGGGTGTGCTACACTATTGGAGTGTCAGTAATTGAGGGTGTGCTGCACTATTGGAGTGTCAGTAATTGAGGGTGTGCTGCACTATTGGAGTGTCAGTAATTGAGGGTGTGCTGCACTATTGGAGTGTCAGTAATTGAGGATGTGCTGCTATATTGGAGTGTCAGTAATTGAGGGTGTGCTACACTTTTGGAGTGTCAGTAATTGAGGGTGTGCTGCACTATTGGAGTGTCAGTAATTGAGGGTGTGCTGCACTATTGGAGTCTCAGTAATTGAGGGTGTGCGGCACAATTGGATGTCAGTAATTTAGGGTGTGCTGCACTATTGGTGTGTCAGTAATTGAGTGTGTGCTGCTCAATTGGAGTTTCAGTAATTGATGGTTTGCTGCACTATTGGAGTGTCAGTATTTGAGGGTGTGCTGCACTATTGGAGTGTCAGTATTTGAGGGGTGCTGCACTATTGGAGTGTCAGTATTTGAGGGCATGCTGCACTATTGGAGTGTCAGTAATTGAGGGTGAGCTGCACTATTGTAGTGTCAGTACTTGAGAATGAGCTGCACTGTTGGAGTGTCAGTAATTGAGGGTGTGCTGCACTATTGGAGTGTCAGTATTTGAGGGTGTGCTGCGTCAGTAAATGAGGGTGAGCTGCACTATTGGAGTATCAGTAATTGAGGGGGCGTTGCACTATTGGAGTGTCAGTATTGAGGGGGCGCTGCACTATTGGAGTGTCAGAATTTGAGGGCGTGCTGCACTATTGGAGTGTCAGTATTTGAGGGTGAGCTGCACTATTGGAGTGTCAGTAATTGACGGTGTGCTGCACTATTGGAGTGTCAGAAATTGAGGGTGAGCTGCACTATTGGAGCGACAGTAATTGAGGGTGTGCTGCAAAAATGAGTGTCAGTAATTGAGGGTGTGCTGCAATATTGGAGTGTCAGTAAATGAGGGTGTGCTACACTATTGGAGTGTCAGTAATCGAGTGTGTGCTGCAGTATTGGACTGTCAGTAATTGAGGGTGTGCTGCACTAGTGGAGTGACAGTACTTGAGGGTGTTCTACACTATTGGAGTGTCAGTAATTGAGTGTGTGCTGCACTATTGGAGTGTCAGTAATTGAGGGTGTGCTACACTATTGGAGTGTCAGTAATTGAGGGTGTGCTGCACTATTGGAGTTTCCGTAATTGAGGGTGTGCTGCACTATTGGAGTGTCAGTAATTGAGGGTGTGTTGCACTATTGGAATGTCAGTAATTGAGGGTGTGCTACACTATTGGAGTGTCAGTAATTGAGGGTGTGCTGCACTATTGGAGTGTCAGTAATTGAGGGTGTGCTGCACTATTGGAGTGTCAGTAATTGAGGGTGTGCTGCACTATTGGAGTGTCAGTAATTGAGGGTGTGCTGCTATACTGGAGTGTCAGTAATTGAGGGTGTGCTACACTTTTGGAGTGTCAGTAATTGAGGGTGTGCTGCACTATTGGAGTGTCAGTAATTGAGGGTGTGCTGCACTATTGGAGTGTCAGTAATTCAGGGTGTGCTGCACTACTGGAGTGTCAGTAATTGAGGGTGTGCAGCATTATTGGTGTGTCAGTAATTGAGGGTGTGCTACACTATTGGAGTGTCAGTAATTGAGTGTGTGCTGCACTATTGGAGTGTCAGTAATTGAGGATGTGCTGCACTATTGGAGTGTCAGTAATTGAGGGTGTGCTGCTATATTGGTGTGTCAGTAATTGAGGGTGAGCTGCACTATTGTAGTGTTCGTAATTGAGGGTGTGCTGCCTATTGGAGTGTCAGTAATTGAGGTTGTGCCGCATATTGGAGTGTCAGTAATTGAGGGTGTGCTGCACTAATGGAGTGTCAGTAATTGGGGTTGTTCTGCACTATTGGATTGTCAGTAATTTTGGGTGTGCTGCACAATTGGAGTGTCAGTTATTGAGGGTGTGCTGCAATATTGGAGTGTCAGTAATTGAGTATGTGCTGCTCAATTGGAGTTTCAGTTATTGATGGTTTGCTGCACTATTGGAGTGTCAGTAATTGAGGGTGTGCTGCACTATTGGAGTGTCAGTAATTGAGGGTGTGCTGCTCTATTGGAGTGTCAGTAATTGAGGGTGTGCTGCACTATTGGAGTGTCAGTAATTGAAGGTTTGCTGCAATATTGGAGTGTCAGTAATTGAGGGTGTGCTGCAATATTGGAGTGAGTAATTGTGGGTGTGCTGCAATATTGGAGTGTCAGTAATTCAGGGAGATCTGCACTATTGGAGTGTCAGTAATTGAGTGTGTGCTGCACTATTGGAGTGTCAGTAATTGAGGGTGTGCTGCAATATTGGAGTGTCAGTAATTGAGGGTGAACTGCAATATTGCAGACTCAGTAATTGAGGGTGTGCTGCATTTTGCAGTGTCAGTAAATGAGGGAGTGCTGCACTATTGGAGTGTCAGTAATTGAGTGTTTGCTGCACTATTGGTGTGTCAGTAATTGAGGGTGTGCTACACTATTGGAGTGTCAGTAATTGAGGGTGTTCTACACTATTGGAGTGTCAGTAATTGAGGGTGTGCTGCACTATTGGAGTGTCTGTAATTGAGGGTGTGCTGCACTATTGGTGTGTAACTAATTGAGGGTGTGCTGCACTATTGGAGTATCTGTAATTGAGGATGTGCTGCAATCTTGGTGAGCATGAGATTGAGGGTGTGCAGCACTATTGGAGTGTCAGTATTTGAGGGTGAGCTGCACTATTGGAGTGTCAGTAATTGACGGTGTACTGTACTATTGGTGTGTCGGAAATTGAGGGTGAGCTGCACTATTGGAGCGTCAGTAATTGAGGGTGTGCTGCAATATTGGAGTGTCAGTAATTGAGGGTGTGCTGCACTAGTGGAGTGACAGTACTTGAGGGTGTTCTACACTATTGGAGTGTCAGTAATTGAGTGTGTGCTGCACTTTTGGAGTGTCAGTAATTGAGGGTGTGCTGCACTATTGGAGTTTCCGTAATTGAGGGTGTGCTGCACTATTGGAGTGTCAGTAATTGAGGGTGTGTTGCACTATTGGAATGTCAGTAATTGAGGGTGTGCTACACTATTGGAGTGTCAGTAATTGAGGGTGTGCTGCACTATTGGAGTGTCAGTAATTGAGGGTGTGCTGCACTATTGGAGTGTCAGTAATTGAGGGTGTGCTGCACTATTGGAGTGTCAGTAATTGAGGATGTGCTGCTATATTGGAGTGTCAGTAATTGAGGGTGTGCTACACTTTTGGAGTGTCAGTAATTGAGGGTGTGCTGCACTATTGGAGTGTCAGTAATTGAGGGTGTGCTCACTATTGGAGAGTCAGTAATTGAGGCTGTGTTGCACTATTGGAATGTCAGTAATTGAGGGTGTGCTACACTTTTGGAGTGTCAGTAATTGAGGGTGTGCTGCACTGTTGGAGTGTCAGTAATTGAGTGTGTGCTGCACTGTTGGAGTGTCAGTAATTGAGGCTGTGCTGCTACATTGGTGTGTCAGTAATTGAGGGTGAGCTGCACTATTGTAGTGTTCGTAATTGAGGTTGTGCTGCACTATTGGAGTGTCAGTATTTGAGGTTGTGCTGCATATTGGAGTGTCAGTAATTGAGTGTGTGATGCACTAATGGAGTGTCAGTAATTGGGGGTGTGCTGCAATATTGGAGTGTCAGTAATTGAGTGTGTGATGCACTAATGGAGTGTCAGTAATTGAGGGTGAGCTGCAATATTGGAGTGTCAGTAATTGAGGGTGTGCTGCAATATTGGAGTGTCTGTAATTGAGGCTGTGCTGCACTATTGGAGTGTCAGTAATTGAGGCTGTGCTGCATTATTGGAATGACAGTAATTGAGGGTTTGCTGCACTATTGGTGTGACAGTAATTGAGTGTTCGCTGCACTATTGGAGGGTCAGTAATAGAGGGTGTGCTGCACTATTGGAGTGTCAGTAATTGAGGGTGTGCTGCACTATTGGAGTCTCAGTAATTGACGGTGTGCGGCACTATTGGAGTGTCAGTAATTTAGGGTGTGCTGCAATATAGGACTGTCAGTAATTGAGGGTGTGCTGCACTATTGATGTGTCAGTAATTGAGTGTGTGCTGCTCAATTGGAGTTTCAGTAATTGATGGTTTGCTGCACTATTGGAGTGTCAGTATTTGAGGGTGTGCTGCACTTTTGGAGTGTCAGTATTTGAGGGGTGCTGCACTATTGGAGTGTCAGTATTTGAGGGCATGCTGCACTATTGGAGTGTCAGTAATTGAGGGTGAGCTGCACTATGGGAGTGTCAGTAATTGAGGGTGTGTTGCACTATTGGTGTGTCAGAAATTGAGCGTGAGCTGCACTATTGGAGTGTCAGTAATTGAGGGTGTGCTACACTTTTGGAGTGTCAGTATTTGAGGGTGTGCTGCAATCTTGGTGAGTATGTGATTGAGGGTGTGCTGCACTATTGGAGTGTCAGTAATTGAGGGTGTGCTGCACTATTGTAGTGTCAGTAATTGAGGATGAGCTGCACTGTTGGAGTGTCAGTAATTGAGGGTATGCTGCACTATTGGAGTGTCAGTATTTGAGGGTGTGCTGCGTCAGTAAATGAGGGTGAGCTGCACTATTGGAGTATCTAAAATTGAGGGGGCGCTGCACTTTTGGAGTGTCAGTATTTGAAAGGGGCGCTGCACTATTGGAGAGTCAGTATTTGAGGGCGTGCTGCACTATTGGAGTGTCAGTATTTGAGGGTGAGCTGCACTATTGGAGTGTCAGTAATTGACGGTGTGCTGCACAATTGGTGTGTCAGAAATTGAAGGTGAGCTGCACTATTGGAGCGTCAGTAATTGAGGGTGTGCTGCAATATTGGAGTGAGTAATTGAGGGTGTGCTGCAATATTGGAGTGTCAGTAATTCAGGGAGATCTGCACTATTGGAGTGTCAGTAATTGAGTGTGTGCTGCACTATTGGAGTGTCAGTAATTGAGGGTGTGCTGCAATATTGGAGTGTCAGTAATTGAGGGTGAACTGCAATATTGCAGACTCAGTAATTGAGGGTGTGCTGCATTTTGCAGTGTCAGTAATTGAGGGAGTGCTGCACTATTGGAGTGTCAGTAATTGAGTGTTTGCTGCACTATTGGAGTTTCAGTAATTGAGGGTGTGCTACACTATTGGAGTGTCAGTAATTGAGGGTGTGCTACACTATTGGAGTGTCAGTAATTGAGTGTGTGCTGCACTATTGGAGTGTCTGTAATTGAGGGTGTGCTGCACTATTGGTGTGTAAATAATTGAGGGTGTGCTGCACTATTGGAGTATCTGTAATTGAGGATGTGCTGCAATCTTGGTGAGCATGAGATTGAGGGTGTGCTGCACTATTGGAGTGTCAGTATTTGAGGGTGAGCTGCACTATTGGAGTGTCAGTAATTGACGGTGTACTGTACTATTGGTGTGTCGGAAATTGAGGGTGAGCTGCACTATTGGAGCGTCAGTAATTGAGGGTGTGCTGCAATATTGGAGTGTCAGTAATTGAGGGTGTGCTGCACTAGTGGAGTGACAGTACTTGAGGGTGTTCTACACTATTGGAGTGTCAGTAATTGAGTGTGTGCTGCACTTTTGGAGTGTCAGTAATTGAGGGTGTTCTACACTATTGGAGTTTCCGTAATTGAGGGTGTGCTGCACTATTGGAGTGTCAGTAATTGAGGGTGTGTTGCACTATTGGAATGTCAGTAATTGAGGGTGTGCTACACTATTGGAGTGTCAGTAATTGAGGGTGTGCTGCACTATTGGAGTGTCAGTAATTGAGGGTGTGCTGCACTATTGGAGTGTCAGTAATTGAGGGTGTGCTGCACTATTGGAGTGTCAGTAATTGAGGGTGTGCTGCTATATTGGAGTGTCAGTAATTGAGGGTGTGCTACACTTTTGGAGTGTCAGTAATTGAGGGTGTGCTGCACTATTGGAGTGTCAGTAATTGAGGGTGTGCTCACTATTGGAGAGTCAGTAATTGAGGCTGTGTTGCCCTATTGGAATGTCAGTAATTGAGGGTGTGCTACACTTTTGGAGTGTCAGTAATTGAGGGTGTGCTGCACTGTTGGAGTGTCAGTAATTGAGGGTGTGCTGCACTATTGGAGTGTCAGTAATTGAGGGTGTGCAGCATTATTGGTGTGTCAGTAAATGTGGGTGTGCTACACTATTGGAGTGTCAGTAATTGAGTGTGTGCTGCACTATTGGAGTGTCAGTAATTGAGGATGTGCTGCACTATTGGAGTGTCAATAATTGAGGGTGTGCTGCTATATTGGTGTGTCAGTAATTGAGGGTGAGCTGCACTATTGTAGTGTTCGTAATTGAGGTTGTGCTGCACTATTGGAGTGTCAGTATTTGAGGTTGTGCTGCATATTGGAGTGTCAGTAATTGAGTGTGTGATGCACTAATGGAGTGTCAATAATTGGGGGTGTGCTGCAATATTGGAGTGTCAGTAATTGAGTGTGTGATGCACTAATGGAGTGTCAGTAATTGAGGGTGAGCTGCAATATTGGAGTGTCAGTAATTGAGGGTGTGCTGCAATATTGGAGTGTCTGTAATTGAGGCTGTGCTGCACTATTGGAGTATCAGTAATTGAGGCTGTGCTGCATTATTGGAGTGACAGTAATTGAGGGTTTGCTGCACTATTGGTGGGACAGTAATTGAGTGTTCGCTGCACTATTGGAGGGTCAGTAATAGAGGGTGTGCTGCACTATTGGAGTGTCAGTAATTGAGGTTGTGCTGCTCTATTGGAGTCTCAGTAATTGACGGTGTGCGGCACTATTGGAGTGTCAGTAATTTAGGGTGTGCTGCAATATAGGACTGTCAGTAATTGAGGGTGTGCTGCACTATTGGTGTGTCAGTAATTGAGTGTGTGCTGCTCAATTGGAGTTTCAGTAATTGATGGTTTGCTGCACTATTGGAGTGTCAGTATTTGAGGGTGTGCTGCACTATTGGAGTGTCAGTAATTGAGGGGTGCTGCACTATTGGAGTGTCAGTATTTGAGGGCATGCTGCACTATTGGAGTGTCAGTAATTGAGGGTGAGCTGCACTATTGGAGTGTCAGTAATTGAGGGTGTGTTGCACTATTGGTGTGTCAGAAATTGAGCGTGAGCTGCACTATTGGAGTGTCAGTAATTGAGGGTGTGCTACACTTTTGGAGTGTCAGTATTTGAGGGTGTGCTGCAATCTTGGTGAGTATGTGATTGAGGGTGTGCTGCACTATTGGAGTGTCAGTATTTGAGGGTGAGCTGCACTATTGGAGTGTCAGTAATTGACGGTGTGCTGCACTATTGGTGTGTCAGAAATTGAAGGTGAGCTGCACTATTGGAGCGTCAGTAATTGAGGGTGTGCTGCAATATTGGAGTGTCAGTAATTGAGGGTGTGCTGCAATATTGGAGTGTCAGTAAATGAGGGTGTGCTACACAATTGGAGTGTCAGTAATCGAGTGTGTGCTGCAGTATTGGAGTGTCAGTAATTGAGGGTGTGCTGCACTAGTGGAGTGACTGTACTTGAGGGTGTTCTACACTATTGGAGTGTCAGTAATTGAGTGTGTGCTGCAGTATTGGAGTGTCAGTAATTGAGGGTGTGCTGCACTATTGGAGTTTCTGTAATCGAGGGTGTTCTGCACTATTGGAGTGTCAGTAATTGAGGGTGTGTTGCACTATTGGAATGTCAGTATTTGAGCGTGTGCTACAATATTGGAGTGTCAGTAATTGAGGGTGTGCTGCACTATTGGAGTGTCAGTAATTGAGCGTGTGCTGCACTATTGGAGTGTCAGTAATTGATGGTGTGCTGCTATATTGGAGTGTCAGTAATTGAGGGTGTGCTACACTTTTGGAGTGTCAGTAATTGAGGTTGTGCTGCACTATTGGGGTGTCAGTAATTGAGGGTGTGCTCACTATTGGAGTGTCAGTAATTGAGGGTGTGCTGCACTATTGGAGTGTCAGTAATTCAGGGTGTGCTGCACTACTGGAGTGTCAGTAATTGAGGGTGTGCAGCATTATTGGTGTGTCAGTAATTGAGGGTGTGCTACACTATTGGAGTGTCAGTAATTGAGTGTGTGCTGCACTATTGGAGTGTCAGTAATTGAGGATGTGCTGCACTATTGGAGTGTCAGTAATTGAGGGTGTGCTGCTATATTGGTGTGTCAGTAATTGAGGGTGAGCTGCACTATTGTAGTGTTCGTAATTGAGGGTGTGCTGCACTATTGGAGTGTCAGTAATTGATGTTGTGCTGCATATTGGAGTGTCAGTAATTGAGGTTGGACTGCACTATAGGTGTGTCAGTAATTGAGTGTGTGATGCACTAATGGAGTGTCAGTAATTGGGGGTGTTCTGCACTATTGGATTGTCAGTAATTGAGTGTGTGCTGCTCAATTGGAGTTTCAGTTATTGAAGTTGTGCTGCAATATTGGAGTGCCAGTAATTGAGGGTGAACTGCAATATTGCAAACTCAGTAATTGAGGGTGTGCTGCATTTGCAGTGTCAGTAATTGAGGGAGTGCTGCACTATTGGAGTGTCAGTAATTGAGTGTTTGCTGCACTATTGGAGTGTCAGTAATTGAGGGTGTGCTGCACTATTGGAGTGTCTGTAATTGAGCGTGTGCTTCACTATTGGGGTGTCAGTAATTGAGTGTGTGCTGCACTATTGGTGTGTAACTAATTGAGGGTGTGCTGCACTATTGGAGTGTCAGTAATTGAGGGTTTGCTGCACTATTGTAGTGTCAGTAATTGAGGATGTGCTACATTATTGGAGTATCAGTAATTGAGGATGTGCTGCACTGTTGGAGTGTCAGTAATTGAGGGTGTGCTGCATTATTGGAGTGTCAGTAATTGAGGGTGCGCTGCACTATTGGAGTGTCAGTAATTGAGGGTGTGCTGCAATATTGGAGTGTCAGTATTTGAGGGTGTGCTGCGTCAGTAAATGAGGGTGAGCTGCACTATTGGAGTGTCAGTATTTGAGGGTGAGGGGCACTATTGGAGTGTCAGTAATTGAATGTGTGCTGCACTATTGGAGTGTCAGTAATTGAGGATGTGCTGCACTATTGGAGTGTCAGTAATTGAGGGTGTGCTGCTATATTGGTGTGTCAGTAATTGAGGGTGAGCTGCAGTATTGTAGTGTTCGTAATTGAGGTTGTGCTGCACTATTGGAGTGTCAGTATTTGAGGTTGTGCTGCATATTGGAGTGTCAGTAATTGAGTGTGTGATGCACTAATGGAGTGTCAATAATTGGGGGTGTGCTGCAATATTGGAGTGTCAGTAATTGAGTGTGTGATGCACTAATGGAGTGTCAGTAATTGAGGGTGAGCTGCAATATTGGAGTGTCAGTAATTGAGGGTGTGCTGCAATATTGGAGTGTCTGTAATTGAGGCTGTGCTGCACTATTGGAGTGTCAGTAATTGAGGCTGTGCTGCATTATTGGAGTGACAGTAATTGAGGGTTTGCTGCACTATTGGTGGGACAGAAATTGAGTGTTCGCTGCACTATTGGAGGGTCAGTAATAGAGGGTGTGCTGCACTATTGGAGTGTCAGTAATTGAGGTTGTGCTGCTCTATTGGAGTCTCAGTAATTGACGGTGTGCGGCACTATTGGAGTGTCAGTAATTGAGGGTGTGCTGCAATATAGGACTGTCAGTAATTGAGGGTGTGCTGCACTAGTGGAGTGACTGTACTTGAGGGTGTTCTACACTATTGGAGTGTCAGTAATTGAGTGTGTGCTGCAGTATTGGAGTGTCAGTAATTGAGGGTGTGCTGCACTATTGGAGTTTCTGTAATCGAGGGTGTTCTGCACTATTGGAGTGTCAGTAATTGAGGGTGTGTTGCACTATTGGAATGTCAGTATTTGAGCGTGTGCTACAATATTGGAGTGTCAGTAATTGAGGGTGTGCTGCACTATTGGAGTGTCAGTAATTGAGCGTGTGCTGCACTATTGGAGTGTCAGTAATTGATGGTGTGCTGCTATATTGGAGTGTCAGTAATTGAGGGTGTGCTACACTTTTGGAGTGTCAGTAATTGAGGTTGTGCTGCACTATTGGGGTGTCAGTAATTGAGGGTGTGCTCACTATTGGAGTGTCAGTAATTGAGGGTGTGCTGCACTATTGGAGTGTCAGTAATTCAGGGTGTGCTGCACTACTGGAGTGTCAGTAATTGAGGGTGTGCAGCATTATTGGTGTGTCAGTAATTGAGGGTGTGCTACACTATTGGAGTGTCAGTAATTGAGTGTGTGCTGCACTATTGGAGTGTCAGTAATTGAGGATGTGCTGCACTATTGGAGTGTCAGTAATTGAGGGTGTGCTGCTATATTGGTGTGTCAGTAATTGAGGGTGAGCTGCACTATTGTAGTGTTCGTAATTGAGGGTGTGCTGCACTATTGGAGTGTCAGTAATTGAGGTTGTGCTGCATATTGGAGTGTCAGTAATTGAGGTTGGACTGCACTATAGGTGTGTCAGTAATTGAGTGTGTGATGCACTAATGGAGTGTCAGTAATTGGGGGTGTTCTGCACTATTGGATTGTCAGTAATTGAGTGTGTGCTGCTCAATTGGAGTTTCAGTTATTGAAGTTGTGCTGCAATATTGGAGTGCCAGTAATTGAGGGTGAACTGCAATATTGCAAACTCAGTAATTGAGGGTGTGCTGCATTTGCAGTGTCAGTAATTGAGGGAGTGCTGCACTATTGGAGTGTCAGTAATTGAGTGTTTGCTGCACTATTGGAGTGTCAGTAATTGAGGGTGTGCTGCACTATTGGAGTGTCTGTAATTGAGCGTGTGCTTCACTATTGGGGTGTCAGTAATTGAGTGTGTGCTGCACTATTGGTGTGTAACTAATTGAGGGTGTGCTGCACTATTGGAGTGTCAGTAATTGAGGGTTTGCTGCACTATTGTAGTGTCAGTAATTGAGGATGTGCTACATTATTGGAGTATCAGTAATTGAGGATGTGCTGCACTGTTGGAGTGTCAGTAATTGAGGGTGTGCTGCATTATTGGAGTGTCAGTAATTGAGGGTGCGCTGCACTATTGGAGTGTCAGTAATTGAGGGTGTGCTGCAATATTGGAGTGTCAGTATTTGAGGGTGTGCTGCGTCAGTAAATGAGGGTGAGCTGCACTATTGGAGTGTCAGTATTTGAGGGTGAGCTGCACTATTGGAGTGTCAGTAATTGAGTGTGTGCTGCACTATTGGAGTGTCAGTAATTGAGGATGTGCTGCACTATTGGAGTGTCAGTAATTGAGGGTGTGCTGCTATATTGGTGTGTCAGTAATTGAGGGTGAGCTGCAGTATTGTAGTGTTCGTAATTGAGGTTGTGCTGCACTATTGGAGTGTCAGTATTTGAGGTTGTGCTGCATATTGGAGTGTCAGTAATTGAGTGTGTGATGCACTAATGGAGTGTCAATAATTGGGGGTGTGCTGCAATATTGGAGTGTCAGTAATTGAGTGTGTGATGCACTAATGGAGTGTCAGTAATTGAGGGTGAGCTGCAATATTGGAGTGTCAGTAATTGAGGGTGTGCTGCAATATTGGAGTGTCTGTAATTGAGGCTGTGCTGCACTATTGGAGTGTCAGTAATTGAGGCTGTGCTGCATTATTGGAGTGACAGTAATTGAGGGTTTGCTGCACTATTGGTGGGACAGTAATTGAGTGTTCGCTGCACTATTGGAGGGTCAGTAATAGAGGGTGTGCTGCACTATTGGAGTGTCAGTAATTGAGGTTGTGCTGCTCTATTGGAGTCTCAGTAATTGACGGTGTGCGGCACTATTGGAGTGTCAGTAATTGAGGGTGTGCTGCAATATAGGACTGTCAGTAATTGAGGGTGTGCTGCACTATTGGTGTGTGAGTAATTGAGTGTGTGCTGCTCAATTGGAGTTTCAGTAATTGATGGTTGCTGCACTATTGGAGTGTCAGTATTTGAGGGTGTGCTGCAATCCTGGTGAGTATGTGATTGAGGATGTGCTGCACTATTGGAGTGTCAGTAATTGAGGGTGTGCTGCACTATTGTAGTGTCAGTAATTGAGGATGAGCTGCACTGTTGGAGTGTCAGTAATTGAGGGTGTGCTGCACTATTGGAGTGTCAGTATTTGAGGGTGTGCTGCGTCAGTAAATGAGGGTGAGCTGCACTATTGGAGTATCTATAATTGAGGGGGCGCTGCACTTTTGGAGTTTCAGTATTTGAAAGGGGCGCTGCACTATTGGAGTGTCAGTATTTGAGGGCGTGCTGCACTATTGGAGTGTCAGTATTTGAGGGTGAGCTGCACTATTGGAGTGTCAGTAATTGACGGTGTGCTGCACTATTGGTGTGTCAGAAATTGAAGGTGAGCTGCACTATTGGAGCGTCAGTAATTGAGGGTGTGCTGCAATATTGGAGTGTCAGTAATTGAGGGTGTGCTGCAATATTGGAGTGTCAGTAAATGAGGGTGTGCTACACAATTGGAGTGTCAGTAATCGAGTGTGTGCTGCAGTATTGGAGTGTCAGTAATTGAGGGTGTGCTGCACTAGTGGAGTGACTGTACTTGAGGGTGTTCTACACTATTGGAGTGTCAGTAATTGAGTGTGTGCTGCAGTATTGGAGTGTCAGTAATTGAGGGTGTGCTGCACTATTGGAGTTTCTGTAATCGAGGGTGTGCTGCACTATTGGAGTGTCAGTAATTGAGGGTGTGTTGCACTATTGGAATGTCAGTATTTGAGCGTGTGCTACAATATTGGAGTGTCAGTAATTGAGGGTGTGCTGCACTATTGGAGTGTCAGTAATTGAGCGTGTGCTGCACTATTGGAGTGTCAGTAATTGATGGTGTGCTGCTATATTGGAGTGTCAGTAATTGAGGGTGTGCTACACTTTTGGAGTGTCAGTAATTGAGGTTGTGCTGCACTATTGGGGTGTCAGTAATTGAGGGTGTGCTGCACTATTGGAGTGTCAGTAATTCAGGGTGTGCTGCACTACTGGAGTGTCAGTAATTGAGGGTGTGCAGCATTATTGGTGTGTCAGTAATTGAGGGTGTGCTACACTATTGGAGTGTCAGTAATTGAGTGTGTGCTGCACTATTGGAGTGTCAGTAATTGAGGATGTGCTGCACTATTGGAGTGTCAGTAATTGAGGGTGTGCTGCTATATTGGTGTGTCAGTAATTGAGGGTGAGCTGCACTATTGTAGTGTTCGTAATTGAGGGTGTGCTGCACTATTGGAGTGTCAGTAATTGAGGTTGTGCTGCATATTGGAGTGTCAGTAATTGAGGTTGGACTGCACTATAGGTGTGTCAGTAATTGAGTGTGTGATGCACTAATGGAGTGTCAGTAATTGGGGGTGTTCTGCACTATTGGATTGTCAGTAATTGAGTGTGTGCTGCTCAATTGGAGTTTCAGTTATTGAAGTTGTGCTGCAATATTGGAGTGCCAGTAATTGAGGGTGAACTGCAATATTGCAAACTCAGTAATTGAGGGTGTGCTGCATTTGCAGTGTCAGTAATTGAGGGAGTGCTGCACTATTGGAGTGTCAGTAATTGAGTGTTTGCTGCACTATTGGAGTGTCAGTAATTGAGGGTGTGCTGCACTATTGGAGTGTCTGTAATTGAGCGTGTGCTTCACTATTGGGGTGTCAGTAATTGAGTGTGTGCTGCACTATTGGTGTGTAACTAATTGAGGGTGTGCTGCACTATTGGAGTGTCAGTAATTGAGGGTTTGCTGCACTATTGTAGTGTCAGTAATTGAGGATGTGCTACATTATTGGAGTATCAGTAATTGAGGATGTGCTGCACTGTTGGAGTGTCAGTAATTGAGGGTGTGCTGCATTATTGGAGTGTCAGTAATTGAGGGTGCGCTGCACTATTGGAGTGTCAGTAATTGAGGGTGTGCTGCAATATTGGAGTGTCAGTATTTGAGGGTGTGCTGCGTCAGTAAATGAGGGTGAGCTGCACTATTGGAGTGTCAGTATTTGAGGGTGAGCTGCACTATTGGAGTGTCAGTAATTGAGTGTGTGCTGCACTATTGGAGTGTCAGTAATTGAGGATGTGCTGCACTATTGGAGTGTCAGTAATTGAGGGTGTGCTGCTATATTGGTGTGTCAGTAATTGAGGGTGAGCTGCAGTATTGTAGTGTTCGTAATTGAGGTTGTGCTGCACTATTGGAGTGTCAGTATTTGAGGTTGTGCTGCATATTGGAGTGTCAGTAATTGAGTGTGTGATGCACTAATGGAGTGTCAATAATTGGGGGTGTGCTGCAATATTGGAGTGTCAGTAATTGAGTGTGTGATGCACTAATGGAGTGTCAGTAATTGAGGGTGAGCTGCAATATTGGAGTGTCAGTAATTGAGGGTGTGCTGCAATATTGGAGTGTCTGTAATTGAGGCTGTGCTGCACTATTGGAGTGTCAGTAATTGAGGCTGTGCTGCATTATTGGAGTGACAGTAATTGAGGGTTTGCTGCACTATTGGTGGGACAGTAATTGAGTGTTCGCTGCACTATTGGAGGGTCAGTAATAGAGGGTGTGCTGCACTATTGGAGTGTCAGTAATTGAGGTTGTGCTGCTCTATTGGAGTCTCAGTAATTGACGGTGTGCGGCACTATTGGAGTGTCAGTAATTGAGGGTGTGCTGCAATATAGGACTGTCAGTAATTGAGGGTGTGCTGCACTATTGGTGTGTGAGTAATTGAGTGTGTGCTGCTCAATTGGAGTTTCAGTAATTGATGGTTGCTGCACTATTGGAGTGTCAGTATTTGAGGGTGTGCTGCAATCCTGGTGAGTATGTGATTGAGGATGTGCTGCACTATTGGAGTGTCAGTAATTGAGGGTGTGCTGCACTATTGTAGTGTCAGTAATTGAGGATGAGCTGCACTGTTGGAGTGTCAGTAATTGAGGGTGTGCTGCACTATTGGAGTGTCAGTATTTGAGGGTGTGCTGCGTCAGTAAATGAGGGTGAGCTGCACTATTGGAGTATCTATAATTGAGGGGGCGCTGCACTTTTGGAGTTTCAGTATTTGAAAGGGGCGCTGCACTATTGGAGTGTCAGTATTTGAGGGCGTGCTGCACTATTGGAGTGTCAGTATTTGAGGGTGAGCTGCACTATTGGAGTGTCAGTAATTGACGGTGTGCTGCACTATTGGTGTGTCAGAAATTGAAGGTGAGCTGCACTATTGGAGCGTCAGTAATTGAGGGTGTGCTGCAATATTGGAGTGTCAGTAATTGAGGGTGTGCTGCAATATTGGAGTGTCAGTAAATGAGGGTGTGCTACACAATTGGAGTGTCAGTAATCGAGTGTGTGCTGCAGTATTGGAGTGTCAGTAATTGAGGGTGTGCTGCACTAGTGGAGTGACTGTACTTGAGGGTGTTCTACACTATTGGAGTGTCAGTAATTGAGTGTGTGCTGCAGTATTGGAGTGTCAGTAATTGAGGGTGTGCTGCACTATTGGAGTTTCCGTAATCGAGGGTGTGCTGCACTATTGGAGTGTCAGTAATTGAGGGTGTGTTGCACTATTGGAATGTCAGTATTTGAGCGTGTGCTACAATATTGGAGTGTCAGTAATTGAGGGTGTGCTGCACTATTGGAGTGTCAGTAATTGAGCGTGTGCTGCACTATTGGAGTGTCAGTAATTGATGGTGTGCTGCTATATTGGAGTGTCAGTAATTGAGGGTGTGCTACACTTTTGGAGTGTCAGTAATTGAGGTTGTGCTGCACTATTGGGGTGTCAGTAATTGAGGGTGTGCTCACTATTGGAGTGTCAGTAATTGAGGGTGTGCTGCACTATTGGAGTGTCAGTAATTCAGGGTGTGCTGCACTACTGGAGTGTCAGTAATTGAGGGTGTGCAGCATTATTGGTGTGTCAGTAATTGAGGGTGTGCTACACTATTGGAGTGTCAGTAATTGAGTGTGTGCTGCACTATTGGAGTGTCAGTAATTGAGGATGTGCTGCACTATTGGAGTGTCAGTAATTGAGGGTGTGCTGCTATATTGGTGTGTCAGTAATTGAGGGTGAGCTGCACTATTGTAGTGTTCGTAATTGAGGGTGTGCTGCACTATTGGAGTGTCAGTAATTGAGGTTGTGCTGCATATTGGAGTGTCAGTAATTGAGGTTGGACTGCACTATAGGTGTGTCAGTAATTGAGTGTGTGATGCACTAATGGAGTGTCAGTAATTGGGGGTGTTCTGCACTATTGGATTGTCAGTAATTGAGTGTGTGCTGCTCAATTGGAGTTTCAGTTATTGAAGTTGTGCTGCAATATTGGAGTGCCAGTAATTGAGGGTGAACTGCAATATTGCAAACTCAGTAATTGAGGGTGTGCTGCATTTGCAGTGTCAGTAATTGAGGGAGTGCTGCACTATTGGAGTGTCAGTAATTGAGTGTTTGCTGCACTATTGGAGTGTCAGTAATTGAGGGTGTGCTGCACTATTGGAGTGTCTGTAATTGAGCGTGTGCTTCACTATTGGGGTGTCAGTAATTGAGTGTGTGCTGCACTATTGGTGTGTAACTAATTGAGGGTGTGCTGCACTATTGGAGTGTCAGTAATTGAGGGTTTGCTGCACTATTGTAGTGTCAGTAATTGAGGATGTGCTACATTATTGGAGTATCAGTAATTGAGGATGTGCTGCACTGTTGGAGTGTCAGTAATTGAGGGTGTGCTGCATTATTGGAGTGTCAGTAATTGAGGGTGCGCTGCACTATTGGAGTGTCAGTAATTGAGGGTGTGCTGCAATATTGGAGTGTCAGTATTTGAGGGTGTGCTGCGTCAGTAAATGAGGGTGAGCTGCACTATTGGAGTGTCAGTATTTGAGGGTGAGCTGCACTATTGGAGTGTCAGTAATTGAGTGTGTGCTGCACTATTGGAGTGTCAGTAATTGAGGATGTGCTGCACTATTGGAGTGTCAGTAATTGAGGGTGTGCTGCTATATTGGTGTGTCAGTAATTGAGGGTGAGCTGCAGTATTGTAGTGTTCGTAATTGAGGTTGTGCTGCACTATTGGAGTGTCAGTATTTGAGGTTGTGCTGCATATTGGAGTGTCAGTAATTGAGTGTGTGATGCACTAATGGAGTGTCAATAATTGGGGGTGTGCTGCAATATTGGAGTGTCAGTAATTGAGTGTGTGATGCACTAATGGAGTGTCAGTAATTGAGGGTGAGCTGCAATATTGGAGTGTCAGTAATTGAGGGTGTGCTGCAATATTGGAGTGTCTGTAATTGAGGCTGTGCTGCACTATTGGAGTGTCAGTAATTGAGGCTGTGCTGCATTATTGGAGTGACAGTAATTGAGGGTTTGCTGCACTATTGGTGGGACAGTAATTGAGTGTTCGCTGCACTATTGGAGGGTCAGTAATAGAGGGTGTGCTGCACTATTGGAGTGTCAGTAATTGAGGTTGTGCTGCTCTATTGGAGTCTCAGTAATTGACGGTGTGCGGCACTATTGGAGTGTCAGTAATTGAGGGTGTGCTGCAATATAGGACTGTCAGTAATTGAGGGTGTGCTGCACTATTGGTGTGTGAGTAATTGAGTGTGTGCTGCTCAATTGGAGTTTCAGTAATTGATGGTTGCTGCACTATTGGAGTGTCAGTATTTGAGGGTGTGCTGCAATCCTGGTGAGTATGTGATTGAGGATGTGCTGCACTATTGGAGTGTCAGTAATTGAGGGTGTGCTGCACTATTGTAGTGTCAGTAATTGAGGATGAGCTGCACTGTTGGAGTGTCAGTAATTGAGGGTGTGCTGCACTATTGGAGTGTCAGTATTTGAGGGTGTGCTGCGTCAGTAAATGAGGGTGAGCTGCACTATTGGAGTATCTATAATTGAGGGGGCGCTGCACTTTTGGAGTTTCAGTATTTGAAAGGGGCGCTGCACTATTGGAGTGTCAGTATTTGAGGGCGTGCTGCACTATTGGAGTGTCAGTATTTGAGGGTGAGCTGCACTATTGGAGTGTCAGTAATTGACGGTGTGCTGCACTATTGGTGTGTCAGAAATTGAAGGTGAGCTGCACTATTGGAGCGTCAGTAATTGAGGGTGTGCTGCAATATTGGAGTGTCAGTAATTGAGGGTGTGCTGCAATATTGGAGTGTCAGTAAATGAGGGTGTGCTACACAATTGGAGTGTCAGTAATCGAGTGTGTGCTGCAGTATTGGAGTGTCAGTAATTGAGGGTGTGCTGCACTAGTGGAGTGACTGTACTTGAGGGTGTTCTACACTATTGGAGTGTCAGTAATTGAGTGTGTGCTGCAGTATTGGAGTGTCAGTAATTGAGGGTGTGCTGCACTATTGGAGTTTCCGTAATCGAGGGTGTGCTGCACTATTGGAGTGTCAGTAATTGAGGGTGTGTTGCACTATTGGAATGTCAGTATTTGAGCGTGTGCTACAATATTGGAGTGTCAGTAATTGAGTGTGTGCTGCACTATTGGAGTGTCAGTAATTGAGGGTGTGCTGCACTATTGGAGTGTCAGTAATTGAGCGTGTGCTGCAATATTGGAGTGTCAGTCAAAGGGTGTGCTACACTATTGGATTGTCAGTAATCGAGTGTGTGCTGCAGTATTGGAGTGTCAGTAATTGAGGGTGTGCTGCACTAGTGGAGTGACAGTACTTGAGTGTGTGCTACACTATTGGAGTGTCAGTAATTGAGAGTGTGCTGCACTATTGGAGTGTCAGTAATTGAGGGTGTGCTGCACTATTGGACTGTCAGTAATTGAGGGTGTGCTGCACTATTGGAGTGTCAGTAATTGAGTGTGTGCTGCTCAATTGGAGTTTCAGTAATTGATGGTTTGCTGCACTATTGGAGTGTCAGTATTTGAGGGTGTGCTGCACTATTGGAGTGTCAGTATTTGAGGCGTGCTGCACTATTGGAGTGTCAGTATTTGAGGGCATGCTGCACTATTGGAGTGTCAGTAATTGAGGGTGAGCTGCACTATTGGAGTGTCAGTAATTGATGGTCTGTTGCACTATTGGTGTGTCAGAAATTGAGCGTGAGCTGCACTATTGGAGTGTCAGTAATTGAGGGTGTGCTACACTTTTGGAGTGTCAGTATTTGAGGGTGTGCTGCAATCTTGGTGAGTATGTGATTGAGGGTGTGCTGCACTATTGGAGTGTCAGTAATTGAGGGTGTGCTGCACTATTGTAGTGTCAGTAATTGAGGATGTGCTGCACTGTTGGAGTGTCAGTAATTGAGGGTTTGCTGCACTATTGTAGTGTCAGTAATTGAGGATGTGCTACATTATTGGAGTATCAGTAATTGAGGATGTGCTGCACTGTTGGAGTGTCAGTAATTGAGGGTGTGCTGCATTATTGGAGTGTCAGTAATTGAGGGTGCGCTGCACTATTGGAGTGTCAGTAATTGAGGGTGTGCTGCAATATTGGAGTGTCAGTATTTGAGGGTGTGCTGCGTCAGTAAATGAGGGTGAGCTGCACTATTGGAGTGTCAGTATTTGAGGGTGAGCTGCACTATTGGAGTGTCAGTAATTGAGTGTGTGCTGCACTATTGGAGTGTCAGTAATTGAGGATGTGCTGCACTATTGGAGTGTCAGTAATTGAGGGTGTGCTGCTATATTGGTGTGTCAGTAATTGAGGGTGAGCTGCAGTATTGTAGTGTTCGTAATTGAGGTTGTGCTGCACTATTGGAGTGTCAGTATTTGAGGTTGTGCTGCATATTGGAGTGTCAGTAATTGAGTGTGTGATGCACTAATGGGGTGTCAATACTTGGGTGTGTGCTGCAATATTGGAGTGTCAGTAATTGAGTGTGTGATGCACTAATGGAGTGTCACTAATTGAGGGTGAGCTGCAATATTGGAGTGTCAGTAATTGAGGGTGTGCTGCAATATTGGAGTGTCTGTAATTGAGGCTGTGCTGCACTATTGGAGTGTCAGTAATTGAGGCTGTGCTGCATTATTGGAGTGACAGTAATTGAGGGTTTGCTGCACTATTGGTGGGACAGTAATTGAGTGTTCGCTGCACTATTGGAGGGTCAGTAATAGAGGGTGTGCTGCACTATTGGTGTGTCAGTAATTGAGGTTGTGCTGCTCTATTGGAGTCTCAGTAATTGACGGTGTGCGGCACTATTGGAGTGTCAGTAATTGAGGGTGTGCTGCAATATAGGACTGTCAGTAATTGAGGGTGTGCTGCACTATTGGTGTGTCAGTAATTGAGTGTGTGCTGCTCAATTGGAGTTTCAGTAATTGATGGTTTGCTGCACTATTGGAGTGTCAGTATTTGAGGGTGTGCTGCAATCCTGGTGAGTATGTGATTGAGGGTGTGCTGCACTATTGGAGTGTCAGTAATTGAGGGTGTGCTGCACTATTGTAGTGTCAGTAATTGAGGATGAGCTGCACTGTTGGAGTGTCAGTAATTGAGGGTGTGCTGCACTATTGGAGTGTCAGTATTTGAGGGTGTGCTGCGTCAGTAAATGAGGGTGAGCTGCACTATTGGAGTATCTATAATTGAGGGGGCGCTGCACTTTTGGAGTTTCAGTATTTGAAAGGGGCGCTGCACTATTGGAGTGTCAGTATTTGAGGGCGTGCTGCACTATTGGAGTGTCAGTATTTGAGGGTGAGCTGCACTATTGGAGTGTCAGTAATTGACGGTGTGCTGCACTATTGGTGTGTCAGAAATTGAAGGTGAGCTGCACTATTGGAGCGTCAGTAATTGAGGGTGTGCTGCAATATTGGAGTGTCAGTAATTGAGGGTGTGCTGCAATATTGGAGTGTCAGTAAATGAGGGTGCGCTGCACTATTGGAGTGTCAGTAATTGAGGGTGTGCTGCAATATTGGAGTGTCAGTATTTGAGGGTGTGCTGCGTCAGTAAATGAGGGTGAGCTGCACTATTGGAGTGTCAGTATTTGAGGGTGAGCTGCACTATTGGAGTGTCAGTAATTGAGTGTGTGCTGCACTATTGGAGTGTCAGTAATTGAGGGTGTGCTGCTATATTGGTGTGTCAGTAATTGAGGGTGAGCTGCAGTATTGTAGTGTTCGTAATTGAGGTTGTGCTGCACTATTGGAGTGTCAGTATTTGAGGTTGTGCTGCATATTGGAGTGTCAGTAATTGAGTGTGTGATGCACTAATGGAGTGTCAATAATTGGGGGTGTGCTGCAATATTGGAGTGTCAGTAATTGAGTGTGTGATGCACTAATGGAGTGTCAGTAATTGAGGGTGAGCTGCAATATTGGAGTGTCAGTAATTGAGGGTGTGCTGCAATATTGGAGTGTCTGTAATTGAGGCTGTGCTGCACTATTGGAGTGTCAGTAATTGAGGCTGTGCTGCATTATTGGAGTGACAGTAATTGAGGGTTTGCTGCACTATTGGTGGGACAGTAATTGAGTGTTCGCTGCACTATTGGAGGGTCAGTAATAGAGGGTGTGCTGCACTATTGGAGTGTCAGTAATTGAGGTTGTGCTGCTCTATTGGAGTCTCAGTAATTGACGGTGTGCGGCACTATTGGAGTGTCAGTAATTGAGGGTGTGCTGCAATATAGGACTGTCAGTAATTGAGGGTGTGCTGCACTATTGGTGTGTGAGTAATTGAGTGTGTGCTGCTCAATTGGAGTTTCAGTAATTGATGGTTGCTGCACTATTGGAGTGTCAGTATTTGAGGGTGTGCTGCAATCCTGGTGAGTATGTGATTGAGGATGTGCTGCACTATTGGAGTGTCAGTAATTGAGGGTGTGCTGCACTATTGTAGTGTCAGTAATTGAGGATGAGCTGCACTGTTGGAGTGTCAGTAATTGAGGGTGTGCTGCACTATTGGAGTGTCAGTATTTGAGGGTGTGCTGCGTCAGTAAATGAGGGTGAGCTGCACTATTGGAGTATCTATAATTGAGGGGGCGCTGCACTTTTGGAGTTTCAGTATTTGAAAGGGGCGCTGCACTATTGGAGTGTCAGTATTTGAGGGCGTGCTGCACTATTGGAGTGTCAGTATTTGAGGGTGAGCTGCACTATTGGAGTGTCAGTAATTGACGGTGTGCTGCACTATTGGTGTGTCAGAAATTGAAGGTGAGCTGCACTATTGGAGCGTCAGTAATTGAGGGTGTGCTGCAATATTGGAGTGTCAGTAATTGAGGGTGTGCTGCAATATTGGAGTGTCAGTAAATGAGGGTGTGCTACACAATTGGAGTGTCAGTAATCGAGTGTGTGCTGCAGTATTGGAGTGTCAGTAATTGAGGGTGTGCTGCACTAGTGGAGTGACTGTACTTGAGGGTGTTCTACACTATTGGAGTGTCAGTAATTGAGTGTGTGCTGCAGTATTGGAGTGTCAGTAATTGAGGGTGTGCTGCACTATTGGAGTTTCCGTAATCGAGGGTGTGCTGCACTATTGGAGTGTCAGTAATTGAGGGTGTGTTGCACTATTGGAATGTCAGTATTTGAGCGTGTGCTACAATATTGGAGTGTCAGTAATTGAGGGTGTGCTGCACTATTGGAGTGTCAGTAATTGAGCGTGTGCTGCAATATTGGAGTGTCAGTCAAAGGGTGTGCTACACTATTGGATTGTCAGTAATCGAGTGTGTGCTGCAGTATTGGAGTGTCAGTAATTGAGGGTGTGCTGCACTAGTGGAGTGACAGTACTTGAGTGTGTGCTACACTATTGGAGTGTCAGTAATTGAGAGTGTGCTGCACTATTGGAGTGTCAGTAATTGAGGGTGTGCTGCACTATTGGACTGTCAGTAATTGAGGGTGTGCTGCACTATTGGAGTGTCAGTAATTGAGTGTGTGCTGCTCAATTGGAGTTTCAGTAATTGATGGTTTGCTGCACTATTGGAGTGTCAGTATTTGAGGGTGTGCTGCACTATTGGAGTGTCAGTATTTGAGGCGTGCTGCACTATTGGAGTGTCAGTATTTGAGGGCATGCTGCACTATTGGAGTGTCAGTAATTGAGGGTGAGCTGCACTATTGGAGTGTCAGTAATTGATGGTCTGTTGCACTATTGGTGTGTCAGAAATTGAGCGTGAGCTGCACTATTGGAGTGTCAGTAATTGAGGGTGTGCTACACTTTTGGAGTGTCAGTATTTGAGGGTGTGCTGCAATCTTGGTGAGTATGTGATTGAGGGTGTGCTGCACTATTGGAGTGTCAGTAATTGAGGGTGTGCTGCACTATTGTAGTGTCAGTAATTGAGGATGTGCTGCACTGTTGGAGTGTCAGTAATTGAGGGTTTGCTGCACTATTGTAGTGTCAGTAATTGAGGATGTGCTACATTATTGGAGTATCAGTAATTGAGGATGTGCTGCACTGTTGGAGTGTCAGTAATTGAGGGTGTGCTGCATTATTGGAGTGTCAGTAATTGAGGGTGCGCTGCACTATTGGAGTGTCAGTAATTGAGGGTGTGCTGCAATATTGGAGTGTCAGTATTTGAGGGTGTGCTGCGTCAGTAAATGAGGGTGAGCTGCACTATTGGAGTGTCAGTATTTGAGGGTGAGCTGCACTATTGGAGTGTCAGTAATTGAGTGTGTGCTGCACTATTGGAGTGTCAGTAATTGAGGATGTGCTGCACTATTGGAGTGTCAGTAATTGAGGGTGTGCTGCTATATTGGTGTGTCAGTAATTGAGGGTGAGCTGCAGTATTGTAGTGTTCGTAATTGAGGTTGTGCTGCACTATTGGAGTGTCAGTATTTGAGGTTGTGCTGCATATTGGAGTGTCAGTAATTGAGTGTGTGATGCACTAATGGGGTGTCAATACTTGGGTGTGTGCTGCAATATTGGAGTGTCAGTAATTGAGTGTGTGATGCACTAATGGAGTGTCACTAATTGAGGGTGAGCTGCAATATTGGAGTGTCAGTAATTGAGGGTGTGCTGCAATATTGGAGTGTCTGTAATTGAGGCTGTGCTGCACTATTGGAGTGTCAGTAATTGAGGCTGTGCTGCATTATTGGAGTGACAGTAATTGAGGGTTTGCTGCACTATTGGTGGGACAGTAATTGAGTGTTCGCTGCACTATTGGAGGGTCAGTAATAGAGGGTGTGCTGCACTATTGGTGTGTCAGTAATTGAGGTTGTGCTGCTCTATTGGAGTCTCAGTAATTGACGGTGTGCGGCACTATTGGAGTGTCAGTAATTGAGGGTGTGCTGCAATATAGGACTGTCAGTAATTGAGGGTGTTCTGCACTATTGGTGTGTCAGTAATTGAGTGTGTGCTGCTCAATTGGAGTTTCAGTAATTGATGGTTTGCTGCACTATTGGAGTGTCAGTATTTGAGGGTGTGCTGCAATCCTGGTGAGTATGTGATTGAGGGTGTGCTGCACTATTGGAGTGTCAGTAATTGAGGGTGTGCTGCACTATTGTAGTGTCAGTAATTGAGGATGAGCTGCACTGTTGGAGTGTCAGTAATTGAGGGTGTGCTGCACTATTGGAGTGTCAGTATTTGAGGGTGTGCTGCGTCAGTAAATGAGGGTGAGCTGCACTATTGGAGTATCTATAATTGAGGGGGCGCTGCACTTTTGGAGTTTCAGTATTTGAAAGGGGCGCTGCACTATTGGAGTGTCAGTATTTGAGGGCGTGCTGCACTATTGGAGTGTCAGTATTTGAGGGTGAGCTGCACTATTGGAGTGTCAGTAATTGACGGTGTGCTGCACTATTGGTGTGTCAGAAATTGAAGGTGAGCTGCACTATTGGAGCGTCAGTAATTGAGGGTGTGCTGCAATATTGGAGTGTCAGTAATTGAGGGTGTGCTGCAATATTGGAGTGTCAGTAAATGAGGGTGTGCTACACAATTGGAGTGTCAGTAATCGAGTGTGTGCTGCAGTATTGGAGTGTCAGTAATTGAGGGTGTGCTGCACTAGTGGAGTGACTGTACTTGAGGGTGTTCTACACTATTGGAGTGTCAGTAATTGAGTGTGTGCTGCAGTATTGGAGTGTCAGTAATTGAGGGTGTGCTGCACTATTGGAGTTTCCGTAATCGAGGGTGTGCTGCACTATTGGAGTGTCAGTAATTGAGGGTGTGTTGCACTATTGGAATGTCAGTATTTGAGCGTGTGCTACAATATTGGAGTGTCAGTAATTGAGGGTGTGCTGCACTATTGGAGTGTCAGTAATTGAGCGTGTGCTGCAATATTGGAGTGTCAGTCAAAGGGTGTGCTACACTATTGGATTGTCAGTAATCGAGTGTGTGCTGCAGTATTGGAGTGTCAGTAATTGAGGGTGTGCTACACTAGTGGAGTGACAGTACTTGAGTGTGTGCTACACTATTGGAGTGTCAGTAATTGAGAGTGTGCTGCACTATTGGAGTGTCAGTAATTGAGGGTGTGCTGCACTATTGGACTGTCAGTAATTGAGGGTGTGCTGCACTATTGGTGTGTCAGTAATTGAGTGTGTGCTGCTCAATTGGAGTTTCAGTAATTGATGGTTTGCTGCACTATTGGAGTGTCAGTATTTGAGGGTGTGCTGCACTATTGGAGTGTCAGTATTTGAGGGGTGCTGCACTATTGGAGTGTCAGTATTTGAGGGCATGCTGCACTATTGTAGTGTCAGTAATTGAGGATGAGCTGCACTGTTGGAGTGTCAGTAATTGAGGGTGTGCTGCACTATTGGAGTGTCAGTATTTGAGGGTGTGCTGCGTCAGTAAATGAGGGTGAGCTGCACTATTGGAGTGTCAGTATTTGAGGGTGAGCTGCACTATTGGAGTGTCAGTAATTGAGTGTGTGCTGCACTATTGGAGTGTCAGTAATTGAGGATGTGCTGCACTATTGGAGTGTCAGTAATTGAGGGTGTGCTGCTATATTGGTGTGTCAGTAATTGAGGGTGAGCTGCAGTATTGTAGTGTTCGTAATTGAGGTTGTGCTGCACTATTGGAGTGTCAGTATTTGAGGTTGTGCTGCATATTGGAGTGTCAGTAATTGAGTGTGTGATGCACTAATGGGGTGTCAATACTTGGGTGTGTGCTGCAATATTGGAGTGTCAGTAATTGAGTGTGTGATGCACTAATGGAGTGTCACTAATTGAGGGTGAGCTGCAATATTGGAGTGTCAGTAATTGAGGGTGTGCTGCAATATTGGAGTGTCTGTAATTGAGGCTGTGCTGCACTATTGGAGTGTCAGTAATTGAGGCTGTGCTGCATTATTGGAGTGACAGTAATTGAGGGTTTGCTGCACTATTGGTGGGACAGTAATTGAGTGTTCGCTGCACTATTGGAGGGTCAGTAATAGAGGGTGTGCTGCACTATTGGTGTGTCAGTAATTGAGGTTGTGCTGCTCTATTGGAGTCTCAGTAATTGACGGTGTGCGGCACTATTGGAGTGTCAGTAATTGAGGGTGTGCTGCAATATAGGACTGTCAGTAATTGAGGGTGTTCTGCACTATTGGTGTGTCAGTAATTGAGTGTGTGCTGCTCAATTGGAGTTTCAGTAATTGATGGTTTGCTGCACTATTGGAGTGTCAGTATTTGAGGGTGTGCTGCAATCCTGGTGAGTATGTGATTGAGGGTGTGCTGCACTATTGGAGTGTCAGTAATTGAGGGTGTGCTGCACTATTGTAGTGTCAGTAATTGAGGATGAGCTGCACTGTTGGAGTGTCAGTAATTGAGGGTGTGCTGCACTATTGGAGTGTCAGTATTTGAGGGTGTGCTGCGTCAGTAAATGAGGGTGAGCTGCACTATTGGAGTATCTATAATTGAGGGGGCGCTGCACTTTTGGAGTTTCAGTATTTGAAAGGGGCGCTGCACTATTGGAGTGTCAGTATTTGAGGGCGTGCTGCACTATTGGAGTGTCAGTATTTGAGGGTGAGCTGCACTATTGGAGTGTCAGTAATTGACGGTGTGCTGCACTATTGGTGTGTCAGAAATTGAAGGTGAGCTGCACTATTGGAGCGTCAGTAATTGAGGGTGTGCTGCAATATTGGAGTGTCAGTAATTGAGGGTGTGCTGCAATATTGGAGTGTCAGTAAATGAGGGTGTGCTACACAATTGGAGTGTCAGTAATCGAGTGTGTGCTGCAGTATTGGAGTGTCAGTAATTGAGGGTGTGCTGCACTAGTGGAGTGACTGTACTTGAGGGTGTTCTACACTATTGGAGTGTCAGTAATTGAGTGTGTGCTGCAGTATTGGAGTGTCAGTAATTGAGGGTGTGCTGCACTATTGGAGTTTCCGTAATCGAGGGTGTGCTGCACTATTGGAGTGTCAGTAATTGAGGGTGTGTTGCACTATTGGAATGTCAGTATTTGAGCGTGTGCTACAATATTGGAGTGTCAGTAATTGAGGGTGTGCTGCACTATTGGAGTGTCAGTAATTGAGCGTGTGCTGCAATATTGGAGTGTCAGTCAAAGGGTGTGCTACACTATTGGATTGTCAGTAATCGAGTGTGTGCTGCAGTATTGGAGTGTCAGTAATTGAGGGTGTGCTACACTAGTGGAGTGACAGTACTTGAGTGTGTGCTACACTATTGGAGTGTCAGTAATTGAGAGTGTGCTGCACTATTGGAGTGTCAGTAATTGAGGGTGTGCTGCACTATTGGACTGTCAGTAATTGAGGGTGTGCTGCACTATTGGTGTGTCAGTAATTGAGTGTGTGCTGCTCAATTGGAGTTTCAGTAATTGATGGTTTGCTGCACTATTGGAGTGTCAGTATTTGAGGGTGTGCTGCACTATTGGAGTGTCAGTATTTGAGGGGTGCTGCACTATTGGAGTGTCAGTATTTGAGGGCATGCTGCACTATTGGAGTGTCAGTAATTGAGGGTGAGCTGCACTATTGGAGTGTCAGTAATTGAGGGTCTGTTGCACTATTGGTGTGTCAGAAATTGAGCGTGAGCTGCACTATTGGAGTGTCAGTAATTGAGGGTGTGCTACACTTTTGGAGTGTCAGTATTTGAGGGTGTGCTGCAATCTTGGTGAGTATGTGATTGAGGGTGTGCTGCACTATTGGAGTGTCAGTAATTGAGGGTGTGCTGCACTATTGTAGTGTCAGTAATTGAGGATGAGCTGCACTGTTGGAGTGTCAGTAATTGAGGGTGTGCTGCACTATTGGAGTGTCAGTATTTGAGGGTGTGCTGCGTCAGTAAATGAGGGTGAGCTGCACTATTGGAGTATCTATAATTGAGGGGGCGCTGCACTTTTGGAGTTTCAGTATTTGAAAGGGGCGCTGCACTATTGGAGTGTCAGTATTTGAGGGCGTGCTGCACTATTGGAGTGTCAGTATTTGAGGGTGAGCTGCACTATTGGAGTGTCAGTAATTGACGGTGTGCTGCACTATTGGTGTGTCAGAAATTGAAGGTGAGCTGCACTATTGGAGCGTCAGTAATTGAGGGTGTGCTGCAATATTGGAGTGTCAGTAATTGAGGGTGTGCTGCAATATTGGAGTGTCAGTAAATGAGGGTGTGCTACACAATTGGAGTGTCAGTAATCGAGTGTGTGCTGCAGTATTGGAGTGTCAGTAATTGAGGGTGTGCTGCACTAGTGGAGTGACTGTACTTGAGGGTGTTCTACACTATTGGAGTGTCAGTAATTGAGTGTGTGCTGCAGTATTGGAGTGTCAGTAATTGAGGGTGTGCTGCACTATTGGAGTTTCTGTAATCGAGGGTGTGCTGCACTATTGGAGTGTCAGTAATTGAGGGTGTGTTGCACTATTGGAATGTCAGTATTTGAGCGTGTGCTACAATATTGGAGTGTCAGTAATTGAGGGTGTGCTGCACTATTGGAGTGTCAGTAATTGAGCGTGTGCTGCACTATTGGAGTGTCAGTAATTGATGGTGTGCTGCTATATTGGAGTGTCAGTAATTGAGGGTGTGCTACACTTTTGGAGTGTCAGTAATTGAGGTTGTGCTGCACTATTGGGGTGTCAGTAATTGAGGGTGTGCTCACTATTGGAGTGTCAGTAATTGAGGGTGTGCTGCACTATTGGAGTGTCAGTAATCCAGGGTGTGCTGCACTACTGGAGTGTCAGTAATTGAGGGTGTGCAGCATTATTGGTGTGTCAGTAATTGAGGGTGTGCTACACTATTGGAGTGTCAGTAATTGAGTGTGTGCTGCACTATTGGAGTGTCAGTAATTGAGGATGTGCTGCACTATTGGAGTGTCAGTAATTGAGGGTGTGCTGCTATATTGGTGTGTCAGTAATTGAGGGTGAGCTGCACTATTGTAGTGTTCGTAATTGAGGGTGTGCTGCACTATTGGAGTGTCAGTAATTGAGGTTGTGCTGCATATTGGAGTGTCAGTAATTGAGGTTGGACTGCACTATAGGTGTGTCAGTAATTGAGTGTGTGATGCACTAATGGAGTGTCAGTAATTGGGGGTGTTCTGCACTATTGGATTGTCAGTAATTGAGTGTGTGCTGCTCAATTGGAGTTTCAGTTATTGAAGTTGTGCTGCAATATTGGAGTGCCAGTAATTGAGGGTGAACTGCAATATTGCAAACTCAGTAATTGAGGGTGTGCTGCATTTGCAGTGTCAGTAATTGAGGGAGTGCTGCACTATTGGAGTGTCAGTAATTGAGTGTTTGCTGCACTATTGGAGTGTCAGTAATTGAGGGTGTGCTGCACTATTGGAGTGTCTGTAATTGAGCGTGTGCTTCACTATTGGGGTGTCAGTAATTGAGTGTGTGCTGCACTATTGGTGTGTAACTAATTGAGGGTGTGCTGCACTATTGGAGTGTCAGTAATTGAGGGTTTGCTGCACTATTGTAGTGTCAGTAATTGAGGATGTGCTACATTATTGGAGTATCAGTAATTGAGGATGTGCTGCACTGTTGGAGTGTCAGTAATTGAGGGTGTGCTGCATTATTGGAGTGTCAGTAATTGAGGGTGCGCTGCACTATTGGAGTGTCAGTAATTGAGGGTGTGCTGCAATATTGGAGTGTCAGTATTTGAGGGTGTGCTGCGTCAGTAAATGAGGGTGAGCTGCACTATTGGAGTGTCAGTATTTGAGGGTGAGCTGCACTATTGGAGTGTCAGTAATTGAGTGTGTGCTGCACTATTGGAGTGTCAGTAATTGAGGATGTGCTGCACTATTGGAGTGTCAGTAATTGAGGGTGTGCTGCTATATTGGTGTGTCAGTAATTGAGGGTGAGCTGCAGTATTGTAGTGTTCGTAATTGAGGTTGTGCTGCACTATTGGAGTGTCAGTATTTGAGGTTGTGCTGCATATTGGAGTGTCAGTAATTGAGTGTGTGATGCACTAATGGAGTGTCAATAATTGGGGGTGTGCTGCAATATTGGAGTGTCAGTAATTGAGTGTGTGATGCACTAATGGAGTGTCAGTAATTGAGGGTGAGCTGCAATATTGGAGTGTCAGTAATTGAGGGTGTGCTGCAATATTGGAGTGTCTGTAATTGAGGCTGTGCTGCACTATTGGAGTGTCAGTAATTGAGGCTGTGCTGCATTATTGGAGTGACAGTAATTGAGGGTTTGCTGCACTATTGGTGGGACAGTAATTGAGTGTTCGCTGCACTATTGGAGGGTCAGTAATAGAGGGTGTGCTGCACTATTGGAGTGTCAGTAATTGAGGTTGTGCTGCTCTATTGGAGTCTCAGTAATTGATGGTGTGCGGCACTATTGGAGTGTCAGTAATTGAGGGTGTGCTGCAATATAGGACTGTCAGTAATTGAGGGTGTGCTGCACTATTGGTGTGTGAGTAATTGAGTGTGTGCTGCTCAATTGGAGTTTCAGTAATTGATGGTTGCTGCACTATTGGAGTGTCAGTATTTGAGGGTGTGCTGCAATCCTGGTGAGTATGTGATTGAGGATGTGCTGCACTATTGGAGTGTCAGTAATTGAGGGTGTGCTGCACTATTGTAGTGTCAGTAATTGAGGATGAGCTGCACTGTTGGAGTGTCAGTAATTGAGGGTGTGCTGCACTATTGGAGTGTCAGTATTTGAGGGTGTGCTGCGTCAGTAAATGAGGGTGAGCTGCACTATTGGAGTATCTATAATTGAGGGGGCGCTGCACTTTTGGAGTTTCAGTATTTGAAAGGGGCGCTGCACTATTGGAGTGTCAGTATTTGAGGGCGTGCTGCACTATTGGAGTGTCAGTATTTGAGGGTGAGCTGCACTATTGGAGTGTCAGTAATTGACGGTGTGCTGCACTATTGGTGTGTCAGAAATTGAAGGTGAGCTGCACTATTGGAGCGTCAGTAATTGAGGGTGTGCTGCAATATTGGAGTGTCAGTAATTGAGGGTGTGCTGCAATATTGGAGTGTCAGTAAATGAGGGTGTGCTACACAATTGGAGTGTCAGTAATCGAGTGTGTGCTGCAGTATTGGAGTGTCAGTAATTGAGGGTGTGCTGCACTAGTGGAGTGACTGTACTTGAGGGTGTTCTACACTATTGGAGTGTCAGTAATTGAGTGTGTGCTGCAGTATTGGAGTGTCAGTAATTGAGGGTGTGCTGCACTATTGGAGTTTCCGTAATCGAGGGTGTGCTGCACTATTGGAGTGTCAGTAATTGAGGGTGTGTTGCACTATTGGAATGTCAGTATTTGAGCGTGTGCTACAATATTGGAGTGTCAGTAATTGAGGGTGTGCTGCACTATTGGAGTGTCAGTAATTGAGCGTGTGCTGCAATATTGGAGTGTCAGTCAAAGGGTGTGCTACACTATTGGATTGTCAGTAATCGAGTGTGTGCTGCAGTATTGGAGTGTCAGTAATTGAGGGTGTGCTGCACTAGTGGAGTGACAGTACTTGAGTGTGTGCTACACTATTGGAGTGTCAGTAATTGAGAGTGTGCTGCACTATTGGAGTGTCAGTAATTGAGGGTGTGCTGCACTATTGGACTGTCAGTAATTGAGGGTGTGCTGCACTATTGGTGTGTCAGTAATTGAGTGTGTGCTGCTCAATTGGAGTTTCAGTAATTGATGGTTTGCTGCACTATTGGAGTGTCAGTATTTGAGGGTGTGCTGCACTATTGGAGTGTCAGTATTTGAGGCGTGCTGCACTATTGGAGTGTCAGTATTTGAGGGCATGCTGCACTATTGGAGTGTCAGTAATTGAGGGTGAGCTGCACTATTGGAGTGTCAGTAATTGATGGTCTGTTGCACTATTGGTGTGTCAGAAATTGAGCGTGAGCTGCACTATTGGAGTGTCAGTAATTGAGGGTGTGCTACACTTTTGGAGTGTCAGTATTTGAGGGTGTGCTGCAATCTTGGTGAGTATGTGATTGAGGGTGTGCTGCACTATTGGAGTGTCAGTAATTGAGGGTGTGCTGCACTATTGTAGTGTCAGTAATTGAGGATGTGCTGCACTGTTGGAGTGTCAGTAATTGAGGGTTTGCTGCACTATTGTAGTGTCAGTAATTGAGGATGTGCTACATTATTGGAGTATCAGTAATTGAGGATGTGCTGCACTGTTGGAGTGTCAGTAATTGAGGGTGTGCTGCATTATTGGAGTGTCAGTAATTGAGGGTGCGCTGCACTATTGGAGTGTCAGTAATTGAGGGTGTGCTGCAATATTGGAGTGTCAGTATTTGAGGGTGTGCTGCGTCAGTAAATGAGGGTGAGCTGCACTATTGGAGTGTCAGTATTTGAGGGTGAGCTGCACTATTGGAGTGTCAGTAATTGAGTGTGTGCTGCACTATTGGAGTGTCAGTAATTGAGGATGTGCTGCACTATTGGAGTGTCAGTAATTGAGGGTGTGCTGCTATATTGGTGTGTCAGTAATTGAGGGTGAGCTGCAGTATTGTAGTGTTCGTAATTGAGGTTGTGCTGCACTATTGGAGTGTCAGTATTTGAGGTTGTGCTGCATATTGGAGTGTCAGTAATTGAGTGTGTGATGCACTAATGGGGTGTCAATACTTGGGTGTGTGCTGCAATATTGGAGTGTCAGTAATTGAGTGTGTGATGCACTAATGGAGTGTCACTAATTGAGGGTGAGCTGCAATATTGGAGTGTCAGTAATTGAGGGTGTGCTGCAATATTGGAGTGTCTGTAATTGAGGCTGTGCTGCACTATTGGAGTGTCAGTAATTGAGGCTGTGCTGCATTATTGGAGTGACAGTAATTGAGGGTTTGCTGCACTATTGGTGGGACAGTAATTGAGTGTTCGCTGCACTA
The DNA here is from genome assembly GCA_026770705.1 of Isurus oxyrinchus. Taxonomy (NCBI): domain Eukaryota; kingdom Metazoa; phylum Chordata; class Chondrichthyes; order Lamniformes; family Lamnidae; genus Isurus; species Isurus oxyrinchus. The sequence continues at coordinate 511,013 of JANJGN010000068.1, forward strand.
TTGGAGGGTCAGTAATAGAGGGTGTGCTGCACTATTGGTGTGTCAGTAATTGAGGTTGTGCTGCTCTATTGGAGTCTCAGTAATTGACGGTGTGCGGCACTATTGGAGTGTCAGTAATTGAGGGTGTGCTGCAATATAGGACTGTCAGTAATTGAGGGTGTGCTGCACTATTGGTGTGTCAGTAATTGAGTGTGTGCTGCTCAATTGGAGTTTCAGTAATTGATGGTTTGCTGCACTATTGGAGTGTCAGTATTTGAGGGTGTGCTGCAATCCTGGTGAGTATGTGATTGAGGGTGTGCTGCACTATTGGAGTGTCAGTAATTGAGGGTGTGCTGCACTATTGTAGTGTCAGTAATTGAGGATGAGCTGCACTGTTGGAGTGTCAGTAATTGAGGGTGTGCTGCACTATTGGAGTGTCAGTATTTGAGGGTGTGCTGCGTCAGTAAATGAGGGTGAGCTGCACTATTGGAGTATCTATAATTGAGGGGGCGCTGCACTTTTGGAGTTTCAGTATTTGAAAGGGGCGCTGCACTATTGGAGTGTCAGTATTTGAGGGCGTGCTGCACTATTGGAGTGTCAGTATTTGAGGGTGAGCTGCACTATTGGAGTGTCAGTAATTGACGGTGTGCTGCACTATTGGTGTGTCAGAAATTGAAGGTGAGCTGCACTATTGGAGCGTCAGTAATTGAGGGTGTGCTGCAATATTGGAGTGTCAGTAATTGAGGGTGTGCTGCAATATTGGAGTGTCAGTAAATGAGGGTGTGCTACACAATTGGAGTGTCAGTAATCGAGTGTGTGCTGCAGTATTGGAGTGTCAGTAATTGAGGGTGTGCTGCACTAGTGGAGTGACTGTACTTGAGGGTGTTCTACACTATTGGAGTGTCAGTAATTGAGTGTGTGCTGCAGTATTGGAGTGTCAGTAATTGAGGGTGTGCTGCACTATTGGAGTTTCCGTAATCGAGGGTGTGCTGCACTATTGGAGTGTCAGTAATTGAGGGTGTGTTGCACTATTGGAATGTCAGTATTTGAGCGTGTGCTACAATATTGGAGTGTCAGTAATTGAGCGTGTGCTGCAATATTGGAGTGTCAGTCAAAGGGTGTGCTACACTATTGGATTGTCAGTAATCGAGTGTGTGCTGCAGTATTGGAGTGTCAGTAATTGAGGGTGTGCTGCACTAGTGGAGTGACAGTACTTGAGTGTGTGCTACACTATTGGAGTGTCAGTAATTGAGAGTGTGCTGCACTATTGGAGTGTCAGTAATTGAGGGTGTGCTGCACTATTGGACTGTCAGTAATTGAGGGTGTGCTGCACTATTGGTGTGTCAGTAATTGAGTGTGTGCTGCTCAATTGGAGTTTCAGTAATTGATGGTTTGCTGCACTATTGGAGTGTCAGTATTTGAGGGTGTGCTGCACTATTGGAGTGTCAGTATTTGAGGGGTGCTGCACTATTGGAGTGTCAGTATTTGAGGGCATGCTGCACTATTGGAGTGTCAGTAATTGAGGGTGAGCTGCACTATTGGAGTGTCAGTAATTGAGGGTCTGTTGCACTATTGGTGTGTCAGAAATTGAGCGTGAGCTGCACTATTGGAGTGTCAGTAATTGAGGGTGTGCTACACTTTTGGAGTGTCAGTATTTGAGGGTGTGCTGCAATCTTGGTGAGTATGTGATTGAGGGTGTGCTGCACTATTGGAGTGTCAGTAATTGAGGGTGTGCTGCACTATTGTAGTGTCAGTAATTGAGGATGTGCTGCACTGTTGGAGTGTCAGTAATTGAGGGTGTGCTGCACTATTGGAGTGTCAGTATTTGAGGGTGTGCTGCGTCAGTAAATGAGGGTGAGCTGCACTATTGGAGTATCTATAATTGAGGGGGCGCTGCACTATTGGAGTGTCAGTATTTGAAAGGGGCGCTGCACTATTGGAGTGTCAGTATTTGAGGGCGTGCTGCACTATTGGAGTGTCAGTATTTGAGGGTGAGCTGCAATATTGGAGTGTCAGTAATTGACGGTGTGCTGCACTATTGGTGTGTCAGAAATTGAAGGTGAGCTGCACTATTGGAGCGTCAGTAATTGAGGGTGTGCTGCAATATTGGAGTGTCAGTAAATGAGGGTGTGCTACACAATTGGAGTGTCAGTAATCGAGTGTGTGCTGCAGTATTGGAGTGTCAGTAATTGAGGGTGTGCTGCACTAGTGGAGTGACAGTACTTGAGGGTGTTCTACACTATTGGAGTGTCAGTAATTGAGTGTGTGCTGCAGTATTGGAGTGTCAGTAATTGAGGGTGTGCTGCACTATTGGAGTTTCCGTAATTGAGGGTGTGCTGCACTATTGGAGTGTCAGTAATTGAGGGTGTGTTGCACTATTGGAATGTCAGTATTTGAGCGTGTGCTACAATATTGGAGTGTCAGTAATTGAGGGTGTGCTGCACTATTGGAGTGTCAGTAATTGAGCGTGTGCTGCACTATTGGAGTGTCAGTAATTGATGGTGTGCTGCTATATTGGAGTGTCAGTAATTGAGGGTGTGCTACACTTTTGGAGTGTCAGTAATTGAGCTTGTGCTGCACTATTGGACTGTCAGTAATTGAGGGTGTGCTCACTATTGGAGTGTCAGTAATTGAGGGTGTGCTGCACTATTGGAGTGTCAGTAATTCAGGGTGTGCTGCACTACTGGAGTGTCAGTAATTGAGGGTGTGCAGCATTATTGGTGTGTCAGTAATTGAGGGTGCGCTACACAATTGAACTGTCAGTAATCGAGTGTGTGCTGCAGTATTGGAGTGTCAGTAATCGAGTGTGTGCTGCAGTATTGGAGTGTCAGTAATTGAGGGTGTGCTGCACTAGTGGAGTGACAGTACTTGAGGGTGTTCTACACTATTGGAGTGTCAGTAATTGAGTGTTTGCTGCAGTATTGGAGTGTCAGTAATTGAGGGTGTGCTGCACTATTGGAGTTTCCGTAATTGAGGGTGTGCTGCACTATTGGAGTGTCAGTAATTGAGGGTGTGTTGCACTAGTGGAGTGACTGTACTTGAGGGAGTTCTACACTATTGGAGTGTCAGTAATTGAGTGTGTGCTGCAGTATTGGAGTGTCAGTAATTGAGGGTGTGCTGCACTATTGGAGTTTCCGTAATCGAGGGTGTGCTGCACTATTGGAGTGTCAGTAATTGAGGGTGTGTTGCACTATTGGAATGTCAGTATTTGAGCGTGTGCTACAATATTGGAGTGTCAGTAATTGAGGGTGTGCTGCACTATTGGAGTGTCAGTAATTGAGCGTGTGCTGCAATATTGGAGTGTCAGTCAAAGGGTGTGCTACACTATTGGATTGTCAGTAATCGAGTGTGTGCTGCAGTATTGGAGTGTCAGTAATTGAGGGTGTGCTGCACTAGTGGAGTGACAGTACTTGAGTGTGTGCTACACTATTGGAGTGTCAGTAATTGAGAGTGTGCTGCACTATTGGAGTGTCAGTAATTGAGGGTGTGCTGCACTATTGGACTGTCAGTAATTGAGGGTGTGCTGCACTATTGGTGTGTCAGTAATTGAGTGTGTGCTGCTCAATTGGAGTTTCAGTAATTGATGGTTTGCTGCACTATTGGAGTGTCAGTAATTGAGGGTGTGCTACACTTTTGGAGTGTCAGTATTTGAGGGTGTGCTGCAATCTTGGTGAGTATGTGATTGAGGATGTGCTGCACTGTTGGAGTGTCAGTAATTGAGGGTGTGCTGCACTATTGGAGTGTCAGTATTTGAGGGTGTGCTGCGTCAGTAAATGAGGGTGAGCTGCACTATTGGAATATCTATAATTGAGGGGGCGCTGCACTATTGGAGTGTCAGTATTTGAAAGGGGCGCTGCACTATTGGAGTGTCAGTATTTGAGGGCGTGCTGCACTATTGGAGTGTCAGTATTTGAGGGTGAGCTGCACTATTGGAGTGTCAGTAATTGACGGTGTGCTGCACTATTGGTGTGTCAGAAATTGAAGGTGAGCTCCACTATTGGAGCGTCAGTAAATGAGGGTGTGCTACACAATTGGAGTGTCAGTAATCGAGTGTGTGCTGCAGTATTGGAGTGTCAGTAATTGAGGGTGTGCTGCACTAGTGGAGTGACAGTACTTGAGGGTGTTCTACACTATTGGAGTGTCAGTAATTGAGTGTGTGCTGCAGTATTGGAGTGTCAGTAATTGAGGGTGTGCTGCACTATTGGAGTTTCCGTAATTGAGGGTGTGCTGCACTATTGGAGTGTCAGTAATTGAGGGTGTGTTGCACTATTGGAATGTCAGTATTTGAGCGTGTGCTACAATATTGGAGTGTCAGTAATTGAGGGTGTGCTGCACTATTGGAGTGTCAGTAATTGAGCGTGTGCTGCACTATTGGAGTGTCAGTAATTGATGGTGTGCTGCTATATTGGAGTGTCAGTAATTGAGGGTGTGCTACACTTTTGGAGTGTCAGTAATTGAGGTTGTGCTGCACTATTGGAATGTCAGTAATTGAGGGTGTGCTCACTATTGGAGTGTCAGTAATTGAGGGTGTGCTGCACTATTGGAGTGTCAGTAATTCAGGGTGTGCTGCACTACTGGAGTGTCAGTAATTGAGGGTGTGCAGCATTATTGGTGTGTCAGTAATTGAGGGTGCGCTACACAATTGAACTGTCAGTAATCGAGTGTGTGCTGCAGTATTGGAGTGTCAGTAATCGAGTGTGTGCTGCAGTATTGGAGTGTCAGTAATTGAGGGTGTGCTGCACTAGTGGAGTGACAGTACTTGAGGGTGTTCTACACTATTGGAGTGTCAGTAATTGAGTGTGTGCTGCAGTATTGGAGTGTCAGTAATTGAGGGTGTGCTGCACTATTGGAGTTTCCGTAATTGAGGGTGTGCTGCACTATTGGAGTGTCAGTAATTGAGGGTGTGTTGCACTATTGGAATGTCAGTATTTGAGCGTGTGCTACAATATTGGAGTGTCAGTAATTGAGGGTGTGTTGCACTATTGGAGTGTCAGTAATTGATGGTGTGCTGCTATATTGGAGTGTCAGTAATTGAGGGTGTGCTACACTTTTGGAGTGTCAGTAATTGAGGTTGTGCTGCACTATTGGGGTGTCAGTAATTGAGGGTGTGCTCACTATTGGAGTGTCAGTAATTGAGGGTGTGCTGCACTATTGGAGTGTCAGTAATTCAGGGTGTGCTGCACTACTGGAGTGTCAGTAATTGAGGGTGTGCAGCATTATTGGTGTGTCAGTAATTGAGGGTGTGCTACACTATTGGAGTGTCAGTAATTGAGTGTGTGCTGCACTATTGAAGTGTCAGTAATTGAGGATGTGCTGCACTATTGGAGTGTCAGTAATTGAGGGTGTGCTGCTATATTGGTGTGTCAGTAATTGAGGGTGAGCTGCACTATTGTAGTGTTCGTAATTGAGGGTGTGCTGCACTATTGGAGTGTCAGTAATTGAGGTTGTGCTGCATATTGGAGTGTCAGTAATTGAGGGTGTGCTGCTATATTGGTGTGTCAGTAATTGAGGGTGAGCTGCACTATTGTAGTGTTCGTAATTGAGGGTGTGCTGCACTATTGGTGTGTAACTAATTGAGGGTGTGCTGCACACTTGGAGTATCTGTAATTGAGGATGTGCTGCAATCTTGGTGAGTATGAGATTGAGGGTGTGCTGCACTATTGGAGTGTCAGTAATTGAGGGTGTGCTGCACTATTGTAGTGTCAGTAATTGAGGATGTGCTGCACTGTTGGAGTGTCAGTAATTGAGGGTGTGCTGCATTATTGGAGTGTCAGTAATTGAGGGTGCGCTGCACTATTGGAGTGTCAGTAATTGAGGGTGTGCTGCAATATTGGAGTATCAGTATTTGAGGGTGTGCTGCGTCAGTAAATGAGGGTGAGCTGCACTATTGGAGTGTCAGTATTTGAGGGTGAGCTGCACTATTGGAGTGTCAGTAATTGAGGGTGTGCTGCACTATTGGAGTGTCAGAAATTGAGGGTGTGCTGCACTATTGGACTGTCAGTAATTGAGGGTGTGCTGCACTATTGGTGTGTCAGTAATTGAGTGTGTGCTGCTCAATTGGAGTTTCAGTAATTGATGGTTTGCTGCACTATTGGAGTGTCAGTATTTTAGGGTGTGCTGCACTATTGGAGTGTCAGTATTTGAGGGGTGCTGCACTATTGGAGTGTCAGTATTTGAGGGCATGCTGCACTATTGGAGTGTCAGTAATTGAGGGTGAGCTGCACTATTGGAGTGTCAGTAATTGAGGGTGTGTTGCACTATTGGTGTGTCAGAAATTGAGCGTGAGCTGCACTATTGGAGTGTCAGTAATTGAGGGTGTGCTACACTTTTGGAGTGTCAGTATTTGAGGGTGTGCTGCAATCTTGGTGAGTATGTGATTGAGGGTGTGCTGCACTATTGGAGTGTCAGTAATTGAGGGTGTGCTGCACTATTGTAGTGTCAGTAATTGAGGATGTGCTGCACTGTTGGAGTGTCAGAAATTGAGGGTGTGCTGCACTATTGGAGTGTCAGTATTTGAGGGTGTGCTGCGTCAGTAAATGAGGGTGAGCTGCACTATTGGAGTATCTATAATTGAGGGGGCGCTGCACTATTGGAGTGTCAGTATTTGAAAGGGGCGCTGCACTATTGGAGTGTCAGTATTTGAGGGCGTGCTGCACTATTGGAGTGTCAGTATTTGAGGGTGAGCTGCACTATTGGAGTGTCAGTAATTGACGGTGTGCTGCACTATTGGTGTGTCAGAAATTGAAGGTGAGCTGCACTATTGGAGCGTCAGTAATTGAGGGTGTGCTGCAATATTGGAGTGTCAGTAAATGAGGGTGTGCTACACAATTGGAGTGTCAGTAATCGAGTGTGTGCTGCAGTATTGGAGTGTCAGTAATTGAGGGTGTGCTGCACTAGTGGAGTGACAGTACTTGAGGGTGTTCTACACTATTGGAGTGTCAGTAATTGAGTGTGTGCTGCAGTATTGGAGTGTCAGTAATTGAGGGTGTGCTGCACTATTGGAGTTTCCGTAATTGAGGGTGTGCTGCACTATTGGAGTGTCAGTAATTGAGGGTGTGTTGAACTATTGGAATGTCAGTATTTGAGCGTGTGCTACAATATTGGAGTGTCAGTAATTGAGGGTGTGCTGCACTATTGGAGTGTCAGTAATTGAGCGTGTGCTGCACTATTGGAGTGTCAGTAATTGATGGTGTGCTGCTATATTGGAGTGTCAGTAATTGAGGGTGTGCTACACTTTTGGAGTGTCAGTAATTGAGGTTGTGCTGCACTATTGGGCTGTCAGTAATTGAGGGTGTGCTCACTATTGGAGTGTCAGTAATTGAGGGTGTGCTGCACTATTGGAGTGTCAGTAATTCAGGGTGTGCTGCACTACTGGAGTGTCAGTAATTGAGGGTGTGCAGCATTATTGGTGTGTCAGTAATTGAGGGTGTGCTACACAATTGGAGTGTCAGTAATCGAGTGTGTGCTGCAGTATTGGAGTGTCAGTAATCGAGTGTGTGCTGCAGTATTGGAGTGTCAGTAATTGAGGGTGTGCTGCACTAGTGGAGTGACAGTACTTGAGGGTGTTCTACACTATTGGAGTGTCAGTAATTGAGTGTGTGCTGCAGTATTGGAGTTTCCGTAATTGAGGGTGTGCTGCAGTATTGGAGAGTCAGTAATTGAGGGTGTGCTGCACTATTGGAGTTTCCGTAATTGAGGGTGTGCTGCAGTATTGGAGTGTCAGTAATTGAGGGTGTGTTGCACTATTGGAATGTCAGTATTTGAGCGTGTGCTACAATATTGGAGTGTCAGTAATTGAGGGTGTGCTGCACTATTGGAGTGTCAGTAATTGATGGTGTGCTGCTATATTGGAGTGTCAGTAATTGAGGGTGTGCTACACTTTTGGAGTGTCAGTAATTGAGGTTGTGCTGCACTATTGGGGTGTCAGTAATTGAGGGTGTGCTCACTATTGGAGTGTCAGTAATTGAGGGTGTGCTGCACTATTGGAGTGTCAGTAATTCAGGGTGTGCTGCACTACTGGAGTGTCAGTAATTGAGGGTGTGCAGCATTATTGGTGTGTCAGTAATTGAGGGTGTGCTACACTATTGGAGTGTCAGTAATTGAGTGTGTGCTGCACTATTGGAGTGTCAGTAATTGAGGATGTGCTGCACTATTGGAGTGTCAGTAATTGAGGGTGTGCTGCTATATTGGTGTGTCAGTAATTGAGGGTGAGCTGCACTATTGTAGTGATCGTAATTGAGGGTGTGCTGCACTATTGGAGTGTCAGTAATTGAGGGTGTCCTGCTATATTGGTGTGTCAGTAATTGAGGGTGAGCTGCACTATTGTAGTGTTCGTAATTGAGGGTGTGCTGCACTATTGGTGTGTAACTAATTGAGGGTGTGCTGCACACTTGGAGTATCTGTAATTGAGGATGTGCTGCAATCTTGGTGAGTATGAGATTGAGGGTGTGCTGCACTATTGGAGTGTCAGTAATTGAGGGTGTGCTGCACTAATGTAGTGTCAGTAATTGAGGATGTGCTGCATTATTGGAGTGTCAGTAATTGAGGGTGCGCTGCACTATTGGAGTGTCAGTAATTGAGGGTGTGCTGCAATATTGGAGTGTCAGTATTTGAGGGTGTGCTGCGTCAGTAAATGAGGGTGAGCTGCACTATTGAAGTGTCAGTATTTGAGGGTGAGCTGCACTATTGGAGTGTCAGTAATTGAGGGTGTGCTGCACTATTGGTGTGTCAGAAATTGAGGGTGAGCTGCACTATTGGAGCGTCAGTAATTGAGGGTGTGCTGAAATATTGGAGTGTCAGTAATTGAGGGTGTGCTGCAATATTGGAGTGTCAGTCAAAGGGTGTGCTACACTATTGGATTGTCAGTAATCGAGTGTGTGCTGCAGTATTGGAGTGTCAGTAATTGAGGGTTAGCTACACTTTTGGAGTGTCAGTAATTGAGGTTTTGCTGCACTATTGGGCTGTCAGTAATTGAGGGTGTGCTCACTATTGGAGTGTCAGTAATTGAGGGTGTGCTGCACTAGTGGAGTGACAGTACTTGAGGGTGTGCTACACTATTGGAGTGTCAGTAATTGAGAGTGTGCTGCACTATTGGAGTGTCAGTAATTGAGGGTGTGATGCACTATTGGACTGTCAGTAATTGAGGGTGTGCTGCACTATTGGAGTGTCCGTAATTGAGGGTGTGCTGCACTATTGGAGTTTCAGTAATTGAGGGTGTGTTGCACTATTGGAATGTCAGTAAATGAGGGTGTGCTACACTATTGGAGTGTCAGTAATTGAGGGTGTGCTGCACTATTGGAGTGTCAGTAATTGAGGGTGTGCTGCACTATTGGAGTGTCAGTAATTGAGGGTGTGCTGCACTATTGCAGTGTCAGTAATTGAGGGTGTGCTGCACTATTGGAGTGTCAGTAATTGATGGTGTGCTGCTATATTGGAGTGTCAGTAATTGAGGGTTAGCTACACTTTTGGAGTGTCAGTAATTGAGGTTTTGCTGCACTATTGGGCTGTCAGTAATTGAGGGTGTGCTCACTATTGGAGTGTCAGTAATTGAGGGTGTGCAGCATTATTGGTGTGTCAGTAATTGAGGGTGTGCTACACAATTGGAGTGTCAGTAATCGAGTGTGTGCTGCAGTATTGGAGTGTCAGTAATCGAGTGTGTGCTGCAGTATTGGAGTGTCAGTAATTGAGGGTGTGCTGCACTAGTGGAGTGACAGTACTTGAGGGTGTTCTACACTATTGGAGTGTCAGTAATTGAGTGTGTGCTGCAGTATTGGAGTGTCAGTAATTGAGGGTGTGCTGCACTATTGGAGTTTCCGTAATTGAGGGTGTGCTGCACTATTGGAGTGTCAGTAATTGAGGGTGTGTTGCACTATTGGAATGTCAGTATTTGAGCGTGTGCTACAATATTGGAGTGTCAGTAATTGAGGGTGTGCTGCACTATTGGAGTGTCAGTAATTGATGGTGTGCTGCTATATTGGAGTGTCAGTAATTGAGGGTGTGCTACACTTTTGGAGTGTCAGTAATTGAGGTTGTGCTGCACTATTGGGGTGTCAGCAATTGAGGGTGTGCTCACTATTGGAATGTCAGTAATTGAGGGTGTGCTGCACTATTGGAGTGTCAGTAATTCAGCGTGTGCTGCACTACTGGAGTGTCAGTAATTGAGGGTGTGCAGCATTATTGGTGTGTCAGTAATTGAGGGTGTGCTACACTATTGGAGTGTCAGTAATTGAGTGTGTGCTGCACTATTGGAGTGTCAGTAATTGAGGATGTGCTGCACTATTGGAGTGTCAGTAATTGAGGGTGTGCTGCTATATTGGTGTGTCAGTAATTGAGGGTGAGCTGCACTATTGTAGTGTTCGTAATTGAGGGTGTGCTGCACTATTGGAGTGTCAGTAATTGAGGTTGTGCTGCATATTGGAGTGTCAGTAATTGAGGGTGTGCTGCTATATTGGTGTGTCAGTAATTGAGGGTGAGCTGCACTATTGTAGTGTTCGTAATTGAGGGTGTGCTGCACTATTGGTGTGTAACTAATTGAGGGTGTGCTGCACACTTGGAGTATCTGTAATTGAGGATGTGCTGCAATCTTGGTGAGTATGAGATTGAGGGTGTGCTGCAATATTGGAGTGTCAGTAATTGAGGGTGTGCTGCACTATTGTAGTGTCAGTAATTGAGGATGTGCTGCACTGTTGGAGTGTCAGTAATTGAGGGTGTGCTGCATTATTGGAGTGTCAGTAATTGAGGGTGCGCTGCACTATTGGAGTGTCAGTAATTGAGGGTGTGCTGCAATATTGGAGTGTCAGTATTTGAGGGTGTGCTGCGTCAGTAAAAGAGGGTGAGCTGCACTATTGGAGTGTCAGTATTTGAGGGTGAGCTGCACTATTGGAGTGTCAGTAATTGAGGGTGTGCTGCACTATTGGAGTGTCAGAAATTGAGGGTGTGCTGCACTATTGGACTGTCAGTAATTGAGGGTGTGCTGCACTATTGGTGTGTCAGTAATTGAGTGTGTGCTGCTCAATTGGAGTTTCAGTAATTGATGGTTTGCTGCACTATTGGAGTGTCAGTATTTGAGGGTGTGCTGCACTATTGGAGTGTCAGTATTTGAGGGGTGCTGCACTATTGGAGTGTCAGTATTTGAGGGTGAGCTGCACTATTGGAGTGTCAGTAATTGAGGGTGTGTTGCACTATTGGTGTGTCAGAAATTGAGCGTGAGCTGCACTATTGGAGTGTCAGTAATTGAGGGTGTGCTACACTTTTGGAGTGTCAGTATTTGAGGGTGTGCTGCAATCTTGGTGAGTATGTGATTGAGGGTGTGCTGCACTATTGGAGTGTCAGTAATTGAGGGTGTGCTGCACTATTGTAGTGTCAGTAATTGAGGATGTGCTGCACTGTTGGAGTGTCAGTAATTGAGGGTGTGCTGCACTATTGGAGTGTCAGTATTTGAGGGTGTGCTGCGTCAGTAAATGAGGGTGAGCTGCACTATTGGAGTATCTATAATTGAGGGGGCGCTGCACTATTGGAGTGTCAGTATTTGAAAGGTGCGCTGCACTATTGGAGTGTCAGTAATTGACGGTGTGCTGCACTATTGGTGTGTCAGAAATTGAAGGTAGGCTGCACTATTGGAGCGTCAGTAATTGAGGGTGTGCTGCAATATTGGAGTGTCAGTAAATGAGGGTGTGCTACACAATTGGAGTGTCAGTAATTGAGGGTGTGCTGCACTATTGGAGTGTCAGTAATCGAGTGTGTGCTGCAGTATTGGAGTGTCAGTAATCGAGTGTGTGCTGCAGTATTGGAGTTTCAGTAATTGAGGGTGTGCTGCACTAGTGGAGTGACAGTACTTGAGGGTGTTCTACACTATTGGAGTGTCATTAATTGAGTGTGTGCTGCAGTATTGGAGTGTCAGTAATTGAGGGTGTGCTGCACTATTGGAGTTTCCGTAATTGAGGGTGTGCTGCACTATTGGAGTGTCAGTAATTGAGGGTGTGTTGAACTATTGGAATGTCAGTATTTGAGCGTGTGCTACAATATTGGAGTGTCATTAATTGAGGGTGTGCTGCACTATTGGAGTGTCAGTAATTGAGCGTGTGCTGCACTATTGGAGTGTCAGTAATTGATGGTGTGCTGCTATATTGGAGTGTCAGTAATTGAGGGTGTGCTACGCTTTTGGAGTGTCAGTAATTGAGTTTGTGCTGCACTATTGGGCTGTCAGTAATTGAGGGTGTGCTCACTATTGGCGTGTCAGTAATTGAGGGTGTGCTGCACTATTGGAGTGTCAGTAATTCAGGGTGTGCTGCACTACTGGAGTGTCAGTAATTGAGGGTGTGCAGCATTATTTGTGTCAGTAATTGAGGGTGTGCTACACAATTGGAGTGTCAGTAATCGAGTGTGTGCTGCAGTATTGGAGTGTCAGTAATCGAGTGTGTGCTGCAGTATTGGAGTGTCAGTAATTGAGGGTGTGCTGCACTAGTGGAGTGACAGTACTTGAGGGTGTTCTACACTATTGGAGTGTCAGTAATTGAGTGTGTGCTGCAGTATTGGAGTGTCAGTAATTGAGGGTGTGCTGCACTATTGGAGTTTCCGTAATTGAGGGTGTGCTGCACTATTGGAGTGTCAGTAATTGAGGGTGTGTTGCACTATTGGAATGTCAGTATTTGAGCGTGTGCTACAATATTGGAGTGTCAGTAATTGAGGGTGTGCTGCACTATTGGAGTGTCAGTAATTGATGGTGTGCTGCTATATTGGAGTGTCAGTAATTGAGGGTGTGCTACACTTTTGGAGTGTCAGTAATTGAGGTTGTGCTGCACTATTGGGGTGTCAGTAATTGAGGGTGTGCTCACTATTGGAGTGTCAGTAATTGAGGGTGTGCTGCACTATTGGAGTGTCAGTAATTCAGGGTGTGTTGCACTACTGGAGTGTCAGTAATTGAGGGTGTGCAGCATTATTGGTGTGTCAGTAATTGAGGGTGTGCTACACTATTGGAGTGTCAGTAATTGAGTGTGTGCTGCACTATTGGAGTGTCAGTAATTGAGGATGTGCTGCACTATTGGAGTGTCAGTAATTGAGGGTGTGCTGCTATATTGGTGTGTCAGTAATTGAGGGTGAGCTGCACTATTATAGTGTTCGTAATTGAGGGTGTGCTGCACTATTGGAGTGTCAGTAATTGAGGTTGTGCTGCATATTGGAGTGTCAGTAATTGAGGGTGTGCTGCTATATTGGTGTGTCAGTAATTGAGGCTGAGCTGCACTATTGCAGTGTTCGTAATTGAGGGTGTGCTGCACTATTGGTGTGTAACTAATTGAGGGTGTGCTGCAAACTTGGAGTATCTGTAATTGAGGATGTGCTGCAATCTTGGTGAGTATGAGATTGAGGGTGTGCTGCACTATTGGAGTGTCAGTAATTGAGGGTGTGCTGCACTATTGTAGTGTCAGTAATTGAGGATGTGCTGCACTGTTGGAGTGTCAGTAATTGAGGGTGTGCTGCATTATTGGAGTGTCAGTAATTGAGGGTGCGCTGCACTATTGGAGTGTCAGTAATTGAGGGTGTGCTGCAATATTGGAGTGTCAGTATTTGAGGGTGTGCTGCGTCAGTAAATGAGGGTGAGCTGCACTATTGGAGTGTCAGTATTTGAGGGTGAGCTGCACTAATGGAGTGTCAGTAATTGAGGGTGTGCTGCACTATTGGTGTGTCAGAAATGGAGGGTGAGCTGCACTATTGGAGCGTCAGTAATTGAGGGTGTGCTGAAATATTGGAGTGTCAGTAATTGAGGGTGTGCTGCAATATTGGAGTGTCAGTCAAAGGGTGTGCTACACTATTGGATTGTCAGTAATCGAGTGTGTGCTGCAGTATTGGAGTGTCAGTAATTGAGGGTGTGCTGCACTAGTGGAGTGACAGTACTTGAGGGTGTGCTACACTATTGGAGTGTCAGTAATTGAGAGTGTGCTGCACTATTGGAGTGTCAGTAATTGAGGGTGTGATGCACTATTGGACTGTCAGTAATTGAGGGTGTGCTGCACTATTGGAGTGTCCGTAATTGAGGGTGTGCTGCACTATTGGAGTGTCAGTAATTGAGGGTGTGTTGCACTATTGGAATGTCAGTAAATGAGGGTGTGCTACACTATTGGAGTGTCAGTAATTGAGGGTGTGCTGCACTATTGGAGTGTCAGTAATTGAGGGTGTGCTGCACTATTGGAGTGTCAGTAATTGAGGGTGTGCTGCACTATTGCAGTGTCAGTAATTGAGGGTGTGCTGCACTATTGGAGTGTCAGTAATTGAGGGTGTGCTGCTATACTGGAGTGTCAGTAATTGAGGGTGTGCTACAATTTTGGAGTGTCAATAATTGAGGGTGTGCTGCACTATTGGAGTGTCAGTAATTGAGTGTGTGCTCACTATTGGAGTGTCAGTAATTGAGGGTGTGCTGCACTATTGGAGTGTCGGTAATTCAGGGTGTGCTGCACTACTGGAGCGTCAGTAATTGAGGGTGTGCAGCATTATTGGTGTGTCAGTAATTGAGGGTGTGCTACACTATTGGAGTTTCAGTAATTGAGTGTGTACTGCACTATTGGAGTGTCAGTAATTGAGGGTGTGCTGCACTATTGGAGTGTCAGTAATTGAGGGTGTGCTGCACTATTGGAGTGTCAGTAATTGAGGGTGTGCTGCACTATTGGAGTGTCAGTAATTGAGGGTTTGCTGCACTATTGGAGCGTCAGTAATTGAGGGTGTGCTGCATATTGGAGTGTCAGTAATTGAGTGTGTGCTGCACTATTGGTGTGTCAGTAATTGAGGTTGGACTGCACTATAGGTGTGTCAGTAATTGAGTGTGTGATGCACGATTGGTGTGTCAGTAATTGAGGGTGTACTGCACTAATGGAGTGTCAGTAATTGGGGGTGTGCTGCACTGTTGTATTGTCAGTAATTTTGGGTGTGCTGCACAATTGGAGTGTCAGTAATTGAGGGTGTGCTGCAATATTGGAGTGTCAGTAATTGATGGTGTGCTGCAATATTGGAGTGTCAGTAATTGAGGCTGTGCTGCATTATTGGAGTGTCAGTAATTGAGGGTGTGCTGCATTATTGGAGTGTCAGTAATTGAGGGTTTGCTGCACTATTGGTGTGACAGTAATTGAGTGTGCGCTGCACTATTGGAGCGTCAGTAATTGAGGGTGTGCTGCAATATTGGAGGGTCAGTAATTGAGGGTGTGCTGCACTATTGGAGTGTCAGTAATTGAGGGTGTGCTGCACTATTGGAGTTTCAGTAATTGACGGTGTGCGGCACTATTGGAGTGTCAGTAATTTAGGGTGTGCTGCAATATAGGAGTGTCAGTAATTGACGGTGTGCGGCACTATTGGAGTGTCAGTAATTTAGGGTGTCTTGCAATATAGGAGTGTCAGTAATTGAGGGTGTGCTGCACTATTGGTGTGTCAGTAATTGAGTGTGTGCTGCTCAATTGGAGTGTCAGTAATTGATGGTGTGCTGCACTATTGGATTGTCAGTAATTGAAGGTGTGCTGCAATATTGGAGTGAGTAATTGAGGGTGTGCTGCAATATTGGAGTTTCAGTAATTCAGGGTGATCTGCACTATTGGAGTGTCAGTAATTGAGTGTGTGCTGCACTATTGGAGTTTCAGTAATTGAGGGTGTGCTGCAATATTGGAGTGTCAGTATTTGAGGGTGAACTGCAATATTGCAGACGCAGTAATTGAGGGTGTGCTGCATATTGCAGTGTCAGTAATTGAGGATGTGCTGCACTATTGGAGTGTCAGTAATTGAGGGTGTGCTGCACTATTGGAGTGTCAGTAATTGAGGGTGAGCTGCACTATTGGAGTGTCAGTAATTGAGGGTGTGCTGCACTATTGGAGTGTCAGTAATTGAGTGTTTACTGCACTATTGGAGTGTCAGTAATTGAGGGTGTGCAAAACTATTGGAGTGTCAGTAATTGAGGGTGTGCTACACTATTGGAGTGTCTGTAATTGAGGGTGTGCTTCACTATTGGAGTGTCAGTAATTGAGGGTGTGCTGCACTATTGGAGTGTCAGTAATTGAGGGTGGGCTGCACTATTGGAGTGTCAGTAATTGAGGGTGTGCAGCACTATTGGAGTGTCAGTAATTGAGGGTGTGCTGCACTATTGGAGTGTCAGTAATTGAGGATGTGCTGCAATCTTGGTGAGTATGAGATTTAGGGTGTGCTGCATTATTCGAGTGTCAGTAATTGAGGGTGTGCTGCACTATTGGAGTGTCAGTAATTGAGGTTGTGCTGCACTATTGGAGTGTCAGTAATTGAGGGTGTGCTGCACTGTTGGAGTTTCAGTAATTGAGGGTGTGCTGCATTATTGGAGTGTCAGTAATTGAGGGTGTGCTGTAATATTGGAGTGACAGTAATTGAGGGTGTGCAGCAATATTGGAGTGTCAGTATTTGAGGGTGTGCTGCGTCAGTAAATGAGGGTGAGCTGCACTATTGGAGTGTCAGTATTTGAGGGGGCGCTGCACTATTGGAGTGTCAGTATTTGAGGGCGTGCTGCACTATTGGAGTGTCAGTAATTGAGGGTGTGCTGCATTATTGGACTGTCAGTAATTGAGGGTGTGCTGCATTATTGGAGTGTCAGTAATTGAGGGTGTGCTGTAATATTGGAGTGACAGTAATTGAGAGTGTGCAGCAATATTGGAGTGTCAGTATTTGAGGGTGTGCTGCGTCAGTAAATGAGGGTGAGCTGCACTATTGGAGTGTCAGTATTTGAGGGGGCGCTGCACTATTGGAGTGTCAGTATTTGAGGGCGTGCTGCACTATTGGAGTGTCAGTAATTGAGGGTGCGCTGCACTATTGGAGTGTCAGTAATTGAGGGTGTGCAGCAATATTGGAGTGTCAGTATTTGAGGGTGTGCTGCGTCAGTAAATGAGGGTGAGCTGCACTATTGGAGTGTCAGTATTTGAGGGGGCGCTGCACTATTGGAGTGTCAGTATTTGAGGGCGTGCTGCACTATTGGAGTGTCATTAATTGAGGGTGAGCTGCACGATTGGAGTGTCAGTAATTGAGTGTGTGCTGCACTATTGGAGTGTCAGAAATTGAGGGTGAGAAGCACTATTGGAGTGTCAGTAACTGAGGGTGTGCTGCATTATTGGAGAGTCAGTAATTGAGGGTGTGCTGCATTATTGGAGTGTCAGTAATTGAGGGTTTGCTGCACTATTGGTGTGACAGTAATTGAGTGTGCACTACACTATTGGAGGGTCAGTAATTGAGGGTGTGCTGCATTATTGGAGTGTCAGTAATTGAGGGTGCGCTGCAATATTGGAGTTCAGTAATTGAGGGTCTGCTGCACTTTCGTTGCGTCAGTATTAAAGGGTGCACTGCACTATTGGAGTGTCAGTAATTGAGGGTGTGCTGAGTCAGTAATTGAGGGTCTGCTGCACTATTGTAGTGTCAGTAATTGAGGATGTGCTGCACTGTTGGAGTGTGAGTAATTGAGGGTGTGCTGCATTATTGGAGTGTCAGTAATTGAGGGTGCGCTGCACTATTGGAGTGTCAGTAATTGAGGGTGTGCTGCAATATTGGAGTGTCAGTATTTGAGGGTGTGCTGCGTCAGTAAATGAGAGTGAGCTGCACTATTGGAGTGTCAGTATTTGAGGGTGAGCTGCACTATTGGAGTGTCAGTAATTGAGGGTGTGCTGCACTATTGGTGTGTCAGAAATTGAGTGTGAGCTGCACTATTGGAGCGTCAGTAATTGAGGGTGTGCTGAAATATTGGAGTGTCAGTAATTGAGGGTGTGCTGCAATATTGGAGTGTCAGTCAAAGGGTGTGCTACAATATTGGAGTGTCAGTAATTGAGGGTGTGCTGCACTATTGCAGTGTCAGTAATTGAGGGTGTGCTGCACTATTGGAGTGTCAGTAATTGAGGGTGTGCTGCTATACTGGAGTGTCAGTAATTGAGGGTGTGCTACACTTTTGGAGTGTCAATAATTGAGGGTGTGCTGCACTATTGGAGTATCAGTAATTGAGGGTGCGCTCACTATTGGAGTGTCAGTAATTGAGGGTGTGCTGCACTATTGGAGTGTCGGTAATTCAGGGTGTGCTGCACTACTGGAGCGTCAGTAATTGAGGGTGTGCAGCATTATTGGTGTGTCAGTAATTGAGGGTGTGCTACACTATTGGAGTTTCAGTAATTGAGTGTGTCCTGCACTATTGGAGTGTCAGTAATTGAGGGTGTGCTGCACTATTGGAGTGTCAGTAATTGAGGGTGAGCTGCACTATTGTAGTGTTTGTAATTGAGGGTGTGCTGCACTAATGGAGCGTCAGTAATTGAGGGTGTGCTGCATATTGGAGTGTCAGTAATTGAGGGTGTGCTGCACTATTGGTGTGTCAGTAATTGAGGTTGGACTGCACTATAGGTGTGTCAGTAATTGAGTGTGTGATGCACGATTGGTGTGTCAGTAATTGAGGGTGTACTGCACTAATGGAGTGTCAGTAATTGGGGTTGTGCTGCACTGTTGGATTGTCAGTAATTGAGGGTGTGCTGCACAATTGGAGTGTCGGTAATTCAGGGTGTGCTGCACTACTGGAGCGTCAGTAATTGAGGGTGTGCAGCATTATTGGTGTGTCAGTAATTGAGGGTGTGCTACACTATTGGAGTTTCAGTAATTGAGTGTGTACTGCACTATTGGAGTGTCAGTAATTGAGGGTGTGCTGCACTATTGGAGTGTCAGTAATTGAGGGTGTGCTGCACTATTGGAGTGTCAGTAATTGAGGGTGTGCTGCACTATTGGAGTGTCAGTAATTGAGGGTTTGCTGCACTATTGGAGCGTCAGTAATTGAGGGTGTGCTGCATATTGGAGTGTCAGTAATTGAGTGTGTGCTGCACTATTGGTGTGTCAGTAATTGAGGTTGGACTGCACTATAGGTGTGTCAGTAATTGAGTGTGTGATGCACGATTGGTGTGTCAGTAATTGAGGGTGTACTGCACTAATGGAGTGTCAGTAATTGGGGGTGTGCTGCACTGTTGTATTGTCAGTAATTTTGGGTGTGCTGCACAATTGGAGTGTCAGTAATTGAGGGTGTGCTGCAATATTGGAGTGTCAGTAATTGATGGTGTGCTGCAATATTGGAGTGTCAGTAATTGAGGCTGTGCTGCATTATTGGAGTGTCAGTAATTGAGGGTGTGCTGCATTATTGGAGTGTCAGTAATTGAGGGTTTGCTGCACTATTGGTGTGACAGTAATTGAGTGTGCGCTGCACTATTGGAGCGTCAGTAATTGAGGGTGTGCTGCAATATTGGAGGGTCAGTAATTGAGGGTGTGCTGCACTATTGGAGTGTCAGTAATTGAGGGTGTGCTGCACTATTGGAGTTTCAGTAATTGACGGTGTGCGGCACTATTGGAGTGTCAGTAATTTAGGGTGTGCTGCAATATAGGAGTGTCAGTAATTGACGGTGTGCGGCACTATTGGAGTGTCAGTAATTTAGGGTGTCTTGCAATATAGGAGTGTCAGTAATTGAGGGTGTGCTGCACTATTGGTGTGTCAGTAATTGAGTGTGTGCTGCTCAATTGGAGTGTCAGTAATTGATGGTGTGCTGCACTATTGGATTGTCAGTAATTGAAGGTGTGCTGCAATATTGGAGTGAGTAATTGAGGGTGTGCTGCAATATTGGAGTTTCAGTAATTCAGGGTGATCTGCACTATTGGAGTGTCAGTAATTGAGTGTGTGCTGCACTATTGGAGTTTCAGTAATTGAGGGTGTGCTGCAATATTGGAGTGTCAGTATTTGAGGGTGAACTGCAATATTGCAGACGGAGTAATTGAGGGTGTGCTGCATATTGCAGTGTCAGTAATTGAGGATGTGCTGCACTATTGGAGTGTCAGTAATTGAGGGTGTGCTGCACTATTGGAGTGTCAGTAATTGAGGGTGAGCTGCACTATTGGAGTGTCAGTAATTGAGGGTGTGCTGCACTATTGGAGTGTCAGTAATTGAGTGTTTACTGCACTATTGGAGTGTCAGTAATTGAGGGTGTGCAAAACTATTGGAGTGTCAGTAATTGAGGGTGTGCTACACTATTGGAGTGTCTGTAATTGAGGGTGTGCTTCACTATTGGAGTGTCAGTAATTGAGGGTGTGCTGCACTATTGGAGTGTCAGTAATTGAGGGTGGGCTGCACTATTGGAGTGTCAGTAATTGAGGGTGTGCAGCACTATTGGAGTGTCAGTAATTGAGGGTGTGCTGCACTATTGGAGTGTCAGTAATTGAGGATGTGCTGCAATCTTGGTGAGTATGAGATTTAGGGTGTGCTGCATTATTCGAGTGTCAGTAATTGAGGGTGTGCTGCACTATTGGAGTGTCAGTAATTGAGGTTGTGCTGCACTATTGGAGTGTCAGTAATTGAGGGTGTGCTGCACTGTTGGAGTTTCAGTAATTGAGGGTGTGCTGCATTATTGGAGTGTCAGTAATTGAGGGTGTGCTGTAATATTGGAGTGACAGTAATTGAGGGTGTGCAGCAATATTGGAGTGTCAGTATTTGAGGGTGTGCTGCGTCAGTAAATGAGGGTGAGCTGCACTATTGGAGTGTCAGTATTTGAGGGGGCGCTGCACTATTGGAGTGTCAGTATTTGAGGGCGTGCTGCACTATTGGAGTGTCAGTAATTGAGGGTGTGCTGCATTATTGGACTGTCAGTAATTGAGGGTGTGCTGCATTATTGGAGTGTCAGTAATTGAGGGTGTGCTGTAATATTGGAGTGACGGTAATTGAGAGTGTGCAGCAATATTGGAGTGTCAGTATTTGAGGGTGTGCTGCGTCAGTAAATGAGGGTGAGCTGCACTATTGGAGTGTCAGTATTTGAGGGGGCGCTGCACTATTGGAGTGTCAGTATTTGAGGGCGTGCTGCACTATTGGAGTGTCAGTAATTGAGGGTGCGCTGCACTATTGGAGTGTCAGTAATTGAGGGTGTGCAGCAATATTGGAGTGTCAGTATTTGAGGGTGTGCTGCGTCAGTAAATGAGGGTGAGCTGCACTATTGGAGTGTCAGTATTTGAGGGGGCGCTGCACTATTGGAGTGTCAGTATTTGAGGGCGTGCTGCACTATTGGAGTGTCATTAATTGAGGGTGAGCTGCACGATTGGAGTGTCAGTAATTGAGTGTGTGCTGCACTATTGGAGTGTCAGAAATTGAGGGTGAGAAGCACTATTGGACTGTCAGTAACTGAGGGTGTGCTGCATTATTGGAGAGTCAGTAATTGAGGGTGTGCTGCATTATTGGAGTGTCAGTAATTGAGGGTTTGCTGCACTATTGGTGTGACAGTAATTGAGTGTGCACTACACTATTGGAGGGTCAGTAATTGAGGGTGTGCTGCATTATTGGAGTGTCAGTAATTGAGGGTGCGCTGCAATATTGGAGTTCAGTAATTGAGGGTCTGCTGCACTTTCGTTGCGTCAGTATTAAAGGGTGCACTGCACTATTGGAGTGTCAGTAATTGAGGGTGTGCTGAGTCAGTAATTGAGGGTCTGCTGCACTATTGTAGTGTCAGTAATTGAGGATGTGCTGCACTGTTGGAGTGTGAGTAATTGAGGGTGTGCTGCATTATTGGAGTGTCAGTAATTGAGGGTGCGCTGCACTATTGGAGTGTCAGTAATTGAGGGTGTGCTGCAATATTGGAGTGTCAGTATTTGAGGGTGTGCTGCGTCAGTAAATGAGAGTGAGCTGCACTATTGGAGTGTCAGTATTTGAGGGTGAGCTGCACTATTGGAGTGTCAGTAATTGAGGGTGTGCTGCACTATTGGTGTGTCAGAAATTGAGTGTGAGCTGCACTATTGGAGCGTCAGTAATTGAGGGTGTGCTGAAATATTGGAGTGTCAGTAATTGAGGGTGTGCTGCAATATTGGAGTGTCAGTCAAAGGGTGTGCTACAATATTGGAGTGTCAGTAATTGAGGGTGTGCTGCACTATTGCAGTGTCAGTAATTGAGGGTGTGCTGCACTATTGGAGTGTCAGTAATTGAGGGTGTGCTGCTATACTGGAGTGTCAGTAATTGAGGGTGTGCTACACTTTTGGAGTGTCAATAATTGAGGGTGTGCTGCACTATTGGAGTGTCAGTAATTGAGGGTGTGCTCACTATTGGAGTGTCAGTAATTGAGGGTGTGCTGCACTATTGGAGTGTCGGTAATTCAGGGTGTGCTGCACTACTGGAGCGTCAGTAATTGAGGGTGTGCAGCATTATTGGTGTGTCAGTAATTGAGGGTGTGCTACACTATTGGAGTTTCAGTAATTGAGTGTGTCCTGCACTATTGGAGTGTCAGTAATTGAGGGTGTGCTGCACTATTGGAGTGTCAGTAATTGAGGGTGAGCTGCACTATTGTAGTGTTTGTAATTGAGGGTGTGCTGCACTATTGGAGCGTCAGTAATTGAGGGTGTGCTGCATATTGGAGTGTCAGTAATTGAGGGTGTGCTGCACTATTGGTGTGTCAGTAATTGAGGTTGGACTGCACTATAGGTGTGTCAGTAATTGAGTGTGTGATGCACGATTGGTGTGTCAGTAATTGAGGGTGTACTGCACTAATGGAGTGTCAGTAATTGGGGTTGTGCTGCACTGTTGGATTGTCAGTAATTGAGGGTGTGCTGCACAATTGGAGTGTCAGTAATTGATGGTTTGCTGCAATATTGGAGTGTCAGTAATTGAGGCTGTGCTGCATTATTGGAGTGTCAGTAATTGAGGGTGTGCTGCATTATTGGAGAGTCAGTAATTGAGGGTTTGCTGCACTATTGGTGTGACAGTAATTGAGTGTGCGCTGCACTATTGGAGGGTCAGTAATTGAGGGTGTGCTGCACTATTGGAGGGTCAGTAATTGAGGGTGTGCTGCACTATTGGAGTTTCAGTAATTGACGGTGTGCGGCACTATTGTAGTGTCAGTAATTTAGGGTGTGCTGCAATATAGGAGTGTCAGTAATTGACGGTGTGCGGCACTATTGGAGTGTCAGTAATTTAGGGTGTGCTGCAATATAGGAGTGTCAGTAATTGAGGGTGTGCTGCACTATTGGTGTGTCAGTAATTGAGTGTGGGCTGCTCTATTGGAGTGTCAGTAATTGATGGTGTGCTGCACTATTGGAGTGTCAGTAATTGAAGGTGTGCTGCAATATTGGAGTGTCAGTAATTGAGGGTGTGCTGCAATATTGGAGTGAGAAATTGAGGGTGTGCTGCAATATTGGAGTGTCAGTAATTCAGGGTGATCTGCACTATTGGAGTGTCAGTAATTGAGTGTGTGCTGCACTATTGGAGTTTCAGTAATTGAGGGTGTGCAGCAATATTGGAGTGTCAGTATTTGAGGGTGAATTGCAATATTGCAGACGCAGTAATTGAGGGTGTGCGGCATATTGCAGTGTCAGTAATTGAGGGTGTGCTGCACTATTGGAGAGTCAGTAATTGAGGGTGTGCTGCACTATTGGAGAGTCAGTAATTGAGGGAGTGCTGCACTATTGGAGTGTCAGTAATTGAGGGTGTGCTGCACTATTGGAGTGTCAGTAATTGAGGGTGTGCTGCACTATTGGAGTGTCAGTAATTGAGTGTTTGCTGCACTATTGGTGTGTCAGTAATTGAGGGTGTGCAAAACTATTGGAGTGTCAGTAATTGAGGTTGTGCTGCACTATTGGAGTGTCAGTAATTGAGGGTGTGCTTCACTATTGGAGTGTCAGTAATTGAGGGTGTGCTGCACTATTGGAGTGTCTGTAATTGAGGATGTGCTGCAATCTTGGTGAGTATGAGATTTAGGGTGTGCTGCACTATTGAAGTGTCAGTAATTGAGGGTGTGCTGCACTATTGTAGTGTCAGTAATTGAGGTTGTGCTGCACTATTGCAGTGTCTGTAATTGAGGATGTGCTGCACTATTGGAGTGTCAGTAATTGAGGGTGTGCTGCACTGTTGGAGTGTCAGTAATTGAGGGTGTGCTGTACTATTGGAGTGACAGTAATTGAGGGTGTGCAGCAATATTGGAGTGTCAGTATTTGAGGGTGTGCGGCGTCAGTAAATGAGGGTGAGCTGCACTATTGGAGTGTCAGTATTTGAGGGGGCGCTGCACTATTGGAGTGTCAGTATTTGAGGGCGTGCTGCACTATTGGAGCGTCAGTAATTGAGGGTGCGCTGCACTATTGGAGTGTCAGTAATTGAGGGTGTGCAGCAATATTGGAGTGTCAGTATTTGAGGGTGTGCTGCGTCAGTAAATGAGGGTGAGCTGCACTATTGGAGTGTCAGTATTTGAGGGGGCGCTGCACTATTGGAGTGTCAGTATTTGAGGGCGTGCTTCACTATTGGAGTGTCAGTAATTGAGGGTGAGCTGCACGATTGGAGTGTCAGTAATTGAGGGTGTGCTGCACTATTGGAGAGTCAGAAATTGAGGGTGAGACGCACTATTGGAGTGCCAGTAATTGAGGGTGTGTTGCATTATTGGAGAGTCAGTAATTGAGGGTGTGCTGCATTATTGGAGTGTCAGTAATTGAGAGTGTGCTGCACTATTGGAGTCTCAGTAATTGACGGTGTGCGGCACTATTGGAGTGTCAGTAATTTAGGGTGTGCTGCAATATAGGAGTGTCAGTAATTGAGGGTGTGCTGCACTATTGGTGTGTCAGTAATTGAGTGTGTGCTGCTCAATTGGAGTGTCAGTAATTGATGGTGTGCTGCACTATTGGAGTGTCAGTAATTGAAGGTCTTCTGCAATATTGGAGTGTCAGTAATTGAGGGTGTGCTGCAATATTGGGGTGATTAATTGAGGGTGTGCTGCAATATTGGAGTGTCAGTAATTCAGGGTGATCTGTACTATTGGAGTGTCAGTAATTGAGGGTGTGCAGCAATATTGGAGTGTCAGTATTTGAGGGTGTGCTGCGTCAGTAAATGAGGGTGAGCTGCACTATTGGAGTGTCAGTATTTGAGGGGGCGCAGCACTATTGGAGTGTCAGTATTTGAGGGCGTGCTGCACTATTGGAGTGTCAGTAATTGAGGCTGCGCTGCACTATTGGAGTGTCAGTAATTGAGGGAGTGCAGCAATATTGGAGTGTCAGTATTTGAGGGTGTGCTGCGTCAGTAAATGAGGGTGAGCTGCTCTATTGGAGTGTCAGTATTTGAGGGGGCGCTGCACTATTGGAGTGTCAGTATTTGAGGGTAAGCTGCACGATTGGAGTGTCAGTAATTGAGGGTGAGCTGCACGATTGGAGTGTCAGTAATTGAGGGTGTGCTGCACTATTGGAGTGTTCAGAAATTGAGGGTGAGACGCACTATTGGAGTGCCAGTAATTGAGGGTGTGCTGCATTATTGGAGAGTCAGTAATTGAGGGTGTGCTGCATTATTGGAGTGTCAGTAATTGAGAGTGTGCTGCACTATTGGAGTCTCAGTAATTGACGGTGTGCGGCACTATTGGAGTGTCAGCAATTGAGTGTTTGCTGCACTATTGGTGTGTCAGTAATTGAGGGTGTGCAAAACTATTGGAGTGTCAGTAATTGAGGTTGTGCTGCACTATTGGAGTGTCAGTAATTGAGGGTGTGCTTCACTATTGGAGTGTCAGTAATTGAGGGTGTGCTGCACTATTGGAGTGTCTGTAATTGAGGATGTGCTGCAATCTTGGTGAGTATGAGATTTAGGATGTGCTGCACTATTGGAGTGTCAGTAATTGAGGGTGTGCTGCACTATTGTAGTGTCAGTAATTGAGGTTGTGCTGCACTATTGCAGTGTCTGTAATTGAGGATGTGCTGCACTATTGGAGTGTCAGTAATTGAGGGTGTGCTGCACTGTTGGAGTGTCAGTAATTGAGGGTGTGCTGTACTATTGGAGTGACAGTAATTGAGGGTGTGCAGCAATATTGGAGTGTCAGTATTTGAGGGTGTGCGGCGTCAGTAAATGAGGGTTAGCTGCACTATTGGAGTGTCAGTATTTGAGGGGGCGCTGCACTATTGGAGTGTCAGTATTTCAGGGCGTGCTGCACTATTGGAGTGTCAGTAATTGAGGGTGCGCTGCACTATTGGAGTGTCAGTAATTGAGGGTGTGCAGCAATATTGGAGTGTCAGTATTTGAGGGTGTGCTGCGTCAGTAAATGAGGGTGAGCTGCACTATTGGAGTGTCAGTATTTGAGGGGGCGCTGCACTATTGGAGTGTCAGTATTTGAGGGCGTGCTTCACTATTGGAGTGTCAGTAATTGAGGGTGAGCTGCACGATTGGAGTGTCAGTAATTGAGGGTGTGCTGCACTATTGGAGAGTCAGAAATTGAGGGTGAGACGCACTATTGGAGTGCCAGTAATTGAGGGTGTGTTGCATTATTGGAGAGTCAGTAATTGAGGGTGTGCTGCATTATTGGAGTGTCAGTAATTGAGAGTGTGCTGCACTATTGGAGTCTCAGTAATTGACGGTGTGCGGCACTATTGGAGTGTCAGTAATTTAGGGTGTGCTGCAATATAGGAGTGTCAGTAATTGAGGGTGTGTTGCACTATTGGTGTGTCAGTAATTGAGTGTGTGCTGCTCAATTGGAGTGTCAGTAATTGATGGTGTGCTGCACTATTGGAGTGTCAGTAATTGAAGGTCTGCTGCAATATTGGAGTGTCAGTAATTGAGGGTGTGCTGCAATATTGGGGTGATTAATTGAGGGTGTGCTGCAATATTGGAGTGTCAGTAATTCAGGGTGATCTGTACTATTGGAGTGTCAGTAATTGAGGGTGTGCAGCAATATTGGAGTGTCAGTATTTGAGGGTGTGCTGCGTCAGTAAATGAGGGTGAGCTGCACTATTGGAGTGTCAGTATTTGAGGGGGCGCAGCACTATTGGAGTGTCAGTATTTGAGGGCGTGCTGCACTATTGGAGTGTCAGTAATTGAGGCTGCGCTGCACTATTGGAGTGTCAGTAATTGAGGGAGTGCAGCAATATTGGAGTGTCAGTATTTGAGGGTGTGCTGCGTCAGTAAATGAGGGTGAGCTGCTCTATTGGAGTGTCAGTATTTGAGGGGGCGCTGCACTATTGGAGTGTCAGTATTTGAGGGTAAGCTGCACGATTGGAGTGTCAGTAATTGAGGGTGAGCTGCACGATTGGAGTGTCAGTAATTGAGGGTGTGCTGCACTATTGGAGTGTTCAGAAATTGAGGGTGAGACGCACTATTGGAGTGCCAGTAATTGAGGGTGTGCTGCATTATTGGAGAGTCAGTAATTGAGGGTGTGCTGCATTATTGGAGTGTCAGTAATTGAGAGTGTGCTGCACTATTGGAGTCTCAGTAATTGACGGTGTGCGGCACTATTGGAGTGTCAGTAATTTAGGGTGTGCTGCAATATAGGAGTGTCAGTAATTGAGGGTGTGCTGCACTATTGGTGTGTCAGTAATTGAGTGTGTGCTGCTCAATTGGAGTGTCAGAAATTGATGGTGTGCTGCACTATTGGAGTGTCAGTAATTGAAGGTGTGCTGCAATATTGGAGTGTCAGTAATTGAGGGTGTGCTGCAATATTGGAGTGATTAATTGAGGGTGTGCTGCAATATTGGAGTGTCAGTAAATCAGGGTGATCTGCACTATTGGAGTGTCAGTAATTGAGGGTGTGCTGCACTATTGGAGTGTCAGTAATTGAGGGTGTGCTGCACTATTGGAGTGTCAGTAATTGAGTGTGTGCTGTACTATTTGTGTGTCACTAATTGAGGGTGTGCTGCACTATTGGAGTGTCAGTAATTGAGGGTGTGCTGCACTATTGTAGTGTCAGTAATTGAGGATGTTCTGCACTGTTGGAGTGTCAGTAATTGAGGGTGTGCTGCATTATTGGAGTGTCAGTAATTGAGGGTGCGCTGCACTATTGGAGTGTCATTAATTGAGGGTGTGCAGCAATATTGGAGTGTCAGTATTTGAGGGTGTGCTGCGTCAGTAAATGAGTGTGAGCTGCACTATTGGAGTGTCAGTATTTGAGGGGGCGCTGCACTACTGGAGTGTCAGTATTTGAGGGCGTGCTGCACTATTGGAGTGTCAGTAATTGAGGGTGAGCTGCACGATTGGAGTGTCAGTAATTGAGGGTGTGCTGCACTATTGGAGTGTCAGAAATTGAGGGTGTGCTGCACTATTGGAGTGTCAGTAATTGAGGGTGCGCCGCACTATTGGAGTGTCAGTAATTGAGGGTGTGCTACACTTTGGAGTGTCAGTATTTGAGGGTGTGCTGCACTATTGGAGTGTCAGTAATTGAGGGTTGCTGCACTATTGGAGTGTCCGTAATTGAGGGTGTGCTGCACTATTGGAGTGTCAGTAATTGAGGGGGTGCTGCACTTT
This sequence comes from Isurus oxyrinchus, assembly GCA_026770705.1. Taxonomy (NCBI): domain Eukaryota; kingdom Metazoa; phylum Chordata; class Chondrichthyes; order Lamniformes; family Lamnidae; genus Isurus; species Isurus oxyrinchus. The sequence goes on from JANJGN010000068.1 coordinate 539,217, forward strand.
TGGAGCGTCAGTAATTGAGGTTGTGCTGCAATATTGGAGTGTCAGGAATTGAGGGTGTGCTACACTATTGGAGTGTCAGTAATTGATTGTGTGCTGCAGTATTGGAGGGTCAGTAATTGAGTGTGTGCTGCACTAGTGGAGTGTCAGTAATTGAGGGTGTGCTGCAGTATTGTAGTGTCAGTAATTGAGGGTGAGCAGCACTATTGGGGTGTCAGTATTTGAATGCGTGCTGCACTATTGGAGTTTCACTAATTGAGGGTGAGCTGCACTATTGGAGTGTCAGTAATTGAGGGTGTGCTGCACTATTAGAGTGTCCGTAATTGAGGGTGTGCTACACTATTGGAGTGTCAGTAATTGAGTGTGTGCTGCACTATTGGAGTGTCCGTAATTGAGGGTTTGCTACACTATTTGAGTGTCAGTAATTGAGTGTGTGCTGCACAATTGGAGTGTCCGTAATTGAGGGTGTGCTGCACTATTGGAGTGTCAGTAATTGAGGGTCTGTTGCACTATTGGTGTATCAGTAATTGAGGGTGTGCTGCATTATTGGTGTGTCTGTAATTGAGGGTGTGCTGCACTCTTGGTGAGTATGTGATTGATGGTGTGCTCCACTATTAGAGAGTCAGTAATTGAGGGTGTGCCAGACTATTGTAGTGTCAGTAATTGAAGATGTGCTGCACTCTTGGAGTGTCAGTAATTGAGGGTGTGCTGCATTATTGGAATGTCAGTAATTGAGGGTGCGCTGCACTATTGGAGTGTCAGTAATTGAGGGTGCGCTGCAATATTGGAGTTCAGTAATTGAGGGTGTGCTGCAGTATTGGAGTGTCAGTAATTGAGGGTGTGCTGAGTCAGTAATTGAGGGTGAGCTGCACTATTGGACTGTCTGAATTTGAGGCTGCTCTGCAGTATTGGAGTGTGAGTATTTGAGGGCGTGCTGCACTATTGGAGTGTCAGTAATTGGGGGTGTGCTGCACTTTTGGAGTGTTAGAAATTGAGGGTGCGCTGCAATATTGTGTCAGTAATTGAGGGTGAGCTGCACTATTGGAGTGTCAGTAATTGAGGGTGTGCTACACATTTGGAGTGTCAGTAATTGAGGGTGTGCTGCACTATTGGAGTGTCAGTAATTGAGGGTGTGCTGCACTATTGGAATTTCCTAATTGTGGGTGTGCTACACTATTGGAGTGTCAGTAATAGAGTGTGTGCTGCACTATTTGGGGGTCAGTAATTGAGGGTGTGCTGCAATATTGGAGTGTCAGTAATTGAGGGTGTGCTACACTATTGGAGTGTCAGTAATTGAGTGTGTGCTGCACTATTCGAGTGTCAGTAATTGAGGGTGTGCTGCACTATTGGAGTGTCAGTAATTGAGGGTGTGCTGCACTATTGGAGTGTCAGTAATTCAGGGTCTGCTGCAGTATTGTAGTGTCAGTAATTGAGGGTTTGCAGCACTATTGGAGTGTCAGTATTTGAATGCGTGCTGCACTATTGGAGTGTCAGTAATTGAGGGTGTGCTGCACTATTGGAGTGTCATTAATTGATGGTGTGCTGCACTATTGGAGTGTCAGTATTTGAGGGTTTGCTACTCTATTGGAGCGTGAGAAATTGATTGTGTGCTGCACTATTGGAGTATCAGTAATTGAGGGTTTGCTTCACTATTGGAGTGTCAGTAATTGAGTGTGTGCTGCACTATTGGTGTGTCAGTAATTGAGGGTGTGCTGCATTATTGGAGTGTCAGTAATTGAGGGTGTGCAGCAATATTGGTGTGTCAGTAATTGAGGGTGTGCTGCACTATTGGTGTGTCAGTAATTCAGGGTGTGCTGCACTATTGGAGTGTCAGTAATTGAGGGTGTGCTGCACTATTGGAGTGTCAGAAATTGAGGGTGAGCTGCAATATTGGTTTGTTAGTAATTGACGGTGAACTGCACTATTGGAGTGTCAGTAATTGAGGGTGGTCTACACAATTGGAATGTCAGTAATTGAGGTTGTGCTGCACTATTGGAGTGACAGTAATTGAGGGTGTGCTGCACTATTGGAGTGTCAGTAATTGAGACTGTGCTGCACTATTGGAGTATCAGTAATTGAGGGTGAGCTGCACTATTGGAGTGTCATTAATTGAGGGTGAGCTGCACTATGGAGTGTCAGTAATTGAGGGTGTGCTGCACTATTGGTGTGTCAGTAATTGAGGGTGTGCTGCACTTTTGGAGTGTCAGTAATTGAGGGTTTGCTACTCTTTTGGAGTGTGAGTAATTGAGTGTGTGCTGCACTATTGGAGTGTCAGTAATTGAGGGTGTGCTGCACTATTGGAGTGTCAGTAATTGAGGGTGTGCTGCACTATTGGTGTGTAACTAATTGAGGGTGCGCTGCACTATTGGAGTGTCTGTAATAGAGGGTGTGCTGCACTCTTGGTGAATATGTGATTGAGGGAGTGCTGCACTATTTGAGTGTCAGTAATTGAGGATGTGCTGCACTGTTGGAATGTCAGTAATTGAGGGTGTGCTGCACTATTGGAGTGTCAGTAATTGAGGGTGTGCTGCACTATTGGAGTGTCAGTAATTGAGGGTGTGCTGCACTATTGGAGTGTCAGTAATTGAGGGTGTGCTGCATTATTGGAGTGTCAGGAATTGAGGGTTTGCTGCAATATTGAAGTGTCAGTAATTGAGTGTGTGCTGCAATATTGGAATGTCAGTAATTGAGGGTGTGCTGCACTAGTGGAGTGTCAGTACTTGAGTGTGTGCTACACTATTGGAGTGTCAGTAATTGAGTGTGTGCTGCACTATTGGAGTGTCAGTAATTGAGGCTGTGCTGCACTATAGGAGTGTGCGTAATGAGGGTGTGCTGCACTATTGGAGTTTCAGTAATTGAGGGTTTGTTGCACTATTGGAGTGTCGGTAATTGAGGGTGTGCTGCACTATTGGAGTGTCAGTAATTGAGGGTGCGCTGCACTATTGAAGTGTCAGTAATTCAGGGTGTGCTGCAATATTGGAGTGTCAGTAATTGAGGGTGAGCAGCACTATTGGAGTGTCAGTATTTGAATGCGTGCTGCACTATTGGAGTGTCACTAATTGAGGGTGAGCTGCACTATTGGAGTGTCATTAATTGAGGGTGTGCTGCACTATTGGTGTGTCAGTAATGAGGGTGTGCTGCACTTTGGGAGTGTCGGTAATTGAGGGTTTGCTACTCTTTTGGAGTGTGAGTAATTGAGTGTGTGCTGCACTATTGGTGTGTCAGTAATTGAGGGTGTGCTGCACTATTGGAGTGTGCGTAATTGAGGGAGTGCTGCACTATTGGAGTTTCAGTAATTGAGGGTGTGTTGCACTATTGGAGTGTCAGTAATTGAGGGTGTGTTGCATTATTGCAGTGTCGGTAATTGAGGGTGTGCTGCACTATTGGAGTGTCAGTAATTGAGGGTGCGCTGCACTATTGGAGTGTCAGTAATTGAGGGTGTGCTGCACTATTGGAGTGTCAGTAATTGAGGGTGTGCTGCAATATTGGAGTGTCATTAACGAGGGTGTGCTGCACTAATGGACTGTCAGTAATTGAGGATGTGCTGCACTGTAGGAGTGTCAGAAATTGAGGGTGTGCTGCAAAATTGGAGTGTCATTAATGAGGGTGTGCTGCACTATTGGAGTGACAGTAAATGAGGGTGTGCTACAATATTGGAGTGTCAGTAATTGAGGATGTGCTGCAATCTTGGAGTATCAGTAATTGAGGGTGTGCTGCACTAGTGGAGTGTCAGTACTTGAGTGTGTGCTAAACTATTGGAGTGTCAGTAATTGAGTGTGTGCTGCACTATTGGAGTGTCAGTAATTGAGGGTGTGCTGCACTATTGGAGTGTGAGCAATTGAGGGTGTGCTGTACTATTGGAATCTCATTAATTGAGGTTGTGCGGCACTTTTGGAGTGTAATTAATTGAGGGTTTGCTGCAATATTGGAGTGTCAGGAATTGAGGGTGTGCTGCACTACTGGAGTGTCAGTACTTGAGTGTGTGCTACACTATTGGAGTGTCAGTAATTGAGTGTGTGCTGCACTATTGGAGTGTCAGTAATTGAGGGTGTGCTGCACTATTGGAGTGTGCGTAATGAGGGTGTGCTGCACTATTGGAGTTTCAGTAATTGAGGGTGTGTTACACTATTGCAGTGTCAGTAATTGAGGGTGTGTTGCACTATTCGAGTGTCGGTAATTGAGGGTGTGCTGCACTATTGGAGTGTCAGTAATTGAGGGTGCGCTGCACTATTGGAGTGTCAGTAATTCAGGTTGTGCTGCAGTTTTGTTGTGTCAGTAATTGAGGGTGAGCAGCACTATTGGAGTGTCATTAATTGAGGGTGTGCTGCACTATTGGAGTGTCAGTAATTGAGGGTGTGCTGCACTAGTTGAGTGTCAGTACATGAGTGTGTGCTACACTATTGGAGTGTGTGCTACAATATTGGTGTGTCAGTAATTGAGTGTGAGCTGCACTATTGGAGTGTCAGTAATTGAGGTTGTGCTGCACTATTGGAGTGTCCGTAATTGAGGGTTTGCTACTCTATTGGAGTGTCAGTAATTGAGTGTGTGCTGCACTATTGGAGAGTCAGTTATTGAGGGTTTGCTTCACTATTGGAGTGTCAGTAATTGAGTGTGTGCTGCACTATTGGATTGTCAGTAATTGAGGGTGTGCTGCATTATTGGAGTGTCAGTAATTGAGGGTGTGCTGCACTATTGGAGTGTCAGTAATTGAGTTTGTGCTTCACTATTGGGGTGTCAGTACTTGACGGTTTGCTGCACTATTGGAGTGTCAGTAATTGAGTGTGTGCTGCACTTTTGGTGTGTAACTAATTGAGGGTGCGCTGCACTATTGGAGTGTCTGTAATAGAGGGTGTGCTGCACTCTTGGTGAATATGTGATTGAGGGAGTGCTGCACTATTGGAGTGTCAGTAATTGAGGTTGTGCTGCACTATTGTAGTGTCAGTAATTGAGGAAGTGCTGCACTGTTGGAGTGTCAGTAATTGAGGGTGCGCTGCACTATTGGAGTGTCAGTAATTGAGGGTGTGCTGCACTTTTGGAGTGTCAGGAATTGAGGGTTTGCTGCAATATTGGAGTGTCAGTAATTGAGTGTGTGCTGCAATATTGGAATGTCAGTAATTGAGGTTGTGCTGCACTATTGGAGTGTCAGTAATTGAGGGTGTGCTGCACTAGTGGAGTGTCAGTATTTGAGTGTGTGCTACACTATTGGAGTGTCAGTAATTGAGTGTGTGCTGCACTATTGGAGTGTCAGTAATTGTGGCTGTGCTGCTTTATTGGAGTGTGCGTAATGAGGGTGTGCTGCACTATTGGAGTTTCAGTAATTGAGGGTGTGTTGCACTATTGGAGTGTCAGTAATTGAGGGTGTGTTGCACTATTGGAGTGTCAGTAATTCAAGGTGTGCTGCAGTAGTGTAGTGTCAGTAATTGAGTGTGAGCAGCTCTATTGGAGTGTCAGTATTTGAATGCGTGCTGCACTATTGGAGTGTCACTGATTGAGGGTGAGCTGCACTATTGGAGTGTCATTAATTGAGGGTGTGCTGCACTATTGGAGTGATAATAATTGAGGGTGTGCTGCACTATTGGTGTGTCAGTAATTGAGGGTGTGCTGCAATTTTGGAGTGTCAGTAATTGAGGGTTTGCTACTCTATTGGAATGTAAGTAATTGAGGGTGTTCTGCACTATTGGGGTGTCAGTAATTGAGTGTGTGCTGCACTATTGGAGAGTCAGTAATTGAGGGTTTGCTTCACTATTGGAGTGTCAGTAATTGAGTGTGTGCTGCTCTATTGGAGTGTCAGTATTTGAGGGTGTGCTGCGTCAGTAATTGAGGGTGAGCTGCACTATTGGAGGGTCTGTATTTGAGGGTGCGCTGCACTATTGGAGTGTCAGTAATTGGGGGTGAGCTGCACTATTGGAGTGTCAGTAATTGAGGGTGTGCTGCAATATTGGAGTGTCATTAATGAGGGTGTGCTGCACTATTGGAGTGTCAGTAATTGAGGGTGTGCTGCACTATTGGAGTGTCAGTAATTGAGGGTGTGCTGCACTATTGGAGTGTCAGTAATTGAGGGTGTGCTGCAAAATTGGAGTGTCATTAATGAGGGTGTGCTGCACTATTGGAGTGACAGTAATTGAGGGTGTGCTGCACTATTGGAGTGTCAGTAATTGAGGATGTGCTGCAATCTTGGTGTATCAGTAATTGAGGGTGAGCTGCTCTATTGGAGTGTCATTAATTGAGGGTGTGCTGCACTATTGGAGTGTCAGTAATTGAGGGTGTGCTGCACTATTGGTGTGTCAGTAATTGAGGGTGTGCTGCACTTTTGGAGAGTCAGTAATTGAGGGTTTGCTACTCTATTGGAGTGTGAGTAATTGAGTGTGTGCTGCACTATTGGAGAGTCAGTAATTGAGGGTTTGCCTCACTATTGGAGTGTCATAATTGAGGGTGTGCTGCACTATTGGTGTGTAACTAATTGAGGGTGTGCTGCACTATTGGATTGTCTGTAATAGAGGGTGTGCTGCACTCTATGTGAATATGTGATTGAGGGAGTGCTGCACTATTGGTGTGTCAGTAATTGAGGGTGTGCTGCACTATTGTAGTGTCAGTAATTGAGGATGTGCTGCACTGTTGGAGTGTCAGTAATTGAGGGTGTGCTGCACTATTGGAGTGTCAGTAATTGAGGGTGTGCTGCACTATTGGAGTGTCAGTAATTGAGGGTTTGCTGCAATATTGGAGTGTCAGTAATTGAGTGTGAGCTGCAATATTGGAATGTCATTAATTCAGGGTGTGCTGCACTATTGGAGTGTCAGTAATTGAGGGTGTGCTGCACTATTGGTGTGTCAGTAATTGAGAGTGTGCTACACATTTGGAGTGTCAGTAATTGAGGGTTTGCTAGTCTATTGGAGTGTGAATAATTGAGTGTGTGCTGCACTATTGGAGTCTCAGTAATTGAGTGTGTGCTGCACTATTGGTGTGTCAGTAATTGAGGGTGTGCTGAACTATTGGTGTGTGCGTAATTGAGGGTGTGCTGCACTTTGGTGTTTCAGTAATTGAGGGTGTGTTGCACTATTGGAGTGTCAGTATTTGAGGGTGTGTTGCACTATTGCAGTGTCAGTAATTGAGGCTGTGCTGCACTATAGGAGTGTGCGTAATGAGGGTGTGCTGCACTATTGGAGTTTCAGTAATTGAGGGTTTGTTGCACTATTGGAGTGTCGGTAATTGAGGGTGTGCTGCACTATTGGAGTGTCAGTAATTGAGGGTGCGCTGCACTATTGAAGTGTCAGTAATTCAGGGTGTGCTGCAATATTGGAGTGTCAGTAATTGAGGGTGAGCAGCACTATTGGAGTGTCAGTATTTGAATGCGTGCTGCACTATTGGAGTGTCACTAATTGAGGGTGAGCTGCACTATTGGAGTGTCATTAATTGAGGGTGTGCTGCACTATTGGTGTGTCAGTAATGAGGGTGTGCTGCACTTTGGGAGTGTCGGTAATTGAGGGTTTGCTACTCTTTTGGAGTGTGAGTAATTGAGTGTGTGCTGCACTATTGGTGTGTCAGTAATTGAGGGTGTGCTGCACTATTGGAGTGTGCGTAATTGAGGGAGTGCTGCACTATTGGAGTTTCAGTAATTGAGGGTGTGTTGCACTATTGGAGTGTCAGTAATTGAGGGTGTGTTGCATTATTGCAGTGTCGGTAATTGAGGGTGTGCTGCACTATTGGAGTGTCAGTAATTGAGGGTGCGCTGCACTATTGGAGTGTCAGTAATTGAGGGTGTGCTGCACTATTGGAGTGTCAGTAATTGAGGGTGTGCTGCAATATTGGAGTGTCATTAACGAGGGTGTGCTGCACTAATGGACTGTCAGTAATTGAGGATGTGCTGCACTGTAGGAGTGTCAGAAATTGAGGGTGTGCTGCAAAATTGGAGTGTCATTAATGAGGGTGTGCTGCACTATTGGAGTGACAGTAAATGAGGGTGTGCTACAATATTGGAGTGTCAGTAATTGAGGATGTGCTGCAATCTTGGAGTATCAGTAATTGAGGGTGTGCTGCACTAGTGGAGTGTCAGTACTTGAGTGTGTGCTAAACTATTGGAGTGTCAGTAATTGAGTGTGTGCTGCACTATTGGAGTGTCAGTAATTGAGGGTGTGCTGCACTATTGGAGTGTGAGCAATTGAGGGTGTGCTGTACTATTGGAATCTCATTAATTGAGGTTGTGCGGCACTTTTGGAGTGTAATTAATTGAGGGTTTGCTGCAATATTGGAGTGTCAGGAATTGAGGGTGTGCTGCACTACTGGAGTGTCAGTACTTGAGTGTGTGCTACACTATTGGAGTGTCAGTAATTGAGTGTGTGCTGCACTATTGGAGTGTCAGTAATTGAGGGTGTGCTGCACTATTGGAGTGTGCGTAATGAGGGTGTGCTGCACTATTGGAGTTTCAGTAATTGAGGGTGTGTTACACTATTGCAGTGTCAGTAATTGAGGGTGTGTTGCACTATTCGAGTGTCGGTAATTGAGGGTGTGCTGCACTATTGGAGTGTCAGTAATTGAGGGTGCGCTGCACTATTGGAGTGTCAGTAATTCAGGTTGTGCTGCAGTTTTGTTGTGTCAGTAATTGAGGGTGAGCAGCACTATTGGAGTGTCATTAATTGAGGGTGTGCTGCACTATTGGAGTGTCAGTAATTGAGGGTGTGCTGCACTAGTTGAGTGTCAGTACATGAGTGTGTGCTACACTATTGGAGTGTGTGCTACAATATTGGTGTGTCAGTAATTGAGTGTGAGCTGCACTATTGGAGTGTCAGTAATTGAGGTTGTGCTGCACTATTGGAGTGTCCGTAATTGAGGGTTTGCTACTCTATTGGAGTGTCAGTAATTGAGTGTGTGCTGCACTATTGGAGAGTCAGTTATTGAGGGTTTGCTTCACTATTGGAGTGTCAGTAATTGAGTGTGTGCTGCACTATTGGATTGTCAGTAATTGAGGGTGTGCTGCATTATTGGAGTGTCAGTAATTGAGGGTGTGCTGCACTATTGGAGTGTCAGTAATTGAGTTTGTGCTTCACTATTGGGGTGTCAGTACTTGACGGTTTGCTGCACTATTGGAGTGTCAGTAATTGAGTGTGTGCTGCACTTTTGGTGTGTAACTAATTGAGGGTGCGCTGCACTATTGGAGTGTCTGTAATAGAGGGTGTGCTGCACTCTTGGTGAATATGTGATTGAGGGAGTGCTGCACTATTGGAGTGTCAGTAATTGAGGTTGTGCTGCACTATTGTAGTGTCAGTAATTGAGGAAGTGCTGCACTGTTGGAGTGTCAGTAATTGAGGGTGCGCTGCACTATTGGAGTGTCAGTAATTGAGGGTGTGCTGCACTTTTGGAGTGTCAGGAATTGAGGGTTTGCTGCAATATTGGAGTGTCAGTAATTGAGTGTGTGCTGCAATATTGGAATGTCAGTAATTGAGGTTGTGCTGCACTATTGGAGTGTCAGTAATTGAGGGTGTGCTGCACTAGTGGAGTGTCAGTATTTGAGTGTGTGCTACACTATTGGAGTGTCAGTAATTGAGTGTGTGCTGCACTATTGGAGTGTCAGTAATTGTGGCTGTGCTGCTTTATTGGAGTGTGCGTAATGAGGGTGTGCTGCACTATTGGAGTTTCAGTAATTGAGGGTGTGTTGCACTATTGGAGTGTCAGTAATTGAGGGTGTGTTGCACTATTGGAGTGTCAGTAATTCAAGGTGTGCTGCAGTAGTGTAGTGTCAGTAATTGAGTGTGAGCAGCTCTATTGGAGTGTCAGTATTTGAATGCGTGCTGCACTATTGGAGTGTCACTGATTGAGGGTGAGCTGCACTATTGGAGTGTCATTAATTGAGGGTGTGCTGCACTATTGGAGTGATAATAATTGAGGGTGTGCTGCACTATTGGTGTGTCAGTAATTGAGGGTGTGCTGCAATTTTGGAGTGTCAGTAATTGAGGGTTTGCTACTCTATTGGAATGTAAGTAATTGAGGGTGTTCTGCACTATTGGGGTGTCAGTAATTGAGTGTGTGCTGCACTATTGGAGAGTCAGTAATTGAGGGTTTGCTTCACTATTGGAGTGTCAGTAATTGAGTGTGTGCTGCTCTATTGGAGTGTCAGTATTTGAGGGTGTGCTGCGTCAGTAATTGAGGGTGAGCTGCACTATTGGAGGGTCTGTATTTGAGGGTGCGCTGCACTATTGGAGTGTCAGTAATTGGGGGTGAGCTGCACTATTGGAGTGTCAGTAATTGAGGGTGTGCTGCAATATTGGAGTGTCATTAATGAGGGTGTGCTGCACTATTGGAGTGTCAGTAATTGAGGGTGTGCTGCACTATTGGAGTGTCAGTAATTGAGGGTGTGCTGCACTATTGGAGTGTCAGTAATTGAGGGTGTGCTGCAAAATTGGAGTGTCATTAATGAGGGTGTGCTGCACTATTGGAGTGACAGTAATTGAGGGTGTGCTGCACTATTGGAGTGTCAGTAATTGAGGATGTGCTGCAATCTTGGTGTATCAGTAATTGAGGGTGAGCTGCTCTATTGGAGTGTCATTAATTGAGGGTGTGCTGCACTATTGGAGTGTCAGTAATTGAGGGTGTGCTGCACTATTGGTGTGTCAGTAATTGAGGGTGTGCTGCACTTTTGGAGAGTCAGTAATTGAGGGTTTGCTACTCTATTGGAGTGTGAGTAATTGAGTGTGTGCTGCACTATTGGAGAGTCAGTAATTGAGGGTTTGCCTCACTATTGGAGTGTCATAATTGAGGGTGTGCTGCACTATTGGTGTGTAACTAATTGAGGGTGTGCTGCACTATTGGATTGTCTGTAATAGAGGGTGTGCTGCACTCTATGTGAATATGTGATTGAGGGAGTGCTGCACTATTGGTGTGTCAGTAATTGAGGGTGTGCTGCACTATTGTAGTGTCAGTAATTGAGGATGTGCTGCACTGTTGGAGTGTCAGTAATTGAGGGTGTGCTGCACTATTGGAGTGTCAGTAATTGAGGGTGTGCTGCACTATTGGAGTGTCAGTAATTGAGGGTTTGCTGCAATATTGGAGTGTCAGTAATTGAGTGTGAGCTGCAATATTGGAATGTCATTAATTCAGGGTGTGCTGCACTATTGGAGTGTCAGTAATTGAGGGTGTGCTGCACTATTGGTGTGTCAGTAATTGAGAGTGTGCTACACATTTGGAGTGTCAGTAATTGAGGGTTTGCTAGTCTATTGGAGTGTGAATAATTGAGTGTGTGCTGCACTATTGGAGTCTCAGTAATTGAGTGTGTGCTGCACTATTGGTGTGTCAGTAATTGAGGGTGTGCTGAACTATTGGTGTGTGCGTAATTGAGGGTGTGCTGCACTTTGGTGTTTCAGTAATTGAGGGTGTGTTGCACTATTGGAGTGTCAGTATTTGAGGGTGTGTTGCACTATTGCAGTGTCGGTAATTGAGGGTGTGCTGCACTATTGGAGTGTCAGTAATTGAGGGTGCGCTGCACTATTGGAGTGTCAGTAATTCAGGGTGTGCTGCAGTAGTTTAGTGTCAGTAATTGAGGGTGAGCAGCACTATTGGAGTGTCAGTAATTGAGGGTGTGCTGCACTATTGGAGTGTCAGAAATTGAGGGTGAGCTGCAATATTGGTGTGTTAGTAATTGACGGTGAACTGCACTATTGGAGTGTCAGTAATTGAGGATGGGCTACACAATTGGAGTGTCAGTAATTGAGGGTGTGCTGCAATATTGGAGTGTCATTAATGAGGGTGTGCTGCACTATTGGAGTGACAGTAATTGAGGGTGTGCTGCACTATTGGAGTGTCAGTAATTGAGGCTGTGCTGCACTATTGGAGTATCAGTAATTGAGGGTGAGCTGCACTATTGGAGTGTCATTAATTGAGGGTGTGCTGCACTATTGGAGTGTCAGTAATTGAGGGTGGTCTGCACTATAGGAGTGTCAGTAATTGAGGGTGTGCTGCACTTTTGGAGTGTCAGTAATTGAGGGTTTGCTACTCTATTGGATTGTCAGTAATTGAGTGTGTGCTGCACTATTGGATTGTCAGTAATTGAGGGTGTGCTGCACTATTGGAGTGTTAGTAATTGAGGGTGTGCTGCACTATTGGAGTGACAGTAATTGAAGGTATGCTGCACTAATGGATTTTCAGTAATTGAGGGTGTGCTGCACTATTGGAGTGACAGTAATTGAAGGTATGCTGCACTAATGGATTTTCAGTAATTGAGGGTGTGCTGCACTATTGGAGTGTCAGTAATTGAGGGTGTGCTGCACTATTGGAGTGTCAGTAATTGAGTTTGTGCTTCACTATTGGGGTGTTAGTAATTGACTGTTTGCTGGACTATTGGAGTGTCAGTAATTGAGGGTGTGCTGCACTATTGGTGTGTCAGTAATTGAGGGTGTGCTGCACTACTGGAGTGTCAGAAATTGAGGGAGAGCTGCAATATTGGAGTGTCATTAATGAGGGTGTGCTGCACTATTGGAATGACAGTAATTGAGGGTGTGCTGCACTATTGGAGTGTCAGTAATTGAGGCTGTGCTGCACTATTGGAGTGTCAGAAATTGAGGGAGAGCTGCAATATTGGAGTGTCATTAATGAGGGTGTGCTGCACTATTGGAATGACAGTAATTGAGGGTGTGCTGCACTATTGGAGTGTCAGTAATTGAGGCTGTGCTGCACTATTGGAGTATCAGTAATTGAGGGTGAGCTGCACTATTGGAGTGTCATTAATTGAGGGTGTGCTGCACTATTGGAGTGTCAGTAATTGAGGGTGTGCTGCACTATTGGTGTGTCAGTAATTGAGGGTGTGCTGCACTTTTGGAGTGTCAGTAATTGAGGGTTTGCTACTCTTTTGGAGTGTCAGTAATTGAGGGTGAGCTGCACTATTGGAGTGTCAGTAATTGAGGGTGTGCTGCACTATTGGAGTGTCAGAAATTGAGGGAGAGCTGCAATATTGGAGTGTCATTAATGAGGGTGTGCTGCACTATTGGAATGACAGTAATTGAGGGTGTGCTGCACTATTGGAGTGTCAGTAATTGAGGCTGTGCTGCACTATTGGAGTATCAGTAATTGAGGGTGAGCTGCACTATTGGAGTGTCATTAATTGAGGGTGTGCTGCACTATTGGAGTGTCAGTAATTGAGGGTGTGCTGCACTATTGGTGTGTCAGTAATTGAGGGTGTGCTGCACTTTTGGAGTGTCAGTAATTGAGGGTTTGCTACTCTTTTGGAGTGTCAGTAATTGAGGGTGTGCTGCACTATTGGAGTGTCAGTAATTGAGTGTGTGCTGCACGATTGGATTGTGAGTAATTGAGGGTGTGCTGCACTATTGGAGTGTCAGTAATTGAGGCTGTGCTGCACTATTGGAGTGTCAGTAATTGAGGGTGTGCTGCACTAATGGATTGTCAGTAATTGAGGATGTGCTGCACTATTGGTGTGTCAGTAATTGAGGGTGTGCTGCCCTATTGGAGTGTCAGTAATTGAGGGTGTGCTGCACTATGGGAGTGTCAGTAATTGAGTTTGTGCTTCACTATTGGGGTGTCAGTAATTGACTGTTTGCTGCACTATTGGAGTGTCAGTAATTGAGGGTGTGCTGCACTATTGGTGTGTAACTAATTGAGGGTGCGCTGCACTATTGGAGTGTCTGTAATAGAGGGTGTGCTGCACTCTTGGTGAATATGTGATTGAGGGAGTGCTGCACTATTGGAGTGTCAGTAATTGAGGGTTTGCTGCACCATTGTAGTGTCAGTAATTGAGGATGTGCTGCACTGTTGGAGTGTCAGTAATTGAGGGTGCGCTGAACTATTGGAGTGTCAGTAATTGAGGGTGTGCTGCACTATTGGAGTGTCAGGAATTGAGGGTTTGCTCCAATATTGGAGTGTCAGTAATTGAGTGTGTGCTGCAATATTGGAATGTCAGTAATTGAGGGTGTGCTGCACTATTGGAGTGTCAGTAATTGAGGTTGTGCTGCACTAGTGGAGTGTCAGTACTTGAGTGTGTGCTACACTATTGGAGTGTCAGTAATAGAGTGTGTGCTGCACTATTGGAGTGTCAGTAATTGAGGGTGTGCTGCACTATTGGAGTGTGCGTAATGAAGGTGTGCTGCACTATTGGAGTTTCAGTAATTGAGGGTGTGTTGCACTATTGGAGTGTCAGTAATTGAGGGTGTGTTGCACTTTTGGAGTGTCGGTAATTGAGGGTGTGCTGCACTATTGGAGTGTCAGTAATTTTGGGTGCGCTGCACTATTGGAGTGTCAGTAATTCAGGGTGTGCTGCAATATTGGAGTGTCAGTAATTGAGGGTGAGCAGCACTATTGGAGTGTCAGTATTTGAATGCGTGCTGCACAATTGTAGTGTCACTAATTGAGGGTGAGCTGCACTATTGGAGTGTCATTAATTGAGGGTGTGCTGCACTATTGGTGTGTCAGTAATTGAGGGTGTACTGCACATTTGGAGTGTCAGTAATTGAGGGTTTGCTACTCTATTGGAGTGTGAGTAATTGAGTGTGTGCTGCACTATTGGTGTGTCAGTAATTGAGTTTGTGCTTCACTATTGGGGTGTTAGTAATTGACTGTTTGCTGGACTATTGGAGTGTCAGTAATTGAGGGTGTGCTGCACTATTGGTGTGTCAGTAATTGAGGGTGTGCTGCACTATTGGAGTGTCAGAAATTGAGGGAGAGCTGCAATATTGGAGTGTCATTAATGAGGGTGTGCTGCACTATTGGAATGACAGTAATTGAGGGTGTGCTGCACTATTGGAGTGTCAGTAATTGAGGCTGTGCTGCACTATTGGAGTGTCAGAAATTGAGGGAGAGCTGCAATATTGGAGTGTCATTAATGAGGGTGTGCTGCACTATTGGAATGACAGTAATTGAGGCTGTGCTCCACTATTGGAGTGTCAGTAATTGAGGCTGTGCTGCACTATTGGAGTATCAGTAATTGAGGGTGAGCTGCACTATTGGAGTGTCATTAATTGAGGGTGTGCTGCACTATTGGAGTGTCAGTAATTGAGGGTGTGCTGCACTATTGGTGTGTCAGTAATTGAGGGTGTGCTGCACTTTTGGAGTGTCAGTAATTGAGGGTTTGCTACTCTTTTGGAGTGTCAGTAATTGAGGGTGAGCTGCACTATTGGAGTGTCAGTAATTGAGGGTGTGCTGCACTATTGGAGTGTCAGAAATTGAGGGAGAGCTGCAATATTGGAGTGTCATTAATGAGGGTGTGCTGCACTATTGGAATGACAGTAATTGAGGGTGTGCTGCACTATTGGAGTGTCAGTAATTGAGGCTGTGCTGCACTATTGGAGTATCAGTAATTGAGGGTGAGCTGCACTATTGGAGTGTCATCAATTGAGGGTGTGCTGCACTATTGGAGTGTCAGTAATTGAGGGTGTGCTGCACTATTGGTGTGTCAGTAATTGAGGGTGTGCTGCACTTTTGGAGTGTCAGTAATTGAGGGTTTGCTACTCTTTTGGAGTGTCAGTAATTGAGGGTGTGCTGCACTATTGGAGTGTCAGTAATTGAGTGTCTGCTGCACTATTGGATTGTGAGTAATTGAGGGTGTGCTGCACTATTGGAGTGTCAGTAATTGAGGCTGTGCTGCACTATTGGAGTGTCAGTAATTGAGGGTGTGCTGCACTAATGGATTGTCAGTAATTGAGGATGTGCTGCACTATTGGTGTGTCAGTAATTGAGGGTGTGCTGCCCTATTGGAGTGTCAGTAATTGAGGGTGTGCTGCACTATTGGAGTGTCAGTAATTGAGTTTGTGCTTCACTATTGGGGTGTCAGTAATTGACTGTTTGCTGCACTATTGGAGTGTCAGTAATTGAGGGTGTGCTGCACTATTGGTGTGTAACTAATTGAGGGTGCGCTGCACTATTGGAGTGTCTGTAATAGAGGGTGTGCTGCACTCTTGGTGAATATGTGATTGAGGGAGTGCTGCACTATTGGAGTGTCAGTAATTGAGGGTTTGCTGCACTATTGTAGTGTCAGTAATTGAGGATGTGCTGCACTGTTGGAGTGTCAGTAATTGAGGGTGCGCTGAACTATTGGAGTGTCAGTAATTGAGGGTTTGCTGCACTATTGGAGTGTCAGGAATTGAGGGTTTGCTCCAATATTGGAGTGTCAGTAATTGAGTGTGTGCTGCAATATTGGAATGTCAGTAATTGAGGGTGTGCTGCATTAGTGGAGTGTCAGTACTTGAGTGTGTGCTACACTATTGGAGTGTCAGTAATAGAGTGTGTGCTGCACTATTGGAGTGTCAGTAATTGAGGGTGTGCTGCACTATTGGAGTGTGCGTAATGAAGGTGTGCTGCACTATTGGAGTTTCAGTAATTGAGGGTGTGTTGCACTATTGGAGTGTCAGTAATTGAGGGTGTGTTGCACTTTTGGAGTGTCGGTAATTGAGGGTGTGCTGCACTATTGGAGTGTCAGTAATTTTGGGTGCGCTGCACTATTGGAGTGTCAGTAATTCAGGGTGTGCTGCAATATTGGAGTGTCAGTAATTGAGGGTGAGCAGCACTATTGGAGTGTCAGTATTTGAATGCGTGCTGCACAATTGTAGTGTCACTAATTGAGGGTGAGCTGCACTATTGGAGTGTCATTAATTGAGGGTGTGCTGCACTATTGGTGTGTCAGTAATTGAGGGTGTGCTGCACATTTGGAGTGTCAGTAATTGAGGGTTTGCTACTCTATTGGAGTGTGAGTAATTGAGTGTGTGCTGCACTATTGGTGTGTCAGTAATTGAGGGTGTGCTGCACTATTGGAGTGTTCGTAATTGAGGGAGTGCTGCACTATTGGAGTTTCAGTAATTGAGGGTGTGTTGCACTATTGGAGTCTCAGTAATTGAGGGTGTGTTGCATTATTGCATTGTCGGTAATTGAGGGTGTGCTGCACTATTGGAGTGTCAGTAATTGAGTGTGTGCTGCACTATTGGAGAGTCAGTAATTGAGGGTTTGCTTCACTATTGGAGTGTCAGTATTTGAGGGTGTGCTGCGTCAGCAATTGAGGGTGCGCTGCACTATTGGAGTGTCAGTAATTGGGGGTGAGCTGCACTATTGGAGTGTCAGTAATTGAGGGTGTGCTGCACTATTGGAGTGTCAGTAATTGAGGGTGTGCTGCAATATTGGAGTGTCATTAACGAGGGTGTGCTGCACTATTGGAGTGTCAGTAATTGAGGGTGTGCTGCACTAAAGGAGTGTCGGAAATTGAGGGTGTGCTGCAAAATTGGAGTGTCATTAATGAGGGTGTGCTGCACAATTGGAGTGACAGTAATTGAGTGTGTGCTGCACTATTGGAGTGTCAGTAATTGAGGATGTGCTGCAATCTTGGAATATCAGTAATTGAGGGTGAGCTGCACTATTGGAGTGTCATTAATTGAGGGTGTGCTGCACTATTGGAGTGTCAGTAATTGAGGCTTTGCCTCACTATTGGATTGTCAGTAATTGAGTGTGTGCTGCACTATTGGAGTGTCATAATTGAGTTTGTGCTTCACTATTGGGGTGTCAGTAATTGAGGGTGTGCTGCACTATTGGAGTGTCAGTAATTGAGTGTGTGCTACACTATTGGAGTGTCAGTAATTGAGGGTGCGCTGCACTATTGGAGTGTCAGTAATTCAGGGTGAGCGGCAGTATTGTTGTGTCAGTAATTGAGGGTGAGCAGCACTATTGGAGTGTCAGTATTTGAATACGTGCTGCACTATAGGAGTGTCACTAATTGAGGGTGTGCTGCACTATTGGAGTGTCAGTAATTGAGGGTGTGCTGCACTAGTTGAGTGTCAGTACTTGAGTGTGTGCTACACTATTGGAGTGTCAGTAATTGAGTGTGAGCTGCACTATTGGATTGTCAGTAATTGAGGTTGTGCTGCACTATTGGAGTGTCCGTAATTGAGGATGTGCTGCACTATTGGAGTGTCAGTAATTGAGAGTGTGCTGCACTTTTGGAGTGTCAGTAATTGAGGGTTTGCTACACTATTGGAGAGTCAGTAATTGAGGGTTTGCTTCACTATTGGAGTGTCAGTAATTGAGTGTGTGCTGCACTATTGGATTGTCAGTAATTGAGGGTGTGCTGCACTATTGGAGTGTCAGTAATTGAGGGTGTGCTGCACTATTGGAGTGTCAGTAATTGAGTTTGTGCTTCACTATTGGGGTGTCAGTAATTGACGGTTTGCTGCACTATTGGAGTGTCAGTAATTGAGAGTGTGCTGCACTATTGGAGTGTCAGTAATTGAGGGTGTGCTGCACTATTGGAGTGTCAGGAATTGAGGGTTTGCTGCAATATTGGAGTGTCAGTAATTGAGTGTGCGCTGCAATATTGGAATGTCAGTAATTGAGGGTGTGCTGCACTAGTGGAGTGTCAGTACTCGAGTGTGTGCTACACTATTGGAGTGTAAGTAATTGAGTGTGTGCTGCACTATTGGAGTGTCAGTAATTGAGGCTGTGCTGCACTATTGGAGTGTGCGTAATGAGGGTGTGCTGCACTATTGGAGTTTCAGTAATTGAGGGTGTGTTGCACTATTGGAGTGTCAGTAATTGAGGGTGTGCTGCACTATTGGAGTGTCAGTAATTGAGGGTGTGCTGCACTATTGGTGTGTCAGTAATTGAGGGTGTGCTGCACTTTTGGAGTGTCAGTAATTGAGGGTTTGCTACTCTATTGGAGTGTCAGTAATTGAATGTGTGCTGCACTATTGGATTGTCAGTAATTGAGAGTGTGCTGCACTATTGGAGTGTCAGTAATTGAGGGTGTGCTGCACTAATGGATTGTCAGTAATTGAGGGTGTGCTGCACTATTGGTGTGTCAGTAATTGAGGGTGTGCTGCACTATTGGTGTGTCAGTAATTGAGGGTGTGCTGCACTTTTGGAGTGTCAGGAATTGAGTGTTTGCTACTCTATTGGAGTGTCAGTAATTGAGGGTGTGCTGCACTTTTGGAGTGTCAGTAATTGAGGGTTTGCTACTCTATTGGAGTGTCAGTAATTGAGGGTGTGCTGCACTATTGGTGTGTAACTAATTGAGGGTGCGCTGCACTATTGGAGTGTCAGTAATTGAGGTTGTGCTGCACTAATGGATTGTCAGTAATTGAGGGTGTGCGGCACTATTGGTGTGTCAGTAATTGAAGGTGTGCTGCACTATTGGAGTGTCAGTAATTGAGGGTGTGCTGCACTATTGTAGTGTCAGTAATTGAGTTTGTGCTTCACTATTGGGGTGTCAGTAATTGACTGTTTGCTGCACTATTGGAGTGTCAGTAATTGAGGGTGTGCTGCACTATTGGTGTGTAACTAATTGAGGGTGCGCTGCACTATTGGAGTGTCTGTAATAGAGGGTGTGCTGCACTCTTGGTGAATATGTGATTGAGGGAGTGCTGCTCTATTGGAGTGTCAGTAATTGAGGGTGTGCTGCACTATTGTAGTGTCAGTAATTGAGGATGTGCTGCACTGTTGGAGTGTCAGTAATTGAGGGTGCGCTGCACTATTGGAGAGTCAGTAATTGAGGGTGTGCTGCACTATTGGAGTGTCAGGAATTGAGGGTTTGCTGCAATATTGGAGTGTCAGTAATAGAGTGTGTGCTGCACTATTGGAGTGTCAGTAATTGAGGGTGTGCTGCACTATTGGAGTGTGCGTAATGAAGGTGTGCTGCACTATTGGAGTTTCAGTAATTGAGGGTGTGCTGCACTATTGGAGTGTCAGTAATTGAGGTTGTGTTGCTCTATTGGAGTGTCAGTAATTCAGGGTGTGCTGCAATATTGGAGTGTCAGTAATTGAGCGTGAGCAGCACTATTGGAGTGTCAGTATTTGAATGCGTGCTGCACTATTGGAGTGTCACTAATTGAGGGTGAGCTTCACTATTGGAGTGTCATTAATTGAGGGTGTGCTGCACTATTGGAGTGTCAGTAATTGAGGGTGTGCTGCACTATTGTAGTGTCAGTAATTGAGTTTGTGCTTCACTATTGGGGTGTCAGTAATTGACTGTTTGCTGCACTATTGGAGTGTCAGTAATTGAGGGTGTGCTGCACTATTGGTGTGTAACGAATTGATGGGTGCGCTGCACTATTGGAGTATCTGTAATAGAGGGTGTGCTGCACTCTTGGTGAATATGTGATTGAGGGAGTGCTGCACTATTGGAGTGTCAGTAATTGAGGGTGTGCTGCACTATTGTAGTGTCAGTAATTGAGGATGTGCTGCACTGTTGGAGTGTCAGTAATTGAGGGTGCGCTGCACTATTGGAGTGTCAGTAATTGAGGGTGTGCTGCACTATTGGAGTGCCAGGAATTGAGGGTTTGCTGCAATATTGGAGTGTCAGTAATTGAGTGTGTGCTGCAATATTGGAATGTCAGTAATTGAGGGTGTGCTGCACTAGTGGAGTGTCAGAACTTGAGTGTGTGCTACACTATTGGAGTGTCAGTAATAGAGTGTGTGCTGCACTATTGGAGTGTCAGTAATTGAGGGTGTGCTGCACTATTGGAGTGTGCGTAATGAAGGTGTGCTGCACTATTGGAGTTGCAGTAATTGAGGGTGTGCTGCACTATTGGAGTGTCAGTAATTGAGGGTGCGCTGCAATATTGGAGTGTCAGTAATTCAGGGTGTGCTGCAATATTGGAGTGTCAGTAATTGAGGGTGAGCAGCACTATTGGAGTGTCAGTATTTGAATGCGTGCTGCACTATTGGAGTGTCACTAATTGAGGGTGAGCTGCACTATTGGAGTGTCATTAATTGAGGGTGTGCTGCACTATTGGAGTGTCAGTAATTGAGGGTGTGCTGCACTATTGGTGTGTCAGTATTTGGTGTGTGCTGCACTTTTGGAGTGTCAGTAATTGAGGGTTTGCTACTCTATTGGAGTGTGAGTAATTGAGTGTGTGCTGCACTATTGGTGTGTCAGTAATTGAGGGTGTGCTGCACTTTTGGAGTGTTCGTAATTGAGGGAGTGCTGCACTATTGGAGTTTCAGTAATTGAGGGTGTGTTGCACTATTGGAGTGTCAGTAATTGAGGGTGTGTTGCATTATTGCAGTGTCGGTAATTGAGGGTGTGCTGCACTATTGGAGTGTCAGTAATTGAGTGTGTGCTGAACTATTGGAGAGTCAGTAATTGAGGGTTTGCTTCACTATTGGAGTGTTAGTTATTGAGTGTGTGCTGCAATATTGGAGTGTCAGTAATTCAGGGTGTGCTGCAATATTGGAGTGTCAGTAATTGAGGGTGAGCAGCACTATTGGAGTGTCAGTATTTGAATGCGTGCTGCACTATTGGAGTGTCACTAATTGAGGGTGAGCTGCACTATTGGAGTGTCATTAATTGAGGGTGTGCTGCACTATTGGAGTGTCAGTAATTGAGGGTGTGCTGCACTATTGGTGTGTCAGTATTTGGTGTGTGCTGCACTTTTGGAGTGTCAGTAATTGAGGGTTTGCTACTCTATTGGAGTGTGAGTAATTGAGTGTGTGCTGCACTATTGGTGTGTCAGTAATTGAGGGTGTGCTGCACTTTTGGAGTGTTCGTAATTGAGGGAGTGCTGCACTATTGGAGTTTCAGTAATTGAGGGTGTGTTGCACTATTGGAGTGTCAGTAATTGAGGGTGTGTTGCATTATTGCAGTGTCGGTAATTGAGGGTGTGCTGCACTATTGGAGTGTCAGTAATTGAGTGTGTGCTGAACTATTGGAGAGTCAGTAATTGAGGGTTTGCTTCACTATTGGAGTGTTAGTTATTGAGTGTGTGCTGCACTATTGGAGTGTCAGTATTTGAGGGTGTGCTGCGTCAGTAATTGAGGGTGAGCTGCCCTATTGGAGGGTCTGTATTTGAGGGTGCGCTGCACTATTGGAGTGTCAGTAATTGGGGGTGAGCTGCACTATTGGAGTGTCAGTAATTGAGGGTGTGCTGTACTATTGGAGTGTCAGTAATTGAGGGTGTGCTGCAATATTGGAGTGTCATTAACGAGGGTGTGCTGCACTATAGGAGTGTCAGAAATTGATTGTGTGCTGCAAAATTGGAGTGTCATTAATGAGGGTGTGCTGCACGATTGGAGTGACAGTAATTGAGTGTGTGCTGCGCTATTGGTGTGTCAGTAATTGAGGATGTGCTGCAATCTTGGAGTATCAGTAATTGAGGGTGAGCTGCACTATTGGAGTGTCATTAATTGAGGGTGTGCTGCACTATTGGAGTGTCAGTAATTGAACGTGTGCTGCACTATTGGTGTGTCAGTAATTGAGGGTGTGCTGCACTTTTGGAGTGTCAGTAATTGAGGGTTTGCTACTCTATTGGAGTGTCAGTAATTGAATGTGTGCTGCACTATTGGATTGTCAGTAATTGAGAGTGTGCTGCACTATTGGAGTGTCAGTAATTGAGGGTGTGCTGCACTAATGGATTGTCAGTAATTGAGGGTGTGCTGCACTATTGGTGTGTCAGTAATTGAGGGTGTGCTGCACTATTGGTGTGTCAGTAATTGAGGGTGTGCTGCACTTTTGGAGTGTCAGGAATTGAGTGTTTGCTACTCTATTGGAGTGTCAGTAATTGAGGGTGTGCTGCACTTTTGGAGTGTCAGTAATTGAGGGTTTGCTACTCTATTGGAGTGTCAGTAATTGAGGGTGTGCTGCACTATTGGTGTGTAACTAATTGAGGGTGCGCTGCACTATTGGAGTGTCAGTAATTGAGGTTGTGCTGCACTAATGGATTGTCAGTAATTGAGGGTGTGCTGCACTATTGGTGTGTCAGTAATTGAAGGTGTGCTGCACTATTGGAGTGTCAGTAATTGAGGGTGTGCTGCACTATTGTAGTGTCAGTAATTGAGTTTGTGCTTCACTATTGGGGTGTCAGTAATTGACTGTTTGCTGCACTATTGGAGTGTCAGTAATTGAGGGTGTGCTGCACTATTGGTGTGTAACTAATTGAGGGTGCGCTGCACTATTGGAGTGTCTGTAATAGAGGGTGTGCTGCACTCTTGGTGAATATGTGATTGAGGGAGTGCTGCACTATTGGAGTGTCAGTAATTGAGGGTGTGCTGCACTATTGTAGTGTCAGTAATTGAGGATGTGCTGCACTGTTGGAGTGTCAGTAATTGAGGGTGCGCTGCACTATTGGAGTGTCAGTAATTGAGGGTGTGCTGCACTATTGGAGTGTCAGGAATTGAGGGTTTGCTGCAATATTGGAGTGTCAGTAATAGAGTGTGTGCTGCACTATTGGAGTGTCAGTAATTGAGGGTGTGCTGCACTATTGGAGTGTGCGTAATGAAGGTGTGCTGCACTATTGGAGTTTCAGTAATTGAGGGTGTGCTGCACTATTGGAGTGTCAGTAATTGAGGTTGTGTTGCTCTATTGGAGTGTCAGTAATTCAGGGTGTGCTGCAATATTGGACTGTCAGTAATTGAGCGTGAGCAGCACTATTGGAGTGTCAGTATTTGAATGCGTGCTGCACTATTGGAGTGTCACTAATTGAGGGTGAGCTTCACTATTGGAGTGTCATTAATTGAGGGTGTGCTGCACTATTGGAGTGTCAGTAATTGAGGGTGTGCTGCACTATTGGTGTGTCAGTATTTGGTGTGTGCTGCACTTTTGGAGTGTCAGTAATTGAGGGTTTGCTACTCTATTGGAGTGTGAGTAATTGAGTGTGTGCTGCACTATTGGAGTGTCAGTAATTGAGGTTGTGCCGCACTAATGGATTGTCAGTAATTGAGGGTGTGCTGCACTATTGGTGTGTCAGTAATTGAGGGTGTGCTGCACTATTGGAGTGTCAGTAATTGAGGGTGTGCTGCACTATTGTAGTGTCAGTAATTGAGTTTGTGCTTCACTATTGGGGTGTCAGTAATTGACTGTTTGCTGCACTATTGGAGTGTCAGTAATTGAGGGTGTGCTGCACTATTGGTGTGTAACGAATTGATGGGTGCGCTGCACTATTGGAGTATCTGTAATAGAGGGTGTGCTGCACTCTTGGTGAATATGTGATTGAGGGAGTGCTGCACTATTGGAGTGTCAGTAATTGAGGGTGTGCTGCACTATTGTAGTGTCAGTAATTGAGGGTGTGCTGCACTATTGGAGTGCCAGGAATTGAGGGTTTGCTGCAATATTGGAGTGTCAGTAATTGAGTGTGTGCTGCAATATTGGAATGTCAGTAATTGAGGGTGTGCTGCACTAGTGGAGTGTCAGAACTTGAGTGTGTGCTACACTATTGGAGTGTCAGTAATAGAGTGTGTGCTGCACTATTGGAGTGTCAGTAATTGAGGGTGTGCTGCACTATTGGAGTGTGCGTAATGAAGGTGTGCTGCACTATTGGAGTTGCAGTAATTGAGGGTGTGCTGCACTATTGGAGTGTCAGTAATTGAGGGTGCGCTGCAATATTGGAGTGTCAGTAATTCAGGGTGTGCTGCAATATTGGAGTGTCAGTAATTGAGGGTGAGCAGCACTATTGGAGTGTCAGTATTTGAATGCGTGCTGCACTATTGGAGTGTCACTAATTGAGGGTGAGCTGCACTATTGGAGTGTCATTAATTGAGGGTGTGCTGCACTATTGGAGTGTCAGTAATTGAGGGTGTGCTGCACTATTGGTGTGTCAGTATTTGGTGTGTGCTGCACTTTTGGAGTGTCAGTAATTGAGGGTTTGCTACTCTATTGGAGTGTGAGTAATTGAGTGTGTGCTGCACTATTGGTGTGTCAGTAATTGAGGGTGTGCTGCACTTTTGGAGTGTTCGTAATTGAGGGAGTGCTGCACTATTGGAGTTTCAGTAATTGAGGGTGTGTTGCACTATTGGAGTGTCAGTAATTGAGGGTGTGTTGCATTATTGCAGTGTCGGTAATTGAGGGTGTGCTGCACTATTGGAGTGTCAGTAATTGAGTGTGTGCTGCACTATTGGAGAGTCAGTAATTGAGGGTTTGCTTCACTATTGGAGTGTTAGTTATTGAGTGTGTGCTGCACTATTGGAGTGTCAGTATTTGAGGGTGTGCTGCGTCAGTAATTGAGGGTGAGCTGCCCTATTGGAGGGTCTGTATTTGAGGGTGCGCTGCACTATTGGAGTGTCAGTAATTGGGGGTGAGCTGCACTATTGGAGTGTCAGTAATTGAGGGTGTGCTGCACTATTGGAGTGTCAGTAATTGAGGGTGTGCTGCAATATTGGAGTGTCATTAACGAGGGTGTGCTGCACTATAGGAGTGTCAGAAATTGAGGGTGTGCTGCAAAATTGGAGTGTCATTAATGAGGGTGTGCTGCACGATTGGAGTGACAGTAATTGAGTGTGTGCTGCGCTATTGGTGTGTCAGTAATTGAGGATGTGCTGCAATCTTGGAGTATCAGTAATTGAGGGTGAGCTGCACTATTGGAGTGTCATTAATTGAGGGTGTGCTGCACTATTGGAGTGTCAGTAATTGAACGTGTGCTGCACTATTGGTGTGTCAGTAATTGAGCGTGTGCTGCACTTTTGGAGTGTCAGTAATTGAGGGTTTGCTACTCTATTGGAGTGTGAGTAATTGAGTGTGTGCTGCACTATTGGAGAGTCAGTAATTGAGGGTTTGCCTCACTATTGGAGTGTCAGTAATTGAGTGTGTGCTGCACTATTGGAGTGTCATAATTGAGTTTGTGCTTCACTATTGGGGTGTCAGTAATTGAGGGTGTGCTGCACTATTGGAGTGTCAGTAATTGACTGTGTGCTACACTATTGGAGTGTCAGTAATTGAGGGTGCGCCGCACTATTGGAGTGTCAGTAATTCAGGGTGTGCTGCAGTATTGTTGTGTCAGTAATTGAGGGTGAGCAGCACTAATGGAGTGTCCGTATTTGAATACGTGCTGCACTATAGGAGTGTCACTAATTGAGGGTGTGCTGCACTAGTTGAGTGTCAGTACTTGAGTGTGTGCTACACTATTGGAGTGTCAGTAATTCAGGGTGTGCTGCAGTATTGTTGTGTCAGTAATTGAGGGTGAGCAGCACTAATGGAGTGTCAGTATTTGAATACGTGCTGCACTATAGGAGTGTCAGTAATTGAGGGTGTGCTGCACTAGTTGAGTGTCAGTACTTGAGTGTGTGCTACACTATTGGAGTGTCAGTAATTGAGTGTGAGCTGCACTATTGGAGTGTCAGTAATTGAGGTTGTGCTGCACTATTGGAGTGTCCGTAATTGAGGATGTGGTGCACTATTGGAGTATCAGTAATTGAGGGTGTGCTGCACTATTGGAGTGTCAGTAATTGAGGGTGTGCTGCACTTTTGGAGTGTCAGTAATTGAGGGTTTGCTACTCTATTGGAGAGTCAGTAATTGAGGGTTTGCTTCACTATTGGAGTGTCAGTAATTGAGTGTGTGCTGCACTATTGGATTGTCAGTAATTGAGGGTGTGCTGCACTATTGGAGTGTCAGTAATTGAGGGTGTGCTGCACTATTGGAGTGTCAGTAATTGAGTTTGTGCTTCACTATTGGGGTGTCAGTAATTGACGGTTTGCTGCACTATTGGAGTGTCAGTAATTGAGAGTGTGCTGCACTATTGGAGTGTCAGTAATTGAGGGTGTGCTGCACTATTGGAGTGTCAGTAATTGAGGGTGTGCTGCACTACTGGAGTGTCAAGAATTGAGGGTTTGCTGCAATATTGGAGTGTCAGTAATTGAGTGTGCGCTGCAATATTGGAATGTCAGTAATTGAGGGTGTGCTGCACAAGTGGAGTGTCAGTACTCGAGTGTGTGCTACACTATTGGAGTGTCAGTAATTGAGTGTGTGCTGCACTATTGGAGTGTCAGTAATTGAGGCTGTGCTGCACTATTGGAGTGTGCGTAATGAGGGTGTGCTGCACTATTGGAGTTTCAGTAATTGAGCGTGTGTTGCACTATTGGAGTGTCAGTAATTGAGGGTGTGTTGCACTATTGGAGTGTCGGTAATTGAGGGTGTGCTGCACTATTGGAGTGTCAGTAATTCAGGGTGTGCTGCAGTAGTGTAGTGTCAGTAATTGAGGGTGAGCAGCTCTATTGGAGTGTCAGTATTTGAATGCGTGCTGCACTATTGGAGTGTCACTGATTGAGGGTGTGCTGCACTATTGGAGTGATAATAATTGAGGGTGTGCTGCACTATTGGTGTGTCAGTAATTGAGGGTGTGCTGCAATTTTTGAGTGTCAGTAATTGAGGGTTTGCTACTCTATTGGAATGTGAGTAATTGAGGGTGTTCTGCACTATTGGGGTGTCAGTAATTGAGTGTGTGCTGCACTATTGGAGAGTCAGTAATTGAGGGTTTGCTTCACTATTGGAGTGTCAGTAATTGAGTGTGTGCTGCACTATTGGAGTGTCAGTATTTGAGGGTGTGCTGCGTCAGTAATTGAGGGTGAGCTGCCCTATTGGAGGGTCTGTATTTGAGGGTGCGCTGCACTATTGGAGTGTCAGTAATTGGGGGTGAGCTGCTCTATTGGAGTGTCAGTAATTGAGGGAGTGCTGCAATATTGGAGTGTCATTAATGAGGGTGTGCTGCACTATTGGTGTGTCAGTAATTGAGGGTGTGCTGCACTATTGGAGTGTCAGTAATTGAGGGTGTGCTGCACTATTGTAGTGTCAGTAATTGAGTTTGTGCTTCACTATTGGGGTGTCAGTAATTGACTGTTTGCTGCACTATTGGAGTGTCAGTAATTGAGGGTGTGCTGCACTATTGGTGTGTAACTAATTGAGGGTGCGCTGCACTATTGGAGTGTCTGTAATAGAGGGTGTGCTGCACTCTTGGTGAATATGTGATTGAGGGAGTGCTGCACTATTGGAGTGTCAGTAATTGAGGGTGTGCTGCACTATTGTAGTGTCAGTAATTGAGGATGTGCTGCACTGTTGGAGTGTCAGTAATTGAGGGTGCGCTGCACTATTGGAGTGTCAGTAATTGAGGGTGTGCTGCACTATTGGAGTGTCAGGAATTGAGGGTTTGCTGCAATATTGGAGTGTCAGTAATAGAGTGTGTGCTGCACTATTGGAGTGTCAGTAATTGAGGGTGTGCTGCACTATTGGAGTGTGCGTAATGAAGGTGTGCTGCACTATTGGAGTTTCAGTAATTGAGGGTGTGCTGCACTATTGGAGTGTCAGTAATTGAGGTTGTGTTGCTCTATTGGAGTGTCAGTAATTCAGGGTGTGCTGCAATATTGGAGTGTCAGTAATTGAGCGTGAGCAGCACTATTGGAGTGTCAGTATTTGAATGCGTGCTGCACTATTGGAGTGTCACTAATTGAGGGTGAGCTGCACTATTGGAGTGTCATTAATTGAGGGTGTGCTGCACTATTGGAGTGTCAGTAATTGAGGGTGTGCTGCACTATTGGTGTGTCAGTATTTGGTGTGTGCTGCACTTTTGGAGTGTCAGTAATTGAGGGTTTGCTACTCTATTGGAGTGTGAGTAATTGAGTGTGTGCTGCACTATTGGAGTGTCAGTAATTGAGGTTGTGCTGCACTAATGGATTGTCAGTAATTGAGGGTGTGCTGCACTATTGGTGTGTCAGTAATTGAGGGTGTGCTGCACTATTGGAGTGTCAGTAATTGAGGGTGTGCTGCACTATTGTAGTGTCAGTAATTGAGTTTGTGCTTCACTATTGGGGTGTCAGTAATTGACTGTTTGCTGCACTATTGGAGTGTCAGTAATTGAGGGTGTGCTGCACTATTGGTGTGTAACGAATTGATGGGTGCGCTGCACTATTGGAGTATCTGTAATAGAGGGTGTGCTGCACTCTTGGTGAATATGTGATTGAGGGAGTGCTGCACTATTGGAGTGTCAGTAATTGAGGGTGTGCTGCACTATTGTAGTGTCAGTAATTGAGGATGTGCTGCACTGTTGGAGTGTCAGTAATTGAGGGTGCGCTGCACTATTGGAGTGTCAGTAATTGAGGGTGTGCTGCACTATTGGAGTGCCAGGAATTGAGGGTTTGCTGCAATATTGGAGTGTCAGTAATTGAGTGTGTGCTGCAATATTGGAAAGTCAGTAATTGAGGGTGTGCTGCACTAGTGGAGTGTCAGAACTTGAGTGTGTGCTACACTATTGGAGTGTCAGTAATAGAGTGTGTGCTGCACTATTGGAGTGTCAGTAATTGAGGGTGTGCTGCACTATTGGAGTGTGCGTAATGAACGTGTGCTGCACTCTTGGAGTTGCAGTAATTGAGGGTGTGCTGCACTATTGGAGTGTCAGTAATTGAGGGTGCGCTGCAATATTGGAGTGTCAGTAATTCAGGGTGTGCTGCAATATTGGAGTGTCAGTAATTGAGGGTGAGCAGCACTATTGGAGTGTCAGTATTTGAATGCGTGCTGCACTATTGGAGTGTCACTAATTGAGGGTGAGCTGCACTATTGGAGTGTCATTAATTGAGGGTGTGCTGCACTATTGGAGTGTCAGTAATTGAGGGTGTGCTGCACTATTGGTGTGTCAGTATTTGGTGTGTGCTGCACTTTTGGAGTGTCAGTAATTGAGGGTTTGCTACTCTATTGGAGTGTGAGTAATTGAGTGTGTGCTGCACTATTGGTGTGTCAGTAATTGAGGGTGTGCTGCACTATTGGAGTGTTCGTAATTGAGGGAGTGCTGCACTATTGGAGTTTCAGTAATTGAGGGTGTGTTGCACTATTGGAGTGTCAGTAATTGAGGGTGTGTTGCATTATTGCAGTGTCGGTAATTGAGGGTGTGCTGCACTATTGGAGTGTCAGTAATTGAGTGTGTGCTGCACTATTGGAGAGTCAGTAATTGAGGGTTTGCTTCACTATTGGAGTGTTAGTTATTGAGTGTGTGCTGCACTATTGGAGTGTCAGTATTTGAGGGTGTGCTGCGTCAGTAATTGAGGGTGAGCTGCCCTATTGGAGGGTCTGTATTTGAGGGTGCGCTGCACTATTGGAGTGTCAGTAATTGGGGGTGAGCTGCACTATTGGAGTATCAGTAATTGAGGGTGTGCTGCACTATTGGAGTGTCAGTAATTGAGGGTGTGCTGCACTATAGGAGTGTCAGAAATTGAGGGTGTGCTGCAAAATTGGAGTGTCATTAATGAGGGTGTGCTGCACGATTGCAGTGACAGTAATTGAGTGTGTGCTGCGCTATTGGTGTGTCAGTAATTGAGGATGTGCTGCAATCTTGGAGTATCAGTAATTGAGGGTGAGCTGCACTATTGGAGTGTCATTAATTGAGGGTGTGCTGCACTATTGGAGTGTCAGTAATTGAACGTGTGCTGCACTATTGGTGTGTCAGTAATTGAGCGTGTGCTGCACTTTTGGAGTGTCAGTAATTGAGGGTTTGCTACTCTATTGGAGTGTGAGTAATTGAGTGTGTGCTGCACTATTGGAGAGTCAGTAATTGAGGGTTTGCCTCACTATTGGAGTGTCAGTAATTGAGTGTGTGCTGCACTATTGGAGTGTCATAATTGAGTTTGTGCTTCACTATTGGGGTGTCAGTAATTGAGGGTGTGCTGCACTATTGGAGTGTCAGTAATTGACTGTGTGCTACACTATTGGAGTGTCAGTAATTGAGGGTGCGCCGCACTATTGGAGTGTCAGTAATTCAGGGTGTGCTGCAGTATTGTTGTGTCAGTAATTGAGGGTGAGCAGCACTAATGGAGTGTCAGTATTTGAATACGTGCTGCACTATAGGAGTGTCACTAATTGAGGTTGTGCTGCACTAGTTGAGTGTCAGTACTTGAGTGTGTGCTACACTATTGGAGTGTCAGTAATTCAGGGTGAGCTGCAGTATTGTTGTGTCAGTAATTGAGGGTGAGCAGCACTAATGGAGTGTCAGTATTTGAATACGTGCTGCACTATAGGAGTGTCAGTAATTGAGGGTGTGCTGCACTAGTTGAGTGTCAGTACTTGAGTGTGTGCTACACTATTGGAGTGTCAGTAATTGAGTGTGAGCTGCACTATTGGAGTGTCAGTAATTGAGGTTGTGCTGCACTATTGGAGTGTCTGTAATTGAGGATGTGGTGCACTATTGGAGTATCAGTAATTGAGGGTGTGCTGCACTATTGGAGTGTCAGTAATTGAGGGTGTGCTGCACTTTTGGAGTGTCAGTAATTGAGGGTTTGCTACTCTATTGGAGAGTCAGTAATTGAGGGTTTGCTTCACTATTGGAGTGTCAGTAATTGAGTGTGTGCTGCACTATTGGATTGTCAGTAATTGAGGGTGTGCTGCACTATTGGAGTGTCAGTAATTGAGGGTGTGCTGCACTATTGGAGTGTCAGTAATTGAGTTTGTGCTTCACTATTGGGGTGTCAGTAATTGACGGTTTGCTGCACTATTGGAGTGTCAGTAATTGAGAGTGTGCTGCACTATTGGAGTGTCAGTAATTGAGGGTGTGCTGCACTATTGGAGTGTCAGTAATTGAGGGTGTGCTGCACTATTGGAGTGTCAAGAATTGAGGGTTTGCTGCAATATTGGAGTGTCAGTAATTGAGTGTGCGCTGCAATATTGGAATGTCAGTAATTGAGGGTGTGCTGCACAAGTGGAGTGTCAGTACTCGAGTGTGTGCTACACTATTGGAGTGTCAGTAATTGAGTGTGTGCTGCACTATTGGAGTGTCAGTAATTGAGGCTGTGCTGCACTATTGGAGTGTGCGTAATGAGGGTGTGCTGCACTATTGGAGTTTCAGTAATTGAGCGTGTGTTGCACTATTGGAGTGTCAGTAATTGAGGGTGTGTTGCACTATTGGAGTGTCGGTAATTGAGGGTGTGCTGCACTATTGGAGTGTCAGTAATTCAGGGTGTGCTGCAGTAGTGTAGTGTCAGTAATTGAGGGTGAGCAGCTCTATTGGAGTGTCAGTATTTGAATGCGTGCTGCACTATTGGAGTGTCACTGATTGAGGGTGAGCTGCACTATTGGAGTGTCATTAATTGAGGGGGTGCTGCACTATTGGAGTGATAATAATTGAGGGTCTGCTGCACTATTGGTGTGTCAGTAATTGAGGGTGTGCTGCAATTTTTGAGTGTCAGTAATTGAGGGTTTGCTACTCTATTGGAATGTGAGTAATTGAGGGTGTTCTGCACTATTGGGGTGTCAGTAATTGAGTGTGTGCTGCACTATTGGAGAGTCAGTAATTGAGGGTTTGCTTCACTATTGGAGTGTCAGTAATTGAGTGTGTGCTGCACTATTGGAGTGTCAGTATTTGAGGGTGTGCTGCGTCAGTAATTGAGGGTGAGCTGCCCTATTGGAGGGTCTGTATTTGAGGGTGCGCTGCACTATTGGAGTGTCAGTAATTGGGGGTGAGCTGCTCTATTGGAGTGTCAGTAATTGAGGGAGTGCTGCAATATTGGAGTGTCATTAATGAGGGTGTGCTGCACTATTGGTGTGTCAGTAATTGAGGGTGTGCTGCACTATTGGAGTGTCAGTAATTGAGGGTGTGCTGCACTATAGGAGTGTCAGAAATTGAGGGTGTGCTGCAAAATTGGAGTGTCATTAATGAGGGTGTGCTGCACTATTGGAGTGACAGTAATTGAGGGTGTGCTGCACTATTGGAGTGTCATTAATTGAGGGTGTGCTGCACTATTGGAGTGTCAGTAATTGAGGGTGTGCTGCACTATTGGTGTGTCAGTAATTGAGGGTGTGCTGCACTATTGGAGAGTCAGTAATTGAGGGTTTGCCTCACTATTGGAGTGTCAGTAATTGAGTGTGTGCTGCACTATTGGAGTGTCATAATTGACTTTGTGCTTCACTATTGGGGTGTCAGTAATTGAGGGTGTGCTGCACTATTGGCGTGTCAAAAATTGAGGGTTTGCTGCACTATTGGAGAGTCAGTAATTGAGGGTGTGCTGCACTATTGGAGTGTCAGTACTTGAGTGTGTGCTACACTATTGGTGTGTCAGTAATTGAGAGTGTGCTACACATTTGGAGTGTCAGTAATTGAGGGTTTGCTACTCTATTGGAGTGTGAGTAAATGACTGTGTGCTGCACTATTGGAGTGTCAGTAATTGAGTGTGTGCTGCACTATTGGTGTGTCAGTAATTGAGGGTGTGCTGAACTATTGGGGTGTCAGTAATTGAGTGTGTGCTGCACTATTGGAGAGTCAGTAATTGAGGGTTTGCTTCACTATTGGAGTGTCAGTAATTGAGTGTGTGCTGCACTATTGGAGTGTCAGTATTTGAGGGTGTGCTGCGTCAGTAATTGAGGGTGAGCTGCCCTATTGGAGGGTCTGTATTTGAGGGTGCGCTGCACTATTGGATGTCAGTAATTGGGGGTGAGCTGCTCTATTGGAGTGTCAGTAATTGAGGGAGTGCTGCAATATTGGAGTGTCATTAATGAGGGTGTGCTGCACTATTGGTGTGTCAGTAATTGAGGGTGTGCTGCACTATTGGAGTGTCAGTAATTGAGGGTGTGCTGCACTATAGGAGTGTCAGAAATTGAGGGTGTGCTGCAAAATTGGAGTGTCATTAATGAGGGTGTGCTGCACTATTGGAGTGACAGTAATTGAGGGTGTGCTGCACTATTGGAGTGTCATTAATTGAGGGTGCGCTGCAATATTGGAGTGTCAGTAATTCAGGGTGTGCTGCAATATTGGAGTGTCAGCAATTGAGGGTGAGCAGCACTATTGGAGTGTCAGTATTTGAATGCGTGCTGCACTATTGGAGTGTCACTAATTGAGGGTGAGCTGCACTATTGGAGTGTCATTAATTGAGGGTGTGCTGCACTATTGGAGTGTCAGTAATTGAGGGTGTGCTGCACTATTGGTGTGTCAGTATTTGGTGTGTGCTGCACTTTTGGAGTGTCAGTAATTGAGGGTTTGCTACTCTATTGGAGTGTGAGTAATTGAGTGTGTGCTGCACTATTGGTGTGTCAGTAATTGAGGGTGTGCTGCACTATTGGAGTGTTCGTAATTGAGGGAGTGCTGCACTATTGGAGTTTCAGTAATTGAGGGTGTGTTGCACTATTGGAGTGTCAGTAATTGAGGGTGTGTTGCATTATTGCAGTGTCGGTAATTGAGGGTGTGCTGCACTACTGGAGTGTCAGTAATTGAGTGCGTGCTGCACTATTGGAGAGTCAGTAATTGAGGGTTTGCTTCACTATTGGAGTGTCAGTTATTGAGTGTGTGTTGCACTATTGGAGTGTCAGTATTTGAGGGTGTGCTGCGTCAGTAATTGAGGGTGAGCTGCCCTATTGGAGGGTCTGTATTTGAGGATGCGCTGCACTATTGGAGTGTCAGTAATTGGGGGTGAGCTGCACTATTGGAGTGTCAGTAATTGAGGGTGTGCTGCACTATTGGAGTGTCAGTAATTGAGGGTGTGCTGCAATATTGGAGTGTCATTAACGAGGGTGTGCTGCACTATTGGAGTGTCAGTAATTGAGGGTGTGCTGCACTATTGGAGTGTCAGTAATTGAGGGTGTGCTGCACTATTGGAGTGTCAGAAATTGAGGGTGTGCTGCAAAATTGGAGTGTCATTAATGAGGGTGTGCTGCACGATTGGAGTGACAGTAATTGAGTGTGTGCTGCGCTATTGGTGTGTCAGTAATTGAGGATGTGCTGCAATCTTGGAGTATCAGTAATTGAGGGTGAGCTGCACTATTGGAGTGTCATTAATTGAGGGTGTGCTGCACTATTGGAGTGTCAGTAATTGAGGGTGTGCTGCACTATTGGTGTGTCAGTAATTGAGGGTGTGCTGCACTTTTGGAGTGTCAGTAATTGAGGGTTTGCTACTCTTTTGGTGTGTGAGTAATTGAGTGTGTGCTGCACTATTGGAGAGTCAGTAATTGAGGGTTTGCCTCACTATTGGAGTGTCAGTAATTGAGTGTGTGCTGCACTATTGGAGTGTCATAATTGAGTTTGTGCTTCACTATTGGGGTGTCAGTAATTGAGGGTGTGCTGCACTATTGGAGTGTCAGTAATTGAGTGTGTGCTACACTATTGGAGTGTCAGTAATTGAGGGTGCGCCGCACTATTGGAGTGTCAGTAATTCAGGGTGTGCTGCAGTATTGTTGTGTCAGTAATTGAGGGTGAGCAGCACTAATGGAGTGTCAGTATTTGAATACGTGCTGCACTATAGGAGTGTCACTAATTGAGGGTGTGCTGCACTAGTTGAGTGTCAGTACTTGAGTGTGTGCTACACTATTGGAGTGTCAGTAATTCAGGGTGTGCTGCAGTATTGTTTTGTCAGTAATTGAGGGTGAGCAGCACTAATGGAGTGTCAGTATTTGAATACGTGCTGCACTATAGGAGTGTCAGTAATTGAGGGTGTGCTGCACTAGTTGAGTGTCAGTACTTGAGTGTGTGCTACACTATTGGAGTGTCAGTAATTGAGTGTGAGCTGCACTATTGGAGTGTCAGTAACTTAGGTTGTGCTGCACTATTGGAGTGTCCGTAATTGAGGATGTGCTGCACTATTGGAGTGTCAGTAATTGAGGGTGTGCTGCACTATTGGAGTGTCAGTAATTGAGGGTGTTCTGCACTTTTGGAGTGTCAGTAATTGAGGGTTTGCTACTCTATTGGAGAGTCAGTAATTGAGGGTTTGCTTCACTATTGGAGTGTCAGTAATTGAGTGTGTGCTGCACTATTGGATTGTCAGTAATTGAGGGTGTGCTGCACTATTGGAGTGTCAGTAATTGAGGGTGTGCTGCACTTTTGGAGTGTCAGTAATTGAGGGTGTGCTGCACTACTGGAGTGTCAAGAATTGAGGGTTTGCTGCAATATTGGATTGTCAGTAATTGAGTGTGCGCTGCAATATTGGAATGTCAGTAATTGAGGGTGTGCTGCACAAGTGGAGCGTCAGTACTCGAGTTTGTGCTACACTATTGGAGTGTCAGTAATTGAGTGTGTGCTGCACTATTGGAGTGATAATAATTGAGGGTGTGCTGCACTATTGGTGTGTCAGTAATTGAGGTTGTGCTGCAATTTTTGAGTGTCAGTAATTGAGGGTTTGCTACTCTATTGGAATGTGAGTAATTGAGGGTGTTCTGCACTATTGGGGTGTCAGTAATTGAGTGTGTGCTGCACTATTGGAGAGTCAGTAATTGAGGGTTTGCTTCACTATTGGAGTGTCAGTAATTGAGTGTGTGCTGCACTATTGGAGTGTCAGTATTTGAGGGTTTGCTGCGTCAGTAATTGAGGGTGAGCTGCCCTATTGGAGGGTCTGTATTTGAGGGTGCGCTGCACTATTGGAGTGTCAGTAATTGGGGGTGAGCTGCTCTATTGGAGTGTCAGTAATTGAGGGAGTGCTGCAATATTGGAGTGTCATTAATGAGGGTGTGCTGAACTATTGGTGTGTCTGTAATTGAGGGTGTGCTGCACTATTGGAGTGTCAGTAATTGAGGGTGTGCTGCACTATAGGAGTGTCAGAAATTGAGGGTGTGCTGCAAAATTGGAGTGTCATTAATGAGGGTGTGCTGCACTATTGGAGTGACAGTAATTGAGGGTGTGCTGCACTATTGGAGCGTCAGTAATTGAGGGTGAGCTGCACTATTGGAGTGTCATTAATTGAGGGTGTGCTGCACTATTGGAGTGTCAGTAATTGAGGGTGTGCTGCACTATTGGTGTGTCAGTAATTGAGGGTGTGCTGCACTTTTGGAGTGTCAGTAATTGAGGGTTTGCTACTCTATTGGAGTGTGAGTAATTGAGTGTGTGCTGCACTATTGGAGAGTCAGTAATTGAGGGTTTGCCTCACTATTGGAGTGTCAGTAATTGAGTGCGTGCTGCACTATTGGAGTGTCATAATTGACTTTGTGCTTCACTATTGGGGTGTCAGTAATTGAGGGTTTGCTGCACTATTGGAGAGTCAGTAATTGAGGGTGTGCTGCACTATTGGAGTGTCAGTACTTGAGTGTGTGCTACACTATTGGTGTGTCAGTAATTGAGAGTGTGCTACACATTTGGTGTATCAGTAATTGAGGGTTTGCTACTCTATTGGAGTGTGAGTAAATGACTGTGTGCTGCACTATTTGAGTGTCAGTAATTGAGTGTGTGCTGCACTATTGGTGTGTCAGTAATTGAGGGTGTGCTGAACTATTGGTGTGCGTAATTGAGGGTGTGCTGCACTATTGGTGTGTCAGTAATTGAGGGTGTGCTGCACTTTTGGAGTGTCAGTAATTGAGGGTTTGCTACTCTATTGGTGTGTGAGTAATTGAGTGTGTGCTGCACTATTGGAGAGTCAGTAATTGAGGGTTTGCCTCACTATTGGAGTGTCAGTAATTGAGTGTGTGCTGCACTATTGGCGTGTCATAATTGAGTTTGTGCTTCACTATTGGGGTGTCAGTAATTGAGGGTGTGCTGCACTATTGGAGTGTCAGTAATTGAGTGTGTGCTACACTATTGGAGTGTCAGTAATTGAGGGTGCGCCGCACTATTGGAGTGTCAGTAATTCAGGGTGTGCTGCAGTATTGTTGTGTCAGTAATTGAGGGTGAGCAGCACTAATGGAGTGTCAGTATTTGAATACGTGCTGCACTATAGGAGTGTCACTAATTGAGGGTGTGCTGCACTAGTTGAGTGTCAGTACTTGAGTGTGTGCTACACTATTGGAGTGTCAGTAATTCAGGGTGTGCTGCAGTATTGTTTTGTCAGTAATTGAGGGTGAGCAGCACTAATGGAGTGTCAGTATTTGAATACGTGCTGCACTATAGGAGTGTCAGTAATTGAGGGTGTGCTGCACTAGTTGAGTGTCAGTACTTGAGTGTGTGCTACACTATTGGAGTGTCAGTAATTGAGTGTGAGCTGCACTATTGGAGTGTCAGTAATTTAGGTTGTGCTGCACTATTGGAGTGTCCGTAATTGAGGATGTGCTGCACTATTGGAGTGTCAGTAATTGAGGGTGTGCTGCACTATTGGAGTGTCAGTAATTGAGGGTTGCTGCACTTTTGGATTGTCAGTAATTGAGGGTTTGCTACTCTATTGGAGAGTCAGTAATTGAGGGTTTGCTTCACTATTGGAGTGTCAGTAATTGAGTGTGTGCTGCACTATTGGATTGTCAGTAATTGAGGGTGTGCTGCACTATTGGAGTGTCAGTAATTGAGGGTGTGCTGCACTATTGGAGTGTCAGTAATTGAGGGTGTGCTGCACTACTGGAGTGTCAAGAATTGAGGGTTTGCTGCAATATTGGATTGTCAGTAATTGAGTGTGCGCTGCAATATTGGAATGTCAGTAATTGAGGGTGTGCTGCACAAGTGGAGTGTCAGTACTCGAGTGTGTGCTACACTATTGGAGTGTCAGTAATTGAGTGTGTGCTGCACTATTGGAGTGTCAGTAATTGAGGCTGTGCTGCACTATTGGAGTGTGCGTAATGAGGGTGTGCTGCACTATTGGAGTTTCAGTAATTGAGGGTGTGTTGCACTATTGGAGTGTCAGTAATTGAGGGTGTGTTGCACTATTGGAGTGTCGGTAATTGAGGGTGTGCTGCACTATTGGAGTGTCAGTAATTCAGGGTGTGCTGCAGTAGTGTAGTGTCAGTAATTGAGGATGAGCAGCTCTATTGGAGTGTCAGTATTTGAATGCGTGCTGCACTATTGGAGTGTCATTAATTGAGGGTGTGCTGCACTATTGGAGTGATAATAATTGAGGGTGTGCTGCACTATTGGTGTGTCAGTAATTGAGGGTGTGCTGCAATTTTTGAGTGTCAGTAATTGAGGGTTTGCTACTCTATTGGAATGTGAGTAATTGAGGGTGTTCTGCACTATTGGGGTGTCAGTAATTGAGTGTGTGCTGCACTATTGGAGAGTCAGTAATTGAGGGTTTGCTTCACTATTGGAGTGTCAGTAATTGAGTGTGTGCTGCACTATTGGAGTGTCAGTATTTGAGGGTGTGCTGCGTCAGTAATTGAGGGTGAGCTGCCCTATTGGAGGGTCTGTATTTGAGGGTGCGCTGCACTATTGGAGTGTCAGTAATTGGGGGTGAGCTGCTCTATTGGAGTGTCAGTAATTGAGGGAGTGCTGCAATATTGGAGTGTCATTAATGAGGGTGTGCTGAACTATTGGTGTGTCAGTAATTGAGGGTGTGCTGCACTATTGGAGTGTCAGTAATTGAGGGTGTGCTGCACTATAGGAGTGTCAGAAATTGAGGGTGTGCTGCAAAATTGGAGTGTCATTAATGAGGGTGTGCTGCACTATTGGAGTGACAGTAATTGAGGGTGTGCTGCACTATTGGAGCGTCAGTAATTGAGGGTGAGCTGCACTATTGGAGTGTCATTAATTGAGGGTGTGCTGCACTATTGGAGTGTCAGTAATTGAGGGTGTGCTGCACTATTTGTGTGTCAGTTATTGAGGGTGTGCTGCACTTTTGGAGTGTCAGTAATTGAGGGTTTGCTACTCTATTGGAGTGTGAGTAATTGAGTGTGTGCTGCACTATTGGAGAGTCAGTAATTGAGGGTTTGCCTCACTATTGGAGTGTCAGTAATTGAGGGTGTGCTGCACTATTGGTGTGTCAAAAATTGAGGGTTTGCTGCACTATTGGAGAGTCAGTAATTGAGGGTGTGCTGCACTATTGGAGTGTCAGTACTTGAGTGTGTGCTACACTATTGGTGTGTCAGTAATTGAGAGTGTGCTACACATTTGGTGTATCAGTCATTGAGGGTTTGCTACTCTATTGGAGTGTGAGTAAATGACTGTGTGCTGCACTATTGGAGTGTCAGTAATTGAGTGTGTGCTGCACTATTGGTGTGTCAGTAATTGAGGGTGTGCTGAACTATTGGTGTGCGTAATTGAGGGTGTGCTGCACTATTGGTGTTTCAGTAATTGAGGGTGTGTTGCACTATTGGAATGTCAGTAATTGAGGGTGTGTTGCACTATTGCAGTGTCGGTAATTGAGGGTGCGCTGCACTATTGGAGTGTCAGTAATTCAGGGTGTGCTGCAGTAGTGTAGTGTCAGTAATTGAGGGTGAGCAGCACTATTGTAGTGTCAGTATTTGAATGCGTGCTGCACTATTGGAGTGTCACTAATTGAGGGTGAGCTGCACTATTGGAGTGTCAGTAATTGAGGGTGTGCTGCACTATTGGAGTGTCAGAAATTGAGGGTGAGCTGCAATATTGGTGTGTTAGTAATTGACGGTGAACTGCACTATTGGAGTGTCAGTAATTGAGGATGGGCTACACAATTGGAATGTCAGTAATTGAGGGTGTGCTGCACTAATGGATTGTCAGTAATTGAGGGTGTGCTGCACTATTGGTGTTTCAGTAATAGAGGGTGTGCTGCACTATTGGAGTGTCAGTAATAAAGGGTGTGCTGCACTATTGGAGTGTCAGTAATTGAGGGTGTGCTGCACTATTGGAGTGTCAGTAATAAAGGGTGTGCTGCACTATTGGAGTGTCAGTAATTGCGGCTGTGCTGCACTATTGGAGTGTCAGTAATTGACTGTTTGCTGCACTATTGGAGTGTCAGTAATTGAGGGTGTGCTGCACTATTGGAGTGTCAGTATTTGAATGCGTGCTGCACTATTGGAGTGTCACTAATTGAGGGTGAGCTGCACTATTGGAGTGTCATTAATTGAGGGTGTGCTGCACTATTGGAGTGTCAGTAATTGAGGGTGTGCTGCACTATTGGTGTGTCAGTAATTGAGGGTGTGCTGCACTTTTGGAGTGTCAGTAATTGAGGGTTTGCTACTCTATTGGAGTGTGAGTAATTGAGTGTGTGCTGCACTATTGGTGTGTCAGTAATTGAGGGTGTGCTGCACTATTGGAGTGTTCGTAATTGAGGGAGTGCTGCACTATTGGAGTTTCAGTAATTGAGGGTGTGTTGCACTATTGGAGTGTCAGTAATTGAGGGTGTGTTGCATTATTGCAGTGTCGGTAATTGAGGTTGTGCTGCACTATTGGAGTGTCAGTAATTGAGGGTGCGCTGCACTATTGGAGTGTCAGTAATTCAGGGTGTGCTGCAGTAGTGTAGTGTCAGTAATTGAGGGTGAGCAGCTCTATTGGAGTGTCAGTATTTGAATGCGTGCTGCACTATTGGAGTGTCACTGATTGAGGGTGAGCTGCACTATTGGAGTGTCATTAATTGAGGGTGTGCTGCACTATTGGAGTGATAATAATTGAGGGTGTGCTGCACTATTTGTGTGTCAGTAATTGAGGGTGTGCTGCAATTTTGGAGTGTCAGAAATTGAGGGTTTGCAACTCTATTGGAATGCGAGTAATTGAGGGTGTTCTGCAGTATTGGGGTGTCAGTAATTGAGTGTGTGATGCACTATTGGGGTGTCAGTAATTGAGGGTGTGCTGCACTATTGGAGTGTCAGTAATTGAGGGTGTGCTGCGTCAGTAATTGAGTGTGAGCTGCCCTATTGGAGGGTCTGTATTTGAGGGTGCGCTGCACTATTGGAGTGTCAGTAATTGGGGGTGAGCTGCACTATTGGAGTGTCAGTAATTGAGCGTGTGCTGCAATATTGGAGTATCATTAACGAGGTTGTGCTGCACTATTGGAGTGACAGTAATTGAGGGTGTGCTGCACTATTAGAGTGTCAGTAATTGAGGGTGTGCTGCAAAATTGGAGTGTCATTAATGAGGGTGTGCTGCACTATTGGAGTAACAGTAATTGAGGGTGTGCTGCACTACTGGAGTGTCAGTAATTGAGGATGTGCTGCAATCTTGGAGTATCAGTAATTGAGGGTGAGCTGCACTATTGGAGTGTCATTAATTGAGGGTGTGCTGCACTATTGGAGTGTCAGTAATTGAGGGGGTGCTGCACTATTGGTGTGTCAGTAATTGAGGGTGTGCTGCACTTTTGGAGTGTGAGTAATTGAGGGTTTGCTACTCTATTGGAGTGTGAGTAATTGAGTGTGTGCTGCACTATTGGAGAGTCAGTAATTGAGGGTTTGCCTCACTATTGGAGTGTCAGTAATTGAGTGTGTGCTGCACTATTGGAGTGTCAT
This sequence comes from Isurus oxyrinchus, assembly GCA_026770705.1. Lineage (NCBI taxonomy): Eukaryota > Metazoa > Chordata > Chondrichthyes > Lamniformes > Lamnidae > Isurus > Isurus oxyrinchus. The sequence continues at coordinate 580,886 of JANJGN010000068.1, forward strand.
AATTGAGTTTGTGCTTCACTATTGGGGTGTCAGTAATTGAGGGTTTGCTGCACTATTGGAGTGTCAGTAATTGAGGGTGTGCTGCACTATTGGTGTGTAACTAATTGAGGGTGTGCTGCACTATTGGAGTGTCTGTAATAGAGGGTGTGCTGCACTCTTTGTGAATATGTGATTGAGGGAGTGCTGCACTATTGGAGTGTCAGTAATTGAGGGTGTGCTGCACTATTGTAGTGTCAGTAATTGAGGATGTGCTGCACTGTTGGAGTGTCAGTAATTGAGGGTGCGCTGCACTATTGGAGTGTCAGTAATTGAGGGTGTGCTGCACTATTGGAGTGTCAGTAATTGAGGGTTTGCTGCAATATTGGAGTGTCAGTAATTGAGTGTGTGCTGCAATATTGGAATGTCAGTAATTGAGGGTGTGCTGCAATATTGGAATGTCAGTAATTGAGGGTGTGCTGCACTAGTGGAGTGTCAGTAATTGAGGGTGTGCAGCACTATTGGAGTGTGCGTAATGAGGGTGTGCTGCACTATTGGAGTTTCAGTCTTTGAGGGTGTGTTGCACTATTGGAGTGTCAGTAATTGAGGGTGTGTTGCAATATTGGAGTGTCGGTAATTGAGGGTGTGCTGCACTATTGGAGTGTCAGTAATTGAGGGTGCGCTGCACTATTGGAGTGTCAGTAATTCAGGGTGTGCTGCAGTATTGTAGTGTCAGTAATTGAGGGTGAGCAGCACTATTGGAGTGTCAGTAATTGAGCGTGTGCTGCAATATTGGAGTATCATTAACGAGGGTGTGCTGCACTATTGGAGTGACAGTAATTGAGGGTGTGCTGCACTATTGGTGTGTCAGTAATTGAGAGTGTGCTACACATTTGGAGTGTCAGTAATTGAGGGTTTGCTACACTATTGGAGTGTGCGTAATTGAGGGTGTGCTGCACTATTGGAGTTTCAGTAATTGAGGGTGTGTTGCACTATTGGAGTGTCAGTAATTGAGGGTGTGCTGCAGTATTGGAGTTTCAGTAATTGAGGGTGTGCTGCACTATTGGAGTGTCAGTAATTGAGGGTGCGCTGCACTATTGGAGTGTCAGTAATTGAGGGTGCGCTGCACTATTGGAGTTTCAGTAATTCAGGGTGTGCTGCAGTAGTGTAGTGTCAGTAATTGAGGGTGAGCAGCACTATTGGAGTGTCAGTAATTGAGGGTGTGCTGCACTATTGGAGTGTCAGTAATTGAGGTTGTGCTGCAATATTGGAGTGTCATTAACGAGGGTGTGCTGCACTATTGGAGTGTGAGTAATTGAGGGTGTGCTGCACTATTGGTGTGTCAGTAATTGAGGCTGTGCCGCACTATTGGAGTATCAGTAATTGAGGGTGTGCTGCACTATTGGAGTGTCAGTAATTGAGCGTGTGTGCTGCACTATTGGTGTGTCAGTAATTGAGGGTGTGCTGCACTATTGGAGTGTCAGTAATTGAGTTTGTGCTTCACTATTGGGGTGTCAGTAATTGAGGGTGTGCTGCACTATTGGAGTGTCAGTAATTGAGTGTGTGCTGCACTATTGGAGTTTGCGTAATGAGGGTGTGCTGCACTATTGCAGTGTCAGTAATTGAGGGTGTGTTGCACTATTGGAGTGTCAGTAATTGAGGGTGTGTTGCACTATTGGAGTGTCGGTAATTGAGGGTGTCTTGCACTGTTGGAGTGTCATTAATTGAGGGTGCGCTGCACTATTGGAGTGTCAGTAATTCAGGGTGTGCTGCAGTATTGTAGTGTCAGTAATTGAGGGTGAGCAGCACTATTGGAGTGTCAGTAATTGAGGGTGAGCTGCACTTTTGGAGTGTCATTAATTGAGGGTGTGCTGCACTATTGGAGTGTGGGTAATTGAGGGTGTGCTGCACTATAGGTGTGTCAGTAATTGAGAGTGTGCTACACATTTGGAGTGTCAGTAATTGAGGGTTTGCTACTCTATTGGAGTGTGAGTAATTGAGTGTGTGCTGCACTATTGGAGTGTCAGTAATTGAGTGTGTGCTGCACTATTGGAGTGTCGGTAATTGAGGGTGTCTTGCACTGTTGGAGTGTCAGTAATTGAGGGTGCGCTGCACTATTGGAGTGTCAGTAATTCAGGGTGTGCTGCAGTATTGTAGTGTCAGTAATTGCGGGTGAGCAGCACTATTGGAGTGTCAGTAATTGAGGGTGAGCTGCACTATTGGAGTGTCATTAATTGAGGGTGTGCTGCACTATTGGAGTGTGGGTAATTGAGGGTGTGCTGCACTATTGGTGTGTCAGTAATTGAGAGTGTGCTACACATTTGGAGTGTCAGTAATTGAGGGTTTGCTACTCTATTGGAGTGTGAGTAATTGAGTGTGTGCTGCACTATTGGAGTGTCAGTAATTGAGTGTGTGCTGCACTATTGGAGTGTCGGTAATTGAGGGTGTCTTGCACTGTTGGAGTGTCAGTAATTGAGAGTGTGCTACACATTTGGAGTGTCAGTAATTGAGGGTGTGTTGCACTATTGGAGTGTCAGTAATTGAGGGTGTGTTGCACTATTGCAGTGTCGGTAATTGAGGGTGTGCTGCACTATTGGAGTGTCAGTAATTGAGGGTGTGCTGCACTATTGGAGTGTCAGTAATTCAGGGTGTGCTGCAGTAGTGTAGTGTCAGTAATTGAGGGTGAGCAGCACTATTGGAGTGTCAGTAATTGAGGGTGTGCTGCAATATTGGAGTGTCATTAATGAGGGTGTGCTGCACTATTGGAGTGACAGTAATTGAGGGTGTGCTGCACTATTGGAGTGTCAGTAACTGAGGCTGTGCTGCACTATTGGAGTATCAGTAATTGAGGGTGAGCTGCACTATTGGAGTGTCATTAATTGAGGGTGTGCTGCACTATTGGAGTGTCAGTAATTGAGGGTGTGCTGCACTATTGGTGTGTCAGTAATTGAGGGTGTGCTGCACTTTTGGAGTGTCAGTAATTGAGGGTTTGCTACTCTATTGGAGTGTCAGTAATTGATTGTGTGCTGCACTATTGGAGAGTCAGTAATTGAGGGTTTGCTTCACTATTGGAGTGTCAGTAATTGAGTGTGTGCTGCACTATTGGATTGTCAGTATTTGAGGGTGTGCTGCGTCAGTTATTGAGGGTGAGCTGCCCTATTGGAGGGTCTTTATCTGAGGGTGCGCTGCACTATTGGAGTGTCAGTAATTGGGGGTGAGCTGCACTATTGGAGTGTCAGAAATTGAGGGTGTGCTGCACTATTGCAGTGTCAGTAATTGAGGGTGTGCTGCAATATTGGAGTGTCATTAACGAGGGTGTGCTGCACTATTGGAGTGTCAGTAATTGAGGGTGTGCTGCACTATAGGAGTGTCAGAAATTGAGGGTGTGCTGCAAAATTGGAGTGTCATTAATGAGGGTGCGCTGCACTATTGGAGTGACAGTAATTGAGTGTATGCTGCACTATTGGAGTGTCAGTAATTGAGGATGTGCTGCAATCTTGGAGTATCAGTAATTGAGGGTGAGCAGCACTTTTGGAGTGTCATTAATTGAGGGTGTGCTGCACTATTGGAGTGTCAGTAATTGAGGGTGTGCTGCACTTTTGGAGTGTCACTAATTGAGGGTTTGCTATTCTGTTGGAGTGTGAGTAATTGAGTGTGTGCTGCACTATTGGAGAGTCAGTAATTGAGGGTTTGCCTCACTATCGGAGTGTCAGTAATTGAGTGTGTGCTGCACTATTGGAGTGTCTGTAATAGAGGGTGTGCTGCACTCTTTGTGAATATGTGATTGAGGGAGTGCTGCACTATTGGAGTGTCAGTAATTGAGGGTGTGCTGCACTATTGGAGTGTCTGTAATAGAGGGTGTGCTGCACTCTTTGTGAATATGTGATTGAGGGAGTGCTGCACTATTGGAGTGTCAGTAATTGAGGGTGTGCTACACTATTGTAGTGTCAGTAATTGAAGATGTGCTGCACTGTTTGAGTGTCAGTAATTGAGGGTGTGCTGCACTATTGGAGTGTCAGTAATTGAGGGTGTGCTGCACTATTGGAGTGTCAGTAATTGAGGGTTTGCTGCAATATTGGAGTGTCAGTAATTGAGTGTGTGCTGCAATATTGGAATGTCAGTAATTGAGGGTGTGCTGCACTAGTGGAGTGTCAGTACTTGAGTGTGTGCTACACTATTGGAGTGTCAGTAATTGAGTGTGTGCTGCATTATTGGAGTGTCAGTAATTGAGGGTGTGCTGCACTATTGGAGTGTGCGTAATGAGGGTGTGCTGCACTATTGGAGTTTCAGTCATTGAGGGTGTGTTGCACTATTGGAGTGTCAGTAATTGAGGGTGTGTTGCACTATTGCAGTGTCGGTAATTGAGGGTGTGCTGCACTATTGGAGTGTCAGTAATTGAGGGTGCGCTGCACTATTGGAGTGTCAGTAATTCAGGGTGTGCTGCAGTATTGTAGTGTGAGTAATTGAGGGTGAGCAGCACTATTGGAGTGTCAGTAATTGAGGGTGAGCTGCACTATTGGAGTGTCATTAATTGAGGGTGTGCTGCACTATTGGAGTGTCAGTAATTGAGGGTGTGCTGCACCATTGGTGTGTCAGTAATTGAGAGTGTGCTACACATTTGGAGTGTCAGTAATTGAGGGTTTGCTACTCTATTGGAGTGTGAGTAATTGAGTGTGTGCTGCACTATTGGAGTGTCAGTAATTGAGGGTGTGCTACACTATTGGAGTGTCAGTAATTGAGTGTGTGCTGCACTATTGGAGTGTCAGTAATTGAGGGTGTGCTGCACTATTAGATTGTGCGTAATGAGGGTGTGCTGCACTATTGGAGTTTCAGTAATTGAGGGTGTGTTGCACTATTGGAGTGTCAGTAATAGAGGGGGTGTTGCACTATTGGAGTGTCGGTAATTGAGGGTGTGCTGCACTATTGGAGTGTCAGTAATTGAGGGTGCGCTGCACTATTGGAGTGACAGTAATTCAGGGTGTGCTGCAATATTGGAGTGTCAGTAATTGAGGGTGAGCAGCACTATTGGAGTGTCAGTATTTGAATGCGTGCTGCACTATTGGAGTGTCACTAATTGAGGGTGAGCTGCACTATTGGAGTGTGGGTAATTGAGGGTGTGCTGCACTATTGGTGTGTCAGTAATTGAGGGTGTGCTGCACTTTTGGAGTGTCAGTAATTGAGGGTTTGCTACTCTATTGGAGTGTGAGTAATTGAGTGTGTGCTGCACTATTGGTGTGTCAGTAATTGAGGGTGTGCTGCAGTATTGGAGTGTGCGTAATTGAGGGAGTGCTGCACTATTGGATTTTCAGTAATTGAGGGTGTGTTGCACTATTGGTGTGTCAGTAATTGAGGGTGTGTTGCATTATTGCAGTGTCGGTAATTGAGGGTGTGCTGCACTATTGGAGTGTCAGTAATTGAGGGTGCGCTGCACTATTGGAGTGTCAGTAATTCAGGCTGTGCTGCAGTAGTGTAGTGTCAGTAATTGAGGGTGAGCAGCTCTATTGGAGTGTCAGTATTTGAATGCGTGCTGCACTATTGGAGTGTCACTGATTGAGGATGAGCTGCACTATTGGAGTGACATTAATTGAGGGTGTGCTGCACTATTGGAGTGATAATAATTGAGGGTGTGCTGCACTATTGGTGTGTCAGTAATTGAGGGTGTGCTGCAATTTTGGAGTGCCAGTAATTGAGGGTTTGCTACTCTATTGGAATGTGAGTAATTGAGGGTGTTCTGCACTATTGGGGTGTCAGTAATTGAGTGTGTGCTGCACTATTGGAGATTCAGTAATTGAGGGTTTGCTTCACTATTGGAGTGTCAGTAATTGAGTGTGTGCTGCACTATTGGAGTGTCAGTATTTGAGGGTGTGCTGCGTCAGTAATTGAGGGTGAGCTGCCCTATTGGAGGGTCTTTATTTGAGGGTGCGCTGCACTATTGGAGTGTCAGTAATTGGGGGTGAGCTGCACTATTGGAGTGTCAGTAATTGAGGGTGTGCTGCACTATTGGAGTGTCAGTAATTGAGGGTGTGCTGCAATATTGGAGTGTCATTAACGAGGGTCAGTAATTGAGGGTGCGCTGCACTATTGGAGTGTCGGTAATTGAGGGTGTGCTGCACTATTGCAGTGTCAGTAATTGAGGGTTTGCTGCAATATTGGAGTGTCAGTAATTGAGTTTGTGCTGCAATATTGGAATGTCAGTAATTGAGGGTGTGCTGCACTAGTGGAGTGTCAGTACTTGAGTGTGTGCTACACTATTGGAGTGTCAGTAATTGAGTGTGTGCTGCACTATTGGAGTGTCAGTAATTGAGGGTGTGCTGCACTATTGGAGTGTGCGTAATGAGGGTGTGCTGCACTATTGGAGTTTCAGTCATTGAGGGTGTGTTGCACTATTGGAGTGTCAGTAATTGAGGGTGTGTTGCACTATTGGAGTGTCGGTAATTGAGGGTGTGCTGCAATATTGGAGTGTCAGTAATTGAGGGTTTGCTACTCTATTGGAATGTGAGTAATTGAGGGTGTTCTGCACTATTGGGGTGTCAGTAATTGAGTGTGTGCTGCACTATTGGAGAGTCAGTAATTGAGGGTTTGCTTCACTATTGGAGTGTCAGTAATTGAGTGTGTGCTGCACTATTGGAGTGTCAGTATTTGAGGGTGTGCTGCGTCAGTAATTGAGGGTGAGCTGCCCTATTGGAGGGTCTTTATTTGAGGGTGCGCTGCACTATTGGAGTGTCAGTAATTGGGGGTGAGCTGCACTATTGGAGTGTCAGTAATTGAGGGTGTGCTGCACTATTGGAGTGTCAGAAATTGAGGGTGTGCTGCAAAATTGGAGTGTCATTAATGAGGGTGTGCTGCACTATTGGAGTGAGAGTAATTGAGGGTGTGCTGCACTATTGGAGTGTCAGTAATTGAGGATGTGCTGCAATCTTGGAGTATCAGTAATTGAGGGTGAGCTGCACTATTGGAGTGTCATTAATTGAGGGTGTGCTGCACTATTGGAGTCTCAGTAATTGAGGGTGTGCTGCACTATTGGTGTGTCAGTAATTGAGGCTGTGCTGCACTTTTGGAGTGTCAGTAATTGAGGGTTTGCTACTCTATTGGAGTGTGAGTATTGAGTGTGTGCTGCACTATTGGAGAGTCAGTAATTGAGGGTTTGCCTCACTATCGGAGTGTCAGTAATTGAGTGTGTGCTGCACTATTGGAGTGTCATAATTGAGTTTGTGCTTCACTATTGGGGTGTCAGTAATTGAGGGTTTGCTGCACTATTGGAGTGTCAGTAATTGAGGGTGTGCTGCACTATTGGTGTGTAACTAATTGAGGGTGTGCTGCACTATTGGAGTGTCTGTAATAGAGGGTGTGCTGCACTCTTTGTGAATATGTGATTGAGGGAGTGCTGCACCTTTGGAGTGTGAGTAATTGAGGGTGTGCTACACTATTGTAGTGTCAGTAATTGAGGATGTGCTGCACTGTTGGAGTGTCAGTAATTGAGGGTGCGCTGCACTATTGGAGTGTCAGTAATTGAGGGTTTGCTGCAATATTGGAGTGTCAGTAATTGAGTGTGTGCTGCAATATTGGAATGTCAGTAATTGAGGGTGTGCTGCACTAGTGGAGTGTCAGTACTTGAGTGTGTGCTACACTATTGGAGAGTCAGTAATTGAGTGTGTGCTGCACTATTGGAGTGTCAGTAATTGAGGGTGTGCTGCACTATTGGAGTGTGCGTAATGAGGGTGTGCTGCACTATTGGAGTTTCAGTCATTGAGGGTGTGTTGCACTATTGGAGTGTCAGTAATTGAGGGTGTGCTGCACTATTGGTGTGTCTGTAATTGAGGGTGTGCTGCACTTTTGGAGTGTCAGTAATTGAGGGTTTGCTGCTCTATTGGAGTGTGAGTAATTGAGTGTGTGCTGCACTATTGGAGAGTCAGTAATTGAGGGTTTGCCTCACTATCGGAGTGTCAGTAATTGAGTGTGTGCTGCACTATTGGAGTGTCATAATTGAGTTTGTGCTTCACTATTCGGGTGTCAGTAATTGAGGGTTTGCTGCACTATTGGAGTGTCAGTAATTGAGGGTGTGCTGCACTATTGGTGTGTAACTAATTGAGGGTGTGCTGCACTATTGGAGTGTCTGTAATAGAGGGTGTGCTGCACTCTTTGTGAATATGTGATTGAGGGAGTGCTGCACTATTGGAGTGTCAGTAATTGAGGGTGTGCTACACTATTTTGGTGTCAGTAATTGAGGATGTGCTGCACTGTTGGAGTGTCAGTAATTGAGGGTGCGCTGCACTATTGGAGTGTCGGTAATTGAGGGTGTGCTGCACTATTGCAGTGTCAGTAATTGAGGGTTTGCTGCAATATTGGAGTGTCAGTAATTGAGTTTGTGCTGCAATATTGGAATGTCAGTAATTGAGGGTGTGCTGCACTAGTGCAGTGTCAGTACTTGAGTGTGTGCTACACTATTGGAGTGTCAGTAATTGAGTGTGTGCTGCACTATTGGAGTGTCAGTAATTGAGGGTGTGCTGCACTATTCGAGTGTGCGTAATGAGGGTGTGCTGCACTATTGGATTTTCAGTCATTGAGGGTGTGTTGCACTATTGGAGTGTCAGTAATTGAGGGTGTGTTGCACTATTGGAGTGTCGGTAATTGAGGGTGTGCTGCACTATTGGAGTGTCAGTAATTGAGGGTTTGCTAATCTATTGGGATGTGAGTAATTGAGGGTGTTCTGCACTATTGGGGTGTCAGTAATTGAGTGTGTGCTGCACTATTGGAGAGTCAGTAATTGAGGGTTTGCTTCACTATTGGAGTGTCAGTATTTGGGTGTGTGCTGCACTATTGGAGTGTCAGTATTTGAGGGTGTGCTGCGTCAGTAATTGAGGGTGAGCTGCCCTATTGGAGGGTCTTTATTTGAGGGTGCGCTGCACTATTGGAGTGTCAGTAATTGGGGGTGAGCTGCACTATTGGAGTGTTAATAATTGAGGGTGTGCTGCACTATTGGAGTGTCAGAAATTGAGGGTGTGGTGCAAAATTGGAGTGTCATTAATGAGGGTGTGCTGCACTATTGGAGTGACAGTAATTGATGGTGTGCTGCACTATTGGAGTGTCAGTAATTGAGGATGTGCTGCAATCTTGGAGTATCAGTAATTGAGGGTGAGCTGCACTATTGGAGTGTCATTAATTGAGGGTGTGCTGCACTATTGGAGTGTCAGTAATTGAGGGTGTGCTGCACTATTGGTGTGTCAGTAATTGAGGGTGTGCTGCACTTTTGGAGTGTCAGTAATTGAGGGTTTGCTACTCTATTGGAGTGTGAGTAATTGAGTGTGTGCTGCACTATTGGAGAGTCAGTAATTGAGGGTTTGCCTCACTATCGGAGTGTCAGTAATTGAGTGTGTGCTGCACTATTGGTATGTAACTAATTGAGGGTGTGCTGCACTATTGGAGTGTCTGTAATAGAGGGTGTGCTGCACTCTTTGTGAATATGTGATTGAGGGAGTGCTGCACTATTGGAGTGTGAGTAATTGAGGGTGTGCTACACTATTGTAGTGTCAGTAATTGAGGATATGCTGCACTGTTGGAGTGTCAGTAATTGAGGGTGCGCTGCACTATTGGAGTGTCAGTAATTGAGTGTGTGCTGCACTATTGGAGTGTCAGTAATTGAGGGTTTGCTGCAATATTGGAGTGTCAGTAATTGAGGGTGTGCTGCACTATTGGAGTGTCAGTAATTGAGGGTGTGCTGCACTAGTGGAGTGTCAGTACTTGAGTGTGTGCTACACTATTGGAGTGTCAGTAATTGAGTGTGTGCTGCACTATTGGAGTGTCAGTAATTGAGGGTGTGCTGCACTATTGGAGTGTGCATAATGAGGGTGTGCTGCACTATTGGAGTTTCAGTCATTGAGGGTGTGTTGCACTATTGGAGTGTCAGTAATTGAGGGTGTGTTGCACTATTGGAGTGTCGGTAATTGAGGGTGTGCTGCACTATTGGAGTGTCAGTAATTGAGGGTGCGCTGCACTATTGGAGTGTCAGTAATTCAGGGTGTGCTGCAGTATTGTAGTGTCAGTAATTGAGGGTGAGCAGCACTATTGGAGTGTCAGTAATTGAGGGTGAGCTGCACTATTGGAGTGTCATTAATTGAGGGTGTGCTGCACTATTGGAGTGTCAGTAATTGAGTGTGTGCTGCACTATTTGAGTGTCATAATTGAGTTTGTGCTTCACTATTGGGGTGTCAGTAATTGAGGGTTTGCTGCACTATTGGAGTGTCAGTAATTGAGGGTGTGCTGCACTATTGGTGTGTAACTAATTGAGGGTGTGCTGCACTATTGGCGTGTCTGTAATAGAGGGTGTGCTGCACTCTTTGTGAATATGTGATTGAGGGAGTGCTGCACTATTGGAGTGTCAGTAATTCAGGGTGTGCTACACTATTGTAGTATGAGTAATTGAGGATGTGCTGCACTGTTGGAGTGTCAGTAATTGAGGGTGCGCTGCACTATTGGAGTGTCGGTAATTGAGGGTGTGCTGCACTATTGCAGTGTCAGTAATTGAGGGTTTGCTGCAATATTGGAGTGTCAGTAATTGAGTTTGTGCTGCAATATTGGAATGTAAGTAATTGAGGGTGTGCTGCACTAGTGGAGTGTCAGTACTTGAGTGTGTGCTACACTATTGGAGTGTCAGTAATTGAGTGTGTGCTGCACTATTGGAGTGTCAGTAATTGAGGGTGTGCTGCACTATTGGAGTGTTCGTAATGAGGTTGTGCTGCACTATTGGAGTTTCAGTCATTGAGGGTGTGTTGCACTATTGGAGTGTCAGTAATTGAGGGTGTGTTGCACTATTGGAGTGTCGGTAATTGAGGGTGTGCTGCACTATTGGAGTGTCAGTAATTGAGGGTTTGCTACTCTATTGGAATGTGAGTAATTGAGGGTGTTCTGCAATATTGGGGTGTCAGTAATTGAGTGTGTGCTGCACTATTGGAGAGTCAGTAATTGAGGGTTTGCTTCACTATTGGAGTGTCAGTAATTGAGTGTGTGCTGCACTATTGGAGTGTCAGTATTTGAGGGTGTGCTGCGTCAGTAATTGAGGGTGAGCTGCCCTATTGGAGGGTCTTTATTTGAGGGTGCGCTGCACTATTGGAGTGTCAGTAATTGGGGGTGAGCTGCACTATTGGAGTGTCAGTAATTGAGGGTGTGCTGCACTATTGGAGTGTCAGAAATTGAGGGTGTGCTGCAAAATTGGAGTGTCATTAATGAGGGTGTGCTGCACTATTGGAGTGACAGTAATTGAGGGTGTGCTGCACTATTGGAGTGTCAGTAATTGAGGATGTGCTGCAATCTTGGAGTATCAGTAATTGAGGGTGAGCTGCACTATTGGAGTGTCATTAATTGAGGGTGTGCTGCACTATTGGAGTGTCCGTAATTGAGGGTGTGCTGCACTATTGGAGTGTCAGTAACTGAGGGTGTGTTGCACTATTGGAGTGTCAGTAATTGAGGGTGTGCTACACTATTGGAGTGTCAGTAATTGAGATTGTGCTGCACTATTGGAGTGTCAGTAATTGAGGGTGTGCTGCACTATTGGAGTGTCAGTAATTCAGGGTGTGCTGCAGTATTGTAGTGTCAGTAATTGAGGGTGAGCTGCACTATTGGTGTGTCAGTATTTGAATGCTTGCTGCGCTATTGGTGTGTCAGTAATTGAGGGTGAGCTGCACTATTGGAGTGTCAGTAATTGAGGGCGTGCTGCACTATTGGGGTGTCAGTAATTGAGGGTGTGCTGCACTATTGGAGTGTCAGTAATTGAGGGTGTGCTGCACTATTGGAGTTTCAGTAATTGAGGGTGAGCTGCACTATTGGAGTGACAGTAATTGAGGCTGTGCTGCACTATTGGAGTGTCATTAATTGAGGGTGTGCTGCACTATTGGAGTGTCAGTAATTGAGGGTTTGCTTCACTATTGGAGTGTCAGTATTTGGGTGTGTGCTGCACTATTGGAGTGTCAGTATTTGAGGGTGTGCTGCGTCAGTAATTGAGGGTGAGCTGCCCTATTGGAGGGTCTTTATTTGAGGGTGCGCTGCACTATTGGAGTGTCAGTAATTGGGGGTGAGCTGCACTATTGGAGTGTTAATAATTGAGGGTGTGCTGCACTATTGGAGTGTCAGAAATTGAGGGTGTGCTGCAAAATTGGAGTGTCATTAATGAGGGTGTGCTGCACTATTGGAGTGACAGTAATTGAGGGTGTGCTGCACTATTGGAGTGTCAGTAATTGAGGATGTGCTGCAATCTTGGAGTATCAGTAATTGAGGGTGAGCTGCACTATTGGAGTGTCATTAATTGAGGGTGTGCTGCACTATTGGAGTGTCAGTAATTGAGGGTGTGCTGCACTATTGGTGTGTCAGTAATTGAGGGTGTGCTGCACTTTTGGAGTGTCAGTAATTGAGGGTTTGCTACTATATTGGAGTGTGAGTAATTGAGTGTGTGCTGCACTATTGGAGAGTCAGTAATTGAGGGTTTGCCTCACTATCGGAGTGTCAGTAATTGAGTGTGTGCTGCACTATTGGTATGTAACTAATTGAGGGTGTGCTGCACTATTGGAGTGTCTGTAATAGAGGGTGTGCTGCACTCTTTGTGAATATGTGATTGAGGGAGTGCTGCACTATTGGAGTGTGAGTAATTGAGGGTGTGCTACACTATTGTAGTGTCAGTAATTGAGGATATGCTGCACTGTTGGAGTGTCAGTAATTGAGGGTGCGCTGCACTATTGGAGTGTCAGTAATTGAGTGTGTGCTGCACTATTGGAGTGTCAGTAATTGAGGGTTTGCTGCAATATTGGAGTGTCAGTAATTGAGGGTGTGCTGCACTATTGGAGTGTCAGTAATTGAGGGTGTGCTGCACTAGTGGAGTGTCAGTACTTGAGTGTGTGCTACACTATTGGAGTGTCAGTAATTGAGTGTGTGCTGCACTATTGGAGTGTCAGTAATTGAGGGTGTGCTGCACTATTGGAGTGTGCATAATGAGGGTGTGCTGCACTATTGGAGTTTCAGTCATTGAGGGTGTGTTGCACTATTGGAGTGTCAGTAATTGAGGGTGTGTTGCACTATTGGAGTGTCGGTAATTGAGGGTGTGCTGCACTATTGGAGTGTCAGTAATTGAGGGTGCGCTGCACTATTGGAGTGTCAGTAATTCAGGGTGTGCTGCAGTATTGTAGTGTCAGTAATTGAGGGTGAGCAGCACTATTGGAGTGTCAGTAATTGAGGGTGAGCTGCACTATTGGAGTGTCATTAATTGAGGGTGTGCTGCACTATTGGAGTGTCAGTAATTGAGTGTGTGCTGCACTATTTGAGTGTCATAATTGAGTTTGTGCTTCACTATTGGGGTGTCAGTAATTGAGGGTTTGCTGCACTATTGGAGTGTCAGTAATTGAGGGTGTGCTGCACTATTGGTGTGTAACTAATTGAGGGTGTGCTGCACTATTGGCGTGTCTGTAATAGAGGGTGTGCTGCACTCTTTGTGAATATGTGATTGAGGGAGTGCTGCACTATTGGAGTGTCAGTAATTCAGGGTGTGCTACACTATTGTAGTATGAGTAATTGAGGATGTGCTGCACTGTTGGAGTGTCAGTAATTGAGGGTGCGCTGCACTATTGGAGTGTCGGTAATTGAGGGTGTGCTGCACTATTGCAGTGTCAGTAATTGAGGGTTTGCTGCAATATTGGAGTGTCAGTAATTGAGTTTGTGCTGCAATATTGGAATGTAAGTAATTGAGGGTGTGCTGCACTAGTGGAGTGTCAGTACTTGAGTGTGTGCTACACTATTGGAGTGTCAGTAATTGAGTGTGTGCTGCACTATTGGAGTGTCAGTAATTGAGGGTGTGCTGCACTATTGGAGTGTTCGTAATGAGGTTGTGCTGCACTATTGGAGTTTCAGTCATTGAGGGTGTGTTGCACTATTGGAGTGTCAGTAATTGAGGGTGTGTTGCACTATTGGAGTGTCGGTAATTGAGGGTGTGCTGCACTATTGGAGTGTCAGTAATTGAGGGTTTGCTACTCTATTGGAATGTGAGTAATTGAGGGTGTTCTGCAATATTGGGGTGTCAGTAATTGAGTGTGTGCTGCACTATTGGAGAGTCAGTAATTGAGGGTTTGCTTCACTATTGGAGTGTCAGTAATTGAGTGTGTGCTGCACTATTGGAGTGTCAGTATTTGAGGGTGTGCTGCGTCAGTAATTGAGGGTGAGCTGCCCTATTGGAGGGTCTTTATTTGAGGGTGCGCTGCACTATTGGAGTGTCAGTAATTGGGGGTGAGCTGCACTATTGGAGTGTCAGTAATTGAGGGTGTGCTGCACTATTGGAGTGTCAGAAATTGAGGGTGTGCTGCAAAATTGGAGTGTCATTAATGAGGGTGTGCTGCACTATTGGAGTGACAGTAATTGAGGGTGTGCTGCACTATTGGAGTGTCAGTAATTGAGGATGTGCTGCAATCTTGGAGTATCAGTAATTGAGGGTGAGCTGCACTATTGGAGTGTCATTAATTGAGGGTGTGCTGCACTATTGGAGTGTCCGTAATTGAGGGTGTGCTGCACTATTGGAGTGTCAGTAACTGAGGGTGTGTTGCACTATTGGAGTGTCAGTAATTGAGGGTGTGCTACACTATTGGAGTGTCAGTAATTGAGATTGTGCTGCACTATTGGAGTGTCAGTAATTGAGGGTGTGCTGCACTATTGGAGTGTCAGTAATTCAGGGTGTGCTGCAGTATTGTAGTGTCAGTAATTGAGGGTGAGCTGCACTATTGGTGTGTCAGTATTTGAATGCTTGCTGCGCTATTGGTGTGTCAGTAATTGAGGGTGAGCTGCACTATTGGAGTGTCAGTAATTGAGGGCGTGCTGCACTATTGGGGTGTCAGTAATTGAGGGTGTGCTGCACTATTGGAGTGTCAGTAATTGAGGGTGTGCTGCACTATTGGAGTTTCAGTAATTGAGGGTGAGCTGCACTATTGGAGTGACAGTAATTGAGGCTGTGCTGCACTATTGGAGTGTCATTAATTGAGGGTGTGCTGCACTATTGGAGTGTCAGTAATTGAGGGTGTGCTGCACTATTGGTGTGTCAGTAATTGAGGGTGTGCTGCACTTTTGGAGTGTCAGTAATTGAGGGTTTGCTACTCTATTGGAGTGTGAGTAATTGAGTGTGTGCTGCACTATTGGAGAGTCAGTAATTGAGGGTTTGCTTCACTATTGGAGTGTCAGTAATTTAGTGTGGGCTGCACTATTGCAGTGTCAGTAATTGAGGGTGTGCTGCACTATTGGAGTGTCAGTAATTGAGGGTGTGCTACACTATTGGAGTGTCAGTAATTGAGTGTGTGCTGCACTATTGGAGTGGCAGAAATTGAGGGTGTGCTGCACTAGTGGAGTGTCAGTACTTGAGGGTGTGCTACACTATTGGAGTGTCAGTAATTGAGGGTGTGCCGCACTATTGGAGTGTCAGTAATTGAGGGTGTGCTGCACTATTGGAGTGTCAGTAATTGAGGGTGTGCTGCACTATAGGAGTGTCAGTAATTGAGGGTGTGCTGCACTATTGGAGTGTCCGTAATTGAGGGTGTGCTGCACTATTGGAGTGTCAGTAACTGAGGGTGTGTTGCACTATTGGAGTGTCAGTAATTGAGGGTGTGCTGCACTATTGGAATGTCAGTAATTGAGGCTGTGCTGCACTATTGGAGTGTCAGTAATTGAGGTTGTGCTGCAATATTGGTGTGTCAGTAATTGAGGATGTGCTGCACTATTGTAGTGTCCGTAATTGAGGGTGTGCTGCACTACTGAGGTGTCAGTAATTAATGGTGCGCTGCACTATTGGAGCGTCAGTAATTGAGGGTGTGCTGCACTATTGGAATGTGAGTAATTGAGGGTTTGCTGCAATATTGGTGTGTCAGTAATTGAGGATGTGCTGCACTATTGTAGTGTCCATAATTGAGGGTGTGCTGCACTATTGGGGTGTCAGTAATTAATGGTGCGCTGCACTATTGGAGCGTCAGTAATGGAGGGTGTGGTGCAGTATTGTAGTGTCAGTAATTGAGGGTGATCTGCACTATTGGAGTGTCAGTATTTGAGTGTGCGCTGCACTTTTGGAGTGTCAGTAATTGAGGGTGTGCTGCACCATTGGAGTGTCAGTAATTGAGGGTGAGCTGCTCTATTGGAGTGTCAGTAATTGAGGGTGAGCTGCACTATTGGAGTGTCAGTAATTGAGTGTGTGCTGCACTATTGGAGTATTAGTAATTGAGGGTGTGCTGCAATATTGGTGTGTCAGTAGTTGAGGGTGAAGTGCACGATTGGAGTGTCAGTAATTGAGGGTGTGCTGCACTATTGGAGTGTCAGTAATTGAGGGTGTGCTGCACTATTGGAGTGTCAGTAATTGAGGGTGTGCTGCAGTATTGGTGTGTCAGTAATTGAGGGTGTGCTGCAGTATTGTAGAGTCAGTAATTGAGGGTGTGCTGCACTATTGGAGTGTCAGTAATTGAGGGGGTGCTGCAATATTGGAGTGTCAGTAATTGAGGATGTGCTGCAATATTGGAGTGTCAGTAATTGAGCGTGTGCTGCACTATTGGAGTGTCAATAATTGAGGGTGTGCTGCAATATTGGAGTGTCAGTAATTGAGGGTGTGCTGCAGTATTGTAGTGTCAATAATTGAGGATGATCTGCACTTTTGGAGTGTCAGTATTTGAGTGTGCGCTGCACTATTGGAGTGTCAGTAATTGAGTGTGTGCTGCACCATTGGAGTGTCAGTAATTGAGGGTGTGCTGCACTATTGGAGTATTAGTAATTGAGGCTGTGCTGCAATATTGGTGTGTCAGTAGTTGAGGGTGAAGTGCACGATTGGAGTGTCAGTAATTGAGGGTGGGCTGCACTATTGGAGTGTCAGTAATTGAGGGTGTGCTGCACTATTGGAGTGTCAGTAATTGAGGTTGCGCTGCACTATTGGAGTGTCAGTAATTGAGGGTGTGCTTCACTATTGGAGTGTCAGTAATTGAGGGCGCGCTGCAGTATTGGAGTGTCAGTAATTGAGGGTGTGCTGCACTATTGGAGAGTCAGTTATTGAGTGTGTGCTGCACTATTGGATTGTCAGTAATTGAGGGTGAACTGCACTAATGGAGTGTCAGTAATTTTGGGTTTGCTGCATATTGCAGTGTCAGTAATTGAGGGTGTGCTGCAATATTGGAGTGTCAGTAATTGAGGGTGTGCTGCAATATTGGAGTGTCAGTAATTGAGGGTATTCTGCACTATTGGAGTGTCAATAATTGAGGGTGTGCTGCAATATTGGAGTGTCAGTAATTGAGGGTGTGCTGCAATAATGGAGTCTCAGTAATTTTGGGATTGCTGCATATTGCAGTGTCAGTAATTGAGGTGTGTTGCACTATTGGAGTGTCAGTTATTGAAGGTGTGCTGCACTATTGGAGTATCAGTAAATGTGGGTGTGCTGCAATATTGTTGTGTCACTAATTGAGGGTGAGCTGCACTATTGTAGTGTCCGTAATTGAGGGTGTGCTGCACTATTGGAGTGTCAGTAATTGAGGCAGTGCTGCAATATTGGAGTGTCAGTAATTGATGGTGAGCTGCAATATTGGAGTGTCAGTAATTGAGGGTGTGCTGCACTATTGGAGTGTCAGTAATTGAGGGTGTGCTGCAGTATTGGTGTGTCAGTAATTGAAGGTGTGCTGCACTATTGGAGTGTCAGTAATTGAGGGTGCGCTGCACTATTGGAGTGTCAGTAATTGAGGGCGTGCTGCAGTATTGGAGTGTCAGTAATTGAGGTTGTGCTGCACTATTGGAATTGTCATTAATTGAGGGTGTGCTGCACAATCGGAGAGTCAGTTATTGAGTGTTTGCTGCACTATTGCAGTGTCAGTAATTGAGGGCGTGCTGCAGTATTGGAGTGTCAGTAATTGAGGGTGTGCTGCACTCTTGGAATTGTCATTAATTGAGGGTGTGCTGCACAATTGGAGAGTCAGTTATTGAGTGTTTGCTGCACTATTGCAGTGTCAGTAATTGAGGGCGTGCTGCAGTATTGGAGTGTCAGTAATTGAGGGTGTGCTGCACTCTTGGAATTGTCATTAATTGAGGGTGTGCTGCACAATTGGAGTGTCAGTAATTGAGGGTGTGCTGCACTATTGGAGTGTCAGTAATTGAGGGTGTGCTGCTCTATTGGAGTGTCAATAATTGAGGGTGTGCTGCAATATTGGAGTGTCAGTAATTGAGAAAGAACTGCACTAATGGAGTGTCAGTAATTTTGGGTTTGCTGCATATCGCCAGTGTCAGTAATTGAGGGTGTGTTGCACTATTGGAGTGTCAGTTATTGAAGGTGTGCTGCACTATTGGAGTATCAGTAAATTTGGGTGTGCTGCAATATTGTTGTGTCAGTAATTGAGGGTGAGCTGCACTATTATAGTGTCCGTATTTGAGGGTGTGCTGCACTATTGGGGTGTCATTAATTGAGATTGCGCTGCACTATTGGAGTGTCAGTAATTGAGGCAGTGCTGCACTATTGGAGTGTCAGTAATTGAGGGTGTGCTGCAATATTGGAGTGACAGTAATTCAGGGTGTGCTGCACTATTGGAGTGTCAGTAATTGAGGGTGTGCTGCAGTATTGGTGTGTCAGTAATTGAAGGTGTGCTGCACTATTGGAGTGTCAGTAATTCAGGGTGTGCTGCACTATTGGAGTGTCAGTAATTGAGGGCGTGCTGCAGTATTGGAGTGTCAGTAATTGAGGGTGTGCTGCAGTATTGGAATTGTCATTAATTGAGGGTGTGCTGCACTATTGGAGAGTCAGTTATTGAGTGTGTGCTGCACTATTGGAGTGTCAGTAATTGAGGGTGTGCTGCACTATTGGAGTGTCAGTAATTGAGGGTGCGCTGCACTATTGCAGTGTCAGTAATTGAGGGTGTGCTGCACTATTGGAGTGTCAGTAATTGAGGGTGTGCTGCACTATTGCAGTGTCAGTAATTGAGGGTGTGCTGCACTATTGGAGTGTCAGAAATTGTGGCTGAGCAGCAATATTGGAGTTTCAGTTATTGAGGGTGAGCTGCACTATTGGAGTGTCACTATTTGAGGGTTTGCTACACAATTGGTATGTCAGTAATTGAAGGTGTGCTGCAATATTGTAGTGTCCGTTTTTGAGGGTGTGCTGCACTATTGGAGTGTCAGTAATTGATGGTGCGCTGCACTATTGGAGTGTCAGTAATTGAGGGTGAGCTGCACTATTGTAGTGTTTGTAAATGAGGGTGTGCTGCACTATTGGAGTGTCAGTAATTGATGGTGCGCTGCACTATTGGTGTGTCAGTATTTGAGGGTGTGCTGCAGTATTGTAGTGTCATTAATTGAGGGTGAGCTGCAGTATTGTAGTGTCAGTAATTGAGGGTGTGCTGCACTATTGGAGTGTGTGTAATTGAGGGTGTGCGGCACCATTGGAGTGCCAGTAATTGAGGGTGAGCTGCACTATTGGAGTGTCAGTATTTGAGGGTGACCTGCACTATTGGAGTGTCAGTAATTTAGCGTGTGCTACACTATTGGAGTGTCAGTAATTGAGGGTGTGCTGCACTATTGGAGTGTCAGTAATTGAGGGTATGCTGCACTTTTGGAGTGTCAGTAATTGAGGGTGTGCTGCACTATTGGATTGTCAATAATTGAGTGTGTGCTGCACTATTGGAGTGTCAGTAATTGAGGTTGTGCTGCACTATTGGAGTATCAGTAATTGAGGACGTGCTGCACTATTGGTGTGACAGTAATTGAGGGTGAAGTGCACTATTGTAGTGTCCGTAATTGAGAGTGTGCTACACTATTGGAGTGTCAGTAATTGAGTGTGTGCTGCACTATTGGAGTGTCAGTAATTGAGGTTGTGCTGCAATATTGGTTTATCAGTAATTGAGGGTGTGCTGCAATATTGGTGTGTCAGTAATTGAGGGTGAAGTGCACTATTGTAGTCTCCGTAATTGAGAGTGTGCTGCACTATTGGAGTGTCAGTAATTGATGGTGCGCTGCACTATTGAAGTGTAAGTAATTGAGGGTGAGCTGCACTATTGTAGTGTTAGTAATTGAGGGTTTGCTGCACTAT
Source organism: Isurus oxyrinchus (assembly GCA_026770705.1). Taxonomy (NCBI): domain Eukaryota; kingdom Metazoa; phylum Chordata; class Chondrichthyes; order Lamniformes; family Lamnidae; genus Isurus; species Isurus oxyrinchus. Next base: position 600,915 of record JANJGN010000068.1, read on the forward strand.
TGGTGTTTCAGTAATTGATGGTGCGCTGCACTATTGGTGTGTCAGTAATTGAGGGTGTGCTGCTGTATTGTAGTGTCAGTAATTGAGGGTGAGCTGCAGTATTGTAGTGTCAGTAATTGAGGGTGTGCTGCACTATTGGAGTGTCAGTAATTGAGGGTGTGCTGCACCATTGGAGGGTCAGTAATTTAGGGTGAGCTGCACTATTGGTGTGTCAGTAATTGAGGGTGTGCTACACTATTGGAGTGTCAGTAATTGAGGGTTTGCTGCACTATTGGAGTGCCAGTAATTGAGGGTGTGCTGCACTATTGGAGTGTCAGTAATTGAGGGTGTGCTGCACTATTGGAGTGTCAGTAATAGAGCGTTTGCTACACTATTGGAGTGTCAATAATTGAGTGTGTGCTGCACTACTGGAGTGTCAGTAATTGAGGTTGTGCTGCTCTATTGGAGTGTCAGTTATTGTGGCTGTGCTGCACTATTGGAGTGTCAGTAATTGAGGGTGTGCTGCACTATTGGATTGTTAGTAATTGAGTGTGTGCTGCACCACTGGAGTGTCAGTAATTGAGGTTGTGCTGCAATATTGTAGTGTCCGTAATTGAGAGTGTGCTGCACTATTGGTGTATCAGTAATTGAGGGTGTGCTGCAATATTGTAGATTCCCTAATTGAGAGTGTGCTGCACTATGGAGTGTCAGTAATTGATGGTGCGCTGCACTATTGGAGTGTAAGTAATTGAGGGTGAGCTGCACTATTGTAGTGTTAGCAATTCAGGGTGTGCTGCACTATTGGATTGTCAGTAATTGAGGGTTTGCTACACTATTGGATTGTGAGTAATTGAGTGTGTGCTGCACCACTGGAGTGTCAGTAATTGAGGTTGTGCTGCAATATTGGAGTGTCAGTAATTGAGGGTGTGCTGCAATATTGGAGTATCAGTAATTGAGGGTGTGCTGCACTATTGGAGTGTCAATAATTGAGGGTGTGCTGCAATATTGGAGTGTCAGTAATTGAGGGTGAGCTGCACTATTGGAGTGTCAGTATTTGAGGGTGAGCTGCAGTATTGCAGTTTCAGTAATTGAGGGTGAGCTGCAGTATTGTAGTGTCAGTAATTGAGGGTGTGCTGCACTATTGGAGTGTCAGTAATTCAGGGTGTGGGGCACCATTGGAGTGCCAGTAATTGAGGGTGAGCTGCACTATTGGAGTGTCAGTATTTGAGGGTGAGCTGCACTATTGCAGTGTCAGTAATTGAGCGTGTGCTGCACTATTGGAGTGTCAGTAATTGAGGGTGTGCTGCACTATTGGAGTGACAGTAATTGAGGGTGTGCTGCACTATTGGAGTGTCAGTATTTGAGGGTGAGCTGCACTATTGCAGTGTCAGTAATTGAGCGTGTGCTGCACTATTGGAGTGTCAGTAATTGAGGGTGTGCTGCACTATTGGAGTGTCAATAATTGAGGGTGTGCTGCACTATTGGAGTGTCAGTAATTGAGGGTGTGCTGCACTATTGGAGTGTCAGTAATTGAGGGTGTGCTGCACTATTGGAGTGTCAGTATTTGAGGGTATGCTGCACTACTGGAGTGTCAGTAACTGAGGGTGTGTTGCACTATTGGAGTGTCAGTAATTGAGTGTGTGCTACACTATTGGATTGTCAATAATTGAGTGTGTGCTGCACTATTGGAGTGTCAGTAATTGAGGTTGTGCTGCACTATTGGAGTATCAGTAATTGAGGGCGTGCTGCAATATTGGTGTGTCAGTAATTGAGGGTGAAGTGCACTATTGTAGTGTCCGTAATTGAGAGGGTGCTACACTATTGGAGTGTCAGAAATTGAGTGTGTGCTGCACTTTTGGAGTGTCAGTAATTGAGGTTGTGCTGCAATATTGGAGTGTCAGTAATTGAGGGTGAAGTGCACTATTTTAGTGTCCGTAATAGAGAGTGTGCTGCACTATTGGAGTATCAGTAACTGATGGTGCGCTGCACTATTGGTGTGTCAGTAATTGAGGGTGTGCTGCTGTATTGTAGTGTCAGCAATTGAGGGTGAGCTGCAGTATTGTAGTGTCAGTAATTGTGGGTGAGCTGCACTATTGGAGTGACAGTAATTGAGGGTGTGCTGCACTATTGCAGTGTCAGTAATTGAGGGTGTGCTGCACTATTGGTGTGTCAGAAATTGTGGCTGAGCAGCAATATTGGAGTTTCAGTTATTGAGGGTGAGCTGCACTATTGGAGTGTCACTATTTGAGGGTTTGCTACACAATTGGTATGTCAGTAATTGAAGGTGTGCTGCAATATTGTAGTGTCCGTTTTTGAGGGTGTGCTGCACTATTGGAGTGTCAGTAATTGATGGTGCGCTGCACTATTGGAGTGTCAGTAATTGAGGGTGAGCTGCACTATTGTAGTGTTTGTAAATGAGGGTGTGCTGCACTATTGGAGTGTCAGTAATTGATGGTGCGCTGCACTATTGGTGTGTCAGTATTTGAGGGTGTGCTGCAGTATTGTAGTGTCATTAATTGAGGGTGAGCTGCAGTATTGTAGTGTCAGTAATTGAGGGTGTGCTGCACTATTGGAGTGTGTGTAATTGAGGGTGTGCGGCACCATTGGAGTGCCAGTAATTGAGGGTGAGCTGCACTATTGGAGTGTCAGTATTTGAGGGTGACCTGCACTATTGGAGTGTCAGTAATTTAGCGTGTGCTACACTATTGGAGTGTCAGTAATTGAGGGTGTGCTGCACTATTGGAGTGTCAGTAATTGAGGGTATGCTGCACTTTTGGAGTGTCAGTAATTGAGGGTGTGCTGCACTATTGGATTGTCAATAATTGAGTGTGTGCTGCACTATTGGAGTGTCAGTAATTGAGGTTGTGCTGCACTATTGGAGTATCAGTAATTGAGGACGTGCTGCACTATTGGTGTGACAGTAATTGAGGGTGAAGTGCACTATTGTAGTGTCCGTAATTGAGAGTGTGCTACACTATTGGAGTGTCAGTAATTGAGTGTGTGCTGCACTATTGGAGTGTCAGTAATTGAGGTTGTGCTGCAATATTGGTTCATCAGTAATTGAGGGTGTGCTGCAATATTGGTGTGTCAGTAATTGAGGGTGAAGTGCACTATTGTAGTCTCCGTAATTGAGAGTGTGCTGCACTATTGGAGTGTCAGTAATTGATGGTGCGCTGCACTATTGAAGTGTAAGTAATTGAGGGTGAGCTGCACTATTGTAGTGTTAGTAATTGAGGGTTTGCTGCACTATTGGTGTTTCAGTAATTGATGGTGCGCTGCACTATTGGTGTGTCAGTAATTGAGGGTGTGCTGCTGTATTGTAGTGTCAGTAATTGAGGGTGAGCTGCAGTATTGTAGTGTCAGTAATTGAGGGTGTGCTGCACTATTGGAGTGTCAGTAATTGAGGGTGTGCTGCACCATTGGAGTGTCAGTAATTTAGGGTGAGCTGCACTATTGGTGTGTCAGTAATTGAGGGTGTGCTACACTATTGGAGTGTCAGTAATTGAGGGTTTGCTGCACTATTGGAGTGCCAGTAATTGAGGGTGTGCTGCACTATTGGAGTGTCAGTAATTGAGGGTGTGCTGCACTATTGGAGTGTCAGTAATAGAGCGTTTGCTACACTATTGGAGTGTCAATAATTGAGTGTGTGCTGCACTACTGGAGTGTCAGTAATTGAGGTTGTGCTGCTCTATTGGAGTGTCAGTTATTGTGGCTGTGCTGCACTATTGGAGTGTCAGTAATTGAGGGTGTGCTGCACTATTGGATTGTTAGTAATTGAGTGTGTGCTGCACCACTGGAGTGTCAGTAATTGAGGTTGTGCTGCAATATTGTAGTGTCCGTAATTGAGAGTGTGCTGCACTATTGGTGTATCAGTAATTGAGGGTGTGCTGCAATATTGTAGATTCCCTAATTGAGAGTGTGCTGCACTATGGAGTGTCAGTAATTGATGGTGCGCTGCACTATTGGAGTGTAAGTAATTGAGGGTGAGCTGCACTATTGTAGTGTTAGCAATTCAGGGTGTGCTGCACTATTGGATTGTCAGTAATTGAGGGTTTGCTACACTATTGGATTGTGAGTAATTGAGTGTGTGCTGCACCACTGGAGTGTCAGTAATTGAGGTTGTGCTGCAATATTGGAGTGTCAGTAATTGAGGGTGTGCTGCAATATTGGAGTATCAGTAATTGAGGGTGTGCTGCACTATTGGAGTGTCAATAATTGAGGGTGTGCTGCAATATTGGAGTGTCAGTAATTGAGGGTGAGCTGCACTATTGGAGTGTCAGTATTTGAGGGTGAGCTGCAGTATTGCAGTTTCAGTAATTGAGGGTGAGCTGCAGTATTGTAGTGTCAGTAATTGAGGGTGTGCTGCACTATTGGAGTGTCAGTAATTGAGGGTGTGGGGCACCATTGGAGTGCCAGTAATTGAGGGTGAGCTGCACTATTGGAGTGTCAGTATTTGAGGGTGAGCTGCACTATTGCAGTGTCAGTAATTGAGCGTGTGCTGCACTATTGGAGTGTCAGTAATTGAGGGTGTGCTGCACTATTGGAGTGACAGTAATTGAGGGTGTGCTGCACTATTGGAGTGTCAGTATTTGAGGGTGAGCTGCACTATTGCAGTGTCAGTAATTGAGCGTGTGCTGCACTATTGGAGTGTCAGTAATTGAGGGTGTGCTGCACTATTGGAGTGTCAATAATTGAGGGTGTGCTGCACTATTGGAGTGTCAGTAATTGAGGGTGTGCTGCACTATTGGAGTGTCAGTAATTGAGGGTGTGCTGCACTATTGGAGTGTCAGTATTTGAGGGTATGCTGCACTACTGGAGTGTCAGTAACTGAGGGTGTGTTGCACTATTGGAGTGTCAGTAATTGAGTGTGTGCTACACTATTGGATTGTCAATAATTGAGTGTGTGCTGCACTATTGGAGTGTCAGTAATTGAGGTTGTGCTGCACTATTGGAGTATCAGTAATTGAGGGCGTGCTGCAATATTGGTGTGTCAGTAATTGAGGGTGAAGTGCACTATTGTAGTGTCCGTAATTGAGAGGGTGCTACACTATTGGAGTGTCAGAAATTGAGTGTGTGCTGCACTATTGGAGTGTCAGTAATTGAGGTTGTGCTGCAATATTGGAGTGTCAGTAATTGAGGGTGAAGTGCACTATTTTAGTGTCCGTAATAGAGAGTGTGCTGCACTATTGGAGTATCAGTAACTGATGGTGCGCTGCACTATTGGTGTGTCAGTAATTGAGGGTGTGCTGCTGTATTGTAGTGTCAGCAATTGAGGGTGAGCTGCAGTATTGTAGTGTCAGTAATTGTGGGTGAGCTGCACTATTGGAGTGACAGTAATTGAGGGTGTGCTGCACTATTGGTGTGTCAGTAATTCAGGGTGTGCTGCACTATTGGAGTGTCAGTAATTGATGGTGCGCTGCACTATTGGTGTGTCAGTAATTGAGGGTGTGCTGCTGTATTGTAGTGTCAGTAATTGAGGGTGATCTGCAGTATTGTAGTGTCAGTAATTGAGGGTGTGCTGCACTATTGGAGTGTCAGTAATTGAGGGTGTGCTGCACATTTGAATTTCAGTAATTGAGGGTGAGCTGCACTATTGGTGTCTCAGTAATTGAGGGTGTGCTACACTATTGGAGTGTCAGTAATTGAGGGTGTGCTGCACTATTGGAGTGTCAGTAATTGCGGGTGTGCTGCACTATTGGAGTGTCAGTAATTGAGGGTGTGCTGCACTATTGGAGTGTCAGTAATTGAGGGTTTGCTACACTATTGGAGTGTCAGTAATTGAGTGTGTGCTGCACTACTGGAGTGTCAGTAATTGAGGTTGTGCTGCACTATTGGAGTATGAGTAATTGAGGGTGTGCTGCAATATTGGAGTGTCAGTAATTGAGGTTGTGCTGCACTATTGGAGTGTCAGTAATTGAGGCTGTGCTACACTATTGGAGTGTCAGTAATTGAGGGAATGCTGCACTATTGGAGTGTCAGTAATTGAGGGTGTGCTGCAGTATTGGTGTGTCAGTAATTGAGGGTGTTTCTGCAGTATTGTAGTGTCAGTAATTGAAGGTGTGCTGCACTATTGGAGTGTCAGTAATTGAGGGCGCGCTGCAGTATTGGAGTGTCAGTAATTGAGTGTGTGCTGCAATATTGTAGTGTCCGTAATTGAGGGTGTGCTGCACTATTGGAGTGTCAGTAATTGAGGGTGAGCTGCACTATTGTAGTGTTAGTAATTGAGGGAGTGCTGCACTATTGGATTGTCAGTAATTGATGGTGCGCTGCACTGTTGGTGTCTCAGTATTTGAGTGTGTGCTGCAGTATTGTAGTTTCAGTAATTGAGGGTGAGCTGCAGTATTGTAGTGTCCGTAATTGAGGGTGTGCTGCACTATTGGAGTGTCAGTAATTGAGGGTTTGCGGCACCATTGGAGTGTCAGTAATTGAGGGTGAGCTGCACTATTGGATTGTCAGTAATTGAGCGTGTGCTACACTATTGGAGTGCCAGTAATTGAGGGTGTGCTGCACTATTGGAGTGTCAGTAATTGAGGGTGTGCTGCACTATTGGAGTGTCAGTAATTGAGGGTGCGCTGCACTATTGGAGTGTCAGTAATTGAGGTTATGCTGCACTATTGCAGTGTCAGTAATTGAATGTGTGCTACACTATTGGATTGTCAATAATTGAGGGTGTGCTGCACTATTGGAGTATCAGTAATTGAGGGTTTGCTGCAATATTGGTATGTCAGTAATTGAGGGTGAAGTGCACTATTGTAGTGTCCGTAATTGAGAGTGTGCTACACTACTGGAGTGTCAGTAATTGAGTGTGTGCTGCACTATTCGAGTGTCAGTAATTGAGGTTGTGCTGCACTATTGTAGTATGAGTATTTGAGGGTGTGCTGCAATATTGGAGTATCAGTAATTGAGTGTGTGCTGCACTATTGGAGTGTCAGTAATTGAAGGTGTGCTGCACTATTGGAGTATCAGTAATTGAGGGTGTGCTGCAATATTGTAGTGTCCGTAATTGAGGGTGTGCTGTACTATTGCAGTGTCAGTAATTGATGGTGCGCTGCACTATTGGAGTGTCAGTATTTGAGGTTGAGCTGCAGTATTGTAGTGTCAGTAATTGAGGGTGTGCTGCACTATTGGAGTGTCAGTAATTGAGGGTGTGCTGCACCATTGGAGTGTCAGTAATTGAGGGTGAGCTGAACTATTGGTGTATCAGTAATTGAGAGTGTGCTACACTATTGGAGTGTCAGTAATTGAGGGTGTGCTGCACTATTGGAGTGTCAGAAATTGAATGTGTGCTGCACTATTGGAGTGTCTGTAATTGAGTGTGTGCTGCACTATTGGAGTGTCAGTAATTGAGGGTGTGCTACACTATTGGAGTGTCAGTAATTGAGTGTGTGCTGCACTACTGGAGTGTCAGGAATTGAGGTTGTGCTGCACTATTGGAATATGAGTAATTGAGGGTGTGCTGCAATATTGGTGTGTCAGTAATTGAGGGTGAAGTGCACTATTGTAGTGTCCGTAATTGAGAGTGTGCAGCACTGTTGGAGTGTCAGTAATTGAGGGTGCACTGCACTATTGGAGTGTCAGTAATTGAGGGTGTGCTGCAGTATTGTAGTGTCAGTAATTGAGGGGGAGATGAACTATTGGAGTGTCAGTAATTGAGGGTGTGCGGCACCATTGGAGTGCCAGTAATTGAGGGTGAGCTGCACTATTGGAGTGTCAGTATTTGAGGGTGAGCTGCACTATTGCAGTGTCAGTAATTGAGCGTGTGCTGCACTATTGGAGTGTCAGTAATTGAGGGTGTGCTGCACTATTGGAGTGACAGTAATTGAGGGTGTGCTGCACTATTGGAGTGTCAGTATTTGAGGGTGAGCTGCACTATTGCAGTGTCAGTAATTGAGCGTGTGCTGCACTATTGGAGTGTCAGTAATTGAGGGTGTGCTGCACTATTGGAGTGTCAATAATGAAGGGTGTGCTGCACTATTGGAGTGTCAGTAATTGAGGGAGTGCTGCACTATTGGAGTGTCAGTAATTGAGGGTGTGCTGCACTATTGGAGTGTCAGTAATTGAGGGTATGCTGCACTACTGGAGTGTCAGTAACTGAGGGTGTGTTGCACTATTGGAGTGTCAGTAATTGAGTGTGTGCTACCCTATTGGATTGTCAATAATTGAGTGTGTGCTGCACTATTGGAGTGTCAGTAATTGAGGTTGTGCTGCACTATTGGAGTATCAGTAATTGAGGGCGTGCTGCAATATTGGTGTGTCAGTAATTGAGGGTGAAGTGCACTATTGTAGTGTCCGTAATTGAGAGGGTGCTACACTATTGGAGTGTCAGAAATTGAGAGTTTGCTGCACTATTGGAGTGTCAGTAATTGAGGTTGTGCTGCAATATTGGAGTGTCAGTAATTGAGGGTGAAGTGCACTATTTTAGTGTCCGTAATAGAGAGTGTGCTGCACTATTGGAGTATCAGTAATTGATGGTGCGCTGCACTATTGGTGTGTCAGTAATTGAGGGTATGCTGCTGTATTGTAGTGTCAGTAATTGAGGGTGAGCTGCAGTATTGTAGTGTCAGTAATTGAGGGTGAGCTGCACTATTGGAGTGACAGTAATTGAGGGTGTGCTGCACTATTGGTGTGTCAGTAATTCAGGGTGTGCTGCACTATTGGAGTGTCAGTAATTAATGGTGCGCTGCACTATTGGTGTGTCAGTAACTGAGGGTGTGCTGCTGTATTGTAGTGTCAGTAATTGAGGGTGATCTGCAGTATTGTAGTGTCAGTAATTGAGGGTGTGCTGCACTATTGGAGTGTCAGTAATTGAGGGTGTGCTGCACATTTGAATTTCAGTAATTGAGGGTGAGCTGCACTATTGGTGTGTCAGTAATTGAGGTGTGCTACACTATTGGAGTGTCAGTAATTGAGGGTGTGCTGCACTATTGGAGTGTCAGTAATTGCGGGTGTGCTGCACTATTGGAGTGTCAGTAATTGAGGGTGTGCTGCACTATTGGAGCGTCAGTAATTGAGGGTTTGCTACACTATTGGAGTGTCAGTAATTGAGTGTGTGCTGCACTACTGGAGTGTCAGTAATTGAGGTTGTGCTGCACTATTGGAGTATGAGTAATTGAGGGTGTGCTGCACTATTGGAGTGTCTGTAATTGAGGGTTTCCTACTCTATTGGAGCGTCAGTAATTGAGGCTGTGCTGCACTATTGGAGTGTCAGTAATTGAGGGAAGGCTGCACTATTGGAGTGTCAGTAATTGAGGGTGTGCTGCAGTATTGGTGTGTCAGTAATTGAGGGTGTTTCTGCAGTATTGTAGTGTCAGTAATTGAAGGTGTGCTGCACTATTGGAGTGTCAGTAATCGAGGGCGTGCTGCAGTATTGGAGTGTCAGTAATTGAGTGTGTGCTGCAATATTGTAGTGTCCGTAATTGAGGGTGTGCTGCACTATTGGAGTGTCAGTAATTGAGGGTGAGCTGCACTATTGTAGTGTTAGTAATTGAGGGAGTGCTGCACTATTGGATTGTCAGTAATTGATGGTGCGCTGCACTGTTGGTGTCTCAGTATTTAAGTGTGTGCTGCAGTATTGTAGTGTCAGTAATTGAGGGTGAGCTGCAGTATTGTAGTGTCCGTAATTGAGGGTGTGCTGCACTATTGGAGTGTCAGTAATTGAGGGTGTGCGGCACCATTGGAGTGTCAGTAATTGAGGGTGAGCTGCACTATTGGATTGTCAGTAATTGAGCGTGTGCTACACTATTGGAGTGCCAGTAATTGTGGGTGTGCTGCACTATTGGAGTGTCAGTAATTGAGGGTGTGCTGCACTATTGGAGTGTCAGTAATTGAGGGTGCGCTGGACTATTGGAGTGTCAGTAATTGAGGGTATGCTGCACTATTGGAGTGTCAGTAATTGAGGGTGTGCTGCACTATTGCAGTGTCAGTAATTGAATGTGTGCTACACTATTGGATTGTCAATAATTGAGGGTGTGCTGCACTATTGGAGTATCAGTAATTGAAGGTGTGCTGCAATATTGGTATGTCAGTAATTGAGGGTGAAGTGCACTATTGTAGTGTCCGTAATTGAGAGTGTGCTACACTACTGGAGTGTCAGTAATTGAGTGTGTGCTGCACTATTGGAGTGTCAGTAATTGAGGTTGTGCTGCACTATTGGAGTGTGAGTAATTGAGGGTGTGCTGCAATATTGGAGTATCAGTAATTGAGGGTGTGCTGCACTATTGGAGTGTCAGAAATTGAAGGTGTGCTGCACTATTGGAGTATCAGTAATTGAGGGTGTGCTGCAATATTGTAGTGTCCGTAATTGAGGGTGTGCTGCACTATTGTAGTGTCAGTAATTGATGGTGCGCTGCACTATTGGAGTGTCAGTATTTGAGGTTGAGCTGCAGTATTGTAGTGTCAGTAATTGAGGGTGTGCTGCACTATTGGAGTGTCAGTAATTGAGGGTGTGCTGCACCATTGGAGTGTCAGTAATTGAGGGTGAGCTGAACTATTGGTGTATCAGTAAATGAGGGTGTGCTACACTATTGGAGTGTCAGTAATTGAGGGTGTGCTGCACTATAGGAGTGTCAGAAATTGAATGTGTGCTGCACTATTGGAGTGTCTGTAATTGAGTGTGTGCTGCACTATTGGAGTGTCAGTAATTGAGGGTGTGCTACACTATTGGAGTGTCAGTAATTGAGTGTGTGCTGCACTACTGGAGTGTCAGTAATTGAGGTTGTGCTGCACTATTGGAATATGAGTAATTGAGGGTGTGCTGCAATATTGGTGTGTCAGTAATTGTGGGTGAAGTGCACTATTGTAGTGTCCGTAATTGAGAGTGTGCAGCACTGTTGGAGTGTCAGTAATTGAGGGTGCACTGCACTATTGGAGTGTCAGTAATTGAGGGTGTGCTGCAGTATTGGTGTGTCAGTAATTGAGGGTGTGCTGCACTATTGGAGTTTCAGTTATTGAGTGTATGCTGCACTATTGCAGTGTCAGTAATTGAGGGTGTGCTGCACTATTGGATTGTCAGTAATTGTGGCTGAGCTGCAATATTGGAGTGTCAGTAATTGAGGGTGAGCTGCACTATTGGAGTGTCAGTATTTGAGGGTGTGCTACACAATTGGAATGTCAGTAATTGAGGGTGAGCTGCACTATTAGAGTGTCAGTAATTTAGGCTGTGCTGCACTATTGGAGTATCAGTATTTGAGGGTGTGCTGCAATATTGTAGTGTCCGTAATTGAGGGTGTGCTGCACTATTGGAGTGTCAGTAATTGATGGTGCGCTGCACTATTGGAGTGTCAGTAATTGAGGGTGAGCTGCACTATTGTCGTGTTCGTAATTGAGGGTGTGCTGCACTATTGGAGTGTCAGTAATTGATGGTGCGCTGCACTATTGGTGTGTCAGTATTTGAGGGTGAGCTGCAGTATTGTAGTGTCAGTAATTGAGGGTGTGCTGCAGTATTGTAGTGTCAGTAATTGAGGGTGTGCTGCACTATTGGAGTGTCAGTAATTGAGGGTGTGCGGCACCATTGGAGAGTCAGTAATTGAGGGTGAGCTGCACTATTGGAGTGTCAGTTATTGAGGGTGAGCTGCACTATTGGATTGTCAGTAAATGAGCGTGTGCTACACTATTGGAGTGTCAGTAATTGAGGGTGTGCTGCACTATTGGAGTGTCAGTAATTGAGGGTATGCTGCACTATTGGTGTGTCAGTAATTGAGGAAGTGCTGCACTATTGGAGTGTCAGTAATTGAGAGTGTGCTGCACTATTGGACTGTCAGTAATTGAGGTTGTGCTGCACTATTGGAGTATCAGTAATTGAGGGCGTGCTGCAATATTGGTGTGTCAGTAATTGAGGGTGAAGTGCAATATTGTAGTGTCCGTAATTGAGAGGGTACTACACTATTGGAGTGTCAGTAATTGAGTGTGTTCTGCACTATTGGAGTGTCAGTAATTGAGGTTGTGCTGCAATATTGGAGTATCAATAATTGAGGGTTTGCTGCAATATTGGTGTGTCAGTAATTGAGGGTGTGCTGCACTATTCTATTGTCCGTAATTGAGAGTGTGCTGCACTATTGGAGTATCAGTAATTGAGGGTGTGCTGCCATATTGTACTGTCCGTAATTGAGGGTGTGCTGCACTATTGGAGTGTCAGTAATTGATGGTGCGCTGCACTATTGGTGTGTCAGTAATTGAGGGTGTGCTGCACTATTGGAGTGTCAGTAATTGAGGGTGTGCTGCACCATTGGAGTGTCAGTAATTGAGGGTGAGCTGCACTATTGGAGTGTCAGTAATTGAGGGTGTGCTACACTATTGGAGTGTCAGTAATTGAGGGTGTGCTGCACTATTGGAGTTTCAGTAATTGAGGTTGTGCTGCACTATTGGTGTGTCATTAATTGAGCATGTGCTGCAATATTGGAGTGTCAGTAATTGAGTGTGTGCTGCACTACTGGAGTGTCAGTAATTGAGGGTGTGCTGCAATATTGGTGTGTCTGTAATTGAGGGTGAAGTGCACTATTGTAGTGTCCGTAATTGAGAGTTTGCGACAATATTGGAGTGTCAGTAATTGAGGGTGTGCTGCACTATTGGAGTTTCAGTAATTGAGGTTGTGCTGCACTATTGGAGTATCAGTAATTGAGGGTGTGCTGCAATATTGGTGTGTCAGTAATTGAGGGTGAAGTGCACTATTGTAGTGTCCGTAACTGATTGTGCTGCACTGTTGGAGTGTCAGTAATTGAGGGTGCGCTGCAATATTGGAGTGTCAGTAATTGAGGGTGTGCTGCAGTATTGTAGTGTCAGTAATTGAGGGTGAGCTGAACTATTGGAATGTCAGTATTTGAGTGTGCGCTGCACTATTGCAGTGTCAGTAATCGAGGGTGTGCTGCACTATTGTAGTGTTAGTAATTGAGGGTGTGCTGCACTATTGGAGTGTCAGTAATTGATGGTGCGCTGCACTATTGGTGTGTCAGTATTTGAGGGTGAGCTGCAGTATTGTGGTGTCAGTAATTGAGGTTGTGCTGCACGATTGGAGTGTCAGTAATTGAGGGTGTGCGGCACCATTGGAGTGTCAGTAATTGAGGGTGAGCTGCACTATTGGAGTGTCAGTTATTGAGGGTGTGCTGCACTATTGGAGTGTCAGTAATTGAGGGTATGCTGCACTATTGGAGTGTCATTAATTGAGGGTGTGCTGCACTATTGGAGTGTCAGTAATTGAGGGTATGCTGCACTATTGGTGTGTCAGTAATTGAGGATGTGCTGCACTATTGGAGTGTCAGTAATTGAGAGTGTGCTGCACTATTGGACTGTCAGTAATTGAGGTTGTGCTGCACTATTGGAGTATCAGTAATTGAGGGTGTGCTGCAATATTGGTGTGTCAGTAATTGAGGGTGAAGTGCAATATTGTAGTGACCGTAATTGAGAGGGTGCTACACTATTGGAGTGTCAATAATTGAGTGTGTTCTGCACTATTGGAGTGTCAGTAATTGAGGTTGTGCTGCAATATTGGAGTATCAATAATTGAGGGTGTGCTGCAATATTGGTGTGTCAGAAATTGAGGGTGTGCTGCACTATTCTATTGTCCGTAATTGAGAGTGTGCTGCACTATTGGAGTATCAGTAATTGAGGGTGTGCTGCCATATTGTACTGTCCGTAATTGAGGGTGTGCTGCACTATTGGAGTGTCAGTAATTGATGGTGCGCTGCACTATTGGTGTGTCAGTAATTGAGGGTGTGCTGCTGTATTGTAGTGTCAGTAATTGAGGGTGAGCTGCAGTATTGTAGTCTCAGTAATTGAGGGTGTGCTGCACTATTGGAGTGTCAGTAATTGAGGGTGTGCTGCACCATTGGAGTGTCAGTAATTGAGGTTGTGCTGCACTATTGGTGTGTCAGTAATTGAGCATGTGCTGCAATATTGGAGTGTCAGTAATTGAGTGTGTGCTGCACTACTGGAGTGTCAGTAATTGAGGGTGTGCTGCACTATTGGAGTGTCAGTAATTGATGGTGCGCTGCACTATTGGTGTGTCAGTATTTGAGGGTGAGCTGCAGTATTGTGGTGTCAGTAATTGAGGGTGAGCTGCAGTATTGTAGTGTCAGTAATTGAGGTTGTGCTGCACTATTGGAGTGTCAGTAATTGAGGGTGTGCGGCACCATTGGAGTGTCAGTAATTGAGGGTGAGCTGCACTATTGGAGTGTCAGTTATTGAGGGTGTGCTGCACTATTGGAGTGTCAGTAATTGAGGGTATGCTGCACTATTGGAGTGTCATTAATTGAGGGTGTGCTGCACTATTGGAGTGTCAGTAATTGAGTGTGTGCTACACTATTGGATTATCAATAATTGAGTGTGTGCTGCACTATTGGAGTGTCAGTAATTGAGAGTGTGCTACACTAGTGGAGTGTCAGTTATTGAGTGTGTTCTGCACTATTGGAGTGTCAGTTTTTGAGGTTGTGCTGCAATATTGGAGTGTCAATAATTGATGGTGTGCTGCAATATTGGTGTGTCAGTAATTGAGGGTGAAGTGCACTATTGTAGTGTCCGTAATTGAGAGTGCGCTGCACTATTGGAGTATCAGTAATTGAGGGTGTGCTGCCATATTGTAGTGTCCGTAATTGAGGCTGTGCTGCACTATTGGAGTGTCAGTAATTGATGGTGCGCTGCACTATTGGAGTGTAAGTAATTGAGGGTGAGCTGCACTATTGTAGTGTCAGTAATTGAGGGTGTGCTGCAATATTGGTGTGTCAGTAATTGAGGGTGTGCTGCTGTATGGTAGTGTCAGTAATTGAGGGTGAGCTGCAGTATTGTAGTCTCAGTAATTGAGGATGTGCTGCACTATTGGAGTGTCAGTAATTGAGGATGTGCTGCACCGTTGGAGTGTCAGTAATTGAGGGTGAGCTGAACTATTGGAGTGTCAGTAATTGAGGGTGTGCTGCACTATTGGAGTGACAGTAATTGATGGTGCGCTGCACTATTGGAGTGTAAGTAATTGAGGGTGAGCTGCACTATTGTAGTGTCAGTAATTGAGGGTGTGCTGCAATATTGGTGTGTCAGTAATTGAGGGTGTGCTGCTGTATGGTAGTGTCAGTAATTGAGGGTGAGCTGCAGTATTGTAGTCTCAGTAATTGAGGGTGTGCTGCACTATTGGAGTGTCAGTAATTGAGGGTGTGCTGCGCTATTGGAGTGATAGTAATTGAGGCTGTGCTGCGCTATTGGAGTGTCAGTAATTGAGGGTGTGCTGCACTATTGGAGTGTCAGTAATTGAGCGTGTGCTGCAATATTGGAGTGTCAGTAATTGAGGGTGTGCTACATTATTGGAGTGTCAGTAATTGAGTGTGTGCTGCACTACTGGAGTTTCAGTAATTGAGGTTGTGCTGCAATATTGGTGTGTCTGTAATTGAGGGTGTAGTGCACTATTGTAGTGTCCGTAATTGAGAGTTTGCGACAATATTGGAGTGTCAGTAATTGAGGGTGTGCTGCACTATTGGAGTTTCAGTAATTGAGGTTGTGCTGCACTATTGGAGTATCAGTAATTGAGGGTGTGCTGCAATATTGGTGTGTCAGTAATTGAGGGTGCTGCACTGTTGGAGTGTCAGTAATTGAGGGTGCGCTGCAATATTGGAGTGTCAGTAATTGAGGGTGTGCTGCAGTATTGTAGTGTCAGTAATTGAGGGTGAGCTGAACTATTGGAGTGTCAGTATTTGAGTGTGCGCTGCACTATTGGAGTGTCAGTAATCGAGGGTGTGCTGCACCATTGGAGTGTCAGTAATTGAGGGTGAGCTGCACTTTTGGAGTGTCAGTAATTGAGGGTGTGCTGCACTATTGGAGTGTCATTAATTGAGGGTGTGCTGCACTATTGGTGTGTCAGTAATTGAGTGTGTGCTGCACTATTGGAGTGTCAGTAATTGAGGGCGTGTTGCAATATTGGTGTGTCAGTAATTGATGTTGAGATGCACTATTGCAGTGTCCGTAATTGAGGGTGTGCTGCACTATTGGAATGTCATTAATTGAGGGTGTGCTGCACTATTGGAGTGTCAGTAATTGAGGGTGTGCTGCGCTATTGGAGTGTCAGTAATTGAGGGTGTGCTGCACTATTGGAGTGTCAGGAATTGTGGCTGAGTTGCAATATTGGAGTATCAGTAATTGAGGGTGTGCTGCAATATTGGTGTGTCAGTAATTGAGGGTGATCTGCACTATTGTAGTGACAGTAATTGAGGGTGTGCTACACTATTGGAGTGTCAGTAATTGAGGATGTGCTGCACTATTGGAGTGTCAGTAATTGAGGGTGTGCTGCACTATTGGAGTGTCATTAATTGAGGGTGTGCTACACTTTTGTAGTGTCCGTAATTGAGAGTGTGCTGCAATATTGGAGTGTCAGTAATTACGGGTGCGCGGCACTATTGGAGTGCCAGTAATTGAGGGTGTGCTGCTGTATTGTAGTGTCAGTAATTGAGGGTGAGTTGAAATAATGGAGTGTCAGTAATTGAGGGTGCGCTGCACTATTGGATTGTCAGTAATTGAGGGTGAGCTGCAATATTGGTGTGTCAGTAATTGAGGGTGCGCTGCAATATTGGAGTGTCAGTAATTGAGGGTGTGGTGCAGTATTGTAGTGTCAGTAATTGAGGGTGAGCTGAACTATTGGAGTGTCAGTATTTGAGTGTGCGCTGCACTATTGGAGTGTCAGTAATCGAGGGTGTGCTGCACCACTGGAGTGTCAGTAATTGAGGGTGAGCTGCACTATTGGAGTGTCAGTAATTGAGGGTGTGCTGCACTATTGGAGTGTCATTAATTGAGGGTGTGCTGCACTATTGATGTGTCAGTAATTGAGTGTGTGCTGCACTATTGGAGTGTCAGTAATTGAGGGCGTGTTGCAATATTGGTGTGTCCGTAATTGATGTTGAGATGCACTATTGCAGTGTCCGTAATTGAGGGTGTGCTGCACTATTGGAATGTCAGTAATTGAGGGTGTGCTGCACTATTGGAGTGTCAGTAATTGAGGGTGTGCTGCGCAATTGGAGTGTCAGTAATTGAGGGTGTGCTGCACTATTGGAGTGTCAGGAATTGTGGCTGAGTTGTAATATTGGAGTATCAGTAATTGAGGGTGTGCTGCAATATTGGTGTGTCAGTAATTGAGGGTGATCTGCACTATTGTAGTGACAGTAATTGAGGGTGTGCTACACTATTGGAGTGTCAGTAATTGAGGATGTGCTGCACTATTGGAGTGTCAGTAATTGAGGGTGTGCTGCACTATTGGAGTGTCATTAATTGAGGGTGTGCTACACTATTGTAGTGTCCGTAATTGAGAGTGTGCTGCAATATTGGAGTGTCAGTAATTGCGGGTGCGCTGCACTATTGGATTGTCAGTAATTGAGGGTGTGCTGCTGTATTGTAGTGTCAGTAATTGAGGGTGAGTTGAAATAATGGAGTGTCAGTAAATGAGGGTGCGCTGCACTATTGGATGTTCAGTAATTGAGGGTGAGCTGCAATATTGGAGTGTCAGTAATTGCGGGTGTGCTGCGCTATTGGAGTGTCAGTAATTGAGGGGGTGCTGCACTATTGGAGTGTCATTAATTGAGGGTGTGCTAAACTATTGGGGTGTCATTAATTGAGGGTGTGCTGCACTATTGGAGTGTCAGTAATTGAGGGTGTGCTGCAAAATTGGAGTGTCAGTAATTGAGGGTGTGCTGCATTATTGGAGTGTCAGTAATTGAGGGTGTGCTGCAATATTGGAGAGTCAGTAATTGAGGGTGTGCTGCACTATTGGTGTGTCAGTAATTGAGTGTGTGCTGCACTATTGGAGTGTCAGTAATTGAGGGTGTGCTGCACTATTGGGGTGTCAATAATTGAGGGTGGGATGCACTATTGGAGTGTCAGTAATTGAGGGTGTGCTGCATATTGCACTGTCAGTAATTGAGTGTGTGCTGCGCTATTGCAGTGTCAGTAATTGAGGGTGTGCTGCACTATTGGAGTGTCAGGAATTGTGGCTGAGTTGCAATATTGGTGTGTCAGTAATTGAGGGTGAGCTGCACTATTGGAGTGTCAGTAATTGAGGGTGTGCTACACAATTGGAGTATCAGTAATTGAGGGTGTGCTACACAATTGGAGTGTCAGTAATTGAGGCTGTGCTGCACTATTGGAGTATCAGTAATTGAGGGTGTGCTACACTCTTGGAGTGTCAGTATTTTTGGGTGCGCTGCACTATTGGAGTGTCAGTAATTGTGGGTGTGCTGCACTATTGGAGTGTCAGTAATTGAGGGGGTGCTGCGCTATTGGAGTGTCAGTAATTGAGGGTGTGCTGCACTATTGGAGTGTCAGGAATTGTGGCTGAGTTGCAATATTGGAGTGTCAGTAATTGAGGGTGAGCTGCACTATTGGAGTGTCAGTATTTGAGGGTGTGCTACACAATTGGAGTATCAGTAATTGAGGGTGTGCTACACAATTGGAGTGTCAGTAATTGAGGCAGTGCTGCACTATTGCAGTATCAGTAATTGAGGGTGTGCTACACTATTGGAGTGTCAGTAATTGAGGGTGTGCTGCACTATTGGAGTGTCAGTAATTGAGGGTGATCTGCACTATTGTAGTGTCAGTAATTGAGGGTGTGCTACACTATTGGAGTGTCAGTAATTGAGGATGTGCTGCACTATTGGAGTGTCAGTAATTGAGGGTGTGCTGCACTATTGGTGTGTCAGTAATTGAGTGTGTGCTGCACTATTGGAGTGTCAGTAATTGAGGGCGTGTTGCACTATTGGAGTGGCAGTAATTGAGGGTGTGCTGTAATATTGGAGTGTCAGTAATTGAGGGTGTGCTACACAATTGGTGTGTCAGTAATTGAGGGTGTGCTGCAATATTGAAGTGTCAGTAATTGAGGGTGAGCTGCACTATTGCAGTGTCAGTAATTTTGGATGTGCTGCATATTGCAGCGTCAGTAATTGAGGGAGTGCCGCACTATTGGAGTGTCATTAATTGAGGGCGTGCATCACTATTGGAGTGTCAGGAATTGATGGTGTGCTGCACTATTGGAGTTTATGAAATTGAGGGTGTGATGCACTATTGGAGTGTCAGTAATTGAGGGTGTGCTGCACTATTGGAGTTTATGAAATTGAGGGTGTGATGCACTATTGGAGTGTCAGTAATTGAGGGTGTGCTACACTAATGGAGTGTCAGTAATTCAGGGTGTGCTGCACTACTGGAGAGTCATTAATTGAGGGCGTGCATCACTATTGGAGTGTCAGGAATTGATGGTGTGCTACACTATTGGAGGGTCAGAAATTGAGTGTGTGCTGCACTATTGGAGTGTCAGTAATTGAGGCTGTGCTGCACTGTTGGAATATCAGTAATTGAATCTGTGCTGCAATATTGGTGTGTCAGTAATTGAGGGTGAGCTGCATTATTGTAGTGTCCGTAATTGAGGGTGTGCTGCACTATTGGAGTGTGAGAAATTGATGGTACGCTGCACTTTTGGAGTGTCAGTAATTGAGGGTGTGCTGCAGTATTGTAGTGTCAGTAATTGAGGGTGAGCTGCACTATTGGAGTGTCAGTATTTGAGTGTGCGCTGCACTAATGGAGTGTCAGTAACTGAGGGTTTGCTGCACCATTGGAGTGTCAGTAATTAAGGGTGAGCTGCACTATTGGAGTGTCAGTAATTGAGGGTGTGCTGCACTATTGGAGTATTAGTAATTGAGGGTTTGCTGCAATATTGGTGTGTCAGTAATTGAGGGTGAAGTGCACGATTGTAGTGTCTGTAATTGAGTGTGCGCTGCACTATTGGAGTGTCAGTAATTGAGGGTGTGCTGCACCATTGGAGTGTCTGTAATTGAGGTTGAGCTGTACTATAGGAGTGTCAGTAATTGAGGCTGTGCTGCACTATTGCAGTGTCAGTAATTGAGGGTGTGCTGCAATATTGGTGTGTCAGTAATTGAGGGAGTGCTGCAATATTGGAGTGTCAGTAATTGGGGGTGTGCTGCACTATTGGAGTGTCAGTAATTGAGGGTGTGCTGCAATATTGAAGTGTCAGTAATTGAGGGTGAACTGCACTATTGGATTGTCAGTAATTGAGTGTCTGCTGCATATTGCAGTGACAGTAAATGAGGGTGTGTTGCACTATTGGAGTGCCATCAATTGAGGGTGTGCTGCACTATTGGAGTATCAGTAATTGAGGGTGTGCTGCACTATTGGAGTGTCAGTAATTGAGGGTATGCTGCACTATTGGAGTGTCAGTAATTGAGGGTGTGCTGCAGTATTGTAGTGTCAGTAATTGAGGGTGAGCTGCACTATTGGAGTGTCAGTATTTGAGTGGGCGCTGCACTTTTGGAGTGTCATTAATTGAGGTTGCGCTGCACTATTGGAGTGTCAGTAATTGAGGCTGTGCTGCACTATTGGAGTGTCAGTAATTGAGGGTGTGCTGCAGTATTGGAGTGACAGTAATTGAGGGTGTGCTGCGCTATTGGAGTGTCAGTAATTGAGGGTGTGCTGCACTATTGGAGTGTCAGTAATTGAGGGCGTGCTGCAGTATTTGAGTGTCAGTAATTGAGGCTGAGCTGCAATATTGGAGTGTCAGTATTTTTGGGTGCGCTGCACTATTGGAGTGTCAGTAATTGAGGGTGTGCTGCACTATTGGAATTGTCAGTAATTGAGTGTGTGCTGCACTATTGGAGTGTCAGTAATTGAGGGTGTGCTGCGCTATTGGAGTGTCAGTAATTGAGGGTGTGCTGCACTATTGGAGTATCAGTAATTGAGGGAGTGCTACACTATTGGAGTGTCAGTAATTGAGGGCGTGCTGCACTATTGTAGTATCAGTAATTGAGGGTGTGCGACACTATTGGAGTGTCAGTAATTGAGTGTGTGCTGCACTATTGGAGTATCAGTAATTGAGGGTGTGCTGCACTATTGTAGTATCAGTAATTGAGGGTGTGCTACACTATTGAAGGGTCAGTAATTGAGTGTGTGCTGCACTATTGGAGTATCAGTAATTGAGGGTGTGCTGCAATATTGGTGTGTCAGTAATTGAGGGTGATCTGCACTATTGTAGTGTCAGTAATTGAGGGTGTGCTACACTATTGGAGTGTCAGTAATTGAGTTTGTGCTGCACTATTGGAGTATCAGTAATTGAGGGTGTGCTGCAATATTGGTGTGTCAGTGATTGAGGGTGATCTGCACTATTGTAGTGTCAGTAATTGAGGGTGTGCTACACTATTGGAGTGTCAGTAATTGAGGATGTGCTGCACTCTTGGAGTGTCAGTAATTGAGGGTGTGCTGCACTATTGGAGTGTCATTAATTGAGGGTGTGCTAGACTATTGTAGTGTCCGTAATTGAGAGTGTATTGCAATATTGGAGTCTCAGTAATTGCGGGTGCGCTGCACTAGTGGAGTGTCAGTAATTGAGGGTGTGCTGCTGTATTGTAGTGTCAGTAATTGAGGGTGAGTTGAAATAATGGAGTGTCAGTAATTGAGGGTGCGCTGCACTATTGGATTGTCAGTAATCGAGGGTGTGCTGCACCATTGGAGTGTCAGTAATTGAGGGTGAGCTGCAATATTGGAGTGTCAGTAATTGCGGGTGTGCTGCACTATTGGAGTGTCAGTAATTGAGTGTGTGCTGCATTATTGGAGTGTCAGTAATTGAGGGTGTGCTGCACTATTGGAGTATCAGTAATTGATGGTGTGCTGCAATTTTGGTGTGTCAGTAATTGAGGGTGAGCTGCACTATTGTAGTGTCCGTAATTGAGGGTGTGCTGCACTATTGGAGTGTCAGTAATTGATGGTGCGCTGCACTATTGGAGTGTCAGTAATTGAGGGTGTGCTGCCGTATTGTAGTGTCAGTAATTGAGGGGGAGCTGCACTATTGGTGTGTCAGTATTTGAGTGTTCGCTGCAATATTGGAGTGTCAATAATTGAGGGTGTGCTACACTATTGGAGTGTCAGTAATTGAGGGTCAGCTGCACTATTGGAGTGTCAGTAATTGAGGGTGAGCTGCACTATTGGAGTGTCAGTAATTGAGGGTGTGCTACACTATTGGAGTGTCAGTTATTGCGGGGTCGCTGCAATATTGGAGTGTCAGTAATCGAGGGTGTGCTGCACCATTGGAGTGTTAGTAATTGAGGGTGAGCTGCAATATTGGAGTGTCAGTAATTGAGGGTGTGCTGCACTATTGGAGTGCAATTAATTGAGGGTGTGCTGCACTATGGGAGTGTCAGTAATTGAGGGTATGCTACTCTATTGCAGAGTCAGTAATCGAGGGTGTGCAGCATTATTGTAGTGTCCGTAATTGAGAGGGTGCTGCACTATTGGAGTGTGAGTAATTGAGGGTGTGCTGCACTATTGTAGTGTCAGTAATTGAAGATGTGCTGCATTGTTGGAGTGTCAGTAATTGAGGGTGTGCAGCATTATTGGAGTGTCAGTAATTGAGGGTGCGATGCACTATTGGAGTGTCAGTATTTGAGTGTGTGCTGCACTATTGGAGTGTCAGTAATTGAGGGTGTGCTGCACTATTGGAGTGTCAATAATTGTGTGTGCGTTGCACTATGGGAGTTTCAGTAATTGAGGGTGTGCTGCACTATTGGAGTGTGAGTAATTGAGGCTGTGCAGCACTTTTGGAGTGTGAGTAATTGAGGGTGTGCTGCACTATTGGAGTGTCAGTAATTGAGGGTGTGTTGCAATATTGGAGTGTCAGTAATTGAGGCTCTGCTGCACGATTGGAGTGTCAGTAATTGAGGCTGTACTGCACTATTGGAGTGTCAGTAATTGAGGGAGTGCTGCACTATTGGAGTGTCAGTAATTGAGGCTGTGCTGCATTATTGGAGTGTCAGTAATTGAGGGTTTGCTGCACTTTTGGTGTGTCAGTAATTGAGGTTGTGCTGCACTTTTGGAGTGTCAGTAATTCAGGGTGTGCAGCACTATTGGAGTGTCAGTAATTGAGGTTGTGCTGCACTATTGGAGTGTAAGTAATTGAGGGTGTGCTGTACTACTGGAGTGTCAGTAATTGAGGGTGTGCTGCACTATTGGAGTGTCAGTAATTGAGGTTGTGCTGCGCTATTGGAGTGTCAGTAATTGAGGGTGTGCTGCGCTATTGGAGAGTCAGTAATTGAGGGTGTGCTGCACTACTGGAGTGTCAGTAATTGAGTGTGTGCTGCCCTATTGGAGTGTCAATAATCGCGGGTTTGCTGCACCATTGTAGTGTCAGTAATTGAGGGTGTGCTGCAGTATTGGAGAGTCAGAAATTGAGTGGGTTCTGCACTTTTGGATCGTCATTAATTCATGGTTTTCCTGAAGTTTGGATTGTCAGTACTTGAGGGTGTGCTGCACCTTTGGTGTGTCAGCAATTGAATGTGTGGTGCACTATTGGAGTGTCAGTAATTGAGGGTGTGCTGTACTATTGGAGTGTCAGTAATTGAGGGTGAGCTGCACTATTGGAGTGTCAGTAATTGAGGTTGTGCTGCGCTATTGGAGTGTCAGTAATTGAGCGTGTGCTGCACTATTGGAGTGTCAGTAATTGAGCGTGTGCTGCACTATTGGAGTGTCAGTAATTGAGGGTGTGCTGCACTATTGGAGAGTCAGTAATTGAGGGTGTGCTGCACTATTGGTGTGTCAGTAATTGAGGGTGTGCTGCACTATTGGAGAGTCAGTAATTGAGGGTGTGCTGCACTATTGGAGTGTCAGTAATTGAGCGTGTGCTGCACTATTGGAGTGTCAGTAATTGAGCGTCTGCTGCACTATTGGAGTGTCAGTAATTGAGGGTGTGCTGCACTATTGGAGTGTCAGTAATTGAGGGTGTGCTGCACTACTGGAGTGTCAGTAATTGAGTGTGTGCTGCACTATTGGAGTGTCAGTAATTGAGGATGTGCTGCACTATTGGAGTGTCAGTAATTGAGGGTGTGCAGCACTATTGGAGTGTCAGTAATTGAGGATGTGCTGCACTATTGGAGTGTCAGTAATTGAGGATGTGCTGCACTATTTGAGTGTCAGAAATTGAGGGTGTGCTGCACTATTG
Organism: Isurus oxyrinchus; assembly: GCA_026770705.1. Lineage (NCBI taxonomy): Eukaryota > Metazoa > Chordata > Chondrichthyes > Lamniformes > Lamnidae > Isurus > Isurus oxyrinchus. Next base: position 624,844 of record JANJGN010000068.1, read on the forward strand.
GAGTGTCAGGAATTGAGGCTGTGCTGCACTATTGGAGTGTCAGTAATTGATGCTGTGCTGCACTATTGGAGTGTCAGGAATTGAGTTTGTGCTGCTCTATTGGAGTGTCAGTAATTGAGAGTGTGCTGCACTATTGGAGTGACAGTAATTGAGGCTGTGCTGCACTATTGGAGTGTCAGTAATTCAGGCTGTGCTGCTCTATTGGAGTGTCAGTAATTGAGGGAGTGCTGCACTGTTGGGGTGTCAGTAATTGAGTGTATGCTGCTCTATTGGAGTGTCAGTAATTGAGGGTGTGCTGCATTGTTGGACTGGCAGTAATTGAGGGTGTGCTGCTCTGTTGGAGCCGAAGTAATTGAGGGTGAGCTGCACTATTGGATTGTCAGTAATTGTGGGTGTGCTGCACTATTGTTGTGTCAGTAATTGAGCTGAGCTGCGCTATTGGAGAGTCAGTAATTGAGGGTGTGCTGCACTATTGGAGTGTCACTAATTGAGGGTGTGCTGCACTATTGGAGTGTCAATAATTGATCGTGTGCTGCACTATTGGAGTGTCAGTAATTGAGTGTGTGCAGCACTAAAGGTGTGTCAGTAATTGACGGTGTGATGCACTATTGGAGTGTCAGTAATTGAGGGTGTGCTGCACTGTTGGAGTGTCAGTAATTGAGGGCGTGCTGCACTATTGGTGTGTCAGTAATTGAGGGTGTGCTGCATTGTTGGAGTGGCAGTAATTGAGGGTCTGCTGCACTATTGGAGTGTCAATAATTGTGTGCTGCACTATTGGAGTATCAGTAATTGAGGGTGTGCTGCACTATTGGAGAATCAGTAATTGATTGTGTGGTGCACTATTGGAGTGTCAGTAATTGAGGGTGTGCTGCAATATTGGAGTGTCAGTAATTGAGGGTGTGCTGCACTATTGGTGTGTCAGTAATTGATTGTGTGCTGCACTATTGGTGTTTCAGTAATTGAGTGTGTGATGCGCTATTGGAGTGTCAGTAATTGATGGTGTGCTGCACTATTGGAGTGTCAGTAATTGAGGGTGTGCTGTACTATTGGTGTGTCAGTAATTGAAGGTGTGCTGCACTAATGGAGTGTCTGTTATTGAGGGTGTGCAGCACTACTGGAGTGTGAGTAATTGAGGGTGTGCTGCACTATTGGAGTGTCAGTAATTGAGGGTGTGCTGCACTATTGGAGTGTCAGTAATTCAGGCTGTGCTGCACAATTGGAGTGTCAGTAATTGAGTGTGCGCTGCACTATTGGAGTGTCAGTATTTGAGGGTCTGCTGCACTATTGGAGTGTCAGTAATTGAGGGTGTGCTGCACTATTGGAGTGTCAGTAATTGAGTGTGCGCTGCACTATTGAAGTTTCAGTAATTGAGGGTGTGGTTCAAAATTTTAGTATCAGTAATTGATGGTGTGCTGCACTACTGGAGTGTTAGTAATTGAGGGTGTGCTGCACACTTGGAGTGTCAGTAATTAAGGGTGAGTTGCAATATTGGAGTGTCAGTAATTGAGGGTGTGCTGTTCTATTGGAGTGTCAGTAATTGAGGGTGAGCTGCACAATTGGAGTGTCAGTAATTGAGGGTGTGCTGCACTATTGGAGTGTGAGTAATTGAGGGTGTGCTGCACTATTGGAGTGTGAGTAATTGAGGTTCTGCTGCACTATTGGAGTGTCAGTAATTGAGGGTGTGCTGCACTATTGGAGTGTCAATAATTGTGTGTGTGCTGCACTATGGGAGTTTCAGTAATTGAGGCTGTGCAGCACTATTGGAGTGTAAGTAATTGAGGCTGTGCTGCATTATTGGAGTGTCAGTAATTGAGGCTGTTCTGCACTATTGGAGAGTGAGTAATTGAGGGTGTGCTGCACTAATGGAGTGTCAGTAATTGATGGTGTGCTGCACTTTTGGTGTGTCAGTAATTGAGGCTGTGCTGCACTTTTGGAGTGTCAGTAATTCAGGGTGTGCAGCACTATTGGAGTGTCAGTAATTGATTTTGTGCTGCACTATTGGAGTGTAAGTAATTGAGGGTGTGCTGTACTACTGGAGTGTCAGTAATTGCAGGTGTGCTGCACTATTGGAGTGTCAGTAATTGAGGGTCTGCTGCGCTATTGGAGTGTCAGTAATTGAGGGTGTGCTGCACTATTGGAGTGTCAGTAATTGAGGGTGTGCTGCACTATTGGTGTGCCAGTAATTGAGGGTGTGCTGCACTATTGGAGTGTCATTAATTGAGGCCGTGCTGCACTATTGGAATGTCAGTAATTGAGGATGTGCTGCACTATTGGAGTGTCAGAAATTGAGGGTGTCATGCACTATTGGAGTGTCAGAAATTGAGGGTGTGCTGCACTATTGGAGTGTCAGGAATTGAGGCTGTGCTGCACTATTGGAGTGTCAGTAATTGATGCTGTGCTGCAATATTGGAGTGTCAGGCATTGAGAGTGTGCTGCACTATTGGAGTGTCAGTAATTCAGGCTGTGCTTCACTATTGGAGTGTCAGTAATTCAGGCTGTGCTGCACTGTTGGGGTGTCAGTCATTGAGTGTGTGCTGCTCTATTGGAGTGTCAGTAATTGAGGGTGTGCTGCATTGTTGGATTGGCAGTAATTGAGGGTGTGCTGCTCGGTTGGAGCGGAAGTAATTGAGGGTGAGCTGCACTATTGGAGTGTCAGTAATTGAGGGTGTGCTGCATTATTGGAGTGTCAGTAATTGATGGTGTGCTGCACTATTGGAGTGTCAGTAATTGAAGTTGTGTTGCACTTTTGGAGTGTCAGTAATTGAGGTTGTGCGATACTATTGGAGTGTGAGTAATTAAGGGTTTGCTGCACTATTGGAGTGTCAGTAATTGAGGGTGTGCTGCACTATTGGAGTGTCAGTAATTGAGTGTGTGCTGCACAATTGGAGTGTCAGTAATTGAGGGTGTGCTGCACTATTGGAGTGCCAGTAATGGATGGTGTGCTGCACTATTGGAGTGTCAGTAATTTATGGTGCACTGCACTATTTGTGTTTCAGTAATTGAGGGTGTGCTGCACTATTGGAGTGTCCGAAATTGAGGGTGTGCTGCAATATTGGAGTGTCAGTAATTGAGGCTGTGCTGCACAATTGGAGTGTCAGTAATTGAGGGTGTGTTGCACTATTGGTGTGTCAATAATTGATCGTGTGCTGCACTATTGGAGTGTCAGTAATTGAGTGTGTGCAGCACTAAAGGAGTGTCAGTAATTGACGGTGTGATGCACTATTGGAGTGTCAGTAATTGAGGGTGTGCTGCACTGTTGGAGTGTCAGTAATTGAGGATTTGCTGCAATATTGGAGTGTCAGTAATTGAGGTTGTGCTGCACAATTGGAGTGTGAATAATTGAGGGTGTGCTGCACTTTTGGAGTGTGAGTAATTGAGGGTGTGCTGCAATATTGGAGTGTCTGTAATTGAGGGTGTGCTGCACTATTGGAGTGTCAGTAATTGAGGGTGTGCTGTACTATTGGAGTGTCAGTAATTGAAAAAGAGTTGCACTGTTGGTGTGTCAGTAATTGATGCTGTGCTGCACTATTGGAGTGTCAGTAATTGAGGGAGTGCTGCACTATTGGAGTGTCAGTATTTGAGGTTGTGCTGCACCATTGGAGTGTCAGTAATTGAGGGTGAGCTGCACAATTGGAGTGTGAATAATTGAGGGTGTGCTGCACTATTGGAGTGTCTGTAATTGAGGGTGTGCTGCACTATTGGAGTGTCAGTAATTGAGGGTGTTCTGCACAATTTTAGTATCAGTAATTGATGGTGTGCAAACTACTGGAGTGACAGTAATTGAGGGGGTGCTGCACTACTGGATTGTCAGTAATTGAGGGTGTGCTGCACTATTGGAGTGTCAGTAATTGAGCGTGTGCTGCACTATTGGAGTGACAGAAATTGAGGGTGTGCTGCAATATTGGAGTGTCAGTAATTGAGGTTGTGCTGCACTATTGGAGTGTCAGTAATTGAGGGTGTGCTGCACTATTGGAGTGTCAGAAATTGAGGGTGTGCTGCAATATTGGAGTGTCAGTTATTGAGGCTGTGCTGCACTATAGGAGTGTCAATAATTGAGGCAAGCTGCAATATTGAAGTGTTAGTAATTGAGGGTGTGCTGCACTATTGGTTTGTCAGTACTTGAGGTTGTGCTGCAATTTTGGAGTAACTGTAATTGAGAGTGTGCTGCAGTGTTGGAGTGTCAGTGTTTGAGGGTGTGCAGCACCTTTGGAGTGTCAGTAATGACGTGTGCTGCACTATTGGAGTGTCAGTAATTGAGGCTATGCTGCAATGTTTGAGTGTCAGTAATTGAGGGTGCGCTGTACTATTGGAGTGTCAGTAATTGAGGGTGTGCTGCAGTACTGTAGTGTCAGTAATTGAGGGTGAGCTGCACTATTGGAGTGTCAGTATTTGAGGGTGCGCTGCACTATTGAAGTGTCAGTAATTGAGTGTGTACTGCACTATTGGATTGTCAGTAATTGAGGGTGAGCTGCCCTATTTAAGTGTCAGTAATTGAGGGTGTGCTGCACTATTGGAGTGTCAGTAATTGAGGGTGTGCTGCACAATTGGAGTGTCAGTAATTGAGGGTGTGCTGCACTATTGGATTGTCAGTGATTGAGGGTGAGCTGCCCTATTTAAGTGTCAGTAATTGAGGGTGTGCTGCACTATTGGAGTGTCAGTAATTGAGTGTGTGCTGCACAATTGGAGTGTCAGTAATTGAGGGTGTGCTGCACTATTGGAGTGCCAGTAATGGATGGTGTGCTGCACTATTGGAGTGTCAGTAATTGAGGGTGTGCTGCACAATTGGAGTGTCAGTAATTGAGGGTGTGCTGCACTATTGGAGTGTCAGTAATTGAGGGTGTGCTGCACTATTGGAGTGTCAGTTATTGAGGCTGTGCTGCACAATTGGAGTGTCAGTAATTGAGGGTGTGCTGCACTATTGGTGTGTCAATAATTGATCGTGTGCTGCACTATTGGAGTGTCAGTAATTGAGTGTGTGCAGCACTAAAGGAGTGTCAGTAATTGACGGTGTGATGCACTATTGGAGTGTCAGTAATTGAGGGTGTGCTGCACTGTTGGAGTGTCAGTAATTGAGGGTGTGCTGCAATATTGGAGTGTCAGTAATTGAGGTTGTGCTGCACAATTGGAGTGTGAATAATTGAGGGTGTGCTGCACTATTGGAGTGTGAGTAATTGAGGGTGTGCTGCAATATTGGAGTGTCTGTAATTGAGGATGTGCTGCACTATTGGAGTGTCAGTAATTGAGGGTGTGCTGTACTATTGGAGTGTCAGTAATTGAAAAAGAGTTGCACTGTTGGAGTGTCAGTAATTGATGCTGTGCTGCACTATTGGAGTGTCAGTAATTGAGGGAGTGCTGCACTATTGGAGTGTCAGTATTTGAGGTTGTGCTGCACCATTGGAGTGTCAGTAATTGAGGCTCTGCTGCACTATTGGAGTGTCAGTAATTAAGGGTGAGTTGCAATATTGGAGTGTCAGTAATTGAGGGTGAGCTGCACAATTGGAGTGTGAATAATTGAGGGTGTGCTGCACTATTGGAGTGTGAGTAATTGAGGGTGTGCTGCAATATTGGAGTGTCTGTAATTGAGGGTGTGCTGCACTATTGGAGTGTCAGTATTTGAGGTTGTGCTGCAATATTGGAGTGTCTGTAATTGAGGGTGTGCTGCACTATTGGAGTGTCAGTAATTGAGGGTGTGGTGCACTATTGGATTGTAGTAATTGAAGGTGTGCTGCACTATTGGAGTGTCAGTAATTGAGGGTGTTCTGCACAATTTTAGTATCAGTAATTGATGGTGTGCAAACTACTGGAGTGACAGTAATTGAGGGGGTGCTGCACTACTGGATTGTCAGTAATTGAGGGTGTGCTGCACTATTGGAGTGTCAGTAATTGAGGGTGTGCTGCACTATTGGAGTGTCAGAAATTGAGGGTGTGCTGCAATATTGGAGTGTCAGTTATTGAGGCTGTGCTGCACTATAGGAGTGTCAATAATTGAGGCAAGCTGCAATATTGGAGTGTTAGTAATTGAGGGTGTGCTGCACTATTGGTTTGTCAGTACTTGAGGTTGTGCTGCAATTTTGGAGTAACTGTAATTGAGAGTGTGCTGCAGTGTTGGAGTGTCAGTTTTTGAGGGTGTGCAGCACCTTTGGAGTGTCAGTAATGACGTGTGCTGCACTATTGGAGTGTCAGTAATTGAGGCTATGCTGCAATGTTTGAGTGTCAGTAATTGAGGGTGCGCTGTACTATTGGAGTGTCAGTAATTGAGGGTGTGCTGCAGTACTGTAGTGTCAGTAATTGAGGGTGAGCTGCACTATTGGAGTGTCAGTATTTGAGGTGCGCTGCACTATTGAAGTGTCAGTAATTGAGGGTGTACTGCACTATTGGATTGTCAGTGATTGAGGGTGAGCTGCCCTATTTAAGTGTCAGTAATTGAGGGTGTGCTGCACTATTGGAGTGTCAGTAATTGAGGGTGTGCTACACTATTGGAGTGTCAATAATTGAGTGTGCGCTGCACTATTGGAGTGTCAGTAATTGAGGGTGTGCTGCACTATTGGAGTGTGAGTATTTGAAGGTGTGCTGCACTATTGGAGTGTCAGTAATTGAGGGTGTGCTACACTATTGGAGTGTCAGTAATTGAGGGTTTGCTGCACTATTGGAGTGTCAGTAATTGATGGTGTGCTGCACTATTGGAGTGTCAGTAATTGAAGGTGTGCTACACTAATGGAGTGTCAGTTATTGAGGGTGTTCTGCACAATTTTAGTATCAGTAATTGATGGTGTGCAGCAATACTGGAGTGTCAGTAATTGAGGGGGTGCTGCACTACTGGATTGTCAGTAATTGAGGATGCGCTGCAAACTTGGAGTGTCAGTAATTAAGGGTGAGCTGCACAATTGGAGTGTGAGTAATTGAGGGTGTGCTGCACTATTGGAGTGTCAGTAATTGAGGGTGAGCTGCACAATTGGAGTGTGAGTAATTGAGGGTGTGCTGCACTATTGGAGTGTGAGTAATTGACGGTCTGCTGCACTATTGGAGTGTCAGTAATTGAGGGTGTGCTGCACTATTGGAGTGTCAATAGTTGTGTGTGTGCTGCACTATGGGAGTTTCAGTAATTGAGGGTGTGCAGCACTATTGGAGTGTCAGTAATTGAGGCTGTGCAGCACTATTCGAGTGTGAGTAATTGAGGGTGTGCTGCAATATTGGAGTGTCAGTAATTGAGGGTGTGCTGTACTATTGGAGTGTCAGTAATTGAAAAAGAGTTGCACTGTTGGAGTGTCAGTAATTGAGGCTGTGCTGCACTATTGGAATGTCAGTAATTGAGGGAGTGCTGCACAATTGGAGTGTCAGTAATTGAGGCTGTGCTGCACTATTGGAGTGTCAGTAATTGAGGGTGTGCTGCACTATTGGAGTGTCAGTATTTGAAGGTGTGCTGCAATATTGGAGTGTCTGTAATTGAGGGTGTGCTGCACTATTGGATTGTCAGTAATTGAAGGTGTGCTGCACTATTGAAGTGTCAGTAATTGAGGGTGTTCTGCACAATTTTAGTATCAGTAATTGATGGTGTGCAAACTACTGGAGTGACAGTAATTGAGGGGGTGCTGCACTACTGGATTGTCAGTAATTGAGGATGTGCTGCACACTTGGAGTGTCAGTAATTAAGGGTGAGTTGCAATATTGGAGTGTCAGTAATTGAGGGTGTGCTGCACTATTGGTGTGTGAGTAATTGAGGGTGTGCTGCACTATTGGATTGTGAGTAATTGAGGGTGTGCTGCACTTTTTGAGTGTGAGTAATTGAGGGTGTGCTGCACTATTGGAGTGTCAGTAATTGAGGGTGTGCTGCACTATTGGAGTGTCAGTAATTGAGGGTGAGCTGCACTATTGGAGTGTCAGTAATTGAGGATGTGCTGCACTATTGGAGTGTCAGTAATTGAGGGAGTGCTGCACTATTTGAGTGTCAGTAATTGAGGCTGTGCTGCACAATTGGAGTGTCAGTAATTGAGGCTGTGCTGCACTATTGGAGTGTCAGTAATTGAGGCAAGCTGCAATATTGGAGTGTTAGTAATTGAGGGTGTGCTGCACTATTGGTTTGTCAGTATTTGAGGTTGTGCTGCAATTTTGGAGTAACTGTAATTGAGGGTGTGCTGCACTGTTGGAGTGTCAGTTTTTGAGGGTGTGCAGCACCTTTGGAGTGCCAGTAATTGACGTGTGCTGCACTATTGGAGTGTCAGTAATTGAGGCGATGCTGCAATGTTTGAGTGTCAGTAATGGAGGGTGCGCTGTACTATTGGAGTGTCAGTAATTGAGGGTGTACTGCACCATTGGATTGTCAGTGATTGAGGGTGAGCTGCCCTATTTAAGTGTCAGTAATTGAGGGTGTGCTGCACTATTGGAGTGTCAGTAATTGAGGGTGTGCTGCACTATTGGAGTGTCAGTAATTGAGTGTGTGCTGCACAATTGGAGTGTCAGTAATTGAGGGTGTGCTGCACTATTGGAGTGCCAGTAATGGATGGTGTGCTGCACTATTGGAGTGCCAGTAATTGAGGGAGTGCTGCAATATTGGAGTGTCAGTTATTGAGGCTGTGCTGCACAATTGGAGTGTCAGTAATTGAGGGTGTGCTGCACTATTGGTGTGTCAATAATTGATCGTGTGCTGCACTATTGGAGTGTCAGTAATTGAGTGTGTGCAGCACTAAAGGAGTGTCAGTAATTGACGGTGTGATGCACTATTGGAGTGTCAGTAATTGAGGGTGTGCTGCACTGTTGGAGTGTCAGTAATTGAGGGTGTGCTGCAATATTGGTGTGTCAGTAATTGAGGTTGTGCTGCACAATTGGAGTGTGAATAATTGAGGGTGTGCTGCACTATTGGAGTGTGAGTAATTGAGGGTGTGCTGCAATATTGGAGTGTCTGTAATTGAGGGTGTGCTGCACTATTGGAGTGTCAGTAATTGAGGGTGTGCTGTACTATTGGAGTGTCAGTAATTGAAAAAGAGTTGCACTGTTGGAGTGTCAGTAATTGATGCTGTGCTGCAGTATTGGAGTGTCAGTAATTGTGGGAGTGCTGCACTATTGGAGTGTCAGTATTTGAGGTTGTGCTGCACCATTGGAGTGTCAGTAATTGAGGCAGTGCTGCACTATTGGAGTGTCAGTAATTAAGGGTGAGTTGCAATATTGGAGTGTCAGTAATTGAGGGTGAGCTGCACAATTGGAGTGTGAATAATTGAGGGTGTGCTGCACTATTGGAGTGTGAGTAATTGAGGGTGTGCTGCAATATTGGAGTGTCTATAATTGAGGGTGTGCTGCACTATTGGAGTGTCAGTAATTGAGGGTGTGCTGTACTATTGGAGTGTCAGTAATTGAAAAAGAGTTGCACTGTTGGAGTGTCAGTAATTGATGCTGTGCTGCACTATTGGAGTGTCAGTAATTGAGGGAGTGCTGCACTATTGGAGTGTCAGTATTTGAGGTTGTGCTGCACCATTGGAGTGCCAGTAATTGAGGCTGTGCTCCACTATTGGAGTGTCAGTAATTGAGGGTGTGCTGCACTATTGGAGTGTCAGTATTTGAAGGTGTGCTGCAATATTGGAGTGTCTGTAATTGAGTGTGTGCTGCACTATTGGAGTGTCAGTAATTGAGGGTGTGGTGCACTATTGGATTGTCAGTAATTGAAGGTGTGCTGCACTATTGGAGTGTCAGTAATTGAGGGTGTTCTGCACAATTTTAGTATCAGTAATTGATGGTGTGCAAACTACTGGAGTGACAGTAATTGAGGGGGTGCTGCACTACTGGATTGTCAGTAATTGAGGGTGTGCTGCACTATTGGAGTGTCAGTAATTGAGGGTTTGCTGCACTATTGGAGTGTCAGAAATTGAGGGTGTGCTGCAATATTGGAGTGTCAGTTATTGAGGATGTGCTGCACTATAGGAGTGTCAATAATTGAGGCAAGCTGCAATATTGGAGTGTTAGTAATTGAGGGTGTGCTGCACTATTGGTTTGTCAGTACTTGAGGTTGTGCTGCAATTTTGGAGTAACTGTAATTGAGAGTGTGCTGCAGTGTTGGAGTGTCAGTTTTTGAGGGTGTGCAGCACCTTTGGAGTGTCAGTAATGACGTGTGCTGCACTATTGGAGTGTCAGTAATTGAGGCTATGCTGCAATGTTTGAGTGTCAGTAATTGAGGGTGTGCTGTACTATTGGAGTGTCAGTAATTGAGGGTGTACTGCACTATTGGATTGTCAGTGATTGAGGGTGAGCTGCCCTATTTAAGTGTCAGTAATTGAGGGTGTGCTGCACTATTGGAGTGTCAGTAATTGAGGGTGTGCTGCACTATTGGAGTGTCAGTAATTGAGTGTGTGCTGCACAATTGGAGTGTCAGTAATTGAGGGTGTGCTGCACTATTGGAGTGCCAGTAATGGATGGTGTGCTGCACTATTGGTGTGCCAGTAATTGAGGGAGTGCTGCAATATTGGAGTGTCAGTTATTGAGGCTGTGCTGCACAATTGGAGTGTCAGTAATTGAGGGTGTGCTGCACTATTGGTGTGTCAATAATTGATCGTGTGCTGCACTATTGGAGTGTCAGTAATTGAGTGTGTGCAGCACTAAAGGAGTGTCAGTAATTGACGGTGTGATGCACTATTGGAGTGTCAGTAATTGAGGGTGTGCTGCACTGTTGTAGTGTCAGTAATTGAGGGTGTGCTGCAATATTGGAGTGTCAGTAATTGAGGTTGTGCTGCACAATTGGAGTGTGAATAATTGAGGGTGTGCTGCACTATTGGAGTGTGAGTAATTGAGGGTGTGCTGCAATATTGGAGTGTCTGTAATTGAGGGTGTGCTGCACTATTGGAGTGTCAGTAATTGAGGGTGTGCTACACTATTGGAGTGTCAGTAATTGAAAAAGAGTTGCACTGTTGGAGTGTCAGTAATTGATGCTGTGCTGCACTATTGGAGTGTCAGTAATTGAGGGAGTGCTGCACTATTGGAGTGTCAGTATTTGAGGTTGTGCTGCACCATTGGAGTGTCAGTAATTGAGGCTGTGCTGCACTATTGGAGTGTCAGTAATTAAGGGTGAGTTGCAATATTGGAGTGTCAGTAATTGAGGGTGAGCTGCACAATTTGAGTGTGAATAATTGAGGGTGTGCTGCACTATTGGAGTGTGAGTAATTGAGGGTGTGCTGCAATATTGGAGTGTCTGTAATTGAGGGTGTGCTGCACTATTGGAGTGTCAGTAATTGAGGGTGTGCTGCACTATTGGAGTGTCAGTAATTGAGGGTGTGCTGCACTATTGGAGTGTCAGTAATTGACGGTGTGCTCCACTATTGGAGTGTCAGTAATTGAGGGTGTGCTGCACTATTGGAGTGTCAGTATTTGAAGGTGTGCTGCAATATTGGAGTGTCTGTAATTGAGGGTGTGCTGCACTATTGGAGTGTCAGTAATTGAGGGTGTGGTGCACTATTGGATTGTCAGTAATTGAAGGTGTGCTGCACTATTGGAGTGTCAGTAATTGAGGGTGTTCTGCACAATTTTAGTTTCAGTAATTGATGGTGTGCAAACTACTGGAGTGACAGTAATTGAGGGGGTGCTGCACTACTGGATTGTCAGTAATTGAGGGTGTGCTGCACTATTGGAGTGTCAGTAATTGAGGGTGTGCTGCACTATTGGAGTGTCAGAAATTGAGGGTGTGCTGCAATATTGGAGTGTCAGTTATTGAGGCTGTGCTGCACTATAGGAGTGTCAATAATTGAGGCAAGCTGCAATATTGGAGTGTTAGTAATTGAGGGTGTGCTGCACTATTGGTTTGTCAGTACTTGAGGTTGTGCTGCAATTTTGGAGTAACTGTAATTGAGAGTGTGCTGCAGTGTTGGAGTGTCAGTTTTTGAGGGTGTGCAGCACCTTTGGAGTGTCAGTAATGACGTGTGCTGCACTATTGGAGTGTCAGTAATTGAGGCTATGCTGCAATGTTTGAGTGTGAGTAATTGAGGGTGCGCTGTACTATTGGAGTGTCAGTAATTGAGGGTGTGCTGCAGTACTGTAGTGTCAGTAATTGAGGGTGAGCTGCACTATTGGAGTGTCAGTATTTGAGGGTGCGCTGCACTATTGAACTGTCAGTAATTGAGGGTGTACTGCACTATTGGATTGTCAGTGATTGAGGGTGAGCTGCCCTATTTAAGTGTCAGTAATTGAGGGTGTGCTGCACTATTGGAGTGTCAGTAATTGAGGGTGTGCTACACTATTGGAGTGTCAGTAATTGAGTGTGTGCTGCACTATTGGAGTGTCAGTAATTGAGGGTGTGCTGCACTATTGGAGTGTGAGTATTTGAAGGTGTGCTGCAATATTGGAATGTCTGTAATTGAGGGTGTGCTGCACTATTGGAGTGTCAGTCATTGAGGGTTTGCTGCACTATTGGAGTGTCAGTAATTGATGGTGTGCTGCACTATTGGAGTGTCAGTAATTGAAGGTGTGCTACACTAATGGAGTGTCAGTAATTGAGGGTGTTCTGCACAATTTTAGTATCAGTAATTGATGGTGTGCAGCACTACTGGAGTGTCAGTAATTGAGGGGGTGCTGCACTACTGGATTGTCAGTAATTGAGGATGCGCTGCACACTTGGAGTGTCAGTAATTAAGGGTGAGCTGCACAATTGGAGTGTGAGTAATTGAGGGTGTGCTGCACTATTGGAGTGTCAGTAATTGAGGGTGAGCTGCACAATTGGAGTGTGAGTAATTGAGGGTGTGCTGCACTATTGGAGTGTGAGTAATTGACGGTCTGCTGCACTATTGGAGTGTCAGTAATTGAGGGTGTGCTGCACTATTGGAGTGTCAATAGTTGTGTGTGTGCTGCACTATGGGAGTTTCAGTAATTGAGGGTGTGCAGCACTATTGTTGTGTCAGTAATTGAGGCTGTGCAGCACTATTCGAGTGTGAGTAATTGAGGGTGTGCTGCAATATTGGAGTGTCAGTAATAGAGGGTGTGCTGTACTATTGGAGTGTCAGTAATTGAAAAAGAGTTGCACTGTTGGAGTGTCAGTTTTTGAGGGAGTGCTGCACCATTGGAGTGTCAGTAATTGAGGCTGTGCTGCACTATTGGAGTTTCAGTAATTGAGGGTGTGCTGCACTATTGGATTGTCAGTAATTGAAGGTGTGCTGCACTATTGGAGTGTCAGTAATTGAGGGTGTTCTGCACAATTTTAGTATCAGTAACTGATGGTGTGCAAACTACTGGAGTGACAGTAATTGAGGGTGTGCTGCACTACTGGATTGTCAGTAATTGAGGATGTGCTGCACACTTGGAGTGTCATTAATTAAGGGTGAGTTGCAATATTGGAGTGTCAGTAATTGAGGGTGTGCTGCACTATTGGATTGTGAGTAATTGAGGGTGTGCTGCACTATTTGAGTGTGAGTAATTGAGGGTGTGATGCACTATTGGAGTGTCAGTAATTGAGGGTGTGCTGCACTATTGGAGTGTCAGTAATTGAGGGTGAGCTGCACTATTGGAGTGTCAGTAATTGAGGATGTGCTGCACTATTGGAGTGTCAGTAATTGAGGGAGTGCTGCACTATTGGAGTGTCAGTAATTGAGGCTGTGCTGCACAATTGGAGTGTCAGTAATTGAGGGTGTGCTGCACTATTGGAGTGTCAGTAATTGAGGCAAGCTGCAATATTGGAGTGTTAGTAATTGAGGGTGTGCTGCAATATTGGAGTGTCAGTAATTGAGGCTGTGCTGCACTATTGGAGTGTCAGTAATTGAGGCAAGCTGCAATATTGGAGTGTTAGTAATTGAAGGTGTGCTGCACTATTGGTTTGTCAGTATTTGAGGTTGTGCTGCAATTTTGGAGTAACTGTAATTGAGGGTGTGCTGCACTGTTGGAGTGTCAGTTTTTGAGGGTGTGCAGCACCTTTGGAGTGTCAGTAATTGACGTGTGCTGCACTATTGGAGTGTCAGTAATTGAGGCGATGCTGCAATGTTTGAGTGTCAGTAATGGAGGGTGCGCTGTACTATTGGAGTGTCAGTAATTGAGGGTGTGCTGCAGTACTGTAGTGTCAGTAATTGAGGGTGAGCTGCACTATTGGAGTGTCAGTGTTTGAGGGTGCGCTGCACTATTGAAGTGTCAGTAATTGAGGGTGTGCTGCACTATTGGATTGTCAGTGATTGAGGGTGAGCTGCACTATTGGAGTGTCAGTAATTGAGGGTGTGCTACACTATTGGAGTGTCAGTAGTTGAGTGTGTGCTGCACTATTGGAGTGTCAGTAATTGAGGGTGTGCTGCACTATTGGAGTGTCAGTATTTGAAGGTGTGCTGCAATATTGGAGTGTCTGTAATTGAGGGTGTGCTAACTATTGGAGTGTCAGTAATTGAGGGTGTGTTGCACTATTGGAGTGTCAGTAATTGAAGGTGTGCTGCACTAATGGAGTGTCAGTAATTGAGGGTGTTCTGCACAATTTTAGTATCAGTAATTGATGGTGTGCTGCACTACTGGAGTGTCAGTAATTGATGGTGTGCTGCACTACTGGAGTGTCAGTAATTGAGTGTGTGCTGCACTATTGGAGTGTCAGTAATTGAGGGTGTGCTACACTATTGGAGTGTCAGTAGTTGAGTGTGTGCTGCACTATTGGAGTGTCAGTAATTGAGGGTGTGCTGCACTATTGGAGTGTCAGTATTTGAAGGTGTGCTGCACTATTGGAGTGTCTGTAATTGAGGGTGTGCTGCACTATTGGAGTGACAGTAATTGAAGGTGTGTTGCACTATTGGAGTGTCAGTAATTGAAGGTGTGCTGCACTACTGGAGTGTCAGTAATTGAGGGTGTGCTGCACTAATGGAGTGTCAGTAATTGAGGGTGTTCTGCACAATTTTAGTATCAGTAATTGATGGTGTGCTGCACTAATGGAGTGTCAGTAATTGAGGGTGTGCTGCACACTTGGAGTGTCAGTAATTAAGGGTGAGTTGCAATATTGGAGTGTCAGTAATTGAGGGTGTGCTGCACACTTGGAGTGTCAGTAATTCAGGGTGAGTTGCAATATTGGAGTGTCAGTAATTGAGGGTGAGCTGCACTATTGGAGTGTCAGTAATTGAGTGTGTGCTGCACTATTGGAGTGTCAGTAATTGAGGGTGTGCTGCACTATTGGAGTGTGAGTATTTGAAGGTGTGCTGCAATATTGGAATGTCTGTAATTGAGGGTGTGCTGCACTATTGGAGTGTCAGTCATTGAGGGTTTGCTGCACTATTGGAGTGTCAGTAATTGATGGTGTGCTGCACTATTGGAGTGTCAGTAATTGAAGGTGTGCTACACTAATGGAGTGTCAGTAATTGAGGGTGTTCTGCACAATTTTAGTATCAGTAATTGATGGTGTGCAGCACTACTGGAGTGTCAGTAATTGAGGGGGTGCTGCACTACTGGATTGTCAGTAATTGAGGATGCGCTGCACACTTGGAGTGTCAGTAATTAAGGGTGAGCTGCACAATTGGAGTGTGAGTAATTGAGGGTGTGCTGCACTATTGGAGTGTCAGTAATTGAGGGTGAGCTGCACAATTGGAGTGTGAGTAATTGAGGGTGTGCTGCACTATTGGAGTGTGAGTAATTGACGGTCTGCTGCACTATTGGAGTGTCAGTAATTGAGGGTGTGCTGCACTATTGGAGTGTCAATAGTTGTGTGTGTGCTGCACTATGGGAGTTTCAGTAATTGAGGGTGTGCAGCACTATTGTTGTGTCAGTAATTGAGGCTGTGCAGCACTATTCGAGTGTGAGTAATTGAGGGTGTGCTGCAATATTGGAGTGTCAGTAATAGAGGGTGTGCTGTACTATTGGAGTGTCAGTAATTGAAAAAGAGTTGCACTGTTGGAGTGTCAGTTTTTGAGGGAGTGCTGCACCATTGGAGTGTCAGTAATTGAGGCTGTGCTGCACTATTGGAGTTTCAGTAATTGAGGGTGTGCTGCACTATTGGATTGTCAGTAATTGAAGGTGTGCTGCACTATTGGAGTGTCAGTAATTGAGGGTGTTCTGCACAATTTTAGTATCAGTAACTGATGGTGTGCAAACTACTGGAGTGACAGTAATTGAGGGTGTGCTGCACTACTGGATTGTCAGTAATTGAGGATGTGCTGCACACTTGGAGTGTCATTAATTAAGGGTGAGTTGCAATATTGGAGTGTCAGTAATTGAGGGTGTGCTGCACTATTGGATTGTGAGTAATTGAGGGTGTGCTGCACTATTTGAGTGTGAGTAATTGAGGGTGTGATGCACTATTGGAGTGTCAGTAATTGAGGGTGTGCTGCACTATTGGAGTGTCAGTAATTGAGGGTGAGCTGCACTATTGGAGTGTCAGTAATTGAGGATGTGCTGCACTATTGGAGTGTCAGTAATTGAGGGAGTGCTGCACTATTGGAGTGTCAGTAATTGAGGCTGTGCTGCACAATTGGAGTGTCAGTAATTGAGGGTGTGCTGCACTATTGGAGTGTCAGTAATTGAGGCAAGCTGCAATATTGGAGTGTTAGTAATTGAGGGTGTGCTGCAATATTGGAGTGTCAGTAATTGAGGCTGTGCTGCACTATTGGAGTGTCAGTAATTGAGGCAAGCTGCAATATTGGAGTGTTAGTAATTGAAGGTGTGCTGCACTATTGGTTTGTCAGTATTTGAGGTTGTGCTGCAATTTTGGAGTAACTGTAATTGAGGGTGTGCTGCACTGTTGGAGTGTCAGTTTTTGAGGGTGTGCAGCACCTTTGGAGTGTCAGTAATTGACGTGTGCTGCACTATTGGAGTGTCAGTAATTGAGGCGATGCTGCAATGTTTGAGTGTCAGTAATGGAGGGTGCGCTGTACTATTGGAGTGTCAGTAATTGAGGGTGTGCTGCAGTACTGTAGTGTCAGTAATTGAGGGTGAGCTGCACTATTGGAGTGTCAGTGTTTGAGGGTGCGCTGCACTATTGAAGTGTCAGTAATTGAGGGTGTGCTGCACTATTGGATTGTCAGTGATTGAGGGTGAGCTGCACTATTGGAGTGTCAGTAATTGAGGGTGTGCTACACTATTGGAGTGTCAGTAGTTGAGTGTGTGCTGCACTATTGGAGTGTCAGTAATTGAGGGTGTGCTGCACTATTGGAGTGTCAGTATTTGAAGGTGTGCTGCAATATTGGAGTGTCTGTAATTGAGGGTGTGCTAACTATTGGAGTGTCAGTAATTGAGGGTGTGTTGCACTATTGGAGTGTCAGTAATTGAAGGTGTGCTGCACTAATGGAGTGTCAGTAATTGAGGGTGTTCTGCACAATTTTAGTATCAGTAATTGATGGTGTGCTGCACTACTGGAGTGTCAGTAATTGATGGTGTGCTGCACTACTGGAGTGTCAGTAATTGAGTGTGTGCTGCACTATTGGAGTGTCAGTAATTGAGGGTGTGCTACACTATTGGAGTGTCAGTAGTTGAGTGTGTGCTGCACTATTGGAGTGTCAGTAATTGAGGGTGTGCTGCACTATTGGAGTGTCAGTATTTGAAGGTGTGCTGCACTATTGGAGTGTCTGTAATTGAGGGTGTGCTGCACTATTGGAGTGACAGTAATTGAAGGTGTGTTGCACTATTGGAGTGTCAGTAATTGAAGGTGTGCTGCACTACTGGAGTGTCAGTAATTGAGGGTGTGCTGCACTAATGGAGTGTCAGTAATTGAGGGTGTTCTGCACAATTTTAGTATCAGTAATTGATGGTGTGCTGCACTAATGGAGTGTCAGTAATTGAGGGTGTGCTGCACACTTGGAGTGTCAGTAATTAAGGGTGAGTTGCAATATTGGAGTGTCAGTAATTGAGGGTGTGCTGCACACTTGGAGTGTCAGTAATTCAGGGTGAGTTGCAATATTGGAGTGTCAGTAATTGAGGGTGAGCTGCACTATTGGAGTGTCAGTAATTGAGGGTGTGCTGCACTATTGGAGTGTGAGTAATTGAGGGTGTGCTGCACTATTGGAGTGTGAGTAATTGAGAGTGTGCTGCACTATTGGAGTGTCAGGAATTGAGGATGTGCTGCACTATTGGAGTGTGAGTAATTGAGGGTGTGCTGCACTATTGGAGTGTCAATAATTGTGTGTGTGCTGCATTATGGGAGTTTCAGTAATTGAGGGTGTGCTGCACTATTGGAGTGTCAGTAATTGAGGCTGTGCAGCACTATTGGAGTGTGAGTAATTGAGGGTGTGCTGCACTATTGAAGTTTCAGTAATTGAGGGTGTGCTGCAATATTGGAGTGTCAGTAATTGAGGGTGTGCTCTACTATTGGAGTGTCAGTAATTGAAGGAGAGTTGCACTATTGGAGTGTCAGTAATGGTGGGAGTGCTGCACTATTGGAGTGTCGGTAATTGTGGTTGTGCTGCACCATTGGAGTGTCAGTAATTGAGGCTGTGCTGCACTATTGGAGTGTCAGTAATTGAGGCTGTGCTGCACTATTGGAGTGTCAGTAATTTAGGCTGTTCTGCTCTATTGGAGAGACAGCAATTGATGGTGTGCTGCACTAATGGAGTGTCAGTAATTGATGGTGTGCTGCACCATTGGTGTGTCAGTAATTGAGCGTGTGCTGCAGTACTGTAGTGTCAGTAATTGAGGGTGAGCTGCACTATTGGAGTGTCAGTATTTGAGGGTGCGCTGCACTATTGAAGTGTCAGTAATTGAGGGTGTGCTGCACTATTGGATTGTCAGCGATTGAGGGTGAGCTGCACTATTGGAGTGTCAGTAATTGAGGCTGTACAGCACTATTGGAGTGTGAGTAATTGAGGGTGTGCTGCACTATTGAAGTTTCAGTAATTGAGGGTGTGCTGCACTATTGGAGTGTCAGTAATTGAGGGTCTGCTCTACTATTGGAGTGTCAGTAATTGAAGGAGTTACACTATTGGAGTGTCAGTAATTGAGGGAGTGCTGCACCATTGGAGTGTCAGTAATTGAGGCTGTGCTGCACTATTGGAGTGTAAGTAATTGAGGGTGTGCTGCCCTGTTTTTGTATCAGTAATTGAGGGTGTGCTGCACCATTGGAGTGTCAGTAATTGAGGGTGTGCTGCACAATTGTAGTGTCAGTAATTGATTGTGTGCTGCACTAATGGAGTGTCAGTAATTGATGGTGTGCTGCACCATTGGTGTGTCAGTTATTGAGGGTGTGCTGCAGTACTGTAGTGTCTGTAATTGAGGGTGAGCTGCACTATTGGAGTGTCAGTATTTGAGGGTGCGCTGCAATATTGAAGTGTCAGTAATTGAGGGTGTGCTGCACTATTGGATTGTCAGTGATTGAGGGTGAGCTGCCCTATTTAAGTGTCAGTAATTGAGGGTGTGCTGCACTATTGGAGTGTCAGTAATTGAGGGTGTGCTGCACTATTGGCGTGTCAGAAATTGAGGGTGTGCTGCAATATTGGAGTGTCAGTTATTGAGGCTGTGCTGCACTATAGGAGTGTCAATAATTGAGGCAAGCTGCAATATTGGAGTGTTAGTAATTGAGGGTGTGCTGCACTATTGGTTTGTCAGTACTTGAGGTTGTGCTGCAATTTTGGAGTAACTGTAATTGAGAGTGTGCTGCAGTGTTGGAGTGTCAGTTTTTGAGGGTGTGCAGCACCTTTGGAGTGTCAGTAATGACGTGTGCTGCACTATTGGAGTGTCAGTAATTGAGGCTATGCTGCAATGTTTGAGTGTTAGTAATTGAGGGTGCGCTGTACTATTGGAGTGTCAGTAATTGAGGGTGTGCTGCAGTACTGTAGTGTCAGTAATTGAGGGTGAGCTGCACTATTGGAGTGTCAGTATTTGAGGGTGCGCTGCACTATTGAACTGTCAGTAATTGAGGGTGTACTGCACTATTGGATTGTCAGTGATTGAGGGTGAGCTGCCCAATTTAAGTGTCAGTAATTGAGGGTGTGCTGCACTATTGGAGTGTCAGTAATTGAGGGTGTGCTACACTATTGGAGTGTCAGTAATTGAGGGTTTGCTGCACTATTGGAGTGTCAGTAATTGATGGTGTGCTGCACTATTGGAGTGTCAGTAATTGAAGGTGTGCTACACTAATGGAGTGTCAGTAATTGAGGGTGTTCTGCACAATTTTAGTATCAGTAATTGATGGTGTGCAGCACTACTGGAGTGTCAGTAATTGAGGGGGTGCTGCACTACTGGATTGTCAGTAATTGAGGATGCGCTGCACACTTGGAGTGTCAGTAATTAAGGGTGAGCTGCACAATTGGAGTGTGAGTAATTGAGGGTGTGCTGCACTATTGGAGTGTCAGTAATTGAGGGTGAGCTGCACAATTGGAGTGTGAGTAATTGAGGGTGTGCTGCACAATTGGAGTGTGAGTAATTGACGGTCTGCTGCACTATTGGAGTGTCAGTAATTGAGGGTGTGCTGCACTATTGGAGTGTCAATAGTTGTGTGTGTGCTGCACTATGGGAGTTTCAGTAATTGAGGGTGTGCAGCACTATTGTTGTGTCAGTAATTGAGGCTGTGCAGCACTATTCGAGTGTGAGTAATTGAGGGTGTGCTGCAATATTGGAGTGTCAGTAATAGAGGGTGTGCTGTACTATTGGAGTGTCAGTAATTGAAAAAGAGTTGCACTGTTGGAGTGTCAGTTTTTGAGGGAGTGCTGCACCATTGGAGTGTCAGTAATTGAGGCTGTGCTGCACTATTGGAGTGTCAGTAATTGAGGGTGTGCTGCACTATTGGATTGTCAGTATTTGAAGGTGTGCTGCAATATTGGAGTTTCTGTAATTGAGGGTGTGCTGCACTATTGGATTGTCAGTAATTGAAGGTGTTCTGCACTATTGGAGTGTCAGTAATTGAGGGTGTTCTGCACAATTTTAGTATCAGTAATTGATGGTGTGCAAACTACTGGAGTGACAGTAATTGAGGGTGTGCTGCACTACTGGATTGTCAGTAATTGAGGATGTGCTGCACACTTGGAGTGTCATTAATTAAGGGTGAGTTGCAATATTGGAGTTTCAGTAATTGAGGGTGTGCTGCACTATTGGATTGTGAGTAATTGAGGGTGTGCTGCACTATTTGGGTGTGAGTAATTGAGGGTGTGCTGCACTATTGGAGTGTCAGTAATTGAGGGTGTGCTGCACTATTGGAGTGTCAGTAATTGAGGGTGAGCTGCACTATTGGAGTGTCAGTAATTGAGGATGTGCTGCACTATTGGAGTGTCAGTAATTGAGGGTGTGCTGCACTATTGGCGTGTCAGAAATTGAGGGTGTGCTGCAATATTGGAGTGTCAGTTATTGAGGCTGTGCTGCACTATAGGAGTGTCAATAATTGAGGCAAGCTGCAATATTGGAGTGTTAGTAATTGAGGGTGTGCTGCACTATTGGTTTGTCAGTACTTGAGGTTGTGCTGCAATTTTGGAGTAACTGTAATTGAGAGTGTGCTGCAGTGTTGGAGTGTCAGTTTTTGAGGGTGTGCAGCACCTTTGGAGTGTCAGTAATGACGTGTGCTGCACTATTGGAGTGTCAGTAATTGAGGCTATGCTGCAATGTTTGAGTGTCAGTAATTGAGGGTGCGCTGTACTATTGGAGTGTCAGTAATTGAGGGTGTGCTGCAGTACTGTAGTGTCAGTAATTGAGGGTGAGCTGCACTATTGGAGTGTCAGTATTTGAGGGTGCGCTGCACTATTGAACTGTCAGTAATTGAGGGTGTACTGCACTATTGGATTGTCAGTGATTGAGGGTGAGCTGCCCTATTTAAGTGTCAGTAATTGAGGGTGTGCTGCACTATTGGAGTGTCAGTAATTGAGGGTGTGCTACACTATTGGAGTGTCAGTAATTGAGGGTTTGCTGCACTATTGGAGTGTCAGTAATTGATGGTGTGCTGCACTATTGGAGTGTCAGTAATTGAAGGTGTGCTACACTAATGGAGTGGCAGTAATTGAGGGTGTTCTGCACAATTTTAGTATCAGTAATTGATGGTGTGCAGCACTACTGGAGTGTCAGTAATTGAGGGGGTGCTGCACTACTGGATTGTCAGTAATTGAGGATGCGCTGCACACTTGGAGTGTCAGTAATTAAGGGTGAGCTGCACAATTGGAGTGTGAGTAATTGAGGGTGTGCTGCACTATTGGAGTGTCAGTAATTGAGGGTGAGCTGCACAATTGGAGTGTGAGTAATTGAGGGTGTGCTGCACAATTGGAGTGTGAGTAATTGACGGTCTGCTGCACTATTGGAGTGTCAGTAATTGAGGGTGTGCTGCACTATTGGAGTGTCAATAGTTGTGTGTGTGCTGCACTATGGGAGTTTCAGTAATTGAGGGTGTGCAGCACTATTGTTGTGTCAGTAATTGAGGCTGTGCAGCACTATTCGAGTGTGAGTAATTGAGGGTGTGCTGCAATATTGGAGTGTCAGTAATAGAGGGTGTGCTGTACTATTGGAGTGTCAGTAATTGGAAAAGAGTTGCACTGTTGGAGTGTCAGTTTTTGAGGGAGTGCTGCACCATTGGAGTGTCAGTAATTGAGGCTGTGCTGCACTATTGGAGTGTCAGTAATTGAGGGTGTGCTGCACTATTGGATTGTCAGTAATTGAAGGTGTTCTGCACTATTGGAGTGTCAGTAATTGAGGGTGTTCTGCACAATTTTAGTATCAGTAATTGATGGTGTGCAAACTACTGGAGTGACAGTAATTGAGGGTGTGCTGCACTACTGGATTGTCAGTAATTGAGGATGTGCTGCACACTTGGAGTGTCATTAATTAAGGGTGAGTTGCAATATTGGAGTGTCAGTAATTGAGGGTGTGCTGCACTATTGGATTGTGAGTAATTGAGGGTGTGCTGCACTATTTGAGTGTGAGTAATTGAGGGTGTGCTGCACTATTGGAGTGTCAGTAATTGAGGGTGTGCTGCACTATTGGAGTGTCAGTAATTGAGGGTGAGCTGCACTATTGGAGTGTCAGTAATTGAGGATGTGCTGCACTATTGGAGTGTCAGTAATTGAGGGTGTGCTGCACTATTGGAGTGTCAGTAATTGAGGCTGTGCTGCACAATTGGAGTGTCAGTAATTGAGGGTGTGCCGCACTATTGGAGTGTCAGTAATTGAGGCAAGCTGCAATATTGGAGTGTTAGTAATTGAGGGTGTGCTGCACTATTGGTTTGTCAGTACTTGAGGTTGTGCTGCAATTTTGGAGTAACTGTAATTGAGAGTGTGCTGCAGTGTTGGAGTGTCAGTTTTTGAGGGTGTGCAGCACCTTTGGAGTGTCAGTAATGACGTGTGCTGCACTATTGGAGTGTCAGTAATTGAGGCTATGCTGCAATGTTTGAGTGTCAGTAATTGAGGGTGCGCTGTACTATTGGAGTGTCAGTAATTGAGGGTGTGCTGCAGTACTGTAGTGTCAGTAATTGAGGGTGAGCTGCACTATTGGAGTGTCAGTATTTGAGGGTGCGCTGCACTATTGAACTGTCAGTAATTGAGGGTGTACTGCACTATTGGATTGTCAGTGATTGAGGGTGAGCTGCCCTATTTAAGTGTCAGTAATTGAGGGTGTGCTGCACTATTGGAGTGTCAGTAATTGAGGGTGTGCTACACTATTGGAGTGTCAGTAATTGAGGGTTTGCTGCACTATTGGAGTGTCAGTAATTGATGGTGTGCTGCACTATTGGAGTGTCAGTAATTGAAGGTGTGCTACACTAATGGAGTGTCAGTAATTGAGGGTGTTCTGCACTACTGGATTGTCAGTAATTGAGGATGCGCTGCACACTTGGAGTGTCAGTAATTAAGGGTGAGCTGCACAATTGTAGTGTGAGTAATTGAGGGTGTACTGCACTATTGGAGTGTCAGTAATTGAGGGTGAGCTGCACAATTGGAGTGTGAGTAATTGAGGGTGTGCTGCACAATTGGAGTGTGAGTAATTGACGGTCTGCTGCACTATTGGAGTGTCAGTAATTGAGGGTGTGCTGCACTATTGGAGTGTCAATAGTTGTGTGTGTGCTGCACTATGGGAGTTTCAGTAATTGAGGGTGTGCAGCACTATTGTTGTGTCAGTAATTGAGGCTGTGCAGCACTATTCGAGTGTGAGTAATTGAGGGTGTGCTGCAATATTGGAGTGTCAGTAATAGAGGGTGTGCTGTACTATTGGAGTGTCAGTAATTGAAAAAGAGTTGCACTGTTGGAGTGTCAGTTTTTGAGGGAGTGCTGCACCATTGGAGTGTCAGTAATTGAGGCTGTGCTGCACTATTGGAGTGTCAGTAATTGAGGGTGTGCTGCACTATTGGATTGTCAGTAATTGAAGGTGTTCTGCACTATTGGAGTGTCAGTAATTGAGGGTGTTCTGCACAATTTTAGTATCAGTAATTGATGGTGTGCAAACTACTGGAGTGACAGTAATTGAGGGTGTGCTGCACTACTGGATTGTCAGTAATTGAGGATGTGCTGCACACTTGGAGTGTCATTAATTAAGGGTGAGTTGCAATATTGGAGTGTCAGTAATTGAGGGTGTGCTGCACTATTGGATTGTGAGTAATTGAGGGTGTGCTGCACTATTTGAGTGTGAGTAATTGAGGGTGTGCTGCACTATTGGAGTGTCAGTAATTGAGGGTGTGCTGCACTATTGGAGTGTCAGTAATTGAGGGTGAGCTGCACTATTGGAGTGTCAGTAATTGAGGATGTGCTGCACTATTGGAGTGTCAGTAATTGAGGGTGTGCTGCACTATTGGAGTGTCAGTAATTGAGGCTGTGCTGCACAATTGGAGTGTCAGTAATTGAGGGTGTGCCGCACTATTGGAGTGTCAGTAATTGAGGCAAGCTGCAATATTGGAGTGTTAGTAATTGAGGGTGTGCTGCACTATTGGATTGTCAGTATTTGAAGGTGTGCTGCAATATTGGAGTTTCTGTAATTGAGGGTGTGCTGCACTATTGGATTGTCAGTAATTGAAGGTGTTCTGCACTATTGGAGTGTCAGTAATTGAGGGTGTTCTGCACAATTTTAGTATCAGTAATTGATGGTGTGCAAACTACTGGAGTGACAGTAATTGAGGGTGTGCTGCACTACTGGATTGTCAGTAATTGAGGATGTGCTGCACACTTGGAGTGTCATTAATTAAGGGTGAGTTGCAATATTGGAGTGTCAGTAATTGAGGGTGTGCTGCACTATTGGATTGTGAGTAATTGACGGTGTGCTGCACTATTTGAGTGTGAGTAATTGAGGGTGTGCTGCACTATTGGAGTGTCAGTAATTGAGGGTGTGCTGCACTATTGGAGTGTCAGTAATTGAGGGTGAGCTGCACTATTGGAGTGTCAGTAATTGAGGATGTGCTGCACTATTGGAGTGTCAGTAATTGAGGGTGTGCTGCACTATTGGAGTGTCAGTAATTGAGGCTGTGCTGCACAATTGGAGTGTCAGTAATTGAGGGTGTGCCGCACTATTGGAGTGTCAGTAATTGAGGCAAGCTGCAATATTGGAGTGTTAGTAATTGAGGGTGTGCTGCAATATTGGAGTGTCAGTAATTGAGGCTGTGCTGCGCTATTGGAGTGTCAGTAATTGAGGCAAGCTGCAATATTGGAGTGTTAGTAATTGAAGGTGTGCTGCACTATTGGTTTGTCAGTATTTGAGGTTGTGCTGCAATTTTGGAGTAACTGTAATTGAGGGTGTGCTGCACTGTTGGAGTGTCAGTTTTTGAGGGTGTGCAGCACCTTTGGAGTGTCAGTAATTGACGTGTGCTGCACTATTGGAGTGTCAGTAATTGAGGCGATGCTGCAATGTTTGAGTGTCAGTAATGGAGGGTGCGCTGTACTGTTGGAGTGTCAGTAATTGAGGGTGTGCTGCAGTACTGTAGTGTCAGTAATTGAGGGTGAGCTGCACTATTGGAGTGTCAGTGTTTGAGGGTGCGCTGCACTATTGAAGTGTCAGTAATTGAGGGTGTGCTGCACTATTGGATTGTCAGTGATTGAGGGTGAGCTGCACTATTGGAGTGTCAGTAATTGAGGGTGTGCTACACTATTGGAGTGTCAGTAGTTGAGTGTCTGCTGCACTATTGGAGTGTCAGTAATTGAGGGTGTGCTGCACTATTGGAGTGTCAGTATTTGAAGGTGTGCTGCAATATTGGAGTGTCTGTAATTGAGGGTGTGCTAACTATTGGAGTGTCAGTAATTGAGGGTGTGTTGCACTATTGGAGTGTCAGTAATTGAAGGTGTGCTGCACTAATGGAGTGTCAGTAATTGAGGGTGTTCTGCACAATTTTAGTATCAGTAATTGATGGTGTGCTGCACTACTGGAGTGTCAGTAATTGAGTGTGTGCTGCACTATTGGAGTGTCAGTAATTGAGGGTGTGCTACACTATTGGAGTGTCAGTAGTTGAGTGTGTGCTGCACTATTGGAGTGTCAGTAATTGAGGGTGTGCTGCACTATTGGAGTGTCAGTATTTGAAGGTGTGCTGCACTATTGGAGTGTCTGTAATTGAGGGTGTGCTGCACTATTGGAGTGACAGTAATTGAAGGTGTGTTGCACTATTGGAGTGTCAGTAATTGAAGTTGTGCTGCACTATTGGAGTGTCAGTAATTGAGGGTGTGCTGCACTAATGGAGTGTCAGTAATTGAGGGTGTTCTGCACAATTTTAGTATCAGTAATTGATGGTGTGCTGCACTACTGGAGTGTCAGTAATTGAGGGTGTGCTGCACACTTGGAGTGTCAGTAATTAAGGGTGAGTTGCAATATTGGAGTGTCAGTAATTGAGGGTGTGCTGCACACTTGGAGTGTCAGTAATTAAGGGTGAGTTGCAATATTGGAGTGTCAGTAATTGAGGGTGAGCTGCACTATTGGAGTGTCAGTAATTGAGGGTGTGCTGCACTATTGGAATGTGAGTAATTGAGGGTGTGCTGCACTATTGGAGTGTGAGTAATTGAGAGTGTGCTGCACTATTGGAGTGTCAGGAATTGAGGATGTGCTGCACTATTGGAGTGTGAGTAATTGAGGGTGTGCTGCACTATTGGAGTGTCAATAATTGTGTGTGTGCTGCATTATGGGAGTTTCAGTAATTGAGGGTGTGCTGCACTATTGGAGTGTCAGTAATTGAGGCTGTGCAGCACTATTGGAGTGTGAGTAATTGAGGGTGTGCTGCACTATTGAAGTTTCAGTAATTGAGGGTGTGCTGCAATATTGGAGTGTCAGTAATTGAGGGTGTGCTCTACTATTGGAGTGTCAGTAATTGAAGGAGAGTTGCACTATTGGAGTGTCAGTAATGGAGGGAGTGCTGCACTATTGGAGTGTCAGTAATTGTGGTTGTGCTGCACCATTGGAGTGTCAGTAATTGAGGCTGTGCTGCACTATTGGAGTGTCAGTAATTGAGGCTGTGCTGCACTATTGGAGTGTCAGTAATTTAGGCTGTTCTGCTCTATTGGAGAGACAGCAATTGATGGTGTGCTGCACTAATGGAGTGTCAGTAATTGATGGTGTGCTGCACCATTGGTGTGTCAGTAATTGAGCGTGTGCTGCAGTACTGTAGTGTCAGTAATTGAGGGTGAGCTGCACTATTGGAGTGTCAGTATTTGAGGGTGCGCTGCACTATTGAAGTGTCAGTAATTGAGGGTGTGCTGCACTATTGGATTGTCAGCGATTGAGGGTGAGCTGCACTATTGGAGTGTCAGTAATTGAGGCTCTACAGCACTATTGGAGTGTGAGTAATTGAGGGTGTGCTGCACTATTGAAGTTTCAGTAATTGAGGGTGTGCTGCACTATTGGAGTGTCAGTAATTGAGGGTCTGCTCTACTATTGGAGTGTCAGTAATTGAAGGAGAGTTACACTATTGGAGTGTCAGTAATTGAGGGATTGCTGCACCATTGGAGTGTCAGTAATTGAGGCTGTGCTGCACTATTGGAGTGTAAGTAATTGAGGGTGTGCTGCCCTGTTTTTGTATCAGTAATTGAGGGTGTGCTGCACCATTGGAGTGTCAGTAATTGAGGGTGTGCTGCACAATTGTAGTGTCAGTAATTGATTGTGTGCTGCACTAATGGAGTGTCAGTAATTGATGGTGTGCTGCACCATTGGTGTGTCAGTTATTGAGGGTGTGCTGCACTACTGTAGTGTCTGTAATTGAGGGTGAGCTGCACTATTGGAGTGTCAGTATTTGAGGGTGCGCTGCACTATTGAAGTGTCAGTAATTGAGGGTGTGCTGCACTATTGGATTGTCAGTGATTGAGGGTGAGCTGCCCTATTTAAGTGTCAGTAATTGAGGGTGTGCTGCACTATTGGAGTGTCAGTAATTGAGGGTGTGCTGCACTATTGGAGTGTCAGTAATAGAGGGTGTGCTACACTATTGGAGTGTCAGTAGTTGAGTGTGTGCTGCACTATTGGAGTGTCAGTAATTGAGGGTGTGCTGCACTATTGGAGTGTCAGTATTTGAAGGTGTGCTGCAATATTGGAGTGTCTGTAATTGAGGGTGTGCTGCACTATTGGAGTGTCAGTAATTCTGTGTGATGCGCTATTGGAGTGTCAGTAATTGAGGGTGTGCTGTACTATTGGAGTGCTGGTAATTGAGGCTGTGCAGCACTATTGGAATCTGAGTAATTGAGGGTGTGCTGCACTATTGGAGTATCAGTAATTGAGGGTGTGCTGCACTATTGGAGTGTCAGTAATTGAGTTGAGCTGCGCTATTGGAGTGTCAGTAATTGATGGTGTGCTGCACTATTGGAGTGTCAGTAATTGAGGGTGTGATGCACTATTGGAGTGTCAGTAATTGAGGGTGTGCTGCACTGTTGGAGTGTCAGTAATTGAGGGTGTGCTGCAATATTGGAGTGTCAGTAATTGCGGGTGTGCTGCACTAATGGAGTGTCAGTAATTGAGGGTGAGCTGCACTATTGGAGTGTCAGTAATTGAGGGTGTGCTGCACTATTGGAGTGTCAGTAATTGACGGTGTGCTGCACTATTGGTGTGTCAGTAATTGAGGGAGTGCTGCATTGTTGGAGTGTCAGTAATTGAGGGTGAGCTGCACTATTGGAGTGTCAATAATTGTGTGCAGCACTATTGGAGTGTCAGTAATTGAGGGTGTGCTGCACTATTGGAGTGTGAGTAATTGAGGGTGTGCTGCACTATTGGAGTGTCAGTAATTGAGGGTGTGCTGCACTATTGGAGTGTCAATAATTGTGTGTGTGCTGCACTATGGGAGTGTCAGTAATTGAGGCTGTGCAGCACTATTGGAGTGTGAGTAATTGAGGGTGTGCTGCACTATTGAAGTTTCAGTAATTGAGGGTGTGCTGCAATATTGGAGTGTCAGTAATTGAGGGTGTGCTGTACTATTGGAGTGTCAGTAATTGAAGGAGAGTTGCACTATTGGAGTGTCAGTAATTGAGGCTGTGCCTCACTATTGGAGTGTCAGTAATTGAGGGAGTGCTGCACTATTGGAGTGTCAGTAATTGAGGTTGTGCTGCACCATTGGAGTGTCAGTAATTGAGGCTGTGCTGCACTATTGGAGTGTTAGTAATTGAGGGTGTGCTGCACTATTGGAGTGTCAGTAATTGAGGGTGTGCTGCACTATTGGAGTGTCAGTAATTGAGGGTGTGCTGCACTAATGGAGTGTCAGTAATTGATGGTGTGCTGCACTATTGGTGTGTCAGTAATTGAGGCTGTGCTGCACTATTGGAGAGTCAGTAATTGAGGGTGTGCTGCACTTTTGGAGTGTCAGTAATTGAGTGTATGCTGCACTATTGGAGAGTCAGTAATTGACGATGTGCTGCCCTATTGGAGTGTCAATAATTGAGGGTGTGCTGCACTATTGGAGTGTCAGTAATTGAGTGTGTGCTGCACTACTGGAGTATTAGTAATTGCGGGTTTGCTGCACGATTGTATTGTCAGTAATTGTGGGTTTGCTGCACTACAGGAGTGTCAGTAATTGTGGGAGTGCTGCACTATTGGAGTGTCAGTAATTGCGGGTTTGCTGCACCATTGTAATTGAGGGTGTGCTGCAGTATTGGAGAGTCAGAAATTGAGTAGGTTCTGCACTTTTGGATTGTCATTAATTCATGGTTTGCTGAAGTTTGGAGTGTCAGTACTTGAGGGTGTGCTGCAACTTTCGTGTGTCAGCAATTGAGTGTGTGCTGCACTATTGGAGTGTCAGTAATTCAGTGTGTGATGCGCTATTGGAGTGTCAGTAATTGAGGGTGTGCTGCACTATTGGAGTGTCAGTAATTGAGGGTGTGCTGCACTAATGGAGTGTCAGTAGTTGAGGGTGTGCTGCACTGTTGGAGTGTCAGTAATTGAGGGTGTGCTGCACTAATGGAGTGTCAGTAATTGATGGTGTGATGCACTATTTTTGTGTCAGTAATTGAGGGTGTGCTGCACTAATGGAGTGTCATTAATTTGCGGTGTGATGCACTATTGGAGTGTCAGTAGTTGAGGGTGTGCTGCACTAATGGAGTGTCAGTAATTGACCTTGTGATGCACTATTGGATTGTCATTATTTGACGGTGTGCTGCAGTATTGGTGTGTCTGTAGTTGAGGGTGTGCTGCACTGTTAGAGTGTCAGTAATTGAGGGTGTGCTGCACTACTGGAGTGTCAGTAATTGAGGGTGTGTTGCACTATTGGAGTGTCAGTAATTGAGGATGTTCTGCACTATTGGAGTGTCAGTAATTGAGGGTGTGCTGCACTATTGGAGTGTCAGTAATTGAGGGTGTGCTGCACTATTGGAGTGTCAGTAATATAGGTTGGGCTGCACTGTTGGAGGTTCAAGGGACAGAGTGAGATCACGGGGATGTTAAAGGGACAGAGTGAGATCACGGGGAGGCTAACGGGACAGAGAGTTTGATCACGGGGAGGTTAAAGGGACAGAGAGTGAGATCACGGGGAGGTTTAAGGGACAGAGCGTGAGATCACGGGGAGGTTAAAGGGACAGAGAGTGAGATGACGGGGAGGTTAAAGGGACAGAGAGTGAGATCACGGGGAGGTTAGAGGGACAGAGAGTGAGATCCCGGGGAGGTTAAAGGGACAGAGAGTGAGATCACGGGGAGGTTAAAGGGACAGAGAGTGAGATCACGGGGAGGTTAAAGGGACAGAGAGTGAGATCACGGGGAGGTTAAAGGGACAGAGAGTGAGATCACGGGGAGGTTAAAGGGACAGAGAGTGAGATCACGGGGAGGTTAAAGGGACAGAGAGTGAGATCACGGGGAGGTTAAAGGGACAGAGAGTGAGATCACGGGGAGGTTAAAGGGACAGAGACTGAGATCACGGGGAGGTTAAAGGGACAGAGAGTGAGATCACGGGGAGGTTAAAGGGACAGAGAGTGAGATCACGGGGAGGTTAAATGGACAGAGAGTGAGATCACGGGGAGGTTAAAGGGACAGAGAGTGAGATCACGGGGAGGTTAGAGGGACAGAGAGTGAGATCCCGGGGAGGTTAAAGGGACAGAGAGTGAGATCACGGGGAGGTTAAAGGGACAGAGAGTGAGATCACGGGGAGGTTAAAGGGACAGAGAGTGAGATCACGGGGAGGTTAAAGGGACAGAGAGTGAGATCACGGGGAGGTTAAAGGGACAGAGAGTGAGATCACGGGGAGGTTAAAGGGACAGACAGTGAGATCACCGGGAGGTTAAAGGGACAGTGAGTGAGATCACGGGGAGGTTAAAGGGACAGAGAGTGAGATCACGGGGAGGTTAAAAGGACAGAGAGTGAGATCACGGGGAGGTTAAAGGGACAGAGAGTGAGATCACGAGGAGGTTAAAGGGACAGAGAGTGAGATCACGTTGAGGTTGTAATAATTATAATTCTGATACTCGGAGGACTGTAGCTTTAGAGGAAGCCCGTGTTGTTGGCTCACGCGCCCTGTGTAAACCAGGGGGTTCGCAGCCCGGGGAACCTCTTGGGAAGGGTCTTCATTTCGTTATGGAGCCAGGATGTTCTGCTGCTCGGTGAGTGTGGGTGTGTAGGCTCCGCGGGGAGTTCCGGGAGTGGCTGGGACGCCCTTCACTGTCGGCGAGCGGGTTCCCACCGCGAGTGGCCGGTTAACGGGCAGCCAATGTGATACGCGGGCTGCAGAGTTCAGCGCTACTGGTCTAGGCGGGGGCATGAGAGCCCGCACCTGAGGTTCACACATTCTCTGGGGTTGCTGAGCGCAGTCCAAGCTCTCTCTCTGGGGCACAGATCTGCCTCACGCAGCTGAAGGTCTTTCAAATTAAAGATTACAAACTCAAGACGTGTTACAAACAGGTCCCCTCATCAGCGGAACATGTTACCAATGAAATTCATACGTTTATATTTCATTTCTCTTTAATATCCTGCTCACGGAGCTTGATGCATATCTGTAACTGCTGTTACTGCCCTGTAAATAAAGTTCATTGTGTCCACCAAGAGAAGTTGGCTGGGAAGTCAACTCCATAGCAATCTGGCGAGGAGGATAAATCAGACCCGGTGCTGTCCCTCATCCAGAGGTTGTGAACATCTAGGATAAGTGAAAAGGGAGGAAGCTATACTCCTCCGACATGCCGCAGTTTGGTGGAATCGATCCCTTTGAACCAGCCGCAGGCGACTGGTCTCAATATGTGGAACATCTTGCGTTCTAGTTTCAAGCCGACGAAATGACGGGGGACGAAAAGAGGAGAGCGATTCTCCTGAATATTTGTGGGAGCACAACCTGCAGTTTAATTTGAAGTAGACACCTCCCTCCCCCAATGTCCCAGATTTGAAGACCTGCAGTAAATGAGTTGACTTCGTTCAGAGACATTTCCAACCCCAGCCCTCGGTCACAACGCAGAGGTTCAGGGTCAATGCACGGAATCGAGCCCTGGAGTGGGGCATTGCTGCCTTAGTGGTGAAATTAAAGTGACTTAGGGAATATTGTGATTTGGGTGAGACCCTGAACGAGGCGCTCAGGGCTGGTTTCGTCTGGGGCCTATGCAGGAGGAAGCTATCCAGCCAGGATTGCTGGCTGGAGCGGGTCTCGATTTGAAGGAGGTTGTTTGGAAGGGCGCTGGCGATGTTCACAAGTGATTCGAGGGGCGCGAAATGGTGCTGTTCCCCTCCCGAATCGGGTGGGAAGGGTCAGCCGAAAGCGGGAGGGAAATCCAGGGCTCAGCTCCGGAGCCGGGATACAGCTCCCGCTCACCGCAAAACTCAGCGGCAAACCGGGAGTCGGTTTCTCACCCACATGGACACCAGCAACGCCCCGAGCCATGGGCCATTTAAAAAGGGGGGGCTGTTGTTTTTACCCCGGGAGTGGACACCTCATGAAACATTGCAAAGCGAGATTCAAACAGGATCCAGGCAACTACGGCAGTTCCATGAAGTCGATAGCGGAGGAGAGCCACAAACACCCAATCCTGAGAGGATCCCACCACCAAGGACTAAATAAAAGCTGCCAATCCCTCCTCTCCCCCAGCACCACCACCCTCCTAGTGATGTCATAAGGAGCGGGGGCGTGTCCTCGGCGGCTGGCCCCGCCCACCGCACCGCCCACTAGCCAACGGGTCCCAGCCTCAACCCCTTGAACCAATCCTCCCCACAGCCCTCTCCTGATTGGCTTGAGCGGCTTGTGACCTCACAATGGGTGGGGGCGGGGGGCGGGGCTGGTCTGGGCCCCGCCCATTGCGCCGTCATTGCGCACGGTGGGTCTGTGCTGGTCCGGCGGCGAAGGGAGAGGGAAGAGGAGGAGGCGGCGGCGGGTGTGCGGGGCGCCGCTGGTCAGTTATGGGCGCCCCCTTGTGGTGGTTGGAGGAGCCACCGGGGCTGCAGCGAGAGGCAGGAACCGCGAGAGTGAGAGAGGCGGGATGGAGGGAGAGAGAGAGAGAAGAGGCGGGGGAGAGAAAGAGAGAGAGAAGAGTCGGGGGAGAGAGAGAAGAGGCGGGGGAGAGAGAGAGAGAAGAGGCGGGGGAGAGAGAGAGAGAAGAGGCGGGGGAGAGAGAAGAGGCGGGGGAGAGAGGGGGAGAAGAGGCGGGGGAGAGAGAGGGAGAAGAGGCGCAAAGCCCGCCCGCCGCAACATGAATTCCCGCTACATGGAGGCGGGAGGCGGCGGCGGCGAGGGTGAGATCGTAACTTGTATTTTGTCTTCCCCCACCCTCTCCCCTCCCCTCCACTCAACTCTAATATCCTCCAATACCATCCCCTCCAATACCCTCCCCACAACTCCAATATGCTACAATCCCCTCCCCACCCTCTCCCCTCCCCTCCCTCTCCCCTCCCCTAAACTGCAATACCCTCCAATACATTCCCCTCCAATACATTCCCCTCCAGTACCCTCCCCTCCAATATCCTCCAGTACACTCCCGTCCAATACCCTCCCCACACCTCCAATATCCTACAATCCCCTCCCCACCCCTATACTGCAATGCCCTCCAATACACTCTCCTCCAATATCCTCCAATACCCTCCCCTCCAATACCCTCCCCTCCAATTCCCTACAATTCCCTCCCAACCCTCTCCCCTCCCCTATACTGCAATACCCTCCAATACACTCCCCTCCAATATCCTCCAGTACACTCCCCTCCAATACCATCCCCTCCAATACCCTCCCCACACCTCCAATATCCTACAATCCCCTCCCTACCCTCTCCACTCCTGTATACTGCAATACCCTCCCCTCCAATACCCTCCCCTCCAATACCCTTCCCTCCCCTCCAATACCCTTCCCTCCCCTCCAATACCCTTCCCTCCCCTCCAATACTCTTCCCTCCAGGAGTCAGGGAGTTAACAACACCCAACAGGAATGGGAATTGTAAAAGGGCGCAACAGGCCCAGACGAGAGAGGTGAAGAGTTAGATCAGGAATAAAGGGGAGAGAGAGGGACAGTGGCATTAGTTTGGGGATTGACACAGGGTATGGGGAGTGATAGAGCCAGAGGATGGAGAAGGCCCAAAATCAGATACCAGCACCTCCCTCACTAACACACAGCCTGTCCCACTCTCAGATACCAGCTCCTCCCTCACTAACACACAGCCTGTCCCACTCTCAGATACCAGCTCCTCCCTCACTAACACACAGCCTGTCCCACTCTCAGATACCAGCTCCACCCTCACTAACACACAGCCTGTCCCACTCTCAGATACCAGCTTCTCTCTCACTAACACAAAGCCTGTCCCACTCTCAGATACCAGCTCCTCCCTCACTAACACACAGCCTGTCCCACTCTCAGATACCAGCTCCTCCCTCACTGAC
Source organism: Isurus oxyrinchus (assembly GCA_026770705.1). Classification (NCBI taxonomy): domain Eukaryota; kingdom Metazoa; phylum Chordata; class Chondrichthyes; order Lamniformes; family Lamnidae; genus Isurus; species Isurus oxyrinchus. The sequence continues at coordinate 659,860 of JANJGN010000068.1, forward strand.
ACACAGCCTGTCCCACGCTCAGATACCAGCTCCTGCCTCACTAACACACAGCCTGTCCCACACTCAGATAACAGCTCCTCCTTCACTAACACACAGCCTGTCCCACTCTCAGATACCAGCTCCTCCCTCACAAACACACAGCCTGTCCCAATCTCAGATACAAGCTCCTCCCTCACTAACACACAGCATGTCCCACTCTCAGATACCAGCTCCTCCCTCACTAACACACAGCCTGTCCCACTCTCAGATACCAACTCCTCCCTCACTAACACAGCATGTCCCTGTCTCAGATACCAGCTCCTCCCTCACTAACACACAGCCTGTCTCACTGTCAGATACAAGCTCCTTCCTCACTCACAAACAGCGTGTCCCACTCTCAGATATCAGCTCCTCCCTCACTAACAAACAGCATGTCCCACTCAGATGCCAGCTCCACCGTAATACACATCCTGACCCACTCGAAGATACCAGCTCCACCCTCACTAACACTCAACCTGACACACGCTCATATACCAGCTCCTCCATCAGTAACACACAGCCTGTCCCACTCTCAGATACCAGCTCCTCCCTCACTAACACAGCCTGTCCAACTCTCAGATACAAGCTACTCCCCCACTAACTCACAGCCTATCCCACTCTCTGATACCAGCTCCTCCCTCACTAACACACAGCCTGTCTCACTCTCAGATACCAGCTCCTCCCTCACTAACACACAGCCTGTCTCTCTCTCAGATACCAGCTCCCTGCTCACTAACACACAGCCGGCCCAATCTCAGATACCAGCTCCTCTCTCACTAACATACAGCCTCTATGACTCTCAGATACAAGCTCCACCATCACAAAAACAAAGCCTGTTCCACTCTCAGATACGAGCTCCACCCTCACTAACACACAGCCTGTCCCTCTCTCAGATACCAGCTCTCCTCCCTCACTAACACACAGCCTGTCCCGCTCTCAGATACCAGCTCCTTCCTCATTAACACAAAGCCTGTCCCACGCTCAGATACCAGCTCCTCCCTCACTAACACACAGCCTGTCCCACTCTCAGATACCAGCTCGTCCCTCACTAACACACAGCCTGTCCCACTCTCAGATACCAACTCCTCCCTCACTAACACACAGCCTGTCGCACTCTCAGATAACAGCTCCTCCCTCAGTAACACACAGCCTGTCCTACTCTCAGATACAGCTCCTCCCTCACTAACACACAGCCTGTCCCACTCACAGATACCAACTCCTCCCTCACTAACACACAGCCTGTCTCACTCTCAGATACCAGCTCCTCCCTCACTAACACACAGCCTGTCCCACGCTCAGGTACCAACTCCTCCCTCATTAACACAAAACCTGTCCCACTCTCAGATAGCAGCTCCTCCATCACTAAAACACAGACTGTCCCACTGTGAGATGCCAACTCCTCCCTCACTAACACACAGACTGTCACATGCTCAGATACCAGATCCTCCCGCAGTAACAGACAGCCTGTATCACTCTTAGAAGCCAGCTCCTCCCTCACTAACACAAAGCCTTTCCCACTCTCAGATACCATCTCCTCCCTCACTAACACACAGCCTGTCCCACTCTCAGATACCAGCTCCTCCCTCACTAACATACAGCCTGTCCAACTCTCAGATACCAGCTCCTCCCTAAGTAACACACAGCCTGTCCCACTCTCAAATACGAGCACCAACATTATAAAAACAAAGCCTGTCCCACTCTCAGCTCCTCCCTGACTAACACACAGCCTGTCTCACTCTCAGATAACAGCTCCTCCCTCACTAACCCACAGCGTAACCCACCCTCAGATACGTACTCCTCCCTCACTTACACACAGCCTGTTCCAATCTAAGATAACTCTCCTCCCTCACTAACATACAGCCTGTCCCACTCTCAGATACCAGCTCTTCCTTTACTATAACACAGCCTTTGTCACTCTCAGATACCAGCTCCTCCTTCACTATAGCACAGCCTGTCCCAATCTCAGTTACCAGCACCTCCTTCACTATCACACAGCCTGTCCCACTCTCAGATACCAGCTCCTCCCTCACTAACACACAGCCTGTCTCACTCTCAGATACCAACTCCTCCCTCACTAACACACAGCCAGTCCCACTTTCAGATTCCAGCTCCTCCCTCACTAACACACAGCCTGTCCCACTCTCAGATACCAGCTCCTCCCTCACTAACACAAAGCCTGTCCCAATCTCAGATACCTGCTCCTCCCTCACTAACACAGCCTCACACTCTCTGATACCAGCTCCTCCCTCACTAACCCACAGCCTGTCCCACTCTCAGTTACCAGCACCTCCTTCACTAACACACAGCCTGTCTCACTCTCAGATACCAGCTCCTTCGTCACTTACACACAGCCTGTCCCACTCTCAGATACCAGCTCCTCCCTCACTACCACACAGCCTGTCCCACTCTCAGATTCCAGCTCCTCCTTCACTAATACACAGCCTGTCCCACTCTCAGATAACAGCTCCTCCCTCGCTAACACAGCCTGTCCCACTCTCAGATAACAGCTCCTCCCTCACTAACCCACAGCGTAACCCACCCTCAGATACCTACTCCTCCCTCACTTACACACAGCCTGTTCCAATCTAAGATAACTGCTCCTCCCTCACTAACATACAGCCTGTCTCACTCTCAGATACCATCTCCTCCTTTAGTATAACACAGCCTTTGTCACTCTCAGAAACCAGCTCCTCCTTCACAATAGCACAGCCTGTCCCACTCTCAGTTACCAACACCTCCTTCACTATCACACAGCCTGTCCCAATCTCAGATACCAGCTCCTCCCTCACTAACACACAGCCTGTCTCACTCTCAGATATCAGCTCCTCCCTCACTAACACACAGCCTGTCCCACTCTCTGATACCAGCTCCTCCCTCACTAAAGCACAGCCTGTCCCACTCTCTGATACCAGCTCCTCCCTCAATAACACACAGCCTGTCTCACTCTCAGATACCAGCTACTCCCTCAATAATACACAGCCTGTCCCAATCTCAGATACCAGCTCCTCCCTCACTAACACACAGCCTGTCCCACTCTCAGGTACCAGCTCCTCCTTCACTAACACACAGCCTGTCCCACTCTCAGGTACCAGCCCCTCCCTCACTAACACACAGCCTGTCCCACTATCAGATACCAGATCCTCCCTCACTAACACACAGCCTGTCTCACTCTCAGATACCAGGTCCTCCCGCACTAACACAAAACCTGTCCTACTCTCAGATACCAGCTCCTCCCTCACTAACATACAGCCTGTCTCACTCTCAGATACCAGCTCTTCCTTTACTATAACACAGCCTTTGTCACTCTCAGATACCAGCTCCTCCTTCACTATAGCACAGCCTGTCCCAATCTCAGTTACCAGCACCTCCTTCACTATCACACAGCCTGTCCCACTCTCAGATACCAGCCCCTCCCTCACTAACACACAGCCTGTCTCACTCTCAGATACCAGCTCCTCCCTCACTAACACACAGCCAGTCCCACTCTCAGATACCAGCTCCTCCCTCACTAACATACAGCCTGTCCCACTCTCAGATACCAGCTCCTCCATCACTAACACACAGCACGTCCCACTCTCAGATACGATCTCCTCCCTCACTAACACACAGCCTGGCTCACTCTCAGATACCATCTCCTCCCTCACTAACAAACCTGTCACACTCTCAGATACCAGCTCCTCCCTCACTAACACAGCCTGTCACACTCTCAGATACGAGCTCCTCCCTCACTAACCCACAGCCTGTCATACTCTCAGATACCAGCTCCTCCCTAACACACAGCCTGTTCCTCTTTCAGATAACAGCTCCTCCCTCACTAACACAAAGCCTGTCCCAATCTCAGATACCAGCTCCTCCCTCACTAACACACAGCCTATCACACCCTCTGATACCAGCTCCTCCCTCACTAACCCACAGCCTGTCCCACTCTCAGATACCATCTCCTCCCTCACTAACACACAGCATGTCCCACTCTCAGATACCCGCTCCTCCCTCAGTTACACACAGGCTGTCTCACTCTCAGATTGCAGCTCCTCCTTTACTATAACACGAACTTTGTCAGTCTCAGATACCAGCTTCTCCTTCACCATAGCACAGACTGTACCACTCTCAGATACCTGCTCCTCCGTCACGAACTGAAAGCATGACGCACTCTCTGATACCAGCTCCTCCCACAATAACACACTGCCTGTCCCACTCAGATACCTGCTCCACTCTCACTAACACACAGCCTGTCCCATTCTCAGATACCATCTCCTCCCTCACCAACACACAGCCTGTTCCACTCTCAGATACCAGCTCCTCCCTCACTAACACACAGTCTGTCTCACTCATTTACCAGCTGCTCCCTCACTAAAACACAGCCTGTCTCAGTCTCAGATACCAGCTCCTCCCTCAGTAACACACAGCCTGTCCCACTCTCAGATACCAGCTCCTCCCTCAATAACACAGCCTGTCCCACTCACAGATACATGCTGCACTCTCAGTAACACAGCCTCTCCCACTCTCAGGGACCAGCTCCTCCCTCAGTTACACACAGCCTGTCTCACTCTCAGATACCAGCTCCTCCCTCACTAACACAAAACCTGTCCCACTCTCAAATACCAGCTTCTCCCTCACTAACACACAGCCTGTCTCACTCTCAGATACCAGCTCCTCCCTCACTAACACAAAACCTGTCCCACTCTCAAATACCAGCTTCTCCCTCACTAACACACAGCCTGTCTCACTCTCAGATACCAGCTCCTCCCTCACTAACACACAGGCTGTCTCACTCTCAGATACCAGCTTCTCCTTCACTATAGCACAGACTGTGCCACTCTCAGATACCTGCTCCTCCCTCACTAACTTAAAGCATGACGCACTCTCTGATACCAGCTCCTCCCACAATAACACACAGCCTGACCCACTCACATACCTGCTGCACTCTCAGTAACACAGCCTGTCCCCTCTCAGATACCAGCTACTCCCTCACTAACACACAGACTGTCCCACTCTCAGATACCATCTCCACCCTCACTAACAGACAGCCTGTCCCACTCTCAGATACCAGCACTTCCCTAACTAAAACACAGTCTGTCCCACTCTCAGGTACCAGCTCCTCCCTCAATAACACACAGCCTGTCCCAGTCTCAGATACCAGCTCCACAATCATAAATGCACAGCCTCCCCCACTCTCAGATACCAGCTCCACCATCACAGAAACACAGCCTGTCCCATTCTCAGATACCAGCTCATCCCTCACTAACCCACAGCCTGTCATAGTCTCTGATAACATCTCCTCCCTGACAAACACACAGCCTGTTCCACTTTCAGATACCAGCTCCTCCCTCACTAACACACAGCCTGTCCCACTCACAGATACCAGCTCTCCTCCCTCACTAACACAGCCTGTCTCTCTCTCAGATACCAGCTCCTCCCTCACTCACTTAAAGCCTGACGCACTCGCTAATACCAGCTCCTCCCTCAATAACACACATAGGTCCCACACTCAGATACAAGCTCCTCCCTCACTAACAAACAGCCTCGACCACTCTCTGATACCAGATCCTCCCCCACTAACACACAGCCTGTCCCACTCTCAGAATCCAGCTTCTCCGTCACTAACACCCAGCCTCACCCACTCTCAGATACCTGCTCCTGCCTCACTAAAACACAGCCTGTCGCATTCTCAGATACTAGCTCCTCCCTCAGTAGCACACAGCCTGTCCCACTCTCAGATTCCAGCTCCTCCCACAATAACACAAAGCCTGTCCCACTCTCAGGTACCAGCTCCTCCCTCACTAACACACAGCCTGTCCCACTCTCAGCTACCAGCTCCTCCCTCACTAACACACAGCCTGTCGCAATCTCAGATACCAGCTCCTCCCTCACTAACACACAGCCTGCCCATTCTCAGATACCAACTCCTCCCTCACTAACACACAGCCTGTCCGACTCTCGGGTACCAGCTCCTCCCTCACTAACACACAGCCTGTCCCACTCTCAGATACTTGCTCCTCCCTCACTAACACACAGCCTGTCCCAGTCTCAGATAACAGCTCCTCCCTCACTAACACACAGCTTGTCACAGTCTCAGATACCAGTCCTCCCTCACTAACACAGCCTCTCCCACTCTCAGATACCAGCACCTCCCTAACTAACACACAGCCTGTCGCAATCTCAGATACCATCTCCTCCCTCACTAACACACAGCCTGTACCACTCTCAGATACCAGCTCCTCGCTCACTAACACACAGCCTCACCCACTCTCAGATACTTGCTCCTCCCTCACTAACACACAGCATGTCTTAGTCTCTGATACCAGCTCCTCCCTCACTAACACACAGCCTGTCCCACTCTCAGATACCAGCTCCTCTGTCACTAACACACAGCCTCACCCACTCTCAGATACCTGCTCCGCCCACACTAAAACACAGCCTGTCCCACTCTGAGATACAAGCTGCTCCCTCACTAACACACTGCTTGTCACAGTCTCAGATACCAGTCCTCCCTCACTAACACAGCCTCTCCCACTCTCAGATACCGGCTCACACAGCCTGTCCCACTCTCAGATACTAGTTCCTCCATCACTAAACACACAGCCTGTCCCACTCTCTGAAACGATCTCCTCCCTCACTGACACACAGCCTGTCCGACTCTCAGATACCAGCTCCTCCCTCACTAAGAAACAGCCTGTCCCACTCTCAGATACCAGCTCCTCCCTCACTAACACACAGCCTGTCCCACTCTCAGATACCAGTCCCTCCCTCACTAACACACAGCCTGTCCCACTCTCAGATACCAGCTCCACCCTCACTAACACACAGCCTGTCCCACTCTCAGATACCAGCACCTCCCTAACTAACACACAGCCTGTCCCACTCTCAGATAACAGCACCTCGCTAACTAACAAACAGCCTGTCCCACTCTCAGATACCAGCACCTCCCTAACTAACACACAGCCTGTCCCACTCTCAGATAACAGCACCTCCCTAACTAACACAAAGCCTCACCCACTCTCAGATACCATCTCCTCCCTCACTAACCCACAGCCTGTCGCACTCTCAGATACCAGCTCCTCGCTCACTAACACACAGCCTGTCCCACTCTCAGATACTTGCTCCTCCCTCACTAACACACAGTCTGTCCCACTCTCAGACACCAGCTCCTATGTCACTAACACACAGCCTCACCCACTCTCAGATACCTGCTCCTCCCTCACTAACACACAGCCTGTCCCTCTCTCAGATACCATCTCCTCCCTCACAAACACACAGCCTGTCTCACTCTCAGATACCAGCTCCTCCTTCACTAAAATAGCCTGTCTCACTCTCAGATACAAGCTCCTCCTTCACTAACACACAGCCTCTCCCACACTCAGATTTCCACTCCTCCCTCACTAATACACAGCCTGTCTCACTCTCAGGTACCAGCTCCTCCCTCAATAACACACAGCCTATCCCACTCTCAGATACCAGAACCTCACTCACTAACCCACAATGTGTCCCACTCTCAGATACCAGCTCCTCTCTCACTAACACACAGACTGTCCCACTCTCAGATAACAGCTCCTCCCTCACTAACACACAGCCAGTCCCACTCTCAGATACCAGCTCCTCCCTCACTAATGCACAGCCTCTCCCACTCTCAGATACCAGCTCCTCCCTCACTAACGCACAGAATGTCACACTCTCAGATACCAGCTCCTCCCTCACTAACACAGCCTGTCCCACACTCAGATAGCAGCTCCTCCGACACTGACACACAGCCTGTCCCACTCTCAGATACCAGCTCCTCCCTCACTAACACACAGACTGTCCCACTGTCAGATACCAGCTCCACCATCACAAAAACACATCCTGTCCCACTCACAGATACCAGCTCCTCCTTCACTAACCCACAGTCTGTCATACTGTCAGATACCAGCTCCTCCCTTACTAACACACAGCCTGTCCCACTCTCAGATACCAACTCCTCCTTCACTGTAGCACAGCCTGTGCCACTCTCAGATACCTGCTGCTCCCTCACTAACTCAAAGCCTGACGCACACTCTGATATCAGCTCCTCCCTCTGTAACACACAGCATGTCCCACTCTCAGATACCAGCTCCTCCCTCACTAACGTACAGCCTGACTCACTCTCAGATACCAGATCCACCCTCACTGACACACAGCCTGTCCTACTCTCAGATACCAGCTCCTCCCTCACTAACACACAGCCTGTCCCACTCTCAGATACCCGCTCCTCCCTCAGTTACACACAGGCTGTCTCACTCTCAGATTGCAGCTCCTCCTTTACTATAACACGAACTTTGTCAGTCTCAGATACCAGCTTCTCCTTCACCATAGCACAGACTGTACCATTCTCAGATACCTGCTCCTCCGTCACGAACTGAAAGCATGACGCACTCTCTGATACCAGCTCCTCCCACAATAACACACTGCCTGTCCCACTCAGATACCTGCTCCACTCTCACTAACACACAGCCTGTCCCATTCTCAGATACCAGCTCCTCCCTCACCAACACACAGCCTGTTCCACTCTCAGATACCAGCTCCTCCCTCACTAACACACAGTCTGTCTCACTCATTTACCAGCTGCTCCCTCACTAAAACACAGCCTGTCTCACTCTCAGATACCAGCTCCTCCCTCACTAACACACAGCCTGTCCCACTCTCAGATACCAGCTCCTCCCTCAATAACACAGCCTGTCCCACTCACAGATACATGCTGCACTCTCAGTAACACAGCCTCTCCCACTCTCAGGGACCAGCTCCTCCCTCAATAACACACAGCCTGTCTCACTCTCAGATACCAGCTCCTCCCTCAATAACACACAGCCTGTCCCACACTCAGATACCAGCTCCTCCCTGACTAACACACAGCCTGTCCCACTCTCAGATACCAGCTCCTCCCTCAATAACACACAGCCTGTCTCACTCTCAGATACCAGCTCCTCCCTCAATAACACACAGCCTGTCTCACTCTCAGATATCAGCACCTCCCTCACTAACACACATGCTGACCCTCACCCCGATTCCAGATCCTCACTCTGTCACACAAAGCTTCTCTCACACTCAGATACCAGCTCCTCCCTCAGTAACACACAGCCTGTCCCACTCAGATACTAGCTCCTCCCTCACTAACACAGCCTGTGTCACTCTCAGATACCAGCTCCTCCCTCACTAACACAGCCTGTCCCACTCTCAGATACCAGCTCCTCCCTCAGTTACACACAGGCTGTCTCACTCTCAGATACCAGCTTCTCCTTCACTATAGCACAGCCTGTGCCACTCTCAGATACCTGCTCCTCCCTCACTAACTTAAAGCATGACGCACTCTCTGATACCAGCTCCTCCCACAATAACACACAGCCTGACCCACTCACATACCTGCTGCACTCTCAGTAACACAGCCTGTCCCCTCTCAGATACCAGCTACTCCCTCACTAACACACAGACTGTCCCACTCTCAGATACCATCTCCACCCTCACTAACACACAGCCTGTCCCACTCTCAGATACCAGCACTTCCCTAACTAAAACACAGTCTGTCCCACTCTCAGGTACCAGCTCCTCCCTCAATAACACACAGCCTGTCCCACTCTCAGATACCAGCTCCACAATCATAAATGCACAGCCGTCTTACTCTCATTTACCAGCTCCTTCCTCACTAACACACAGCCTGTCCCACTCTCAGATACTTGCTCCTCCCTCACTAACACACAGCCTGTCCCACTCTCAGACACCAGCTCCTCTGTCACTAACACACAGCCTGTCCCACTCACTGATTCCAGCTCCTCCCTCACTAACACACAGCCTGTCCCACTCTCTGATACCAGATCCTCCCCCACTAACACACAGCCTGTCCCACTCTCAGAATCCAGCTTCTCCGTCACTAACACCCAGCCTCACCCACTCTCAGATACCTGCTCCTGCCTCACTAAAACACAGCCTGTCTCACTCTCAGATACCAGCTCCTCCCTCACTAACACACAGCCTGTCCCACTCTCAGATTCCAGCTCCTCCCACAATAACACAAAGCCTGTCCCACTCTCAGGTACCAGCTCCTCCCTCACTAACACACAGCCTGTCCCACTCTCAGCTACCAGCTCCTCCCTCACTGACACACAGCCTGTCGCAATCTCAGATACCAGCTCCTCCCTCACTAACACACAGCCTGCCCATTCTCAGATACCAACTCCTCCCTCACTAACACACAGCCTGTCCGACTCTCGGGTACCAGCTCCTCCCTCACTAACACACAGCCTGTCCCACTCTCAGATACTTGCTCCTCCCTCACTAACACACAGCCTGTCCCAGTCTCAGATAACAGCTCCTCCCTCACTAACACACAGCTTGTCACAGTCTCAGATACCAGTCCTCCCTCACTAACACAGCCTCTCCCACTCTCAGATACCAGCACCTCCCTAACTAACACACAGCCTGTCGCAATCTCAGATACCATCTCCTCCCTCACTAACACACAGCCTGTACCACTCTCAGATACCAGCTCCTCGCTCACTAACACACAGCCTCACCCACTCTCAGATACTTGCTCCTCCCTCACTAACACACAGCATGTCTTAGTCTCTGATACCAGCTCCTCCCTCACTAACACACAGCCAGTCCCACTCTCAGATACCAGCTCCTCTGTCACTAACACACAGCCTCACCCACTCTCAGATACCTGCTCCGCCCACACTAAAACACAGCCTGTCCCACTCTGAGATACAAGCTGCTCCCTCACTAACACACTGCTTGTCACAGTCTCAGATACCAGTCCTCCCTCACTAACACAGCCACTCCCACTCTCAGATACCGGCTCACACAGCCTGTCCCACTCTCAGATACTAGTTCCTCCATCACTAAACACACAGCCTGTCCCACTCTCTGAAACGATCTCCTCCCTCACTGACACACAGCCTGTCCGACTCTCAGATACCAGCTCCTCCCTCACTAAGAAACAGCCTGTCCCACTCTCAGATACCAGCTCCTCCCTCACTAACACACAGCCTGTCCCACTCTCAGATACCAGTCCCTCCCTCACTAACACACAGCCTGTCCCACTCTCAGATACCAGCTCCACCCTCACTAACACACAGCCTGTCCCACTCTCAGATACCAGCACCTCCCTAACTAACACACAGCCTGTCCCACTCTCAGATAACAGCACCTCGCTAACTAACAAACAGCCTGTCCCACTCTCAGATAACAGCACCTCCCTAACTAACACAAAGCCTCACCCACTCTCAGATACCATCTCCTCCCTCACTAACACACAGCCTGTCGCACTCTCAGATACCAGCTCCTCGCTCACTAACACACAGCCTGTCCCACTCTCAGATACTTGCTCCTCCCTCACTAACACACAGTCTGTCCCACTCTCAGACACCAGCTCCTATGTCACTAACACACAGCCTCACCCACTCTCAGATACCTGCTCCTCCCTCACAAACACACAGCCTGTCCCTCTCTCAGATACCATCTCCTCCCTCACAAACACACAGCCTGTCTCACTCTCAGATACCAGCTCCTCCTTCACTAAAATAGCCTGTCTCACTCTCAGATACAAGCTCCTCCTTCACTAACACACAGCCTCTCCCACACTCAGATTTCCGCTCCTCCCTCACTAATACACAGCCTGTCTCACTCTCAGGTACCAGCTCGTCCCTCAATAACACACAGTCTGTCCCACTCTCAGACACCAGCTCCTATGTCACTAACACACAGCCTCACCCACTCTCAGATACCAGCTCCTCCCTCACTTACACACAGCCTGTCCAACTCTCGGATACCAGCTCCTTGCTCACTAACACACAGCCTCACCCACTCTCAGATACCAGCTCCTCCCTCACTAACACACAGCCGGTCCCCTCTCAGATACCAGGTACTCCCTCACTAACACACAGCCTGTCCCACTCTCAGATACTAGTTACTCCATCACGAAACACACAGCCTGTCCCACTCTCAGATACCATCTCCTCCCTCACTAACACACAGCCTCTCCCACTCTCAGATACCAGCTCGTCCCTCACTAACACACAGACTGTCCCATTCTCAGATACCATCTCCTCCCTCACTAACACACAGCCTGTCCCACTCTCAGATACCAGCTCCTCCCTCACTAACACACAGCTTGTCCCAGTCTCAGATACCAGTCCTCCCTCACTAACACAGCCTCTCCCACTCTCAGATACCATCTCCTCCCTCACTAACACACAGCCTGTCCCACTCTCAGAAACCAGCTCCTCCCTCACTAACACACAGCCTCACGCACTCTCAGATACCAGCACCTCCCTCACTAACACACAGCCTCTCCCACTCTCAGATTCCTGCTCCTCCCTACAAACACACAGCCTGTCGCAATCTCAGATACCAGCTCCTCCCTCACTAACACACAGACTGTCGCAATCTCAGATACCAGCTCCTCGCTCACTAACACACAGACTCACCCACTCTCAGATACCAGCTCCTCCCTCACTAAGACACATACTGTCCCATTCTCAGATACCAGCTCCTCCCTCACTAACACACAGCCTGTCCCACTCTCAGATACCAGCTCCACCCTCACTAACACACAGCCTGTCCCACTATCAGATACTTGCTCCTCCCTCACTAACACACAGCCTGTCCCACTCTCAGATACCAGCTCCTCCCTCACTAACACACAGCCTGTCCCAGTCTCAGATACCAGCTCCTCCCTCACTAACACACAGCCTCTCCCACTGTCAGATACCAGCTCCTCCCTCATAAGAAACAGCCTGTCCCACTCTCAGATACCAGCTCCTCCCTCACTAACACACAGCCTGTCCCACTCTCAGATACCAGTCCCTCCCTCACTAACACACAGCCTGTCCCACTCTCAGATACCAGCTCCACCCTCACTAACACACAGCCTGTCCCACTCTCAGATACCAGCACCTCCCTAACTAACACACAGCCTGTCCCACTCTCAGATAACAGCACCTCGCTAACTAACAAACAGCCTGTCCCACTCTCAGATAACAGCACCTCCCTAACTAACACAAAGCCTCACCCACTCTCACATACCATCTCCTCCCTCACTAACACACAGCCTGTCGCACTCTCAGATACCAGCTCCTCGCTCACTAACACACAGCCTGTCCCACTCTCAGATACTTGCTCCTCCCTCACTAACACACAGTCTGTCCCACTCTCAGACACCAGCTCCTATGTCAGTAACACACAGCCTCACCCACTCTCAGATACCTGCTCCTCCCTCACTAACACACAGCCTGTCCCTCTCTCAGATACCATCTCCTCCCTCACAAACACACAGCCTGTCTCACTCTCAGATACCAGCTCCTCCTTCACTAAAATAGCCTGTCTCACTCTCAGATACAAGCTCCTCCTTCACTAACACACAGTCTCTCCCACACTCAGATTTCCGCTCCTCCCTCACTAATACACAGCCTGTCTCACTCTCAGGTACCAGCTCGTCCCTCAATAACACACAGTCTGTCCCACTCTCAGACACCAGCTCCTATGTCACTAACACACAGCCTCACCCACTCTCAGATACCAGCTCCTCCCTCACTTACACACAGCCTGTCCAACTCTCGGATACCAGCTCCTTGCTCACTAACACACAGCCTCACCCACTCTCAGATACCAGCTCCACCCTCACTAACACACAGCCGGTCCCCTCTCAGATACCAGGTACTCCCTCACTAACACACAGCCTGTCCCACTCTCAGATACTAGTTACTCCATCACGAAACACACAGCCTGTCCCACTCTCAGATACCATCTCCTCCCTCACTAACACACAGCCTCTCCCACTCTCAGATACCAGCTCCTCCCTCACTAACACACAGACTGTCCCATTCTCAGATACCATCTCCTCCCTCACTAACACACAGCCTGTCCCACTCTCAGATACCAGCTCCTCCCTCACTAACACACAGCTTGTCCCAGTCTCAGATACCAGTCCTCCCTCACTAACACAGCCTCTCCCACTCTCAGATACCATCTCCTCCCTCACTAACACACAGCCTGTCCCACTCTCAGAAACCAGCACCTCCCTCACTAACACACAGCCTCTCCCACTCTCAGATTCCTGCTCCTCCCTACAAACACACAGCCTGTCGCAATCTCAGATACCAGCTCCTCCCTCACTAACACACAGACTGTCGCAATCTCAGATACCAGCTCCTCGCTCACTAACACACAGACTCACCCACTCTCAGATACCAGCTCCTCCCTCACTAAGACACAGACTGTCCCATTCTCAGATACCAGCTCCTCCCTCACTAACACACAGCCTGTCCCACTCTCAGATACCAGCTCCACCCTCACTAACACACAGCCTGTCCCACTATCAGATACTTGCTCCTCCCTCACTAACACACAGCCTGTCCCACTCTCAGATACCAGCTCCTCCCTCACTAACACACAGCCTGTCCCAGTCTCAGATACCAGCTCCTCCCTCACTAACACAGCCTCTCCCACTGTCAGATACCAGCTCCTCCCTCATTAACACACAGCCTCTCCCAATCTCAGATACCAGCACTTCCCTCACTAACACACAGCCTGTCTCACACTCAGATATCAGCTCCTCCCTCACTAACACACAGCCGTCCACTCTCAGAATCCAGCTCCTCCCTCACTAACACACAGCCGGTCCCACTCTCAGATACCAGCACCTCCCTCACTAACACACAGCCGTCCACTATCAGATTCCAGCTCCTCCCTCAATGTCACACAGACTCTCTCAATCTCAGATACCAGCTCCTCCTTCAATGTCACACAGACTGTCTCACTCTCAGATACCAGCACCTCCCTCACTAACACAAAGCCTGTCCCACTCTCAGATACCAGCTCCTCCCTCACTAACACACAGCCGTTCCCTCTCTCTGGTACCGGCTATTCCCTCACTAACCCACATCCTGTCCCACTCTCAGATTCCAGATTCTCCCTCACTAACACACAGCCTGTCCCACTTTCAGATACCAGCTCCTCCCTCACTAACACACAGCCTCTCCCACTCTCAGATTCCAGCATCTCCCTCACTAACACACAGCAAGTCCCACTCTCAAATTCCAGCTCCTCCCTCACTAACACACAGCCTGTCCCACTTTCAGATACCAGCTCCTCCCTCACTAACACACAGCCGGTCCCACTCTCAGATGCCAGCTCCTCCCTCACTAACACACAGCCTGTCCCACTCTCAGATACCAGCTCCTCCCTCAATGTCACACAGACTGTCTCACTCTCAGATACCAGCTCTTCCCTCACTAAGCCACATCCTGTCCCACTCAGATACCAGCACCTCCCTCACTAACACACAGCCTGTCGCCCTCAGATACCAGCGCCTCCCTCACTAACACAGAGCCTGTCCCACTCTCAGATACCAGCTCCTCCCTCACTAAAACACAGTCTGTCCTCCTCTCAGATAACATCTCCTCCCTCACTAACACACAGCCTGTCCCACTCTCAGATACCAGAACCTCCCACACTTGCACACAGCCTGTCCCACTCTCAGATACAAGCTCCTCCCTCACTAACACACAGCCTCATTCACTCTCAGTTACCAGCTGCTCCCTCACGAACACACAGACCTTCCGAATCTCTGATACTTGCTCCTCCCTCCCTAATACACAGCCTGTCGAAATCTCAGATACCAACTCCTCCCTCAATAACACACAGCCTGTCCCACTTGAGATACCAGCTCCTCCCTCACTAACACACAGCCTGTACCACTCGCAGATACCAGTCCCTCCCTCACTAACACACAGCCTGTCCCACTCTCAGATACCATCTCCTCCCTCACAAACTCACAGCCTGTCTCACTCTCAGATACCAGCTCCTCCCTCACTAACACACAGCCTGTCGCACTCTCAGATACCCTCTCCTCCCTCACTAACACACAGCCTGTCCCACTCTCAGATACCATCTCCTCCCTCACTAACACACAGCCTGTTCCACTCTCAGATACCAGCTTCTCCCTCACTAACACACAGCCTGTCCCACTCTCAGATTCCAGCTCCTCCCTCACTAACACACCGCCGGTCCCACTCTCAGATACCAGCTCCTCCCTCACGAACACACAGCCTGTCCCACACTCAGATACCAGTCCCTCCCTCACTAACACACAGCCTGTCCCACTCTCAGATACCGGTCCCTCCCTCACTGACACACAGCCTGTCCCACTCAGATACCATCTCCTCCCTCACAAACACACAGCCTGTCCCAATGTCAGATACCAGCTCCTCCCTCACTAACTCACAGCCTGTCCCACGCGCAGATACCAGCTCCTCCCTCACTAAGACACAGCCTGTTCCACTCTCAGACACCAGCTCCTCACTCACTAACACACAGCCTGTCCCACTCTCAGATACCAGCTCCACCCTCAATAAAACACTGCCTGTCCCACTCTCAGATACCAGCTCCTCTCTCACTAACACACAGCCTGTCCCACTCTCAGATACCAGTTCCTCCCTCACTAACACACAGCCTGTCCCACTCTCAGATACCAGTCCCTCCCTCACTCACACACAGCCTGTCCCACTCTCAGATACCAGTCCCTCCCTCACTGACACACAGCCTGTCCCACTCAGATACCATCTGCTCCCTCACAAACACAAAGCCTGTCTCACGCTCAGATACCAGCTCCACCCTCACTGACACACAGCCTGTCCCACTCTCAGATACCATCTCCTCCCTCACTAACACACAGCCTGTCGCACTCTCAGATACCATCTCCTCCCTCACAAACACACAGCCTGTCTCACTCTCAGCTACCAGCTCCTCCTTCACTAACAGAGCCTGTCTCACTCTCAGATATAAGCTCCTCCCTCTCGAACACACAGCCTGTCTCACTCTCAGATACCAGCTCCTTCCTCAATAACACACAGCCGGTCCTACTCTCAGATACCTGCTCCTCCCTGACTAACACAGCCTGTCCTGCTCCCAGATACTATCTCCTCCCTGAATAACACACGTCATTTCCAACTCTCATATACCAGGTCCTCCTTCACTAACACACAGCCTGTCCCAATCCCAGATACCAGCTCCTTCCTCACTAACACAGCCTGTCTCACTCTCAGATACCAGCTCCTACCTCATTAACACACAGCCTGTCCCAATATCAGATACCAGTTCCTCCCTCAGTAGCACGCAGCCTGTCCTACTCTCAAATACCAGATCCTCCCTCACTAACACACAGCCTATCCCACACTTAGAAAGCAGCTCCTGCCTCACTAAAACACAGCCTGTCCCACTCTCAGATACCAGCTCCACCCTCAATAACACACAGCATGTCCCACTCTCAGATTCTAACTGCTCCCTCACTAACACACAGCCTGTCCCACTCTCAGATACCAGCTCCTCCCTCACTAACACACAGCATGTCCCACTCTCAGATACCAGCTCCTCTCTCACTAACACACAGCCTGTCCCACTCTCAGATACCAGCTCCTCTCTCACTAACACACAGCCTGTCCCACTCTCAGATACCAGTCCCTCCCTCACAAACACACAGCCTGTCTCACTCTCAGATACCAGCTCCACCCTCACTGACACACAGCCTGTCCCACTCTCAGATACCATCTCCTCCCTCACTAACACAGCCTGTCGCACTCTCAGATACCATCTCCTCCCTCACAAACACACAGCCTGTCTCAATCTCAGATACCAGCTCCTCGCTCACTAACACACAGTCTGTCCCAATCTCAGATACCAGCTACTCACTCACTAACACACAGCATTTCCTACTCTGAGATATCACTGCTTCCTCACTAACACACAGGCTCACCCACAGTCAGATACCAGCTCTCCTCCCTCACTAACACAGCCTGTCCTGCTCCCAGATACCATCTCCTCCCTGAATAAAACACATCCTTTCCCACTCTCATATACCAGGTCCTCCTTCACTAACACACAGCCTGTCCCACTCACAGATACCAACTCCTCCCTCACTAACACACAGCCTGTCCCACTCTCAGATGCTAGATCCTCCCACACTTGCACACAGCCTCTCCCACTCTCAGATACCAGCTGCTCCCTCACTAACACACAGCCCTTCCGACTCTCTGATACCAGCTCCTCCCTCCCGAACACACAGCCTGTCTCACTCTCAGATACCAGCTTCTCCTTCACTAAAAGAGCCTATCTCACTCTCAGATACAAGCTCCTCCCTCACTAACACACAGCCTGTTCCACTCTCAGATACCACCTTCTCCCTCACTAACACACAGCCTGTCCCACTCTCAGATTCCAGCTCCTCCCTCACTAACACACAGCCTGTCCTACTCTCAGATACCAGCTCCTCCCTCACGAACACACAGCCTGTCCCACACTCAGATACCAGTCCCTCCCTCACTAACAAACAGCCTGTCCCAAACTCAGATACCAGCTCCTCACTCACTAACACACAGCCTGACCCACTCTCGGATACATGCTCCTCGCTCACTAACACACAGCCTCACCCACTCTCAGATACCAGCTCCTCCCTCACTATCACAGCCTGTCCCCTCTAAGATACCAGCTACTCCCTCACTAACACACAGCCTGTCCCACTCTCAGGTACTAGTTCCTCCATCACTAAACACACAGCCTGTCCCTCTCTCAGATACCATCTCCTCCCTCACTGACACACAGCCTGTCTGACTCTCAGATACCAGCTCCTCCCTCACTAAGAAACAGCCTGTCCCACTCTCGGATACCAGCTCCTCGCTCAAAAACACAAAGCCTGTCGCAATCTCAGATACCAGCTCCTCCCTCACTAACACACAGCCTGTCCCTCTCTCAGATAGCATCACCTCCCTTAATAACACAGTCTTCCGACTCTCAGATAACAGCTCCTCCCTCACTAACACACAGCCGTTCCCACTCTCAGATACCAGCTCCTCCCTCACTAACACACAGCCTGTCCCACTCGCAGACACCAGCTCTTCACTCACTAACAGAGCCTGTCCCAATCTCAGATACCACCTCCTCCCTGACTAACAAACAGGCTGTCCCACTATCAGATACCAGCTCCTCCAACATTAACACAAGCCTACGCCACTCTCAGATACCAGCTCCTCCCTCACTAACACACAGCCTGTCCCATTATCAGAAACCAGCTCCTCCCTCACAAACACAGCCTGTCGCAATCTCAGATACCAGCTCCTCCCTCACTAACACACAGCCTGTCCCACTCTCGGATACCAGCTCCTCGCTCACTAACACACAGACTCACCAACTCTCAGATACCAGCTCCTCCCTAACTAACCCACAGACTGTCCCATTCTCAGATACCGTCTCCTCCCTCACTAACACACAGCCTGTCCCACTCTCAGATACCAGTTTCTCCCTCAATAACACACAGACTGTCCCACTCTCAGATACCAGTCCCTCCCTCACTAACACACAGCCTGTCTCACTCTCAGATACCAGCACCACCCTCACTGACACACAGCCTGGCCCACTCTCAGATACCATCTCCTCCCTCACTAACACACAGCCTGTCGCACTCTCAGATACCATCTCCTCCCTCACAAACACGCAGCCTGTCTCACTCTCAGATACCAGCTCCTTCCTCACTAACACAGCCTGTCTCACTCTCAGATACCAGCTCCTACCTCACTAACACATAGCCTGTCCCACTCTCAGATACCAGCTCCTCCCTCAGTAACACACAGCACGTCCTACTCTCAAATACCTGCTCCTCCCTCACTAAAACACAGCCTGGCCCACTCTCAGATACCAGCTCCTCCCACCCTCACAGACAGCCTGTCCCTCTCTCACTTACGAGCTCCTCCCTCACTAACACACATCATGTCCCACTCTCAGATACTGGATCCTTCCTCACTAACACAGAGCCTGTCCCACTCTCAGATACTAGAACCTCCCTCACTAAAACACAGCCTCATCCACCCTCAGATACCATCTCCTCCCACACTAACACACAGCCTGTCTCACTCTCAGATACAAGCTCCTCCCTCACTAACAAACAGCCTGTCCCACTCTCAGATACCAGCTGCTCCCTCACTAACACACAGCATGTCCGACTCTCTGATACCAGCTCCTCCCTGCCTAACACACAGCCTGTCGCAATCTCAGATACCAACTCCTCCCTCACTAACACACCGCCTGTCCCACTTTCAGATACCAGCTCCTCCCTAACTCACACACAGCCTGTCCCACTCTCAATACCAGCACCTCCCTCATCAACACACAGCCTGTCCCTCTCTCAGATACCAGCTCCGTCCTCACTAACACACAGCCTGTCGCACTCTCAGTTACCATCTCTTCCCTCATTAACAAACAGCCTGTTCAACTCTCAGATATCAAATCCTCCATCACTAACATACAGCCAGTCCCACTCTCAGATACCGTCTTCTCCACGACTAACACACAGCCTGCCTCACTAATACACAGCCTGTCCCCTCTCAGATATCAGCTACTCCCTCAGTAACACACAGCCTTTCCCACTCTCAGATACCAGCTCCTCCCTCACACACATACTGTCCCCTCTCAGATACCAGCTCCTCCCTCACTACCACACAGCCTCTCCCACTCTCAGATACCAGCTCCTCCCTCACTAACACACAATCTGCCCCACTCTCAGATACAAGCTCCTCACTCACTAACACACAGCCTGTCACACTCTCAGAAACCACCTCCTCCCTCACTAACACACAGCCTGTCTCGCTCACAGATACCAGCTCCTCCCACACTGACACATAGCCTGTCCGACTCTCAGATATCAGCTCCTCCCTCACTAACACACAGCCTGTCCCACTCTCAGATACCAGTCCCTCCATCACTAACACACAGCCTGTCCCACTCTCAGATAGCATCTCCTCCCTCACAAACACACAGCCTGTCGCAATCTCAGATACCAGCTCCTCCCTCACAAACACACAGCCTCACCCAATCTCAGATACCAGCTCCTCGCTCACTAACACACAGCCTGTCCCACTCTCGGATACCAGCTCCTCGCTCACTAACACACAGCCTCACCAACTCTCAGATACCAGCTTCTCCCTCACTATCACACAGCCTGTGCCACTCTCAGATACCAGCTCCTCTCTCACTAACACACAGCCTGTCCCACTTTCAGATACCAGTTCCTCCTCACTAACACACAGCCTGTCCCAATCTCAGATACCAGTCCCTCCCTCACTAACACACAGCCTGTCTCACTCTCAGATACCAGCTCCACCCTCACTGACACACAGCCTGTCCCACTCTCAGATACCATCTCCTCCCTCACTAACACACAGCCTGTCCCACTCTCAGATACTAGTTCCTCCATCACTAAACACACAGCCTGTCCTACTCTCAGATACCAGCTCCTCCCTCACTAACACACAGCCTGTCTCACTCTCAGATACCAGCTCCTCCCTCAATAACACACAGCCTGTCCCACTCTCAGATACCAGCTCCTCCCTCACTAACACACAGCCTGTCCCACTCTCAGATACCAGCTCCTCCCTCACTAACTCAACGCCTGTCCCACTCTCAGATACCAGCTCCTCTCTCACTAACACACAGCCTGTCCCACTCTCAGATACCAGTTCCTGCCTCACTAACACACAGCCTGTCCCAATCTCAGATACCAGTCCCTCCCTCACTAACACACAGCCTGTCTCACTCTCAGATACCAGCTCCACCCTCACTGACACACAGCCTGTCCCACTCTCAGATACCATCTCCTCCCTCATTAACACACAGCCTGTCCCACTATCAGATACCATCTCCTCCCTCACAAACACACAGCCTTTCTCACTCTCAGATACCAGCTACTCCTTCACTAACAGAGCCTGTCTCATTCTCAGATACAAGCTCCTCCCTCTCTAACACACAGTCTGTCCCACCCTCAGACACCAGCTACTCACTCACTAACACACAGCATTTCCAACTCTGAGATATCTCTGCTCCCTCACTAACACACAGGCTCACCCACACTCAGATACCAGCTCCTCCCTCACCAACACAGCCTGTCCTGCTCCCATATACCATCTCCTCCCTGAATAAAACACATCGTTTCCCACACTCATATACCAGGTCCTCCTTCACTAACACACAGCCTGTCCCAATCCAAGATACCAGCTCCTTCCTCACTAACACAGCCTGTCTCACTCTCAGATAACAGCTCCTACCTCACTAACACATAGCCTGTCCCACTATCAGATAACAGCTCCTCCCTCAGTAACACACACCCTGTCCTACTCTCAAATACCAGCTCTTCCCTCACAAACACACAGCCTGTCTCACTCTCAGGTACCAGCTCCTCCCTCAATAACACACAGCCTGTCCTACTCTCAGATACCTGCTCCTCCCTCACTAACACACAGCCTGTCGCAATCTCAGATACCAGCTCCTCCCTCACTAACAAACAGCCTGTCCCAATCTCAGATACCAGCTCCTCGCTCACTAACACACAGCCTGTCCCACTCTCGGATACATGCTCCTCGCTCACTAACACACAGCCTCACCCACTCTCAGATACCAGCTCCTCCCTCACTATCACAGCCTGTCCCCTCTAAGATACCAGCTACTCCCTCACTAACACACAGCCTGTCCCACTCTCAGGTACTAGTTCCTCCATCACTAAACACACAGCCTGTCCCTCTCTCAGATACCATCTCCTCCCTCACTGACACACAGCCTGTCTGACTCTCAGATACCAGCTCCTCCCTCACTAAGAAACAGCCTGTCCCACTCTCGGATACCAGCTCCTCGCTCAAAAACACAAAGCCTGTCGCAATCTCAGATACCAGCTCCTCCCTCACTAACACACAGCCTGTCCCTCTCTCAGATAGCATCACCTCCCTTAATAACACACAGTCTTCCGACTCTCAGATAACAGCTCCTCCCTCACTAACACACAGCCATTCCCACTCTCAGATACCAGCTCCTCCCTCACTAACACACAGCCTGTCCCACTCGCAGACACCAGCTCTTCACTCACTAACAGAGCCTGTCCCACTCTCAGATACCAGCTCTTCACTCACTAACACACAGCCTGTCCCACTCTCAGATACCAGCTCCTCCCTCACTAACACACAGCCTGTCCCATTATCAGATACCAGCTCCTCCCTCACTAACACAGCCTGTCGCAATCTCAGATACCAGCTCCTCCCTCACTAACACACAGCCTGTCCCACTCTCAGATACCAGCTCCTCGCTCACTAACACACAGACTCACCAACTCTCAGATACCAGCTCCTCCCTAACTAACACACAGACTGTCCCATTCTCAGATACCGTCTCCTCCCTCAGTAACACACAGCCTGTCCCACTCTCAGATACCAGTTTCTCCCTCAATAACACACAGACTGTCCCACTCTCAGATACCAGTCCCTCCCTCAGTAACACACAGCCTGTCTCACTCTCAGATACCAGCTCCACCCTCACTGACACACAGCCTGTCCCACTCTCAGATACCATCTCCTCCCTCACTAACACACAGCCTGTCGCACTCTCAGATACCATCTCCTCCCTCACAAACACGCAGCCTGTCTCACTCTCAGATACCAGCTCCTACCTCACTAACACATAGCCAGTCCCACTCTCAGATACCAGCTCCTCCCTCAGTAACACACAGCACGTCCTACTCTCAAATACCTGCTCCTCCCTCACTAAAACACAGCCTGGCCCACTCTCAGATACCAGCTCCTCCCACCCTCACAGACAGCCTGTCCCTCTCTCACTTACGAGCTCCTCCCTCACTAACACACATCATGTCCCACTCTCAGATACTGGATCCTTCCTCACTAACACAGAGCCTGTCCCACTCTCAGATACTAGAACCTCCCTCACTAAAACACAGCCTCATCCACTCTCAGATACCATCTCCTCCCGCACTAACACACAGCCTGTCTCACTCTCAGATACAAGCTCCTCCCTCACTAACAAACAGCCTGTCCCACTCTCAGATACCAGCTGCTCCCTCACTAACACACAGCATGTCCGACTCTCTGATACCAGCTCCTCCCTGCCTAACACACAGCCTGTCGCAATCTCAGATACCAACTCCTCCCTCACTAACACACCGCCTGTCCCACTTTCAGATACCAGCTCCTCCCTAACTCACACACAGCCTGTCCCACTCTCAATACCAGCACCTCCCTCATCAACACACAGCCTGTCCCTCTCTCAGATACCAGCTCCGTCCTCACTAACACACAGCCTGTCGCACTCTCAGTTACCATCTCTTCCCTCATTAACAAACAGCCTGTTCAACTCTCAGATATCAAATCCTCCATCACTAACATACAGCCAGTCCCACTCTCAGATACCGTCTTCTCCACGACTAACACACAGCCTGCCTCACTAATACACAGCCTGTCCCCTCTCAGATATCAGCTACTCCCTCAGTAACACACAGCCTGTCCCACTCTCAGATACCAGCTCCTCCCTCACACACATACTGTCCCCTCTCAGATACCAGCTCCTCCCTCACTACCACACAGCCTCTCCCACTCTCAGATACCAGCTCCTCCCTCACTAACACACAATCTGCCCCACTCTCAGATACAAGCTCCTCACTCACTAACACACAGCCTGTCACACTCTCAGAAACCACCTCCTCCCTCACTAACACACAGCCTGTCTCGCTCACAGATACCAGCTCCTCCCACACTGACACATAGCCTGTCCGACTCTCAGATATCAGCTCCTCCCTCACTAACACACAGCCTGTCCCACTCTCAGATACCAGTCCCTCCATCACTAACACACAGCCTGTCCCACTCTCAGATAGCATCTCCTCCCTCACAAACACACAGCCTGTCTCACTCTCTGGTACCAGTTCCTCCCTCACTAACACACAGCCTGTCCTACTCTCAGATACCAGCTCCTCCCTCACTAACACACAGCCTGTCGCAATCTCAGATACCAGCTCCTCCCTCACAAACACACAGCCTCACCCAATCTCAGATACCAGCTCCTCGCTCACTAACACACAGCCTGTCCCACTCTCGGATACCAGCTCCTCGCTCACTAACACACAGCCTCACCAACTCTCAGATACCAGCTTCTCCCTCACTATCACACAGCCTGTGCCACTCTCAGATACCAGCTCCTCTCTCACTAACACACAGCCTGTCCCACTCTCAGATACCAGTTCCTCCTCACTAACACACAGCCTGTCCCAATCTCAGATACCAGTCCCTCCCTCACTAACACACAGCCTGTCTCACTCTCAGATACCAGCTCCACCATCACTGACACACAGCCTGTCCCTCTCTCAGATACCATCTCCTCCCTAACACACAGCCTGTCCCACTCTCAGATACTAGTTCCTCCATCACTAAACACACAGCCTGTCTCACTCTCAGATACCAGCTCCTCCCTCACTAACACACAGCCTGTCTCACTCTCAGATACCAGCTCCTCCCTCAATAACACGCAGCCTGTCCCACTCTCAGATACCAGCTCCTCCCTCACTAACACACAGCCTGTCCCACTCTCAGATACCAGCTCCTCCCTCACTAACTCAACGCCTGTCCCACTCTCAGATACCAGCTCCTCTCTCACTAACACACAGCCTGTCCCACTCTCAGATACCAGTTCCTCCCTCACTAACACACAGCCTGTCCCAATCTCAGATACCAGTCCCTCCCTCACTAACACACAGCCTGTCTCACTCTCAGATACCAGCTCCACCCTCACTGACACACAGCCTGTCCCAATCTCAGATACCATCTCCTCCCTCATTAACACACAGCCTGTCCCACTATCAGATACCATCTCCTCCCTCACAAACACACAGCCTTTCTCACTCTCAGATACCAGCTACTCCTTCACTAACAGAGCCTGTCTCATTCTCAGATACAAGCTCCTCCCTCTCTAACACACAGCCAGTCTCACTCTCAGGTACCTGCTCCTCCTTCACTGACACACAGTCTGTCCCACCCTCAGATACCAGCTACTCACTCACTAACACACAGCATTTCCAACTCTGAGATATCACTGCTCCCTCACTAACACACAGGCTCACCCACACTCAGATACCAGCTCCTCCCTCACCAACACAGCCTGTCCTGCTCCCATATACCATCTCCTCCCTGAATAAAACACATCCTTTCCCACACTCATATACCAGGTCCTCCTTCACTAACACACAGCCTGTCCCAATCCAAGATACCAGCTCCTTCCTCACTAACACAGCCTGTCTCACTCTCAGATACCAGCTCCTACCTCACTAACACATAGCCTGTCCCACTATCAGATAACAGCTCCTCCCTCAGTAACACACACCCTGTCCTACTCTCAAATACCAGCTCCTCCCTCACAAACACACAGCCTGTCTCACTCTCAGACACCAGCTGCTCCTTCACTAACACACAGCCTCTCCCACTCTCAGATTCCTGCTCCTCCCTAACTAACACAAAGCCTGTCTCACTCTCAGGTACCAGCTCCTCCCTCAATAACACACAGCCTGTCCTACTCTCAGATACCTGCTCCTCCCTCACTAACACACAGCCTGTCGCAATCTCAGATACCAGCTCCACCCTCACTAACACACAGCCTCACCCAATCTCAGATACCAGCTCCTCGCTCACTAACACACAGCCTGTCCCACTCTTGGATACCAGCTCCTCGCTCACTAACACACAGCCTCACCCACTCTCAGATACCAGCTCCTCCCTCACTATCACACAGCCTGTCCCCTCTAAGATACCAGCTACTCCCTCACTAACACACAGCCTGTCCCACTCTCAGGTACTAGTTCCTCCATCACTAAACACACAGCCTGTCCCTCTCTCAGATACCATCTCCTCCCTCACTGACACACAGCCTGTCTGACTCTCAGATACCAGCTCCTCCCTCACTAAGAAACAGCCTGTCCCACTCTCGGATACCAGCTCCTCGCTCAAAAACACAAAGCCTGTCGCAATATCAGATACCAGCTCCTCCCTCACTAACACACAGCCTGTCCCTCTCTCAGATAGCATCACCTCCCTTAATAACACACAGTCTTCCGACTCTCAGATAACAGCTCCTCCCTCACTAACACACAGCCGTTCCCACTCTCAGATACCAGCTCCTCCCTCACTAACACAGCCTGTCCCTCTCTCAGATACCAGCTCCGTCCTCACTAACACACAGCCTGTCGCACTCTCAGTTACCATCTCTTCCCTCATTAACAAACAGCCTGTTCAACTCTCAGATATCAAATCCTCCATCACTAACATACAGCCAGTCCCACTCTCAGATACCGTCTTCTCCACGACTAACACACAGCCTGCCTCACTAATACACAGCCTGTCCCCTCTCAGATACCAGCTACTCCCTCAGTAACACACAGCCTTTCCCACTCTCAGATACCAGCTCCTCCCTCACACACATACTGTCCCCTCTCAGATACCAGCTCCTCCCTCACTACCACACAGCCTCTCCCACTCTCAGATACCAGCTCCTCCCTCACTAACACACAGCCTGTCACACTCTCAGATACCATCTCCTCCATCACTAAACACACAGCCTGTCACACTCTCAGAAACCACCTCCTCCCTCACTAACACACAGCCTGTCTCGCTCACAGATACCAGCTCCTCCCACACTGACACATAGCCTGTCCGACTCTCAGATATCAGCTCCTCCCTCACTAACACACAGCCTGTCCCACTCTCAGATAGCATCTCCTCCCTCACAAACACACAGCCTGTCTCACTCTCTGGTACCAGTTCCTCCCTCACTAACACACAGCCTGTCCTACTCTCAGATAGCAGCTCCTCCCTCACTAACACACAGCCTGTCGCAATCTCAGATACCAGCTCCTCCCTCACAAACACACAGCCTCACCCAATCTCAGATACCAGCTCCTCGCTCACTAACACACAGCCTGTCCCACTCTCGGATACCAGCTCCTCGCTCACTAACACACAGCCTCACCAACACTCAGATACCAGCTTCTCCCTCACTATCACACAGCCTGTGCCACTCTCAGATACCAGCTCCTCTCTCACTAACACACAGCCTGTCCCACTCTCAGATACCAGTTCCTCCCTCACTAACACACAGCCTGTCCCAATCTCAGATACCAGTCCCTCCCTCACTAACACACAGCCTGTCTCACTCTCAGATACCAGCTCCACCCTCACTGACACACAGCCTGTCCCACTCTCAGATACCATCTCCTTCCTCATTAACACACAGCCTGTCCCACTATCAGATACCATCTCCTCCCTCACAAACACACAGCCTTTCTCACTCTCAGATACCAGCTACTCCTTCACTAACAGAGCCTGTCTCATTCTCAGATACAAGCTCCTCCCTCTCTAACACACAGCCTGTCTCACTCTCAGATACCTGCTCCTCCTTCACTGACACACAGTCTGTCCCACCCTCAGATACCAGCTACTCACGCACTAACACACAGCATTTCCAACTCTGAGATATCACTGCTCCCTCACTAACACACAGGCTCACCCACACTCAGATACCAGCTCCTCCCTCACCAACACAGCCTGTCCTGCTCCCATATACCATCTCCTCCCTGAATAAAACACATCCTTTCCCACACTCATATACCAGGTCCTCCTTCACTAACACACAGCCTGTCCCAATCCAAGATACCAGCTCCTTCCTCACTAACACAGCCTGTCTCACTCTCAGATACCAGCTCCTACCTCACTAACACATAGCCTGTCCCACTATCAGATAACAGCTCCTCCCTCAGTAACACACACCCTGTCCTACTCTCAAATACCAGCTCCTCCCTCACAAACACACAGCCTGTCTCACTCTCAGACACCAGCTGCTCCTTCACTAACACACAGCCTCTCCCACTCTCAGATTCCTGCTCCTCCCTAACTAACACAAAGCCTGTCTCACTCTCAGGTACCAGCTCCTCCCTCAATAACACACAGCCTGTCCTACTCTCAGATACCTGCTCCTCCCTCACTAACACACAGCCTGTCGCAATCTCAGATACCAGCTCCACCCTCACTAACACACAGCCTCACCCAATCTCAGATACCAGCTCCTCGCTCACTAACACACAGCCTGTCCCACTCTTGGATACCAGCTCCTCGCTCACTAACACACAGCCTCACCCACTCTCAGATACCAGCTCCTCCCTCACTATCACACAGCCTGTCCCCTCTAAGATACCAGCTACTCCCTCACTAACACACAGCCTGTCCCACTCTCAGGTACTAGTTCCTCCATCACTAAACACACAGCCTGTCCCTCTCTCAGAACCATCTCCTCCCTCACTGACACACAGCCTGTCTGACTCTCAGATACCAGCTCCTCCCTCACTAAGAAACAGCCTGTCCCACTCTCGGATACCAGCTCCTCGCTCAAAAACACAAAGCCTGTCGCAATATCAGATACCAGCTCCTCCCTCACTAACACACAGCCTGTCCCTCTCTCAGATAGCATCACCTCCCTTAATAACACACAGTCTTCCGACTCTCAGATAACAGCTCCTCCCTCACTAACACACAGCCGTTCCCACTCTCAGATACCAGCTCCTCCCTCACTAACACAGCCTGTCCCTCTCTCAGATACCAGCTCCGTCCTCACTAACACACAGCCTGTCGCACTCTCAGTTACCATCTCTTCCCTCATTAACAAACAGCCTGTTCAACTCTCAGATATCAAATCCTCCATCACTAACATACAGCCAGTCCCACTCTCAGATACCGTCTTCTCCACGACTAACACACAGCCTGCCTCACTAATACACAGCCTGTCCCCTCTCAGATACCAGCTACTCCCTCAGTAACACACAGCCTTTCCCACTCTCAGATACCAGCTCCTCCCTCACACACATACTGTCCCCTCTCAGATACCAGCTCCTCCCTCACTACCACACAGCCTCTCCCACTCTCAGATACCAGCTCCTCCCTCACTAACACACAGCCTGTCACACTCTCAGATACCATCTCCTCCATCACTAAACACACAGCCTGTCACACTCTCAGAAACCACCTCCTCCCTCACTAACACACAGCCTGTCTCGCTCACAGATACCAGCTACTCCCACACTGACACATAGCCTGTCCGACTCTCAGATATCAGCTCCTCCCTCACTAACACACAGCCTGTCCCACTCTCAGATAGCATCTCCTCCCTCACAAACACACAGCCTGTCTCACTCTCTGGTACCAGTTCCTCCCTCACTAACACACAGCCTGTCCTACTCTCAGATAGCAGCTCCTCCCTCACTAACACACAGCCTGTCGCAATCTCAGATACCAGCTCCTCCCTCACAAACACACAGCCTCACCCAATCTCAGATACCAGCTCCTCGCTCACTAACACACAGCCTGTCCCACTCTCGGATACCAGCTCCTCGCTCACTAACACACAGCCTCACCAACACTCAGATACCAGCTTCTCCCTCACTATCACACAGCCTGTGCCACTCTCAGATACCAGCTCCTCTCTCACTAACACACAGCCTGTCCCACTCTCAGATACCAGTTCCTCCCTCACTAACACACAGCCTGTCCCAATCTCAGATACCAGTCCCTCCCTCACTAACACACAGCCTGTCTCACTCTCAGATACCAGCTCCACCCTCACTGACACACAGCCTGTCCCACTCTCAGATACCATCTCCTCCCTCATTAACACACAGCCTGTCCCACTATCAGATACCATCTCCTCCCTCACAAACACACAGCCTTTCTCACTCTCAGATACCAGCTACTCCTTCACTAACAGAGCCTGTCTCATTCTCAGATACAAGCTCCTCCCTCTCTAACACACAGCCTGTCTCACTCTCAGATACCTGCTCCTCCTTCACTGACACACAGTCTGTCCCACCCTCAGATACCAGCTACTCACGCACTAACACACAGCATTTCCAACTCTGAGATATCACTGCTCCCTCACTAACACACAGGCTCACCCACACTCAGATACCAGCTCCTCCCTCACCAACACAGCCTGTCCTGCTCCCATATACCATCTCCTCCCTGAATAAAACACATCCTTTCCCACACTCATATACCAGGTCCTCCTTCACTAACACACAGCCTGTCCCAATCCAAGATACCAGCTCCTTCCTCACTAACACAGCCTGTCTCACTCTCAGATACCAGCTCCTACCTCACTAACACATAGCCTGTCCCACTATCAGATAACAGCTCCTCCCTCAGTAACACACACCCTGTCCTACTCTCAAATACCAGCTCCTCCCTCACAAACACACAGCCTGTCTCACTCTCAGACACCAGCTGCTCCTTCACTAACACACAGCCTCTCCCACTCTCAGATTCCTGCTCCTCCCTAACTAACACAAAGCCTGTCTCACTCTCAGGTACCAGCTCCTCCCTCAATAACACACAGCCTGTCCTACTCTCAGATACCTGCTCCTCCCTCACTAACACACAGCCTGTCGCAATCTCAGATACCAGCTCCACCCTCACTAACACACAGCCTCACCCAATCTC
Organism: Isurus oxyrinchus; assembly: GCA_026770705.1. NCBI lineage: Eukaryota > Metazoa > Chordata > Chondrichthyes > Lamniformes > Lamnidae > Isurus > Isurus oxyrinchus. Next base: position 691,230 of record JANJGN010000068.1, read on the forward strand.
AGATACCAGCTCCTCGCTCACTAACACACAGCCTGTCCCACTCTTGGATACCAGCTCCTCGCTCACTAACACACAGCCTCACCCACTCTCAGATACCAGCTCCTCCCTCACTATCACACAGCCTGTCCCCTCTAAGATACCAGCTACTCCCTCACTAACACACAGCCTGTCCCACTCTCAGGTACTAGTTCCTCCATCACTAAACACACAGCCTGTCCCTCTCTCAGATACCATCTCCTCCCTCACTGACACACAGCCTGTCTGACTCTCAGATACCAGCTCCTCCCTCACTAAGAAACAGCCTGTCCCACTCTCGGATACCAGCTCCTCGCTCAAAAACACAAAGCCTGTCGCAATATCAGATACCAGCTCCTCCCTCACTAACACACAGCCTGTCCCTCTCTCAGATAGCATCACCTCCCTTAATAACACACAGTCTTCCGACTCTCAGATAACAGCTCCTCCCTCACTAACACACAGCCGTTCCCACTCTCAGATACCAGCTCCTCCCTCACTAACACAGCCTGTCCCTCTCTCAGATACCAGCTCCGTCCTCACTAACACACAGCCTGTCGCACTCTCAGTTACCATCTCTTCCCTCATTAACAAACAGCCTGTTCAACTCTCAGATATCAAATCCTCCATCACTAACATACAGCCAGTCCCACTCTCAGATACCGTCTTCTCCACGACTAACACACAGCCTGCCTCACTAATACACAGCCTGTCCCCTCTCAGATACCAGCTACTCCCTCAGTAACACACAGCCTTTCCCACTCTCAGATACCAGCTCCTCCCTCACACACATACTGTCCCCTCTCAGATACCAGCTCCTCCCTCACTACCACACAGCCTCTCCCACTCTCAGATACCAGCTCCTCCCTCACTAACACACAGCCTGTCACACTCTCAGATACCATCTCCTCCATCACTAAACACACAGCCTGTCACACTCTCAGAAACCACCTCCTCCCTCACTAACACACAGCCTGTCTCGCTCACAGATACCAGCTCCTCCCACACTGACACATAGCCTGTCCGACTCTCAGATATCAGCTCCTCCCTCACTAACACACAGCCTGTCCCACTCTCAGATAGCATCTCCTCCCTCACAAACACACAGCCTGTCTCACGCTCTGGTACCAGTTCCTCCCTCACTAACACACAGCCTGTCCTACTCTCAGATAGCAGCTCCTCCCTCACTAACACACAGCCTGTCGCAATCTCAGATACCAGCTCCTCCCTCACAAACACACAGCCTCACCCAATCTCAGATACCAGCTCCTCGCTCACTAACACACAGCCTGTCCCACTCTCGGATACCAGCTCCTCGCTCACTAACACACAGCCTCACCAACACTCAGGTACCAGCTTCTCCCTCACTATCACACAGCCTGTGCCACTCTCAGATACCAGCTCCTCTCTCACTAACACACAGCCTGTCCCACTCTCAGATACCAGTTCCTCCCTCACTAACACACAGCCTGTCCCAATCTGAGATACCAGTCCCTCCCTCACTAACACACAGCCTGTCTCACTCTCAGATACCAGCTCCACCCTCACTGACACACAGCCTGTCCCACTCTCAGATACCATCTCCTCCCTCACTAACACACAGCCTGTCCCACTATCAGATACCATCTCCTCCCTCACAAACACACAGCCTTTCTCACTCTCAGATACCAGCTACTCCTTCACTAACAGAGCCTGTCTCATTCTCAGATACAAGCTCCTCCCTCTCTAACACACAGCCTGTCTCACTCTCAGATACCTGCTCCTCCTTCACTGACACACAGTCTGTCCCACCCTCAGATACCAGCTACTCACGCACTAACACACAGCATTTCCAACTCTGAGATATCACTGCTCCCTCACTAACACACAGGCTCACCCACACTCAGATACCAGCTCCTCCCTCACCAACACAGCCTGTCCTGCTCCCATATACCATCTCCTCCCTGAACAAAACACATCCTTTCCCACACTCATATACCAGGTCCTCCTTCACTAACACACAGCCTGTCCCAATCCAAGATACCAGCTCCTTCCTCACTAACACAGCCTGTCTCACTCTCAGATACCAGCTCCTACCTCACTAACACACACCCTGTCCTACTCTCAAATACCAGCTCCTCCCTCACAAACACACAGCCTGTCTCACTCTCAGATACCAGCTCCTCCCTCACTAACACACAGCCTGTCCCACTCTCAGATACCAGCTCCTCCTTCACTAACACACAGCCTCTCCCACTCTCAGATTCCTGCTCCTCCCTAACTAAGACAAAGCCTGTCTCACTCTCAGGTACCAGCTCCTCCCTCAATAACACACAGCCTGTCCTACTCTCAGATACCTGCTCCTCCCTCACTAACACACAGCCTGTCGCAATCTCAGATACCAGCTCCACCCTCACTAACACACAGCCTCACCCAATCTCAGATACCAGCTCCTCGCTCACTAACACACAGCCTGTCCCACTCTCGGATACCAGCTCCTCGCTCACTAACACACAGCCTCACCCACTCTCAGATACCAGCTCCTCCCTCACTATCACACAGCCTGTCCCCTCTAAGATACCAGCTACTCCCTCACTAACACACAGCCTGTCCCACTCTCAGGTACTAGTTCCACCATCACTAAACACACAGCCTGCCCCTCTCTCAGATACCATCTCCTCCCTCACTGACACACAGCCTGTCTGACTCTCAGATACCAGCTCCTCCCTCACTAAGAAACAGCCTGTCCCACTCTCAGATACCAGCTCCTCCCTCACAAACGCACAGCCTGTCCCCTCTCAGATACCAGCTACTCCCTCACTAACACACAGACTGTCCCACTCTCAGATACCATCTCCACCCTCACTAACACACAGCCTGTCCCACTCTCAGATACCAGCACTTCCCTAACTAAAACACAGTCTGTCCCACTCTCAGGTACCAGCTCCTCCCTCAATAACACACAGCCTGTCCCACTCTCAGATACCATCTCCTCCCTCACTTACACACAGCCGTCCACTCTCAGATACCAGCTCCTCCCTCCTTAACAGACAGCCTGTCCCACTCACAAGTACCAGCTCCTCCCTCACTAACACACAGCCTGTCCCAATGTCAGATACCAGCTACTCCCTCACTAACACACAGCCTGTCCCGCTATCAAATACCTGCTCCTCCCTCACTAACACACAGCCTGTCCCACTCTAAGACACCAGCTCCTCTGTCACGAACACACAGCCTGTCCCACTCTCCGATACCAGCTCCTCCCTCACTAACACACAGCCTGTCTTAGTCTCTGATACCAGCTCTTCCCTCACTAACACACAGCCTCACCCACTCTCAGAGACCTGTTCCTCCCTCACTAACACACAGCCTGTCCCACTCTCAGATACCAGCTGCTCCCTCACTAACACACAGCCTATCCCACTCTCTGATACCAGCTCCTCCCTCACTAAAACACAGCCTGTCGCAATCTCAGATACCATCTCCTCCCTCACTAACACACAGCCTGTCCCACTCTCAGACACCAGCTCCTCTGTCACTAACACACAGCCTGTCCCACTCTCCGATACCAGCTCCTCCCTCACTAATACACAGCCTGTCTTATTCTCTGATACCAGCTCTTCCCTCACTAACACACAGCCTCACCCATTCTCAGATACCTGCTCCTCCCTCACTCACACAGCCTGTCCCACTCTCAGATACCAGCTCCTCCCTCACTAACACACAGCCTATCCCACTCTCTGATACCAGCTCCTCCCTCACTAAAACACAGCCTGTCGCAATCTCAGATACTAGCTCCTCCCTCACTAACACACAGCCTGTCCCACTCTCAGATTCCAGCTCCTCCCTCAATAACACAAAGCCTGTCTCACTCTCAGATACCCTCTCCTGCCTCACAAACACAGCCTGTCTCACTCTCAGGTACCAGCTCCTCGCTCAATAACACACAGCCTGTCCTACTCTCAGATACCAGCACTTCCCTAACTAACACACAGCCTGTCGCAATCTCAGATACCAGCTCCTCCCTCACAAACACACAGCCTGTCCCACTCTCGGATACCAGCTCCTCGCTCACTAAAACACAGCCTGTCCCACTCTCAGATAATTGCTCCTCCCTCACTAACACACAGCCTGTCCCACTCTCAGATACAAGCTCCACCCTCACTAACACACAGCCTGTCCCACTCTCAGATACCAGCTCCTCCCTCACTAACACACAGTCTGTCCCACTCTAAGACACCAGCTCCTCAGTCACTAACACACAGCCTCACCCACTCTCAGATACCTGCTCCTCCCTCACTAAAACACGGCCTGTCCCACTCTCAGATACCAGCTCCTCCCTCACTAACACACAGGCTGTCCCACTCTCAGATACCTGTTCCTCCCTCACTAACACACAGGCTGTCTCAATCTCAGGTACCAGCTCCTCCCTCAATAACACACAGCCTGTCCTACTTTCAGATACCAGCACCTCCCTAACTAACACACAGCCTGTCCCACGCTCAGATAACAACACCTCCCTAACTAACACAAAGCCTGTCGCAATCTCAGATACAAGCTCCTCCCTCACTAACACACAGCCTGTCCCACTCTCGGATACCAGCTCCTCGCTCAAAAACACACAGCCTGTCGCAATCTCAGATACCAGCTCCACGCTCAAAAACACAAAGCCTGTCCCACTCTCGGATACCAGCTCCTCGCTCACTAACACACAGCCTCACGCACTCTCAGATACCAGCTCCTCGCTCACTAACACAAAGCCTGTCCCACTCTCGGATACCAGCTCCTCGCTCACTAACACACAGCCTCACCCACTCTCAGATACCAGCTACTCCCTCACTAATACACAGATTGTCCCACTCTCTGATAGTAGTTCCTCCATCACTAACACACAGCCTGTCCCACTCTCAGATACCATCTCCACCGTCACTAACACACAGCCTGTCCCACTCTCAGAAACCATCTCCTCCCTCACTAACACACAGCCTGTCCCACTCTCAGATACCAGCTCCTCCCTCACTAACACACAGCATGTCCCACACTCAGATACCAGCTCCTCCCTCACTAACACACAGCCTGTCCCAATCTGAGATACCAGTCCCTCCCTCACTAACACACAGCCTGTCTCACTCTCAGATACCAGCTCCACCCTCACTGACACACAGCCTGTCCCACTCTCAGATACCATCTCCTCCCTCATTAACACACAGCCTGTCCCACTATCAGATACCATCTCCTCCCTCACAAACACACAGCCTTTCTCACTCTCAGATACCAGCTACTCCTTCACTAACAGAGCCTGTCTCATTCTCAGATACAAGCTCCTCCCTCTCTAACACACAGCCTGTCTCACTCTCAGATACCTGCTCCTCCTTCACTGACACACAGTCTGTCCCACCCTCAGATACCAGCTACTCACGCACTAACACACAGCATTTCCAACTCTGAGATATCACTGCTCCCTCACTAACACACAGGCTCACCCACACTCAGATACCAGCTCCTCCCTCACCAACACAGCCTGTCCTGCTCCCATATACCATCTCCTCCCTGAACAAAACACATCCTTTCCCACACTCATATACCAGGTCCTCCTTCACTAACACACAGCCTGTCCCAATCCAAGATACCAGCTCCTTCCTCACTAACACAGCCTGTCTCACTCTCAGATACCAGCTCCTACCTCACTAACACACACCCTGTCCTACTCTCAAATACCAGCTCCTCCCTCACAAACACACAGCCTGTCTCACTCTCAGATACCAGCTCCTCCCTCACTAACACACAGCCTGTCCCACTCTCAGATACCAGCTCCTCCTTCACTAACACACAGCCTCTCCCACTCTCAGATTCCTGCTCCTCCCTAACTAAGACAAAGCCTGTCTCACTCTCAGGTACCAGCTCCTCCCTCAATAACACACAGCCTGTCCTACTCTCAGATACCTGCTCCTCCCTCACTAACACACAGCCTGTCGCAATCTCAGATACCAGCTCCACCCTCACTAACACACAGCCTCACCCAATCTCAGATACCAGCTCCTCGCTCACTAACACACAGCCTGTCCCACTCTCGGATACCAGCTCCTCGCTCACTAACACACAGCCTCACCCACTCTCAGATACCAGCTCCTCCCTCACTATCACACAGCCTGTCCCCTCTAAGATACCAGCTACTCCCTCACTAACACACAGCCTGTCCCACTCTCAGGTACTAGTTCCACCATCACTAAACACACAGCCTGCCCCTCTCTCAGATACCATCTCCTCCCTCACTGACACACAGCCTGTCTGACTCTCAGATACCAGCTCCTCCCTCACTAAGAAACAGCCTGTCCCACTCTCAGATACCAGCTCCTCCCTCACAAACGCACAGCCTGTCCCCTCTCAGATACCAGCTACTCCCTCACTAACACACAGACTGTCCCACTCTCAGATACCATCTCCACCCTCACTAACACACAGCCTGTCCCACTCTCAGATACCAGCACTTCCCTAACTAAAACACAGTCTGTCCCACTCTCAGGTACCAGCTCCTCCCTCAATAACACACAGCCTGTCCCACTCTCAGATACCATCTCCTCCCTCACTTACACACAGCCGTCCACTCTCAGATACCAGCTCCTCCCTCCTTAACAGACAGCCTGTCCCACTCACAAGTACCAGCTCCTCCCTCACTAACACACAGCCTGTCCCAATGTCAGATACCAGCTACTCCCTCACTAACACACAGCCTGTCCCGCTATCAAATACCTGCTCCTCCCTCACTAACACACAGCCTGTCCCACTCTAAGACACCAGCTCCTCTGTCACGAACACACAGCCTGTCCCACTCTCCGATACCAGCTCCTCCCTCACTAACACACAGCCTGTCTTAGTCTCTGATACCAGCTCTTCCCTCACTAACACACAGCCTCACCCACTCTCAGAGACCTGCTCCTCCCTCACTAACACACAGCCTGTCCCACTCTCAGATACCAGCTGCTCCCTCACTAACACACAGCCTATCCCACTCTCTGATACCAGCTCCTCCCTCACTAAAACACAGCCTGTCGCAATCTCAGATACTAGCACCTCCCTCACTAACACACAGCCTGCCCCACACTCAGATACCATCTCCTCCCTCACTAACACACAGCCTGTCCCACTCTCAGACACCAGCTCCTCTGTCACTAACACACAGCCTGTCCCACTCTCCGATACCAGCTCCTCCCTCACTAATACACAGCCTGTCTTATTCTCTGATACCAGCTCTTCCCTCACTAACACACAGCCTCACCCACTCTCAGATACCTGCTCCTCCCTCACTCACACAGCCTGTCCCACTCTCAGATACCAGCTCCTCCCTCACTAACACACAGCCTATCCCACTCTCTGATACCAGCTCCTCCCTCACTAAAACACAGCCTGTCGCAATCTCAGATACTAGCTCCTCCCTCACTAACACACAGCCTGTCCCACTCTCAGATTCCAGCTCCTCCCTCAATAACACAAAGCCTGTCTCACTCTCAGATACCCTCTCCTGCCTCACAAACACAGCCTGTCTCACTCTCAGGTACCAGCTCCTCGCTCAATAACACACAGCCTGTCCTACTCTCAGATACCAGCACTTCCCTAACTAACACACAGCCTGTCGCAATCTCAGATACCAGCTCCTCCCTCACAAACACACAGCCTGTCCCACTCTCGGATACCAGCTCCTCGCTCACTAAAACACAGCCTGTCCCACTCTCAGATACTTGCTCCTCCCTCACTAACACACAGCCTGTCCCACTCTCAGATACAAGCTCCACCCTCACTAACACACAGTTGAAAACAAAGAAAACTGCGGATGCTGGAAATCTAAAACAAAAACAGAATTACCTGGAAAAACTCAGTAGGTCTGGCAGCATCGGCGGAGGAGAAAAGAGTTGACGTTTCGAGTCCTCATGACCCTTCGACAGAACTAGCACACAGTTCTGTCGAAGGGTCATGAGGACTCGAAACGTCAACTCTTTTCTCCTCCGCCGTTGCTGCCAGACCTACTGAGTTTTTCCAGGTAATTCTGTTTTTGTCTCACTAACACACAGCCTGTCCCACTCTCAGATACCAGCTCCTCCCTCACTAACACACAGTCTGTCCCACTCTAAGACACCAGCTCCTCAGTCACTAACACACAGCCTCACCCACTCTCAGATACCTGCTCCTCCCTCACTAAAACACGGCCTGTCCCACTCTCAGATACCAGCTCCTCCCTCACTAACACACAGGCTGTCTCAATCTCAGGTACCAGCTCCTCCCTCAATAACACACAGCCTGTCCTACTTTCAGATACCAGCACCTCCCTAACTAACACACAGCCTGTCCCACTCTCAGATAACAACACCTCCCTAACTAACACAAAGCCTGTCGCAATCTCAGATACAAGCTCCTCCCTCACTAACACACAGCCTGTCCCACTCTCGGATACCAGCTCCTCGCTCAAAAACACACAGCCTGTCGCAATCTCAGATACCAGCTCCACGCTCAAAAACACAAAGCCTGTCCCACTCTCGGATACCAGCTCCTCGCTCACTAACACACAGCCTCACGCACTCTCAGATACCAGCTCCTCGCTCACTAACACAAAGCCTGTCCCACTCTCGGATACCAGCTCCTCGCTCACTAACACACAGCCTCACCCACTCTCAGATACCAGCTACTCCCTCACTAATACACAGATTGTCCCACTCTCTGATAGTAGTTCCTCCATCACTAACACACAGCCTGTCCCACTCTCAGATACCATCTCCACCGTCACTAACACACAGCCTGTCCCACTCTCAGAAACCATCTCCTCCCTCACTAACACACAGCCTGTCCCACTCTCAGATACCAGCTCCTCCCTCACTAACACACAGCATGTCCCACACTCAGATACCAGCTCCTCCCTCACTAACACACAGCCTGTCCCAATCTGAGATACCAGTCCCTCCCTCACTAACACACAGCCTGTCTCACTCTCAGATACCAGCTCCACCCTCACTGACACACAGCCTGTCCCACTCTCAGATACCATCTCCTCCCTCATTAACACACAGCCTGTCCCACTATCAGATACCATCTCCTCCCTCACAAACACACAGCCTTTCTCACTCTCAGATACCAGCTACTCCTTCACTAACAGAGCCTGTCTCATTCTGAGATACAAGCTCCTCCCTCTCTAACACACAGCCTGTCTCACTCTCAGATACCTGCTCCTCCTTCACTGACACACAGTCTGTCCCACCCTCAGATACCAGCTACTCACGCACTAACACACAGCATTTCCAACTCTGAGATATCACTGCTCCCTCACTAACACACAGGCTCACCCACACTCAGATACCAGCTCCTCCCTCACCAACACAGCCTGTCCTGCTCCCATATACCATCTCCTCCCTGAACAAAACACATCCTTTCCCACACTCATATACCAGGTCCTCCTCCACTAACACACAGCCTGTCCCAATCCAAGATACCAGCTCCTTCCTCACTAACACAGCCTGTCTCACTCTCAGATACCAGCTCCTACCTCACTAACACACACCCTGTCCTACTCTCAAATACCAGCTCCTCCCTCACAAACACACAGCCTGTCTCACTCTCAGATACCAGCTCCTCCCTCACTAACACACAGCCTGTCCCACTCTCAGATACCAGCTCCTCCTTCACTAACACACAGCCTCTCCCACTCTCAGATTCCTGCTCCTCCCTAACTAAGACAAAGCCTGTCTCACTCTCAGGTACCAGCTCCTCCCTCAATAACACACAGCCTGTCCTACTCTCAGATACCTGCTCCTCCCTCACTAACACACAGCCTGTCGCAATCTCAGATACCAGCTCCACCCTCACTAACACACAGCCTCACCCAATCTCAGATACCAGCTCCTCGCTCACTAACACACAGCCTGTCCCACTCTCGGATACCAGCTCCTCGCTCACTAACACACAGCCTCACCCACTCTCAGATACCAGCTCCTCCCTCACTATCACACAGCCTGTCCCCTCTAAGATACCAGCTACTCCCTCACTAACACACAGCCTGTCCCACTCTCAGGTACTAGTTCCACCATCACTAAACACACAGCCTGCCCCTCTCTCAGATACCATCTCCTCCCTCACTGACACACAGCCTGTCTGACTCTCAGATACCAGCTCCTCCCTCACTAAGAAACAGCCTGTCCCACTCTCAGATACCAGCTCCTCCCTCACAAACGCACAGCCTGTCCCCTCTCAGATACCAGCTACTCCCTCACTAACACATAGACTGTCCCACTCTCAGATACCATCTCCACCCTCACTAACACACAGCCTGTCCCACTCTCAGATACCAGCACTTCCCTAACTAAAACACAGTCTGTCCCACTCTCAGGTACCAGCTCCTCCCTCAATAACACACAGCCTGTCCCACTCTCAGATACCATCTCCTCCCTCACTTACACACAGCCGTCCACTCTCAGATACCAGCTCCTCCCTCCTTAACAGAAAGCCTGTCCCACTCACAAGTACCAGCTCCTCCCTCACTAACACACAGCCTGTCCCAATGTCAGATACCAGCTACTCCCTCACTAACACACAGCCTGTCCCGCTATCAAATACCTGCTCCTCCCTCACTAACACACAGCCTGTCCCACTCTAAGACACCAGCTCCTCTGTCACGAACACACAGCCTGTCCCACTCTCCGATACCAGCTCCTCCCTCACTAACACACAGCCTGTCTTAGTCTCTGATACCAGCTCTTCCCTCACTAACACACAGCCTCACCCACTCTCAGAGACCTGCTCCTCCCTCACTAACACACAGCCTGTCCCACTCTCAGATACCAGCTGCTCCCTCACTAACACACAGCCTATCCCACTCTCTGATACCAGCTCCTCCCTCACTAAAACACAGCCTGTCGCAATCTCAGATACTAGCACCTCCCTCACTAACACACAGCCTGTCCCACACTCAGATACCATCTCCTCCCTCACTAACACACAGCCTGTCCCACTCTCAGACACCAGCTCCTCTGTCACTAACACACAGCCTGTCCCACTCTCCGATACCAGCTCCTCCCTCACTAATACACAGCCTGTCTTATTCTCTGATACCAGCTCTTCCCTCACTAACACACAGCCTCACCCACTCTCAGATACCAGCTCCTCCCTCACTAACACACAGCCTATCCCACTCTCTGATACCAGCTCCTCCCTCACTAAAACACAGCCTGTCGCAATCTCAGATACTAGCTCCTCCCTCACTAACACACAGCCTGTCCCACTCTCAGATTCCAGCTCCTCCCTCAATAACACAAAGCCTGTCTCACTCTCAGATACCCTCTCCTGCCTCACAAACACAGCCTGTCTCACTCTCAGGTACCAGCTCCTCGCTCAATAACACACAGCCTGTCCTACTCTCAGATACCAGCACTTCCCTAACTAACACACAGCCTGTCGCAATCTCAGATACCAGCTCCTCCCTCACAAACACACAGCCTGTCCCACTCTCGGATACCAGCTCCTCGCTTACTAAAACACAGCCTGTCCCACTCTCAGATACTTGCTCCTCCCTCACTAACACACAGCCTGTCCCACTCTCAGATACAAGCTCCACCCTCACTAACACACAGCCTGTCCCACTCTCAGATACCAGCTCCTCCCTCACTAACACACAGTCTGTCCCACTCTAAGACACCAGCTCCTCAGTCACTAACACACAGCCTCACCCACTCTCAGATACCTGCTCCTCCCTCACTAAAACACGGCCTGTCCCACTCTCAGATACCAGCTCCTCCCTCACTAACACACAGGCTGTCCCACTCTCAGATACCTGTTCCTCCCTCACTAACACACAGGCTGTCTCAATCTCAGGTACCAGCTCCTCCCTCAATAACACACAGCCTGTCCTACTTTCAGATACCAGCACCTCCCTAACTAACACACAGCCTGTCCCACTCTCAGATAACAACACCTCCCTAACTAACACAAAGCCTGTCGCAATCTCAGATACAAGCTCCTCCCTCACTAACACACAGCCTGTCCCACTCTCGGATACCAGCTCCTCGCTCAAAAACACACAGCCTGTCGCAATCTCAGATACCAGCTCCACGCTCAAAAACACAAAGCCTGTCCCACTCTCGGATACCAGCTCCTCGCTCACTAACACACAGCCTCACGCACTCTCAGATACCAGCTCCTCGCTCACTAACACAAAGCCTGTCCCACTCTCGGATACCAGCTCCTCGCTCACTAACACACAGCCTCACCCACTCTCAGATACCAGCTCCTCCCTCACAAACGCACAGCCTGTCCACTCTCAGATACCAGCTACTCCCTCACTAATACACAGACTGTCCCACTCTCTGATAGTAGTTCCTCCATCACTAACACACAGCCTGTCCCACTCTCAGATACCATCTCCACCGTCACTAACACACAGCCTGTCCCACTCTCAGAAACCATCTCCTCCCTCACTAACACACAGCCTGTCCCACTCTCAGATACCAGCTCCTCCCTCACTAACACACAGCATGTCCCACACTCAGATACCAGCTCCTCCCTCACTAACACACAGCCTGTCCCAATCTGAGATACCATCTCCTCCCTCACAAACACACAGACTGTCTCACTCTCAGATACAAACTCCTCCCTCACTAACACACAGCCTCTCCCACTCTCAGATTCCTGCTCATCCCTCACTAACACACAGCCTGTCGCAATCTCGGATACCAGCTCCTCCCTCACTAACACAGCCTGTCCCAAACTCAGATACCAAATCCTCCCTCACTAACACACAGCCTGTCCCACTCTCAGAAACCAGCTCCTCCCTCACTAACACACAGCCTGTCTCAGTCTCAGATACCAGCTCCTCCCTCAATAACACACAGCCTGTCCTACTCTCAGATACCAGCATCTCCCTCACTAACACACAGCCTGTCCCACTCTCAGATACCAGCTCCTCTCTCACTAACACACAGCCTCACCCACTCTCAGATAGCAGCTCCTCCCTCACTTACACAAAGCCTGTCCACTCTCAGATACCAGCTACTCCCTCACTAACACACAGCCTGTCCCACTCTCAGATACCAGCTCCTCCCTCACTAACACACAGCCTGTCCCACTCACAGATAGCATCTCCTTCCTCACTAACACACAGCCTGTCCCACTCTCTGATACCATCTCCTCCCTCACAAACACACAGCCTGTCCCACTCTCAGATACTTGCTCCTACCTCACTAACACACAGCCTGTCCCACTCTCAGATACCAGCTCCTACCTCACTAACACACAGCCTGTCCCACTCTCAGACACCAGCTCCTCTGTCACAAACACACAGCCTGTCCCACTCTCCGATACCAGATCCTCCCTCAATAACACACAGCATGTCTTAGTCTCTGATACCAGCTCTTCCCTCACTGACACACAGCCTCACCCACTCTCAGAGACCTGCTCCTCCCTCACTAACACACAGCCTGTGCCACTCTCAGAGACCTGCTCCTCCCTCACTAACACACAGCCTGTCCCACTCTCAGATACCAGCTGCTCCCTCACTAACACACAGCCGATCCCACTCTCTGATACCAGCTCCTCCCTCACTAAAACACAGCCTGTCGCAATCTCAGATACTAGCACCTCCCTCACGAAAACACAGCCTGTCCCACTCTCAGATACTTGCTCCTACTTCACTAACACACAGTCTGTCCCACTCTCAGACACCAGCTCCTCTGTCACTAACACACAGCCTGTCCCACTCTCCGATACCAGCTCCTCCCTCACTAACACACAGCCAGTCTTAGTCTCTGATACCAGCTCCTCCCTCACTAACACACAGCCTCACCCACTCTCAGATACCTGCTCCTCCCTCACTCACACAGCCTGTCCCACTCTCAGATACCAGCTCCTCCATCACTAACACACAGCCTCTCCCACTCTCAGATACCCTCTCCTCCCTCACTAACACACAGCCTGTCTCACTCTCAGGTACCAGCTCCTCCCTCAATAACACACAGCCTCTCCTACTCTCAGATACCAGCACTTCCCTAACTAACACACAGCCTGTCGCACTCTCAGATACCATCTGCTCCCTCACAAACACACAGACTGTCTCACTCTCAGATACAAACTCCTCCCTCACTAACACACAGCCTCTCCCACTCTCAGATTCCTGCTCATCCCTCACTAACACACAGCCTGTCGCAATCTCGGATACCAGCTCCTCCCTCACTAACACAGCCTGTCCCAAACTCAGATACCAAATCCTCCCTCACTAACACACAGACTGTCCCACTCTCAGATACCAGCTCCTCCCTCAATAACACACAGCCTGTCCTACTCTCAGATACCAGCATCTCCCTCACTAACACACAGCCTGTCCCACTCTCAGATACCAGCTCCTCTCTCACTAACACACAGCCTCACCCACTCTCAGATAGCAGCTCCTCCCTCACTTACACAAAGCCTGTCCACTCTCAGATACCAGCTACTCCCTCACTAACACACAGCCTGTCCCACTCTCAGATACCAGCTCCTCCCTCACTAACACACAGCCTGTCCCACTCACAGATAGCATCTCCTTCCTCACTAACACACAGCCTGTCCCACTCTCTGATACCATCTCCTCCCTCACAAACACACAGCCTGTCCCACTCTCAGATACTTGCTCCTACCTCACTAACACACAGCCTGTCCCACTCTCAGATACCAGCTCCTACCTCACTAACACACAGCCTGTCCCACTCTCAGACACCAGCTCCTCTGTCACAAACACACAGCCTGTCCCACTCTCCGATACCAGATCCTCCCTCAATAACACACAGCATGTCTTAGTCTCTGATACCAGCTCTTCCCTCACTGACACACAGCCTCACCCACTCTCAGAGACCTGCTCCTCCCTCACTAACACACAGCCTGTGCCACTCTCAGAGACCTGCTCCTCCCTCACTAACACACAGCCTGTCCCACTCTCAGATACCAGCTGCTCCCTCACTAACACACAGCCGATCCCACTCTCTGATACCAGCTCCTCCCTCACTAAAACACAGCCTGTCGCAATCTCAGATACTAGCACCTCCCTCACTAACACACAGCCTGTCCCACTCTCAGATACTTGCTCCTACTTCACTAACACACAGTCTGTCCCACTCTCAGACACCAGCTCCTCTGTCACTAACACACAGCCTGTCCCACTCTCCGATACCAGCTCCTCCCTCACTAACACACAGCCAGTCTTAGTCTCTGATACCAGCTCCTCCCTCACTAACACACAGCCTCACCCACTCTCAGATACCTGCTCCTCCCTCACTCACACAGCCTGTCCCACTCTCAGATACCAGCTCCTCCATCACTAACACACAGCCTCTCCCACTCTCAGATACCCTCTCCTCCCTCACTAACACACAGCCTGTCTCACTCTCAGGTACCAGCTCCTCCCTCAATAACACACAGCCTCTCCTACTCTCAGATACCAGCACTTCCCTAACTAACACACAGCCTGTCGCACTCTCAGATACCAGCTCCTCCCTCACAAACACACAGCCTGTCCCACTCTCGGATACCAGCTCCTCGCTCACTAAAACACAGCCTGTCCCACTCTCAGATACTTGCTCCTCCCTCACTAACACACAGCCTCTCCCACTCTCAGATTCCTGCTCCTTCCTCACTAACACACAGCTTGTCTCACTCTCAGGTACCAGCTCCTCCCTCAATAACACACAGCCTGTCCCACTCTCAGATACCAGCACCTCGCTCACTAACACACAGCCTGTCCCACTCTCAGATACTAGCTCCTCCCTCACTAACACACAGCCTGTCCCACTCTCAGATACCAGCACCTCGCTCACTAACACACATGCTGTCCCCTCTCAGATACCTGCTCCTCCCTCACTAACACACAGCCTGTCCCACTCTCTGATACCAGCTCCTCCCTCACTAAGAAACAGCCTGTCCCTCTCTCAGAGACCAGCTCCTCCCTCACTAACATACAGCCTCACGCAGTCTCAGATACCAACTCCTCCCTCACTAACACACAGCCTGTCCCACTCTCAGATACCAGCTCCTCCCTCACTAACACACAGACTGTCCCATTCTCAGATACCAGCTACTCCCTCACTAACACACAGCCTGTCCCACTCTCAGATACTTGCTCCTCCCTCACTAACACACAGCTTGTCCCAGTCTCAGATACCAGTCCTCCCTCACTAACACAGCCTCTCCCACTCTCAGATACCAGCTCCACCCTCACTAACACACAGCCTGTCCCACTCTCAGATACTTGCTCCTCCCTCACTAACATACAAACTGTCCCATTCTCAGATACCATCTCCTCCCTCACTAACACAGAGCCTTACCCACTCTCATATACCAGCTCCTCCCTCACTAACGCACAGCCTATCCCCTCAGATCCCAGCTCCTCCCTCACAAACACACAGCCTCACCCACTCTCAGATACCAGCTCCTCCCTCACAAACACACAGCCTTTCCCACTCTCAGATACTAGTTCCTCCATCACTAAACACACAACCTGTCCCACTCTCAGACACCATCTCCACCCTCACTAACACACAGCCTGTCCTACTCTCAGAAACCATCTCCTCCCTCAGTGACACACAGCCTGTCCGACTCTCAGATACCAGCTCCTCCCTCACTAAGAAACAGCCTGTCCCACTCTCAGATACCAGCTCCTCCCTCACTAACACACAGCCTGTCCCACTCTCAGATACCAACTCCTCCCTCACTAACACACAGCCTGTCCCACTCTCAGATACCAGCTCCTCCCTCACTAACACACAGCCTGTCCCACTCACAGATACCATCTCCTCCCTCACTAACACACAGCCTGTCCCACACTCAGATACCATCTCCTCCCTCACTAACACACAGCCTGTCCCACTCTCAGACACCAGCTCCTCTGTCACTAACACACAGCCTGTCCCACTCTCCGATACCAGCTCCTCCCTCACTAATACACAGCCTGTCTTATTCTCTGATACCAGCTCTTCCCTCACTAACACACAGCCTCACCCACTCTCAGATACCTGCTCCTCCCTCACTCACACAGCCTGTCCCACTCTCAGATACCAGCTCCTCCCTCACTAACACACAGCCTATCCCACTCTCTGATACCAGCTCCTCCCTCACTAAAACACAGCCTGTCGCAATCTCAGATACTAGCTCCTCCCTCACTAACACACAGCCTGTCCCACTCTCAGATTCCAGCTCCTCCCTCAATAACACAAAGCCTGTCTCACTCTCAGATACCCTCTCCTGCCTCACAAACACAGCCTGTCTCACTCTCAGGTACCAGCTCCTCGCTCAATAACACACAGCCTGTCCTACTCTCAGATACCAGCACTTCCCTAACTAACACACAGCCTGTCGCAATCTCAGATACCAGCTCCTCCCTCACAAACACACAGCCTGTCCCACTCTCGGATACCAGCTCCTCGCTCACTAAAACACAGCCTGTCCCACTCTCAGATACTTGCTCCTCCCTCACTAACACACAGCCTGTCCCACTCTCAGATACAAGCTCCACCCTCACTAACACACAGCCTGTCCCACTCTCAGATACCAGCTCCTCCCTCACTAACACACAGTCTGTCCCACTCTAAGACACCAGCTCCTCAGTCACTAACACACAGCCTCACCCACTCTCAGATACCTGCTCCTCCCTCACTAAAACACGGCCTGTCCCACTCTCAGATACCAGCTCCTCCCTCACTAACACACAGGCTGTCCCACTCTCAGATACCTGTTCCTCCCTCACTAACACACAGGCTGTCTCAATCTCAGGTACCAGCTCCTCCCTCAATAACACACAGCCTGTCCTACTTTCAGATACCAGCACCTCCCTAACTAACACACAGCCTGTCCCACTCTCAGATAACAACACCTCCCTAACTAACACAAAGCCTGTCGCAATCTCAGATACAAGCTCCTCCCTCACTAACACACAGCCTGTCCCACTCTCGGATACCAGCTCCTCGCTCAAAAACACACAGCCTGTCGCAATCTCAGATACCAGCTCCACGCTCAAAAACACAAAGCCTGTCCCACTCTCGGACACCAGCTCCTCGCTCACTAACACACAGCCTCACGCACTCTCAGATACCAGCTCCTCGCTCACTAACACAAAGCCTGTCCCACTCTCGGATACCAGCTCCTCGCTCACTAACACACAGCCTCACCCACTCTCAGATACCAGCTCCTCCCTCACAAACGCACAGAATGTCCACTCTCAGATACCAGCTACTCCCTCACTAATACACAGACTGTCCCACTCTCTGATAGTAGTTCCTCCATCACTAACACACAGCCTGTCCCACTCTCAGATACCATCTCCACCGTCACTAACACACAGCCTGTCCCACTCTCAGAAACCATCTCCTCCCTCACTAACACACAGCCTGTCCCACTCTCAGATACCAGCTCCTCCCTCACTAACACACAGCATGTCCCACACTCAGATACCAGCTCCTCCCTCACTAACACACAGCCTGTCCCAATCTGAGATACCATCTCCTCCCTCACAAACACACAGACTGTCTCACTCTCAGATACAAACTCCTCCCTCACTAACACACAGCCTCTCCCACTCTCAGATTCCTGCTCATCCCTCACTAACACACAGCCTGTCGCAATCTCGGATACCAGCTCCTCCCTCACTAACACAGCCTGTCCCAAACTCAGATACCAAATCCTCCCTCACTAACACACAGCCTGTCCCACTCTCAGAAACCAGCTCCTCCCTCACTAACACACAGCCTGTCTCAGTCTCAGATACCAGCTCCTCCCTCAATAACACACAGCCTGTCCTACTCTCAGATACCAGCATCTCCCTCACTAACACACAGCCTGTCCCACTCTCAGATACCAGCTCCTCTCTCACTAACACACAGCCTCACCCACTCTCAGATAGCAGCTCCTCCCTCACTTACACAAAGCCTGTCCACTCTCAGATACCAGCTACTCCCTCACTAACACACAGCCTGTCCCACTCTCAGATACCAGCTCCTCCCTCACTAACACACAGCCTGTCCCACTCACAGATAGCATCTCCTTCCTCACTAACACACAGCCTGTCCCACTCTCTGATACCATCTCCTCCCTCACAAACACACAGCCTGTCCCACTCTCAGATACTTGCTCCTACCTCACTAACACACAGCCTGTCCCACTCTCAGATACCAGCTCCTACCTCACTAACACACAGCCTGTCCCACTCTCAGACACCAGCTCCTCTGTCACAAACACACAGCCTGTCCCACTCTCCGATACCAGATCCTCCCTCAATAACACACAGCATGTCTTAGTCTCTGATACCAGCTCTTCCCTCACTGACACACAGCCTCACCCACTCTCAGAGACCTGCTCCTCCCTCACTAACACACAGCCTGTGCCACTCTCAGAGACCTGCTCCTCCCTCACTAACACACAGCCTGTCCCACTCTCAGATACCAGCTGCTCCCTCACTAACACACAGCCGATCCCACTCTCTGATACCAGCTCCTCCCTCACTAAAACACAGCCTGTCGCAATCTCAGATACTAGCACCTCCCTCACTAACACACAGCCTGTCCCACTCTCAGATACTTGCTCCTACTTCACTAACACACAGTCTGTCCCACTCTCAGACACCAGCTCCTCTGTCACTAACACACAGCCTGTCCCACTCTCCGATACCAGCTCCTCCCTCACTAACACACAGCCAGTCTTAGTCTCTGATACCAGCTCCTCCCTCACTAACACACAGCCTCACCCACTCTCAGATACCTGCTCCTCCCTCACTCACACAGCCTGTCCCACTCTCAGATACCAGCTCCTCCATCACTAACACACAGCCTCTCCCACTCTCAGATACCCTCTCCTCCCTCACTAACACACAGCCTGTCTCACTCTCAGGTACCAGCTCCTCCCTCAATAACACACAGCCTCTCCTACTCTCAGATACCAGCACTTCCCTAACTAACACACAGCCTGTCGCACTCTCAGATACCATCTGCTCCCTCACAAACACACAGACTGTCTCACTCTCAGATACAAACTCCTCCCTCACTAACACACAGCCTCTCCCACTCTCAGATTCCTGCTCATCCCTCACTAACACACAGCCTGTCGCAATCTCGGATACCAGCTCCTCCCTCACTAACACAGCCTGTCCCAAACTCAGATACCAAATCCTCCCTCACTAACACACAGAATGTCCCACTCTCAGATACCAGCTCCTCCCTCAATAACACAAAGCCTGTCCTACTCTCAGATACCAGCATCTCCCTCACTAACACACAGCCTGTCCCACTCTCAGATACCAGCTCCTCTCTCACTAACACACAGCCTCACCCACTCTCAGATAGCAGCTCCTCCCTCACTTACACAAAGCCTGTCCACTCTCAGATACCAGCTACTCCCTCACTAACACACAGCCTGTCCCACTCTCAGATACCAGCTCCTCCCTCACTAACACACAGCCTGTCCCACTCACAGATAGCATCTCCTTCCTCACTAACACACAGCCTGTCCCACTCTCTGATACCATCTCCTCCCTCACAAACACACAGCCTGTCCCACTCTCAGATACTTGCTCCTACCTCACTAACACACAGCCTGTCCCACTCTCAGATACCAGCTCCTACCTCACTAACACACAGCCTGTCCCACTCTCAGACACCAGCTCCTCTGTCACAAACACACAGCCTGTCCCACTCTCCGATACCAGATCCTCCCTCAATAACACACAGCATGTCTTAGTCTCTGATACCAGCTCTTCCCTCACTGACACACAGCCTCACCCACTCTCAGAGACCTGCTCCTCCCTCACTAACACACAGCCTGTGCCACTCTCAGAGACCTGCTCCTCCCTCACTAACACACAGCCTGTCCCACTCTCAGATACCAGCTGCTCCCTCACTAACACACAGCCGATCCCACTCTCTGATACCAGCTCCTCCCTCACTAAAACACAGCCTGTCGCAATCTCAGATACTAGCACCTCCCTCACTAACACACAGCCTGTCCCACTCTCAGATACTTGCTCCTACTTCACTAACACACAGTCTGTCCCACTCTCAGACACCAGCTCCTCTGTCACTAACACACAGCCTGTCCCACTCTCCGATACCAGCTCCTCCCTCACTAACACACAGCCAGTCTTAGTCTCTGATACCAGCTCCTCCCTCACTAACACACAGCCTCACCCACTCTCAGATACCTGCTCCTCCCTCACTCACACAGCCTGTCCCACTCTCAGATACCAGCTCCTCCATCACTAACACACAGCCTCTCCCACTCTCAGATACCCTCTCCTCCCTCACTAACACACAGCCTGTCTCACTCTCAGGTACCAGCTCCTCCCTCAATAACACACAGCCTCTCCTACTCTCAGATACCAGCACTTCCCTAACTAACACACAGCCTGTCGCACTCTCAGATACCAGCTCCTCCCTCACAAACACACAGCCTGTCCCACTCTCGGATACCAGCTCCTCGCTCACTAAAACACAGCCTGTCCCACTCTCAGATACTTGCTCCTCCCTCACTAACACACAGCCTCTCCCACTCTCAGATTCCTGCTCCTTCCTCACTAACACACAGCTTGTCTCACTCTCAGGTACCAGCTCCTCCCTCAATAACACACAGCCTGTCCCACTCTCAGATACCAGCACCTCGCTCACTAACACACAGCCTGTCCCACTCTCAGATACTAGCTCCTCCCTCACTAACACACAGCCTGTCCCACTCTCAGATACCAGCACCTCGCTCACTAACACACATACTGTCCCCTCTCAGATACCTGCTCCTCCCTCACTAACACACAGCCTGTCCCACTCTCTGATACCAGCTCCTCCCTCACTAAGAAACAGCCTGTCCCTCTCTCAGAGACCAGCTCCTCCCTCACTAACATACAGCCTCACGCAGTCTCAGATACCAACTCCTCCCTCACTAACACACAGCCTGTCCCACTCTCAGATACCAGCTCCTCCCTCACTAACACACAGACTGTCCCATTCTCAGATACCAGCTACTCCCTCACTAACACACAGCCTGTCCCACTCTCAGATACTTGCTCCTCCCTCACTAACACACAGCTTGTCCCAGTCTCAGATACCAGTCCTCCCTCACTAACACAGACTCTCCCACTCTCAGATACCAGCTCCACCCTCACTAACACACAGCCTGTCCCACTCTCAGATACTTGCTCCTCCCTCACTAACATACAAACTGTCCCATTCTCAGATACCATCTCCTCCCTCACTAACACAGAGCCTTACCCACTCTCATATACCAGCTCCTCCCTCACTAACGCACAGCCTATCCCCTCAGATCCCAGCTCCTCCCTCACAAACACACAGCCTCACCCACTCTCAGATACCAGCTCCTCCCTCACAAACACACAGCCTTTCCCACTCTCAGATACTAGTTCCTCCATCACTAAACACACAACCTGTCCCACTCTCAGACACCATCTCCACCCTCACTAACACACAGCCTGTCCTACTCTCAGAAACCATCTCCTCCCTCAGTGACACACAGCCTGTCCGACTCTCAGATACCAGCTCCTCCCTCACTAAGAAACAGCCTGTCCCACTCTCAGATACCAGCTCCTCCCTCACTAACACACAGCCTGTCCCACTCTCAGATACCAACTCCTCCCTCACTAACACACAGCCTGTCCCACTCTCAGATACCAGCTCCTCCCTCACTAACACACAGCCTGTCCCACTCACAGATACCATCTCCTCCCTCACTAACACACAGCCTGTCCCACTATCTGATACCATCTCCTCCCTCACAAACACACAGCCTGTCCCACTCTCAGATACTTGCTCCTACCTCACTAACACACAGCCTGTCCCACTCTAAGACACCAGCTCCTCTGTCACGAACACACAGCCTGTCCCACTCTCCGATACCAGCTCCTCCCTCACTAACACACCGCCTGTCTTAGTCTCTGATACCAGCTCTTCCCTCACTAACACACAGCCTCACCCACTCTCAGAGACCTGCTCCTCCCTCACTAACACACAGCCTGTCCCACTCTCAGATACCATCTCCTCCCTCACTAACACACAGCCTGTCCCACTCTCAGACACCAGCTCCTCTGTCACTAACACACAACCTGTCCCACTCTCCGATACCAGCTCGTCCCTCACTAATACACAGCCTGTCTTATTCTCTAATACCAGCTCTTCCCTCACTAACACACAGCTTCACCCACTCTCAGATACCTGCTCCTCCATCACTAACACACAGCCTATCCCACTCTCTGATACCAGCTCCTCCCTCACTAAAACACAGCCTGTCGCAATCTCAGATACTAGCTCCTCCCTCACTAACACACAGCCTGTCCCACTCTCAGGTACCAGCTCCTCCCTCACTAACACACAGCCTGTCTCACTCTCAGATACCCTCTCCTCCCTCACAAACACACAGCCTGTCTCACTCTCAGGTACCAGCTCCTCGCTCAATAACTCACAGCCTGTCCTACTCTCAGATACCAGCACTTCCCTAACTAACACACAGCCTGTCGCAATATCAGATACCAGCTCCTCCCTCACTAACACACAGCTTGTCCCACTCTCGGATACCAGCTCCTCCCTCACTAACACACAGCTTGTCACAGTCTCAGGTACTTGATCCTCCCTCACTAACACAGCCTCTCCCACTCTCAGATACCAGCTCCTCCCTCACTAACACACAGTCTGTCCCACTCTCAGACACCAGCTCCTCAGTCACTAACACACAGCCTCACCCACTCTCAGATACCTGCTCCTCCCTCACTAACACACAGCCTGTCCCACTCTCAGATTCCTGTTCCTCCCTCACTAACACACAGGCTGTCTCAATCTCAGGTACCAGCTCCTCCCTCAATAACACACAGCCTGTCCTACTTTCAGATACCAGCACCTCCCTAACTAACACACAGCCTGTCCCACTCTCAGATAACAGCACCTCCCTAACTAACACAAAGCCTGTCGCAATCTCAGATACCAGCTCCTCCCTCACTAACACACAGACTGTCCCACTCTCGGATACCAGCTCCTCGCTCAAAAACACACAGCCTGTCGCAATCTCAGATACCAGCTCCACGCTCAAAAACACAAAGCCTGTCCCACTCTCGGATACCAGCTCCTCGCTCACTAACACACAGCCTCACGCACTCTCAGATACCAGCTCCTCGCTCACAAACGCACAGCCTGTCCCCTCTCAGATACCAGCTACTCCCTCACTAACACACAGAATGTCCCACTCTCAGATAGTAGTTCCTCCATCACTAACACACAGCCTGTCCCACTCTCAGATACCATCTCCACCCTCACTAACACACAGCCTGTCCCACTCTCAGAAACCGTCTCCTCCCTCGCTGACACACAGCCTGTCCCACTCTCAGATACCAGCTCCTCCCTCACTAACACACAGCCTGTCCGACTCTCAGATACCAGCTCCTCCCTCACAAACGCACAGCCTGTCCCCTCTCAGATACCAGCTACTCCCTCACTAACACACAGACTGTCCCACTCTCAGATAGTAGTTCCTCCTACACTAACACACAGCCTGTCCCACTCTCAGATACCAGCTCCTCCCTCACAAACACACAGACTGTCTCACTCTCAGATACCATCTCCTCCCTCACAAACAAACAGCCTGTCTCACTCTCAGATACAAACTCCTCCCTCACTAACACACAGCCTCTCGAAATCTCAGATTCTTGCTCCTCCCTCACTAACACACAGCCTGTCCCACTCTCAGATTCCAGCTCCTCCCTCACTAGCACATAGCCTGTCGCAATCTCGGATACCAGCTCCTCCCTCACTATCACAGTCTGTTCCAAACTCAGGTACCAAATCCTCCCTCACTAACACACAGCCTGTCCCACTCTCAGATACCAGCGCCTCCCTCACTAACACACAGCCTGTCTCAGTCTCAGATACCAGCTCCTCCCTCACTAACACACAGCTTGTCTCACTCTCAGGTACCAGCTCCTCCCTCAATAACACACAGCCTGTCCTACTGTCAGATACCAGCATCTCCCTCACTAACACACAGCCAGTCCCACTCTCAGATACAAGCTCCTCGCTCACTAACACACAGCCTCACCCACTCTCAGATAGCAGCTCCTGCCTCACTTACACAAAGCCTGTCCACTCTCAGATACCAGCTACTTCCTCACTAACACACAGCCTGTCGCACTCTCAGATACCATCTCCTCCCTCACTAACACACAGCCTGTCCCACTCTCAGATACCAGCTCCTCGCTCAAAAACACAAAGCCTGTCCCACTCTCGGATACCAGCTCCTCGCTCATTAACACAAAGCCTGTCCCACTCTCGGATACCAGCTCCTCGCTCACTAACACACAGCCTGTCCCACTCTCAGAAACCATCTCCTCCCTCACTGACACACAGCCTGTCCGACTCTCAGATACCAGCTACTCCCTCACTAAGAAACAGCCTGTCCCACTATCAGATAACAGCTCCTCCCTCAATAACACACAGCCTGACCCACTCTCAGATACCAGCTCCTTCCTCACTAACACACAGCCTGTCCCACTCTCAGATACCTGCTCCTCCCTCACAAACACACAGCCTGTCTCACTCTCAGATACCATCTCCACCCTCACTGACACACAGCCTGTCCGACTCTCAGATACCAGCTCCTCCCTCACTAAGAAATAGCCTGTCCCACTCTCAGATACCAGCTCCTCCCTCACTAACATACAGCCTCACGCAGTCTCAGATACCAGTCCTCCCTCACTAACACAGCCTCTCCCACTCTCAGATACCAGCTCCACCCTCACTAACACACAGCCTGTCCCACTCTCAGATACTTGCTCCTCCCTCACTAACATACAGACTGTCCCATTCTCAGATACCATCTCCTCCCTCGCTAACACACAGCCTCACCCACTCTCATATACCAGCTCCTCCCTCACTAACGCACAGCCTATCCCCTCTCAGATTCCTGCTCCTCCCTCACTAACACACAGCCTGTCGCAATCTCGGATACCAGCTCCTCCCTCACTAACACAGCCTGTCCCAAACTCAGGTACCAAATCCTCCCTCACTAACACACAGCCTGTCCCACTCTCAGATACCAGCTCCTCCCTCACTAACACACAGCCTGTCCCACTCTCAGATACCATCTCCTCCCTCACTAACACACAGCCTGTCCCACTCTCAGACACCAGCTCCTCTGTCACTAACACACAGCCTGTCCCACTCTCCGATACCAGCTCGTCCCTCACTAATACACAGCCTGTCTTATTCTCTGATACCAGCTCTTCCCTCACTAACACACAGCCTCACCCACTCTCAGATACCTGCTCCTCCCTCACTAACACACAGCCTATCCCACTCTCTGATACCAGCTCCTCCCTCACTAAAACACAGCCTGTCGCAATCTCAGATACTAGCTCCTCCCTCACTAACACACAGCCTGTCCCACTCTCAGATTCCAGCTCCTCCCTCAATAACGCAAAGCCTGTCTCACTCTCAGATACCCTCTCCTCCCTCACAAACACACAGCCTGTCTCACTCTCAGGTACCAGCTCCTCGCTCAATAACTCACAGCCTGTCCTACTCTCAGATACCAGCACTTCCCTAACTAACACACAGCCTGTCGCAATATCAGATACCAGCTCCTCCCTCACTAACACACAGCTTGTCCCACTCTCGGATACCAGCTCCTCGCTCACTAAAACACAGCCTGTCCCACTCTCAGATACTTGCTCCTCCCTCACTAACACACAGCTTGTCACAGTCTCAGGTACTTGCTCCTCCCTCACTAACACAGCCGGTCCCACTCTCAGATACCAGCTCCTCCCTCACTAACACACAGTCTGTCCCACTCTCAGACACCAGCTCCTCAGTCACTAACACACAGCCTCACCCACTCTCAGATACCTGCTCCTCCCTCACTAACACACAGCCTGTCCCACTCTCAGATTCCTGTTCCTCCCTCAGTAACACACAGGCTGTCTCAATCTCAGGTACCAGCTCCTCCCTCAATAACACACAGCCTGTCCTACTTTCAGATACCAGCACCTCCCTAACTAACACACAGCCTGTCCCACTCTCAGATAACAGCACCTCCCTAACAAACACAAAGCCTGTCGCAATCTCAGATACCAGCTCCTCCCTCACTAACACACAGCCTGTCCCACTCTCGGATACCAGCTCCTCGCTCAAAAACACACAGCCTGTCGCAATCTCAGATACCAGCTCCACGCTCAAAAACACAAAGCCTGTCCCACTCTCGGATACCAGCTCCTCGCTCACTAACACACAGCCTCACGCACTCTCAGATACCAGCTCCTCGCTCACAAACGCACAGCCTGTCCCCTCTCAGATACCAGCTACTCCCTCACTAACACACAGAATGTCCCACTCTCAGATAGTAGTTCCTCCATCACTAACACACAGCCTGTCCCACTCTCAGATACCATCTCCACCCTCACTAACACACAGCCTGTCCCACTCTCAGAAACCGTCTCCTCCCTCACTGACACACAGCCTGTCCCACTCTCAGATACCAGCTCCTCCCTCACTAACACACAGCCTGTCCGACTCTCAGATACCAGCTCCTCCCTCACAAACGCACAGCCTGTCCCCTCTCAGATACCAGCTACTCCCTCACTAACACACAGCCTGTCTCACTCTCAGATACCTGCTCCTCCTTCACTGACACACAGTCTGTCCCACCCTCAGATACCAGCTACTCACGCACTAACACACAGCATTTCCAACTCTGAGATATCACTGCTCCCTCACTAACACACAGGCTCACCCACACTCAGATACCAGCTCCTCCCTCACCAACACAGCCTGTCCTGCTCCCATATACCATCTCCTCCCTGAACAAAACACATCCTTTCCCACACTCATATACCAGGTCCTCCTTCACTAACACACAGCCTGTCCCAATCCAAGATACCAGCTCCTTCCTCACTAACACAGCCTGTCTCACTCTCAGATACCAGCTCCTACCTCACTAACACACACCCTGTCCTACTCTCAAATACCAGCTCCTCCCTCACAAACACACAGCCTGTCTCACTCTCAGATACCAGCTCCTCCCTCACTAACACACAGCCTGTCCCACTCTCAGATACCAGCTCCTCCTTCACTAACACACAGCCTCTCCCACTCTCAGATTCCTGCTCCTCCCTAACTAAGACAAAGCCTGTCTCACTCTCAGGTACCAGCTCCTCCCTCAATAACACACAGCCTGTCCTACTCTCAGATACCTGCTCCTCCCTCACTAACACACAGCCTGTCGCAATCTCAGATACCAGCTCCACCCTCACTAACACACAGCCTCACCCAATCTCAGATACCAGCTCCTCGCTCACTAACACACAGCCTGTCCCACTCTCGGATACCAGCTCCTCGCTCACTAACACACAGCCTCACCCACTCTCAGATACCAGCTCCTCCCTCACTATCACACAGCCTGTCCCCTCTAAGATACCAGCTACTCCCTCACTAACACACAGCCTGTCCCACTCTCAGGTACTAGTTCCACCATCACTAAACACACAGCCTGCCCCTCTCTCAGATACCATCTCCTCCCTCACTGACAAACAGCCTGTCTGACTCTCAGATACCAGCTCCTCCCTCACTAAGAAACAGCCTGTCCCACTCTCAGATACCAGCTCCTCCCTCACAAACGCACAGCCTGTCCCCTCTCAGATACCAGCTACTCCCTCACTAACGCACAGCCTGTCCCCTCTCAGATACCAGCTACTCCCTCACTAACACACAGACTGTCCCACTCTCAGATACCATCTCCACCCTCACTAACACACAGCCTGTCCCACTCTCAGATACCAGCACTTCCCTAACTAAAACACAGTCTGTCCCACTCTCAGGTACCAGCTCCTCCCTCAATAACACACAGCCTGTCCCACTCTCAGATACCATCTCCTCCCTCACTTACACACAGCCGTCCACTCTCAGATACCAGCTCCTCCCTCCTTAACAGACAGCCTGTCCCACTCACAAGTACCAGCTCCTCCCTCACTAACACACAGCCTGTCCCAATGTCAGATACCAGCTACTCCCTCACTAACACACAGCCTGTCCCGCTATCAAATACCTGCTCCTCCCTCACTAACACACAGCCTGTCCCACTCTAAGACACCAGCTCCTCTGTCACGAACACACAGCCTGTCCCACTCTCCGATACCAGCTCCTCCCTCACTAACACACAGCCTGTCTTAGTCTCTGATACCAGCTCTTCCCTCACTAACACACAGCCTCACCCAATGTCAGAGACCTGCTCCTCCCTCACTAACACACAGCCTGTCCCACTCTCAGATACCAGCTGCTCCCTCACTAACACACAGCCTATCCCACTCTCTGATACCAGCTCCTCTGTCACTAACACACAGCCTGTCCCACTCTCCGATACCAGCTCCTCCCTCACTAATACACAGCCTGTCTTATTCTCTGATACCAGCTCTTCCCTCACTAACACACAGCCCCACCCACTCTCAGATACCTGCTCCTCCCTCACTCACACAGCCTGTCCCACTCTCAGATACCAGCTCCTCCCTCACTAACACACAGCCTATCCCACTCTCTGATACCAGCTCCTCCCTCACTAAAACACAGCCTGTCGCAATCTCAGATACTAGCTCCTCCCTCACTAACACACAGCCTGTCCCACTCTCAGATTCCAGCTCCTCCCTCAATAACACAAAGCCTGTCTCACTCTCAGATACCCTCTCCTGCCTCACAAACACAGCCTGTCTCACTCTCAGGTACCAGCTCCTCGCTCAATAACACACAGCCTGTCCTACTCTCAGATACCAGCACTTCCCTAACTAACACACAGCCTGTCGCAATCTCAGATACCAGCTCCTCCCTCACAAACACACAGCCTGTCCCACTCTCGGATACCAGCTCCTCGCTCACTAAAACACAGCCTGTCCCACTCTCAGATACTTGCTCCTCCCTCACTAACACACAGCCTGTCCCACTCTCAGATACAAGCTCCACCCTCACTAACACACAGCCTGTCCCACTCTCAGATACCAGCTCCTCCCTCACTAACACACAGTCTGTCCCACTCTAAGACACCAGCTCCTCAGTCACTAACACACAGCCTCACCCACTCTCAGATACCTGCTCCTCCCTCACTAAAACACGGCCTGTCCCACTCTCAGATACCAGCTCCTCCCTCACTAACACACAGGCTGTCCCACTCTCAGATACCTGTTCCTCCCTCACTAACACACAGGCTGTCTCAATCTCAGGTACCAGCTCCTCCCTCAATAACACACAGCCTGTCCTACTTTCAGATACCAGCACCTCCCTAACTAACACACAGCCTGTCCCACTCTCAGATAACAACACCTCCCTAACTAACACAAAGCCTGTCGCAATCTCAGATACAAGCTCCTCCCTCACTAACACACAGCCTGTCCCACTCTCGGATACCAGCTCCTCGCTCAAAAACACACAGCCTGTCGCAATCTCAGATACCAGCTCCACGCTCAAAAACACAAAGCCTGTCCCACTCTCGGATACCAGCTCCTCGCTCACTAACACACAGCCTCACGCACTCTCAGATACCAGCTCCTCGCTCACTAACACAAAGCCTGTCCCACTCTCGGATACCAGCTCCTCGCTCACTAACACACAGCCTCACCCACTCTCAGATACCAGCTCCTCCCTCACAAACGCACAGCCTGTCCACTCTCAGATACCAGCTACTCCCTCACTAATACACAGACTGTCCCACTCTCTGATAGTAGTTCCTCCATCACTAACACACAGCCTGTCCCACTCTCAGATACCATCTCCACCGTCACTAACACACAGCCTGTCCCACTCTCAGAAACCATCTCCTCCCTCACTAACACACAGCCTGTCCCACTCTCAGATACCAGCTCCTCCCTCACTAACACACAGCATGTCCCACACTCAGATACCAGCTCCTCCCTCACTAACACACAGCCTGTCCCAATCTGAGATACCATCTCCTCCCTCACAAACACACAGACTGTCTCACTCTCAGATACAAACTCCTCCCTCACTAACACACAGCCTCTCCCACTCTCAGATTCCTGCTCATCCCTCACTAACACAAATCCTGTCGCAATCTCGGATACCAGCTCCTCCCTCACTAACACAGCCTGTCCCAAACTCAGATACCAAATCCTCCCTCACTAACACACAGCCTGTCCCACTCTCAGAAACCAGCTCCTCCCTCACTAACACACAGCCTGTCTCAGTCTCAGATACCAGCTCCTCCCTCAATAACACACAGCCTGTCCTACTCTCAGATACCAGCATCTTCCTCACTAACACACAGCCTGTCCCACTCTCAGATACCAGCTCCTCTCTCACTAACACACAGCCTCACCCACTCTCAGATAGCAGCTCCTCCCTCACTTACACAAAGCCTGTCCACTCTCAGATACCAGCTACTCCCTCACTAACACACAGCCTGTCCCACTCTCAGATACCAGCTCCTCCCTCACTAACACACAGCCTGTCCCACTCACAGATAGCATCTCCTTCCTCACTAACACACAGCCTGTCCCACTCTCTGATACCATCTCCTCCCTCACAAACACACAGCCTGTCCCACTCTCAGATACTTGCTCCTACCTCACTAACACACAGCCTGTCCCACTCTCAGATACCAGCTCCTACCTCACTAACACACAGCCTGTCCCACTCTCCGATACCAGATCCTCCCTCAATAACACACAGCATGTCTTAGTCTCTGATACCAGCTCTTCCCTCACTGACACACAGCCTCACCCACTCTCAGAGACCTGCTCCTCCCTCACTAACACACAGCCTGTGCCACTCTCAGAGACCTGCTCCTCCCTCACTAACAGACAGCCTGTCCCACTCTCAGATACCAGCTGCTCCCTCACTAACACACAGCCGATCCCACTCTCTGATACCAGCTCCTCCCTCACTAAAACACAGCCTGTCGCAATCTCAGATACTAGCACCTCCCTCACTAACACACAGCCTGTCCCACTCTCAGATACTTGCTCCTACTTCACTAACACACAGTCTGTCCCACTCTCAGACACCAGCTCTTCTGTCACTAACACACAGCCTGTCCCACTCTCCGATACCAGCTCCTCCCTCACTAACACACAGCCAGTCTTAGTCTCTGATACCAGCTCCTCCCTCACTAACACACAGCCTCACCCACTCTCAGATACCTGCTCCTCCCTCACTCACACAGCCTGTCCCACTCTCAGATACCAGCTCCTCCATCACTAACACACAGCCTCTCCCACTCTCAGATACCCTCTCCTCCCTCACTAACACACAGCCTGTCTCACTCTCAGGTACCAGCTCCTCCCTCAATAACACACAGCCTCTCCTACTCTCAGATACCAGATCTTCCCTAACTAACACACAGCCTGTCGCACTCTCAGATACCAGCTCCTCCCTCACAAACACACAGCCTGTCCCACTCTCGGATACCAGCTCCTCGCTCCTAAAACACAGCCTGTCCCACTCTCAGATACTTGCTCCTCCCTCACTAACACACAGCCTCTCCCACTCTCAGATTCCTGCTCCTTCCTCACTAACACACAGCTTGTCTCACTCTCAGGTACCAGCTCCTCCCTCAATAACACACAGCCTGTCCCACTCTCAGATACCAGCACCTCGCTCACTAACACACAGCCTGTCCCACTCTCAGATACTAGCTCCTCCCTCACTAACACACAGCCTGTCCCACTCTCAGATACCAGCACCTCGCTCACTAACACACATACTGTCCCCTCTCAGATACCTGCTCCTCCCTCACTAACACACAGCCTGTCCCACTCTCTGATACCAGCTCCTCCCTCACTAAGAAACAGCCTGTCCCTCTCTCAGAGACCAGCTCCTCCCTCACTAACATACAGCCTCACGCAGTCTCAGATACCAACTCCTCCCTCACTAACACACAGCCTGTCCCACTCTCAGATACCAGCTCCTCCCTCACTAACACACAGACTGTCCCATTCTCAGATACCAGCTACTCCCTCACTAACACACAGCCTGTCCCACTCTCAGATACTTGCACCTCCCTCACTAACACACAGCTTGTCCCAGTCTCAGATACCAGTCCTCCCTCACTCACACAGCCTCTCCCACTCTCAGATGCCAGCTCCACCCTCACTAACACACAGCCTGTCCCACTCTCAGATACTTGCTCCTCCCTCACTAACATACAAACTGTCCCATTCTCAGATACCATCTCCTCCCTCACTAACACAGAGCCTTACCCACTCTCATATACCAGCTCCTCCCTCACTAACGCACAGCCTATCCCCTCAGATCCCAGCTCCTCCCTCACAAACACACAGCCTCACCCACTCTCAGATACCAGCTCCTCCCTCACAAACACACAGCCTTTCCCACTCTCAGATACTAGTTCCTCCATCACTAAACACACAAACTGTCCCACTCTCAGACACCATCTCCACCCTCACTAACACACAGCCTGTCCTACTCTCAGAAACCATCTCCTCCCTCAGTGACACACAGCCTGTCCGACTCTCAGATACCAGCTCCTCCCTCACTAAGAAACAGCCTGTCCCACTCTCAGATACCAGCTCCTCCCTCACTAACACACAGCCTGTCCCACTCTCAGATACCAACTCCTCCCTCATTAACACACAGCCTCTCCCACTCTCAGATACCAGCTCCTCCCTCACTAACACACAGCCTGTCCCACTCACAGATACCATCTCCTCCCTCACTAACACACAGCCTGTCCCACTATCTGATACCATCTCCTCCCTCACAAACACACAGCCTGTCCCACTCTCAGATACTTGCTCCTACCTCACTAACACACAGCCTGTCCCACTCTAAGACACCAGCTCCTCTGTCACGAACACACAGCCTGTCCCACTCTCCGATACCAGCTCCTCCCTCACTAACACACCGCCTGTCTTAGTCTCTGATACCAGCTCTTCCCTCACTAACACACAGCCTCACCCACTCTCAGAGACCTGCTCCTCCCTCACTAACACACAGCCTGTCCCACTCTCAGATACCATCTCCTCCCTCACTAACACACAGCCTGTCCCACCCTCAGACACCAGCTCCTCTGTCACTAACACACAACCTGTCCCACTCTCCGATACCAGCTCGTCCCTCACTAATACACAGCCTGTCTTATTCTCTGATACCAGCTCTTCCCTCACTAACACACAGCTTCACCCACTCTCAGATACCTGCTCCTCCCTCACTAACACACAGCCTATCCCACTCTCTGATACCAGCTCCTCCCTCACTAAAACACAGCCTGTCGCAATCTCAGATACTAGCTCCTCCCTCACTAACACACAGCCTGTCCCACTCTCAGATTCCAGCTCCTACCTCAATAACGCAAAGCCTGTCCCACTCTCAGATACCCTCTCCTCCCTCACAAACACACAGCCTGTCTCACTCTCAGGTACCAGCTCCTCGCTCAATAACTCACAGCCTGTCCTACTCTCAGATACCAGCACTTCCCTAACTAACACACAGCCTGTCGCAATATCAGATACCAGCTCCTCCCTCACTAACACACAGCTTGTCCCACTCTCGGATACCAGCTCCTCGCTCACTAAAACACAGCCTGTCCCACTCTCAGATACTTGCTCCTCCCTCACTAACACACAGCTTGTCACAGTCTCAGGTACTTGCTCCTCCCTCACTAACACAGCCTCTCCCACTCTCAGATACCAGCTCCTCCCTCACTAACACACAGTCTGTCCCACTCTCAGACACCAGCTCCTCAGTCACTAACACACAGCCTCACCCACTCTCAGATACCTGCTCCTCCCTCACTAACACACAGCCTGTCCCACTCTCAGATTCCTGTTCCTCCCTCACTAACACACAGGCTGTCTCAATCTCAGGTACCAGCTCCTCCCTCAATAACACACAGCCTGTCCTACTTTCAGATACCAGCACCTCCCTAACTAACACACAGCCTGTCCCACTCTCAGATAACAGCACCTCCCTAACTAACACAAAGCCTGTCGCAATCTCAGATACCAGCTCCTCCCTCACTAACACACAGACTGTCCCACTCTCGGATACCAGCTCCTCGCTCAAAAACACACAGCCTGTCGCAATCTCAGATACCAGCTCCACGCTCAAAAACACAAAGCCTGTCCCACTCTCGGATACCAGCTCCTCGCTCACTAACACACAGCCTCACGCACTCTCAGATACCAGCTCCTCGCTCACAAACGCACAGCCTGTCCCCTCTCAGATACCAGCTACTCCCTCACTAACACACAGAATGTCCCACTCTCAGATAGTAGTTCCTCCATCACTAACACACAGCCTGTCCCACTCTCAGATACCATCTACACCCTCACTAACACACAGCCTGTCCCACTCTCAGAAACCGTCTCCTCCCTCGCTGACACACAGCCTGTCCCACTCTCAGATACCAGCTCCTCCCTCACTAACACACAGCCTGTCCGACTCTCAGATACCAGCTCCTCCCTCACAAACGCACAGCCTGTCCCCTCTCAGATACCAGCTACTCACTCACTAACACACAGACTGTCCCACTCTCAGATAGTAGTTCCTCCTTCACTAACACACAGCCTGTCCCACTCTCAGATACCAGCTCCTCCCTCACAAACACACAGACTGTCTCACTCTCAGATACCATCTCCTCCCTCACAAACAAACAGCCTGTCTCACTCTCAGATACAAACTCCTCCCTCACTAACACACAGCCTCTCGAAATCTCAGATTCTTGCTCCTCCCTCACTAACACACAGTCTCTCCCACTCTCAGATTCCAGCTCCTCCCTCACTAGCACATAGCCTGTCGCAATCTCGGATACCAGCTCCTCCCTCACTATCACAGTCTGTTCCAAACTCAGGTACCAAATCCTCCCTCACTAACACACAGCCTGTCCCACTCTCAGATACCAGCGCCTCCCTCACTAACACACAGCCTGTCTCAGTCTCAGATACCAGCTCCTCCCTCACTAACACAGAGCTTGTCTCACTCTCAGGTACCAGCTCCTCCCTCAATAACACACAGCCTGTCCTACTCTCAGATACCAGCATCTCCCTCACTAACACACAGCCAGTCCCACTCTCAGATACAAGCTCCTCGCTCACTAACACACAGCCTCACCCACTCTCAGATAGCAGCTCCTGCCTCACTTACACAAAGCCTGTCCACTCTCAGATACCAGCTACTTCCTCACTAACACACAGCCTGTCGCACTCTCAGATACCATCTCCTCCCTCACTAACACACAGCCTGTCCCACTCTCAGATACCAGCTCCTTGCTCAAAAACACAAAGCCTGTCCCACTCTCGGATACCAGCTCCTCGCTCATTAACACAAAGCCTGTCCCACTCTCGGATACCAGCTCCTCGCTCACTAACACACAGCCTGTCCCACTCTCAGAAACGATCTCCTCCCTCACTGACACACAGCCTGTCCGACTCTCAGATACCAGCTACTCCCTCACTAAGAAACAGCCTGTCCCACTATCAGATAACAGCTCCTCCCTCAATAACACACAGCCTGACCCACTCTCAGATACCAGCTCCTTCCTCACTAACACACAGCCTGTCCCACTCTCAGATACCTGCTCCTCCCTCACAAACACACAGCCTGTCTCACTCTCAGATACCATCTCCACCCTCACTGACACACAGCCTGTCCGACTCTCAGATACCAGCTCCTCCCTCACTAAGAAATAGCCTGTCCCACTCTCAGATACCAGCTCCTCCCTCACTAACATACAGCCTCACGCAGTCTCAGATACCAGTCCTCCCTCACTAACACAGCCTCTCCCACTCTCAGATACCAGCTCCACCCTCACTAACACACAGCCTGTCCCACTCTCAGATACTTGCTCCTCCCTCACTAACATACAGACTGTCCCATTCTCAGATACCATCTCCTCCCTCGCTAACACACAGCCTCACCCACTCTCATATACCAGCTCCTCCCTCACTAACGCACAGCCTATCCCCTCTCAGATTCCTGCTCCTCCCTCACTAACACACAGCCTGTCGCAATCTCGGATACCAGCTCCTCCCTCACTAACACAGCCTGTCCCAAACTCAGGTACCAAATCCTCCCTCACTAACACACAGCCTGTCCCACTCTCAGATACCAGCTCCTCCCTCACTAACACACAGCCTGTCCCACTCTCAGATACCATCTCCTCCCTCACTAACACACAGCCTGTCCCACTCTCAGACGCCAGCTCCTCTGTCACTAACACACAGCCTGTCCCACTCTCCGATACCAGCTCGTCCCTCACTAATACACAGCCTGTCTTATTCTCTGATACCAGCTCTTCCCTCACTAACACACAGCCTCACCCACTCTCAGATACCTGCTCCTCCCTCACTAACACAAAGCCTATCCCACTCTCTGATACCAGCTCCTCCCTCACTAAAACACAGCCTGTCGCAATCTCAGATACTAGCTCCTCCCTCACTAACACACAGCCTGTCCCACTCTCAGATTCCAGCTCCTCCCTCAATAACGCAAAGCCTGTCTCACTCTCAGATACCCTCTCCTCCCTCACAAACACACAGCCTGTCTCACTCTCAGGTACCAGCTCCTCGCTCAATAACTCACAGCCTGTCCTACTCTCAGATACCAGCACTTCCCTAACTAACACACAGCCTGTCGCAATATCAGATACCAGCTCCTCCCTCACTAACACACAGCTTGTCCCACTCTCGGATACCAGCTCCTCGCTCACTAAAACACAGCCTGTCCCACTCTCAGATACTTGCTCCTCCCTCACTAACACACAGCTTGTCACAGTCTCAGGTACTTGCTCCTCCCTCACTAACACAGCCGCTCCCACTCTCAGATACCAGCTCCTCCCTCACTAACACACAGTCTGTCCCACTCTCAGACACCAGCTCCTCAGTCACTAACACACAGCCTCACCCACTCTCAGATACCTGCTCCTCCCTCACTAACACACAGCCTGTCCCACTATCAGATTCCTGTTTCCTCCCTCACTCACACACAGGCTGTCTCAATCTCAGGTACCAGCTCCTCCCTCAATAACACACAGCCTGTCCTACTTTCAGATACCAGCACCTCCCTAACTAACACACAGCCTGTCCCACTCTCAGATAACAGCACCTCCCTAACTAACACAAAGCCTGTCGCAATCTCAGATACCAGCTCCTCCCTCACTAACACACAGCCTGTCCCACTCTCGGATACCAGCTCCTCGCTCAAAAACACACAGCCTGTCGCAATCTCAGAGACCAGCTCCACGCTCAAAAACACAAAGCCTGTCCCACTCTCGGATACCAGCTCCTCGCTCACTAACACACAGCCTCACGCACTCTCAGATACCAGCTCCTCGCTCACAAACGCACAGCCTGTCCCCTCTCAGATACCAGCTACTCCCTCACTAACACACAGAATGTCCCACTCTCAGATAGTAGTTCCTCCATCACTAACACACAGCCTGTCCCACTCTCAGATACCATCTCCACCCTCACTAACACACAGCCTGTCCCACTCTCAGAAACCGTCTCCTCCCTCACTGACACACAGCCTGTCCCACTCTCAGATACCAGCTCCTCCCTCACTAACACACAGCCTGTCCGACTCTCAGATACCAGCTCCTCCCTCACAAACGCACAGCCTGTCCCCTCTCAGATACCAGCTACTCCCTCACTAACACACAGACTGTCCCACTCTCAGATAGTAGTTCCTCCTTCACTAACACACAGCCTGTCCCACTCTCAGATACCAGCTCCACCCTCACAAACACACAGACTGTCTCACTCTCAGATACCATCTCCTCCCTCACAAACAAACAGCCTGTCTCACTCTCAGATACAAACTCCTCCCTCACTAACACACAGCCTCTCCCACTCTCAGATTCCAGCTCCTCCCTCACCAGCACATAGCCTGTCGCAATCTCGTATAGCAGCTCCACCCTCACTATCACAGTCTGTTCCAAACTCAGGTACCAAATCCTCCCTCACTAACACACAGCCTGTCCCACTCTCAGATACCAGCGCCTCCCTCACTAACACACAGCCTGTCTCAGTCTCAGATACCAGCTCCTCCCTCTCTAACACACAGCTTGTCTCACTCTCAGGTACCAGCTCCTCCCTCAATAACACACAGCCTGTCCTACTCTCAGATACCAGCATCTCCCTCACTAACACACAGCCAGTCCCACTCTCAGATACAAGCTCCTCGCTCACTAACACACAGCCTCACCCACTCTCAGATAGCAGCTCCTGCCTCACTTACACAAAGCCTGTCCACTCTCAGATACCAGCTACTTCCTCACTAACACACAGCCTGTCGCACTCTCAGATACCATCTCCTCCCTCACTAACACACAGCCTGTCCCACTCTCAGATACCAGCTCCTCGCTCAAAAACACAAAGCCTGTCCCACTCTCGTTTACCAGCTCCTCGCTCATTAACACAAAGCCTGTCCCACTCTCGGATACCAGCTCCTCGCTCACTAACACACAGCCTGTCCCACTCTCAGAAAACATCTCCTCCCTCACTGACACACAGCCTGTCCGACTCTCAGATACCAGCTACTCCCTCACTAAGAAACAGCCTGTCCCACTATCAGATAACAGCTCCTCCCTCAATAACACACAGCCTGACCCACTCTCAGATACCAGCTCCTTCCTCACTAACACACAGCCTGTCCCACTCTCAGATACCTGCTCCTCCCTCACAAACACACAGCCTGTCTCACTCTCAGATACCATCTCCACCCTCACTGACACACAGCCTGTCCGACTCTCAGATACCAGCTCCTCCCTCACTAAGAAATAGCCTGTCCCACTCTCAGATACCAGCTCCTCCCTCACTAACATACAGCCTCACGCAGTCTCAGATACCAGCTCCACCCTCACTAACACACAGCCTGTCCCACTCTCAGATACTTGCTCCTCCCTCACTAACATACAGACTGTCCCATTCTCAGATACCATCTCCTCCCTCGCTAACAGACAGCCTCACCCACTCTCATATACCAGCTCCTCCCTCACTAACGCACAGCCTATCCCCTCTCAGATTCCTGATCCTCCCTCACTAACACACAGCCTGTCGCAATCTCGGATAGCAGCTCCTCCCTCACTAACACAGCCTGTCCCAAACTCAGGTACCAAATCCTCCCTCACTAACACACAGCCTGTCCCACTCTCAGATACCAGCTCCTCCCTCACTAACACACAGCCTGTCTCAGTCTCAGATACCAGCTCCTCCCTCATTAACACACAGCTTGTCTCACTCTCAGGTACCAGCTCCTCCCTCAATAACACACAGCCTGTCCTACTCTCAGATACCAGAATCTCCCTCACTAACACACAGCCTGTCCCACTCTCAGATACCAGCTCCTCGCTCACTTACACACAGCCTCACCCACTCTCAGATAGCAGCTCCTCCCTCACTTACACAAAGCCTGTCCACTCTCACATACCAGCTACTCCCTCGCTAACACACAGCCTGTCGCACTCTCAGATACCATCTCCTCCCTCACTAACACACAGCCT
Organism: Isurus oxyrinchus; assembly: GCA_026770705.1. Taxonomy (NCBI): domain Eukaryota; kingdom Metazoa; phylum Chordata; class Chondrichthyes; order Lamniformes; family Lamnidae; genus Isurus; species Isurus oxyrinchus. The sequence goes on from JANJGN010000068.1 coordinate 731,712, forward strand.
GTCCCACTCTCAGAAACCATCTCCACCCGCAGTGACACACAGCCTCACGCAGTCTCAGATACCAGCTCCTCCCTCACTAACACACAGCCTGTCCCACTCTCAGATACTTGCTCCTCCCTCACTAACACACAGCTTGTCACAGTCTCAGATACCAGTCCTCCCTCACTAACAATGCCTCTCCCACTCTCAGATACCAGCTCCTCCCTCACTAACACACAGACTGTCCCATTCTCAGATACCATCTCCTCCCTCACTAACACACAGCCTCACCCACTCTCAGATAGCAGCTCCTCCCTCACTAACGCACAGCCTATCCCCTCTCAGATACCAGCTACTCCCTCACAAACACACAGCCTGTCCCTCTCTCAGATACAAGTTCCTCCATCAGTAAACACACAGCCTGTCCCACTCTCAGACACCATCTCCACCCTCACTAACACACAGCCTGTCGCTCTCTCAGAAACCATCTCCTCCCTCAGTGACACACAGCCTGTCCAACTCTCAGATACCAGCTCCTCCCTCACTAAGAAACAGCCTGTCCCACTCTCAGATACCAGCTCCTCCCTCACTAACACACAGCCTGTCCCACTCTCAGATACCAGCTCCTACCTCACTAACACACAGCCTGTCCCACTCTCAGATACCAGCTCCTCCCTCACTAACACACAGCCTGTCCCACTCACAGATACCATCTCCGCCCTCACTAACACACAGCCTGTCCCACTCTCTGATACCATCTCCTCCCTCACAAACACACAGCCTGTCCCACTCTCAGATATTTGCTCCTACCTCACTAACACACAGCCTGTCCCACTCTCAGACACCAGCTCCTCTGTCACAAACACACAGCCTGTCCCACTCTCCGATACCAGATCCTCCCTCAATAACACACAGCATGTCTTAGTCTCTGATACCAGCTCTTCCCTCACTGACACACAGCCTCACCCACTCTCAGAGACCTGCTCCTCCCTCACTAACACACAGCCTGTGCCACTCTCAGAGACCTGCTCCTCCCTCACTAACACACAGCCTGTCCCACTCTCAGATACCAGCTGCTCCCTCACTAACACACAGCCTATCCCACTCTCTGATACCAGCTCCTCCCTCACTAAAACACAGCCTGTCGCAATCTCAGATACTAGCACCTCCCTCACTAACACACAGCCTGTCCCACTCTCAGATACTTGCTCCTACTTCACTAACACACAGTCTGTCCCACTCTCAGACACCAGCTCCTCTGTCACTAACACACAGCCTGTCCCACTCTCCGATACCAGCTCCTCCCTCACTAACACACAGCCAGTCTTAGTCTCTGATACCAGCTCCTCCCTCACTAACACACATCCTCACCCACTCTCAGATACCTGCTCCTCCCTCACTCACACAGCCTGTCCCACTCTCAGATACCAGCTCCTCCATCACTAACACACAGCCTCTCCCACTCTCAGATACCCTCTCCTCCCTCACTAACACACAGCCTGTCTCACTCTCAGGTACCAGCTCCTCCCTCAATAACACACAGCCTCTCCTACTCTCAGATACCAGCACTTCCCTAACTAACACACAGCCTGTCGCACCCTCAGATACCAGCTCCTCCCTCACAAACACACAGCCTGTCCCACTCTCGGATACCAGCTCCTCGCTCACTAAAACACAGCCTGTCCCACTCTCAGATACTTGCTCCTCCCTCACTAACACACAGCCTCTCCCACTCTCAGATTCCTGCTCCTTCCTCACTAACACACAGCTTGTCTCACTCTCAGGTACCAGCTCCTCCCTCAATAACACACAGCCTGTCCCACTCTCAGATACCAGCACCTCGCTCACTAACACACAGCCTGTCCCACTCTCAGATACTAGCTCCTCCCTCACTAACACACAGCCTGTCCCACTCTCAGATACCAGCACCTCGCTCACTAACACACATACTGTCCCCTCTCAGACACCTGCTCCTCCCTCACTAACACATAGCCTGTCCCACTCTCTGATACCAGCTCCTCCCTCACTAAGAAACAGCCTGTCCCTCTCTCAGAGACCAGCTCCTCCCTCACTAACATACAGCCTCACGCAGTCGCAGATACCAACTCCTCCCTCACTAACACACAGCCTGTCCCACTCTCAGATACCAGCTCCTCCCTCACTAACACACAGACTGTCCCATTCTCAGATACCAGCTACTCCCTCACTAACACACAGCCTGTCCCACTCTCAGATACTTGCTCCTCCCTCACTAACACACAGCTTGTCCCAGTCTCAGATACCAGTCCTCCCTCACTAACACAGCTTCTCCCACTCTCAGATACCAGCTCCACCCTCACTAACACACAGCCTGTCCCACTCTCAGATACTTGCTCCTCCCTCACTAACATACAAACTGTCCCATTCTCAGATACCATCTCCTCCCTCACTAACACAGAGCCTTACCCACTCTCATATACCAGCTCCTCCCTCACTAACGCACAGCCTATCCCCTCAGATCCCAGCTCCTCCCTCACAAACACACAGCCTCACCCACTATCAGATACCAGCTCCTCCCTCACATAACACACAGCCTTTCCCACTCTCAGATGCTAGTTCCTCCATCACTAAACACACAACCTGTCCCACTCTCAGACACCATCTCCACCCTCACTAACACACAGCCTGTCCTACTCTCAGAAACCATCTCCTCCCTCAGTGACACACAGCCTGTCCGACTCTCAGATACCAGCTCCTCCCTCACTAAGAAACAGCCTGTCCCACTCTCAGATACCAGCTCCTCCCTCACTAACACACAGCCTGTCCCACTCTCAGATACCAACTCCTCCCTCACTAACACACAGCCTGTCCCACTCTCAGATACCAGCTCCTCCCTCACTAACACACAGCCTGTCCCACTCACAGATACCATCTCCTCCCTCACTAACACACAGCCTGTCCCACTATCTGATACCATCTCCTCCCTCACAAACACACAGCCTGTCCCACTCTCAGATACTTGCTCCTACCTCACTAACACACAGCCTGTCCCACTCTCAGATACCAGCTCCTCCCTCACTAACATACAGCCTCACGCAGTCTCAGATACCAGTCCTCCCTCACTAACACAGCCTCTCCCACTCTCAGATACCAGCTCCACCCTCACTAACACACAGCCTGTCCCACTCTCAGATACTTGCTCCTCCCTCACTAACATACAGACTGTCCCATTCTCAGATACCATCTCCTCCCTCGCTAACACACAGCCTCACCCACTCTCATATACCAGCTCCTCCCTCACTAACGCACAGCCTATCCCCTCTCAGATTCCTGCTCCTCCCTCACTAACACACAGCCTGTCGCAATCTCGGATACCAGCTCCTCCCTCACTAACACAGCCTGTCCCAAACTCAGGTACCAAATCCTCCCTCACTAACACACAGCCTGTCCCACTCTCAGATACCAGCTCCTCCCTCACTAACACACAGCCTGTCTCAGTCTCAGATACCAGCTCCTCCCTCATTAACACACAGCTTGTCTCACTCTCAGGTACCAGCTCCTCCCTCAATAACACACAGCCTGTCCTACTCTCAGATACCAGAATCTCCCTCACTAACACACAGCCTGTCCCACTCTCAGAAACCATCTCCACCCGCACTGACACACAGCCTCACGCAGTCTCAGATACCAGCTCCTCCCTCACTAACACACAGCGTGTCCCACTCTCAGATACTTGCTCCTCCCTCACTAACACACAGCTTGTCACAGTCTCAGATACCAGTCCTCCCTCACTAACAATGCCTCTCCCACTCTCAGATACCAGCTCCTCCCTCACTAACACACAGACTGTCCCATTCTCAGATACCATCTCCTCCCTCACTAACACACAGCCTCACCCACTCTCAGATAGCAGCTCCTCCCTCACTAACGCACAGCCTATCCCCTCTCAGATACCAGCTACTCCCTCACAAACACACAGCCTGTCCCTCTCTCAGATACAAGTTCCTCCATCAGTAAACACACAGCCTGTCCCACTCTCAGACACCATCTCCACCCTCACTAACACACAGCCTGTCGCTCTCTCAGAAACCATCTTCTCCCTCAGTGACACACAGCCTGTCCAACTCTCAGATACCAGCTCCTCCCTCACTAAGAAACAGCCTGTCCCACTCTCAGATACCAGCTCCTCCCTCACTCACACACAGCCTGTCCCACTCTCAGATACCAGCTCCTCCCTCACTAACACACAGCCTGTCCAACTCTCAGATATCAGCTCTTCCCTCACTAACACACAGCCTGTCCCACTCACAGATACCATCTCCTCCCTCACTAACACACAGCCTGTCCCACTATCTGATACCATCTCCTCCCTCACTAACACACAGCCTGTCCCACTCTCAGATACCAGCTGCTCCCTAACTAACACACAGCCTATCCCACTCTCTGATACCAGCTACTCCCTCACTAAAACACAGCCTGTCGCAATCTCAGATACTAGCTCCTCCCTCACTAACACACAGCCTGTCCCACTCTCAGATACCTGCTCCTACCTCACTAACACACAGTCTGTCCCACTCTCAGATACCAGCTCCTCCCTCACTAACACACAGCCTGTCCCACTCACAGATACCATCTCCTCCCTCACTAACACACAGCCTGTCCCACTATCTGATACCATCTCCTCCCTCACAAACACACAGCCTGTCCCACTCTCAGATACTTGCTCCTACCTCACTAACACACAGCCTGTCCCACTCTCAGATACCAGCTCCTCCCTCACTAACATACAGCCTCACGTAGTCTCAGATACCAGTCCTCCCTCACTAACACAGCCTCTCCCACTCTCATATACCAGCTCCACCCTCACTAACACACAGCCTGTCCCACTCTCAGATACTTGCTCCTCCCTCACTAACATACAGACTGTCCCATTCTCAGATACCATCTCCTCCCTCGCTAACACACAGCCTCACCCACTCTCATATACCAGCTCCTCCCTCACTAACGCACAGCCTATCCCCTCTCAGATTCCTGCTCCTCCCTCACTAACACACAGCCTGTCGCAATCTCGGATACCAGCTCCTCCCTCACTAACACAGCCTGTCCCAAACTCATGTACCAAATCCTCCCTCACTAACACACAGCCTGTCCCACTCTCAGATACCAGCTCCTCCCTCACTAACACACAGCCTGTCTCAGTCTCAGATACCAGCTCCTCCCTCATTAACACACAGCTTGTCTCACTCTCAGGTACCAGCTCCTCCCTCAATAACACACAGCCTGTCCTACTCTCAGATACCAGAATCTCCCTCACTAACACACAGCCTGTCCCACTCTCAGAAACCATCTCCACCCGCACTGACACACAGCCTCACGCAGTCTCAGATACCAGCTCCTCCCTCACTAACACACAGCGTGTCCCACTCTCAGATACTTGCTCCTCCCTCACTAACACACAGCTTGTCACAGTCTCAGATACCAGTCCTCCCTCACTAACAATGCCTCTCCCACTCTCAGATACCAGCTCCTCCCTCACTAACACACAGACTGTCCCATTCTCAGATACCATCTCCTCCCTCACTAACACACAGCCTCACCCACTCTCAGATAGCAGCTCCTCCCTCACTAACGCACAGCCTATCCCCTCTCAGATACCAGCTACTCCCTCACAAACACACAGCCTGTCCCTCTCTCAGATACAAGTTCCTCCATCAGTAAACACACAGCCTGTCCCACTCTCAGACACCATCTCCACCCTCACTAACACACAGCCTGTCGCTCTCTCAGAAACCATCTCCTCCCTCAGTGACACACAGCCTGTCCAACTCTCAGATACCAGCTCCTCCCTCACTAAGAAACAGCCTGTCCCACTCTCAGATACCAGCTCCTCCCTCACTCACACACAGCCTGTCCCACTCTCAGATACCAGCTCCTCCCTCACTAACACACAGCCTGTCCAACTCTCAGATATCAGCTCTTCCCTCACTAACACACAGCCTGTCCCACTCACAGATACCATCTCCTCCCTCACTAACACACAGCCTGTCCCACTATCTGATACCATCTCCTCCCTCACTAACACACAGCCTGTCCCACTCTCAGATACCAGCTGCTCCCTAACTAACACACAGCCTATCCCACTCTCTGATACCAGCTACTCCCTCACTAAAACACAGCCTGTCGCAATCTCAGATACTAGCTCCTCCCTCACTAACACACAGCCTGTCCCACTCTCAGATACCTGCTCCTACCTCACTAACACACAGTCTGTCCCACTCTCAGACACCAGCTCCTCTGTCACTAACACACAGCCTGTCCCACTCTCCGATACCAGCTCCTCCCTCACTAACACACAGCCTGTCTTAGTCTCTGATACCAGCTCTTCCCTCACTAACACACAGCCTCACCCACTCTCAGATACCGGCTCCTCCCTCACTCACACAGCCTGTCCCACTCTCAGATACCAGCTCCTCCCTCACTAACACACAGCCTATCCCAGTCTCTGATACCAGCTCCTCCCTCACTAAAACACAGCCTGTCGCAATCTCAGATACTAGCTCCTCCCTCACTAACACACAGCCTGTCCCACTCTCAGATTCCAGCTCCTCCCACAATAACACAAAGCCTGTCTCACTCTCAGATACCCTTCCTCCCTCACTAACACACAGCCTGTCTCACTCTCAGGTACCAGCTCCTCCCTCAATAACACACAGCCTGTCCTACTCTCAGATACCAGCACTTCCCTAACTAACACACAGCCTGTCGCAATCTCAGAAACCAGCTCCTCCCTCACAAACACACAGCCTGTCCCACTCTCGGATACCAGATCCTCGCTCACTAAAACACAGCCTGTCCCACTCTCAGATACTTGCTCCTCCCTCACTAACAGACAGCTTGTCACAGTCTCAGATACCTGTCCTCCCTCACTAACACACAGCCTGTCCCACTCTCGGATACCAGCTCCTCGCTCAAAAACACACAGCCTGTCGCAATCTCAGATACCAGCTCCTCGCTCAAAAACACAAAGCCTGTCCCACTCTCGGATACCAGCTCCTCGCTCACTAACACAAAGCCTGTCCCACTCTCGGATACCAGCTCCTCGCTCACTAACACACAGCCTGTCCCACTCTCAGATACCATCTCCTCCCTCACTAACACACAGCCTGTCCCACTCTCTGATACCATCTCCTCCCTCACAAACACACAGCCTGTCCCACTCTCAGATACTTGCTCCTACCTCACTAACACACAGCCTGTCCCACTCTCAGACACCAGCTCCTCTGTCACGAAGACACAGCCTGTCCCGCTCTCCGATACCAGCTCCTCCCTCAATAACACACAGCCTGTCTTAGTCTCTGATACCAGCTCTTCCCTCACGGACACACAGCCTCACCCACTCTCAGAGACCTGCTCCTCCCTCACGAACACACAGCCTGTCCCACTCTCAGATACCAGCTGCTCCCTCACTAACACACAGCCTATCGCACTATCTGATACCAGCTCCTCCCTCACTAAAACACAGCCTGTCGCAATCTCAGATACTAGCACCTCCCTCACTAACACACAGCCTGTCCCACTCTCAGATACTTGCTCCTACCTCACAAACACACAGTCTGTCCCACTCTCAGACACCAGCTCCTCTGTCACTAACACACAGCCTCTCCCACTCTCCGATACCAGCTCCTCCCTCACTAACACACAGCCAGTCTTAGTCTCTGATACCAGCTCTTCCCTCACTAACACTCAGCCTCACCCACTCTCAGATACCTGCTCCTCCCTCACTCACAAAGCCTGTCCCACTCTCCGATACCAGCTCCTCGCTCACTAATACACAGCCTGTCTTAGTCTCTGATACCAGCTCTTCCCTCACTATCACACAGCCTGTCCCACTCTCAGATACCTGCTCCTCCCTCACTCACACAGTCTCTCTCACTCTCAGTTACCAGCTCCTCCCTCACTAACACACAGACTGTCCCACTCTCAGATACCATCTCCTCCCTCACTTACACACAGCCGTCCACTCTCAGATACCAGCTCCTCCCTCCTTAACAGACAGCCTGTCCCACTCACAGGTACCAGCTCCTCCCTCACTAACACACAGCCTGTCCCAATGTCAGATACCAGCTCCTCCCTCACTAACACACAGCCTGTCCCGCTATCAAATACCAGCTCCTCCCTCACTAACACACAGCCGGACCCACTCTCAGATACCAGCTCCTCCCTCACTAACTCACAGCCTGTCCCACTCTCAGATAGAAGCTCCTCCCTCACTAACACACAGGCTGTCCCACTCTCAGATACCAGCTCCTCCCTCACTAACACACAGCCTGTCCCACTCTCAGATACCAGCTCCTCCCACACTAACACACAGCCTGTCCCACTCTCAGATACCAACTCCCCCGTCACTAACACACAGCCTGTCCCAATGTCAGATACCAGCTCCTCCCTCACTAACACACAGCCTGTCCCACTATCAAATACCAGCTCCTCCCTCACTAACACACAGCCTGTCCCACTCTCAGATACCAGCTCCTCCCTCAAACTCACACAGACTCTCTCACTCTCAGTTACCAACTCCTCCCTCACTAACACACAGCCTGTCCCACTCTCAGATACCATCTCCACCCTCACTAACACACAGCCTGTCCCACTCTCAGAGACCAGCTCCTCCCTCACTAACACACAGCCTGTCCCACTCTCAGATACCAGCTCCTCCCTCACTAACACACAGCCTGTCCCACTCTCAGATACCAGCTCCTCGCTCACTAACACACAGCCTCACCCACTCTCAGATAGCAGCTCCACCCTCACTAACACACAGCATGTCCCACTCTCAGATACCATCTCCACCCTCACTAACACACAGCCTGTCCCACTCTCAGAGACCAGCTCCTCCCTCACTAACACACAGCCTGTCCCACTCTCAGATATCAGCTCCTCCCTCACTAACACACAGCCTGTCCCACTCTCAGATACCAGCTCCTCGCTCACTAACACACAGCCTCACCCACTCTCAGATAGCAGCTCCTCCCTCACTTACACAAAGCCTGTCCCATCTCAGATACAAGCTCCTCCCTCCCTAACACACAGCCTGTCCCACTCTCAGATACTAGTTCCTCCATCACTTAACACACAGCCTGTCCCACTCTCAGACACCTTCTCCACCCTCACTAACACACAGCCTGTCGCACTCTCAGAAACCATCTCCTCCCTCAGTGACACCCAGCCTGTCCGACTCTCAGATACCAGCTCCTCCCTCACTAAGAAACAGCCTGTCCCACTCTCAGATACCAGCTCCTCCCTCACTAACACACAGCCTGTCCCACTCTCAGATACCAGCTCCTCCCTCACTAACACACAGCCTCTCCCACTCTCAGATACCAGCTCCTCCCTCACTAACACACAGCCTGTCCCACTCACAGATACCATCTCCTCCCTCACTAACACACAGCCTGTCCCACTCTCTGATACCATCTCCTCCCTCACAAACACACAGCCTGTCCCACTCTCAGATACTTGCTCCTACCTCACTAACACACAGCCTGTCCCACTCTCAGACACCAGCTCCTCTGTCACGAAGACACAGCCTGTCCCACTCTCCGATACCAGCTCCTCCCTCAATAACACACAGCCAGTCTTAGTCTCTGATACCAGCTCTTCCCTCACTAACACACAGCCTCACCCACTCTCAGATACCTGCTCCTCCCTCACTCACAAAGCCTGTCCCACTCTCCGATACCAGCTCCTCCCTCACTAATACACAGCCTGTCTTAGTCTCTGATACCAGCTCTTCCCTCACTATCACACAGCCTGTCCCACTCTCAGATACCTGCTCCTGCCTCACTCACACAGTCTCTCTCACTCTCAGTTACCAGCTCCTCCCTCACTAAAAGACAGACTGTCCCACTCTCAAATACCATCTCCACCCTCACTAACACACAGCCTGTCCCACTCTCAGATACCATCTCCTCACTCACAAACACACAGCCTGTCTCAATCTCAGATACAAGCTCCTCCCTCACTAACACACAGCCTGTCGCAATCTCGGATACCAGCTCCTCTATCACTAACACAGCCTGTCCCAAACTCAGGTACCACATCCTCCCTCACTAACACACAGCCTGTCCCACTCTCAGATACCAGCTCCTCCTTCACGAACACAAAGCCTGTCGCACTCTCAGATACCAGCTCATCCCTCACTAATACAAATCCTGTCCCACTCTCCGATACCAGCTCCTCCCTCACTAACACACAGCCTGTCTTAGTCTCTGATACCAGCTCTTCCCTCACTAACACACAGCCTGTCCCACTCTCAGATACCAGCTCCTCCCTCACTAACACACAGCCTGTCTTAGTCTCTGATACCAGCTCTTCCCTCACTAACACACAGCCTGTCCCACTCTCAGATACCAGCTCCTCCCTCACTAAAACACAGCCTATCCCACTTTCTGATACCAGCTCCTCCCTCACTAACACACAGTCTGTCCCACTCTCAGATTCCAGCTCCTCCCATAATAACACAAAGCCTGTCTCACTCTCAGATACCCTCTCCTCCCTCACTAACACAGAGCCTGTCTATATCTCAGATACCAGCTCCTCCTTCACTAACACAAAACCTCTCCCACTCACAGATACCAGCTCCTCCCTCACGAGCACACAGACTGTCTCACTCTCAGGTAGCAGCTCCTCCCTCAATAACACACAGCCTGTCCTACTCTCAGATACCAGCACTTCCCTAACTAAAACACAGCCTGTCCCACTCTCAGATACCATCTCCTCCCTCACTTACACACAGCCGTCCACTCTCAGATACCAGATTCTCCCTCCTTAACAGACAGCCTGTCCCACTCACAGGTACCAGCTCCTCCCTCACTAACACACAGCCTGTCCCAATGTCAGATACCAGCTCCTCCCTCACTAACACACAGCCTGTCCCACTATCAAATACCAGCTCCTCCCTCACTAACACACAGCCGGACCCACTCTCAGATACCAGCTCCTCCGTCACTAACTCACAGCCTGTCCCACTCTCAGATACCAGCTCCTCCCTCACTAACACACAGCCTGTCCCACTGTCAGATAGAAGCTCCTCCCTCACTAACACACAGGCTGTCCCACTCTCAGATACCAGCTCCTCCATCACTAACACACAGCCTATCCCACTCTCAGATACCAGCTCCTCCCTCACTAACACACAGCCTGTCCCACTCTCAGATACCAACTCCTCCCTCACTAACACACAGCCTGTCCCACTCTCAGATAGAAGCTCCTCCCTCACTAACACACAGCCTGTCCCACTCTCAGATACCAGCTCCTCCCTCACTAACACACAGCCTGTCCCACTCTCAGATACCAGCTCCTCCCTCACTAACCCACAGCCTGTCCCACTCTCAGATACCAACTCCTCCCTCACTAACACACAGCCTGTCCCACTCTCAGATACCAGCTCCTCCCTCACTAACACACAGCCTGTCCCACTCTCAGATACCAGCTCCTCCATCACTTAACACACAGCCTCACCCACTCTCAGATAGCAGCTCCTCCCTCACTTACACAAAGCCTGTCCCATCTCAGATACAAGCTACTCCCTCACTAACACACAGTCTGTCCCACTCTCAGATACTAGTTCCTGCATAACTAAAAACACAGCCTGTCCCACTCTCAGACACCATCTCCACCCTCACTAACAAACAGCCTATCGCACTCTCAGAAACCATCTCCTCCCTCATTGACACCCAGCCTGTCCGACTCTCAGATACCAGCTCCTCCCTCACTAAGAAACAGCCTGTCCCACTCTCAAATACCAGCTCCTCCCTCACTAACACACAGCCTGTCCCAATCTCAGATACCAGCTCCTCCCTCACTAACACACAGCCTGTCCCACTCACAGATACCATCTCCTCCCTCACTAACACACAGCCTGTCCCACTCTCTGATACCATCTCATCCCTCACAAGCACACAGCCTGTCCCACTCTCAGATACTTGCTCCTACCTCACTAACACACAGCCTGTCCCACTCTCAGACACCAGCTCCTCTGTCACGAGGACACAGCCTGTCCCACTCTCCGATACCAGCTCCTCCCTCAATAATACACAGCCTGTCTTAGTCTCTGATACCAGCACTTCCCTCACGGACACACAGCCTCACCCACTCTCAGAGACCTGCTCCTCCCTCACGAACACACAGCCTGTCCCACTCTCAGATACCAGCTGCTCCCTCACTAACACACAGCCTATCCCACTATCTGATACCAGCTCCTCCCTCACTAAAACACAGCCTGTCGCAATCTCAGATACTAGCTCCTCCCTCACTAAAAGACAGCCTGTCCCTCTCTCAGATATTTGCTCCTACCTCACAAACACACAGTCTGTCTCACTCTCAGACACCAGCTCCTCTGTCACTAACACACAGCCTGTCCCACTCTCCGATACCAGCTCCTCCCTCACTAACACACAGCCAGTCTTAGTCTCTGATACCAGCTCTTCCCTCACTAACACACAGCCTCACCCACTCTCAGATACCTGCTCCTCCCTCACTCACAAAGCCTGTCCCACTCTCCGATACCAGCTCCTCCCTCACTAATACACAGCCTGTCTTAGTCTCTGATACCAGCTCTTCCCTCACTATCACACAGCCTGTCCCACTCTCAGATACCTGCTCCTCCCTCTCTCACACAGTCTCTCTCACTCTCAGTTACCAGCTCCTCCCTCACTAACACACAGACTGTCCCACTCTCAGATACCATCTCCACCCTCACTAACACACAGCCTGTCCCACTCTCAGATACCATCTCCTCACTCACAAACACACAGCCTGTCTCAATCTCAGATACAAGCTCCTCCCTCACTAACACACAGCCTGTCGCAATCTCGGATACCAGCTCCTCTATCACTAACACAGCATGTCCCAAACTCAGGTACCACATCCTCCCTCACTAACACACAGCCTGTCCCACTCTCAGATACCAGCTCCTCCTTCACTAACACAAAGCCTGTCGCACTCTCAGATACCAGCTCATCCCTCACTAATACACAGCCTGTCCCACTCTCCGATACCAGCTCCTCCCTCACTCACACAGCCTGTCTCACTCTCAGATACCAGCTCCTCCCTCACTAACACACAGCCTGTCCCACTCTCAGATACCAGCTCCTCCCTCACTAACACACAGTCTGTCCCACTCTCAGATTCCAGCTCCTCCCATAATAACACAAAGCCTGTCTCACTCTCAGATACCCTCTCTTCCCTCACTAACACAGAGCCTGTCTCAATCTCAGATACCAGCTCCTCCTTCACTAACACAAAACCTCTCCCACTCACAGATACCAGCCCCTCCCTCACGAGCACACAGACTGTCTCACTCTCAGGTACCAGCTCCTCCCTCAATAACACACAGCCTGTCCTACTCTCAGATACCAGCAGATCCCTAACTAAAACACAGCCTGTCCCACTCTCAGGTACCAGCTCCTCCCTCAATAACACACAGCCTGTCCCACTCTCAGATACCATCTCCACCCTCACTTACACACAGCCGTCCACTCTCAGATACCAGATTCTCCCTCCTTAACAGACAGCCTGTCCCACTCACAGGTACCAGCTCCTCCCTCACTAACACACAGCCTGTCCCACTCTCAGATACCAGCTCCTCCCTCACTAACACACAGCCTGTCCCACTCTCAGATACCAGCTCCTCCCTCACTAACACACAGCCTGTCCCACTCACAGATACCATCTCCTCCCTCACTAACACACAGCCTGTCCCACTCTCTGATACCATCTCATCCCTCACAAACACACAGCCTGTCCCACTCTCAGATACTTGCTCCTACCTCACTAACACACAGCCTGTCCCACTCTCAGACACCAGCTCCTCTGTCACGAGGACACAGCCTGTCCCACTCTCCGATACCAGCTCCTCCCTCAATAATACACAGCCTGTCTTAGTCTCTGATACCAGCTCTTCCCTCACGGACACACAGCCTCACCCAATCTCAGAGACCTGCTCCTCCCTCACGAACACACAGCCTGTCCCACTCTCAGATACCAGCTGCTCCCTCACTAACACACAGCCTATCCCACTATCTGATACCAGCTCCTCCCTCACTAAAACACAGCCTGTCGCAATCTCAGATACTAGCTCCTCCCTCACTAACACACAGCCTGTCCCTCTCTCAGATACTTGCTCCTACCTCACAAACACACAGTCTGTCTCACTCTCAGACACCAGCTCCTCTGTAACTAACACACAGCCTGTCCCACTCTCCGATACCAGCTCCTCCCTCACTAACACACAGCCAGTCTTAGTCTCTGATACCAGCTCTTCCCTCACTAACACACAGCCTCACCCACTCTCAGATACCTGCTCCTCCCTCACTCACAAAGCCTGTCCCACTCTCCGATACCAGCTGCTCCCTCACTAATACACAGCCTGTCTTAGTCTCTGATACCAGCTCTTCCCTCACTATCACACAGCCTGTCCCACTCTCAGATACCTGCTCCTCCCTCACTCACACAGTCTCTCTCACTCTCAGTTACCAGCTCCTCCCTCACTAACACACAGCCTGTCCCACTCTCAGATACCATCTCCTCACTCACAAACACACAGCCTGTCTCAATCTCAGATACAAACTCCTCCCTCACTAACACACAGCCTGTCGCAATCTCGGATACCAGCTCCTCTATCACTAACACAGCATGTCCCAAACTCAGGTACCACATCCTCCCTCACTAACACACAGCCTGTCCCACTCTCAGATACCAGCTCCTCCTTCACTAACACAAAGCCTGTCGCACTCTCAGATACCAGCTCATCCCTCACTAATACACAGCCTGTCCCACTCTCCGATACCAGCTACTCCCTCACTCACACAGCCTGTCTCACTCTCAGATACCAGCTCCTCCCTCACTAAAACACAGCCTATCCCACTTTCTGATACCAGCTCCTCCCTCACTAACACACAGTCTGTCCCACTCTCAGATTCCAGCTCCTCCCATAATAACACAAAGCCTGTCTCACTCTCAGATACCCTCTCCTCCCTCACTAACACAGAGCCTGTCTCAATCTCAGATACCAGCTCCTCCTTCACTAACACAAAACCTCTCCCACTCACAGATACCAGCTCCTCCCTCACGAGCACACAGACTGTCTCACTCTCAGGTAGCAGCTCCTCCCTCAATAACACACAGCCTGTCCTACTCTCAGATACCAGCAGATCCCTAACTAAAACACAGCCTGTCCCACTCTCAGGTACCAGCTCCTCCCTCAATAACACACAGCCTGTCCCACTCTCAGATACCAGCAGATCCCTAACTAAAACACAGCCTGTCCCACTCTCAGGTACCAGCTCCTCCCTCAATAACACACAGCCTGTCCCACTCTCAGATACCATCTCCTCCCTCACTTACACACAGCCGTCCACTCTCAGATACCAGATTCTCCCTCCTTAACAGACAGCCTGTCCCACTCACAGGTACCAGCTCCTCCCTCACTAACACACAGCCTGTCCCAATGTCAGATACCAGCTCCTCCCTCACTAACACACAGCCTGTCCCACTATCAAATACCAGCTCCTCCCTCACTAACACACAGCCGGACCCACTCTCAGATACCAGCTCCTCCGTCACGAACTCACAGCCTGTCCCACTCTCAGATACCAGCTCCTCCCTCACTAACACACAGCCTGTCCCACTCTCAGATAGCAGCTCCTCCCTCACTAACACACAGGCTGTCCGACTCTCAGATACCAGCTGCTCCATCACTAACACACAGCCTATCCCACTCTCAGATACCAGCTCCTCCCTCACTAACACACAGCCTGTCCCACTCTCAGATACCAACTCCTCCCTCACTAACACACAGCCTGTCCCAATCTCAGATACCAGCTCCTCCCTCACTAACACACAGCCTGTCCCACTATCAAATACAAGCTCCTCCCTCACTAACACACAGCCTGTCCCACTCTCAGATACCAGCTCCTCCCTCACTAACTCACAGCCTGTCCCACTCTCAGATACCAGCTCCTCCCTCACTAACACACAGCCTGTCCCACTCTCAGATACCAGCTCCTCCCTCACTAACCCACAGCCTGTCCCACTCTCAGATACCAACTCCTCCCTCACTAACACACAGCCTGTCCCAATGTCAGATACCAGCTCCACCCTCACTAACACACAGCCTGTCCCACTATCAAATACCAGCTCCTCCCTCACTAACACACAGTCTGTCCCACTCTCAGATACCAGCTCCTCCCTCAAACTCACACAGACTCTCTCACTCTCAGTTGCCAACTCCTCCCTCACTAACACACAGCCTGTCCCACTCTCAGATACCATCTCCACACTCACTAACACACAGCCTGTCCCACTCTCAGAGACCAGCTCCTCCCTCACTAACACACAGCCTGTCCCCTCTCAGATACCAGCTCCTCCCTCACTAACACACAGCCTGTCCCACTCTCAGATACCAGCTCCTCGCTCACTAACACACAGCCTCACCCACTCTCAGATAGCAGCTCCTCCCTCACTTACACAAAGCATGTCCATTCTCAGATACAAGCTACTCCCTCACTAACACACAGGCTGTCCCACTCTCAGATACGAGTTCCTGCATAACTAAAAACACAGCCTGTCCCACTCTCAGATACCAGCTCCTCCCTCACTAACCCACAGGCTGTCCCACTCTCAGATACTAGTTCCTCCATCACTTAACACACAGCCTGTCCCACTCTCAGACACCATCTCCACCCTCACTAACACACAGCCTGTCACTATCTCAGAAACCATCTCCTCCCTCAGTGACACCCAGCCTGTCCGACTCTCAGATACCAGCTCCTCCCTCACTAAGAAATAGCCTGTCCCACTCTCAGATACCAGCTCCTCCCTCACTAACACACAGCCTGTCCCACTCTCAGATACCAGCTGCTCCCTCACTAACACACTGCCTCTCCCACTCTCAGATACCAGCTCCTCCCTCACTAACACACAGCCTGTCCCACTCACAGATACCATCTCCTCCCTCACTAACACACAGCCTGTCCCACTCTCTGATACCATCTCCTCCCTCACAAACACACAGCCTGTCCCACTCTCAGATACCAGCTCCTCCCTCACTAACTCACAGCCTGTCCCACTCTCAGATACCAGCTCCTCCCTCACTAACACACAGCCTGTCCCACTCTCAGATACCAGCTCCTCCCTCACTAACCCACAGCCTGTCCCACTCTCAGATACCAACTCCTCCCTCACTAACACACAGCCTGTCCCAATGTCAGATACCAGCTCCACCCTCACTAACACACAGCCTGTCCCACTATCAAATACCAGCTCCTCCCTCACTAACACACAGTCTGTCCCACTCTCAGATACCAGCTCCTCCCTCAAACTCACACAGACTCTCTCACTCTCAGTTACCAACTCCTCCCTCACTAACACACAGCCTGTCCCACTCTCAGATACCATCTCCACACTCACTAACACACAGCCTGTCCCACTCTCAGAGACCAGCTCCTCCCTCACTAACACACAGCCTGTCCCCTCTCAGATACCAGCTCCTCCCTCACTAACACACAGCCTGTCCCACTCTCAGATACCAGCTCCTCGCTCACTAACACACAGCCTCACCCACTCTCAGATAGCAGCTCCTCCCTCACTTACACAAAGCATGTCCATTCTCAGATACAAGCTACTCCCTCACTAACACACAGGCTGTCCCACTCTCAGATACGAGTTCCTGCATAACTAAAAACACAGCCTGTCCCACTCTCAGATACCAGCTCCTCCCTCACTAACCCACAGGCTGTCCCACTCTCAGATACTAGTTCCTCCATCACTTAACACACAGCCTGTCCCACTCTCAGACACCATCTCCACCCTCACTAACACACAGCCTGTCACTATCTCAGAAACCATCTCCTCCCTCAGTGACACCCAGCCTGTCCGACTCTCAGATACCAGCTCCTCCCTCACTAAGAAATAGCCTGTCCCACTCTCAGATACCAGCTCCTCCCTCACTAACACACAGCCTGTCCCACTCTCAGATACCAGCTGCTCCCTCACTAACACACTGCCTCTCCCACTCTCAGATACCAGCTCCTCCCTCACTAACACACAGCCTGTCCCACTCACAGATACCATCTCCTCCCTCACTAACACACAGCCTGTCCCACTCTCTGATACCATCTCCTCCCTCACAAACACACAGCCTGTCCCACTCTCAGATACTTGCTCCTACCTCACTAACACACAGCCTGTCCCACTCTCAGACACCAGCTCCTCTGTCACGAAGACACAGCCTGTCCCACTCTCCGATACCAGCTCCTCCCTCAATAACACACAGCCTGTCTTA
The DNA here is from genome assembly GCA_026770705.1 of Isurus oxyrinchus. Lineage (NCBI taxonomy): Eukaryota > Metazoa > Chordata > Chondrichthyes > Lamniformes > Lamnidae > Isurus > Isurus oxyrinchus. The sequence continues at coordinate 750,013 of JANJGN010000068.1, forward strand.
GTCTCTGATACCAGCTCTTCCCTCACGGACACACAGCCTCACCCACTCTCAGAGACCTGCTCCTCCCTCACTAACACACAGCCTGTCCCACTCTCAGATACCAGCTGCTCCATCACTAACACACAGCCTATCCCACTATCTGATACCAGCTCCTCCCTCACTAAAACACAGCCTGTCGCAATCTCAGATACTAGATCCTCCCTCACTAACACACAGCCTGTCCCACTCTCTGATACTTGCTCCTACCTCACAAACACACAGTCTGTCCCACTCTCAGACACCAGCTCCTCTGTCACTAACACACAGCCTGTCCTACTCTCCGATACCAGCTCCTCCCTCACTAACACACAGCCAGTCTTAGTCTCTGATACCAGCTCTTCCCTCACTAACACACAGCCTCACCCACTCTCAGATACCTGCCCCTCCCTCACTAACACACAGGCTGTCCCACTCTCAGATACGAGTTCCTGCATAACTAAAAACACAGCCTGTCCCACTCTCAGATACCAGCTCCTCCCTCACTAACACACAGGCTGTCCCACTCTCAGATACTAGTTCCTCCATCACTTAACACACAGCCTGTCCCACTCTCAGACACCATCTCCACCCTCACTAACACACAGCCTGTCGCTATCTCAGAAACCATCTCCTCCCTCAGTGACACCCAGCCTGTCCGACTCTCAGATACCAGCTCCTCCCTCACTAAGAAACAGCCTGTCCCACTCTCAGATACCAGCTCCTCCCTCACTAACACACAGCCTGTCCCACTCTCAGATACCAGCTCCTCCCTCACTAACACACAGCCTCTCCCACTCTCAGATACCAGCTCCTCCCTCACTAACACACAGCCTGTCCCACTCTCAGATACCATCTCCTCCCTCACTAACACACAGCCTGTCCCACTCTCTGATACCATCTCCTCCCTCACAAACACACAGCCTGTCCCACTCTCAGTTACTTGCTCCTACCTCACTAACACACAGCCTGTCCCACTCTCAGACACCAGCTCCTCTGTCACGAAGACACAGCCTGTCCCACTCTCCGATACCAGCTCCTCCCTCAATAACACACAGCCTGTCTTAGTCTCTGATACCAGCTCTTCCCTCACGGACACACAGCCTCACCCACTCTCAGAGACCTGCTCCTCCCTCACGAACACACAGCCTGTCCCACTCTCAGATACCAGCTGCTCCCTCACTAACACACAGCCTATCCCACTATCTGATACCAGCTCCTCCCTCACTAAAACACAGCCTGTCGCAATCTCAGATACTAGATTCACCCTCACTAACACACAGCCTGTCCCATTCTCTGATACTTGCTCCTACCTCACAAACACACAGTCTGTCCCACTCTCAGACACCAGCTCCTCTGTCACTAACACACAGCCTGTCCCACTCTCCGATACCAGCTCCTCCCTCACTAACACACAGCCAGTCTTAGTCTCTGATACCAGCTCTTCCCTCACTAACACACAGCCTCACCCACTCTCAGATACCTGCTCCTCCCTCACTCACAAAGCCTGTCCCACTCTCCGATACCAGCTCCTCCCTCACTAATACACAGCCTGTCTTAGTCTCTGATACCAGCTCCTCCCTCACTAACACACAGCCTGTCCCACTCTCAGATACCATCTCCACCCTCACTAACACACAGCCTGTCCCACTCTCAGATACCATCTCCTCACTCACAAACACACAGCCTGTCTCAATCTCAGATACAAGCTCCTCCCTCACTAACACAGCCTGTCCCAAACTCAGGTACCACATCCTCCTTCACTAACACAAAGCCTGTCGCACTCTCAGATACCAGCTCATCCATCACTAACACACAGCTTGTCTCACTCTCAGGTACCAGCTCCTCCCTCAATAACACACAGCCTGTCCTAATCTCAGATACCAGCATCTCCCTCACTAATACACAGCCTCACCCACTCTCAGATACCAGCTCCTCCCTCACTAACACACAGCCTGTCCCCTCTCCGATACCAGCTCCTCCCTCACTAACACACAGTCTGTCCCACTCTCAGATTCCAGCTCCTCCCATAATAACACAAAGCCTGTCTCACTCTCAGATACCCTCTCCTCCCTCACTAACACAGAGCCTGTCTCAATCTCAGATACCAGCTCCTCCTTCACTAACACAAAACCTCTCCCACTCACAGATACCAGCTCCTCCCTCACGAGCACACAGACTGTCTCACTCTCAGGTAGCAGCTCCTCCCTCAATAACACACAGCCTGTCCTACTCTCAGATACCAGCACTTCCCTAACTAAAACACAGCCTGTCCCACTCTCAGGTACCAGCTCCTCCCTCAATAACACACAGCCTGTCCCACTCTCAGATACCATCACCTCCCTCACTAACACACAGCCGTCCACTCTCAGATACCAGATTCTCCCTCCTTAACAGACAGCCTGTCCCACTCACAGGTACCAGCTCCTCCCTCACTAACACACAGCCTGTCCCAATGTCAGATACCAGCTCCTCCCTCACTAACACACAGCCTGTCCCACTATCAAATACGAGCTCCTCCCTCACTAACACACAGCCGGACCCACTCTCAGATACCAGCTCCTCCGTCACTAACTCACAGCCTGTCCCACTCTCAGATACCAGCTCCTCCCTCACTAACACACAGCCTGTCCCACTCTCAGATAGAAGCTCCTCCCTCACTAACACACAGGCTGTCCCACTCTCAGATACCAGCTCCTCCATCACTAACACACAGCCTATCCCACTCTCAGATACCAGCTCCTCCCTCACTAACACACAGCCTGTCCCACTCTCAGATACCAACTCCTCCCTCACTAACACACAGCCTGTCCCACTCTCAGATACCAGCTCCTCCCTCACTAACCCACAGCCTGTCCCACTCTCAGATACGAACTCGTCCCTCACTTACACAAAGCCTGTCCCATCTCAGATACAAGCTACTCCCTCACTAACACACAGTCTGTCCCACTCTCAGATACTAGTTCCTGCATAACTAACACACAGCCTGTCCCACTCTCAGATACCAGCTCCTCCCTCACTAACACACAGCCTGTCCCACTCTCAGATACTAGTTCCTCCATCACTTAACACACAGCCTGTCCCACTCTCAGACACCATCTCCACCCTCACTAACACACAGCCTGTCGCTATCTCAGAAACCATCTCCTCCCTCAGTGACACCCAGCCTGTCCGACTCTCAGATACCAGCTCCTCCCTCACTAAGAAACAGCCTGTCCCACTCTCAGATACCAGCTCCTCCCTCACTAACACACAGCCTGTCCCTCTCACAGATACCATCTCCTCCCTCACTAACGCACAGCCTGTCCCACTCTCTGATACCATCTCCTCCCTCACAAACACACAGCCTGTCCCACTCACAGATACCAGCTCCTCCCTCACGAGCACACAGACTGTCTCACTCTCAGGTAGCAGCTCCTCCCTCAATAACACACAGCCTGTCCTACTCTCAGATACCAGCACTTCCCTAACTAAAACACAGCCTGTCCCACTCTCAGATACCAACTCCTCCCTCACTAACACACAGCCTGTCCCACTCTCAGATACCAGCTCCTCCCTCACTAACCCACAGCCTGTCCCACTCTCAGATACGAACTCCTCCCTCACTTACACAAAGCCTGCCCCATCTCAGATACAAGCTACTCCCTCACTAACACACAGTCTGTCCCACTCTCAGATACTAGTTCCTGCATAACTAACACACAGCCTGTCCCACTCTCAGATACCAGCTCCTCCCTCACTAACACACAGCCTGTCCCACTCTCAGATACTAGTTCCTCCAACACTTAACACACAGCCTGTCCCACTCTCAGACACCATCTCCACCCTCACTAACACACAGCCTGTCGCTATCTCAGAAACCATCTCCTCCCTCAGTGACACCCAGCCTGTCCGACTCTCAGATACCAGCTCCTCCCTCACTAAGAAACAGCCTGTCCCACTCTCAGATACCAGCTCCTCCCTCACTAACACACAGCCTCTCCCACTCTCAGATACCAGCTCCTCCCTCACTAACACACAGCCTGTCCCTCTCACAGATACCATCTCCTCCCTCACTAACGCACAGCCTGTCCCACTCTCTGATACCATCTCCTCCCTCACAAACACACAGCCTGTCCCACTCTCAGATACCTGCTCCTCCCTCACTAACACACAGCCTCTCCCACTCAGATACCAGCTCCTCCCTCACTAACACACAGCCTGTCCCTCTCACAGATACCATCTCCTCCCTCACTAACACACAGCCTGTCCCACTCTCTGATACCATCTCCTCCCTCACAAACACACAGCCTGTCCCACTCTCAGATACTTGCTCCTACCTCACAAACACACAGCCTGTCCCACTCTCAGACACCAGCTCCTCTGTCACGAAGACACAGCCTGTCCCACTCTCCGATACCAGCTCCTCCCTCATTAACACACAGCCTGTCTTAGTCTCTGATACCAGCTCTTCCCTCACGGACACACAGCCTCACCCACTCTCAGAGACCTGCTCCTCCCTCACGAACACACAGCCTGTCCCACTCTCAGATACCAGCTGCTCCCTCACTAACACACAGCCTATCCCACTATCTGATACCAGCTCCTCCCTCACGAAAACACAGCCTGTCGCAATCTCAGATACTAGATCCTCCCTCACTAACACACAGCCTGTCCCACTCTCTGATACTTGCTCCTACCTCACAAACACACAGTCTGTCCCACTCTCAGACACCAGCTCCTCTGTCACTAACACACAGCCTGTCCCACTCTCCGATACCAGCTCCTCCCTCACTAACACACAGCCAGTCTTAGTCTCTGATACCAGCTCTTCCCTCACTAACACACAGCCTCACCCACTCTCAGATACCTGCTCCTCCCTCACTCACAAAGCCTGTCCCACTCTCCGATACCAGCTCCTCCCTCACTAATACACAGCCTGTCTTAGTCTCTGATACCAGCTCTTCCCTCACTATCACACAGCCTGTCCCACTCTCAGATACCTGCCCCTCCCTCACTCACACAGTCTCTCTCACTCTCAGTTACCAGCTCCTCCCTCACTAACACACAGCCTGTCCCACTCTCAGATACCATCTCCACCCTCACTAACACACAGCCTGTCCTACTCTCAGATACCAGCATCTCCCTCACTAACACACAGCCTCACCCACTCTCAGATACCAGCTCCTCCCTCACTAACACACAGCCTGTCCCCTCTCAGATAGCAGCTCATCCATCACTAACACACAGCCTGTCCCACTCTCCGATACCACCTCCTCCCTCACTAATACACAGCCTGTCTTAGTCTCTGATACCAGTTCTTCCCTCACTAACACACAGCCTGTCCCACTCTCAGATACCTGCTCCTCCCTCACTCACACCGCCTGTCTCACTCTCAGATACCAGCTCCTCCTTCACTAAAACACAGCCTATCCCACTTTCTGATACCAGCTCCTCCCTCACTAACACACAGTCTGTCCCACTCTCAGATTCCAGCTCCTCCCATAATAACACAAAGCCTGTCTCACTCTCAGATACCCTCTCCTCCCTCACTAACACAGAGCCTGTCTCAATCTCAGATACCAGCTCCTCCTTCACTAACACAAAACCTCTCCCACTCACAGATACCAGCTTCTCCCTCACGAGCACACAGACTGTCCCAATGTCAGATACCAGCTCCTCCCTCACTAACACACAGCCTGTCCCACTATCAAATACCAGCTCCTCCCTCACTAACACACAGCCTGTCCCACTCTCAGATACCAGCTCCTCCCTCAAACTCACACAGACTCTCTCACTCTCAGTTACCAACTCCTCCCTCACTAACACACAGCCTGTCCTACTCTCAGATACCATCTCCACCCTCACTAACACACAGCCTGTCCCACTCTAAGATACCATCTCCTCCCTCACAAACACACAGCCTGTCTCACTCTCAGATACCAGCTCCACCCTCACTAACACACAGCCTGTCCCACTCTCAGATACCAGCTCCTCCCTCACTAACACACAGCCTGTCCCACTCTCAGATACCAGCTCCTCCCTCACTAACACACAGCCTCTCCAAATCTCAGATTCTTGCTCCTCCCTCACTAACACACAGCCTGTCGCAATCTCGGATACCAGCTCCTCCCTCAATAACACACAGCCTGTCCCACTCTCAGATACCAGCTCCTCCTTCACTAACACACAGCCTGTCCCACTCTCAGATACCAGCTCCTCCCTCACTAACACACAGCCTGTCCCACTCTCAGATACCAGCTCCTCCCTCACTAACACACAGCCTGTCCCCCACTCAGATACCAGCTCCTCCCTCACTAACACACAGCCTGTCACACTCTCAGATACCAGCTCCTCCCTCACTAACACACAGCCTGTCCCACTCGCAGATACCAGCTCCTCGCTCACTAACACACAGCCTCACCCACTCTCAGATAGCAGCTCCTCCCTCATTTACACAAAGCCTGTCCCATCTCAGATACAAGCTACTCCCTCAATAACACACAGTCTGTCCCACTCTCAGATACTAGTTCCTCCATAACTAAAAACACAGCCTGTCCCACTCTCAGATACCATCTCCTCCCTCACTAACACACAGCCTGTCCCACTCTCAGAAACCATCTCCACCCTCACTGACACACAGCCTGTCCGACTCTCAGATACCAGCTCCTCCCTCACTAAGAATCTGCCTGTCCCCCTCTCAGATACCAGCTCCTCGCTCACTAAAACACAGCCTCACGCAGTCTCAGATACCAGCTCCTCCCTCACTAACACACAGACTCTCCCATTCTCAGATACCAGCTCCTCCCTCACTAACACACAGCCTGTCCCACTCTCAGATACTTGCTCCTCCCTCACTAACACACAGCTAGTCCCAGTCTCAGATACCAGTCCTCCCTCACTAACACAGCCTCTCCCACTCTCAGATACCAGCTCCACCCTCACTAACACACAGCCTGTCTCACTCTCAGATACTTGCTCCTCCCTCACTAACACACAGACTGTCCCATTCTCAGATACCATCTCCTCCCTCACTAACACAAAGCCTCACCCACTCTCAGATACCAGCTCCTCCCTCAGTAACACACAGTCTGTCCCACTCTCAGATACTAGTTCCTCCAAAACTTAACACACAGCCTGTCCCACTCTCAGACACCATGTCCACCCTCACTAACACACAGCCTGTGGCACTCTCAGAAACCATCTCCTCCCTCAGTGACACCCAGACTGTCCGACTCTCAGATACCAGCTCCTCCCTCACTAAGAAAGAGCCTGTCCCACTCTCAGATACCAGCTCCTCCCTCACTAACACACAGCCTGTCCCACTCTCAGATACCAGCTCCTCCCTCACTAACACACAGCCTCTCCCACTCTCAGATACCAGCTCCTCCCTCACTAACACACAGCCTGTCCCACTCACAGATACCATCTCCTCCCTCACTAACACACAGCCTGTCCCACTCTCTGATACCATCTCCTCCCTCACAAACACACAGCCTGTCCCACTCTCAGATACTTGCTCCTACCTCACTAACACACAGCCTGTCCCACTCTCAGACACCAGCTCCTCTGTCACGAAGACACAGCCTGTCCCACTCTCCGATACCAGCTCCTCCCTCAATAACACATAGCCTGTCTTAGTCTCTGATACCAGCTCTTCCCTCACGGACACACAGCCTCACCCACTCTCAGAGACCTGCTCCTCCCTCACGAACACACAGCCTGTCCCACACTCAGATAGCAGCTGCTCCCTCACTAACACAGAGCCTATCCCACTATCTGATACCAGCTCCTCCCTCACTAAAACACAGCCTGTCGCAATCTCAGATACTAGCTCCTCCCTCACTAACACACAGCCTGTCCCACTCTCAGATACTTGCTCCTACCTCACTAACACACAGCCTGTCCCACTCTCAGATACCATCTCCTCCCTCACTTACACACAGCCGTACACTCTCAGATACAAGATTCTCCCTCCTTAACAGACAGCCTGTCCCACTCACAGCTACCAGCTCCTCCCTCACTAACACACAGCCTGTCCCAATGTCAGATACCAGCTCCTCCCTCACTAACACACTGCCTGTCCCGCTATCAAATACCAGCTCCTCCCTCACTAACACACAGCCGGACCCACTCTCAGATACCAGCTCCTCCCTCACTAACTCACAGCCTGTCCCACTCTCAGATACCAGCTCCTCCCTCACTAACACACAGCCTGTCCCACTCTCAGATAGAAGCTCCTCCCTCACTAACACACAGGCTGTCCCACTCTCAGATACCAGCTCCTCCCTCACTAACACACAGCCTGTCCCACTCTCAGATACCAGCTCCTCACTCACTAACACACAGCCTGTCCCACTCTCAGATACCAACTCCTCCCTCACTAACACACAGCCTGTCCCAATGTCAGATACCAGCTCCTCCCTCACTAACACACAGCCTGTCCCACTATCAAATACCAGCTCCTCCCTCACTAACACACAGCCTGTCCCACTCTCAGATACCAGCTCCTCCCTCAAACTCACACAGACTCTCTCACTCTCAGTTACCAACTCCTCCCTCACTAACACACAGCCTGTCCTACTCTCAGATACCATCTCCACCCTCACTAACACACAGCCTGTCCCACTCTAAGATACCATCTCCTCCCTCACAAACACACAGCCTGTCTCACTCTCAGATACCAGCTCCACCCTCACTAACACACAGCCTGTCCCACTCTCAGATACCAGCTCCTCCCTCACTAACACACAGCCTGTCCCACTCTCAGATACCAGCTCCTCCCTCACTAACACACAGCCTCTCCAAATCTCAGATTCTTGCTCCTCCCTCACTAACACACAGCCTGTCGCAATCTCGGATACCAGCTCCTCCCTCAATAACACACAGCCTGTCCCACTCTCAGATACCAGCTCCTCCTTCACTAACACACAGCCTGTCCCACTCTCAGATACCAGCTCCTCCCTCACTAACACACAGCCTGTCCCACTCTCAGATACCAGCTCCTCCCTCACTAACACACAGCCTGTCCCCCACTCAGATACCAGCTCCTCCCTCACTAACACACAGCCTGTCATACTCTCAGATACCAGCTCCTCCCTCACTAACACACAGCCTGTCCCACTCGCAGATACCAGCTCCTCGCTCACTAACACACAGCCTCACCCACTCTCAGATAGCAGCTCCTCCCTCATTTACACAAAGCCTGTCCCATCTCAGATACAAGCTACTCCCTCAATAACACACAGTCTGTCCCACTCTCAGATACTAGTTCCTCCATAACTAAAAACACAGCCTGTCCCACTCTCAGATACCATCTCCTCCCTCACTAACACACAGCCTGTCCCACTCTCAGAAACCATCTCCACCCTCACTGACACACAGCCTGTCCGACTCTCAGATACCAGCTCCTCCCTCACTAAGAATCTGCCTGTCCCCCTCTCAGATACCAGCTCCTCGCTCACTAACACACAGCCTCACGCAGTCTCAGATACCAGCTCCTCCCTCACTAACAAACAGACTCTCCCATTCTCAGATACCAGCTCCTCCCTCACTAACACACAGCCTGTCCCACTCTCAGATACTTGCTCCTCCCTCACTAACACACAGCTAGTCCCAGTCTCAGATACCAGTCCTCCCTCACTAACACAGCCTCTCCCACTCTCAGATACCAGCTCCACCCTCACTAACACACAGCCTGTCTCACTCTCAGATACTTGCTCCTCCCTCACTAACACACAGACTGTCCCATTCTCAGATACCATCTCCTCCCTCACTAACACAAAGCCTCACCCACTCTCAGATACCAGCTCCTCCCTCACTAACACACAGCCTGTCCCACTCTCAGATACTAGTTCCTCCAAAACTTAACACACAGCCTGTCCCACTCTCAGACACCATGTCCACCCTCACTAACACACAGCCTGTGGCACTCTCAGAAACCATCTCCTCCCTCAGTGACACCCAGACTGTCCGACTCTCAGATACCAGCTCCTCCCTCACTAAGAAAGAGCCTGTCCCACTCTCAGATACCAGCTCCTCCCTCACTAACACACAGCCTGTCCCACTCTCAGATACCAGCTCCTCCCGCACTAACACACAGCCTCTCCCACTCTCAGATACCAGCTCCTCCCTCACTAACACACAGCCTGTCCCACTCACAGATACCATCTCCTCCCTCACTAACACACAGCCTGTCCCACTCTCTGATACCATCTCCTCCCTCACAAACACACAGCCTGTCCCACTCTCAGATACTTGCTCCTACCTCACTAACACACAGCCTGTCCCACTCTCAGACACCAGCTCCTCTGTCACGAAGACACAGCCTGTCCCACTCTCCGATACCAGCTCCTCCCTCAATAACACATAGCCTGTCTTAGTCTCTGATACCAGCTCTTCCCTCACGGACACACAGCCTCACCCACTCTCAGAGACCTGCTCCTCCCTCACGAACACACAGCCTGTCCCACACTCAGATAGCAGCTGCTCCCTCACTAACACAGAGCCTATCCCACTATCTGATACCAGCTCCTCCCTCACTAAAACACAGCCTGTCGCAATCTCAGATACTAGCTCCTCCCTCACTAACACACAGCCTGTCCCACTCTCAGATACTTGCTCCTACCTCACTAACACACAGTCTGTCCCACTCTCAGACACCAGCTCCTCTGTCACTAACACACAGCCTGTCCCACTCTCCGATACCAGCTCCTCCCTCACTAACACACAGCCAGTCTTCGTCTCTGATACCAGCTCTTCCCTCACTAACACACAGCCTCACCCACTCTCAGATACCTGCTCCTCCCTCACTCACACAGCCTGTCCCACTCTCAGATACCAGCTCCTCCCTCACTAACACACAGCCTATCCCACTCTCTGATACCAACTCCTCCCTCACTAAAACACAGCCTGTCGCAATCTCAGATACCCTCTCCTCCCTCACTAACACACAGCCTGTCTCACTCTCAGGTACCAGCTCCTCCCTCACTAACACACAGCCTGTCGCAATCTCAGATACCAGCTCCTCCCTCACTAACACACAGCCTGTCCCACTCTCAGATACTTGCTCCTCCCTCACTAACACACAGCCTGTCCCACTCTCTGATACCATCTCCTCCCTCACAAACACACAGCCTGTCCCACTCTCAGATACTTGCTCCTACCTCATTAACACACAGCCTGTCCCACTCTCAGACACCAGCTCCTCTGTCACGAAGACACAGCCTGTCCCACTCTCCGATACCAGCTCCTCCCTCAATAACACATATCCTGTCTTAGTCTCTGATACCAGCTCATCCCTCACGGACACACAGGTTCACCCACTCTCAGAGACCTACTCCTCCCTCAGGAACACACAGCCTGTCCCACACTCAGATACCAGCTGCTCCCTCACTAACACACAGCCTATCCCACTATCTGATACCAGCTCCTCCCTCACTAAAACACAGCCTGTCGCAATCTCAGATACTAGCTCCTCCCTCACTAACACATAGCCTGTCCCACTCTCAGATACTTGCTCCTACCTCACTAACACACAGTCTGTCCCACTCTCAGACACCAGCTCCTCTGTCACTAACACACAGCCTGTCCCAGTCTCCGATACCAGCTCCTCCCTCACTAACACACAGCAAGTCTTAGTCTCTGATACCAGCTCTTCCCTCACTAACACACAGCCTCACCCACTCTCAGATACCTGCTCCTCCCTCACTCACACAGCCTGTCCCACTCTCAGATACCAGCTCCTCCCTCACTAACACACAGCCTATCCCACTCTCTGATACCAGCTCCTCCCTCACTAAAACACAGCCTGTCGCAATCTCAGATACCCTCTCCTCCCTCACTAACACACAGCCTGTCTCACTCTCAGGTACCAGCTCCTCCCTAACTAACACACAGCCTGTTGCAATCTCAGATACCAGCTCCTCCCTCACTAACACACAGCCTGTCTCACTCTCAGATACCTGCTCCTCCCTCACTAACACACATCCTGTCCCACTCTCAGATACCAGCTCCTCCCTCACTAACACACAGCCTGTCCCACTCTCAGATACTTGCTCGTCCCTCACTAACACACAGCCTGTCCCACTCTCAGATTCCTGCTCCTTCCTCACTCACACACAGCTTGTCTCACTCTCAGGTACTTGTCCTCCCTCACTAACACACAGCTTGTCCCAGTCTCAGATACCAGTCCTCCCTCACTAACACAGCCTCTCCCACTCTCAGATACCAGCTCCTCCCTCACTAACACACAGCCTGTCCCACTCTCAGATACTTGCTCCTCCCTCACTAACATACAGACTGTCCCATTCTCAGATACCATCTCCTCCCTCACTAACACACAGCCTTACCCACTCTCATATACCAGCTCATCCCTCACTAACGCACAGCCTATCCCCTCTCAGATACCAGCTACTCCGTCACTAACACACAGCCTGTCCCACTCTCAGATACTAGTTCCTCCATCACTAAACACACAGCCTGTCCCACTCTCAGGCACCATCTCCACCCTCACTAACACACAGCCTGTCGCACTCTCAGAAAACATCTCCTCCCTCAGTGACACACAGCCTGTCCGACTCTCAGATACCAGCTCCTCCCTCACTGAGAAACAGCCTGTCCCACTCTCAGATACCAGCTCCTCCCTCACTAACACACAGCCTGTCCCACTCACAGATACCATCTCCTCCCTCACTAACACACAGCCTGTCCCACTGTCTGATACCAGCTCCTCCCTCACTAAAACACAGCCTGTTGCAATCTCAGATACCAGCTCCTTCCTCACTAACACACAGCCTGTCCCACTCTCAGTTACCTTCTCCTCCCTCACTAACACACAGCCTTTCCCACTCTCAGATACCATCTCCACCCTCTCTTACACACAGCCTGTCCCACTCTCAGATACCAGCTGCTCCCTCACTAACACACAGCCTATCCCACTATCTGGTACCAGCTCCTCCCTCACGAAAACACAGCCTGTCGCAATCTCAGATACTAGCTCCTCCCTCACTAACACAAAGCCTGTCCCACTCTCAGATACTTGCTCCTACCTCACTAACGCACAGTCTGTCCCACTCTCAGACACCAGCTCCTCTGTCACTAACACACAGCCTGTCCCACTCTCCGATACCAGCTCCTCCCTCACTAACACACAGCCAGTCTTAGTCTCTGATACCAGCTCTTCCCTCACTAACACACAGCCTCACCCACTCTCAGATACCTGCTCCTCACTCACTCACACAGCCTGTCCCACTCTCAGATACCAGCTCCTCCCTCACTAACACACAGCCTAACCCACTCTCTGATACCAGCTCCTCCCTCATTAAAACACAGCCTGTCGCAATCTCAGATACCCTCTCCTCCCTCACTAACACACAGCCTGTCTCACTCTCAGGTACCAGCTCCTCCCTCACTAACACACAGCCTGTCTCACTCTCAGATACCAGCACTTCCCTAACTAACACACAGCCTGTCGCAATCTCAGATACCAGCTCCTCCCTCACTAACACAAGGTCTGTCCCACTCTCTGATACTTGCTCCTCCCTCACTAACACACAGCCTGTCCCACTCTCAGATTCCTGCTCCTTCCTCACTCACACACAGCTTGACTCAATCTCAGGTACCAGCTCCTCCCTCACTAACACACAGCCTGTCCCACTCTCAGTCACCAGCTCCACCCTCACTAACACACAGCCTGTCCCACTCTCAGATACCAGCTCCTCGCTCACTAACACACAGCCTGTCTCACTCTCAGATACCAGCTACTCCCTCACTAACACACAGTCTGTCTCACGCTCAGAAACCATCTCCACCCTCACTGAAACACAGACTGTCCGACTCTCAGATAACAGCTCCTCCCTCACTAAGAAACAGCCTGTCCCACTCTCAGATACCAGCTCCTCCCTCACTAACATACAGCCTCACGCAGCCTCAGATACCAGCTCCTCCCTCACTAACACACAGCCTGTCTCACTCTCAGATACTTGCTCCTCCCTCACTAACACACAGCTTGTCCCAGTCTCAGATACCAGTCCTCCCTCACTAACACAGCCTCTCCCACTCTCAGATACCAGCTCCACCCTCACTAACACACAGCCTGTCCCACTCTCAGATACTTGCTCCTCCCTCACTAACATACAGACTGTCCCACTCTCAGATACCATCTCCTCCCTCACTAACACACAGCCTTACCCACTCTCATATACCAGCTCCTCCCTCACTAACGCACAGCCTATCCCCTCTCAGATACCAGCTACTCCGTCACTAACACACAGCCTGTCCCACTCTCAGATACTAGTTCCTCCATCACTAAACACACAACCTGTCCCACTCTCAGACACCATCTCCACCCTCTCTAACACACAGCCTGTCCGACTCTCAGATACCAGCTCCTCCCTCACTAAGAAACAGACTGTCCCACTCTCAGATACCAGCTCCTCCCTCACTAACACACAGACTGTCCCACTCTCAGATACCAGCTCCTCCCTCACTAACACACAGCCTGTCCCACTCTCAGATACCATCTCCTCCCTCACTAACACACAGCCTGTCCCACTCTCAGATACTTGCTCCTACCTCACGAACACACAGTCTGTCCCACTCTCAGACACCAGCTCCTCTGTCACTAACACACAGCCTGTCCCACTCTCAGATACCAGCTCCTCCCTCACTAACACGCAGCCTATCCCACTCTCTGATACCAGCTCCTCCCTCACTAAAACACAGCCTGTCGCAATCTCAGAAACTAGCTCCTCCCTCACTAACACACAGCCTGTCCCACTCTCAGATACCAGCGCTTCCCTCACTAACACACAGCCTGTCCCACACTCAGATACCAGCTCCTCCCTCACTAACACACAGCCTGTCCCACTCTCAGATTCCAGCTCCTCCCACAATAACACAAAGCCTGTCTCACTCTCAGATACCCTCTCCTCCCTCACTAACACAGAGCCTGTCCCACTGTCAGATATCATCTCTTCCCTCAATAACACACAGCCTGTCCCACTCTCCGATACCAGCTCCTCCCTCATTAACACACAGCCTTTCTCACTCTCAGATACCAGCTGCTCCCTCACTAACACACAGCCTATCCCACTCTATGATACCAGCTCCTCCCTCACTAAAACACAGCCTGTCGCAATTTCAGATACCAGCTCCTCCCTCACTAACACACAGCCTGTCCCACTCTCAGATACCATCTCCTCCCTCACTAACACACAGCCTGTCCCACTCTCAGATACTTGCTCCTACCTCACTAACACACAGTCTGTCCCACTCTCAGACACCAGCTCCTCTGTCACTAACACACAGCCTGTCCCACTCTAAGATACCAGCTCCTCCCTCACTAACACACAGCCTGTCCCACTCTCAGATTCCTGCTCCTCCCTCACTCACACAGCCTGTTCCACTCTCAGATACCAGCTCCTCCCTCACTAACACACAGCCTATCCCACTCTCTGATACCAGCTCCTACATCACTAAGACACAGCCTGTCGCAATCTCAGAAACTAGCTCCTCCCTCACTAACACACAGCCTGTCCCACTCTCAGATACCAGCGCTTCCCTCACTAACACACAGCCTGTCCCACACTCAGATACCAGCTCCTCCCTCACTAACACAGTCTATCTCACTCTCAGATACCAGCTCCTCCCACAATAACACAAAGCCTGTCTCACTCTCAGATACCCTCTCCTCCCTCACTAACACAGAGCCTGTCCCACTGTCAGATACCATCTCCTCCCTCACAAACACACAGCCTGTCTCACTCTCAGATACCAGCTCCTCCTTCACTTAAATAGCCTGTCTCACTCTCAGATACAAGCTCCTCCTTCACTAACACACAGCCTGTCCCACTCACAGATTCCTGCTCCTCCCTCACGAGCACACAGACTGTCTCACTCTCAGGTACCAGCTCCTCCCTCAAGAACACACAGCCTGTCCTACTCTCAGACACCATCTCCTCCCTCACTAACACAAAGCCTGTCCCACTCTCAGACACCAGCTCCTCACTCACTAACCCACACACTGTCCCCACTCAGATACCAGCTCCTCCCTCACTAACACACAGCCTGTCCCACTCTCAGATACCACCTCCTCCCTCACTAACACACAGCCTGTCCCACTCTCAGATACCAGCTCCCCCCTCACTAACACTCAGCCTGTCCCACTCTCAGATTCCAGATTCTCCCTCACTAACACACAGCCTGTCCCACTCTCAGATACCAGCTCCAACCTCACTAACACACAGCCTGTCCCACTCTCAGATACCAGCTCATCCCTCACTAACACACAGCATGTCCCACTCTCAGATACCAGATCCTCCCTCACTAACACACAGCCTGTCCCACTCTCAGATACCAGCTCCTCCCTCGCTAACAAACAGCATGTCCCACTCTCAGATACCATCTCCTCCCTCACTAACACACAGCATGTTTCAATGTCAGATACCAGCTCCTCCCTCACTAACACACAGCCTGTCCCAATGTCAGATACCAGCACCTCCCTCACTAACACACAGCCTGTCCCACTCTCAGACACCAGCTCCTCCCTGACTAACACAAAGCCTGTCCCACTCTCAGAAACCATCTCCACCCTCACTGACACACAGCCTGTCCGACTCTCAGATACCAGCTCTTCCGTCACTAAGAAACTGCCTGTCCCACTCTCAGATACCAGCTCCTCCCTCACTAACACACAGCCTCACGCAGTCTCAGATACCAGCTCCTCCCTCACTAACACACAGCCTGTCCCATTCTCAGATACCAGCTCCTCCCTCACTAACACACAGCCTGTCCCACTCTCAGATACCAGCTCCACCCTCACTAACACACAGCCTGTCCCACTCTCAGATACTTGCTCCTCCCTCACTAACACACAGACTGTCCCATTCTCAGATACCATCTCCTCCCTCACTAACACACAGCCTCACCCACTCTCAGATACCAGCTCCTCCCTCACTAACGCACAGCCTATCCCCTCTCAGATACCAGCTACTCCCTCACTAACACACAGCCTGTCCCACTCTCAGATACTAGTTCCTCCATCAATTAACACACAGCCTGTCCCACTCTCAGACACCATCTCCACCCTCACTAACACACAGCCTGTCGCACTCTCAGAAACCATCTCCTCCCTCAGTGACACACAGACTGTCCGACTCTCAGATACCAGCTCCTCCCTCACTAAGAAACAGCCTGTCCCACTCTCAGATACCAGCTCCTCCCTCACTAACACACAGCCTGTCCCACTCTCAGATACCAGCTCCTCCCTCACTAACACACTGCCTGTCCCACTCTCAGATACCAGCTCCTCCCTCACTAACACACAGCCTGTCCCACTCTCAGATACCAGCTGCTCCCTCACTAACACACAGCCTATCCAACTCTATGATACCAGCTCCTCCCTCACTAAAACACAGACTGTCCCACTCTCAGATACCAGCTCCTCCCTCACTAACACACAGCCTGTCCCACTCACAGATACCATCTCCTCCCTCACTAACACACAGCCTGTCCAACTCTCTGATACCATCTCCTCCCTCACAAACACACACCCTGTCCCACTCTCAGATACTTGCTACTACCTCACTAACATACAGCCTGTTCCACTCTCAGACACCAGCTCCTCTGTCACGAACACACAACCTGTCCCACTCTCCGATACCAGCTCCTCCCTCACTAACACACAGCCTGTCTTAGTCTCTGATACCAGCTCTTCCCTCACTAACACACAGCCTCACCCACTCTCAGAGACCTGCTCCTCCCTCACTAACTCACAGCCTGTCCCACTCTCAGATACCAGCTCCTCCCTCACTAACACACAGCCTGTCTCACTCTCAGGTACCAGCTCCTCCCTCAACAACACACAGCCTGTACTACTCTCAGATACCAGCATCTCCCTCACTAACACACAGCCTGTCCCTCTCTCAGATACCTGCTCCTCCCTCACTAACACACAGCCTGTCCCACTCTCAGATACCAGCTGCTCCCTCACTAACACACAGCCTATCCAACTCTCTGATACCAGCTCCTCCCTCACTAAAACACAGACTGTCCCACTCTCAGATACCAGCTCCTCCCTCACTAACACACAGCCTGTCCCACTCTCAGATACCAGCTCCTCCCTCACTAAAACACAGCCTGTCCCACTCACAGATACCATCTCCTCCCTCACTAACACACAGCCTCTCCCACTCTCTGATTCCATCTCCTCCCTCACAAACACACACCCTGTCCCACTCTCAGATACTTGCTCCTACCTCACTAACACACAGCCTGTCCCACTCTCAGACACCAGCTCCTCGGTCACGAACACACAGCCTGTCCCACTCTCCGATACCAGCTCCTCCCTCACTAACACACAGTCTGTCTTAGTCTGTGATACCAGCTCTTCCCTCACTAACACACAGCCTCACCCACTCTCAGATACCAGCTCCTCCCTCACTAACACACAGCCTGTCTCACTCTCATGTACCAGCTCCTCCCTCAACAACACACAGCCTGTACTATTCTCAGATACCAGCATCTCCCTCACTAACACACAGCCTCACCCACTCTCAGATACCTGCTCCTCCCTCACTCACACAGCCTGTCCCACTCTCAGATACCAGCTCCTCCCTCACTAACACACAGCCTGTCGCAATCTCAGATACCCTCTCCTCCCTCACTAACACACAGCCTGTCTCACTCTCAGGTACCAGCTCCTCCCTCACTAACACACAGCCTGTCTCACTCTCAGATACCAGCACTTCCCTAACTAACACACAGCCTGTCGCAATCTCAGATACCAGCTCCTCCCTCACTAACACAAGGCCTGTCCCACTCTCAGATACTTGCTTCTCCCTCACTAACACACAGCCTGTCCCACTCTCAGATTCCTGCTACTTCCTCACTCACACACAGCTTGTCTCACTCTCAGGTACCAGCTCCTCCCTCACAAAAACACAGCCTGTCGCTCTCTCAGATACCAGCTCCTCCCTCAATAACACACAGCCTGTCCCACTCTCAGATACCAGCTCCTCGCTCACTAACACACAGCCTGTCCCCTCTCAGATACCAGCTCCTCCCTCACTAACATACAGCCTCACGCAGCCTCAGATACTTGCTCCTCCCTCACTAACACACAGCTTGTCCCAGTCTCAGATGCCAGTCCTCCCTCACTAAAACAGCCTCTCCCACTCTCAGATACCAGCTCCACCCTCACTAACACACAGCCTGTCCCACTCTCAGATACTTGCTCCTCCCTCACTAACATACAGACTGTCCCATTCTCAGATACCATCTCCTCCCTCACTAACACACAGCCTTACCCACTCTCATATACCAGCTCCTCCCTCACTAACGCACAGCCTATCCCCTCTCAGATACCAGCTACTCCGTCACTAACACACAGCCTGTCCCACTCTCAGATACTAGTTCCTCCATCACTAAACACACAGCCTGTCCCACTCTCAGGCACCATCTCCACCCTCACTAACACACAGCCTGTCGCACTCTCAGAAAACATCTCCTCCCTCAGTGACACACAGCCTGCCCGACTCTCAGATACCAGCTCCTCCCTCACTGAGAAACAGCCTGTCCCACTCTCAGATACCAGCTCCTCCCTCACTAACACACAGCCTGTCCCACTCACAGATACCATCTCCTCCCTCACTAACACACAGCCTGTCCCACTCTCTGATACCAGCTCCTCCCTCACTAAAACACAGCCTGTTGCAATCTCAGTTACCAGCTCCTCCCTCACTAACACACAGCCTGTCCCACTCTCAGATACCATCTCCTCCCTCACTAACACACAGCCTGTCCCACTCTCAGATACTTGCTCCTCCCTCACTAACACACAGCCTGTCCCACTCTCAGATACTTGCTCCTACCTCACTAACACACAATCTGTCCCACTCTCAGACACCAGCTCCTCTGTCACTAACACACAGCCTGTCCCACTCTCCGATACCAGCTCCTCCCTCACTAATACACAGCCTGTCTTAGACTCTGATACCAGCGCTTCCCTCACTAACACACAGCCTGTCCCACTCTCAGATACCTGCTCCTCCCTCACTCACACAGACTCTCTCACTCTCAGTTACCTTCTCCTCCCTCACTAACACACAGCCTGTCCTACTCTCAGATCCCAGCTCCACCCTCACTAACCCACAGCCTGTCCCACTCTCAGATACCATCTCCACCCTCACTAACAAACAGACTGTCCCACTCTCAGATACCATCTCCTCCCTCACAAACACACAGCCTGTCCCACTCTCAGACACCAGCTCCTCCCTCACTAACACACACCCTGTCCCACTCTCAGATACCAGCTCCTCCCTCACTAACACACAGCCTGTCTCACTCTCAGATACAAGCTCCTCCCTCACTAACACACAGACTGTTCCACTCTCAGCTACCAGATCATCCCTCACTAACACAGCTTGTCCCAAACTCAGGTACCAAATCCTCCCTCACTAACACACAGCCTGTCCCACTCTCAGATACCAGCTCCTCCCTAACGAACACACAGCCTGTCCCACTCTCAGATACCTGCTCCTTCCTCACTATCACACAGCTTGTCTCAGTCTCAGGTAACAGCTCCTCCCTCAATAACACACAGCCTGTCCTACTCTCATATACCAGCTCCGCCCTCACTAACACACAGTCTGTCCCTCTCTCAGATACTAGTTCCTCCATAACTAAAAACACAGCCTGTCCCACTCTCAGAAACCATCTCCACCCTCACTGACACACAGCCTGTCCGACTCTCAGAAACCAGCTCCTCCCTCACTAAGAAACAGCCTGTCCCACTCTCAGATACCTGCTCCTCCCTCACTAACATACAGCCTCACGCAGTCTCAGATACCAGCTCCTCCCTCACTAACACACAGCCTGTCCCACTCTCAAAAACTCGCTCCTCCCTCACTAACACACAGCCTGTCCCACTCTCAGATACTTGCTCCTCCCTCACTAACACACACTGTCCCATTCTCAGATACCATCTCCTCCCTCACTAACACACAGCCTCACCCACTCTCAGAAATCATCTCCTCCCTCAGTGACACACAGCCTGTCCGACTCTAAGATACCAGCTCCTCCCTCACTAAGAAACAGCCTGTCCCACTCTCAGATACCAGCTCCTCCCTCACTAACACACAGCCTGTCCCACTCTCAGATACCAGCTCCTCCCTCACTAACACACAGCCTGAACCACTCACAGATACCATCTCCTCCCTCACTAACACACAGCCTGTCCCACTCTCTGATACCATCTCCTCCCTCACAAACACACAGCCTGTCCCACTCTCACATACTTGCTCCTACCTCACTAACACACAGCCTGTCCCACTCTCAGACACCAGCTCCTCTGTCACGAACACACAGCCTGTCCCACTCTCCGATACCAGCTCCTCCCTCACTAACACACAGCCTGTCCCACTCTCAGATACCAGCTCCTCCCTCACTAACACGCAGCCTGTCTTAGTCTCTGATACCAGCTCTTCCCTCACTAACACACAGCCTACCCACACTCAGAGACCTGCTCCTCCCTCACTAACACACAGCCTCTCCCACTCTCAAATACCAGCTGCTCCCTCACTAACACACAGCATATCCCACTCTCTGATACCAGCTCCTCCCTCACTAAAACACAGCCTGTCGCAATCTCTGATACCAGCTCCTCCCTCACTAACACACAGCCTGTCCCACTCTCAGATTCCAGCTCCTCCCACAATAACACAGAGCCTGTCCCACTCTCAGATACCATCTCCTCCCTCACTCACACACAGCCTGTCCACTCTCAGATACCATCTCCTCCCTCACAAACACACAGCCTGTCTCACTCTCAGATACCATCTCCTCCCTCGCAAACACACAGCCTGTCTCACTCTCAGATACAAGCTCCTCCTTCACTAACACAAATTCTCTCCCACTCACAGATTCCTGCTCCTCCCTCACGAGCACACAGAGTCTCACTCTCAGGTACCAGCTCCTCCCTCAATAACACACAGCTGTCCTACTCTCAGATACCAGCTCCTCCCTCACTAACACACAGCCTGTCCTACTCTCAGATACCAGCACTTCCCTAACTAACACACAGCCTGTCGCAATCTCAGATACCAGCTGCTTCCTCACAAACACACAGCCTGTCCCACTCTCGGATACCAGCTCCTCGCTCACTAAAACACAGCCTCACCCACTCTCGGATACCAGCTCCTCCCTCACTAACACACAGCCGGTCCCATTCTCAGATACCAGCACCTCCCTCACTTACACACAGCCGTCCACTCTCAGATACCGGCTCCTCCCTCCTTAACAGACAGCCTGTCCCACTCACAGGTACCAGCTCCTCCCCCACTAACACACAGCCTGTCCCGCTATCAGATACCAGCTCCTCCCTCACTAACACACAGCCTGTCCCACTCTCAGATTCCAGATTCTCCCTCACTAACACACAGCCTGTCCCACTTTCAGATACCAGCTCCTCCCTCACTAACACACAGGCTGTCCACACTCTCAGATACCAGCTCCTCCCTCACTAACACACAGCCTGTCCCACTCTCAGATTCCAGCTCCTCCCTCACTAACACACAGCCTGTCCCACTCTCAGATACCAGCTCCTCCCTCACTAACACACAGCCGTCCACTCTCAGATACGAGCTCCTCCCTCAATGTCACACAGACTGTCCCACTCTCAGATACCAGCTCTTCCCTCACTAACCCACATCCTGTCCCACTCACAGATACCAGCACCTCCCTCACTAACACACAGTCTGTCCCACTCTCAGATTCCAGCTCCTCCCTCACAAACACACATCCTGTCCCACTCTCAGATACCAGCTCTACCCTCACTAACACACAGCCTGTCCCACTCTCAGATGCCAGCTCCTCCCTCACTAACACGCTGCCTGTCCCACTCTCAGATACCAGCTCCTCCCTCACTAACACAAAGCATGTCCCACTCTCTGATACCAGCTCCTCCCTCCCTAACACACCGCCGGTCCCACTCTCTGACACGAGCTCCTCCCTCACTGACACACAGCCTGTCCCACTCTCAGATACCAGCTCCTTCCTCACTAACACACAGCCTGTCCCAATGTCAGATACCAGCTCCTCCCTCACTAACACACAGCCTGTCCCACTATCAAAAACCAGCTCCTCCCTCACTTACACACAGCCTGTCCCACTCTCAGATACCAGCTCCTCCCTCTTTAACAAACAGCCTGTCCCTCTCTCAGATACCATCTCCTCCCTCACTAACACACAGCCTCACCAATTCTCAGATACCATCTCCTCCCTCACTAACACACAGCCTGTCCCACTCTGATACCAGCTCCTCCCTCACTAACACACAGACTGTCCCACTCTTAGATACCAGCTCCTCCCTCAATGTCACACAGCCTGTCCCAATGTCAGATACCAGCTCCTCCCGCACTAACAAATAGCCTGTCCCACGCACAGATACCAGCTCCACCCTCACTAACACACAGCCTCACCCACTCTCAGATACCATCTCCTCCCTCACTAACACACAGTCTGTCCCACTCTCAGATACCAGCTCCTCTCTCACGAACACACAGACTGTCCCACTCTCAGATACCAGCTCCTCCCTCAATGTCACACAGCCTATCCCAATGTCAGATACCAGCTCCACGCTCACTAACACACAGACTGTCCCACTCTAAGATATCAGCTCCTCCCTCAATGTCACACAGCCTGTCCCAATGTCAGATACCAGCTCCTCCCTCACTAACACACAGCCTGTCTCACTCTCAGATACCAGCTTCTCCCTCACTAACACACAGCCTGCCCACTCTCAGATACCAGCTCTTCCCTCACTAACACACAGCCTGTCCCACTCTCAGATCCCAGCTCCCCCCTCACTATCACACAGCCTGTCCCACTCTCAGTTCCCAGCTCCCCCCTCACTATCACGCAGCCTCTCCCACTCTCAGATTCCAGCTCGTCCCTCACATAGCACAGCCTGTCCCACGCTCAGATAGCAGCTCCTCCCTCACTAACACACAGCCTGTCCAACTCTCAGATACCAGCTCCTCCCTCACTAACACACAGCCTGTCCCACTCTCCGATACCAGCTTCTCCATCACTCTCTCAAATCCTGTCCAACTCTCAGATACCAGCTCCTCCCTCACTAACACACAGCCTGTCCCAATCTCAGATACCAGCTCCTCGCTCATTAACACACAGCCTGTCCCACTCTCACATACCAGCTACTCCATCACTCTCACAAAGCCTCTCCCACTCTCAGATATCAGCTCCTCCCTCACTATCCCACAGCCTGTCCTACTCTCAGATACCTGTTCCTCCCTCACTAACACACAGCCTGTGCCACTCTCAGATACCAGCTCCTCCTCAATGTCACACAGCCTGTCCCACTCTCAGATACCAGCTCGTCCCTCACTAACACACAGCCTGTCCCACTCTCAGATACTAGTTCCTCCATCACTAAACACACAGCCTGTCCCACTCTCAGACACCATCTCCACCCTCACTAACACACAGCCTGTCGCACTCTCAGAAACCATCTCCTCCCTCAGTGACACACAGCCTGTCCCACTCTCAGATACCAGCTCCTCCCTCACTAACACACAGCCTGTCCCACTCACAGATACCATCTCCTCCCTCACTAACACACAGACTGTCCCACTCTCTGATACCAGCTCCTCCCTCACTAAAACACAGCCTGTTGCAATCTCAGATACCAGCTCCTTCCTCACTAACACACAGCCTGTCCCACTCTCAGATACCATCTCCTCCCTCACTAACACACAGCCTGTCCCACTCTCAGATACTTGCTCCTACCTCACTAACACACAATCTGTCCCACTCTCAGACACCAGCTCCTCTGTCACTAACACACAGCCTGTCCCAATCTCCGATACCAGCTCCTCCCTCACTAATACACAGCCTGTCTTAGACTCTGATACCAGCGCTTCCCTCACTAACACACAGCCTGTCCCACTCTCAGATACCAGCTCCTCCCTCACTCACACAGACTCTCTCACTCTCAGTTACCTTCTCCTCCCTCACTAACACACAGCCTGTCCCACTCTCAGATACCATCTCCTCCCTCACAAACACACAGCCTGTCTCACTCTCAGATACAAGCTCCTCCCTCACTAACACACAGACTGTTCCACTCTCAGCTACCAGATCCTCCCTCACTAACACAGCCTGTCCCAAACTCAGGTACCAAATCCTCCCTCACTGACACACAGCCTGTCCCACTCTCAGATACCAGCTCCTCCCTCACTAACACACAGACTGTCCCACTCTCAGATACCAGCTCCTCCCTCACTAACGCACAGCCTGTCCCACTCTCAGATACAAGCGCTTCCCTCACTAACACACAGCCTGTCCCACACTCAGATACCAGCTCCTCCCTCACTAACACACAGCCTGTCCCACTCTCAGATTCCAGCTCCTCCCACAATAACACAAAGCCTGTCTCACTCTCAGATACCCACTCCTCCCTCACTAACACAGAGCCTTTCCCACTGTCAGATACCATCTCCTCCCTCACTAACACACAGCCTGTCCCACTCTCAGACACCAGCTCCTCTGTCACGAACACACAGCCTGTCCCAATCTCCGATACCAGCTCCTCCCTCACTAACACACAGCCTGTCTTAGTCTCTGATACCAGCTCTTCCCTCATTAACACACAGCCTCACCCACTCTCAGAGACCTGCTCCTCCCTCACTAACACACAGCCTGTCCCACTCTCAGATACCAGCTCCTCCCTCACTAACACACAGCCTGTCCCACTCTCAGATACCATCTCCTCCCTCACTAACACACAGCCTGTCCCACTCTCAGATACTTGCTCCTACCTCACTAACACACAGTCTGTCCCACTCTCAGACACCAGCTCCTCTGTCACTAACACACAGCCTGTCCCACTCTCAGATACCAGCTCCTCCCTCACTAACACACAGCCTGTCCCACTCTCAGATACCTGCTCCTCCCGCACTCACACAGCCTGTCCCACTCTCAGATACCAGCTCCTCCCTCACTAACACACAGCCTATCCCAGTCTCTGATACCAGCTCCTCCATCACTAAAACACAGCCGGTCGCAATCTCAGAAACTAGCTCCTCCCTCACTAACACACAGCCTGTCCCACACTCAGATACCAGCTCCTCCCTCACTAACACACAGCCTGTCCCACTCTCAGATTCCAGCTCCTCCCACAATAACACAAAGCCTGTCTCACTCTCAGATACCCTCTCCTCCCTCACTAACACAGAGCCTGTCCCACTGTCAGATACCATCTCCTCCCTCACAAACACACAGCCTGTCTCACTCTCAGATACCAGCTCCTCCTTCACTTAAATAGCCTGTCTCACACTCAGATAAAAGCTCCTCCTTCACTAACAGACAGCCTGTCCCACTCACAGATTCCTGCTCCTCCCTCACGAGCACACAGACTGTCTCACTCTCAGGTACCAGCTCCTCCCTCAATAACACACAGCCTGTCCTACTCTCAGATACCATCTCCTCCCTCACTAACACACAGCCTGTCCCACTCTCAGATACCAGCACTTCCCTAACTAACACACAGCCAGTCGCAATCTCAGATACCAGCTCCTCCCTCACAAACACACGGCTTGTCCCACTCTCGGATACCAGCTCCTCGCTCACTGAAACACAGCCTCAACAACTCTCGGATACCAGCTCCTCCCTCGCTAACACACAGCCGGTCCCAATCTCAGATACCAGCTCCTCCCTCACTTAAACACAGCCTGTCCCACTCTCAGATACCAGCTCCTCCCTCCTAAACAGACAGCCTGCCCCACTCTCAGATACCAGCTCCTCCCTCACTAACACACAGCCTGTCCCAAAGTCAAATACCAGCTCCTCCCTCACTAACACACAGCCTGTCCCGCTATCAGATACCAGCTCCTCCCTCACTAACACACAGCCATCCACTCTCAGATACCAGCTCCTCCCTCAATGTCACACAGATTCTCTCACTCTCAGATACCAGCTCCTCCCTCAATGTCACACAGACTGTCTCACTTCAGATACCAGCAAATCCCTCACTAACACAAAGCCTGTCCCACTCTCAGACACCAGCTCCTCACTCACTAACCCACACACTGTCCCCACTCAGATACCAGCTCCTCCCTCACTAACACACAGCCTGTCCCACTCTCAGATTCCAGATTCTCCCTCACTAACACACAGCCTGTCCCACTCTCAGATACCAGCTCCTCCCTCACTAACACACAGCCTGTCCCATTCACAGATACCAGCTCATCCCTCACTAACACACAGCATGTCCCACTCTCAGATACCAGATCCTCCCTCACTAACACACAGCCTGTCCCACTCTCAGATACCAGCTCCTCCCTCGCTAACACACAGCATGTCCCACTCTCAGATACCATCTCCTCCCTCACTAACACACAGCATGTCCCAATGTCAGATACCAGCTCCTCCCTCACTAACGCACAGCCTGTCCCAATGTCAGATACCAGCTCCTCCCTCACTAACACACAGCCTGTCCCACTCTCAGATACCAGCTCCTCCCTCACTAACACACAGCCTGTCCCACTCTCAGAAACCATCTCCACCCTCACTGACACACAGCCTGTCCGACTCTCAGATACCAGCTCCTCCCTGAACTAAGAAACTGCCTGTCCTACTCTCAGATACCAGCTCCTCCCTCACTAACACATAGTTTCACGCAGTCTCAGATACCAGCTCCTCCCTCACTAACACACAATCTGTCCCACTCTCAGATACCAGCTCATCCCTCACTAACACACAGAATGTCCCATTCTCAGATACCAGCTCCTCCCTCACTAACACACAGCCTGTATCACTCTCAGATACTTGATCCTCCCTCACTAACACACAGCTTGTCCCACTCTCAGATACCAGTCCTCCCTCACTAACACAGCCTCTCCCACTCTCAGATACCAGCTCCACCCTCACTAACACACAGCCTGCCCCACTCTCAGATACCAGCTCCTCCCTCACTAACACACAGCCTGTCCCAAAGTCAGATACCAGCTCCTCCCTCACTAACACACAGCCTGTCCCGCTATCAGATACCAGCTCCTCCCTCACTAACACACAGCCATCCACTCTCAGATACCAGCTCCTCCCTCAATGTCACACAGATTCTCTCACTCTCAGATACCAGCTCCTCCCTCAATGTCACACAGACTGTCTCACTCTCAGATACCAGCAAATCTCTCACTAACACAAAGCCTGTCCCACTCTCAGACAACAGCTCCTCACTCACTAACCCACACACTGTCCCCACTCAGATACCAGCTCCTCCCTCACTAACACACAGCCTGTCCCACTCTCAGATTCCAGATTCTCCCTCACTAACACACAGCCTGTCCCACTCTCAGATACCAGCTCCTCCCTCACTAACACACAGCCTGTCCCACTCTCAGATACCAGCTCATCCCTCACTAACACACAGCATGTCCCACTCTCAGATACCAGATCCTCCCTCACTAACACACAGCCTGTCCCACTCTCAGATACCAGCTCCTCCCTCGCTAACACAAAGCATGTCCCACTCTCAGATACCATCTCCTCCCTCACTAACACACAGCATGTCCCAATGTCAGATACCAGCTCCTCCCTCACTAACACACAGCCTGTCCCAATGTTAGATACCAGCTCCTCCCTTACTAACACACAGCCTGTCCCACTCTCAGATACCAGCTCCTCCCTCACTAACACACAGCCTGTCCCACTCTCAGAAACCATCGCCACCCTCACTGACACACAGCCTGTCCGACTCTCAGATACCAGCTCCTCCCTCACTAAGAAACTGCCTGTCCTACTCTCAGATACCAGCTCCTCCCTCACTAACACATAGTCTCACGCAGTCTCAGATACCAGCTCCTCCCTCACTAACACACAATCTGTCCCACTCTCAGATACCAGCTCCTCCCTCACTAACACACAGAATGTACCATTCTCAGATACCAGCTCCTCCCTCACTAACACACAGCCTGTATCACTCTCAGATACTTGATCCTCCCTCACTAACACACAGCTTGTCCCACTCTCAGATACCAGTCCTCCCTCACTAACACAGCCTCTCCCACTCTCAGATACCAGCTCCACCCTCACTAACACACAGCCTGTCCCACTCTCAGATACTTGCTCCTCCCTCACTAACACACAGACTTTCCCATTCTCAGATACCATCTCCTCCCTCACTAACACGCAGCCTCACCCACTCTCAGATACCAGCACCTCCCTCACTAACGCACAGCCTATCCCCTCTCAGATACCAGTTACTCCCTCACTAACACACAGCCTGTCCCACTCTCAGATACTAGTTCCTCCATCAATTAACACACAGCCTGTCCCACTCTCAGACACCATCTCCAAACTCACTCACACACAGCCTGTCGCACTCTCAGAAACCATCTCCTCCCTCAGTGACACACAGCCTGTCCGACTCTCAGATACCAGCTCCTCCCTCACTAAGAAACAGCCTGTCCCACTCTCAGATACCAGCTCCTCCCTCACTAACACACAGCCTGTCCCACTCTCAGATACCAGCTCCTCCCTCACTAACACACTGCCTGTCCCACTCTCAGAACCCAGCTCCTCCCTCACTAACACACAGCCTGTCCCACTCTCAGATACCAGCTGCTCCCTCACTAACACACAGCCTATCCAACTCTCTGATACCAGCTCCTCCCTCACTAAAACACAGACTGTCCCACTCTCAGATACCAGCTCCTCCCTCACTAACACACAGCCTGTCCCACTCTCAGATACCAGCTCCTCCCTCACTAACACACAGCCTGTCCCACTCACAGATACCATCTCCTCCCTCAATAACACACAGCCTGTCCCACTCTCTGATACCATCTCCTCCCTCACAAACACACAGCCTGTCCCACTCTCAGATACTTGCTCCTACCTCACTAACACACAGCCTGTCCCACTCTCAGACACCATCTCCTCTGTCACGAACACACAGCCTGTCCCACGCTCCGATACCAGCTCCTCCCTCACTAACACACAGCCGGTCTTAGTCTCTGATACCAGCTCTTCCCTCACTAACACACAGCCTCACCCACTCTCAGAGACCTGCTCCTCCCTCACTAACACACAGCCTGTCCCACTCTCAGATACCATCTCCTCCCTCACTAACACACAGCCTGTCTCACTCTCAGGTACCAGCTCCACCCTCAACAGCTCACAGCCTGTCCTACTCTCAGATACCAGCATCTCCCTCACTAACACACAGCCTGTCCCACTCTCAGATACCAGCTCCTCGCTCACTAACACACAGCCTCACCCACTCTCAGATAGCAGCTCCTCCCTCACTTACACAAAGCCTGTCCCACTCTCAGATACCATCTCCTCCCTCACTAACACACAGCCTCTCCCACTCTCAGATACTATCTCCACCCTCACTGACACACAGCCTGTCCGACTCTCAGATACCAGCTCCTCCCTCACTAAGAAACTGCCTGTCCCACTCTCAGATACCAGCTCCTCCCTCACAAACACACAGCCTCACGCAGTCTCAGATACCAGCTCCTCCCTCACTAACACACAATCTGTCCCACTCTCAGATACCAGCTCCTCCCTCACTAACACACAGACTGTCCCATTCTCAGATACCAGCTCCTCCCTCACTAACACACAGCCTGTCCCACTCTCAGATACTTGATCCTCCCTCACTAACACACAGCTTGTCCCAGTCTCAGATACCAGTCCTCCCTCACTATCACAGCCTCTCCCAATCTCAGATACCAGCTCCACCCTCACTAACACACAGCCTGTCCCACTCTCAGATACTTGCTCCTCCCTCACTAACACACAGACTGTCCCACTCTCAGATACCAGCTCCTCGCACACTAACACACAGCCTGTCTCACTCTCAGATACCAGCTACTCCCTCACTAACACACAGTCTGTCTCACGCTCAGAAACCATCTCCACCCTCACTGAAACACAGACTGTCCGACTCTCAGATACCAGCTCCTCCCTCACTAAGAAACAGCCTGTCCCACTCTCAGATACCAGCTCCTCCCTCACTAACATACAGCCTCACGCAGCCTCAGATACCAGCTCCTCCCTCACTAACACACAGCCTGTCTCACTCTCAGATACTTGCTCCTCCCTCACTAACACACAGCTTGTCCCAGTCTCAGATACCAGTCCTCCCTCACTAACACAGCCTCTCCCACTCTCAGATACCAGCTCCACCCTCACTAACACACAGCCTGTCCCACTCTCAGATACTTGCTCGTCCCTCACTAACATACAGACTGTCCCATTCTCAGATACCATCTCCTCCCTCACTAACACACAGCCTTACGCACTCTCATATACCAGCTCCTCCCTCACTAACGCACAGCCTATCCCCTCTCAGATACCAGCTACTCCGTCACTAACAAACAGCCTGTCCCACTCTCAGATACTAGTTCCTCCATCACTAAAAACACAACCTGTCCCACTCTCAGACACCATCTCCACCCTCACTAACACACAGCCTGTCGCAATCTCAGAAACCATCTCCTCCCTCAGTGACACACAGCCTGTCCGACTCTCAGATACCAGCTCCTCCCTCACTAAGAAACAGCCTGTCCCACTCTCAGATACCAGCTCCTCCCTCACTAACCCACTGTCTGTCCCACTCTCAGATACCAGCTCCTCCCTCACTAACACACAGCCTGTCCCACTCTCAGATACCAGCTGCTCCCTCACTAACACACAGCCTATCCAACTCTCTGATACCAGCTCCTCCCTCACTGAAACACAGACTGTCCCACTCTCAGATACCAGCTCCTCCCTCACTAACACACAGCCTGTCCCACTCTCAGATACCAGCTCCTCCCTCACTAACACACAGCCTGTCCCACTCACAGATACCATCTCCTCCCTCACTAACACACAGCCTGTCCCACTCTCTGATACCATCTCCTCCCTCACAAACACACAGCCTGTCCCACTCTCAGATACTTGCTCCTAACTCACTAACACACAGACTGTCCCACTCTCAGATACCAGCACTTCCCTAACTAACACACAGCCAGTCGCAATCTCAGATACCAGCTCCTCCCTCACAAACACACAGCCTGTCCCACTCTCGGATACCAGCTCCTCGCTCACTAAAACACAGCCTCAACAACTCTCGGATACCAGCTCCTCCCTCGCTAACACACAGCCGGTCCCATTCTCAGATACCAGCTCCTCCCTCACTTACACACAGCCTGTCTCACTCTCAGGTACCAGCTCCTCCCTCAACAACACACAGCCTGTCATACTCTCAGATACCAGCATCTCCCTCACTAACACACAGCCTGTCCCAATCTCAGATACCAGCTCCTCGCTCACTAACACACAGCCTCACCCACTCTCAGATAGCAGCTCCTCCCTCACTTACACAAAGCCTGTCCCACTCTCAGATACCATCTCCTCCCTCACTAACACACAGCCTCTCCCACTCTCAGATACTATCTCCACCCTCACAGACACACAGCCTGTCCGACTCTCAGATACCAGCTCCTCCCTCACTAAGAAACTGCCTGTCCCACTCTCAGATACCAGCTCCTCCCTCACAAACACACAGCCTCACGCAGTCTCAGATACCAGCTCCTCCCTCACTAACACACAATCTGTCCCACTCTCAGATACCAGCTCCTCCCTCACTAACACACAGACTGTCCCATTCTCAGATACCAGCTCCTCCCTCACTAACACACAGCCTGTCCCACTCTCAGATACTTGATCCTCCCTCACTAACACACAGCTTGTCCCAGTCTCAGATACCAGTCCTCCCTCACTATCACAGCCTCTCCCAATCTCAGATACCAGCTCCACCCTCACTAACACACAGCCTGTCCCACTCTCAGATACTTGCTCCTCCCTCACTAACACACAGACTGTCCCACTCTCAGATACCAGCTCCTCGCTCACTAACACACAGCCTGTCTCACTCTCAGATACCAGCTACTCCCTCACTAACACACAGTCTGTCTCACGCTCAGAAACCATCTCCACCCTCACTGAAACACAGACTGTCCGACTCTCAGATACCAGCTCCTCCCTCACTAAGAAACAGCCTGTCCCACTCTCAGATACCAGCTCCTCCCTCACTAACATACAGCCTCACGCAGCCTCAGATACCAGCTCCTCCCTCACTAACACACAGCCTGTCTCACTCTCAGATACTTGCTCCTCCCTCACTAACACACAGCTTGTCCCAGTCTCAGATACCAGTCCTCCCTCACTAACACAGCCTCTCCCACTCTCAGATACCAGCTCGACCCTCACTAACACACAGCCTGTCCCACTCTCAGATACTTGCTCCTCCCTCACTAACATACAGACTGTCCCATTCTCAGATACCATCTCCTCCCTCACTAACACACAGCCTTACCCACTCTCATATACCAGCTCCTCCCTCACTAACGCACAGCCTATCCCCTCTCAGATACCAGCTACTCCGTCACTAACACACAGCCTGTCCCACTCTCAGATACTATTTCCTCCATCACTAAAAACACAACCTGTCCCACTCTCAGACACCATCTCCACCCTCACTAACACACAGCCTGTCGCAATCTCAGAAACCATCTCCTCCCTCAGTGACACACAGCCTGTCCGACTCTCAGATACCAGCTCCTCCCTCACTAAGAAACAGCCTGTCCCACTCTCAGATACCAGCTCCTCCCTCACTAACACACAGACTGTCCCACTCTCAGATACCAGCTCCTCCCTCACTAACACACAGCCTGTCCCACTCTCAGATACCATCTCCTCCCTCACTAACACACAGCCTGTCCCACTCTCAGATACTTGCTCCTACCTCACTAACACACAGTCTGTCCCACTCTCAGACACCAGCTCCTCTGTCACTAACACACAGCCTGTCCCACTCTCAGATACCAGCTCCTCCCTCACTAACACACAGCCTGTCCCACTGTCAGATACCTGCTCCTCCCTCACTCACACAGCCTGTCCCACTCTCAGATATCAGCTCCTCCCTCACTAACACGCAGCCTATCCCACTCTCTGATACCAGCTCCTCCCTCACTAAAACACAGCCTGTCGCAATCTCAGAAACTAGCTCCTCCCTCACTAACACACAGCCTGTCCCACTCTCAGATACCAGCGTTTCCCTCACTAACACACAGCCTGTCCCACACTCAGATACCAGCTCCTCCCTCACTAACACACAGCCTGTCCCACTCTCAGATTCCAGCTTCTCCCACAATAACACAAAGCCTTTCTCACTCTCAGATACCCTCTCCTCCCTCACTAACACAGAGCCTGTCCCACTGTCAGATACCATCTCCTCCCTCACTAACACACAGCCTGTCCCACTCTCAGACACCAGCTCCTCTGTCACGAACACACAGCCTGTCCCACTCTCCGATACCAGCTCCTCCCTCACTAACACACAGCCTGTCTTAGTCTCTGATACCAGCTCTTCCCTCACTAACACACAGCCTCACCCACTCTCAGAGACCTGCTCCTCCCTCACTAACACACAGCCTGTCCCACTCTCAGATACCAGCTGCTCCCTCACTAACACACAGCCTATCCAACTCTCTGATACCAGCTCCTCCCTCACTAAAACACAGACTGTCCCACTCTCAGATACCAGCTCCTCCCTCACTAACACACAGCCTGTCCCACTCACAGATACCATCTCCTCCCTCAATAACACACAGCCTGTCCCACTCTCTGATACCATCTCCTCCCTCACAAACACACAGCCTGTCCCACTCTCAGATACTTGCTCCTACCTCACTAACACACAGCCTGTCCCACTCTCAGACACCATCTCCTCTGTCACGAACACACAGCCTGTCCCACGCTCCGATACCAGCTCCTCCCTCACTAACACACAGCCGGTCTTAGTCTCTGATACCAGCTCTTCCCTCACTAACACACAGCCTCACCCACTCTCAGAGACCTGCTCCTCCCTCACTAACACACAGCCTGTCCCACTCTCAGATACCAGCTCCTCCCTCACTAACACACAGCCTGTCTCACTCTCAGGTACCAGCTCCTCCCTCAACAACACACAACCTGTCCTACTCTCAGATACCAGCATCTCCCTCACTAACACACAGCCTGTCCCACTCTCAGATACCAGCTCCTCGCTCACTAACACACAGCCTCACCCACTCTCAGATAGCAGCTCCTCCCTCACTTACACAAAGCCTGTCCCACTCTCAGATACCATCTCCTCCCTCACTAACACACAGCCTCTCCCACTCTCAGATACTATCTCCACCCTCACTGACACACAGCCTGTCCGACTCTCAGATACCAGCTCCTCCCTCACTAAGAAACTGCCTGTCCCACTCTCAGATACCAGCTCCTCCCTCACAAACACACAGCCTCACGCAGTCTCAGATACCAGCTCCTCCCTCACTAACACACAATCTGTCCCACTCTCAGATACCAGCTCCTCCCTCACTAACACACAGACTGTCCCATTCTCAGATACCAGCTCCTCCCTCACTAACACACAGCCTGTCCCACTCTCAGATACTTGATCCTCCCTCACTAACACACAGCTTGTCCCAGTCTCAGATACCAGTCCTCCCTCACTATCACAGCCTCTCCCAATCTCAGATACCAGCTCCACCCTCACTAACACACAGCCTGTCCCACTCTCAGATACTTGCTCCTCCCTCACTAACACACAGACTGTCCCACTCTCAGATACCAGCTCCTCGCTCACTAACACACAGCCTGTCTCACTCTCAGATACCAGCTACTCCCTCACTAACACACAGTCTGTCTCACGCTCAGAAACCATCTCCACCCTCACTGAAACACAGACTGTCCGACTCTCAGATACCAGCTCCTCCCTCACTAAGAAACAGCCTGTCCCACTCTCAGATACCAGCTCCTCCCTCACTAACATACAGCCTCACGCAGCCTCAGATACCAGCTCCTCCCTCACTAACACACAGCCTGTCTCACTCTCAGATACTTGCTCCTCCCTCACTAACACACAGCTTGTCCCAGTCTCAGATACCAGTCCTCCCTCACTAACACAGCCTCTCCCACTCTCAGATACCAGCTCGACCCTCACTAACACACAGCCTGTCCCACTCTCAGATACTTGCTCCTCCCTCACTAACATACAGACTGTCCCATTCTCAGATACCATCTCCTCCCTCACTAACACACAGCCTTACCCACTCTCATATACCAGCTCCTCCCTCACTAACGCACAGCCTATCCCCTCTCAGATACCAGCTACTCCGTCACTAACACACAGCCTGTCCCACTCTCAGATACTAGTTCCTCCATCACTAAAAACACAACCTGTCCCACTCTCAGACACCATCTCCACCCTCACTAACACACAGCCTGTCGCAATCTCAGAAACCATCTCCTCCCTCAGTGACACACAGCCTGTCCGACTCTCAGATACCAGCTCCTCCCTCACTAAGAAACAGCCTGTCCCACTCTCAGATACCAGCTCCTCCCTGACTAACACACAGACTGTCCCACTCTCAGATACCAGCTCCTCCCTCACTAACACACAGCCTGTCCCACTCTCAGATACCATCTCCTCCCTCACTAACACACAGTCTGTCCCACTCTCAGATACTTGCTCCTACCTCACTAACACACAGTCTGTCCCACTCTCAGACACCAGCTCCTCTGTCACTAACACACAGCCTGTCCCACTCTCAGATACCAGCTCCTCCCTCACTAACACACAGCCTGTCCCACTGTCAGATACCTGCTCCTCCCTCACTCACACAGCCTGTCCCACTCTCAGATATCAGCTCCTCCCTCACTAACACGCAGCCTATCCCACTCTCTGATACCAGCTCCTCCCTCACTAAAACACAGCCTGTCGCAATCTCAGAAACTAGCTCCTCCCTCACTAACACACAGCCTGTCCCACTCTCAGATACCAGCGTTTCCCTCACTAACACACAGCCTGTCCCACACTCAGATACCAGCTCCTCCCTCACTAACACACAGCCTGTCCCACTCTCAGATTCCAGCTTCTCCCACAATAACACAAAGCCTTTCTCACTCTCAGATACCCTCTCCTCCCTCACTAACACAGAGCCTGTCCCACTGTCAGATACCATCTCCTCCCTCACTAACACACAGCCTGTCCCACTCTCAGACACCAGCTCCTCTGTCACGAACACACAGCCTGTCCCACTCTCCGATACCAGCTCCTCCCTCACTAACACACAGCCTGTCTTAGTCTCTGATACCAGCTCTTCCCTCACTAACACACAGCCTCACCCACTCTCAGAGACCTGCTCCTCCCTCACTAACACACAGCCTGTCCCACTCTCAGATACCAGCTGCTCCCTCACTAACACACAGCCTATCCCAGTCTCTGATACCAGCTCCTCCCTCACTAAAACACAGCCTGTCGCAATTTCAGATACTAGCTCCTCCCTCACTAACACACAGCCTGTCCCACTCTCAGATACCAGCGCTTCCCTCACTAACACACAGCATGTCCTACACTCAGATACCAGCTCCTCCCTCACTAACACACAGCCTGTCCCACTCTCAGATTCCAGCTCCTCCCACAATAACACAAAGCCTGTCTCACTCTCAGATACCCTCTCCTCCCTCACTAACACAGAGCCTGTCCCACTGTCAGATACCATCTCCTCCCTCACAAACACACAGCCTGTCTCACTCTCAGATACTAGCTCCTCCTTCACTTAAATAGCCTGTCTCACTCTCAGATACAAGCTCCTCCTTCACTAACACACAGCCTGTCCCACTCACAGATTCCTGCTCCTCCCTCACGAGCACACATACTGTCTCACTCTCAGGTACCAGCTCCTCCCTCAATAACACACAGCCTGTCCTACTCTCAGATACCATCTCCTCCCTCACTAACACACAGCCTGTCCCACTCTCAGATACCAGCACTTCCCTAACTAACACGCAGCCAGTCGCAATCTCAGATACCAGCTCCTCCCTCACTAACACACAGCCTGTCCAACTCTCAGATACCAGCTGCTCCCTCACTAACACACAGCCTATCCAACTCTCTGATACCAGCTCCTCCCTCACTGAAACACAGACTGTCCCACTCTCAGATACCAGCTCCTCCCTCACTAACACACAGCCTGTCCCACTCTCAGATACCAGCTCCTCCCTCACTAACACACAGCCTGTCCCACTCACAGATACCATCTCCTCCCTCACTAACACACAGCCTGTCCCACTCTCTGATACCATCTCCTCCCTCACAAACACACAGCCTGTCCCACTCTCAGATACTTGCTCCTAACTCACTAACACACAGCCTGTCCCACTCTCAGACACCATCTCCTCCCTCACGAACACACAGCCTGTCCCACGCTCCGATACCAGCTCCTCCCTCACTAACAGACAGCCGTTCTTAGTCTCTGATACCAGCTCTTCCCTCACTAACACACAGCCTCACCCACTCTCAGAGACCTGCTCCTCCCTCA
This sequence comes from Isurus oxyrinchus, assembly GCA_026770705.1. NCBI lineage: Eukaryota > Metazoa > Chordata > Chondrichthyes > Lamniformes > Lamnidae > Isurus > Isurus oxyrinchus. The sequence continues at coordinate 788,451 of JANJGN010000068.1, forward strand.
CTAACACACAGCCTGTCCCACTCTCAGATACCAGCTCCTCCCTCACTAACACACAGCCTGTCTCACTCTCAGGTACCAGCTCCTCCCTCAACAACACACAGCCTGTCCTACTCTCAGATACCAGCATCTCCCTCACTAACACACAGCCTGTCCCACTCTCAGATACCAGCTCCTCGCTCACTAACACACAGCCTCACCCACTCTCAGATAGCAGCTCCTCCCTCACTTACACAAAGCCTGTCCCACTCTCAGATACCATCTCCTCCCTCACTAACACACAGCCTGTCCCACTCTCAGAAACTATCTCCACCCTCACTGACACACAGCCTGTCCGACTCTCAGATACCAGCTCCTCGCTCACTGAAACACAGCCTCAACAACTCTCGGATAGCAGCTCCTCCCTCGCTAACACACAGACGGTCCCATTCTCAGATACCAGCTCCTCCCTCACTTACACACAGCTTGACCCACTCTCAGATACCAGCTCCTCCCTCCTAAACAGACAGCCTGCCCCACTCTCAGATACCAGCTCCTCCCTCACTAACACACAGCCTGTCCCAAAGTCAGATACCAGCTCCTCCCTCACTAACACACAGCCTGTCCCGCTATCAGATACCAGCTCCTCCCTCACTAACACACAGCCATCCACTCTCAGATACCAGCTCCTCCCTCAATGTCACACAGATTCTCTCACTCTCAGATACCAGCTCCTCCCTCAATGTCACACAGACTGTCTCACTCTCAGATACCAGCAAATCCCTCACTAACACAAAGCCTGTCCCACTCTCAGACACCAGCTCCTCACTCACTAACCCACACACTGTCCCCACTCAGATACCATCTCCTCCCTCACTAACACACAGCCTGTCCCACTTTCAGATTCCAGATTCTCCCTCACTAACACACAGCCTGTCCCACTCTCAGATACCAGCTCCTCCCTCACTAACACACAGCCTGTCCCACTCTCAGATACCAGCTCATCCCTCACTAACACACAGCATGTCCCACTCTCAGATACCAGATCCTCCCTCACTAACACACAGCCTGTCCCACTCTCAGATACCATCTCCTCCCTCGCTAACACACAGCATGTCCCACTCTAAGATACCATCTCCTCCCTCACTAACACACAGCATGTCCCAATGTCAGATACCAGCTCCTCCCTCACTAACACACAGCCTGTCCCAATGTCAGATACCAGCTCCTCCCTCACTAACACACAGCCTGTCCCACTCTCAGATACCAGCTCCTCCCTCACTAACACACCCTGTCCCACACTCAGAAACCATCTCCACTCTCACTGACACACAGCCTGTCCGACTCTCAGATACCAGTTCCTCCCTCACTAAGAAACTGCCTGTCCTACTCTCAGATACCAGCTCCTCCCTCACTAACACATAGTCTCACGCAGTCTCAGATACCAGCTCCTCCCTCACTAACACACAATTTGTCCCACTCTCAGATACCAGCTCCTCCCTCACTAACTCACAGAATGTCCCATTCTCAGATACCAGCTCCTCCCCCACTAACACACAGCCTGTCCCACTCTCAGATACTTGATCCTCCCTCACTAACACACAGCTTGTCCCAGTCTCATATACCAGTCCTCCCTCACTAACACAGCCTCTCCCACTCTCAGATACCAGCTCCACCCTCACTAACACACAGCCTGTCCCACTCTCAGATACTTGCTCCTCCCTCACTAACACACAGACTTACCCATTCTCAGATACCATCTCCTCCCTCACTAACACGCAGCCTCACCCACTCTCAGATACCAGCTCCTCCCTCACTAACGCACAGCCTATCCCCTCTCAGATACCAGCTACTCCCTCACTAACACACAGCCTGTCCCACTCTCAGATACTAGTTCCTCCTTCAATTAACACACAGCCTGTCCCACTCTCAGACACCATCTCCAAACTCACTAACACACAGCCTGTCGCACTCTCAGAAACCATCTCCTCCCTCAGTGACACACAGCCTGTCCGACTCTCAGATACCAGCTCCTCCCTCACTAAGAAACAGCCTGTCCCACTCTCAGATACCAGCTCCTCCCTCACTAACACACAGCCTGTCCCACTCTCAGATACCAGCTCCTCCCTCACTAACACACTGCCTGTCCCACTCTCAGATACCAGCTCCTCCCTCACTAACACACAGCCTGTCCCACTCTCAGATACCAGCTGCTCCCTCACTAACACACAGCCTATCCAACTCTCTGATACCATCTCCTCCCTCACTAAAACACAGACTGTCCCACTCTCAGATACCAAATCCTCCCTCACTAACACACAGCCTGTCCCACTCTCAGATACCAGCTCCTCCCTCACTAACACACAGCCTGTCCCACTCACAGATACCATCTCCTCCCTCACTAACACACAGCCTGTCCCACTCTCTGATACCATCTCCTCCCTCACAAACACACAGCCTGTCCCACTCTCAGATACTTGCTCCTAACTCACTAACACACAGCCTGTCCCACTCTCAGACACCAGCTCCTCTGTCACGAACACACAGCCTGTCCCACGCTCCGATACCAGCTCCTCCCTCACTAACAGACAGCCGTTCTTAGTCTCTGATACCAGCTCTTCCCTCACTAACACACAGCCTCACCCACTCTCAGAGACCATCTCCTCCCTCATTAACACACAGCCTGTCCCACTCTCAGATACCAGCTCCTCCCTCACTAACACACAGCCTGTCTCACTCTCAGGTACCAGCTCCTCCCTCAACAACACACAGCCTGTCCTACTCTCAGATACCAGCATCTCCCTCACTAACACACAGCCTGTCCCACTCTCAGATACCAGCTCCTCGCTCACTAACACACAGCCTCACCCACTCTCAGATAGCAGCTCCTCCCTCACTTACACAAAGCCTGTCCCACTCTCAGATACCATCTCCTCCCTCACTAACACACAGCCTCACCCACTCTCAGAAACTATCTCCACCCTCACTGACACACAGCCTGTCCGACTCTCAGATACCAGCTCCTCCCTCACTAAGAAACTGCCTGTCCCACTGTCAGATACCAGCTCCTCCATCACAAACACACAGCCTCACGCAGTCTCAGATACCAGCTCCTCCCTCACTAACACACAATTTGTCCCACTCTCAGATACCAGCTCCTCCCTCACTAACACACAGATGGTCCCATTCTCAGATACCAGCTCCTCCCTCACTAACACACAGCCTGTCACACTCTCAGATACTTGATCCTCCCTCACTAACACACAGCTTGTCCCAGTCTCAGATACCAGTCATCCCTCACTATCACAGCCTCTCCCACTCTCAGATACCAGCTCCACCCTCACTAACACACAGACTGTCCCATTCTCAGATACCATCTCCTCCCTCACTAACACACAGCCTCACCCAGTCTCAGAAACCATCTCCTCCCTCAGTGACACACAGCCTTTCCGACTCTCAGATACCAGCTCCTCCCTCACTAAGAAACAGCCTGTCCCACTCTCAGATACCAGCTCCTCCCTCACAAACACACAGCCTGTCCCACTCTCAGATACCAGCTCCACCCTCACTAACACACCGCCTGTCCCACTCTCAGATACCAGCTCCTCCCTCACTAACACACAGCCTGTCCCACTCACAGATACCATCTCCTCCCTCAAAAACACACAGCCTGTCCCACTCTCAGATTGCAGCTCCTCCCTCACTAACACACAGCTTGTCCCACTCTCAGATACCAGCTCCTCCCTCACTAACACACAGCGTGTCTCACACTCAGATACCAGCTCCTCCCTCACTAACACACAGCCTGTCCCACTCTCAAATACCAGCTCCTCCCTCACTAACACACAGCCTGTCCCACTCTCAGATACCAACTCCTCCCTCACTAACACACAGCATGTCCCACTCTCTGATACCAGCTCCTCCCTCCCTAACACACCGCCAGTCCCAATCTCTGACACGAGCTCCTCCCTCACTGACACACAGCCTGTCCAACTCTCAGATACCAGCTCCTCCCTCACTAACACACAGCCTGTCCCAATGTCAGATACCAGCTCCTTCCTCACTAACACACAGCCTGTCCCACTATCAAATACCAGCTCCTCCCTCACTAACACACAGCCTGTCCCACTCTCAGATACCAGCTCCTCCCTCTTTAACAAACAGACTGACCCTCTCTCAGATACCATCTCCTCCCTTACTAACACACAGCCTCACCCATTCTCAGATACCATCTCCTCCCTCACTAACACACAGCCTGTCCCACTCTGATACCAGCTCCTCCCTCACTAACACACAGACTGTCCCACTCTTAGATACCAGCTCCTCCCTCAATGTCACACAGCCTGTCCCAATGTCAGATACCAGCTCCTCCCTCACTAACAAACAGCCTGTCCCACGCACAGATACCAGCTCCACCCTCACTAACACACAGCCTCACCCACTGTCAGTTACCATCTCCTCCCTCACTAACACACAGTCGGTCCCACTCTCAGATACCAGCTCCTCTCTCACGAACACACAGAATGTCCCACTCTCAGATACCAGCTCCTCCCTCAATGTCACACAGCCTGTCCCAATGTCAGATACCAGCTCCTCCCTCACTAACACACAACCTGTCTCACTCTCAGATACCAGCTTCTCCCTCACTAACACACAGCCTGTCCCACTCTCAGATACCAGCTCTTCCCTCACTAACACACAGCCTGTCCCACTCTCAAATCCCAGCTCCCCCCTCACTATCACGCATACTGTCCCACTCTCAGATTCCAGCTCCTCCCTCACTAACACACAGCCGGTCCCATTCTCAGATACCAGCTCCTCCCTCACTTACACACAGCCTGTCCCACTCACAGGTACCAGCTCCTCCCCCACTAACTCACAGCCTGTCCCAATGTCAGATACCAGCTCCTCCCTCACTAACACACAGCCTGTCCAGCTATCAGATACCAGCTCCTCCCTCACTAACACACAGCCGGTCCCACTCTCAGATACCAGCTCCTCCCTCACTAACTCACAGCCGTCCACTCTCAGATACCAGCTCCTCCCTCAATGTCACACAGACTGTCTCACTCTCAGATACCAGCACCTCCCTCACTAACACAAACACTGTCCCACTCTCAGATTCCAGATTCTCCCTCACTAACACACAGCCTGTCCCACTTTCAGATACCAGCTCCTCCCTCACTAACACACAGACTGTCCCACTCTCAGATACCAGCTCCTCCCTCACTAACACAGAGCCTGTCCCACTCTCAGATACCAGCTCCTCCCTAACTAACACACAGCCTGTCCCACTCTCAGCTACCAGCACCTCGTTCACTAACACACAGCCTGTCCCACTCTCAGATCCCAGATTCTCCCTCACTAACACACAGCCTGTCCCACTCTCAGATTCCAGCTCTTCCCTCACTAACACACAGCCTGTCCCACTCTCAGATACCAGCTCCTCCCTCACTAACACTTAGCCGTCCACTCTCAGATACCAGCTCCTCCCTCAATGTCACACAGACTGTCCCACTCTCAGATACCAGCTCTTCCCTCACTAACCCACATCCTGTCCCACTCACAGATACCAGCACCTCCCTCACTAACACACAGACTGTCCCACTCTCAGATACCAGCTCCTCCCCCACCAACACACAGCCTGTCCCAGTCTCAGATACCAGCTCCTCCCTCACTAACACACAGCCTGTCCCAATCTCAGATACCAGCACCTCCCTCACTAGCACACAGCCTGTCCCACTCTCAGATACCAGCTCCTCCCTCACTAACACAAAGCATGTCCCACTCTCTGATACCAGCTCCTCCCTCCATAACACACCGCCGGTCCCACTCTCTGACACGAGCTCCTCCCTCACTGACATACAGCCTGTCCCACTCTCAGATACCAGCTCCTCCCTCAGTAACACACAGCCTGTCCCAATGTCAGATACCAGCTCCTCCCTCACTAACACACAGCCTGTCCCACTATCAAATACCAGTTCCTCCCTCACTAACACACAGCCTGTCCCACTCCAGATACCAGCTCCTCCCTCTTTTACAAATAGCCTGACCCTCTCTCAGATACCATCTCCTCCCTCACTAACACACAGCCTGTGCCACTCTCAGATACCAGCTCCTCCTCAATGTCACACAGCCTGTCCCACTCTCAGATAGCAGCTCCTCCCTCACTAACACACAGCCTGTCCCACTCTCAGATACCAGCCTCTCCCTCACTAACACACAGCCTGTCCCACTCTCAGATACCAGCCTCTCCCTCACTAACACACAGCCTGTCCCACTCTCAGATTCCAGCTCCTCCCTCACTAACACACAGCTTGTCCCACTCTCAGATATCAGCTCCTCCCTCACTAACACACAGCCTTTGGCACTCTCAGATACCAGCTCCTCCCTCACTAACATACATCGTGTCTCACACTCAGATACCAGCTCCTCCCTCACTAACACACAGCCTGTCCCACTCTCAGATACCAGCTCCTCCCTCACTAACACACAGCCTGTCCCACTCTCAGATTCTAGCTCCCCCCTCACTAACACACAGCCTGTCCCACTCTCAGATACCAGCCTCTCCCTCATTAACACACAGCCTGTCCCACTCTCAGATTCCAGCTCCTCCCTCACTAACACACAGCTTGTCCAACTCTCAGATACCAGCTCCTCCCTCACAAACACACAGCCTTTGGCACTCTCAGATACCAGCTCCTCCCTCACTAACATACAGCGTGTCTCACACTCAGATACCAGCTCCTCCCTCACTAACACACAGCCTGTCCCACTCTCAGATATCAGCTCCACCCTCACTAACACACAGCCTGTCCCACTCTCAGATACCAGCTCCTCCCTCACTAACACACAGCCTGTCCCACTCTCAGATACCAGCTGCTCCCTCACTAACACACAGCATGTCCCACTCTCTGATACCAGCTCCTCCCTCCCTAACACACCGCCGGTCCCACTCTCTGACACGAGCTCCTCCCTCACTGACACACAGCCTGTCCCACTCTCAGATACCAGCTCCTCCCTCACTAACACACAGCCTGTCCCAATGTCAGATACCAGCTCCTCCATCACTAACACACAGCCTGTCCCACTATCAAATACCAGCTCCTCCCTCACTAACACACAGCCTGTCCCACTCTCAGATACCAGCTCCTCCCTCTTTAACAAACAGCCTGTCCCTCTCTCAGATACCATCTCCTCCCTCACTAACACACAGCCTCACCCATTCTCAGATACCATCTCCTCCCTCACTAACACACAGCCTGTCCCACGCTCAGATAGCAGCTCCTCCCTCACTAACACACAGCCTGTCCCACTCTCAGATACCAGCTCTTCCCTCACTAAAACACAGCCTGTCCCACTCTCAAATCCCAGCTCCCCCCTCACTATCACACAGCCTGTCCCACTCTCAGATTCCAGCAGGTCCCTCACATAGCACAGCCTGTCCCAAGCTCAGATAGGAGCTCCTCCCTCACTAACACACAGCCTGTCCAACTCTCAGATACCAGCTCCTCCCTCACTAACACACCCTGTCCCACACTCAGAAACCATCTCCACCCTCACTGACACACAGCCTGTCCGACTCTCAGATACCAGCTCCTCCCTCACTAAGAAACTGCCTGTCCTACTCTCAGATACCAGCTCCTCCCTCACTAACACATAGTCTCACGCAGTCTCAGATACCAGCTCCTCCCTCACTAACACACAATTTGTCCCACTCTCAGATACCAGCTCCTCCCTCACTAACTCACAGAATGTCCCATTCTCAGATACCAGCTCCTCCCCCACTAACACACAGCCTGTCCCACTCTCAGATACTTGATCCTCCCTCACTAACACACAGCTTGTCCCAGTCTCATATACCAGTCCTCCCTCACTAACACAGCCTCTCCCACTCTCAGATACCAGCTCCACCCTCACTAACACACAGCCTGTCCCACTCTCAGATACTTGCTCCTCCCTCACTTACACACAGACTTACCCATTCTCAGATACCATCTCCTCCCTCACTAACACGCAGCCTCACCCACTCTCAGATACCAGCTCCTCCCTGACTAACGCACAGCCTATCCCCTCTCAGATACCAGCTACTCCCTCACTAACACACAGCCTGTCCCACTCTCAGATACTAGTTCCTCCTTCAATTAACACACAGCCTGTCCCACTCTCAGACACCATCTCCAAACTCACTAACACACAGCCTGTCGCACTCTCAGAAACCATCTCCTCCCTCAGTGACACACAGCCTGTCCGACTCTCAGATACCAGCTCCTCCCTCACTAAGAAACAGCCTGTCCCACTCTCAGATACCAGCTCCTCCCTCACTAACACACAGCCTGTCCCACTCTCAGATACCAGCTCCTCCCTCACTAACACACTGCCTGTCCCACTCTCAGATACCAGCTCCTCCCTCACTAACACACAGCCTGTCCCACTCTCAGATACCAGCTGCTCCCTCACTAACACACAGCCTATCCAACTCTCTGATACCATCTCCTCCCTCACTAAAACACAGACTGTCCCACTCTCAGATACCAGCTCCTCCCTCACTAACACACAGCCTGTCCCACTCTCAGATACCAGCTCCTCCCTCACTAACACACAGCCTGTCCCACTCACAGATACCATCTCCTCCCTCACTAACACACAGCCTGTCCCACTCTCTGATACCATCTCCTCCCTCACAAACACACAGCCTGTCCCACTCTCAGATACTTGCTCCTAACTCACTAACACACAGCCTGTCCCACTCTCAGACACCAGCTCCTCTGTCACGAACACACAGCCTGTCCCACGCTCCGATACCAGCTCCTCCCTCACTAACAGACAGCCGTTCTTAGTCTCTGATACCAGCTCTTCCCTCACTAACACACAGCCTCACCCACTCTCAGAGACCATCTCCTCCCTCATTAACACACAGCCTGTCCCACTCTCAGATACCAGCTCCTCCCTCACTAACACACAGCCTGTCTCACTCTCAGGTACCAGCTCCTCCCTCAACAACACACAGCCTGTCCTACTCTCAGATACCAGCATCTCCCTCACTAACACACAGCCTGTCCCACTCTCAGATACCAGCTCCTCGCTCACTAACACACAGCCTCACCCACTCTCAGATAGCAGCTCCTCCCTCACTTACACAAAGCCTGTCCCACTCTCAGATACCATCTCCTCCCTCACTAACACACAGCCTCACCCACTCTCAGAAACTATCTCCACCCTCACTGACACACAGCCTGTCCGACTCTCAGATACCAGCTCCTCCCTCACTAAGAAACTGCCTGTCCCACTGTCAGATACCAGCTCCTCCATCACAAACACACAGCCTCACGCAGTCTCAGATACCAGCTCCTCCCTCACTAACACACAATTTGTCCCACTCTCAGATACCAGCTCCTCCCTCACTAACACACAGATGGTCCCATTCTCAGATACCAGCTCCTCCCTCACTAACACACAGCCTGTCACACTCTCAGATACTTGATCCTCCCTCACTAACACACAGCTTGTCCCAGTCTCAGATACCAGTCATCCCTCACTATCACAGCCTCTCCCACTCTCAGATACCAGCTCCACCCTCGCTAACACACAGACTGTCCCATTCTCAGATACCATCTCCTCCCTCACTAACACACAGCCTCACCCAGTCTCAGAAACCATCTCCTCCCTCAGTGACACACAGCCTTTCCGACTCTCAGATACCAGCTCCTCCCTCACTAAGAAACAGCCTGTCCCACTCTCAGATAGCAGCTCCTCCCTCACAAACACACAGCCTGTCCCACTCTCAGATACCAGCTCCACCCTCACTAACACACCGCCTGTCCCACTCTCAGATACTAGCTCCTCCCTCACTAACACACAGCCTGTCCCACTCACAGATACCATCTCCTCCCTCAAAAACACACAGCCTGTCCCACTCTCAGATTGCAGCTCCTCCCTCACTAACACACAGCTTGTCCCACTCTCAGATACCAGCTCCTCCCTCACTAACACACAGCGTGTCTCACACTCAGATACCAGCTCCTCCCTCACTAACACACAGCCTGTCCCACTCTCAAATACCAGCTCCTCCCTCACTAACACACAGCCTGTCCCACTCTCAGATACCAACTCCTCCCTCACTAACACACAGCATGTCCCACTCTCTGATACCAGCTCCTCCCTCCCTAACACACCGCCAGTCCCAATCTCTGACACGAGCTCCTCCCTCACTGACACACAGCCTGTCCAACTCTCAGATACCAGCTCCTCCCTCACTAACACACAGCCTGTCCCAATGTCAGATACCAGCTCCTTCCTCACTAACACACAGCCTGTCCCACTATCAAATACCAGCTCCTCCCTCACTAACACACAGCCTGTCCCACTCTCAGATACCAGCTCCTCCCTCTTTAACAAACAGACTGACCCTCTCTCAGATACCATCTCCTCCCTTACTAACACACAGCCTCACCCATTCTCATATACCATCTCCTCCCTCACTAACACACAGCCTGTCCCACTCTGATACCAGCTCCTCCCTCACTAACACACAGACTGTCCCACTCTTAGATACCAGCTCCTCCCTCAATGTCACACAGCCTGTCCCAATGTCAGATACCAGCTCCTCCCTCACTAACAAACAGCCTGTCCCACGCACAGATACCAGCTCCACCCTCACTAACACACAGCCTCACCCACTGTCAGTTACCATCTCCTCCCTCACTAACACACAGTCGGTCCCACTCTCAGATACCAGCTCCTCTCTCACGAACACACAGACTGTCCCACTCTCAGATACCAGCTCCTCCCTCAATGTCACACAGCCTAACCCAATGTCAGATACCAGCTCCACGCTCACTAACACACAGACTGTCCCACTCTCAGATACCAGCTCCTCCCTCAATGTCACACAGCCTGTCCCAATGTCAGATACCAGCTCCTCCCTCACTAACACACAACCTGTCTCACTCTCAGATACCAGCTTCTCCCTCACTAACACACAGCCTGTCCCACTCTCAGATACCAGCTCTTCCCTCACTAACACACAGCCTGTCCCACTCTCAAATCCCAGCTCCCCCCTCACTATCACGCATACTGTCCCACTCTCAGATTCCAGCTCCTCCCTCACTAACACACAGCCGGTCCCATTCTCAGATACCAGCTCCTCCCTCACTTACACACAGCCTGTCCCACTCACAGGTACCAGCTCCTCCCCCACTAACTCACAGCCTGTCCCAATGTCAGATACCAGCTCCTCCCTCACTAACACACAGCCTGTCCAGCTATCAGATACCAGCTCCTCCCTCACTAACACACAGCCGGTCCCACTCTCAGATACCAGCTCCTCCCTCACTAACTCACAGCCGTCCACTCTCAGATACCAGCTCCTCCCTCAATGTCACACAGACTGTCTCACTCTCAGATACCAGCACCTCCCTCACTAACACAAACACTGTCCCACTCTCAGATTCCAGATTCTCCCTCACTAACACACAGCCTGTCCCACTTTCAGATACCAGCTCCTCCCTCACTAACACACAGACTGTCCCACTCTCAGATACCAGCTCCTCCCTCACTAACACAGAGCCTGTCCCACTCTCAGATACCAGCTCCTCCCTAACTAACACACAGCCTGTCCCACTCTCAGCTACCAGCACCTCGTTCACTAACACACAGCCTGTCCCACTCTCAGATCCCAGATTCTCCCTCACTAACACACAGCCTGTCCCACTCTCAGATTCCAGCTCTTCCCTCACTAACACACAGCCTGTCCCACTCTCAGATACCAGCTCCTCCCTCACTAACACTTAGCCGTCCACTCTCAGATACCAGCTCCTCCCTCAATGTCACACAGACTGTCCCACTCTCAGATACCAGCTCTTCCCTCACTAACCCACATCCTGTCCCACTCACAGATACCAGCACCTCCCTCACTAACACACAGTCTGTCCCACTCTCAGATACCAGCTCCTCCCCCACCAACACACAGCCTGTCCCAGTCTCAGATACCAGCTCCTCCCTCACTAACACACAGCCTGTCCCAATCTCAGATACCAGCACCTCCCTCACTAGCACACAGCCTGTCCCACTCTCAGATACCAGCTCCTCCCTCACTAACACAAAGCATGTCCCACTCTCTGATACCAGCTCCTCCCTCCATAACACACAGCCTGTCCCACTCTCTGACACGAGCTCCTCCCTCACTGACATACAGCCTGTCCCACTCTCAGATACCAGCTCCTCCCTCAGTAACACACAGCCTGTCCCAATGTCAGATACCAGCTCCTCCCTCACTAACACACAGCCTGTCCCACTATCAAATACCAGTTCCTCCCTCACTAACACACAGCCTGTCCCACTCCAGATACCAGCTCCTCCCTCTTTTACAAATAGCCTGACCCTCTCTCAGATACCATCTCCTCCCTCACTAACACACAGCCTGTGCCACTCTCAGATACCAGCTCCTCCTCAATGTCACACAGCCTGTCCCACTCTCAGATAGCAGCTCCTCCCTCACTAACACACAGCCTGTCCCACTCTCAGATACCAGCCTCTCCCTCACTAACACACAGCCTGTCCCACTCTCAGATACCAGCCTCTCCCTCACTAACACACAGCCTGTCCCACTCTCAGATTCCAGCTCCTCCCTCACTAACACACAGCTTGTCCCACTCTCAGATATCAGCTCCTCCCTCACTAACACACAGCCTTTGGCACTCTCAGATACCAGCTCCTCCCTCACTAACATACATCGTGTCTCACACTCAGATACCAGCTCCTCCCTCACTAACACACAGCCTGTCCCACTCTCAGATACCAGCTCCTCCCTCACTAACACACAGCCTGTCCCACTCTCAGATTCTAGCTCCCCCCTCACTAACACACAGCCTGTCCCACTCTCAGATACCAGCCTCTCCCTCATTAACACACAGCCTGTCCCACTCTCAGATTCCAGCTCCTCCCTCACTAACACACAGCTTGTCCAACTCTCAGATACCAGCTCCTCCCTCACAAACACACAGCCTTTGGCACTCTCAGATACCAGCTCCTCCCTCACTAACATACAGCGTGTCTCACACTCAGATACCAGCTCCTCCCTCACTAACACACAGCCTGTCCCACTCTCAGATACCAGCTCCTCCCTCACTAACACACAGCCTGTCCCACTCTCAGATACCAGCTGCTCCCTCACTAACACACAGCATGTCCCACTCTCTGATACCAGCTCCTCCCTCCCTAACACACCGCCGGTCCCACTCTCTGACACGAGCTCCTCCCTCACTGACACACAGCCTGTCCCACTCTCAGATACCAGCTCCTCCCTCACTAACACACAGCCTGTCCCAATGTCAGATACCAGCTCCTCCATCACTAACACACAGCCTGTCCCACTATCAAATACCAGCTCCTCCCTCACTAACACACAGCCTGTCCCACTCTCAGATACCAGCTCCTCCCTCTTTAACAAACAGCCTGTCCCTCTCTCAGATACCATCTCCTCCCTCACTAACACACAGCCTCACCCATTCTCAGATACCATCTCCTCCCTCACTAACACACAGCCTGTCCCACGCTCAGATAGCAGCTCCTCCCTCACTAACACACAGCCTGTCCCACTCTCAGATACCAGCTCTTCCCTCACTAAAACACAGCCTGTCCCACTCTCAAATCCCAGCTCCCCCCTCACTATCACACAGCCTGTCCCACTCTCAGATTCCAGCAGGTCCCTCACATAGCACAGCCTGTCCCAAGCTCAGATAGGAGCTCCTCCCTCACTAACACACAGCCTGTCCAACTCTCAGATACCAGCTCCTCCCTCACTAACACACAGCCTGTCCCACTCTCACATACCAGCTACTCCATCACTCTCACAAAGCCTCTCCCACTCTCAGATATCAGCTCCTCCCTCACTATCCCACAGCCTGTCCCACTCTCAGATACCAGCTCCTCCCTCACTAACACACAGCCTGTCCCACTCTCAGATACCAGCTCCTCCCTCACTAACACACAGCCTGTCCCACTCTCAGATTCCAGCTCCTCCCTCACTAACACACAGCTTGTCCAACTCTCAGATACCAGCTCCTCCCTCACAAACACACAGCCTTTGGCACTCTCAGATACCAGCTCCTCCCTCACTAACATACAGCGTGTCTCACACTCAGATACCAGCTCCTCCCTCACTAACACACAGCCTGTCCCACTCTCAGATACCAGCTCCTCCCTCACTAACACACAGCCTGTCCCACTCTCAGATACCAGCTGCTCCCTCACTAACACACAGCATGTCCCACTCTCTGATACCAGCTCCTCCCTCCCTAACACACCGCCGGTCCCACTCTCTGACACGAGCTCCTCCCTCACTGACACACAGCCTGTCCCACTCTCAGATACCAGCTCCTCCCTCACTAACACACAGCCTGTCCCAATGTCAGATACCAGCTCCTCCATCACTAACACACAGCCTGTCCCACTATCAAATACCAGCTCCTCCCTCACTAACACACAGCCTGTCCCACTCTCAGATACCAGCTCCTCCCTCTTTAACAAACAGCCTGTCCCTCTCTCAGATACCATCTCCTCCCTCACTAACACACAGCCTCACCCATTCTCAGATACCATCTCCTCCCTCACTAACACACAGCCTGTCCCACGCTCAGATAGCAGCTCCTCCCTCACTAACACACAGCCTGTCCCACTCTCAGATACCAGCTCTTCCCTCACTAAAACACAGCCTGTCCCACTCTCAAATCCCAGCTCCCCCCTCACTATCACACAGCCTGTCCCACTCTCAGATTCCAGCAGGTCCCTCACATAGCACAGCCTGTCCCAAGCTCAGATAGGAGCTCCTCCCTCACTAACACACAGCCTGTCCAACTCTCAGATACCAGCTCCTCCCTCACTAACACACAGCCTGTCCCACTCTCACATACCAGCTACTCCATCACTCTCACAAAGCCTCTCCCACTCTCAGATATCAGCTCCTCCCTCACTATCCCACAGCCTGTCCCACTCTCAGATACCTGTTCCTCCCTCACTAACACACAGCCTGTGCCACTCTCAGATACCAGCTCCTCCTCAATGTCACACAGCCTGTCCCACTCTCAGATACCAGCTCCTCCCTCACTAACACACAGCCTGTCCCACTCTCAGATACCAGCTCCTCCCTCACTAACACACAGCCATTTTCCACTCTCAGATACCAGCCCCTCCCTCACTAACACACAGCCTGTTCCACTCTCAGATACCAGTTCCTCCCTCACTAACACACAGCCTGTCCCACTCTCAGATACCAGCCTCTCCCTCACTAACACACAGCCTGTCCCACTCTCAGATACCAGCTTCTCCCTCACTAACACACAGCCTGTCCCACGCTCAGATTCCAGCTCCCCCCTCACTAACACACAGCCTGTCCCTCTCTCAGATACCAGCTCCTCCCTCACTAACACACAGCCTGTCCCACTCTCAGATACCAGCTCCTCCCTCACTAACACACAGCGTGTCTCACACTCAGATACCAGCTCCTCCCTCACTCACACACAGCCTGTCCCACTCTCAGGTACCAGCTCCTCCCTCACTAACACACAGCCTGTCCCACTCTCAGATACCAGCTCCTCTCTCACGAACACACAGACTGTCCCACTCTCAGATACCAGCTCCTCCCTCACTATCACACAGACTGTCGCACTCTCAGATACCAGCTCCTCCCTCAATGTCACTCAGCCTGTCCCAATGTCAGATACCAGCTCCTCCCTCCCTGACACACAGCCTGTCTCACTCTCAGATACCAGCTTCTCCCTCATTAACACACAGCCTGTCCCACTCTCAGATACCAGCTCTTCCCTCACTAACACACAGCCTGTCCCACTCTCAGATCCCAGCTCCCCCCTCACTATCACGCAGCCTGTCCCACTCTCAGATCCCAGCTCATCCCTCACTAACACACAGGCTGTCCCACTGTCAGATACCAGCTCCTCCCTCACTAACCCACATCCTGTCCCACTCTCAGATTCCAGATTCTCCCTCACTAACACACAGCCTGTCCCACTCTCAGATACCAGCTCCTCCCTCACTAACACACAGCCGTCCACTCTCAGATACCAGCTCCTCCCTCAATGTCACACAGACTGTCCCACTCTCAGATACCAGCTCTTCCCTCACTAACCCACATCCTGTCCCACTCACAGATACCAGCACCTCCCTCACTTACACACAGTCTGTCCCACTCTCAGATACCAGCTCCTCCCTCACTAACACACTGCATGTCCCACTCTCAGATACCAGCTCCTCCCTCACTAACACACAGCCTGTCCCACTCTCTGATACCAGCTCCTCCCTCACTAACACACAGCCTGTCCCACTCTCTGATACCAGCTCCTCCCTCCCTAACACACAGCCGGTCCCACTCTCTGACACGAGCTCCTCCCTCACTAACACACAGCCTGTCCCTCTCTCAGATATCAGCTCCTACCTCACTATCACACAGCCTGTCCCTCTCTCAGATACCAGGTCCTCCCCCACGAACACACAGACTGTACCACTCTCAGATACCAGCTCCTCCCTCACTACACACAGCCTCTCCCAATGTCAGATACCAGCTCCTCCCTCACTAACACACAGCCTGCCCCACTATCAAATACCAGCTCCTCCCTCACTAACACACAGCCTGTCCCACTCTCAGATACCAGCTCTTCCCTCAATCTCACACAGACTCTCTCACTCTCAGTTACCAGCTCCTCCCTCGCTAACACACAGCCTATCCCACTCTCAGATAACAGCTACTCCCTCACTAACACACATCCTGTCCCACTCTCAGATTCCATCTCCTCCCTCACTCACACACAGCCTCTCCCACTCTCAGATACCATCTCCTCCCTCACTAACACACAGCCTCACCCACTCTCAGATACCATCTCCTCCCTCACTTACTCACAGCCTGTCCCACTCTTAGATCCCAGCTCCTCCCTCAATGTCACACAAGTTGTCCCAATGTCAGATACCAGCTCCTCCCTCACTAACAAACAGCCTGTCCCACGCACAGATACCAGCTCCTCCCTCAAAAACACACAGCCTCACCCACTCTCAGATACCATCTCCTCCCTCACTAATACACAGTCTGTCCCACTCTCAGATACCAGCTCCTCTCTCACGAACACACAGGCTGTCCCACTCTCAGATACCAGCTCCTCCCTCAATGTCACACAGCCTGTCCCAATGTCAGATACCAGCTCCTCCCTCACTAACACACAGACTGTCCCACTCTCAGATACCAGCTCCTCCCTCAATGTCACACAGCCTGTCCCAATGTCAGATACCAGCTCCTCCCTCACTAACACACAGCCTGTCTCACTCACAGATACCAGCTTCTCCCTCACTAACCCACAGCCTGTCCCACTCTCAGATACCAGCTCTTCCCTCACTGACACACAGCCTGTCCCACTCTCAGATCCCAGCTCCCCCCTCACTATCACGCAGCCTGTCCCACTCTCAGATCCCAGCTCCCCCCTCACTATCACGCAGCCTGTCCCACTCTCAGATTCCAGCTCGTCCCTCACATAGCACAGCCTGTCCCACGCTCAGATAGCAGCTCCTCCCTCACTAACACACAGCCTGTCCAACTCTCAGATACCAGCTCCTCCCTCATAACACACAGCCTGTCCCACTCTCCGATACCAGCTTCTCCATCACTCTCTCAAATCCTGTCCAACTCTCAGATACCTGCTCCTCCCTCACTAACACACAGCCTGTCCCACTCTCAGATACCAGCTCCTCCCTCACTAACACACATCCTGTCCCACTCTCAGATACCAGCTCTACCCTCACTAACACAGAGCCTGTCCCACTCTCAGATACCAGCTCCTCGCTCACTAACACACAGCCTGTCCCACTCTCACATACCAGCTACTCCATCACTCTCACAAAGCCTCTCCCACTCTCAGATATCAGCTCCTCCCTCACTATCCCACAGCCTGTCCCACTCTCAGATACCTGTTCCTCCCTCACTAACACACAGCCTGGGCCACTCTCAGATACCAGCTCCTCCTCAATGTCACACAGACTGTCCCACTCTCAGATACTAGCTCCTCCCTCACTAACACACAGCCTGTCCCACTCTCAGATACCTGTTCCTCCGTCACTAACACACAGCCTGTCCCACTCTCAGATACCAGCTCCTCCCTCACTAACACACAGCCTGTCCCACTCTCAGATACCAGCCTCTCCCTCACTAACACACAGCCTGTCCCACTCTCAGATTCCAGCTCCCCCCTCACTAACACACAGCCTGTCCCACTCTCAGATACCAGCTCCTCCCTCACTAACACACAGCGTGTCTCACACTCAGATACCAGCTCCTCCCTCACTCACACACAGCCTGTCCCACTCTCAGGTACCAGCTCCTCCCTCACTAACACACAGCCTGTCCCACTGTCAGATACCAGCTCCTCCCTCACTAACACGCAGCCTGTCCCACTCTCAGATACCAGCTCCTCCCTCACTAACACACAGCCTGTCCCACTCTCAGATACCAGCTCCTCCCTCACTAACATACAGCCTGTCCCACTCTCAGATACCAGCTCCTCCCAGACTACACACAGTCTGTCCCAGTCTCAGATTCCAGCTCCTCCCTCACTAACACCCAGCCAGTCCTAGTCCCGGATACCTGTTCCTCCCTCACTAACACACAGCCTGTCCCACTCTCATATACAAGCACCTCCCTCACTAACACACAGCCTGTCCCACTCTCAGATACCAGCTCCTCCCTCACTATCACACAGACTGTCGCACTCTCAGATACCAGCTCCTCCCTCAATGTCACACAGCCTGTCCCAATGTCAGATACCAGCTCCTCCCTCATTAACACACAGCCTGTCTCACTCTCAGATACCAGCTTCTCCCTCACTAACACACAGCCTGTCCCACTATGAGATACCAGCTCTTCCCTCACTATCACGCAGCCTGTCCCACTCTCAGATCCCAGCTCCTCCCTCACTAACACACTGGCTGTCCCACTGTCAGATACAAGCTCCTCCCTCACTAACCCACATCCTGTCCCACTCTCAGATTCCAGATTCTCCCTCACTAACACACAGCCTGTCCCACTCTCAGATACCAGCTCCTCCCTCACTAACACACAGCCGTCCACTCTCAGATACCAGCTCCTCCCTCAATGTCACACAGACTGTCCCACTCTCAGATACCAGCTCTTCCCTCACTAACCCACATCCTGTCCCACTCACAGATACCGGCACCTCCCTCACTAACACACAGTCTGTCCCAATCTCAGATACCAGCTCCTCCCTCACTAACACACAGCATGTCCCACTCTCAGATACCAGATCCTCCCTCACTAACACACAGCCTGTCCCACTCTCAGATACCAGCTCCTCCCTCACTAACACACAGCCTGTCCCACTCTCTGATACCAGCTCCTCCCTCCCTAACACACCGCCGGTCCCACTCTCTGACACGAGCTCCTCCCTCACTAACACACTGCCTGTCCCTCTCTCAGATATCAGTTCCTCCCTCACTAACACACAGCCTGTCCCTCTCTCAGATACCAGCTCCTCCCCCACGAACACACAGACTGTCCCACTCTCAGATACCAGCTCCTCCCTCAGTACACACAGCCTGTCCCAATGTCAGATACCAGCTCCTCCCTCACTAACACACAGCCTGTCCCACTATCAAATACCAGCTCCTCCCTCACTAACACACAGCCTGTGCCACTCTCAGATACCAGCTCTTCCCTCAATCTCACACAGACTCTCTCACTCTCAGTTACCAGCTCCTCCCTCACTAACACACAGCCTATCCCACTCTCAGATACAAGCTACTCCCTCACTAACACACATCCTGTCCCACTCTCAGATTCCATCTCCTCCCTCACTCACACACAGCCTCTCCCACTCTCAGATACCATCTCCTCCCTCACTAACACACAGCCTCACCCACTCTCAGATACCATCTCCTCCTTCACTAACTCACAGCCTGTCCCACTCTGATACCAGCTCCTCCCTCACTAACACACAGACTGTCCCACTCTTAGATCCCAGCTCCTCCCTCAATGTCACACAGCCTGTCCCAATGTCAGATACCAGCTCCTCCCTCACTAACAAACAGCCTCTCCCACGCACAGATACCAGCTCCTCCCTCACTAACACACAGCCTCATCCACTCTCAGATACCATCTCCTCCCTCACTAACACACAGTCTGTCCCACTCTCAGTTACCAGCTCCTCTCTCACGAACACACAGGCTGTCCCACTCTCAGATACCAGCCCCTCCCGCACTAACACACAGCCTGTTCCACTCTCAGATACCAGTTCCTCCCTCACTAACACACAGCATGTCCCACTCTCAGATACTATCTCCTCCCTCACTAACACTCAGCCTGTCCCACTCTCAGATACTAGCCTCTCCCTCACTAACACACAGCCTGTCCCACTCTCAGATACCAGCTTCTCCCTCACTGACACACAGCCTGTCCCACTCTCAGATTCCAGCTCCCCCCTGACTAACACACAGCCTGTCCCACTCTCAGATACCAGCTCCTCCCTCACTAACACACAGCGTGTCTCACACTCAGATACCAGCTCCTCCCTCACTCAAACACAGCCTGTCCCACTCTCAGGTACCAGCTCCTCCCTCACTAACACACAGCCTGTCCCACTCTCAGATACCAGCTCCTCTCTCACGAACACACAGCCTGTCCAACTCTCAGATACCAGCTCCTCCCTCACTAACACACAGCCTGTCCCACTCTCCGATACCAGCTTCTCCATCACTCTCTCAAATCCTGTCCAACTCTCAGATACCAGCTCCTCCCTCACTAACACACAGCCTGTCCCACTCTCAGATACCAGCTCCTCGCTCACTAACACACAGCCTGTCCCACTCTCAGATACCAGCTCCTCTCTCACGAACACACAGCCTGTCCAACTCTCAGATACCAGCTCCTCCCTCACTAACACACAGCCTGTCCCACTCTCCGATACCAGCTTCTCCATCACTCTCTCAAATCCTGTCCAACTCTCAGATACCAGCTCCTCCCTCACTAACACACAGCCTGTCCCACTCTCAGATACCAGCTCCTCGCTCACTAACACACAGCCTGTCCCAATCTCACATACCAGCTACTCCATCACTCTCACAAAGCCTCTCCCACTCTCAGATATCAGCTCCTCCCTCACTATCCCACAGCCTGTCCCACTCTCAGATACCTTTTCCTCCCTCACTAACACACAGCCTGTGCCACTCTCAGATAGCAGCTCCTCCCTCACTAACACACAGCCTGTCCAACTCTCAGATACCAGCTCCTCCCTCACTAACACACAGCCTGTCCCACTCTCTGATACCAGCTTCTCCATCACTCTCTCAAATCCTGTCCAACTCTCAGATACCAGCTCCTCCCTCACTAACACACAGCCTGTCCCACTCTCAGATACCAGCTCCTCGCTCACTAACACACAGCCTGTCCCACTCTCACATACCAGCTACTCCATCACTCTCACAAAGCCTCTCCCACTCTCAGATATCAGCTCCTCCCTCACTATCCCACAGCCTGTCCCACTCTCAGATACCTGTTCCTCCCTCACTAACACACAGCCTGTGCCACTCTCAGATACCAGCTCCTCCTCAATGTCACACAGACTGTCCCACTCTCAGATACTAGCTCCTCCCTCACTAACACACAGCCTGTCCCATTCTCAGATACCAGCTCCTCCCTCACTAACACACAGCCTGTCCCACTCTCAGATACCTGTTCCTCCGTCACTAACACACAGCCTGTCCCACTCTCAGATACCTGTTCCTCCGTCACTAACACACAGCCTGTCCCACTCTCAGATACCTGTTCCTCCGTCACTAACACACAGCCTGTCCCACTCTCAGATACCTGTTCCTCCGTCACTAACACACAGCCTGTCCCACTCTCAGATACCAGCTCCTCCCTCACTATCACACAGACTGTCGCACTCTCAGATACCAGCTCCTCCCTCAATGTCACACAGCCTGTCCCAATGTCAGATACCAGCTCCTCCCTCATTAACACACAGCCTGTCTCACTCTCAGATACCAGCTTCTCCCTCACTAACACACAGCCTGTCCCACTCTGAGATACCAGCTCTTCCCTCACTATCACGCAGCCTGTCCCACTCTCAGATCCCAGCTCCTCCCTCACTAACACACTGGCTGTCCCACTGTCAGATACAAGCTCCTCCCTCACTAACCCACATCCTGTCCCACTCTCAGATTCCAGATTCTCCCTCACTAACACACAGCCTGTCCCACTCTCAGATACCAGCTCCTCCCTCACTAACACACAGCCGTCCACTCTCAGATACCAGCTCCTCCCTCAATGTCACACAGACTGTCCCACTCTCAGATACCAGCTCTTCCCTCACTAACCCACATCCTGTCCCACTCACAGATACCGGCACCTCCCTCACTAACACACAGTCTGTCCCAATCTCAGATACCAGCTCCTCCCTCACTAACACACAGCATGTCCCACTCTCAGATACCAGATCCTCCCTCACTAACACACAGCCTGTCCCACTCTCAGATACCAGCTCCTCCCTCACTAACACACAGCCTGTCCCACTCTCTGATACCAGCTCCTCCCTCCCTAACACACCGCCGGTCCCACTCTCTGACACGAGCTCCTCCCTCACTAACACACTGCCTGTCCCTCTCTCAGATATCAGTTCCTCCCTCACTAACACACAGCCTGTCCCTCTCTCAGATACCAGCTCCTCCCCCACGAACACACAGACTGTCCCACTCTCAGATACCAGCTCCTCCCTCAGTACACACAGCCTGTCCCAATGACAGATACCAGCTCCTCCCTCACTAACACACAGCCTGTCCCACTATCAAATACCAGCTCCTCCCTCACTAACACACAGCCTGTGCCACTCTCAGATACCAGCTCTTCCCTCAATCTCACACAGACTCTCTCACTCTCAGTTACCAGCTCCTCCCTCACTAACACACAGCCTATCCCACTCTCAGATACAAGCTACTCCCTCACTAACACACATCCTGTCCCACTCTCAGATTCCATCTCCTCCCTCACTCACACACAGCCTCTCCCACTCTCAGATACCATCTCCTCCCTCACTAACACACAGCCTCACCCACTCTCAGATACCATCTCCTCCTTCACTAACTCACAGCCTGTCCCACTCTGATACCAGCTCCTCCCTCACTAACACACAGACTGTCCCACTCTTAGATCCCAGCTCCTCCCTCAATGTCACACAGCCTGTCCCAATGTCAGATACCAGCTCCTCCCTCACTAACAAACAGCCTCTCCCACGCACAGATACCAGCTCCTCCCTCACTAACACACAGCCTCATCCACTCTCAGATACCATCTCCTCCCTCACTAACACACAGTCTGTCCCACTCTCAGTTACCAGCTCCT
This sequence comes from Isurus oxyrinchus, assembly GCA_026770705.1. Classification (NCBI taxonomy): domain Eukaryota; kingdom Metazoa; phylum Chordata; class Chondrichthyes; order Lamniformes; family Lamnidae; genus Isurus; species Isurus oxyrinchus. The sequence goes on from JANJGN010000068.1 coordinate 811,834, forward strand.
CTCTCACGAACACACAGGCTGTCCCACTCTCAGATACCAGCCCCTCCCGCACTAACACACAGCCTGTTCCACTCTCAGATACCAGTTCCTCCCTCACTAACACACAGCATGTCCCACTCTCAGATACTATCTCCTCCCTCACTAACACTCAGCCTGTCCCACTCTCAGATACTAGCCTCTCCCCCACTAACACACAGCCTGTCCCACTCTTAGATCCCAGCTCCTCCCTCAATGTCACACAGCCTGTCCCACTGTCAGATACCAGCTCCTCCCTCACTAACAAACAGCCTCTCCCACGCACAGATACCAGCTCCTCCCTCACTAACACACAGCCTCACCCACTCTCAGATACCATCTCCTCCCTCACTAACACACAGCCTGTTCCACTCTCAGGTACCAGTTCCTCCCTCACTAACACACAGCATGTCCCACTCTCAGATACTATCTCCTCCCTCACTAACACACAGCCTGTCCCACTCTCAGATACCAGCCTCTCCCTCACTAACACACAGCCTGTCCCACTCTCAGATTCCAGTTTCTCCCTCACTAACACACAGCCTGTCCCACTCTCAGATACCAGCTCCTCCCTCACTAACACACAGCGTGTCTCACACTCAGATACCAGCTCCTCCCTCACTCACACACAGCCTGTCCCACTCTCAGGTACCAGCTCCTCCCTCACTAACACACAGCCTGTCCCACTCTCAGATACCAGCTCCTCTCTCACGAACACACAGACTGTCCCACTCTCAGATACCAGCTCCTCCCTCAATGTCACACAGCCTGTCCCAATGTCAGATACCAGCTCCTCCCTCACTATCACACAGACTGTCGCACTCTCAGATACCAGCTCCTCCCTCAATGTCACTCAGCCTGTCCCAATGTCAGATACCAGCTCCTCCCTCACTAACACACATCCTGTCTCACTCTCAGATACCAGCTTCTCCCTCATTAACACACAGCCTGTCCCACTCTCAGATACCGTCTCCTCCCTCACTAACACACAGCCTGTCCCACACTCAGATACCAGCTCTTCCCTCACTAACACACAGCCTGTCCCATTCTCAGATCCCAGCTCCCCCCTCACTATCACGCAGCCTGTCCCACTCTCAGATCCCAGCTCCTCCCTCACTAACACACAGGCTGTCCCACTGTCAGATACCAGCTCCTCCCTCACTAACCCACATCCTGTCCCACTCTCAGATTCCAGATTCTCCCTCACTAACACACAGCCTGTCCCACTCTCAGATACCAGCTCCTCCCTCACTAACACACACCCGCCACTCTCAGATACCAGCTCCTCCCTCAATGTCACACAGACTGTCCCACTCTCAGATACCAGCTCTTCCCTCACTAACCCACATCCTGTCCCACTCACAGATACCAGCACCTCCCTCACTAACACACAGTCTGTCCCACTCTCAGATACCAGCTCCTCCCTCACTAACACACAGCATGTCCCACTCTCAGATACCAGATCCTCCCTCACTAACACACAGCCTGTCCCACTCTCAGATACCAGCTCCTCCCTCACTAACACACAGCCTGTCCCACTCTCTGATACCAGATCCTCCCTCCCTAACACACCGCCGGTCCCACTCTCTGACACGAGCTCCTCCCTCACTAACACACAGCCTGTCCCTCTCTCAGATATCAGCTCCTCCCTCACTAACACACAGCCTGTCCCTCTCTCAGATACCAGCTCCTCCCCCACGAACACACAGACTGTCCCACTCTCAGATACCAGCTCCTCACTCACTACACACAGCCTGTCCGAATGTCAGATACCAGCTCCTCCCTCACTAACACACAGCCTGTCCCACTATCAAATACGAGCTCCTCCCTCACTAACACACAGCCTGTCCCACTCTCAGATACCAGCTCTTCCCTCAATCTAACACAGACTCTCTCACTCTCAGTTACCAGCTCCTCCCTCACTAACACACAGCCTATCCCACTCTCAGATACCAGCTACTCACTCACTAACACACATCCTGTCCCACTCTCAGATTCCATCTCCTCCCTCACTCACACACAGCCTCTCCCACTCTCAGATACCATCTCCTCCCTCACTAACACACAGCCTCACCCACTCTCAGATACCATCTCCTCCCTCACTAACTCACAGCCTGTCCCACTCTGATACCAGCTCCTCCCTCACTAACACACAGACTGTCCCACTCTTAGATCCCAGCTCCTCCCTCAATGTCACACAGCCTGTCCCAATATCAGATACCAGCTCCTCCCTCACTAACAAACAGCCTGTCCCACTCACAGATACCAGCTCCTCCCTCACTAACACACAGCCTCACCCACTCTCAGATACCATCTCCTCCCTCACTAACACACAGTCTGTCCCACTCTCAGATACCAGCTCCTCTCTCACGAACACACAGGCTGTCCCACTCTCAGATACCAGCTCCTCCCTCAATGTCACACAGCCTGTCCCAATGTCAGATACCAGCTCCTCCCTCACTAACACACAGACTGTCCCACTCTCAGATACCAGCATCTCCCTCAATGTCACACAGCCTGTCCCAATGTCAGATACCAGCTCCTCCCTCACTAACACACATGCTGTCTCACTCTCAGATACCAGCTTCTCCCTCAGTAACACACAGCCTGTCCCACTCTCAGATACCAGCTCTTCCCTCACTGACACACAGCCTGTCCCACTCTCAGATCCCAGTTCCCCCCTCACTATCACGCAGCCTGTCCGACTCTCAGATCCCAGCTCCCCCCTCACTATCACGCAGCCTGTCCCACTCTCAGATTCCAGCTCGTCCCTCACATAGCACAGCCTGTCCCACGCTCAGATAGCAGCTCCTCCCTCACTAACACACAGCCTGTCCAACCCTCAGATACCAGCTCCTCCCTCACTAACACACAGCCTGTCCCACTCTCCGATACCAGCTTCTCCATCACTCTCTCAAATCCTGTCCAACTCTCAGATACCAGCTCCTCCCTCACTAACACACAGCCTGTCCCACTCTCAGATACCAGCTCCTCTCTCACGAACACACAGACTGTCCCACTCTCAGATACCAGCTCCTCCCTCAATGTCACACAGCCTGTCCCAATGTCAGATACCAGCTCCTCCCTCACTATCACACAGACTGTCGCACTCTCAGATACCAGCTCCTCCCTCAATGTCACTCAGCCTGTCCCAATGTCAGATACCAGCTCCTCCCTCACTGACACACAGCCTGTCTCACTCTCAGATACCAGCTTCTCCCTCATTAACACACAGCCTGTCCCACTCTCAGATACCAGCTCTTCCCTCACTAACACACAGCCTGTCCCATTCTCAGATCCCAGCTCCCCCCTCACTATCACGCAGCCTGTCCCACTCTCAGATCCCAGCTCCTCCCTCACTAACACATAGGCTGTCCCACTGTCAGATACCAGCTCCTCCCTCACTAACCCACATCCTGTCCCACTCTCAGATTCCAGATTCTCCCTCACTAACACACAGCCTGTCCCACTCTCAGATACCAGCTCCTCCCTCACTAACACACACCCGCCACTCTCAGATACCAGCTCCTCCCTCAATGTCACACAGACTGTCCCACTCTCAGATACCAGCTCTTCCCTCACTAACCCACATCCTGTCCCACTCACAGATACCAGCACCTCCCTCACTAACACACAGTCTGTCCCACTCTCAGATACCAGCTCCTCCCTCACTAACACACAGCATGTCCCACTCTCAGATACCAGATCCTCCCTCACTAACACACAGCCTGTCCCACTCTCAGATACCAGCTCCTCCCTCACTAACACACAGCCTGTCCCACTCTCTGATACCAGATCCTCCCTCCCTAACACACCGCCGGTCCCACTCTCTGACACGAGCTCCTCCCTCACTAACACACAGCCTGTCCCTCTCTCAGATATCAGCTCCTCCCTCACTAACACACAGCCTGTCCCTCTCTCAGATACCAGCTCCTCCCCCACGAACACACAGACTGTCCCACTCTCAGATACCAGCTCCTCACTCACTACACACAGCCTGTCCGAATGTCAGATACCAGCTCCTCCCTCACTAACACACAGCCTGTCCCACTATCAAATACGAGCTCCTCCCTCACTAACACACAGCCTGTCCCACTCTCAGATACCAGCTCTTCCCTCAATCTAACACAGACTCTCTCACTCTCAGTTACCAGCTCCTCCCTCACTAACACACAGCCTATCCCACTCTCAGATACCAGCTACTCACTCACTAACACACATCCTGTCCCACTCTCAGATTCCATCTCCTCCCTCACTCACACACAGCCTCTCCCACTCTCAGATACCATCTCCTCCCTCACTAACACACAGCCTCACCCACTCTCAGATACCATCTCCTCCCTCACTAACTCACAGCCTGTCCCACTCTGATACCAGCTCCTCCCTCACTAACACACAGACTGTCCCACTCTTAGATCCCAGCTCCTCCCTCAATGTCACACAGCCTGTCCCAATATCAGATACCAGCTCCTCCTCACTAACAAACAGCCTGTCCCACTCACAGATACCAGCTCCTCCCTCACTAACACACAGCCTCACCCACTCTCAGATACCATCTCCTCCCTCACTAACACACAGTCTGTCCCACTCTCAGATACCAGCTCCTCTCTCACGAACACACAGGCTGTCCCACTCTCAGATACCAGCTCCTCCCTCAATGTCACACAGCCTGTCCCAATGTCAGATACCAGCTCCTCCCTCACTAACACACAGACTGTCCCACTCTCAGATACCAGCATCTCCCTCAATGTCACACAGCCTGTCCCAATGTCAGATACCAGCTCCTCCCTCACTAACACACATGCTGTCTCACTCTCAGATACCAGCTTCTCCCTCAGTAACACACAGCCTGTCCCAGTCTCAGATACCAGCTCTTCCCTCACTGACACACAGCCTGTCCCACTCTCAGATCCCAGCTCCCCCCTCACTATCACGCAGCCTGTCCGACTCTCAGATCCCAGCTCCCCCCTCACTATCACGCAGCCTGTCCCACTCTCAGATTCCAGCTCGTCCCTCACATAGCACAGCCTGTCCCACGCTCAGATAGCAGCTCCTCCCTCACTAACACACAGCCTGTCCAACCCTCAGATACCAGCTCCTCCCTCACTAACACACAGCCTGTCCCACTCTCCGATACCAGCTTCTCCATCACTCTCTCAAATCCTGTCCAACTCTCAGATACCAGCTCCTCCCTCACTAACACACAGCCTGTCCCACTCTCAGATACCAGCTCCTCGCTCACTAACACACAGCCTGTCCCACTCTCACATACCAGCTACTCCATCACTCTCACAAAGCCTCTCCCACTCTCAGATATCAGCTCCTCCCTCACTATCCCACAGCCTGTCCCACTCTCAGATACCTGTTCCTCCCTCACTAACACACAGCCTGTGCCACTCTCAGATACCAGCTCCTCCTCAATGTCACACAGACTGTCCCACTCTCAGATACTAGCTCCTCCCTCACTAACACACAGCCTGTCCCACTCTCAGATACCTGTTCCTCCGTCACTAACACACAGCCTGTCCCACTCTCAGATACCAGCTCCTCCCTCACTAACAAACAGCCTGTCCCACTCTCAGATACCAGCCTCTCCCTCACTAACACACAGCCTGTCCCACTCTCAGATTCCAGCTCCCCCCTCACTAACACACAGCCTGTCCCACTCTCAGATACCAGCTCCTCCCTCACTAACACACAGCGTGTCTCACACTCAGATACCAGCTCCTCCCTCACTCACACACAGCCTGTCCCAATCTCAGGTACCAGCTCCTCCCTCACTAACACACAGCCTGTCCCACTGTCAGATACCAGCTCCTCCCTCACTAACACGCAGCCTGTCCCACTCTCAGATACCAGCTCCTCCCTCACTAACACACAGCCTGTCCCACTCTCAGATACCAGCTCCTCCCTCACTAACATACAGCCTGTCCCACTCTCAGATACCAGCTCCTCCCAGACTACACACAGTCTGTCCCAGTCTCAGATTCCAGCTCCTCCCTCACTAACACCCAGCCTGTCCACTCTCATATACCAGCTTCTCCCTCACTAACACACAGCCTGTCCCACTCTCAGATACCAGCTCTTCCCTCACTAACACACAGCCTGTCCCACTCTCAGATCCCAGCTCCCCCCTCACTATCACGCAGCCTGTCCCACTCTCAGATCCCAGCTCCTCCCTCACTAACACACTGGCTGTCCCACTGTCAGATACAAGCTCCTCCCTCACTAACCCACATCCTGTCCCACTCTCAGATTCCAGATTCTCCCTCACTAACACACAGCCTGTCCCACTCTCAGATACCAGCTCCTCCCTCACTAACACACAGCCGTCCACTCTCAGATACCAGCTCCTCCCTCAATGTCACACAGACTGTCCCACTCTCAGATACCAGCTCTTCCCTCACTAACCCACATCCTGTCCCACTCACAGATACCAGCACCTCCCTCACTAACACACAGTCTGTCCCACTCTCAGATACCAGCTCCTCCCTCACTAACACACAGCATGTCCCACTCTCAGATACCAGATCCTCCCTCACTAACACACAGCCTGTCCCATTCTCAGATACCAGCTCCTCCCTCACTAACACACAGCCTGTCCCACTCTCTGATACCAGCTCCTCCCTCCCTAACACACCGCCGGTCCCACTCTCTGACACGAGCTCCTCCCTCACTAACACACAGCCTGTCCCTCTCTCATATATCAGCTCCTCCCTCACTAACACACAGCCTGTCCCTCTCTCAGATACCAGCTCCTCCCCCACGAACACACAGACTGTCCCACTCTCAGATACCAGCTCCTCCCTCACTAACACACAGCCTGTCCCAATGTCAGATATCAGCTCCTCCCTCACTAACACACAGCCTGTCCCACTCTCAGATACCTGTTCCTCCGTCACTAACACACAGCCTGTCCCTCTCTCAGATACCAGCTCCTCCCTCACTAACACACAGCCTGTCCCACTCTCAGATACCAGCCTCTCCCTCACTAACACACAGCCTGTCCCACTCTCAGATTCCAGCTCCCCCCTCACTAACACACAGCCTGTCCCACTCTCAGATACCAGCTCCTCCCTCACTAACACACAGCGTGTCTCACACACAGATACCAACTCCTCCCTCACTCACACACAGCCTGTCCCACTCTCAGGTACCAGCTCCTCCCTCACTAACACACAGCCTGTCCCACTGTCAGATACCAGCTCCTCCCTCACTAACACGCAGCCTGTCCCACTCAGATACCAGCTCCTCCCTCACTAACACACAGCCTGTCCCACTCTCAGATACCATCTCCTCCCTCACTAACATACAGCCTGTCCCACTCTCAGATACCAGCTCCTCCCAGACTACACACAGTCTGTCCCAGTCTCAGATATCAGCTCCTCCCTCACTAACACCCAGCCTGTCCCGCTCTCATATACAAGCACCTCCCTCACTAACACACAGCCTGTCCCACTCTCAGATACCAGCTCCTCCCTCACTATCACACAGACTGTCGCACTCTCAGATACCAGCTCCTCCCTCAATGTCACACAGCCTGTCCCAATGTCTGATACCAGCTCCTCCCTCACTAACACACAGCCTGTCTCACTCTCAGATACCAGCTTCTCCCTCACTAACACACAGCCTGTCCCACTCTCAGATACCAGCTCTTCCCTCACTAACACACAGCCTGTCCCACTCTCAGATCCCAGCTCCCCCCTCACTATCACGCAGCCTGTCCCACTCTCAGATCCCAGCTCCTCCCTCACTAACACCCTGGCTGTCCCACTGTCAGATACAAGCTCCTCCCTCACTAACCCACATCCTGTCCCACTCTCAGATTCCAGATTCTCCCTCACTAACACACAGCCTGTCCCACTCTCAGATACCAGCTCCTCCCTCACTAACACACAGCCGTCCACTCTCAGATACCAGCTCCTCCCTCAATGTCACACAGACTGTCCCACTCTCAGATACCAGCTCTTCCCTCACTAACCCACATCCTGTCCCACTCACAGATACCAGCACCTCCCTCACTAACACACAGTCTGTTCCACTCTCAGATACCAGCTCCTCCCTCACTAACACACAGCATGTCCCACTCTCAGATACCAGATCCTCCCTCACTAACACACAGCCTGTCCCACTCTCAGATACCAGCTCCTCCCTCACTAACACACAGCCTGTCCCACTCTCTGATACCAGCTCCTCCCTCCCTAACACACCGCCTGTCCCACTCTCTGACACGAGCTCCTCCCTCACTAACACACAGCCTGTCCCTCTCTCAGATATCAGCTCCTCCCTCACTAACACACAGCCTGTCCCTCTCTCAGATACCAGCTCCTCCCCCACGAACACACAGACTGTCCCACTCTCAGATACCAGCTCCTCCCTCACTACACACAGCCTGTCCCAATGTCAGATACCAGCTCCTCCCTCACTAACACACAGCCTGTCCCACTATCAAATACCAGCTCCTCCCTCACTAACACACAGCCTGTCCCACTCTCAGATACCAGCTCTTCCCTCAATCTCACACAGACTCTCTCACTCTCAGTTACCAGCTCCTCCCTCACTAACACACAGCCTATCCCACTCTCAGATACCAGCTACTCCCTCACTAACACACATCCTGTCCCACTCTCAGATTCCATCTCCTCCCTCACTCACACACAGCCTCTCCCACTCTCAGATACCATCTCCTCCCTCACTAACACACAGCCTCACCCACTCTCAGATACCATCTCCTCCCTCACTAACTCACAGCCTGTCCCACTCTGATACCAGCTCCTCCCTCACTAACACACAGACTGTCCCACTCTTAGATCCCAGCTCCTCCCTCAATGTCACACAGCCTGTCCCAATGTCAGATACCAGCTCCTCCCTCACTAACAAACAGCCTGTCCCACGCACAGATACCAGCTCCTCCCTCACTAACACACAGCCTCACCCACTCTCAGATACCATCTCCTCCCTCACTAACACATAGTCTGTCCCACTCTCAGATACCAGCTCCTCTCTCACGAACACACAGGCTGTCCCACTCTCAGATACCAGCTCCTCCCTCAATGTCACACAGCCTGTCCCAATGTCAGATACCAGCTCCTCCCTCACTAACACACAGCCTGTCCCACTCTCAGATACCAGCTCCTCCCTCACTAACACACAGCCTGCCTCACTCTCAGATACCAGCTTCTCCCTCACTAACACACAGCCTGTCCCACTCTCAGATACCAGCTCTTCCCTCACTAACACACAGCCTGTCCCACTCTCAGATCCCAGCTCCCCCCTCACTATCACGCAGCCTGTCCCACTCTCAGATCCCAGCTCCCCCCTCACTATCACGCAGCCTGTCCCACTCTCAGATTCCAGCTCGTCCCTCACATAGCACAGCCTGTCCACGCTCAGCTAGCAGCTCCTCCCTCACTAACACACAGCCTGTCCCACTCTCAGATACCAGCTCCTCGCTCACTAACACACAGCCTGTCCCACTCTCACATACCAGCTACTCCATCACTCTCACAAAGCCTCTCCCACTCTCAGATATCAGCTCCTCCCTCACTATCCCACAGCCTGTCCCACTCTCAGATACCTGTTCCTCCCTCACTAACACAAATCCTGTGCCACTCTCAGATACCAGCTCCTCCTCAATGTCACACAGACTGTCCCACTCTCAGATACTAGCTCCTCCCTCACTACCACACAGCCTGTTCCACTCTCAGATACCAGCTCCTCCCTCACTAACACACAGCCTGTCCCACTCTCAGATTCCAGCTCCCCCCTCACTTACACACAGCCTGTCTCACTCTCAGATACCAGCTCCTCCCTCACTAACACACAGCCTGTCCCACTCTCAGATTCCAGCTCCCCCCTCACTAACACACAGCCTGTCCCATTTTCAGATACCAGCTCCTCCCTCACTAACACACAGCGTGTCTCACACTCAGATACCATCTCCTCCCTCACTCACTCACAGCCTGTCCCACTCTCAGGTACCAGCTCCTCCCTCACTAACACACAGCCTGTCCCACTCTCAGATACCAGCTCCTCCCTCACTAACACACTGCCTGTCCCACTCTCAGATACCAGCTCCTCCCTCACTAACATACAGCCTGTCCCACTCTCAGATACCAGCTCCTCCCAGACTACACACAGTCTGTCCCAGTCTCAGATTCCAGCTCCTCCCTCACTAACACCCAGCCAGTCCTAGTCCCGGATACCTGTTCCTCCCTGACTAACACACAGCCTGTCCCGCTCTCATATACCAGCACCTCCCTCACTAACACACAGCCTGTCCCACTCTAATATACCAGCTCCTCCCTCACTAACACACATCATGTCCCACTCTCAGATACTATCTCCTCCTTCACGAACACTCAGTCTGTCCCACTCTCAGAAAACAGCTCCTCGCTCACTAACACACAGCCTGTCCCACTCTCAGATTCTAACTGCTCCTTCACTAACACACAGCCTGTCCCACTCTCAGATACCATCTCCTCCCTCACTAACACACAGTCTGTCCCAATCGCAGATACCAGCTCCTTCCGCACTAAGACAGCTTGTCTCACTCTCAGATAGCAGCTGCTCCCTCAGTAGCACACAGCCTGTCTCACTCTCAGATAAAAGCTCCTCCTTCACTAACACACAGCCTGTCCCACTCTCAGATACCAGATCCTCCATCACTAACACAATCTCTGTTCCACTTTCCGATACCAGCTCTTTCCTCACTAAAAAAACAGGCTGTCCAACTCTCAGATACTAGCTCCTCCATCACTAAACACACAGCCTGTCCCACTCTCAGATACCATCTCCTCCCTAACTAACACACAGCCTCTCCCACTCTCAGATACCATCTCCTCCCTCACTAACACACAGCCTGTCTCACTCTCAGATAACAGCTACTCCCAGACTACACACAGTCTGTCCCAGTCTCAGACACCAGCTCCTCCCTCACGAACACCCAGCCAGTCCTAGTCCCGGATACCTGTTCCTCCCTAACTAACACACAGCCAGTCCCGCTCTCAGATCCCTGCTCCTCCCTCACTAAACACAGAGCCTGTCCCACTCTCAGATACCAGCTCCTCCCTCAGTAACACACAGCCTGACCCACTCTCAGATACCAGCTCCTCCCTCACTAACACGCAGCCTGTCCCACTATCAGATACCAGCTCCTCCCTCACTAACACACAGCGTGTCTCACACTCAGATACCAGCTCCTCCCTCACTAACACACAGCCTGTCCCACTCTCAGATACCAGCTCCTTCCTCAGTAACACACAGCATGTCCCACTCTCAGATACCAGCTCCTCCCTCACTAACACACAGCCTGTCCCACTCTTGGATACCAGCTACTCCATCACTCTCTCAAATCCTGTCCCACTCTCAGATACCAGCTCCTCCCTCACTAACACACAGCGTGTCTCACACTCAGATAACAGCTCTTCTATCACTCACACACAATGGGGTCAGTAGATCAGTTGGTCCGCGAAACCTGTCCCGCTTGTTACAAAATAGAGATAGTTTAATTAAATTAAATTGGTATTTGTGTGGTATTTGCTAAAACCTGAGTTTTAGCTCTGAAGTTTTAGTTTTAGTTGTATTTCTGTATCTGCATGTTAAGAAACGTCAAATTGAGTTTTCGTTTACTTTAAAAAGCTGCTTGCATATCTAATGAGGGTTTAAGTTAAAGAAACACAAGAGTAGAAAAAGTGCTGTTGCCTAGCAACAGGGGCCCAGAGAATCTGGTCTCTCCAACAGACCGGCGCACGTAGAAACAGCAGTTTTTGATTTGGAAGCTGTGGGGTTCAGTTGGTTTTTGATAGTTTCTTCCAGGAGTCACTGGAACAAAGGGAGCAGATCGCCAGCCCCAAGATCAAGCAAAGAGTCCGAAATCCAGGGGAACAGGGGCAAGTCCAAAGGAGACCTTCAGGTCAAAGGATGGACAGGAACCTGGAAAATGTCTTGTAAATGAGGTTAAGAGTGAGGGGCAGAGGGAAAGGCTCCAAGCCTTCAGATTTAAAGAGACAGAAGCTTCGGGGAGCAGATTTAAAGCGAGAACAGCTTACAAGAGGCAAGAAGGTCCAAAGTGTTGACTGAAGGTCTGTAATCCTTTGCTGTGGGCATGTGAAGCAGTTGATGGCTGAGTCAGCAAGGCAGAGTGGGTGTGGAAGACAGCTGGAACGCGTGTAGTCACCCAGGGAAGAGGAGCGTCAGAAGGAGAGTTCAAAACCCTGGAGATGAACCCATGTGGGAGGCGTCTGAGACAAAGTGTTGGTTTGGGAGAAGATTCCGAGGCGAGGTCTTGGAGAGTGGAGATTGGAAATCCTCTTGTGAAGGACAGAATGCTGTGGGACCAGTTGGCTCAGTATGACAAGCGTCTGGGGGAGTTGAGGAGATCCACAGCGTTTGCTTGAGGCGGCATCTGTCGTCTGTTTCAGAGTTTCGTCCGTCAGACCACAGGGCACCTATTGGTACATGTGCTGTGTACTTACTGTGGACATTAGAGTGTCAAATAGCTTTTGTAACTTGTGCGATCCTTAAAAGTCTATATATATTTGTAAAGGTATAGCTGTGGGTGAAGGAGTATTGTGGGATGGTTCGTCTCTTCTTGTTCAATAAATGTTTCATTCTTTTAAAAGTTCATCAGCTGACTCCTGTGACTGTTCAGTCGCCCCTCTCCACGTATCTAAACAAACACATTCAAAGTTAGGATTCTATCAAGCTGGGTTCAGCCTTGTCCAGGGGCAACCTCACCTGGAGATGATAACACTATACACTATAAATTCGAGGTCAATCTGCTGCTCTGGTAAAGTGCAATGCGTTATTTCCCAGATTCACAAGGGTGGTGCATCAACCGATGATATGGCTAACAATCCAATCTGTGCTGAAATCACACATTAAAGCCGGCCACTTACCATAAACAAGTCACTTGCTCTCACTGGTCCGAAGATTTCAAAACACTACAGCACAAACTCAGTCAAGGCAGATCAGCACAGACAATATGGCCTCAAAGCGTGTGAGACTGGTGCTTAAAACGAGAGAGTGTACTAAATTCACACATTGTCTTGGGCATTTTAGATTCAAGTCAAGCTCAGACCGAAAGGAGTTATTCTTACTATCTGTATGGAATCAATGAAGAAACAGTGAGCGTATGTCTATAGCACAAACAATTTACAATTCAGCATGTGTGTGAAATGGCAATGAGGACAACATCTGTGATAAGCTTGAGAAACTTGTATTAGTGCAATAGTGCTTACACTTGGTATTAAGAAAACAACTTGCACTTATAAAGCACCTTTCACAACCGCAGGCACTTTATTCGCCAACCAAGTATCTTTGAAATGCAGTCACTGTTGTAGGAAATAACTACAGTGAATGTGCGCACAGCAAGCAATAATGACCTCAACCTGTTTTTCTGTGATGTTGATGGAGGGATGAAGATTGGCCAGGGCACCAAGGATTGCTACCCTGCTCTTCTTTGCAATAGTGGCGTGGAATGTTTTACGTCTGCCTGAGGTGGGGGGGCATCATCTGAAAGAGGGCACGCTGAACAGTGCCACACTCCTTCAGTACTGCACTGGGTGTCCTACTTGATTTTGTGCTCAAGCCCAGGACGGGGACTTGAACCTTTGCCTGCAGAGCCACAGCTGACGATCCCAACTTGGAAAAAAATATATCGTTGTCCCTTCACTGTGGCTCGGTCAAAAATCTGGAACTCCGCCTTCCAAATATGCACCTTCACCACATGAAGTGCAGCTGTTTAACAAGGCAGCTCACCGCCAGCTTCTCAAGGACAGTTATGGATGGGCAATAAATACTGGCATTGCCAGTGTACCCGCATCTGTGAATGAATGTTCCCCATATCCTCTGTGTAAATGCAGGTTTGTACAGAAAAGATATGACTGCCACTTGCAGCTGCAACCCAGACATGATGGACGCTCTGCATCTGAGCAGTTGATTCATGATAAAACATTCAGTTTCGTGACCTAACCAACTGGAGCACGAACAGAGCTGTCAGGGAGTAGGGTAAGTTAATAAGGAGAGCGAGGTTCCATTGAGGTGCTCTCATCAAATGGTTCTTTTACTGTAATGGGTAAAAAGTTAATGATGTTGAAAGATGAAATTTGCATAAGAAAAGTGTACAAGAGGGATAAGCTAACACTTAGCTTCAGGAAACAATGCCCAGAAATGTCAAGTACCCTCTCAGCACGGCCTCCATCGTTTCAGTCTTGCCTTTCGGGTTGACGTGAAAGTTGGGTGGACGACATGAATCTGTGTTCCGTACAACATAACGTCTCATGCTGTCGCCCTGCTGTGCAGTCGCGTTAGTTCTGCTTTACACACAGCGCCCAGATGAACAGGAGGTGCATGCTGTAGACGTTACTGTTCCTGAAGCATCAGATTTCCACCCAAACCCCGAATTCTCTGCCACCAACAGGAGCTGCATCAGTTAGGCGCAGGATAGAAAACGAGGGTCATAGTTTTTGTTGCCCCCCCCCCCCCCCTCCTTCAGTAGAAAGGCCTGAAAACGCACACGATCTGAGCTGGTGATCGATGACAAGGAGCTGGAGTTGTCCCCCCGCGGAGATGGGCTCTGCAAGGAGTCTGCTTGAGGAGAAGGAGAGCGAAGGAAAGACCGTTGGAATAGCTGGATGGGGAGAAAACAGAAATCGTCAGTTCAAGTCAATTCACCCAAACGTGGTTTCAAAACAGTCTCTCACCTTTTTTTCAATGTTTCTCAAAAGTATTCTTTTCCTTGGAACTTCAGGCTCCAATCACGTTTTTACAGCTTTCTTTGCAATTAAAGAATATTCATTTTAAGTAGGAAGGTTCCTGCTGTTTGGAGCCATTTGAACTTCGCGACATGTTACACCATTTGCTCTTAAAAGCCTTCCCCTGACTTTCTGTACATATCGTGGAAGACACCATGAACTTACCCGCTGTTTAGTCTAATTAACGGAACCAGTCCTGAAACTGTCCCCTGAATGACACTTGCCACAATAAAATACCACACGTGAAACATTCATACATTTTAAACGTGCCATCGTGTTTCATTCAGAAGTTATTTGCTGGATTTACATAGCCTTGGGTATCTACTGTAGGTTAAGGAAAGATGTGGGCCTCTTTATTTCCAATGTTCATCTCCAATTCCTAACTCTCATAACTGCTTTTGTGTGACTGGTTGCAGATAAATATGCTTTGTGGGCACATTTGAAGTTTCTCAGGCTATCTGAAGACCACCTTTCCTGTTTCACAAAAGACCATTCAAAATGAACAGTGGACATTTCAACTAGGAAATTAATACGGCTTTTTAAAAGCTTAGGAGTCCACGTAAAGGCCGTGTTTTCAAACAGACGAAACAAACCGAACGAGACTTTGCCAAGTCCCTATTTGTAGAGCCATCCCACCCAGATCATTACTGACAAACTCGAAAGCTGAGGTCGCCGGGAGGGCCTCTGTGATGAAGGTGAATAATGGATGAGGCGGTGTGCATGGACCTCCCAAAGGCGTTTGATAAAGTGCCACGTGAGAGGCTTCTCAGCAGGTCCGAGCCCATGGTTAGCATGGATATGATGCTGGCGGAGTGACAGGATACAGAGGGTAGAGCTGAACAGTTGTTTTTAAACAGGTGAAAGGTATATAGTGGGGTTGCCCAGGGGGTTGGTACTAGGCCCAATGCTTTTCTGGATACAGAAGAACAGAAATGGCTAGGCAGGGCACAACGCTGGAATTAGGAGATGACAGAAAATTAGGAGGTATTGTGAACGAAGAGGATCATAGAGATAGACTGACCACATAGGGAGATTTATGGAAAGAACCTACACATGGCAGGTAGAGTTTAATGCAGAGGAGTGTGAAGTGGTAGATTTTGATAGAAATGAAGAGAAAGGAAATGGAAAACAAAGGGTGCAATTCCAGAGGTGGTGCACTGACCCAGGTGGAGATATATATATATATATATATATATGCGTCAATCATTGAAGATGACAGGGCAGTTTAAGGAAGGGGTCAAAAAGGCATAAGGGATCTGGGCATTATAAATTAAGCCATTGAAAATGAAAGCAAGGAGGTTATGATGAACCTTTATAAAACACTGCTTCACCCTCAATGGGAACAGTGCGCAGAAAAGATCAAGAAAACACGATCCAAGGATGAAGGACTTCAGATACTTAGAGGAATTAGGCAAGCAGCTCAGCCTCAATTACTGACAAACCAATAGTGCAGCACACCCTCAATTACTGACACTCCAATACTGCAGCACAACCTCAATTACTGAAACACCAATAGTGCAGCACACCCTCAATTACTGACACAACAATAGTGCAGCACACCCTCAATTAATGATAATCCAATAGTGCAGCACACCCTCAATTACTGACACTCCAATAGTGCAGCACACCCTCAATTACTGACACTCCAATAGTGCAACACAGCCTCAATTACTGACACTCCAATAGTGCAGAACACCCTCAATTACTGACACTCCAATATTGCAGCACACCCTCAATTACTGACGCTCCAATAATGCAGCAAACCCTCAAATACTGATAATCCAATAGTGCAGCACACACTCAATTACTGACACTCCAATAGTGCAGCACACCCTCAATTAAAACCACTCCAATATTGCAGCACACCCTCAATTACTGACACACCAATATTGCAGCACACACTCAATTAATGACACTCCAATAGTGCAGCACACCCTCAATTACTGACACTCCAATAGTGCAGCACACACTCAATTAGTGACACACCAATAGTGCAGCACACCCTCAATTACTGACACTCCAATAATGCAGCACACCCTCAATTACTGACACTCCAATAATGCAGCACACCCTCAATTACTGACACTCCAATAGTGCAGCACACCCTCAATTACTGACGCTCCAATAATGCAGCAAACCCTCAATTACTGATAATCCAATAGTGCAGCACACACTCAATTACTGACACTCCAATAAAGCAGCACAACCTCAATTACTGACACTCCAATATTGCAGCACACACTCAATTAATGACACTCCAATACAGCAGCACACACTCAATTACTGACACTCCAATAGTGCAGTACACACTCAATTAGTGACACACCAATAGTGCAGCACACCCTCAATTACTGACACTCCAATAATGCAGCACACCCTCAATTACTGACACTCCAATAATGCAGCACATCCTCAATTACTGACACTCCAATAGTGCAGCACACCCTCAAATACTGACACTCCAATATTGCAGCACACACTCAATTACTGACACTCCAATAGTGCAGCACACCCTCAATTACTGACACTCCAATAGTGCAGCAAACACTCAATTACTGACACTCCAATAGTGAAGCAAACCCTCAATTACTGACACTCCAAGGGTGCAGCACACCCTCAATTACTGATAGTCCAATAGTGCAGCACACCCTCAATTACT
Organism: Isurus oxyrinchus; assembly: GCA_026770705.1. NCBI lineage: Eukaryota > Metazoa > Chordata > Chondrichthyes > Lamniformes > Lamnidae > Isurus > Isurus oxyrinchus. The sequence continues at coordinate 829,264 of JANJGN010000068.1, forward strand.
GACACTCCAATACTGCAGCTCACCCTCAATTACTGACACTCCAATAGTGCAGCACACCCTCAATTACTGACACTCCAATAGTGCAGCGCACACTCAAATACTGACACTCCAATAGTGCAGCTCACACTCAATTACTGACACTACAATACTGCAGCACACCCTCAATTACTGACACTCCAATAGTGCAGCGCACCCTCAATTACTGACACTCCAATAGTGCAGCACACCCTCAATTACGGACACTACAATAGTGCAGCTCACCCTCAATTACTGAGACACCAATATTGCAGCACACCCTCAATTACTGACACTCCAATAGTGCAGCACAAACTCAATTACTGAAACTCCAATAGTGCAGCACACACTCAATAACTGACACTCCAATAGTGCAGCACACCCTCAATTACTGACACACCAATAGGGCAGCACACCCTCAATTACTGACACTCCAATAGTGCAGCACACCCTCAATTACTGACACTCCAATAGTGCAGCACACCCTCAATTACTGACACTCCAATAGTGCAGCACACCCTCAATTGCTGACACTCCAATAGTGCAGCACACCCTCAATTACTGACACTCCAATATTGCAGCACACCCTCAATTACTGACGCTCCAATAATGCAGCAAACCCTCAAATACTGATAATCCAATAGTGCAGCACACACTCAATTACTGACACTCCAATAGTGCAGCACACCCTCAATTAAAACCACTCCAATATTGCAGCACACCCTCAATTACTGACACTCCAATATTGCAGCACACACTCAATTAATGACACTCCAATAGTGCAGCACACCCTCAATTACTGACACTCCAATAGTGCAGCACACACTCAATTAGTGACACACCAATAGTGCAGCACACCCTCAATTACTGACACTCCAATAATGCAGCACACCCTCAATTACTGACACTCCAATAATGCAGCACACCCTCAATTACTGACACTCCAATAGTGCAGCACACCCTCAATTACTGACGCTCCAATAATGCAGCAAACCCTCAATTACTGATAATCCAATAGTGCAGCACACACTCAATTACTGACACTCCAATAAAGCAGCACAACCTCAATTACTGACACTCCAATATTGCAGCACACACTCAATTAATGACACTCCAATACAGCAGCACACACTCAATTACTGACACTCCAATAGTGCAGTACACACTCAATTAGTGACACACCAATAGTGCAGCACACCCTCAATTACTGACACTCCAATAATGCAGCACACCCTCAATTACTGACACTCCAATAATGCAGCACATCCTCAATTACTGACACTCCAATAGTGCAGCACACCCTCAAATACTGACACTCCAATATTGCAGCACACACTCAATTACTGACACTCCAATAGTGCAGCACACCCTCAATTACTGACACTCCAATAGTGCAGCAAACACTCAATTACTGACACTCCAATAGTGTAGCAAACCCTCAATTACTGACACTCCAAGGGTGCAGCACACCCTCAATTACTGATAGTCCAATAGTGCAGCACACCCTCAATTACTGACACTCCAATACTGCAGCTCACCCTCAATTACTGACACTCCAATAGTGCAGCACACCCTCAATTACTGACACTCCAATAGTGCAGCGCACACTCAAATACTGACACTCCAATAGTGCAGCTCACACTCAATTACTGACACTACAATACTGCAGCACACCCTCAATTACTGACACTCCAATAGTGCAGCGCACCCTCAATTACTGACACTCCAATAGTGCAGCACACCCTCAATTACTGATAGTCCAATAGTGCAGCACACCCTCAATTACTGACACTCCAATACTGCAGCTCACCCTCAATTACTGACACTCCAATAGTGCAGCACACCCTCAATTACTGACACTCCAATAGTGCAGCGCACACTCAAATACTGACACTCCAATAGTGCAGCTCACACTCGATTACTGACACTACAATACTGCAGCACACCCTCAATTACTGACACTCCAATAGTGCAGCGCACCCTCAATTACTGACACTCCAATAGTGCAGCACACCCTCAATTACGGACACTACAATAGTGCAGCTCACCCTCAATTACTGAGACACCAATATTGCAGCACACCCTCAATTACTGACACTCCAATAGTGCAGCACAAACTCAATTACTGACACTCCAATAGTGCAGGAAACACTCAATAACTGACACTCCAATAGTGTAGCACACCCTCAATTACTGACACACCAATAGGGCAGCACACCCTCAATTACTGACACTCCAATAGTGCAGCACACCCTCAATTACTGACACTCCAATAGTGCAGCACACCCTCAATTGCTGACACTCCAAAAGTGCAGCACACCCTCAATTAATGACACTCCAATAGTGCAGCACACCCTCAATTGCTGACACTCCAAAAGTGCAGCACACCCTCAATTACTGACACTCCAATAGTGCAGCACACCCTCAATTACTGACACTCCAATAGTGCAGCACACCCTCAATTACTGACACTCCAATATTGCAGCACACCCTCAATTACTGACACTCCAATATTGCAGCACACACTGAATTACTGACACTGCAATATGCAGCTCCTCCCTCACTAACACACACCCGTCCACTCTCAGATACCAGCTCCTCCCTCAATGTCACAAAGACTCTCTCAGTCTCAGATAGCAGCTCCTCCCTTAATGTCACACAGACTGTCTCACTCTCAGATACCAGCTCTTCCCTCACTAACCCACATCCTGTCCCACTCACAGATACCAGCACCTCCCTCACTAACACACAGCCTGTCTCCCTCAGATACCAGCTCCTCCCTCACTAACACACAGCCTGTCCCACTCTCAGATACCAGCTCCTCCCTCACTAACACACAGCCTGTCCCACTCTCAGATACCAGATCCTCCCTCACTAACACACAGCATGTCCCACTCTCAGATACCTGCTCCTCCCTCACTAACACACCGCCGGTCCCACTCTCTGACACGAGGTCCTCCCTCACTAACACAAAGCCTGTCCCACTCTCAGGTACCAGCTCCTCCCTCCTTAACAAACAGCCTGTCCATCTCTCAGATATCAGCTCCTCCCTCACGAACACACAGACTGTCCCACTCTCAGATACCAGCTCCTGTCTCACTAACACACAGCCTGTCCCAATGTCAGATACCAACTCCTCCCTCACTAACACACAGCCTGTCCCACTATCAGATACCAGCTTCTCCCTCACTAACACACAGCCTGTCCCACTCTCAGATTCCAGCTCCTCCCTCACTAACACACAGCCGGTCCCACTCTCAGATACCAGCTCCTCCCTGAATGTCACACAGACTGTCTCACTCTCAGATACCAGCACCTCCCTCACTAACACAAAGCCTGTCCCACTCTCAGATACCAGCTCCTCCCTCACTAACACACAGCCTGTCCCACTCTCTGGTACCGGCTCTTCCCTCACTAACCCACATCCTGTCCCACTCTCAGATACCAGCTTCTCCCTCACTAACACACAGCCTCTCCAACTCTCAGATTCCAGCATCTCCCTCACTAACACACAGCATGTCCCTCTCTCAGATACCAGCTCCTCCCTCACTAACACAAAGCCTGTCCCACTCTCAGATACCAGCTCCTCCCTCACTAACACACAGCCTGTCCCACTCTCAGATACCAGCTCCTCCCTCACTAACACACAGCCTGTCTCACTCTCAGATACCATCTCCACCCTCACTAACACACAGCCTGTCTCACACTCAGATACCAGCTCCTCCCTCACTAACACACAGCCTGTCTCCCTCAGATACCAGCTCCTCCCTCACTAACACACAGCCTGTCCCACTCTCAGATACCAGCTCCTCCCTCACTAACACACAGCCTGTCCCACTCTCAGATACCAGATCCTCCCTCACTAACACACAGCATGTCCCACTCTCAGATACCTGCTCCTCCCTCACTAACACACCGCCGGTCCCACTCTCTGACACGAGCTCCTCCCTCACTAACACAAAGCCTGTCCCACTCTCAGATACCAGCTCCTCCCTCCTTAACAAACAGCCTGTCCATCTCTCAGATATCAGCTCCTCCCTCACGAACACACAGACTGTCCCACTCTCAGATACCAGCTCCTCTCTCACTAACACACAGCCTGTCCCAATGTCAGATACCAACTCCTCCCTCACTAACACACAGCCTGTCCCACTATCAGATACCAGCTTCTCCCTCACTAACACACAGCCTGTCCCACTCTCAGATTCCAGCTCCTCCCTCACTAACACACAGCCGGTCCCACTCTCAGATACCAGCTCCTCCCTGAATGTCACACAGACTGTCTCACTCTCAGATACCAGCACCTCCCTCACTAACACAAAGCCTGTCCCACTCTCAGATACCAGCTCCTCCCTCACTAACACACAGCCTGTCCCACTCTCTGGTACCGGCTCTTCCCTCACTAACCCACATCCTGTCCCACTCTCAGATTCCAGATTCTCCCTCACTAACACACAGCCTGTCCCACTCTCAGATACCAGCTTCTCCCTCACTAACACACAGCCTCTCCAACTCTCAGATTCCAGCATCTCCCTCACTAACACACAGCATGTCCCTCTCTCAGATACCAGCTCCTCCCTCACTAACACAAAGCCTGTCTCACTCTCAGATACCAGCTCCTCCCTCACTAACACACAGCCTGTCCCACTCTCAGATACCAGCTCCTCCCTCACTAACACACAGCCTGTCCCACTCTCAGATACCAGCTCCTCCCTCACTAACACACAGCGTGTCTCACACTCAGATACCAGCTCCTCCCTCACTAACACACAATGGGTTAAGTAGATCAGTTGGTCCGAGAAACCTGTCCCTCTTGTTAAAAAATAGAGATAGTTTAATTAAATTAAATTGGTATTTGTGTGTACTACACATGAGTTTTAGCTCTGAAGTTTTAGTTTTAGTTGTATTTCTGTATCTGCATGTTAGGAAAGGTCAAATTGAGTTTTCGTTTCACTTTAAAAAGCTGCTTGCATATCTAATGAGGGTTTAAGTTAAAGAAACACAAGAGTAGAAAAAGTGCTGTTGCCTAGCAACAGGGGCCCAGAGAATCTGGTCTCTCCAACAGACCGGCACACGTAGAAACAGCAGTTTTTGATTTGGGAGCTGTGGGGTTCAGTTGGTTTTTGATAGTTTCTTCCAGGAGTCACTGGAACAAAGGGAGCAGATCGCCAGCCCCTAGCTCAAGCAAAGAGTCCGAAATCCAGGGGAACAGGGGCAAGTCCAAAGGAGACCTTCAGGTCAAAGGATGGGCAGGAACCTGGAAAATGTCTTGTAAATGAGGTTAAGAGTGAGGGGCAGAGGGAAAAGCTCCAAGCCTTCAGATTTAAAGAGACAGAAGCTTCGGGAAGCAGATTTAAAGCGAGAACAGCTTACAAGAGGCAAGAAGGTCCAAAGTGTTGACTGAAGGTCTGTAATCCTTTGCTGTGGGCATGTGAAGCAGTTGATGGCTGAGTCAGCAAGGCAGAGTGGGTGTGGAAGACAGCTGGAAGGCGTGTTGTCACCCAGGGAAGAGGAGCGTCAGAAGGAGAGTTCAAAACCCTGGAGATGAACCCATGTGGGAGGCGTCTGAGAGGAAGTGTTGGTTTGGGAGAAGATTCCGAGGCGAGGTCTTGGAGAGTGGAGATTGGAAATCCTCTTGTGAGGGACAGAATGCTGTGGGACCAGTTGGCTCAGTATGACAAGCGTCTGGGGGAGTTGAGGAGATCCACAGCGTTTGCTTGAGGCGGCATCTGTCGTCTGGTTTCAGAGTTTCGTCCGTCTGACCACAGGGCGCCTATTGGTACATGTGCTGTGTACTTACTGTGGACATTAGAGTGTCAAATAGCTTTTGTAACTTGTGCGATCCTTAAAAGTCTATATATATTTGTAAAGGTATAGCTGTGGGTGAAGGAGTATTGTGGGATGGTTCGTCTCTTCTTGTTCAATAAATGTTTTATTCTTTTAAAAGTTCATCAGCTGACTCCTGTGACTGTTCAGTCGCCCCTCTCCACGTATCTAAACAAACACATTCAAAGTTAGGATTCTATCAAGCTGGGTTCAGCCTTGTCCAGGGGCAACCTCACCTGGAGATGATAACACTCTGCACTGTAAATTCGAGGTAAACCTGCTGCTCTGGTAAAGTGCAATGCGTTATTTCCCAGCTTCACAAGGGTGGTGCATCAACCGATGATATGGCTAACAATCCAATATGTGCTGAAATCACACGTTAAAGCCGGCCACTTATCATAAACAAGTCACTTGCTCTCACTGGTCCGAAGATTTCAAAACACTACAGCACAAACTCAGTCAAGGCAGATCAGCACAGACAATATGGCCTCAAAGCGTGTGAGACTGGTGCTTAAAATGAGAGAGTGTACTAAATTCACACATTGTCTTGGGCATTTTAGATTCAAGTCAAGCTCAGACCGAAAGGAGTTATTCTTACTATCTGTATGGAATCAATGAAGAAACAGTGAGCGTATGTCTATAGCACAAACAATTTACAATTCAGCATGTGTGTGAAATGGCAATGAGGACAACATCTGTGATAAGCTTGAGAAACTTGTATTAGTGCAATAGTGCTTACACTTGGTATTAAGAAAACAACTTGCACTTATAAAGCACCTTTCACAACCGCAGGCACTTTATTCGCCAACCAAGTCTCTTTGAAATGCAGTCACTGTTGTAGGAAATAACTACAGTGAATGTGCGCACAGCAAGCAATAATGACCTCAACCTGTTTTTCTGTGATGTTGATGGAGGGATGAAGATTGGCCAGGGCACCAAGGATTGCTACCCTGCTCTTCTTTGCAATAGTGGCGTGGAATGTTTTACGTCTGCCTGAGGTGGGGGGGCATCATCTGAAAGAGGGCACCCTGAACAGTGCCACACTCCTTCAGTACTGCACTGGGTGTCCTACTTGATTTTGTGCTCAGGCCCAGGAGGGGGACTTGAACCTTTGCCTGCAGAGCCACAGCTGACGATCCCAACTTGGAAAAAATATATCGTTGTCCCTTCAGTGTGGCTCGGTCAAAAATCTGGAACTCCGCCTTCCAAATATGCACCTTCACCACATGAAATACAGTTGTTTAACAAGGCAGCTCACCACCAGCTTCTCAAGGACAGTTATGGATGGGCAATAAATACTGGCATTGCCAGTGTACCTGCATCTGTGAATGAATGTTCCCCATATCCCCTGTGTAAATGCAGGTTTGTACAGAAAAGATATGACTGCCACTTGCAGCTGCAACCCAGACATGATGGACGCTCTGCATCTGAGCAGTTGATTCATGATAAAACATTCAGTTTCGTGACCTAACCAACTGGAGCACGAACATAGCTGTCAGGGAGTAGGGTAAGTTAATAAGGAGAGCGAGGTTCCATTGAGGTGCTCTCATCAAATGGTTTTTTACTGTAATGGGTAAAAAGTTAATGAGGTTGAAAGATGAAATTTGCATAAGAAAAGTGTACAAGAGGGATAAGCTAACACTTAGCTTCAGGAAAACAATGCCCAGAAATGTCAGGTACCCTCTCAGCACGGCCTCCATCGTTTCAGTCTTGCCTTTCGGGTTGACGTGAAAGTTGGGTGGACGACATGAATCTGGTGTTCCGTACAACAGAACGTCTCATGCTGTCGCCCTGCTGTGCAGTCGCGTTAGTTCTGCTTTAGGCATAGCGCCCAGATGAACAGGAGGTGCATGCTGTAGACGTTACTGTTCCTGAAGCATCAGATTTCCACCCAAACCCTGAATTCTCTGCCACCAACAGGAGCTGCATCAGTTAGGCGCAGGATAGAAAACGAGGGTCATAGTTTTTGTTGCCCCCCCTTCAGTAGAAAGGCCTGAAAACGCACACGATCTGAGCTGGTGATCGATGACAAGGAGCTGGAGTTGTCCCCCCGCGGAGATGGGCTCTGCAAGGAGTCTGCTTGAGGAGAAGAAGAGCGAAGGAAAGACCGTTGGAATAGCTGGATGGGGAGAAAAGAGAAATCGTCAGTTCAAGTCAATTCACCCAAACGTGGTTTCCAAACAGTCTCTCACCTTTTTTTCAATGTTTCTCAAAAGTATTCTTTTCCTTGGAACTTCAGGCTCCAATCACGTTTCTACAGCTTTCTTTGCAATTGAAGAATTTTCATTTTAAGGAGGAAGGTTTCTGCTGTTTGGAGCCATTTGAACTTCGCGACATGTTACACCATTTGCTCTTAAAAGCCTTCCCCTGACTTTCTGTACATATCGTGGAAGACACCACGAACTTACCCGCTATTTAGTCTAATTAACGGAACCAGTCCTGAAACTGTCCCCTGAATGACACTTGCCAAAATAATAGACCACACGTGAAACATTCATACATTTTAAACGTGTCATCGTGTTTCATTCAGAAGTTATTTGCTGGATTTACATAGCCTTGGGTATCTACTGTAGGTTAAGGAAAGATGTGGGCCTCTTTATTTCCAATGTTCATCTCCAATTCCGAACTCTCATAACTGCTTTTGTGTGACTGGTTTCAGATAAATATGCTTTTGGGCACATTTGAAGTTTCTCAGGCTATCTGAAGACCACCTTTCCTGTTACACAAAAGACCATTCAAAATGAACAGTGGACATTTCAACTAGGAAATTAATACGGCTTTTTAAAAGCTTAGGAGTCCACGTAAAGGCCGTGTTTTCAAACAGACGAAACAAACCGAACGAGACTTTGCCAAGTCCCTATTTGTAGAGCCATCCCACCCAGATCATTACTGACAAACTCGAAAGCTGAGGTCGCCGGGAGGGCCTCTGTGATGAAGGTGAATAATGGATGAGGCGGTGTGCATGGACCTCCCAAAGGCGTTTGATAAAGTGCCACGTGAGAGGCTTCTCAGCAGGTCCGAGCCCATGGTTAGCATGGATATGATGCTGGCGGAGTGACAGGATACAGAGGGTAGAGCTGAACAGTTGTTTTTAAACAGGTGAAAGGTATATAGTGGGGTTGCCCAGGGGGTTGGTATTAGGCCCAATGCTTTTCTGGATACAGAAGAACAGAAATGGCTAGGCAGGGCACAACGTTGGAATTAGGAGATGACAGAAAATTAGGAGGTATTGTGAACGAAGAGGATCATAGAGATAGACTGACACATAGGTAGATTTATGGAAAGAACCTACACATGGCAGGTAGAATTTAATGCAGAGGAGTGTGAAGTGGGAGATTTTGATAGAAATGTTAGAAAGGCAATGGAAAACAAAGGGTGCAATTCCAGAGGTGGTGCACTGACCCAGGTGGAGATATATATATATATATATATATATATGCGAAAATCATTGAAGATGACAGGGCAGTTTAAGGAAGGGGTCAAAAAGGAATATGGGATCTGGGCATTATAAATTAAGCCATTGAATATGAAAGCAAGGAGGTTATGATGAATCTTTATAAAACACTGCTTCACCCTCAATGGGAACAGGGCGCAGAAAAGATCAAGAAAACACGATCCAAGGATGAAGGACTTCAGTTACTTAGAGGAATTAGACAAGCAGCTCAGCCTCAATTAGTGACAACCCAGCAGTGCAGCACACCCTCAATTACTGACACTCGAATAGAGCAGCACACCGTCAATTACTGAAACTCCAATAGTGCAGATCAGACTCAATTACTGACGCTCCAATAGTGCAGAACACCCTCAATTACTGACACTCCAATAGTGCAGCTCAGCCTCAATTACTGACACTCCAATAGTGCAGCTCAGCCTCAATTACTGACACTCCAATAGTGCAGCACACCCTCAATTACTGACACTCCAATAGTGCAGCACAACTTCAATTACTGATACTCCAATAGTGCAGCTCAGCATCAATTACTGACACTCCAATAGAGCAGCACACCCTCAATTACTGACACTCCAGTAGTGCAGCACACCCTCAATTACTGACACGCCAATAGTGCAACACACCCGCAATTACTGACACTCCAATACTGCAGCACAACCTCAATTACTGACACTCCAATAGCGCAGCACACCCTCAATTACTGACACTCCAACAGTGCAGCACACCCTCAAATACTGACACTCCAATAGTGCAACACACCCTCAATTACTGACACTCCAATAGTGCAGAACACCCTCAATTACTGACACTCCAACAGTGCAGCACACCCTCAATTACTGACACTCCAATAGTGCAACACACCCTCAATTACTGACACCCCAATAGTGCAGAACACCCTCAATTACTGACACTCCAACAGTGCAGCACACACTCAATTACTGACACTCTAATATTGCAGCACAGCCTCAATTACTGACACTCCAATAGTGCAGAACACCCTCAATTACTGACACTCCAACAGTGCAGCACACCCTCAATTACTGACACTCCAATAGTGCAACACACCCTCAATTACTGACACTCCAATAGTGCAGCACACCCTCAATTACTGACACTCCAACAGTGCAGCACACACTCAATTACTGACACTCCATTAGTGCAGCACTCCCTCAATTACTGACACTCCAATAGTGAAGCACACCCTCAATTACTGACACTCCAATAGTGCAGCACACCCTCAATTACTGATAATCCAATAGTGCAGCACACCCTCAATTACTGACACACCAATAGTGCAGCACACCCTCAATTACTGACACTCCAATAGTGCAGCAAACCCTCAATTACTGACACTCCAATATTGCAGCACACCCTGAATTACTGACACTCCAATAGTGCAGCAGATCCTCAATTACTGACACTCCAATAGTGCAGCACACCCTCAATTAGTGACACTCCAATAGTGCAGCACACACTCAATTACTGACACTCCAATATTGCAGCACACACTCAATTAATGACACTCCAATCGTGCAGCACACACTCAATTACTGACACTCCAATAGTGCAACACAGCCTCAATTACTGACACTCCAATAGTGCAGAACACCCTCAATTACTTACAGTCCAATATTGCAGCACACCCTCAATTACTGACACTCCAATAGTGCAGCACACCCTCAATTACTGACACTCCAATATTGCAGCACACACTCAATTAATGACACTCCAATAGTGCAGCACACACTCAATTACTGACACTCCAATAGTGCAACAGAGCCTCAATTACTGATAATCCAATAGTGCAGCACACACTCAATTACTGACACTCCAATATTGCAGCACACACTCAATTAATGACACTCCAAAAGTGCAGCACACCCTCAATTACTGACACTCCAAGAGCGCAGCACACCCTCAATTACTGACACTCCAAAAGTGCAGCACACACTCAATTACTGACACACCAATAGTGCAGCACACCCTCAATTACTGACACTCCAATAGAGTAGCAAACCCTCAATTACTGACACTCCAATAGTACAGCACAACCTCAATTACTGACACTCCAATAGAGTAGCAAACCCTCAATTACTGACACTCCAATAGTACAGCACACCCTCAATTAATGACACTGCAATAGTGCAGCACACCGTCAATTACTGACATCCAATAGTGCAGCTCACCCTCAATTACTGACACTCCAATAGTGCAGCACACCCTCAATTACTGACACTCCAAGAGAGTAGCGCACACTCAAATACTGACACTCCAATAGTGCAGCTCACCCTAAATTATTGACAATCCAATACTGCAGCACACCCTCAATTACTGACACTCCAATAGTGCAGCGCGCCCTCAATTACTGACACTACAATAGTGCAGCTCACCTTTAATTACTGAGACACCAATAATGCAGCACACCCTCAATTACTGACACTCCAATATTGCAGCACACACTCAATTACTGACACTCCAATAGTGCAGCAAACACTAAATAACAGCCACTCCAATAGTGTAGCACACCCTCAATTACTGACACTCCAATAGTGCAGCACACCCTCAATTACTGACACTCCAATAGTGCAGCGCACACTCAAATACTGACAGTCCAATAGTGCAGCTCACCCTCAATTACTGACACTCCAATACTGCAGCACACCCTCAATTACTGACACTCCAATAGTGCAGCGCACCCTCAATTACTGACACTACAATAGTGCAGCTCACCCTTAATTACTGAGACACCAATATTGCAGCACACACTCAATTACTGACACTCCAATAGTGCAGCACACATTAAATAACAGCCACACCAATAGTGTAGCACACCCTCAATTACTGACACTCCAATAGTGCTGCACACCCTCAATTACTGACACTCCAATAGTGCAGCACACCCTCAATTACTGACACTACAATAGTATAGCACACCCTCAATTACTGACACTCCAATAGTGCAGCTCACCCTCAATTAATGACACTGCAATAGTGCAGCACACCCTCAATTACTGACACTCCAATATTGCAGCACACACTCAATTACTGACACTCCAATAGTGCAGCACACCCTCAATTACTGACACTCCAATAGTGCAGCACACCCACAATTACTGACACTCCAATAGTGCAGTTCACCCTCAATTACTGAAACTCCAATTGTGCAGTTCACCCTCAATTACTGACACTCCAATATTGCAGCACACCCTCAATTACTGACACTCCAATAGTGCAGCACACCCTCAATTGCTGACACTCCAATATTGCAGCACACACTCAATTAATGACACTCCAATAGTGCAGCACACACTCAATTACTGACACTCCAATAGTGCAACAGAGCCTCAATTACTGATAATCCAATAGTGCAGCACACACTCAATTACTGACACTCCAATATTGCAGCACACACTCAATTACTGACACTCCAATAGTGCAGCACTCCCTCAATTACTGACACTCCAATAGCGCAGCACACCCTCAATTACTGACACTCCAAAAGTGCAGCACACCCTCAATTACTGACACTCCAATAGTGCAGCACACCCTCAATTACTGACACTCCAATAGAGTAGCAAAACCTCAATTACTGACACTCCAATAGTACAGCACAACCTCAATTACTGACACTCCAATAGAGTAGCAAACCCTCAATTACTGACACTCCAATAGTACAGCACACCCTCAATTAATGACACTCCAATAGTGCAGCACACCGTCAATTACTGACATCCAATAGTGCAGCTCACCCTCAATTACTGACACTCCAATAGTGCAGCACACCCTCAATTACTGACACTCCAAGAGAGTAGCGCACACTCAAATACTGACACTCCAATAGTGCAGCTCACCCTCAATTACTGACAATCCAATACTGCAGCACACCCTCAATTACTGACACTCCAATAGTGCAGCGCGCCCTCAATTACTGACACTACAATAGTGCAGCTCACCCTTAATTACTGAGACACCAATATTGCAGAACACCCTCAATTACTGACACTCCAATATTGCAGCACACACTCAATTACTGACACTCCAATAGTGCAGCACATACTAAATAACAGCCACTCCAATAGTGTAGCACAATCTCAATTACTGACACTCCAATAGTGCAGCAAACCCTCAATTACGGACACTCCAATAGTGCAGCGCACGCTCAAATACTGACACTCCAATAGTGCAGCACACCCTCAATTGCTGACACTCCAATATTGCAGCACACCCTGAATTACTGACACTCCAATAGTGCAGCACACACTCAATTACTGACACTCCAATAGTGCAACAGAGCCTCAATTACTGATAATCCAATAGTGCAGTACACACTCAATTACTGACACTCCAATATTGCAGCACACACTCAATTACTGACACTCCAATAGTGCAGCACTCCCTCAATTACTGACACTCCAATAGCGCAGCACACCCTCAATTACTGACACTCCAAAAGTGCAGCACACCCTCAATTACTGACACTCCAATAGTGCAGCACACCCTCAATTACTCACACTCCAATAGAGTAGCAAAACCTCAATTACTGACACTCCAATAGTACAGCACAACCTCAATTACTGACACTCCAATAGAGTAGCAAACCCTCAATTACTGACACTCCAATAGTACAGCACACCCTCAATTACTGACACTCCAATAGTGCAGCACACCGTCAATTACTGACATCCAATAATGCAGCTCACCCTCAATTACTGACACTCCAATAGTGCAGCACACCCTCAATTACTGACACTCCAAGAGAGTAGCGCACACTCAAATACTGACACTCCAATAGTGCAGCTCACCCTCAATTACTGACAATCCAATACTGCAGCACACCCTCAATTACTGAGACTCCAATAGTGCAGTGCGCCCTCAATTACTGACCCTACAATAGTGCAGCTCACCCTTAATTACTGAGACACCAATATTGCAGAACACCCTCAATTACTGACACTCCAATATTGCAGCACACACTCAATTACTGACACTCCAATAGTGCAGCACATACTAAATAACAGCCACTCCAATAGTGTAGCACACCCTCAATTACTGACACTCCAATAGTGCAGCACACCCTCAATTACTGACACTCCAATAGTGCAGCGCACACTCAATTACTGACACTCCAATAGTGCAACACAGCCTCAATTACTGACACTCCAATAGTGCAGAACACCCTCAATTACTTACAGTCCAATATTGCAGCACACCCTCAATTACTGACACTCCAATAGTGCAGCACACCCTCAATTACTGACACTCCAATATTGCAGCACACACTCAATTAATGACACTCCAATAGTGCAGCACACACTCAATTACTGACACTCCAATAGTGCACCAGAGCCTCAATTACTGATAATCCAATAGTGCAGCACACACTCAATTACTGACACTCCAATATTGCAGCACACACTCAATTAATGACACTCCAATAGTGCAGCACACCCTCAATTACTGACACTCCAAGAGCGCAGCACACCCTCAATTACTGACACTCCAAAAGTGCAGCACACACTCAATTACTGACACACCAATAGTGCAGCACACCCTCAATTACTGACACTCCAATAGAGTAGCAAACCCTCAATTACTGACACTCCAATAGTACAGCACAACCTCAATTACTGACACTCCAATAGAGTAGCAAACCCTCAATTACTGACACTCCAATAGTACAGCACACCCTCAATTAATGACACTGCAATAGTGCTGCACACCGTCAATTACTGACATCCAATAGTGCAGCACACCCTCAATTACTGACACTCCAATAGTGCAGCACACCCTCAATTACTGACACTCCAAGAGAGTAGCGCACACTCAAATACTGACACTCCAATAGTGCAGCTCACCCTCAATTATTGACAATCCAATACTGCAGCACACCCTCAATTACTGACACTCCAATAGTGCAGCGCGCCCTCAATTACTGACACTACAATAGTGCAGCTCACCTTTAATTACTGAGACACCAATAATGCAGCACACCCTCAATTACTGACACTCCAATATTGCAGCACACACTCAATTACTGACACTCCAATAGTGCAGCAAACACTAAATAACAGCCACTCCAATAGTGTAGCACACCCTCAATTACTGACACTCCAATAGTGCAGCACACCCTCAATTACTGACACTCCAATAGTGCAGCGCACACTCAAATACTGACAGTCCAATAGTGCAGCTCACCCTCAATTACTGACACTCCAATACTGCAGCACACCCTCAATTACTGACACTCCAATAGTGCAGCGCACCCTCAATTACTGACACTACAATAGTGCAGCTCACCCTTAATTACTGAGACACCAATATTGCAGCACACACTCAATTACTGACACTCCAATAGTGCAGCACACATTAAATAACAGCCACACCAATAGTGTAGCACACCCTCAATTACTGACACTCCAATAGTGCAGCACACCCTCAATTACTGACACTCCAATAGTGCAGCACACCCTCAATTACTGATAATCCAATAGTGCAGCACACCCTCAATTACTGACACACCAATAGTGCAGCACACCCTCAATTACTGACACTCCAATAGTGCAGCACACCCTCAATTACTGACACTCCAATATTGCAGCACACCCTGAATTACTGACACTCCAATAGTGCAGCAGATCCTCAATTACTGACACTCCAATACTGCAGCACACCCTCAATTACTGACACTCCAATAGTGCAACAGAGCCTCAATTACTGATAATCCAATAGTGCAGCACACACTCAATTACTGACACTCCAATATTGCAGCACACACTCAATTAATGACACTCCAATAGAGTAGCAAACCCTCAATTACTGACACTCCAATAGTACAGCACACCCTCAATTACTGACACTCCAATAGTGCAGCACACCGTCAAATACTGACATCCAATAGTGCAGCACACCCTCAATTACTGACACTCCAATATTGCAGCACACCCTCAATTACTGACACTCCAAGAGAGTTGCGAAACATTAAAAAATTCTGACACTCCAATAGTGCAGCTCACCCTCAATTACTGACACTCCAATACTGCAGCACACCCTCAATTACTGACACTCCAATAGTGCAGCGCACCCTCAATTACTGACACTACAATAGTGTAGCTCACCCTTAATTACTGAGACACCAATATTGCAACACACCCTCAATTACTGACACTCGAATATTGCAGCACACTCTCAATTACTGACACTCCAATAGTGCAGCACACACTAAATAACAGCCACTCCAATTGTGTAGCACACCCTCAATTACTGACACTCCAATAGTGCAGCACACCCTCAATTACTGACACTCCAATAGTGCAGCACACACTCAAATACTGACAGTCCAATAGTGCAGCTCACCCTCAATTACTGACACTCCAATACTGCAGCACACCCTCAATTACTGACACTCCAATAGTGCAGCGCACCCTCAATTACTGACACTACAATATTGCAGCTCACCCTTAATTACTGAGACACCAATATTGCAGCACACCCTCAATTACTGACACTCCAATATTGCAGCACACACTCAATTACTGACACTCCAATAGTGCAGCACACACTAAATAACAGGCACTCCAATAGTGTAGCACACCCTCAATTAATGACACTCCAATAGTGCAGCACACCCTCAATTACTGACACTCCAATAGTGCAGCACACCCTCAATTACTGACACTACAATAGTGTAGCACACCCTCAATTACTGACACTCCAATAGTGCAGCTCACCCTCAATTAATGGCACTGCAATAGTGCAACACACCCTCAATTACTGACACTCCAATAGTGCAGAACACCCTCAATTACTGACACTCCAACAGTGCAGCACACACTCAATTACTGACACTCCAATAGTGTAGCACACACTCAATTACTGACACTCCAATATTGCAGCACAGCCTCAATTACTGACACTCCAACAGTGCAGCACACACTCAATTACTGACACTCCAATAGTGCAACACAGCCTCAATTACTGACACTCCATTAGTGCAGCACTCCCTCAATTACTGACACTCCAATAGTGCAGCACACCCTCAATTACTGACACTCCAATAGTGCAGCACAGCCTCAATTACCGATAATCCAATAGTGCAGCACACCCTCAATTACTGACACACCAATAGTGCAGCACACCCTCAATTACTGACACTCCAATAGTGCAGCACACCCTCAATTACTGACACTCCAATATTGCAGCACACCCTGAATTACTGACACTCCAATAGTGCAGCAGATCCTCAATTACTGACACTCCAATAGTGCAGCACACCCTCAATTACTGACACTCCAATAGTGCAGCACACACTCAATTACTGACACTCCAATATTGCAGCACACACTCAATTAATGACACTCCAATCGTGCAGCACACACTCAATTACTGACACTCCAATAGTGCAACACAGCCTCAATTACTGACACTCCAATAGTGCAGAACACCCTCAATTACTTACAGTCCAATATTGCAGCACACCCTCAATTACTGACACTCCAATAGTGCACCACACCCTCAGTCACTGACACTCCAATATTGCAGCACACACTCAATTAATGACACTCCAATAGTGCAGCACACACTCAATTACTGACACTCCAATAGTGCAACAGAGCCTCAATTACTGATAATCCAATAGTGCAGCACACACTCAATTACTGACACTCCAATATTGCAGCACACACTCAATTAATGACACTCCAATAGTGCAGCACACCCTCAATTACTGACACTCCAAGAGCGCAGCACACCCTCAATTACTGACACTCCAAAAGTGCAGCACACACGCAATTACTGACACACCAATAGTGCAGCACACCCTCAATTACTGACACTCCAATAGAGTAGCAAACCCTCAATTACTGACACTCCAATAGTACAGCACAACCTCAATTACTGACACTCCAATAGAGTAGCAAACCCTCAATTACTGACACTCCAATAGTACAGCACACCCTCAATTAATGACACTGCAATAGTGCAGCACACCGTCAATTACTGACATCCAATAGTGCAGCTCACCCTCAATTACTGACACTCCAATAGTGCAGCACACCCTCAATTACTGACACTCCAAGAGAGTAGCGCACACTCAAATACTGACACTCCAATAGTGCAGCTCACCCTCAATTACTGACAATCCAATACTGCAGCACACCCTCAATTACTGACACTCCATTAGTGCAGCGTGCCCTCAATTACTGACACTACAATAGTGCAGCTCACCTTTAATTACTGAGACACCAATAATGCAGCACACCCTCAATTACTGACACTCCAATATTGCAGCACACACTCAATTACTGACACTCCAATAGTGCAGCAAACAGTAAATAACAGCCACTCCAATAGTGTAGCACACCCTCAATTACTGACACTCCAATAGTGCAGCACACCCTCAATTACTGACACTCCAATAGTGCAGCGCACACTCAAATACTGACACTCCAATAGTGCAGCTCACCCTCAATTACTGACACTCCAATACTGCAGCACACCCTCAATTACTGACACTCCAATAGTGCAGCGCACCCTCAATTACTGACACTACAATAGTGCTGCTCACCCTTAATTACTGAGACACCAATATTGCAGCACACACTCAATTACTGACACTCCAATAGTGCAGCACACACTAAATAACAGCCACTCCAATAGTGTAGCACACCCTCAATTACTGACACTCCAATGGTGCAGCACACCCTCAATTACTGACACTCCAATAGTGCAGCACACGCTCAATAACTGACACTACAATAGTATAGCACACCCTCAATTACTGACACTCCAATAGTGCAGCTCACCCTCAATTAATGACACTGCAATAGTGCAGCACACCCTCAATTACTGACACTCCAATATTGCAGCACACACACAATTACTGACACTCCAATAGTGCAGCACACCCTCAATTACTGACACTCCAATAGTGCAGCACACCCTCAATTACTGACACTCCAATAGTGCAGTTCACCCTCAATTACTGAAACTCCAATAGTGCAGTTCACCCTCAATTACTGACACTCCAATATTGCAGCACACCCTCAATTACTGACACTCCAATAGTGCAGCACACCCTCAATTGCTGACACTCCAATATTGCAGCACACACTCAATTAATGACACTCCAATAGTGCAGCACACACTCAATTACTGACACTCCAATAGTGCAACAGATCCTCAATTACTGATAATCCAATAGTGCAGCACACACTCAATTACTGACACTCCAATAGTGCAGCACTCCCTCAATTACTGACACTCCAATAGCGCAGCACACCCTCAATTACTGACACTCCAAAAGTGCAGCACACACTCAATTACTGACACACCAATAGTGCAGCACACCCTCAATTACTGACACTCCAATAGAGTAGCAAACCCTCAATTACTGACACTCCAATAGTACAGCACAACCTCAATTACTGACACTCCAATAGAGTAGCAAACCCTCAATTACTGACACTCCAATAGTACAGCACACCCTCAATTACTGACACTCCAATAGTGCAGCACACCGTCAATTACTGACATCCAATAGTGCAGCTCACCCTCAATTACTGACACTCCAATAGTGCAGCACACCCTCAATTACTGACACTCCAAGAGAGTAGCGCACACTCAAATACTGAAACTCCAATAGTGCAGCTCACCCTCAATTACTGACAATCCAATACTGCAGCACACCCTCAATTACTGACACTCCAATAGTGCAGCGCGCCCTCAATTACTGACACTACAATAGTGCAGCTCACCCTTAATTACTGAGACACCAATATTGCAGAACACCCTCAATTACTGACACTCCAATATTGCAGCACACACTCAATTACTGACACTCCAATAGTGCAGCACATACTAAATAACAGCCACTCCAATAGTGTAGCACACCCTCAATTACTGACACTCCAATAGTGCAGCACACCCTCAATTACTGACACTCCAATAGTGCAGCGCACACTCAAATACTGACACTCCAATAGTGCAGCTCACCCTCAATTACTGACACTCCAATACTGCAGCACACCCTCAATTACTGACACTCCAATAGTGCAGCGCACCCTCAATTACTGACACTACAATAGTGCAGCTCACCCTTAATTACTGAGACACCAATATTGCAGCACACCCTCAATTACTGACACTCCAATGTTGCAGCACACACTCAATTACTGACACACCAATAGTGCAGCACACACTAAATAACAGCCACTCCAATAGTGTAGCAAACCCTCAATTATTGACACTCCAATAGTGCAGCACACCCTCAATTACTGACACTCCAATAGTGCAGCACACCCTCAATTACTGACACTACAATAGTGTAGCACACCCTCAATTACTGACACTGCAATAGTGCAGCTCACCCTCAATTAATGACACTGCAATAGTGCAGCACACCCTCAATTACTGACACACCAATATTGCAGCACACACTCAATTACTGACACTCCAATAGTGCAGCACACACTAAATAAAAGGCACTCCAATAGTGTAGCACACCCTCAATTACTGACACTCCAATAGTGCAGCACACCCTCAATTACTGACACTCCAATAGTGCAGCACACCCTCAATTACTGACACTACAATAGTGTAGCACACCCTCAATTACTGACACTCCAATAGTGCAGCTCACCCTCAATTAATGGCACTGCAATAGTGCAACACACCCTCAATTACTGACACTCCAATAGTGCAGAACACCCTCAATTACTGACACTCCAACAGTGCAGCACACACTCAATTACTGACACTCCAATATTGCAGCACAGCCTCAATTACTGACACACCAATAGTGCAGAACACCCTCAATTACTGACACTCCAACAGTGCAGCACACACTCAATTACTGACACTCCAATAGTGCAACACAGCCTCAATTACTGACACTCCATTAGTGCAGCACTCCCTCAATTACTGACACTCCAATAGTGCAGCACACCCTCAATTACTGACACTCCAATAGTGCAGCACACCCTCAATTACTGACACTCCAATACTGCAGCACACCCTCAATTACTGACACACCAATAGTGCAGCACACCCTCAATTACTGACACTCCAATAGTGCAGCACACCCTCAATTACTGACACTCCAATAGTGCAGCGCACACTCAAATACTGACACTCCAATAGTGCAGCTCACCCTCAATTACTGACACTCCAATACTGCAGCACACCCTCAATTACTGACACTCCAATAGTGCAGCGCACCCTCAATTACTGACACTACAATAGTGCAGCTCACCCTTAATTACTGAGACACCAATATTGCAGCACACCCTCAATTACTGACACTCCAATGTTGCAGCACACACTCAATTACTGACACACCAATAGTGCAGCACACACTAAATAACAGCCACTCCAATAGTGTAGCAAACCCTCAATTATTGACACTCCAATAGTGCAGCACACCCTCAATTACTGACACTCCAATAGTGCAGCACACCCTCAATTACTGACACTACAATAGTGTAGCACACCCTCAATTACTGACACTGCAATAGTGCAGCTCACCCTCAATTAATGACACTGCAATAGTGCAGCACACCCTCAATTACTGACACACCAATATTGCAGCACACACTCAATTACTGACACTCCAATAGTGCAGCACACACTAAATAAAAGGCACTCCAATAGTGTAGCACACCCTCAATTACTGACACTCCAATAGTGCAGCACACCCTCAATTACTGACACTCCAATAGTGCAGCACACCCTCAATTACTGACACTACAATAGTGTAGCACACCCTCAATTACTGACACTCCAATAGTGCAGCTCACCCTCAATTAATGGCACTGCAATAGTGCAACACACCCTCAATTACTGACACTCCAATAGTGCAGAACACCCTCAATTACTGACACTCCAACAGTGCAGCACACACTCAATTACTGACACTCCAATATTGCAGCACAGCCTCAATTACTGACACACCAATAGTGCAGAACACCCTCAATTACTGACACTCCAACAGTGCAGCACACACTCAATTACTGACACTCCAATAGTGCAACACAGCCTCAATTACTGACACTCCATTAGTGCAGCACTCCCTCAATTACTGACACTCCAATAGTGCAGCACACCCTCAATTACTGACACTCCAATAGTGCAGCACACCCTCAATTACTGACACTCCAATACTGCAGCACACCCTCAATTACTGACACACCAATAGTGCAGCACACCCTCAATTACTGACACTCCAATAGTGCAGCACACCCTCAATTACTGACACTCCAATATTGCAGCACACCCTGAATTACTGACACTCCAATAGTGCAGCAGATCCTCAATTACTGACACTCCAATAGTGCAGCACACCCTCAATTACTGACACTCCAATAGTGCAGCACACACTCAATTACTGACACTCCAATATTGCAGCACACACTCAATTAATGACACTCCAATCGTGCAGCACACACTCAATTACTGACACTCCAATAGTGCAACACAGCCTCAATTACTGACACTCCAATAGTGCAGAACACCCTCAATTACTTACAGTCCAATATTGCAGCACACCCTCAATTACTGACACTCCAATAGTGCACCACACCCTCAGTCACTGACACTCCAATATTGCAGCACACACTCAATTAATGACACTCCAATAGTGCAGCACACACTCAATTACTGACACTCCAATAGTGCAACAGAGCCTCAATTACTGATGATCCAATAGTGCAGCACACACTCAATTACTGACACTCCAATATTGCAGCACACACTCAATTAATGACACTCCAATAGTGCAGCACACCCTCAATTACTGACACTCCAAGAGCGCAGCACACCCTCAATTACTGACACTCCAAAAGTGCAGCACACACTCAATTACTGACACACCAATAGTGCAGCACACCCTCAATTACTGACACTCCAATAGAGTAGCAAACCCTCAATTACTGACACTCCAATAGTACAGCACAACCTCAATTACTGACACTCCAATAGAGTAGCAAACCCTCAATTACTGACACTCCAATAGTACAGCACACCCTCAATTAATGACACTGCAATAGTGCAGCACACCGTCAATTACTGACATCCAATAGTGCAGCTCACCCTCAATTACTGACACTCCAATAGTGCAGCACACCCTCAATTACTGACACTCCAAGAGAGAAGCGCACACTCAAATACTGACACTCCAATAGTGCAGCTCACCCTCAATTACTGACAATCCAATACTGCAGCACACCCTCAATTACTGACACTCCATTAGTGCAGCGCGCCCTCAATTACTGACACTACAATAGTGCAGTTCACCTTTAATTACTGAGACACCAATAATGCAGCACACCCTCAATTACTGACACTCCAATATTGCAGCACACACTCAATTACTGACACTCCAATAGTGCAGCAAACAGTAAATAACAGCCACTCCAATAGTGTAGCACACCCTCAATTACTGACACTCCAATAGTGCAGCACACCCTCAATTACTGACACTCCAATAGTGCAGCGCACACTCAAATACTGACACTCCAATAGTGCAGCTCACCCTCAATTACTGACACTCCAATACTGCAGCACACCCTCAATTACTGACACTCCAATAGTGCAGCGCACCCTCAATTACTGACACTACAATAGTGCTGCTCACCCTTAATTACTGAGACACCAATATTGCAGCACACACTCAATTACTGACACTCCAATAGTGCAGCACACACTAAATAACAGCCACTCCAATAGTGTAGCACACCCTCAATTACTGACACTCCAATAGTGCAGCACACCCTCAATTACTGACACTCCAATAGTGCAGCTCACCCTCAATTACTGACACTCCAATAGTGCAGCACACCCTCAATTACTGACACTACAATAGTATAGCACACCCTCAATTACTGACACTCCAATAGTGCAGCTCACCCTCAATTACTGACACTCCAATAGTGCAGCACTCCCTCAATTACTGACACTCCAATATTGCAGCACACACACAATTACTGACACTCCAATAGTGCAGCACACCCTCAATTACTGACACTCCAATAGTGCAGCACACCCTCAATTACTGACACTCCAATAGTGCAGTTCACCCTCAATTACTGAAACTCCAATAGTGCAGTTCACCCTCAATTACTGACACTCCAATATTGCAGCACACCCTCAATTACTGACACTCCAATAGTGCAGCACACCCTCAATTGCTGACACTCCAATATTGCAGCACACACTCAATTAATGACACTCCAATAGTGCAGCACACACTCAATTACTGACACTCCAATAGTGCAACAGAGCCTCAATTACTGATAATCCAATAGTGCAGCACACACTCAATTACTGACACTCCAATAGTGCAGCACTCCCTCAATTACTGACACACCAATAGCGCAGCACACCCTCAATTACTGACACTCCAAAAGTGCAGCACACACTCAATTACTGACACACCAATAGTGCAGCACACCCTCAATTACTGACACTCCAATAGAGTCGCAAACTCTCAATTACTGACACTCCAATAGTACAGCACAACCTCCATTACTGACACTCCAATAGAGTAGCAAACCCTCAATTACTGACACTGCAATAGTACAGCACACCCTCAAATACTGACACTCCAATAGTGCAGCACACCGTCAATTACTGACATCCAATAGTGCAGCTCACCCTCAATTACTGACACTCCAATAGTGCAGCACACCCTCAATTACTGACACTCCAAGAGAGTAGCGCACACTCAAATACTGAAACTCCAATAGTGCAGCTCACCCTCAATTACTGACAATCCAATACTGCAGCACACCCTCAATTACTGACACTCCAATAGTGCAGCGCGCCCTCAATTACTGACACTACAATAGTGCAGCTCACCCTTAATTACTGAGACACCAATATTGCAGAACACCCTCAATTACTGACACTCCAATATTGCAGCACACACTCAATTACTGACACTCCAATAGTGCAGCACATACTAAATAACAGCCACTCCAATAGTGTAGCACACCCTCAATTACTGACACTCCAATAGTGCAGCACACCCTCAATAACTGACACTCCAATAGTGCAGCGCACACTCAAATACTGACACGCCAATAGTGCAGCACACACTCAATTACTGACACTCCAATACTGCAGCACACCCTCAATTACTGTCACTCCAATAGTGCAGCACACCCTCAATTACTGACACTCCAATAGTGCAGCACACCCTCAATTACTGATAATCCAATAGTGCAGCACACCCTCAATTACTGACACACCAATAGTGCAGCACACCCTCAATTACTGACACTCCAATAGTGCAGCACACCCTCAATTACTGACACTCCAATATTGCAACACACCCTGAATTACTGACACTCCAATAGTGCAGCAGATCCTCAATTACTGACACTCCAATAGTGCAGCACACCATCAATTACTGACACTCCAATAGTGCAGCACACACTCAATTACTGACACTCCAATATTGCAGCACACACTCAATTAATGACACTCCAATCGTGCAGCACACACTCAATTACTGACACTCCAATAGTGCAACACAGCCTCAATTACTGACACTCCAATAGTGCAGAACACCCTCAATTACTTACAGTCCAATATTGCAGCACACCCTCAATTACTGACACTCCAATAGTGCACCACACCCTCAGTCACTGACACTCCAATATTGCAGCACACACTCAATTAATGACACTCCAATAGTGCAGCACACACTCAATTACTGACACTCCAATAGTGCAACAGAGCCTCAATTACTGATGATCCAATAGTGCAGCACACACTCAATTACTGACACTCCAATATTGCAGCACACACTCAATTAATGACACTCCAATAGTGCAGCACACCCTCAATTACTGACACTCCAAGAGCGCAGCACACCCTCAATTACTGACACTCCAAAAGTGCAGCACACACTCAATTACTGACACACCAATAGTGCAGCACACCCTCAATTACTGACACTCCAATAGAGTAGCAAACCCTCAATTACTGACACTCCAATAGTACAGCACAACCTCAATTACTGACACTCCAATAGAGTAGCAAACCCTCAATTACTGACACTCCAATAGTACAGCACACCCTCAATTAATGACACTGCAATAGTGCAGCACACCGTCAATTACTGACATCCAATAGTGCAGCTCACCCTCAATTACTGACACTCCAATAGTGCAGCACACCCTCAATTACTGACACTCCAAGAGAGAAGCGCACACTCAAATACTGACACTCCAATAGTGCAGCTCACCCTCAATTACTGACAATCCAATACTGCAGCACACCCTCAATTACTGACACTCCATTAGTGCAGCGCGCCCTCAATTACTGACACTACAATAGTGCAGCTCACCTTTAATTACTGAGACAACAATAATGCAGCACACCCTCAATTACTGACACTCCAATATTGCAGCACACACTCAATTACTGACACTCCAATAGTGCAGCAAACACTAAATAACAGCCACTCCAATAGTGTAGCACACCCTCAATTACTGACACTCCAATAGTGCAGCACACCCTCAATTACTGACACTCCAATAGTGCAGCGCACACTCAAATACTGACACTCCAATAGTGCAGCTCACCCTCAATTACTGACACTCCAATACTGCAGCACACCCTCAATTACTGACACTCCAATAGTGCAGCGCACCCTCAATTACTGACACTACAATAGTGCTGCTCACCCTTAATTACTGAGACACCAATATTGCAGCACACACTCAATTACTGACACTCCAATAGTGCAGCACACACTAAATAACAGCCACTCCAATAGTGTAGCACACCCTCAATTACTGACACTCCAATAGTGCAGCACACCCTCAATAACTGACACTCCAATACTGCAGCGCACACTCAAATACTGACACTCCAATAGTGCAGCTCACCCTCAATTACTGACACTCCAATACTGCAGCACACCCTCAATTACTGACACTCCAATAGTGCAGCGCACCCTCAATTACTGACACTACAATAGTGCAGCTCACCCTTAATTACTGAGACACCAATATTGCAGCACACCCTCAATTACTGACACTCCAATGTTGCAGCACACACTCAATTACTGACACACCAATAGTGCAGCACACACTAAATAACAGCCACTCCAATAGTGTAGCAAACCCTCAATTATTGACACTCCAATAGTGCAGCACACCCTCAATTACTGACACTCCAATAGTGCAGCACACCCTCAATTACTGACACTCCAGTAGTGCAGCACACCCTCAATTACTGACACTACAGTAGTGTAGCACACCCTCAATTACTGACACTCCAATAGTGCAGCACACCCTCAATTACTGACACTCCAATAGTGCAGTTCAACCTCAATTACTGAAACTCCAATTGTGCAGTTCACCCTCAATTACTGACACTCCAATATTGCAGCACACCCTCAATTACTGACACTGCAATATTGCAGCACACACTCAATTAATGACACTCCAATAGTGCAGCACACACTCAATTACTGACACTCCAATAGTGCAACAGAGCCTCAATTACTGATAATCCAATAGTGCAGCACACACTCAAATACTGACACTCCAATATTGCAGCACACACTCAATTACTGACACTCCAATAGTGCTGCACACCCTCAATTACTGACACTCCAATAGCGCAGCACACCCTCAATTACTGACACTCCAAAAGTGCAGCACACACTCAATTACTGACACACCAATAGTGCAGCACACCTCAATTACTGACACTCCAATAGAGTAGCAAACCCTCAATTACTGACACTCCAATAGTACAGCACAACCTCAATTACTGACACTCCAATAGAGTAGGTAACCCTCAATTACTGACACTCCAATAGTACAGCACACCCTCAATTACTGACACTCCAATAGTGCAGCACACCGTCAATTACTGACATCCAATAGTGCAGCTCACCCTCAATTACTGACACTCCAATAGTGCAGCACACCCTCAATTACTGACACTCCAAGAGAGTAGCGCACACACAAATACTGACACTCCAATTGTGCAGCTCACCCTCAATTACTGACACTCCAATACTGCAGCACACCCTCAATTACTGACACTCCAATAGTGCAGCGCACCCTCAATTACTGACACTACAATAGTGCAGCTCACCCTTAATTACTGAGACACCAATATTGCAGCACACCCTCAATTACTGACACTCCAATATTGCAGCACACACTCAATTAATGACACTCCAATAGTGCAGCAGACACTAATAACAGCCACTCCAATAGTGTAGCATACCCTCAATTACTGACACTCCAATAGTGCAGCACACCCTCAATTACTGACACTCCAATATTGCAGCGCACACTCAAATACTGACAGTCCAATAGTGCAGCTCACCCTCAATTACTGACACTCCAATACTGCAGCACACCCTCAATTACTGAAACTCCAATAGTGCAGCGCACCCTCAATTACTGACCCTACAATAGTGCAGCTCACCCTTAATTACTGAGAAATCAATATTGCAGCACACCCTCAATTACTGACACTCCAATATTGCAGCACACACTCAATTACTGACACTCCAATAGTGCAGCACACACTAAATAACAGCCACTCCAATAGTGTAGCACACCCTCAATTACTGACACTCCAATAGTGCAGCACACCCTCAATTACTGACACTCCAATAGTGCTGCACACCCTCAATTACTGACACTACAATAGTGTAGCACACCCTCAATTACTGAAAGTCCAATAGTGCAGCTCACCCTCAATTAATGACACTGCAATAGTGCAACACACCCTCAATTACTGACACTCCAATAGTGCAGAACACCCTCAATTACTGACACTCCAACAGTGCAGCACACACTCAATTACTGACACTCCAATATTGCAGCACAGCCTCAATTACTGACACTCCAATAGTGCAGAACACCCTCAATTACTGACACTCCAACAGTGCAGCACACACTCAATTACTGACACTCCAATAGTGCAACACAGCCTCAATTACTGACACTCCATTAGTGAAGCACTCCCTCAATTACTGACACTCCAATAGTGCAGCACACCCTCAATTACTGATAATCCAATAGTGCAGCACACCCTCAATTACTGACACACCAATAGTGCAGCACACCCTCAATTACTGACACTCCAATAGTGCAGCACACCCTCAATTACTGACAGTCCAATAGTGCAGCACACCCTCAATTACTGACACTCCAATATTGCAGCACACCCTCAATTACTGACACTCCAATATTGCAGCACACCCTGAATTACTGACACTCCAATAGTGCAGCAGATCCTCAATTTCTGACACTCCAATACTGCAGCACACCCTCAATTACTGACACTCCAATAGTGCAGCGCACCCTCAATTACTGACACTACAATAGTGCAGCTCACCCTTAATTACTGACACACCAATATTGCAGCACACCCTCAATTACTGACACTCCAATGTTGCAGCACACACTCAATTACTGACACACCAATAGTGCAGCACACACTAAATAACAGCCACTCCAATAGTGTAGCAAACCCTCAATTATTGACACTCCAATAGTGCAGCACACCCTCAATTACTGACACTCCAATAGTGCAGCACACCCTCAATTACTGACACTACAATAGTGTAGCACACCCTCAATTACTGACACTGCAGTAGTGCAGCTCACCCTCAATTAATGACACTGCAATAGTGCAGCACACCCTCAATTACTGACAAACCAATATTGCAGCACAAACTCAATTACTGACACTCCAATAGTGCAGTTCACCCTCAATTACTGACACTCCAATAGTGCAGCACAGCCTCAATTACTGACACTCCAATAGTGCAGTTCACCCTCAATTACTGAAACTCCAATTGTGCAGTTCACCCTCAATTACTGACACTCCAATATTGCAGCACACCCTCAATTACTGACACTGCAATATTGCAGCACACACTCAATTAATGACACTCCAATAGTGCAGCACACACTCAATTACTGACACTCCAATAGTGCAACAGAGCCTCAATTACTGATAATCCAATAGTGCAGCACACACTCAAATACTGACACTCCAATATTGCAGCACACACTCAATTACTGACACTCCAATAGTGCAGCACACCCTCAATTACTGACACTCCAATAGCGCAGCACACCCTCAATTACTGACACTCCAAAAGTGCAGCACACACTCAATTACTGACACACCAATACTGCAGCACACACTCAATTACTGACACTCCAATAGAGTAGCAAACCCTCAATTACTGACACTCCAATAGTACAGCACAACCTCAATTACTGACACTCCAATAGAGTAGCTAACCCTCAATTACTGACACTCCAATAGTACAGCACACCCTCAATTACTGACACTCCAATAGTGCAGCACACCGTCAATTACTGACATCCAATAGTGCAGCTCACCCTCAATTACTGACACTCCAATAGTGCAGCACACCCTCAATTACTGACACTCCAAGAGAGTAGCGCACACACAAATACTGACACTCCAATTGTGCAGCTCACCCTCAGTTACTGACACTCCAATATTGCAGCGCACACTCAAATACTGACAGTCCAATAGTGCAGCTCAGCCTCAGTTACTGACACTCCAATACTGCAGCACACCTTCAATTACTGACACTCCAATAGTGCAGCGCACCCTCAATTACTGACACTACAATAGTGCAGCTCACCCTTAATTACTGAGACACCAATATTGCAGCACACCCTCAATTACTGACACTCCAATATTGCAGCACACACTCAATTACTGACACTCCAATAGTGCAGCACACACTAAATAACAGCCACTCCAATAGTGTAGCACACCCTCAATTACTGACACTCCAATAGTGCAGCACACCCTCAATTACTGACACTCCAATAGTGCAGCACACCCTCAATTACTGACACTACAATAGTGTAGCACACCCTCAATTATTGACACTCCAATAGTGCAGCTCACCCTCAATTAATGACACTGCAATAGTGCAGCACACCCTCAATTACTGACATTCCAATATTGCAGCACACACTCAATTACTGACACTCCAATAGTGCAGCACACCCTCAATTACTGACACTCCAATAGTGCAGCACACACTCAATTACTGACATTCCAATAGTTGCGTTCACCCTCAATTACTGAAACTCCTATATTGCAGCACACCCTCAATTACTGACACTCCAATATTGCAGCACACACTCAATTAATGACACTCCAATAGTGCAGCACACACTCAATTACTGACACTCCAATAGTGCAACAGAGCCTCATTACTGATAATCCAATAGTGCAGCACACACTCAATTAATGACACTCCAATAGTGCAGCACACCCTCAATTACTGACACTCCAATAGCGCAGCACACCCTCAATTACTGACACTCCAAAAGCGCAGCACACACTCAATTACTGACACTCCAATAGTGCAACACAGCCTCAATTACTGACACTCCAATAGTGCAGAACACCCTCAATTACTTACAGTCCAATATTGCAGCACACCCTCAATTACTGACACTCCAATAGCGCAGCACACCCTCAATTACTGATACTCCAAAAGTGCAGCACACACTCAATTACTGACACACCAATAGTGCAGCACACCCTCAATTACTGACACTCCAATAGAGTAGCAATCCCTCAATTACTGACACTCCAATAGTACAGCACACCCTCAATTACTGACACACCAATAGTACAGCACACCCTCAATTTCTGACACTCCAATAGTGCAGCACACCGTCAATTAGTGACATCCAATAGTGCAGCTCACCCTCAATTACTGACACTCCAATAGTGCAGCATAACCTCAATTACTGACACTCCAAGAGAGTAGAGCACACTCAAATACTGACACTCCAATAGTGCAGCTCACCCTCAATTACTGACAATCCAATACTGCAGCACACCCTCAATTACTGACACTCCAATAGTGCAGCGCGCCCTCAATTACTGACACTACAATAGTGCAGCTCACCCTTAATTACTGAGACACCAATATTGCAGCACATCCTCAATTACTGACACTCCAATATTGCAGCACACACTCAATTACTGACCCTCCAATAGTGCAGCACACACTAAATAACAGCCACTCCAATAGTGTAGCACACCCTCAATTACTGATACTCCAATAGTGCAGCACACCCTCAATTACTGACACTCCAATAGTGCAGCGCACACTCAAATACTGACACTCCAATAGTGCAGCTCACCCTCAATTACTGACACTCCAATACTGCAGCACACCCTCAATTACTGACACTCCAATAGTGCAGCGCACCCTCAATTACTGACACTCCAATAGTGCAGCACACCCTCAATTACTGACTCTACAATATTGCAGCACACCCTCAATTACTGACACTCCAATAGTGCAGCACACGCTCATTTACTGACACTCCAATAGTGCAGTTCACCCTCAATTACTGAAACTCCAATAGTGCAGCACACCCTCAATTACTGACACTCCAATAGTGCAGCACACCCTCAATTACTGACACTCCAATAGTGCAGCACACCCTCAATTACTGACACTCCAATAGTGCAGCACACCCTCAATTACTGACACTCCAATATTGCAGCACACACTCAATTAATGACACTCCAATAGTGCAGCACACACTCAATTAATGACACTCCAATAGTGCAACAGAGCCTCAATTACTGATAATCCAATAGTGCAGCAAACACTCAATTACTGACACTCCAATATTGCAGCACACACTCAATTAATGACACTCCAATAGAGTAGCAAACCCTCAATTACTGACACTCCAATAGTACAGCACACCCTCAATTACTGACACTCCAATAGTGCAGCACACCGTCAATTACTGACATCCAATAGTGCAGCTCACCCTCAATTACTGACACTCCAATAGTGCAGCACACTCTCAATTACTGACACTCCTAGAGAGTAGCGAAACATTAAAAAATTCTGACACTCCAATAGTGCAGCTCACCCTCAATTACTGACACTCCAATACTGCAGCACACCCTCAATTACTGACACTCCAATAGTGCAGCGCACCCTCAATTACTGACACTACAATAGTGCAGCTCACCCTTAATTACTGAGACACCAATATTGCAACACACCCTCAATTACTGACACTCCAATATTGCAGCACACTCTCAATTACTGACACTCCAATAGTGCAGCACACACTAAATAACAGCCACTCCAATAGTGTAGCACACCCTCAATTACTGACACTCCAATAGTGCAGCTCACCCTCAATTACTGACACTCCAATAGTGCAGCACAC
This sequence comes from Isurus oxyrinchus, assembly GCA_026770705.1. Classification (NCBI taxonomy): domain Eukaryota; kingdom Metazoa; phylum Chordata; class Chondrichthyes; order Lamniformes; family Lamnidae; genus Isurus; species Isurus oxyrinchus. The sequence goes on from JANJGN010000068.1 coordinate 862,798, forward strand.
ACTCAAATACTGACAGTCCAATAGTGCAGCTCACCCTCAATTACTGACACTCCAATACTGCAGCGCACCCTCAATTACTGACACTACAATATTGCAGCTCACCCTTAATTACTGAGACACCAATATTGCAGCACACCCTCAATTACTGACACTCCAATATTGCAGCACACACTCAATTACTGACACTCCAATAGTGCAGCACACACTAAATAACAGGCACTCCAATAGTGTAGCACACCCTCAATTACTGACACTCCAATAGTGCAGCACACCCTCAATTACTGACACTCCAATAGTGCAGCACACCCTCAATTACTGACACTACAATAGTGTAGCACACACTCAATTACTGACACTCCAATAGTGCAGCTCACCCTCAATTAATGGCACTGCAATAGTGCAACACACCCTCAATTACTGACACTCCAATAGTGCAGAACACCCTCAATTACTGACACTCCAACAGTGCAGCACACACTCAATTACTGACACTCCAAAATTGCAGCACAGCCTCAATTACTGACACTCCAATAGTGCAGAACACCCTCAATTACTGACACTCCAACAGTGCAGCACACACTCAATTACTGACACTCCAATAGTGCATCACAGCCTCAATTACTGACACTCCATTAGTGCAGCACTCCCTCAATTACTGACACTCCAATAGTGCAGCACACCCTCAATTACTGACACTCCAATAGTGCAGCACACCCTCAATTACTGATAATCCAATAGTGCAGCACACCCTCAATTACTGACACACCAATAGTGCAGCACACCCTCAATTACTGACACTCCAATAGTGCAGCACACCCTCAATTACTGACACTCCAATATTGCAGCACACCCTGAATTACTGACACTCCAATAGTGCAGCAGATCCTTAATTACTGACACTCCAATAGTGCAGCACACCCTCAATTACTGACACTCCAATAGTGCAGCAAACACTCAATTACTGACACTCCAATATTGCAGCACACACTCAATTAATGACACTCCAATCGTGCAGCACACACTCAATTACTGACATCCAATAGTGCAGCTCACCCTCAATTACTGACACTCCAATAGTGCAGCACACTCTCAATTACTGACACTCCAACAGTGCAACACAGCCTCAATTACTGACACTCCAATAGTGCAGCTCACCCTCAATTACTGACACTCCAATACTGCAGCACACCCTCAATTACTGACACTCCAATAGTGCAGCGCACCCTCAATTACTGACACTACAATAGTGCAGCTCACACTTAATTACTGAGACACCAATATTGCAACACACCCTCAATTACTGACACTCCAATATTGCAGCACACTCTCAATTACTGACACTCCAATAGTGCAGCACACACTAAATAACAGCCACTCCAATAGTGTAGCACACCCTCAATTACTGACACTCCAATAGTGCAGCTCACCCTCAATTACTGACACTCCAATAGTGCAGCACACACTCAAATACTGACAGTCCAATAGTGCAGCTCACCCTCAATTACTGACACTCCAATACTGCAGCACACCCTCAATTACTGACACTCCAATAGTGCAGCGCACCCTCAATTACTGACACTACAATATTGCAGCTCACCCTTAATTACTGAGACACCAATATTGCAGCACACCCTCAATTACTGACACTCCAATATTGCAGCACACACTCAATTACTGACACTCCAATAGTGCAGCACACACTAAATAACAGGCACTCCAATAGTGTAGCACACCCTCAATTACTGACACTCCAATAGTGCAGCAAACCCTCAATTACTGACACTCCAATAGTGCAGCACACCCTCAATTACTGACACTACAATAGTGTAGCACACCCTCAATTACTGACACTCCAATAGTGCAGCTCAGTCTCAATTAATGGCACTGCAATAGTGCAACACACCCTCAATTACTGTCACTCCAATAGTGCAGAACACCCTCAATTACTGACACTCCAACAGTGCAGCACACACTCAATTACTGACACTCCAATATTGCAGCACAGCCTCAATTACTGACACTCCAATAGTGCAGAACACCCTCAATTACTGACACTCCAACAGTGCAGCACACACTCAATTACTGACACTCCAATAGTGCATCACAGCCTCAATTACTGACACTCCATTAGTGCAGCACTCCCTCAATTACTGACACTCCAATAGTGCAGCACACCCTCAATTACTGACACTCCAATAGTGCAGCACACCCTCAATTACTGATAATCCAATAGTGCAGCACACCCTCAATTACTGACACACCAATAGTGCAGCACACCCTCAATTACTGACACTCCAATAGTGCAGCACACCCTCAATTACTGACACTCCAATATTGCAGCACACCCTGAATTACTGACACTCCAATAGTGCAGCAGATCCTTAATTACTGACACTCCAATAGTGCAGCACACCCTCAATTACTGACACTCCAATCGTGCAGCACACACTCAATTACTGACACTCCAATAGTGCAACACAGCCTCAATTACTGACACTCCAATAGTGCAGAACACCCTCAATTACTTACAGTCCAATATTGCAGCACACCCTCAATTACTGACACTCCAATAGTGCACCACACCCTCAGTTACTGACACTCCAATATTGCAGCACACACTCAATTAATGACACTCCAATAGTGCAGCACACACTCAATTACTGACACTCCAATATTGCAGCACACACTCAATTAATGACACTCCAATAGTGCAGCACACCCTCAATTACTGACACTCCAAGAGCGCAGCACACCCTCAATTACTGACACTCCAAAAGTGCAGCACACACTCAATTACTGACACACCAATAGTGCAGCACACCCTCAATTACTGACACTCCAATAGTACAGCACAACCTCAATTACTGACACTCCAATAGAGTAGCAAACACTCAATTACTGACACTCCAATAGTACAGCACACCCTCAATTAATGACACTGCAATAGTGCAGCACACCGTCAATTACTGACATCCAATAGTGCAGCTCACCCTCAATTACTGACACTCCAATAGTGCAGCACACCCTCACTTACTGACACTCCAAGAGAGTAGCGCACACTCAAATACTGACACTCCAATAGTGCAGCTCACCCTCAATTACTGACAATCCAATACTGCAGCACACCCTCAATTACTGACACTCCATTAGTGCAGCGCGCCCTCAATTACTGACACTACAATAGTGCAGCTCACCTTTAATTACTGAGACACCAATAATGCAGCACACCCTCAATTACTGACACTCCAATATTGCAGCACACACTCAATTACTGACACTCCAATAGTGCAGCAAACACTAAATAACAGCCACTCCAATAGCGTAGCACACCCTCAATTACTGACACTCCAATAGTGCAGCACACCCTCAATTACTGACACTCCAATAGTGCAGCGCACACTCAAATACTGACACTCCAATAGTGCAGCTCACCCTCAATTACTGACACTCCAATACTGCAGCACACCCTCAATTACTGACACTCCAATAGTGCAGCGCACCCTCAATTACTGACACTACAATAGTGCTGCTCACCCTTAATTACTGAGACACCAATATTGCAGCACACACTCAATTACTGACACTCCAATAGTGCAGCACACACTAAATAACAGCCACTCCAATAGTGTAGCACACCCTCAATTACTGACACTCCAATAGTGCAGCACACCCTCAATTACTGACACTCCAATAGTGCAGCACACCCTCAATTACTGACACTACAATAGTATAGCACACCCTCAATTACTGACACTCCAATAGTGCAGCTCACCCTCAATTAATGACACTGCAATAGTGCAGCACACCCTCAATTACTGACACTCCAATATTGCAGCACACACACAATTACTGACACTCCAATAGTGCAGCACACCCTCAATTACTGACACTCCAATAGTGCAGCACACCCTCAATTACTGACACTCCAATAGTGCAGTTCACCCTCAATTACTGAAACTCCAATAGTGCAGTTCACCCTCAATTACTGACACTCCAATATTGCAGCACACCCTCAATTACTGACACTCCAATAGTGCAGCACACCCTCAATTGCTGACACTCCAATATTGCAGCACACACTCAATTACTGACACTCCAATAGAGTAGCAAACCCTCAATTACTGACACTCGTATAGTACAGCACACCCTCAATTACTGACACTCCAATAGTGCAGCACACCGTCAATTACTGACATCCAATAGTGCAGCTCACCCTCAATTACTGACACTCCAATAGTGCAGCAGACCCTCAATTACTGACACTCCAAGAGAGTAGCGCACACTCAAATACTGAAACTCCAATAGTGCAGCTCACCCTCAATTACTGACAATCCAATACTGCAGAACACCCTCAATTACTGACACTCCAATAGTGCAGCGCGCCCTCAATTACTGACACTACAATAGTGCAGCTCACCCTTAATTACTGAGACACCAATATTGCAGAACACCCTCAATTACTGACACTCCAATATTGCAGCACACACTCAATTACTGACACTCCAATAGTGCAGCACATACTAAATAACAGCCACTCCAATAGTGTAGCACACCCTCAATTACTGACACTCCAATAGTGCAGCACACCCTCAATTACTGACACTCCAATAGTGCAGCGCACTCTCAAATACTGACACTCCAATAGTGCAGCTCACCCTCAATTACTGACACTCCAATACTGCAGCACACCCTCAATTACTGACACTCCAATAGTGCAGCGCACCCTCAATTACTGACACTACAATAGTGCAGCTCACCCTTAATTACTGAGACACCAATATTGCAGCACACCCTCAATTACTGACACTCCAATGTTGCAGCACACACTCAATTACTGACACACCAATAGTGCAGCACACACTAAATAACAGCCGCTCCAATAGTGTAGCAAACCCTCAATTATTGACACTCCAATAGTGCAGCACACCCTCAATTACTGACACTCCAATAGTGCAGCACACCCTCAATTACTGACACTACAATAGTGTAGCACACCCTCAATTACTGACACTGCAATAGTGCAGCTCACCCTCAATTAATGACACTGCAATAGTGCAGCACACCCTCAATTACTGACACACCAATATTGCAGCACACACTCAATTACTGACACTCCAATAGTGCAGCATATCCTCAATTACTGACACTCCAATAGTGCAGCACACCCTCAATTACTGACACTCCAATAGTGCAGTTCACCCTCAATTACTGAAACTCCAATTGTGCAGTTCACCCTCAATTACTGACACTCCAATATTGCAGCACACCCTCAATAACTGACACTGCAATATTGCAGCACACACTCAATTAATGACACTCCAATAGTGCAGCACACACTCAATTACTGACACTCCAATAGTGCAACAGAGCCTCAATTACTGATAATCCAATAGTGCAGCACACACTCAAATACTGACACTCCAATATTGCAGCACACACTCAATTACTGACACTCCAATAGTGCAGCACACCCTCAATTACTGACACTCCAATAGCGCAGCACACCCTCAATTACTGACACTCCAAAAGTGCAGCACACACTCAATTACTGACACACCAATAGTGCAGCACACCCTCAATTACTGACACTCCAATAGAGTAGCAAACCCTCAATTACTGACACTCCAATAGTACAGCACAACCTCAATTACTGACACTCCAATAGAGTAGCTAAACCTCAATTACTGACACTCCAATAGTACAGCACACCCTCAATTACTGACAGTCCAATAGTGCAGCACACCGTCAATTACTGACATCCAATAGTGCAGCTCACCCTCAATTACTGACACTCCAATAGTGCAGCACACCCTCAATTACTGACACTCCAAGAGAGTAGCGCACACACAAATACTGACACTCCAATTGTGCAGCTCACCCTCAATTACTGACACTCCAATACTGCAGCACACCCTCAATTACTGACACTCCAATAGTGCAGCGCACCCTCAATTACTGACACTACAATAGTGCAGCTCACCCTTAATTACTGAGACACCAATATTGCAGCACACCCTCAATTACTGACACTCCAATATTGAAGCACACACTCAATTACTGACACTCCAATAGTGCAGCACACACTAATAACAGCCACTCCAATAGTGCAGCATACCCTCAATTACTGACACTCCAATAGTGCAGCACACCCTCAATTACTGACACTCCAATATTGCAGCGCACACTCAAATACTGACAGTCCAATAGTGCAGCTCACCCTCAATTACTGACACTCCAATACTGCAGCACACCCTCAATTACTGACACTCCAATAGTGCAGCGCACCCTCAATTACTGACACTCCAAGAGTGCAGCACACCCTCAATTACTGACACTCCAATAGTGCAGCACACCCTCAATTACTGAGACACCAATATTGCAGCACACCCTCAATTACTGACACTCCAATATTGCAGCACACACTCAATTACTGACACTCCAATAGTGCAGCTCACCCTTAATTACTGAGACACCAATATTGCAGCACACCCTCAATTACTGACACTCCAATATTGCAGCACACACTCAATTACTGACACTCCAATAGTGCAGCACACACTAAATAACAGCCACTCCAATAGTGTAGCACACCCTCAATTACTGACACTCCAATAGTGCAGCACACCCTCAATTACTGACACTCCAATAGTGCAGCACACCCTCAATTCCTGACACTACAATAGTGTAGCACACCCTCAATTACTGACACTCCAATAGTGCAGCTCACCCTCAATTAATGACACTGCAATAGTGCAACACACCCTCAATTACTGACACTCCAATAGTGCAGAATACCCTCAATTACTGACACTCCAACAGTGCAGCACACACTCAATTACTGACATTCCAATATTGCAGCACACCCTCAATTACTGACACTCCAATAGTGCAGCACACCCTCAATTACTGACACTCCAATAGTGCAGAACACCCTCAAATACTGACACTCCAACAATGCAGCACACACTCAATTACTGACACTCCAATAGTGCAACACAGCCACAATTACTGACACTCCATTAGTGCAGCACTCCCTCAATTACTGACACTCCAATAGTGCAGCACACCCTCAATTACTGACACTCCAATAGTGCAGCACACCCTCAATTACTGATAATCCAATAGTGCAGCACACCCTCAATTACTGACATTCCAATAGTGCTGCACACCCTGAATTACTGACATTCCAATAGTGCAGCACACCCTCAATTACTGACACTCCAATATTGCAGCACACCCTGAATTACTGACACTCCAATAGTGCAGCAGATCCTCAATTACTGACACTCCAATAGTGCAGCACACCCTCAATTACTGACAGTCCAATAGTGCAGCACACACTCAATTACTGACACTCCAATATTGCAGCACACACTCAATTAATGACACTCCAATCGTGCAGCACACACTCAATTACTGACACTCCAATAGTGCAACACAGCCTCAATTACTGACACTCCAATATTGCAGAACACCCTCAATTACTTACAGTCCAATATTGCAGCACACCCTCAATTACAGCCACTCCAATAGTGTAGCACACCCTCAGTTACTGACACTCCAATATTGCAGCACACACTCAATTAATGACACTCCAATAGTGCAGCACACACTCAATTACTGACACTCCAATAGTGCAACAGAGCCTCAATTACTGATAATCCAATAGTGCAGCACACACTCAATTACTGACACTCCAATATTGCAGCACACACTCAATTAATGACACTCCAATAGAGCAGCACACCCTCAATAACTGACACTCCAAGAGCGCAGCACACCCTCAATTACTGACACTCCAATAGAGTAGCAAACCCTCAATTACTGACACTCCAATAGTACAGCACAACCTCAATTACTGACACTCCAATAGAGTAGCAAACCCTCAATTACTGACACTCCAATAGTACAGCACACCCTCAATTAATGACACTGCAATAGTGCAGCAGACCGTCAATTACTGACATCCAATAGTGCAGCTCACCCTCAATTACTGACACTCCAATAGTGCAGCACACCCTCAATTACTGACACTCCAAGAGAGTAGCGCACACTCAAATACTGACACTCCAATAGTGCAGCTCACCCTCAATTACTGACAATCCAATACTGCAGCACACCCTCAATTACTGACACTCCATTAGTGCAGCGCGCCCTCAATTACTGACACTACAATAGTGCAGCTCACCTTTAATTACTGAGACACCAATAATGCAGCACACCCTCAATTACTGACACTCCAATATTGCAGCACACACTCAATTACTGACACTCCAATAGTGCAGCAAACACTAAATAACAGCCACTCCAATAGTGTAGCACACCCTCAATTACTGACACTCCAATAGTGCAGCACACCCTCAATTACTGACACTCCAATAGTGCAGCGCACACTCAAATACTGACAGTCCAATAGTGCAACTCACCCTCAATTACTGACACTCCAATACTGCAGCACACCCTCAATTACTGACACTCCAATAGTGCAGAGCACCCTCAATTACTGACACTACAATAGTGCTGCTCACCCTTAATTACTGAGACACCAATATTGCAGCACACACTCAATTACTGACACTCCAATAGTGCAGCACACACTAAATAACAGATACTCCAATAGTGTAGCACACCCTCAATTACTGACACTCCAATAGTGCAGCACACCCTCAATTACTGACACTCCAATAGTGCAGCACACCCTCAATTACTGACACTACAATAGTATAGCACACCCTCAATTACTGACACTCCAATAGTGCAGCTCACCCTCAATTAATGACACTGCAATAGTGCAGCACACCCTCAATTACTGACACTCCAATATTGCAGCACACACACAATTACTGACACTCCAATAGTGCAGCACACCCTCAATTACTGACACTCCAATAGTGCAGCACACCCTCAAATACTGACACTCCAATAGTGCAGTTCACCCTCAATTACTGAAACTCCAATAGTGCAGTTCACCCTCAATTACTGACACTCCAATATTGCAGCACACCCTCAATTACTGACACTCCAATAGTGCAGCACACCCTCAATTGCTGACACTCCAATATTGCAGCACACACTCAATTAATGACACTCCAATAGTGCAGCACACACTCAATTACTGACACTCCAATAGTGCAACAGAGCCTCAATTACTGATAATCCAATAGTGCAGCACACACTCAATTACTGACACTCCAATATTGCAGCACACACTCAATTAATGACACTCCAATAGAGCAGCACACCCTCAATTACTGACACTCCAAGAGCGCAGCACACCCTCAATTACTGACACTCCAAAAGTGCAGCACACACGCAATTACTGACACACCAATAGTGCAGCACACCCTCAATTACTGACACTCCAATAGAGTAGCAAACCCTCAATTACTGACACTCCAATAGTACAGCACAACCTCAATTACTGACACTCCAATAGAGTAGCAAACCCTCAATTACTGACACTCCAATAGTACAGCACACCCTCAATTAATGACACTGCAATAGTGCAGCAGACCGTCAATTACTGACATCCAATAGTGCAGCTCACCCTCAATTACTGACACTCCAATAGTGCAGCACACCCTCAATTACTGACACTCCAAGAGAGTAGCGCACACTCAAATACTGACACTCCAATAGTGCAGCTCACCCTCAATTACTGACAATCCAATACTGCAGCACACCCTCAATTACTGACACTCCATTAGTGCAGCGCGCCCTCAATTACTGACACCACAATAGTGCAGCTCACCTTTAATTACTGAGACACCAATAATGCAGCACACCCTCAATTACTGACACTCCAATATTGCAGCACACACTCAATTACTGACACTCCAATAGTGCAGCAAACACTAAATAACAGCCACTCCAATAGTGTAGCACACCCTCAATTACTGACACTCCAATAGTGCAGCACACCCTCAATTACTGACACTCCAATAGTGCAGCGCACACTCAAATACTGACAGTCCAATAGTGCAACTCACCCTCAATTACTGACACTCCAATACTGCAGCACACCCTCAATTACTGACACTCCAATAGTGCAGAGCACCCTCAATTACTGACACTACAATAGTGCTGCTCACCCTTAATTACTGAGACACCAATATTGCAGCACACACTCAATTACTGACACTCCAATAGTGCAGCACACACTAAATAACAGATACTCCAATAGTGTAGCACACCCTCAATTACTGACACTCCAATAGTGCAGCACACCCTCAATTACTGACACTCCAATAGTGCAGCACACCCTCAATTACAGACACTACAATAGTATAGCACACCCTCAATTACTGACACTCCAATAGTGCAGCTCACCCTCAATTAATGACACTGCAATAGTGCAGCACACCCTCAATTACTGACACTCCAATATTGCAGCACACACACAATTACTGACACTCCAATAGTGCAGCACACCCTCAATTACTGACACTCCAATAGTGCAGCACACCCTCAAATACTGACACTCCAATAGTGCAGTTCACCCTCAATTACTGAAACTCCAATAGTGCAGTTCACCCTCAATTACTGACACTCCAATATTGCAGCACACCCTCAATTACTGACACTCCAATAGTGCAGCACACCCTCAATTGCTGACACTCCAATATTGCAGCACACACTCAATTAATGACACTCCAATAGTGCAGCACACACTCAATTACTGACACTCCAATAGTGCAACAGAGCCTCAATTACTGATAATCCAATAGTGCAGCACACACTCAATTACTGACACTCCAATAGTGCAGCACTCCCTCAATTACTGACACTCCAATAGCGCAGCACACCCTCAATTACTGACACTCCAAAAGTGCAGCACACACTCAATAACTGACACACCAATAGTGCAGCACACCCTCAATTACTGACACTCCAATAGAGTAGCAAACCCTCAATTACTGACACTCCAATAGTACAGCACAACCTCAATTACTGACACTCCAATAGAGTAGCAAACCCTCAATTACTGACACTCCAATAGTACAGCACACCCTCAATTACTGACACTCCAATAGTGCAGCACACCGTCAATTACTGACATCCAATAGTGCAGCTCACCCTCAATTACTGACACTCCAATAGTGCAGCACACCCTCAATTACTGACACTCCAAGAGAGTAGCGCACACTCAAATACTGAAACTCCAATAGTGCCGCTCACCCTCAATTACTGAGACTCCAATACTGCAGCACACCCTCAATTACTGACACTCCAATAGTGCAGCGCGCCCTCAATTACTGACACTACAATAGTGCAGCTCACCCTTAATTACTGAGACACCAATATTGCAGAACACCCTCAATTACTGACACTCCAATATTGCAGCACACACTCAATTACTGACACTCCAATAGTGCAGCACATACTAAATAACAGCCACTCCAATAGTGTAGCACACCCTCATTTACTGACACACCAATAGTGCAGCACACCCTCAATTACTGACACTCCAATAGTGCAGCGCACACTCAAATACTGACACTCCAATAGTGCAGCTCACCCTCAATTACTGACACTCAAATACTGCAGCACACCCTCAATTACTGACACTCCAATAGTGCAGCGCACCCTCAATTACTGACACTACAATAGTGCAGCTCACCCTTAATTACTGAGACACCAATATTGCAGCACACCCTCAATTACTGACACTCCAATATTGCAGCACACACTCAATTACTGACACACCAATAGTGCAGCACACACTAAATAACAGCCACTCCAATAGTGTAGCAAACCCTCAATTATTGACACTCCAATAGTGCAGCACACCCTCAATTACTGACACTCCAATAGTGCAGCACAGCCTCAATTACTGACACTACAATAGTGTAGCACACCCTCAATTACTGACACTGCAATAGTGCAGCTCACCCTCAATTAATGACACTGCAATAGTGCAGCACACCCTCAATTACTGACACACCAATATTGCAGCACACACTCAATTACTGACACTCCAATAGTGCAGCACATCCTCAATTACTGACACTCCAATAGTGCACACACCCTCAATTACTGACACTCCAATAGTGCAGTTCACCCTCAATTACTGAAACTCCAATTGAGCAGTTCACCCTCAATTACTGACACTCCAATATTGCAGCACACCCTCAATTACTGACACTGCAATATTGCAGCACACACTCAATTAATGACACTCCAATAGTGCAGCACACACTCAATTACTGACACTCCAATAGTGCAACAGAGCCTCAATTACTGATAATCCAATAGTGCAGCACACACTCAAATACTGACACTCCAATATTGCAGCACACACTCAATTACTGACACTCCAATAGTGCAGCACACCCTCAATTACTGACACTCCAATAGCGAAGCACACCCTCAATTACTGACACTCCAAAAGTGCAGCACACACTCAATTACTGACACACCAATAGAGCAGCACACCCTCAATTACTGACACTCCAATAGAGTAGCAAACCCTCAATTACTGACACTCCAATAGTACAGCACAACCTCAATTACTGACACTCCAATAGAGTAGCTAACCCTCAATTACTGACACTCCAATAGTGCAGCACACCGTCAATTACTGACATCCAATAGGGCAGCTCACCCTCAATTACTGACACTCCAATAGTGCAGCACACCCTCAATTACTGACACTCCAAGAGTGTAGCGCACACACAAATACTGACACTCCAATTGTGCAGCTCACCCTCAATTACTGACACTCCAATACTGCAGCGCACCCTCAATTACTGACACTCCAATAGTGCAGCGCACCCTCAATTACTGACACTACAATAGTGCAGCTCACCCTTAATTACTGAGACACCAATATTGCAGCACACCCTCAATTACTGACACTCCAATATTGCAGCACACACTCAATTACTGACACTCCAATAGTGCAGCACACACTAATAACAGCCACTCCAATGGTGTAGCATACCCTCAATTACTGACACTCCAATAGTGCAGCACACCCTCAATTACTGACACTCCAATAGTGCAGCGCACACTCAAATACTGACAGTCCAATAGTGCAGCTCACCCTCAATTACTGACACTCCAATACTGCAGCACACCCTCAATTACTGACACTCCAATAGTGCAGCGCACCCTCAATTACTGACACTACAATAGTGCAGCTCACCCTTAATTACTGAGACACCAATATTGCAGCACACCCTCAATTACTGACACTCCAATATTGCAGCACACACTCAATTACTGACACTCCAATAGTGCAGCACACACTAAATAAAAGCCACTCCAATAGTGTAGCACACCCTCAATTACTGACACTCCAATAGTGCAGCACACCCTCAATTACTGACACTCCAATAGTGCAGCACACCCTCAATTACTGACACTACAATAGTGTAGCACACCCTCAATTACTGACACTCCAATAGTGCAGCTCACCCTCAATTAATGACACTGCAATAGTGCAGCACACCCTCAATTACTGACACTCCAATATTGCAGCACACACTCAATTACTGACACTCCAATAGTGCAGCACACCCTCAATTACTGACACTCCAATAGTGCAGCACACCCTCAATTACTGACATTCCAATTGTGCAGTTCACCCTCAATTACTGAAACTCCAATTGTGCAGTTCACCCTCAATTACTGACACTCCTATATTGCAGCACACCCTCAATTACTGACACTCCAATAGTGCAGCACACCCTCAATTACTGACACTCCAATATTGCAGCACACACTCAATTAATGACACTCCAATAGTGCAGCACACACTCAATTACTGACACTCCAATAGTGCAACAGAGCCTCAATTACTGATAATCCAATAGTGCAGCACACACTCAATTACTGACACTCCAATATTGCAGCAAACACTCAATTAATGACACTCCAATAGTGCAGCACACCCTCAATTACTGACACTCCAATAGCGCAGCACACCCTCAATTACTGACACTCCAAAAGCGCAGCACACACTCAATTACTGACACACCAATAGTGCAGCACACCCTCAATTACTGACACTCCAATAGAGTAGCAAACCCTCAATTACTGACACTCCAATAGTACAGCACAACCTCAATTACTGAAACTCCAATTGTGCAGTTCACCCTCAATTACTGACACTCCAATAGTGCTGCACAGCCTCAATTACTGACACTCCAATATTGCAGCACACCCTCAATTACTGACACTCCAATTGTGCAGCACACCCTCAATTACTGACACTCAATTAGTGCAGCACTCCCTCAATTACTGACACTCCAATAGTGCAGCACACCCTCAATTACTGAAACTCCAATAGTGCAGCACACCCTCAATTACTGATAATCCAATAGTGCAGCACACCCTCAATTACTGACACTCCAATAGTGCAGCACACCCTCAATTACTGACACTCCAATAGTGCAGCACACCCTCAATTACTGACACTCCAATATTGCAGCACACCCTGAATTACTGACATCGCAATAGTGCAGCAGATCCTCAATTACTGACACTCCAATAGTGCAGCACACCCTCAATTACTGACACTCCAGTAGTGCAGCGCACACTCAATTACTGACACTCCAATATTGCAGCACACACTCAATTAATGACACTCCAATCGTGCAGCACACACTCAATTACTGACACTCCAATAGTGCAACACAGCCTCAATTAATGACACTCCAATAGTGCAGCACACACTCAATTACTGACACTCCAATAGTGCAACACAGCCTCAATTACTGACACTCCAATAGTGCAGAACACCCTCAATTACTTACAGTCCAATATTGCAGCACACCCTCAATTACTGACACTCCAATAGTGCAGCACACACTCAATTACTGACACTCCAATATTGCAACACACACTCAATTAATGACACTCCTATAGTGCAGCACATACTCAATTACTGACACTCCAATAGTGCAACAGAGCCTCAATTACTGATAATCCAATAGTGCAGAACACACTCAATTACTGACAATCCAATATTGCAGCACACACTCAATTAATGACACTCCAATAGTGCAGAACACCCTCAATTACTGACACTCCAATAGCGCAGCACACCCTCAATTACTGACACTCCAAAAGTGCAGCACACACTCAATTACTGACACTCCAATAGAGTAGCAATACCTCAATTACTGACACTCCATTAGTACAGCACAACCTCAATTACTGACACTCCAATAGAGTAGCAAACCCTCAATTACTGACACGCCAATAGTACAGCACACCCTCAATTACTGACACTCCAATAGTGCAGCACACCGTCAATTACTGACATCCAACAGTGCAGCTCACCCTCAATTACTGACACTCCAATAGTGCAGCAGACCCTCAATTACTGACACTCCAAGAGAGCAGCGCACACTCGAATACTGACACTCCAATAGTGCAGCTCACCCTCAATTACTGACAATCCAATACTGCAGCACACCCTCAATTACTGACACTCCAATAGTGCAGCGCGCCCTCAATTACTGACACTACAATAGTGCAGCTCACCCTTAATTACTGAGACACCAATATTGCAGCACACTCTCAATTACTGACACTCCAATATTGCAGCACACAATCAATTACTGACCCTCCAATAGTGCAGCACACCCTCAATTACTGACACTCCAATAGTGCAGCACACACTCAATTACTGACACTCCAATAGTGCAGCGCACACTCAAATACTGACACTCCAATAGTGCAGCTCACCCTCAATTACTGACACTCCAATAGTGCAGCACACCCTCAATTACTGACACTCCAATAGTGCAGCACAGCCTCAATTACTGACAATACAATATTGCAGCACACCCTCAATTACTGACACTCCAATAGTGCAGCACACCCTCATTTACTGACACTCCAATAGTGCAGTTCACCCTCAATTACTGAAACTCCAATAGTGCAGCACACCCTCAATTACTGACACTCCAATAGTGCAGCACACCCTCAATTACTGACACTCCAATGGTGCAGCACACCCTCAATTACTGACACTCCAATATTGCAGCACACACTCAATTAATGACGCTCCAATAGTGCAGCACACACTCAATTACTGACACTCCAATAGTGCGACAGAGCCTCAATTACTGATAAGCCAATATTGCAGCACACACTCAATTAATGACACTCCAATAGTGCAGCACACCCTCAATTACTGACACTCCAATAGCGCAGCACACCCTCAATTACTGACACTCCAATAGTGCAGCACACCCTCAATTACTGACACTCCAATAGTGCAGCACACACTCAAATACTGACACTCCAAAAGTGCAGCTCACCCTCAATTACTGACAATCCAATACTGCAGCACACCCTCAATTACTGCCACTACAATAGTGTAGCACACCCTCAATTACTGACACTCCAATAGTGCAGCTCACCCTCAATTAATGACACTGCAATAGTGCAGCACACCCTCAATTACTGACACTCCAATAGTGCAGCGCACCCTCAATTACTGACATTACAATAGTGCAGCTCACCCTTAATTACTGAGACACCAATATTGCAGCACACACTCAATTACTGACACTCCAATAGTGTAGCACACCCTCAATTACTGACACTCCAGTAGTGCAGCACACCCTCAATTAATGACACTGCAATAGTGCAGCACACCCTCAATTAATGACACTGCAATAGTGCAGCACACACTCAATTACTGACACTCCAATATTGCAGCACACACTAAATAACAGCCACTCCAATAGTGTAGCACACCCTCAATTACTGACACTCCAGTAGTGCAGCACACCCTCAATTAATGACACTGCAATAGTGCAGCACACCCTCAATTACTGACACTACAATAGTGTAGCACACACTCAATTACTGACACTCCAATATTGCAGCACACACTCAATTACTGACACTCCAATAGTGCAGAACACCCTCAATTACTGACACTCCAATAGGGCAGCACACCCTCAATTACTGACACTCCAATAGTGCAGTTCACCCTCAATTACTGAAACTCCAATTGTGCAGTTCACTCTCAATTACTGACACTCCAATATTGCAGCGCACCCTCAATTACTGACACTCCAATAGTGCAGCACACCCTCAATTACTGACACTCCAATATTGCAGCACACACTCAATTACTGACACTCCAATAGTGCAACAGAGCCTCAATTACTGATAATCCAATAGTGCAGCACACACTCAATTACTGACACTCCAATATTGCAGCACACACTCAATTAATGACACTCCAATTGTGCAGCACACCCTCAATTACTGACACTCCAATAGCGCAGCACACCCTCAATTACTGACACTCCAAAAGTGCAGCACACACTCAATTACTGACACTCCAATAGTGCAGCACACCCTCAATTACTGACACTCCAAAAGTGCAGCACACACTCAATTACTGACACTCCAATAGTGCAGCACACCCTCAATTACTGACACTCCAATAGAGTAGCAAACCCTCAATTACTGACACTCCAATAGTAAAGCACAACCTCAATTACTGACACTCCAATAGAGTAGCAAACCCTCAATTACTGACACTCCAATAGTACAGCACACCCTCAATTACTGACACTCCAATAGTGCAGCACACCGTCAATTACTGACATCCAATAGTGCAGCTCTCCGTCAATTACTGACACTCCAATAGTGCAGCACACCCTCAATTACTGACACTCCAAGAGTGTAGCGCACACTCAAATACTGACACTCCAAAAGTGCAGCTCACTCTCAATTACTGACACTCCAATACTGCAACACACCCTCAATTACTGACACTACAATATTGCAGCACACCCTCAATTACTGACACTCCAATATTGCAGCACACACTCAATTACTGACACTCCAATAGTACAGCACACACTAAATAACAGCCACTCCAATAGTGTAGCACACCCTCAATTACTGACACTCCAATAGTGCAGCACACCCTCAATTACTGACACTCCAATAGTGCAGCGCACACTCAAATACTGACACTCCAATAGTGCAGATCACCCTCAATTACTGACACTCCAATACTGCAGCACACCCTCAATTACTGACACTCCAATAGTGCAGCGCACCCTCAATTACTGACACTACAATAGTGCAGCTCACCCTTAATTACTGAGACACCAATATTGCAGCACACCCTCAATTACTGACACTCCAATATTGCAGCACACACTCAATTACTGACACTCCAATAGTGCAGCACACCCTCAATTACTGACACTCCAATAGTGCAGCACACCATCAATTACTGACACTACAATAGTGTAGCACACCCTCAATTACTGACACTCCAATAGTGCAGCTCACCCTCAATTAATGACACTGCAATAGAGCAGCACACCCTCAATTACTGACACTCCAATATTGCAGCACACACTCAATTACTGACACTCCAATAGTGCAGTTCACCCTCAATTACTGAAACTCCAATTGTGCAGTTCACCCTCAATTACTGACACACCAATATTGCAGCACACCCTCAATTACTGACACTCCAATTGTGCAGCACACCCTCAATTACTGACACTCCAATATTGCAGCACACACTCAATTACTGACACTTCAATAATGCAACACACCCTCAATTACTGACACTCCAAAAGTGCAGCACACACTCAATTATTGACACTCCAATAGTGCAGCACACACTCAATTACTGACACTCCAATAGTGCAGCACACCCTCAATTAATGACACTCCAATAATGCAGCACACCCTCAATTACTGACAATCCAATAGTGCAGCACACAATCAATTACTGACATTCCAATAGAGTAGCAAACCCTCAATTACTGACACTCCAATATTGCAGCACAACCTCAATTACTGACACTCCAATAGTGCGGCACAACCTCAATTACTGACACTCCAATAGTGCAACACAGCCTCAATTAATGACACTCCAATAGTGCAGAACACCCTCAATTACTGACACTCCAATAATGCAGCAAACCCTCAATTACTGATAATCCAATATGCAGCACACAGTCAATTACTGACACTCCAATAGTGCAGCACACCCTCAATTACTGACACTCCATTAGTGCAGCACTCCCTCAATTACTGACACTCCAATAGTGCAGCACACCCTCAATTACTGACACTCCAATAGTGCAGCACACCCTCAATTACTGATAATCCAATATTGCAGCACACCCTCAATTACTGACACACCAATAGTGCAGCACACCCTCAATTACTGAAACTCCAATAGTGCAGCACACCCTCAATTACTGACACTCCAATATTGCAGCACACCCTGAATTACTGACATTCCAATAGTGCAGCAGATCCTCAATTACTGACACTCCAACAGTGCAGCACACCCTCAATTACTGACACTCCAATAGTGCAGCACACACTCAATTACTGACACTCCAATATTGCAGCACACACTCAATTAATGACACTCCAATCGTGCAGCACACACTCAATTTCTGACACTCCAATAGTGCAACACAGCCTCAATTAAGGACACTCCAATAGTGCAGCACACACTCAATTACTGACACTCCAATAGTGCAACACAGCCTCAATTACTGACACTCCAATAGGGCAGAACACCCTCAATTACTTACAGTCCAATATTGAGGCACACCCTCAATTACTGACACGCCAGTAGTGCAGCACACCCTCAATTACTGACACTCCAATATTGCAGCACACTATCAATTAATGACACTCCAATAGTGCAGCACACACTCAATTACTGACACTCCAATAGTGCAACAGAGCCTCAATTACTGATAATCCAATAGTGCAGCACACACTCAATTACTGACACTCCAATATTGCAGCACACACTCAATTAATGACACTCCAATTGTGCAGCACACCCTCAATTACTGACACTCCAATAGCGCAGCACACCCTCAATTACTGACACTCCAAAAGTGCAGCACACACTCAATTACTGACACACCAATAGCGCAGCACACCCTCAATTACTGACACTCCAAAAGTGCAGCACACACTCAATTACTGACACACCAATAGTGCAGCACACCCTCAATTACTGACACTCCAATAGAGTAGCAAACCCTCAATTACTGACACTCCAATAGTAAAGCACAACCTCAATTACTGACACTCCAATAGAGTAGCAAACCCTCAATTACTGACACTCCAATAGTACAGCACACCCTCAATTACTGACACTCCAATAGTGCAGCACACCGTCAATTACTGACATCCAATAGTGCAGCTCTCCGTCAATTACTGACACTCCAATAGTGCAGCACACCCTCAATTACTGACACTCCAAGAGTGTAGCGCACACTCAAATACTGACACTCCAATAGTGCAGCTCACCCTCAATTACTGACACTCCAATACTGCAACACACCCTCAATTACTGACACTACAATATTGCAGCACACCCTCAATTACTGACACTCCAATATTGCAGCACACACTCAATTACTGACACTCCAATAGTACAGCACACACTAAATAACAGCCACTCCAATAGTGTAGCACACCCTCAATTACTGACACTCCAATAGTGCAGCACACCCTCAATTACTGACACTCCAATAGTGCAGCGCACACTCAAATACTGACACTCCAATAGTGCAGATCACCCTCAATTACTGACACTCCAATACTGCAGCACACCCTCAATTACTGACACTCCAATAGTGCAGCGCACCCTCAATTACTGACACTACAATAGTGCAGCTCACCCTTAATTACTGAGACACCAATATTGCAGCACACCCTCAATTACTGACACTCCAATATTGCAGCACACACTCAATTACTGACACTCCAATAGTGCAGCACACACTAAATAACAGCCACTCCAATAGTGTAGCACACCCTCAATTACTGACATTCCAATAGTGCAGCACACCCTCAATTACTGACACTCCAATAGTGCAGCACACCATCAATTACTGACACTACAATAGTGTAGCACACCCTCAATTACTGACACTCCAATAGTGCAGCTCACCCTCAATTAATGACACTGCAATAGAGCAGCACACCCTCAATTACTGACACTCCAATATTGCAGCACACACTCAATTACTGACACTCCAATAGTGCAGTTCACCCTCAATTACTGAAACTCCAATTGTGCAGTTCACCCTCAATTACTGACACACCAATATTGCAGCACACCCTCAATTACTGACACTCCAATTTTGCAGCACACCCTCAATTACTGACACTCCTACAGTGCAGCACACCCTCAATTACTGACACTCCAATATTGCAGCACACACTCAATTAATGACACTCCAATAGTGCAGCACACACTCAATTACTGACACTCCAATAGTGCAACAGAGCCTCAATTACTGATAATCCAATAGTGCAGCGCACACTCAATTACTGACACTCCAATATTGCAGCACACACTCAATTAATGACACTCCAATAGTGCAGCACACCCTCAATTACTGACACTCCAATAGCGCAGCACACCCTCAATTACTGACACTCCAAAAGTGCAGCACATACTCAATTACTGACACACCAATAGTGCAGCACACCCTCAATTACTGACACTCCAATAGTGCAGCACACACTCAAATACTGACAGTCCAATAGTGCAGCTCACCCTCAATTACTGACACTCAAATACTGCAGCACACCCTCAATTACTGACACTACAATAGTGTAGCACACCCTCAATTACTGACACTCCAATAGTGCAGCTCACCCTCAATTAATGACACTGCAATAGTGCAGCACACTCTCAATTACTGACACTCCAATAGTGCAGCACACCCTCAATTACTGACACTACAATAGTGCAGCTCACCCTTAATTACTGAGACACCAATATTGCAGCACACCCTCAATTACTGACACTCCAATATTGCAGCACACACTCAATTACTGACACTCCAATAGTGCAGCACACACTAAATAACAGCCACTCCAATACTGTAGCACACCCTCAATTACTGTCACTCCAATGGTGCAGCACACCCTCAATTACTGACACTCCAATAGTGCAGCACAGCCTCAATTACTGACACTACAATAGTGTAGCACACCCTCAATTACTGACACTCCAATAGTGCAGCTCACCCTCAATTAATGACACTGCAATAGTGCAGCACACCCTCAATTACTGACACTCCAATAGTGCAGCACACCCTCAATTACTGACACTCCAATAATGCAGCACACACTCAATTACTGACACTCCAATAGTGCAGAACACCCTCAATTACTGACACTCCAATAGTGCAGCACACCCTCAATTACTGGCACTCCAATAGTGCAGTTCACCCTCAATTACTGAAACTCCAATTGTGCAGCACACCCTCAATTACTGACACTCCAATATTGCAGCACACCCTCAATTACTGATAAACCAATAGTGCAGCACACACTCAATTACTGACACTCCAATATTGCAGCACACTCTCAATTAATGGCACTCCAATAGTGCAGCACACACTCAATTACTGACACTCCAATAGCGCAGCAAACCCTCAATTACTGACACTCCAAAAGTCCAGCACACACTCAATTACTGACACACCAATAGTGCAGCACACCCTCAATTACTGACACTCCAATAGAGTAGCAAACCCTCAATTACTGACACTCCAATAGTAAAGCACAACCTCAATTACTGACACTCCAATAGAGTAGCAAACCCTCAATTACTGACACACCAATAGTACAGCACACCCTCAATTACTGACACTCCAATAGTGCAGCACACCGTCAATTACTGAAATCCAATAGTGCAGCTCACCCTCAATTACTGACACTCCAATAGTGCAGCACACCCTCAATTACTGACACTCCAAGAGAGTATCGCACACTCAAATACTGACACTCCAATAGCGCAGCTCACCCTCAATTACTGACACTCCAATACTGCAGCACACCCTCAATTACTGACACTCCAATAGTGCAGCGCACCCTCAATTACTGACACTACAATAGTGCAGCTCACCCTCAATTACTGTCACTACAATAGTGCAGCACAGCCTCAATTACTGACACTCCAATAGTGCATCACACCCTCAATTACTGACACTCCAATAGTGCAGCGCACCCTCAATTACTGACACTACAATAGTGTAGCACACCCTCAATTACTGACACTCCAATAGTGCAGCTCACCCTCAATTAATGACACTGCAATAGTGCAGCACACCCTCAATTACTGACACTCCAATAGTGCAGCGCACCCTCAATTACTGACATTACAATAGTGCAGCTCACCCTTAATTACTGAGACACCAATATTGCAGCACACACTCAATTACTGACACTCCAATATTGCAGCACACACTAAATAACAGCCACTCCAATAGTGTAGCACACCCTCAATTACTGACACTCCAGTAGTGCAGCACACCCTCAATTACTGACACTACAATAGTGTAGCACACCCTCAATTACTGACACTCCAATAGTGCAGCTCACCCTCAATTAATGACACTGCAATAGTGCAGCACACCCTCAATTACTGACACTACAATAGTGTAGCACACACTCAATTACTGACACTCCAATATTGCAGCACACACTCAATTACTGACACTCCAATAGTGCAGAACACCCTCAATTACTGACACTCCAATAGGGCAGCACACCCTCAATTACTGACACTCCAATAGTGCAGTTCACCCTCAATTACTGAAACTCCAATTGTGCAGTTCACTCTCAATTACTGACACTCCAATATTGCAGCGCACCCTCAATTACTGACACTCCAATAGTGCAGCACACCCTCAATTACTGACACTCCAATATTGCAGCACACACTCAATTACTGACACTCCAATAGTGCAACAGAGCCTCAATTACTGATAATCCAATAGTGCAGCACACACTCAATTACTGAAACTCCAATATTGCAGCACACACTCAATTAATGACACTCCAATTGTGCAGCACACCCTCAATTACTGACACTCCAATAGCGCAGCACACCCTCAATTACTGACACTCCAAAAGTGCAGCACACACTCAATTACTGACACACCAATAGCGCAGCACACCCTCAATTACTGACACTCCAAAAGTGCAGCACACACTCAATTACTGACACACCAATAGTGCAGCACACCCTCAATTACTGACACTCCAATAGAGTAGCAAACCCTCAATTACTGACACTCCAATAGTAAAGCACAACCTCAATTACTGACACTCCAATAGAGTAGCAAACCCTCAATTACTGACACTCCAATAGTACAGCACACCCTCAATTACTGACACTCCAATAGTGCAGCACACCGTCAATTACTGACATCCAATAGTGCAGCTCTCCGTCAATTACTGACACTCCAATAGTGCAGCACACCCTCAATTACTGACACTCCAAGAGTGTAGCGCACACTCAAATACTGACACTCCAAAAGTGCAGCTCACTCTCAATTACTGACACTCCAATACTGCAACACACCCTCAATTACTGACACTACAATATTGCAGCACACCCTCAATTACTGACACTCCAATATTGCAGCACACACTCAATTACTGACACTCCAATAGTACAGCACACACTAAATAACAGCCACTCCAATAGTGTAGCACACCCTCAATTACTGACACTCCAATAGTGCAGCACACCCTCAATTACTGACACTCCAATAGTGCAGCGCACACTCAAATACTGACACTCCAATAGTGCAGATCACCCTCAATTACTGACACTCCAATACTGCAGCACACCCTCAATTACTGACACTCCAATAGTGCAGCGCACCCTCAATTACTGACACTACAATAGTGCAGCTCACCCTTAATTACTGAGACACCAATATTGCAGCACACCCTCAATTACTGACACTCCAATATTGCAGCACACACTCAATTACTGACACTCCAATAGTGCAGCACACCCTCAATTACTGACACTCCAATAGTGCAGCACACCATCAATTACTGACACTACAATAGTGTAGCACACCCTCAATTACTGACACTCCAATAGTGCAGCTCACCCTCAATTAATGACACTGCAATAGAGCAGCACACCCTCAATTACTGACACTCCAATATTGCAGCACACACTCAATTACTGACACTCCAATAGTGCAGTTCACCCTCAATTACTGAAACTCCAATTGTGCAGTTCACCCTCAATTACTGACACACCAATATTGCAGCACACCCTCAATTACTGACACTCCAATTGTGCAGCACACCCTCAATTACTGACACTCCAATATTGCAGCACACACTCAATTACTGACACTTCAATAATGCAACACACCCTCAATTACTGACACTCCAAAAGTGCAGCACACACTCAATTATTGACACTCCAATAGTGCAGCACACACTCAATTACTGACACTCCAATAGTGCAGCACACCCTCAATTAATGACACTCCAATAATGCAGCACACCCTCAATTACTGACAATCCAATAGTGCAGCAC
Source organism: Isurus oxyrinchus (assembly GCA_026770705.1). Lineage (NCBI taxonomy): Eukaryota > Metazoa > Chordata > Chondrichthyes > Lamniformes > Lamnidae > Isurus > Isurus oxyrinchus. The sequence goes on from JANJGN010000068.1 coordinate 888,143, forward strand.
ACCCTCAATTACTGACACTCCAATAGTGCAGCACACAATCAATTACTGACATTCCAATAGAGTAGCAAACCCTCAATTACTGACACTCCAATATTGCAGCACACCCTCAATTACTGACACTCCAATAGTGCGGCACAACCTCAATTACTGACACTCCAATAGTGCAACACAGCCTCAATTAATGACACTCCAATAGTGCAGAACACCCTCAATTACTGACACTCCAATAATGCAGCAAACCCTCAATTACTGATAATCCAATATGCAGCACACAGTCAATTACTGACACTCCAATAGTGCAGCACACCCTCAATTACTGACACTCCATTAGTGCAGCACTCCCTCAATTACTGACACTCCAATAGTGCAGCACACCCTCAATTACTGACACTCCAATAGTGCAGCACACCCTCAATTACTGATAATCCAATATTGCAGCACACCCTCAATTACTGACACACCAATAGTGCAGCACACCCTCAATTACTGAAACTCCAGTAGTGCAGCACACCCTCAATTACTGACACTCCAATATTGCAGCACACCCTGAATTACTGACATTCCAATAGTGCAGCAGATCCTCAATTACTGACACTCCAACAGTGCAGCACACCCTCAATTACTGACACTCCAATAGTGCAGCACACACTCAATTACTGACACTCCAATATTGCAGCACACACTCAATTAATGACACTCCAATCGTGCAGCACACACTCAATTTCTGACACTCCAATAGTGCAACACAGCCTCAATTAAGGACACTCCAATAGTGCAGCACACACTCAATTACTGACACTCCAATAGTGCAACACAGCCTCAATTACTGACACTCCAATAGGGCAGAACACCCTCAATTACTTACAGTCCAATATTGAGGCACACCCTCAATTACTGACACGCCAGTAGTGCAGCACACCCTCAATTACTGACACTCCAATATTGCAGCACACTCTCAATTAATGACACTCCAATAGTGCAGCACACACTCAATTACTGACACTCCAATAGTGCAACAGAGCCTCAATTACTGATAATCCAATAGTGCAGCACACACTCAATTACTGACACTCCAATATTGCAGCACACACTCAATTAATGACACTCCAATTGTGCAGCACACCCTCAATTACTGACACTCCAATAGCGCAGCACACCCTCAATTACTGACACTCCAAAAGTGCAGCACACACTCAATTACTGACACACCAATAGCGCAGCACACCCTCAATTACTGACACTCCAAAAGTGCAGCACACACTCAATTACTGACACACCAATAGTGCAGCACACCCTCAATTACTGACACTCCAATAGAGTAGCAAACCCTCAATTACTGACACTCCAATAGTAAAGCACAACCTCAATTACTGACACTCCAATAGAGTAGCAAACCCTCAATTACTGACACTCCAATAGTACAGCACACCCTCAATTACTGACACTCCAATAGTGCAGCACACCGTCAATTACTGACATCCAATAGTGCAGCTCTCCGTCAATTACTGACACTCCAATAGTGCAGCACACCCTCAATTACTGACACTCCAAGAGTGTAGAGCACACTCAAATACTGACACTCCAATAGTGCAGCTCACCCTCAATTACTGACACTCCAATACTGCAACACACCCTCAATTACTGACACTACAATATTGCAGCACACCCTCAATTACTGACACTCCAATATTGCAGCACACACTCAATTACTGACACTCCAATAGTACAGCACACACTAAATAACAGCCACTCCAATAGTGTAGCACACCCTCAATTACTGACACTCCAATAGTGCAGCACACCCTCAATTACTGACACTCCAATAGTGCAGCGCACACTCAAATACTGACACTCCAATAGTGCAGATCACCCTCAATTACTGACACTCCAATACTGCAGCACACCCTCAATTACTGACACTCCAATAGTGCAGCGCACCCTCAATTACTGACACTACAATAGTGCAGCTCACCCTTAATTACTGAGACACCAATATTGCAGCACACCCTCAATTACTGACACTCCAATATTGCAGCACACACTAAATAACAGCCACTCCAATAGTGTAGCACACCCTCAATTACTGACATTCCAATAGTGCAGCACACCCTCAATTACTGACACTCCAATAGTGCAGCACACCATCAATTACTGACACTACAACAGTGTAGCACACCCTCAATTACTGACACTCCAATAGTGCAGCTCACCCTCAATTAATGACACTGCAATAGAGCAGCACACCCTCAATTACTGACACTCCAATATTGCAGCACACACTCAATTACTGACACTCCAATAGTGCAGTTCACCCTCAATTACTGAAACTCCAATTGTGCAGTTCACCCTCAATTACTGACACACCAATATTGCAGCACACCCTCAATTACTGACACTCCAATTTTGCAGCACACCCTCAATTACTGACACTCCTACAGTGCAGCACACCCTCAATTACTGACACTCCAATATTGCAGCACACACTCAATTAATGACACTCCAATAGTGCAGCACACACTCAATTACTGACACTCCAATAGTGCAACAGAGCCTCAATTACTGATAATCCAATAGTGCAGCGCACACTCAATTACTGACACTCCAATATTGCAGCACACACTCAATTAATGACACTCCAATAGTGCAGCACACCCTCAATTACTGACACTCCAATAGCGCAGCACACCCTCAATTACTGACACTCCAAAAGTGCAGCACATACTCAATTACTGACACACCAATAGTGCAGCACACCCTCAATTACTGACACTCCAATAGTGCAGCACACACTCAAATACTGACAGTCCAATAGTGCAGCTCACCCTCAATTACTGACACTCAAATACTGCAGCACACCCTCAATTACTGACACTACAATAGTGTAGCACACCCTCAATTACTGACACTCCAATAGTGCAGCTCACCCTCAATTAATGACACTGCAATAGTGCAGCACACTCTCAATTACTGACACTCCAATAGTGCAGCACACCCTCAATTACTGACACTACAATAGTGCAGCTCACCCTTAATTACTGAGACACCAATATTGCAGCACACCCTCAATTACTGACACTCCAATATTGCAGCACACACTCAATTACTGACACTCCAATAGTGCAGCACACACTAAATAACAGCCACTCCAATACTGTAGCACACCCTCAATTACTGTCACTCCAATGGTGCAGCACACCCTCAATTACTGACACTCCAATAGTGCAGCACAGCCTCAATTACTGACACTACAATAGTGTAGCACACCCTCAATTACTGACACTCCAATAGTGCAGCTCACCCTCAATTAATGACACTGCAATAATGCAGCACACCCTCAATTACTGACACTCCAATAGTGCAGCACACCCTCAATTACTGACACTCCAATAATGCAGCACACACTCAATTACTGACACTCCAATAGTGCAGAACACCCTCAATTACTGACACTCCAATAGTGCAGCACACCCTCAATTACTGGCACTCCAATAGTGCAGTTCACCCTCAATTACTGAAACTCCAATTGTGCAGCACACCCTCAATTACTGACACTCCAATATTGCAGCACACCCTCAATTACTGATAAACCAATAGTGCAGCACACACTCAATTACTGACACTCCAATATTGCAGCACACTCTCAATTAATGGCACTCCAATAGTGCAGCACACACTCAATTACTGACACTCCAATAGCGCAGCAAACCCTCAATTACTGACACTCCAAAAGTCCAGCACACACTCAATTACTGACACACCAATAGTGCAGCACACCCTCAATTACTGACACTCCAATAGAGTAGCAAACCCTCAATTACTGACACTCCAATAGTAAAGCACAACCTCAATTACTGACACTCCAATAGAGTAGCAAACCCTCAATTACTGACACACCAATAGTACAGCACACCCTCAATTACTGACACTCCAATAGTGCAGCACACCGTCAATTACTGAAATCCAATAGTGCAGCTCACCCTCAATTACTGACACTCCAATAGTGCAGCACACCCTCAATTACTGACACTCCAAGAGAGTATCGCACACTCAAATACTGACACTCCAATAGCGCAGCTCACCCTCAATTACTGACACTCCAATACTGCAGCACACCCTCAATTACTGACACTCCAATAGTGCAGCGCACCCTCAATTACTGACACTACAATAGTGCAGCTCACCCTCAATTACTGTCACTACAATAGTGCAGCACAGCCTCAATTACTGACACTCCAATAGTGCATCACACCCTCAATTACTGACACTCCAATAGTGCAGCGCACCCTCAATTACTGACACTACAATAGTGCAGCTCACCCTCAATTACTGTCACTACAATAGTGCAGCACAGCCTCAATTACTGTCACTACAATAGTGCAGCACCCACTAAATAACAGCCACTCCAATAGTGTAGCACACCGTCAATTACTGACATTCCAGTAGTGCAGCACACCCTCAATTACTGACAATCCAATAGTGCAGCACACCCTCAATTACTGCCACTACAATAGTGTAGCAACACCCTCGATTACTGACACTCCAATAGTGCAGCTCACCCTCAATTAATGACACTGCAATAGTGCAGCACACCCTCAATTACTGACACTCCAATATTGCAGCACACACTCAATTACTGACACTTCAATAGTGCAGAACACCCTCAATTACTGACACTCCAATAGTGCAGCACACCCTCAATTACTGACACTCCAATAGTGCAGCACACACTCAATTACTGACACTTCAATAGTGCAGAACACCCTCAATTACTGACACTCCAATAGTGCAGCACACCCTCAATTACTGACACTCCAATAGTGCAGCACCCCCTCAATTACTGACACTCCAATAGTGCATTTCACCCTCAATTACTGAAACTCCAATTGTGCAGTTCACCCTCAATTACTGACACTCCAATATTGCAGCACACCCTCAATTACTGACACTCCAATTGTGCAGCACACCCTCAATTACTGACACTCCAATATTGCAGCACACACTCAATTACTGACAATTCAATAATGCAACACACCCTCAATTACTGACACTCCAATAGTGCAACACACACTCAATTACTGACACAACAATAGTGCAGCACACCCTCAATTACTGACACAACAATAGTGCAGCACACCCTCAATTACTGACATTCCAATAGTGCAGCACACACTCAATTACTGACACTCCAATATTGCAGCACACTCTCAATTAATGGCACTCCAATAGTGCAGCACACCCTCAATTATTGACACTCCAATAGTGCAGCTCACCCTCAATTAATGACACTGCAATAGTGCAGCACACTCTCAATTACTGACACTCCAATAGTGCAGCGCACCCTCAATTACTGACACTACAATAGTGCAGCTCACCCTTAATTACTGAGACACCAATATTGCAGCACACCCTCAATTACTGACACTCCAATATTGCAGCACACACTCAATTACTGACACTCCAATAGTGCAGCACACACTAAATAACAGACACTCCAATATTGCAGCACACCCTCAATTACTGGCACTCCAATAGTGCAGTTCACCCTCAATTACTGAAACTCCAATTGTGCAGCACACCCTCAATTACTGACACTCCAATATTGCAGCACACCCTCAATTACTGATAAACCAATAGTGCAGCACACACTCAATTACTGACACTCCAATATTGCAGCACACTCTCAATTAATGGCACTCCAATAGTGCAGCACACACTCAATTACTGACACTCCAATAGCGCAGCAAACCCTCAATTACTGACACTCCAAAAGTCCAGCACACACTCAATTACTGACACACCAATAGTGCAGCACACCCTCAATTACTGACACTCCAATAGAGTAGCAAACCCTCAATTACTGACACTCCAATAGTAAAGCACAACCTCAATTACTGACACTCCAATAGAGTAGCAAACCCTCAATTACTGACACACCAATAGTACAGCACACCCTCAATTACTGACACTCCAATAGTGCAGCACACCGTCAATTACTGAAATCCAATAGTGCAGCTCACCCTCAATTACTGACACTCCAATAGTGCAGCACACCCTCAATTACTGACACTCCAAGAGAGTATCGCACACTCAAATACTGAAACTCCAATAGCGCAGCTCACCCTCAATTACTGACACTCCAATACTGCAGCACACCCTCAATTACTGACACTCCAATAGTGCAGCGCACCCTCAATTACTGACACTACAATAGTGCAGCTCACCCTCAATTACTGTCACTACAATAGTGCAGCACAGCCTCAATTACTGACACTCCAATAGTGCATCACACCCTCAATTACTGACACTCCAATAGTGCAGCGCAACCTCAATTACTGACACTACAATAGTGCAGCTCACCCTCAATTACTGTCACTACAATAGTGCAGCACAGCCTCAATTACTGTCACTACAATAGTGCAGCACCCACTAAATAACAGCCACTCCAATAGTGTAGCACACCGTCAATTACTGACATTCCAGTAGTGCAGCACACCCTCAATTACTGACAATCCAATAGTGCAGCACACCCTCAATTACTGCCACTACAATAGTGTAGCAACACCCTCGATTACTGACACTCCAATAGTGCAGCTCACCCTCAATTAATGACACTGCAATAGTGCAGCACACCCTCAATTACTGACACTCCAATATTGCAGCACACACTCAATTACTGACACTTCAATAGTGCAGAACACCCTCAATTACTGACACTCCAATAGTGCAGCACACCCTCAATTACTGACACTCCAATAGTGCAGCACACCCTCAATTACTGACACTCCAATAGTGCATTTCACCCTCAATTACTGAAACTCCAATTGTGCAGTTCACCCTCAATTACTGACACTCCAATATTGCAGCACACCCTCAATTACTGACACTCCAATTGTGCAGCACACCCTCAATTACTGACACTCCAATATTGCAGCACACACTCAATTACTGACAATTCAATAATGCAACACACCCTCAATTACTGACACTCCAATAGTGCAACACACACTCAATTACTGACACAACAATAGTGCAGCACACCCTCAATTACTGACACAACAATAGTGCAGCACACCCTCAATTACTGACATTCCAATAGTGCAGCACACACTCAATTACTGACACTCCAATATTGCAGCACACTCTCAATTAATGGCACTCCAATAGTGCAGCACACCCTCAATTATTGACACTCCAACAGTGCAGCTCACCCTCAATTAATGACACTGCAATAGTGCAGCACACTCTCAATTACTGACACTCCAATAGTGCAGCGCACCCTCAATTACTGACACTACAATAGTGCAGCTCACCCTTAATTACTGAGACACCAATATTGCAGCACACCCTCAATTACTGACACTCCAATATTGCAGCACACACTCAATTACTGACACTCCAATAGTGCAGCACACACTAAATAACAGACACTCCAATAGTGTAGCACACCCTCAATTACTGACACTCCAATAGTGCAGCACACCCTCAATTACTGACACTCCAATAGTGCAGCACACCCTCAATTACTGACATTACAATAGTGTAGCACACCCTCAATTACTGACACTCCAATAGTGCAGCTCACCCTCAATTAATGACACTGCAATAGTGCAGCACACCCTAAATTACTGACACTCCAATATTGCGGCACACACTCAATTACTGTCACTCCAATAATGCAGAACACCCTCAATTACTGACACTCCAATAGTGCAGCACACCCTCAATTACTGGCACTCCAATAGTACAGTTCACCCTCAATTACTGAAACTCCAATTGTGCAGTTCACTCTCAATTACTGACACTCCAATATTGCAGCACACCCTCAATTACTGACATTCCAATAGTGCAGCACACCCTCAATTACTGACACACCAATATTGCAGCACAAACTCAATTAATTACACTCCAATAGTGCAGCACACACTCAATTACTGACACTCCAATAGTGCAACAGAGCCTCAATTACTGATAATCCAATAGTGCAGCACACACTCAATTACTGACACTCCAATATTGCAGCACACTCTCAATTAATGGCACTCCAATAGTGCAGCACACCCTCAATTACTGACACTCCAATAGCGCAGCACACCCTCAATTACTGACACTCCAAAAGTCCAGCACACACTCAATTACTGACACACCAATAGTGCAGCACACCCTCAATTACTGACACTCCAATAGAGTAGCAAACCCTCAATTACTGACACTCCAATAGTAAAGCACAACCTCAATTACTGACACTCCAATAGAGTAGCAAACCCTCAATTACTAACACACCAATAGTACAGCACACCCTCAATTACTGACACTCCAATAATGCAGCACACCGTCAATTACTGACATCCAATAGTGCAGCTCAGCCTCAATTACTGACACTCCAATAGTGCAGCACACCCTCAATTACTGACACTCCAAGAGAGTAGCGCACACTCAAATACTGACACTCCAATAGCGCAGCTCACCCTCAATTACTGACACTACAATACTACAGCACACCCTCAATTACTGAAACTCCAATAGTGCAGCGCACCCTCAATTACTGACACTACAATAGTGCAGCTCACCCTTAATTACTGAGACACCAATATTGCAGCACACTCTCAATTACTGAACTCCAATATTGCAGCGCACACTCAATTACTGACACTCCAATAGTGCAGCACACACTAAATAACAGCCACTCCAATAGTGTAGCACACCCTCAATTACTGACACTCCAATAGTGCAGCACACCCTCAATTACTGACACTCCAATAGTGCAGCGCACACTCAAATACTGACACTCCAATAGTGCAGCTCACCCTCAATTACTGATACTCCAATACTGCAGCACACCCTCAATTACTGACACTCCAATAGTGAAGCGCACCCTCAATTACTGACACTACAATAGTGCAGCTCACCCTTAATTACTGAGACACCAATTTTGCAGCACACCCTCAATTACTGACACTCCAATATTGCAGCACACACTCAATTACTGACACTCCAATAGTGCAGCACACACTAAATAACAGCCACTCCAATAGTGCAGCACACCCTCAATTACTGACACTCCAAAAGTGCAGCACACCCTCAATTACTGACATTCCAATAGTGCAGCACATCCTCAATTACTGACACTCCAATAGTGCTGCACACCCTCAATTACTGACACTCCAATATTGCAGCTCACCCTCCATTACTGACACTACAATAGTGTAGCACACCCTCAATTACTGACACTCCAATAGTGTAGCACACCCTCAATTACTGACACACCAATAGTGCAGCACACCCTCAATTACTGACACTCCAATAGTGCAGCACACCCTCAATTACTGACACTACAATAGTGTAGCACACCCTCAATTACTGACACTCCAATAGTGCAGCTCACCCTCAATTAATGACACTGCAATAGTGCAGCACTCCCTCAATTACTGACACTCCAATATTGCAGCACACACTCAATTACTGACACTCCAATAGTGCAGCACACCCTCAATTACTGACACTCCAATAGTGCAGCACACCCTCAATTACTGAAACTCCAATTGTGCAGCACACCCTCAATTACTGACACTCCAATAGTGCAGCACACCCTCAATTACTGAAACTCCAATTGTGCAGTTCACCCTCAATTACTGACACTCCAATATTGCAGCACACCCTCAATTACTGACACTCCAATTGTGCAGCACACCCTTAATTACTGACACTCCAATATTGCAGCACACACTCAATTACTGACACTTCAATAATGCAACACACCCTCAATTACTGACACTCCAAAAGTGCAGCACATACTCAATTATTGACACTCCAATAGTGCAGCACACACTCAATTACTGACACTCCAATAGTGCAGCACACACTCAATTACTGACAATCCAATATTGCAGCACACCCTCAATTACTGACACTCCAATAGTGCAGCACACCCTCAATTAATGACACTCCAATAATGCAGCACACCCTCAATTACTGACACTCCAATAGTGCAGCACACAATCAATTACTGACATTCCAATAGAGTAGCAAACCCTCAATTACTGACACTCCAATAGTGCGGCACAACCTCAATTACTGACACTCCAATAGTGCAACACAGCCTCAATTACTGACACTCCAATAGTGCAGAACACCCTCAATTACTGACTCTCCAATAATGCAGCAAACCCTCAATTACTGATAATCCAATATGCAGCACACACTCAATTATTGACACTCCAATAGTGCAGCACACCCTCAATTACTGACACTCCATTAGTGCAGCACTCCCTCAATTACTGACACTCCAATAGTGCAGCACAGCCTCAATTACTGACACTCCAATAGTGCAGCACACCCTCAATTACTGATAATCCAATATTGCAGCACACCCTCAATTACTGACACACCAATAGTGCAGCACACCCGCAATTACTGACACTCCAATAGTGCAGCACACCATCAATTACTGACACTCCAATATTGCAGCACACCCTGAATTACTGACATTCCAATAGTGCAGCACACCCTCAATTACTGACACTCCAATAGTGCAGCACACCCTCAATTACTGACACTACAATAGTGTAGCACACCCTCAATTACTGACACTCCAATAGTGCAGCTCACCCTCAATTAATGACACTGCAATAGTGCAGCACACCCTCAATTACTGACACTCCAATATTGCAGCACACACTCAATTACTGACACTCCAATAGTGCAGCACACCCTCAATTACTGACACTGCAATAGTGCAGCACACCCTCAATTACTGACACTCCAATAGTGCAGCTCACCCTCAATTAATGACACTGCAATAGAGCAGCACACCCTCAATTACTGACACTCCAATATTGCAGCACACACTCAATTACTGACACTCCAATAGTGCAGTTCACCCTCAATTACTGAAACTCCAATTGTGCAGTTCACCCTCAATTACTGACACACCAATATTGCAGCACACCCTCAATTACTGACACTCCAATTTTGCAGCACACCCTCAATTACTGACACTCCTACAGTGCAGCACACCCTCAATTACTGACACTCCAATATTGCAGCACACACTCAATTAATGACACTCCAATAGTGCAGCACACACTCAATTACTGACACTCCAATAGTGCAACAGAGCCTCAATTACTGATAATCCAATAGTGCAGCGCACACTCAATTACTGACACTCCAATATTGCAGCACACACTCAATTAATGACACTCCAATAGTGCAGCACACCCTCAATTACTGACACTCCAATAGCGCAGCACACCCTCAATTACTGACACTCCAAAAGTGCAGCACATACTCAATTACTGACACACCAATAGTGCAGCACACCCTCAATTACTGACACTCCAATAGTGCAGCACACACTCAAATACTGACAGTCCAATAGTGCAGCTCACCCTCAATTACTGACACTCAAATACTGCAGCACACCCTCAATTACTGACACTACAATAGTGTAGCACACCCTCAATTACTGACACTCCAATAGTGCAGCTCACCCTCAATTAATGACACTGCAATAGTGCAGCACACTCTCAATTACTGACACTCCAATAGTGCAGCACACCCTCAATTACTGACACTACAATAGTGCAGCTCACCCTTAATTACTGAGACACCAATATTGCAGCACACCCTCAATTACTGACACTCCAATATTGCAGCACACACTCAATTACTGACACTCCAATAGTGCAGCACACACTAAATAACAGCCACTCCAATACTGTAGCACACCCTCAATTACTGTCACTCCAATGGTGCAGCACACCCTCAATTACTGACACTCCAATAGTGCAGCACAGCCTCAATTACTGACACTACAATAGTGTAGCACACCCTCAATTACTGACACTCCAATAGTGCAGCTCACCCTCAATTAATGACACTGCAATAGTGCAGCACACCCTCAATTACTGACACTCCAATAGTGCAGCACACCCTCAATTACTGACACTCCAATAATGCAGCACACACTCAATTACTGACACTCCAATACTGCAGCACACCCTCAATTACTGACACTCCAATAATGCAGCACACACTCAATTACTGACACTCCAATAGTGCAGCACACCCTCAATTACTGGCACTCCAATAGTGCAGTTCACCCTCAATTACTGAAACTCCAATTGTGCAGCACACCCTCAATTACTGACACTCCAATATTGCAGCACACCCTCAATTACTGATAAACCAATAGTGCAGCACACACTCAATTACTGACACTCCAATATTGCAGCACACTCTCAATTAATGGCACTCCAATAGTGCAGCACACACTCAATTACTGACACTCCAATAGCGCAGCACACCCTCAATTACTGACACTCCAATAGTGCAGCACACCCTCAATTACTGATACTCCAAAAGTCCAGCACACACTCAATTACTGACACACCAATAGTGCAGCACACCCTCAATTACTGACACTCCAATAGAGTAGCAAACCCTCAATTACTGACACTCCAATAGTAAAGCACAACCTCAATTACTGACACTCCAATAGAGTAGCAAACCCTCAATTACTGACACACCAATATTACAGCACACCCTCAATTACTGACACTCCAATAGTGCAGCACACCGTCAATTACTGAAATCCAATAGTGCAGCTCACCCTCAATTACTGACACTCCAATAGTGCAGCACACCCTCAATTACTGACACTCCAAGAGAGTATCGCACAATCAAATACTGACACTCCAATAGCGCAGCTCACCCTCAATTACTGACACTCCAATACTGCAGCACACCCTCAATTACTGACACTCCAATAGTGCAGCGCACCCTCAATTACTGACACTACAATAGTGCAGCTCACCCTCAATTACTGTCACTACAATAGTGCAGCACAGCCTCAATTACTGACACTCCAATAGTGCATCACACCCTCAATTACTGACACTCCAATAGTGCAGCGCACCCTCAATTACTGACACTACAATAGTGCAGCTCACCCTCAATTACTGTCACTACAATAGTGCAGCACAGCCTCAATTACTGTCACTACAATAGTGCAGCACCCACTAAATAACAGCCACTCCAATAGTGTAGCACACCGTCAATTACTGACATTCCAGTAGTGCAGCACACCCTCAATTACTGACAATCCAATAGTGCAGCACACCCTCAATTACTGCCACTACAATAGTGTAGCAACACCCTCGATTACTGACACTCCAATAGTGCAGCTCACCCTCAATTAATGACACTGCAATAGTGCAGCACACGCTCAATTACTGACACTCCAATATTGCAGCACACACTCAATTACTGACACTTCAATAGTGCAGAACACCCTCAATTACTGACACTCCAATAGTGCAGCACACCCTCAATTACTGACACTCCAATAGTGCAGCACACCCTCAATTACTGACACTCCAATAGTGCATTTCACCCTCAATTACTGAAACTCCAATTGTGCAGTTCACCCTCAATTACTGACACTCCAATATTGCAGCACACCCTCAATTACTGACACTCCAATTGTGCAGCACACCCTCAATTACTGACACTCCAATATTGCAGCACACACTCAATTACTGACAATTCAATAATGCAACACACCCTCAATTACTGACACTCCAATAGTGCAACACACACTCAATTACTGACACAACAATAGTGCAGCACACCCTCAATTACTGACACAACAATAGTGCAGCACACCCTCAATTACTGACATTCCAATAGTGCAGCACACACTCAATTACTGACACTCCAATATTGCAGCACACTCTCAATTAATGGCACTCCAATAGTGCAGCACACCCTCAATTATTGACACTCCAATAGTGCAGCTCACCCTCAATTAATGACACTGCAATAGTGCAGCACACTCTCAATTACTGACACTCCAATAGTGCAGCGCACCCTCAATTACTGACACTACAATAGTGCAGCTCACCCTTAATTACTGAGACACCAATATTGCAGCACACCCTCAATTACTGACACTCCAATATAGCAGCACACACTCAATTACTGACACTCCAATAGTGCAGCACACACTAAATAACAGACACTCCAATAGTGTAGCACACCCTCAATTACTGACACTCCAATAGTGCAGCACACCCTCAATTACTGACACTCCAATAGTGCAGCACACCCTCAATTACTGACATTACAATAGTGTAGCACACCCTCAATTACTGACACTCCAATAGTGCAGCTCACCCTCAATTAATGACACTGCAATAGTGCAGCACACCCTAAATTACTGACACTCCAATATTGCAGCACACACTCAATTACTGTCACTCCAATAATGCAGAACACCCTCAATTACTGACACTCCAATAGTGCAGCACACCCTCAATTACTGGCACTCCAATAGTACAGTTCACCCTCAATTACTGAAACTCCAATTGTGCAGTTCACTCTCAATTACTGACACTCCAATATTGCAGCACACCCTCAATTACTGACATTCCAATAGTGCAGCACACCCTCAATTACTGACACACCAATATTGCAGCACACACTCAATTAATTACACTCCAATAGTGCAGCACACACTCAATTACTGACACTCCAATAGTGCAACAGAGCCTCAATTACTGATAATCCAATAGTGCAGCACACACTCAATTACTGACACTCCAATATTGCAGCACACTCTCAATTAATGGCACTCCAATAGTGCAGCACACCCTCAATTACTGACACTCCAATAGCGCAGCACACCCTCAATTACTGACACTCCAAAAGTCCAGCACACACTCAATTACTGTCACACCAATAGTGCAGCACACTCTCAATTACTGACACTCCAATAGAGTAGCAAACCCTCAATTACTGACACTCCAATAGTAAAGCACAACCTCAATTACTGACACTCCAATAGAGTAGCAAACCCTCAATTACTAACACACCAATAGTACAGCACACCCTCAATTACTGACACTCCAATAATGCAGCACACCGTCAATTACTGACATCCAATAGTGCAGCTCACCCTCAATTACTGACACTCCAATAGTGCAGCACACCCTCAATTACTGACACTCCAAGAGAGTAGCGCACACTCAAATACTGACACTCCAATAGCGCAGCTCACCCTCAATTACTGACACTACAATACTACAGCACACCCTCAATTACTGAAACTCCAATAGTGCAGCGCACCCTCAATTACTGACACTACAATAGTGCAGCTCACCCTTAATTACTGAGACATCAATATTGCAGCACACTCTCAATTACTGAACTCCAATATTGCAGCGCACACTCAATTACTGACACTCCAATAGTGCAGCACACACTAAATAACAGCCACTCCAATAGTGTAGCACACCCTCAATTACTGACACTCCAATAGTGCAGCACACCCTCAATTACTGACACTCCAATAGTGCAGCGCACACTCAAATACTGACACTCCAATAGTGCAGCTCACCCTCAATTACTGATACTCCAATACTGCAGCACACCCTCAATTACTGACACTCCAATAGTGAAGCGCACCCTCAATTACTGACACTACAATAGTGCAGCTCACCCTTAATTACTGAGACACCAATTTTGCAGCACACCCTCAATTACTGACACTCCAATATTGCAGCACACACTCAATTACTGACACTCCAATAGTGCAGCACACACTAAATAACAGCCACTCCAATAGTGCAGCACACCCTCAATTACTGACACTCCAAAAGTGCAGCACACCCTCAATTACTGACATTCCAATAGTGCAGCACATCCTCAATTACTGACACTCCAATAGTGCTGCACACCCTCAATTACTGACACTCCAATATTGCAGCTCACCCTCCATTACTGACACTACAATAGTGTAGCACACCCTCAATTACTGACACTCCAATAGTGTAGCACACCCTCAATTACTGACACACCAATAGTGCAGCACACCCTCAATTACTGACACTCCAATAGTGCAGCACACCCTCAATTACTGACACTACAATAGTGTAGCACACCCTCAATTACTGACACTCCAATAGTGCAGCTCACCCTCAATTAATGACACTGCAATAGTGCAGCACTCCCTCAATTACTGACACTCCAATATTGCAGCACACACTCAATTACTGACACTCCAATAGTGCAGCACACCCTCAATTACTGACACTCCAATAGTGCAGCACACCCTCAATTACTGAAACTCCAATTGTGCAGCACACCCTCAATTACTGACACTCCAATAGTGCAGCACACCCTCAATTACTGAAACTCCAATTGTGCAGTTCACCCTCAATTACTGACACTCCAATATTGCAGCACACCCTCAATTACTGACACTCCAATTGTGCAGCACACCCTTAATTACTGACACTCCAATATTGCAGCACACACTCAATTACTGACACTTCAATAATGCAACACACCCTCAATTACTGACACTCCAAAAGTGCAGCACATACTCAATTATTGACACTCCAATAGTGCAGCACACACTCAATTACTGACACTCCAATAGTGCAGCACACACTCAATTACTGACAATCCAATATTGCAGCACACCCTCAATTACTGACACTCCAATAGTGCAGCACACCCTCAATTAATGACACTCCAATAATGCAGCACACCCTCAATTACTGACACTCCAATAGTGCAGCACACAATCAATTACTGACATTCCAATAGAGTAGCAAACCCTCAATTACTGACACTCCAATAGTGCGGCACAACCTCAATTACTGACACTCCAATAGTGCAACACAGCCTCAATTACTGACACTCCAATAGTGCAGAACACCCTCAATTACTGACTCTCCAATAATGCAGCAAACCCTCAATTACTGATAATCCAATATGCAGCACACACTCAATTATTGACACTCCAATAGTGCAGCACACCCTCAATTACTGACACTCCATTAGTGCAGCACTCCCTCAATTACTGACACTCCAATAGTGCAGCACAGCCTCAATTACTGACACTCCAATAGTGCAGCACACCCTCAATTACTGATAATCCAATATTGCAGCACACCCTCAATTACTGACACACCAATAGTGCAGCACACCCGCAATTACTGACACTCCAATAGTGCAGCACACCATCAATTACTGACACTCCAATATTGCAGCACACCCTGAATTACTGACATTCCAATAGTGCAGCACACCCTCAATTACTGACACTCCAATAGTGCAGCACACCCTCAATTACTGACACTACAATAGTGTAGCACACCCTCAATTACTGACACTCCAATAGTGCAGCTCACCCTCAATTAATGACACTGCAATAGTGCAGCACACCCTCAATTACTGACACTCCAATATTGCAGCACACACTCAATTACTGACACTCCAATAGTGCAGCACACCCTCAATTACTGACACTGCAATAGTGCAGCACACCCTCAATTACTGACACTCCAATAGTGCAGCTCACCCTCAATTAATGACACTGCAATAGAGCAGCACACCCTCAATTACTGACACTCCAATATTGCAGCACACACTCAATTACTGACACTCCAATAGTGCAGTTCACCCTCAATTACTGAAACTCCAATTGTGCAGTTCACCCTCAATTACTGACACACCAATATTGCAGCACACCCTCAATTACTGACACTCCAATTTTGCAGCACACCCTCAATTACTGACACTCCTACAGTGCAGCACACCCTCAATTACTGACACTCCAATATTG
The DNA here is from genome assembly GCA_026770705.1 of Isurus oxyrinchus. Taxonomy (NCBI): domain Eukaryota; kingdom Metazoa; phylum Chordata; class Chondrichthyes; order Lamniformes; family Lamnidae; genus Isurus; species Isurus oxyrinchus. The sequence continues at coordinate 905,775 of JANJGN010000068.1, forward strand.
CAGCACACACTCAATTAATGACACTCCAATAGTGCAGCACACACTCAATTACTGACACTCCAATAGTGCAACAGAGCCTCAATTACTGATAATCCAATAGTGCAGCGCACACTCAATTACTGACACTCCAATATTGCAGCACACACTCAATTAATGACACTCCAATAGTGCAGCACACCCTCAATTACTGACACTCCAATAGCGCAGCACACCCTCAATTACTGACACTCCAAAAGTGCAGCACATACTCAATTACTGACACACCAATAGTGCAGCACACCCTCAATTACTGACACTCCAATAGTGCAGCACACACTCAAATACTGACAGTCCAATAGTGCAGCTCACCCTCAATTACTGACACTCAAATACTGCAGCACACCCTCAATTACTGACACTACAATAGTGTAGCACACCCTCAATTACTGACACTCCAATAGTGCAGCTCACCCTCAATTAATGACACTGCAATAGTGCAGCACACTCTCAATTACTGACACTCCAATAGTGCAGCACACCCTCAATTACTGACACTACAATAGTGCAGCTCACCCTTAATTACTGAGACACCAATATTGCAGCACACCCTCAATTACTGACACTCCAATATTGCAGCACACACTCAATTACTGACACTCCAATAGTGCAGCACACACTAAATAACAGCCACTCCAATACTGTAGCACACCCTCAATTACTGTCACTCCAATGGTGCAGCACACCCTCAATTACTGACACTCCAATAGTGCAGCACAGCCTCAATTACTGACACTACAATAGTGTAGCACACCCTCAATTACTGACACTCCAATAGTGCAGCTCACCCTCAATTAATGACACTGCAATAGTGCAGCACACCCTCAATTACTGACACTCCAATAGTGCAGCACACCCTCAATTACTGACACTCCAATAATGCAGCACACACTCAATTACTGACACTCCAATACTGCAGCACACCCTCAATTACTGACACTCCAATAATGCAGCACACACTCAATTACTGACACTCCAATAGTGCAGCACACCCTCAATTACTGGCACTCCAATAGTGCAGTTCACCCTCAATTACTGAAACTCCAATTGTGCAGCACACCCTCAATTACTGACACTCCAATATTGCAGCACACCCTCAATTACTGATAAACCAATAGTGCAGCACACACTCAATTACTGACACTCCAATATTGCAGCACACTCTCAATTAATGGCACTCCAATAGTGCAGCACACACTCAATTACTGACACTCCAATAGCGCAGCACACCCTCAATTACTGACACTCCAATAGTGCAGCACACCCTCAATTACTGATACTCCAAAAGTCCAGCACACACTCAATTACTGACACACCAATAGTGCAGCACACCCTCAATTACTGACACTCCAATAGAGTAGCAAACCCTCAATTACTGACACTCCAATAGTAAAGCACAACCTCAATTACTGACACTCCAATAGAGTAGCAAACCCTCAATTACTGACACACCAATAGTACAGCACACCCTCAATTACTGACACTCCAATAGTGCAGCACACCGTCAATTACTGAAATCCAATAGTGCAGCTCACCCTCAATTACTGACACTCCAATAGTGCAGCACACCCTCAATTACTGACACTCCAAGAGAGTATCGCACACTCAAATACTGACACTCCAATAGCGCAGCTCACCCTCAATTACTGACACTCCAATACTGCAGCACACCCTCAATTACTGACACTCCAATAGTGCAGCGCACCCTCAATTACTGACACTACAATAGTGCAGCTCACCCTCAATTACTGTCACTACAATAGTGCAGCACAGCCTCAATTACTGACACTCCAATAGTGCATCACACCCTCAATTACTGACACTCCAATAGTGCAGCGCACCCTCAATTACTGACACTACAATAGTGCAGCTCACCCTCAATTACTGTCACTACAATAGTGCAGCACAGCCTCAATTACTGTCACTACAATAGTGCAGCACCCACTAAATAACAGCCACTCCAATAGTGTAGCACACCGTCAATTACTGACATTCCAGTAGTGCAGCACACCCTCAATTACTGACAATCCAATAGTGCAGCACACCCTCAATTACTGCCACTACAATAGTGTAGCAACACCCTCGATTACTGACACTCCAATAGTGCAGCTCACCCTCAATTAATGACACTGCAATAGTGCAGCACACGCTCAATTACTGACACTCCAATATTGCAGCACACACTCAATTACTGACACTTCAATAGTGCAGAACACCCTCAATTACTGACACTCCAATAGTGCAGCACACCCTCAATTACTGACACTCCAATAGTGCAGCACACCCTCAATTACTGACACTCCAATAGTGCATTTCACCCTCAATTACTGAAACTCCAATTGTGCAGTTCACCCTCAATTACTGACACTCCAATATTGCAGCACACCCTCAATTACTGACACTCCAATTGTGCAGCACACCCTCAATTACTGACACTCCAATATTGCAGCACACACTCAATTACTGACAATTCAATAATGCAACACACCCTCAATTACTGACACTCCAATAGTGCAACACACACTCAATTACTGACACAACAATAGTGCAGCACACCCTCAATTACTGACACAACAATAGTGCAGCACACCCTCAATTACTGACATTCCAATAGTGCAGCACACACTCAATTACTGACACTCCAATATTGCAGCACACTCTCAATTAATGGCACTCCAATAGTGCAGCACACCCTCAATTATTGACACTCCAATAGTGCAGCTCACCCTCAATTAATGACACTGCAATAGTGCAGCACACTCTCAATTACTGACACTCCAATAGTGCAGCGCACCCTCAATTACTGACACTACAATAGTGCAGCTCACCCTTAATTACTGAGACACCAATATTGCAGCACACCCTCAATTACTGACACTCCAATATTGCAGCACACACTCAATTACTGACACTCCAATAGTGCAGCACACACTAAATAACAGACACTCCAATAGTGTAGCACACCCTCAATTACTGACACTCCAATAGTGCAGCACACCCTCAATTACTGACACTCCAATAGTGCAGCACACCCTCAATTACTGACATTACAATAGTGTAGCACACCCTCAATTACTGACACTCCAATAGTGCAGCTCACCCTCAATTAATGACACTGCAATAGTGCAGCACACCCTAAATTACTGACACTCCAATATTGCAGCACACACTCAATTACTGTCACTCCAATAATGCAGAACACCCTCAATTACTGACACTCCAATAGTGCAGCACACCCTCAATTACTGGCACTCCAATAGTACAGTTCACCCTCAATTACTGAAACTCCAATTGTGCAGTTCACTCTCAATTACTGACACTCCAATATTGCAGCACACCCTCAATTACTGACATTCCAATAGTGCAGCACACCCTCAATTACTGACACACCAATATTGCAGCACACACTCAATTAATTACACTCCAATAGTGCAGCACACACTCAATTACTGACACTCCAATAGTGCAACAGAGCCTCAATTACTGATAATCCAATAGTGCAGCACACACTCAATTACTGACACTCCAATATTGCAGCACACTCTCAATTAATGGCACTCCAATAGTGCAGCACACCCTCAATTACTGACACTCCAATAGCGCAGCACACCCTCAATTACTGACACTCCAAAAGTCCAGCACACACTCAATTACTGTCACACCAATAGTGCAGCACACCCTCAATTACTGACACTCCAATAGAGTAGCAAACCCTCAATTACTGACACTCCAATAGTAAAGCACAACCTCAATTACTGACACTCCAATAGAGTAGCAAACCCTCAATTACTAACACACCAATAGTACAGCACACCCTCAATTACTGACACTCCAATAATGCAGCACACCGTCAATTACTGACATCCAATAGTGCAGCTCACCCTCAATTACTGACACTCCAATAGTGCAGCACACCCTCAATTACTGACACTCCAAGAGAGTAGCGCACACTCAAATACTGACACTCCAATAGCGCAGCTCACCCTCAATTACTGACACTACAATACTACAGCACACCCTCAATTACTGAAACTCCAATAGTGCAGCGCACCCTCAATTACTGACACTACAATAGTGCAGCTCACCCTTAATTACTGAGACACCAATATTGCAGCACACTCTCAATTACTGAACTCCAATATTGCAGCGCACACTCAATTACTGACACTCCAATAGTGCAGCACACACTAAATAACAGCCACTCCAATAGTGTAGCACACCCTCAATTACTGACACTCCAATAGTGCAGCACACCCTCAATTACTGACACTCCAATAGTGCAGCGCACACTCAAATACTGACACTCCAATAGTGCAGCTCACCCTCAATTACTGATACTCCAATACTGCAGCACACCCTCAATTACTGACACTCCAATAGTGAAGCGCACCCTCAATTACTGACACTACAATAGTGCAGCTCACCCTTAATTAATGAGACACCAATTTTGCAGCACACCCTCAATTACTGACACTCCAATATTGCAGCACACACTCAATTACTGACACTCCAATAGTGCAGCACACACTAAATAACAGCCACTCCAATAGTGCAGCACACCCTCAATTACTGACACTCCAAAAGTGCAGCACACCCTCAATTACTGACATTCCAATAGTGCAGCACATCCTCAATTACTGACACTCCAATAGTGCTGCACACCCTCAATTACTGACACTCCAATATTGCAGCTCACCCTCCATTACTGACACTACAATAGTGTAGCACACCCTCAATTACTGACATTCCAATAGTGTAGCACACCCTCAATTACTGACACTCCAATATTGCAGCACACACTCAATTACTGACACTCCAATAGTGCAGCACACCCTCAATTACTGACACTGCAATAGTGCAGCACACCCTCAATTACTGACACTCCAATAGTGCAGCACACCCTCAATTACTGAAACTCCAATTGTGCAGTTCACCCTCAATTACTGACACTCCAATATTGCAGCACACCCTCAATTACTGACACTCCAATTGTGCAGCACACCCTTAATTACTGACACTCCAATATTGCAGCACACACTCAATTACTGACACTTCAATAATGCAACACACCCTCAATTACTGACACTCCAAAAGTGCAGCACACCCTCAATTACTGACACACCAATAGTGCAGCACACACTCAATTATTGACACTCCAATAGTGCAGCACACACTCAATTACTGACACTCCAATAGTGCAGCACACACTCAATTACTGACAATCCAATATTGCAGCACACCCTCAATTACTGACACTCCAATAGTGCAGCACACCCTCAATTAATGACACTCCAATAATGCAGCACACCCTCAATTACTGACACTCCAATAGTGCAGCACACAATCAATTACTGACATTCCAATAGAGTAGCAAACCCTCAATTACTGACACTCCAATAGTGCGGCACAACCTCAATTACTGACACTCCAATAGTGCAACACAGCCTCAATTACTGACACTCCAATAGTGCAGAACACCCTCAATTACTGACTCTCCAATAATGCAGCAAACCCTCAATTACTGATAATCCAATATGCAGCACACACTCAATTATTGACACTCCAATAGTGCAGCACACCCTCAATTACTGACACTCCATTAGTGCAGCACTCCCTCAATTACTGACTCTCCAATAGTGCAGCACACCCTCAATTACTGACACTCCAATAGTGCAGCACACCCTCAATTACTGATAATCCAATATTGCAGCACACCCTCAATTACTGACACACCAATAGTGCAGCACACCCGCAATTACTGACACTCCAATAGTGCAGCACACCATCAATTACTGACACTCCAATATTGCAGCACACCCTGAATTACTGACATTCCAATAGTGCAGCACACCCTCAATTGCTGACACTCCAATAGTGCAGCACACCCTCAATTACTGACACTACAATAGTGTAGCACACCCTCAATTACTGACACTCCAATAGTGCAGCTCACCCTCAATTAATGACACTGCAATAGTGCAGCACACCCTCAATTACTGACACTCCAATATTGCAGCACACACTCAATTACTGACACTCCAATAGTGCAGCACACCCTCAATTACTGACACTGCAATAGTGCAGCACACCCTCAATTACTGACACTCCAATAGTGCAGTTCACCCTCAATTACTGAAACTCCAATTGTGCAGTTCACCCTCAAACACTGACACTCCAATATTGCAGCACACCCTCAATTACTGACACTCCAATTGTGCAGCACACCCTCAATTACTGACACTCAAATATTGCAGCACACACTCAATTACTGACACTTCAATAATGCAACACACCCTCAATTACTGACACTCCAAAAGTGCAGCACACACTCAATTATTGACACTCCAATAGTGCAGCACACACTCAATTACTGACACTCCAATAGTGCAGCACACACTCAATTACTGACAATCCAATATTGCAGCACACCCTCAATTACTGACACTCCAATAGTGCAGCACACCCTCAATTAATGACACTCCAATAATGCAGCACACCCTCAATTACTGACAATCCAATAGTGCAGCACACAATCAATTACTGACATTCCAATAGAGTAGCAAACCCTCAATTACTGACACTCCAATAGTGCGGCACAACCTCAATTACTGACACTCCAATAGTGCAACACAGCCTCAATTACTGACACTCCAATAGTGCAGAACACCCTCAATTACTGACACTCCAATAATGCAGCAAACCCTCAATTACTGACACTCCAATATGCAGCACACACTCAATTACTGACACTCCAATAGTGCAGCACACCCTCAATTACTGACACTCCATTAGTGCAGCACTCCCTCAATTACTGACACTCCAATAGTGCAGCACACCCTCAATTACTGACACTCCAATAGTGCAGCACACCCTCAATTACTGATAATCCAATATTGCAGCACACCCTCAATTACTGACACACCAATATTGCAGCACACCCTCAATTACTGACACTCCAATAGTGCAGCACACCATCAATTACTGACACTCCAATATTGCAGCACATCCTGAATTACTGACATTCCAATAGTGCAGCAGATCCTCAATTACTGACACTCCAATAGTGCAGCACACCCTCAATTACTGACACTCCAATAGTGCAGCACACTCAATTACTGACACTCCAATATTGCAGCACACACTCAATTAATGACACTCCAATCGTGCAGCACACACTCAATTTCTGACACTCCAATAGTGCAACACAGCCTCAATTAATGACACTCCAATAGTGCAGCACACATTCAATTACTGACACTCCAATAGTGCAACACAGCCTCAATTACTGACACTCCAATAGTGCAGAACACCCTCAATTACTTACAGTCCAATATTGCAGCACACCCTCAAATACTGACACTCCAATAGTGCAGCACACCCTCAATTACTGACACTCCAATATTGCAGCACACACTCAATTAATGACACTCCAATAGTGCAGCTCACCCTCAATTACTGACACTCCAATAGTGCAGCACACCCTCAATTACTGACACTCCAATAGTGCAGCACATACTCAATTACTGATACTCCAATAGTGCAACAGAGCCTCAATTACTGATAATCCAATAGTGCAGCACACACTCAATTACTGACACTCCAATATTGCAGCACAAACTCAATTAATGACACTCCAATAGTGCAACAAACCCTCAATTACTGACACTCCAATAGCGCAGCACACCCTCAATTACTGACACTCCAAAAGTGCAGCACACACTCAATTACTGACACACCAATAGTGCAACACACCCTCAATTACTGACACTCCAATAGAGTAGCAAACCCTCAATTACTGACACTCCAAAAGTACAGCACACCCTCAATTACTGACACTCCAATAGAGTAGCAAACCCTCAATTACTGACACTCCAATAGTACAGCCCACCATCAATTACTGACACTCCAATAGTGCAGCACACCGTCAATTACTGACACCCAATATTGCAGCTCACCCTCAATTACTGACACTCCAATAGTGCAGCACACCCTCAATTACTGACACTCCAAGAGAGTAGCGCACACTCAAATACTGACACTCCAAAAGTGCAGCTCACCCTCAATTACTGACACTCCAATACTGCAGCACCACCTCAATTACTGACACTCCAATAGTGCAGCGCACCCTCAATTACTGACACTACAATTGTGCAGCTCACCCTTAATTACTGAGACACCAATTTTGCAGCACACCCTCAATTACTGACAGCCCAATATTGCAGCACACACTCAATTACTGACACACCAATAGTGCAGCACACAGTAAATAACAGCCACTCCAATAGCGTCGCACACCCTCAATTACCGACACTCCAATAGTGCAGCACACCCTCAATTACTGACACTCCAATAGTGCAGCGCACACTCAAATACTGACACTCCAATAGTGCAGCTCACCCTCAATTACTGACATTCCAATACTGCAGCACACCCTCAATTACTGACACTCCAATAGTGCAGCGCACCCTCAATTACTGACACTACAATAGTGCAGCTCACCCTTAATTACTGAGACACCAATATTGCAGCACACCCTCAATTACTGACACTCCAATATTGCAGCACACACTCAATTACTGACACTCCAATAGTGCAGCATACAGTAAATAACAGCCACTCCAATAGTGTAGCACACCATCAATTACTGACACTCCAATAGTGCAGCACCCCCTCAATTACTGACACTGCAATAGTGCAGCACACCCTCAATTACTGACACTACAATAGTGTAGCAAACCCACAATTAATGACACTCCATTAGTGCAGCTCACCCTCAATTAATGACACTGCAAAAGTGCAGCACACCCTCAATTACTGACACTCCAATATTGCAGCACACACTCAATTAAGGACACACCAATAGTGCAGCACACCCTCAATTACTGACTCTCCAATAGTGCTGCACACCCTCAATTACTGACACTCCAATAGTGCAGTTCACCCTCAATTACTGAAACTCCAATAGTGCAGTTCACCCTCAATTACTGACACACCAATATTGCAGCGCACCCTCAATTACTGACACTCCAAATGTGCAGCACACCCTCAATTACTGACACTCCAATTTTGCAGCACACACTCAATTACTGACACTTCAATAATGCAACACACCCTCAATTAATGACACTCCAAAAGTGCAGCACACAATCAATTATTGACACTCCAATAGTGCAGCACACACTCAATTACTGACACACCAATAGTGCAGCACACCCTCAATTACTGACACTCCAATAGTGCAGCACACCCTCAATTAATGACACTCCAATAATGCAGCACACCCTCAATTACTGACACTCCAATAGTGCAGCACACAATCAATTACTGTCATTCCAATAGAGTAGCAAACCCTCAATTACTGACACTCCAATTGTTAAGAACAACCTCAATTACTGACACTCCAATAGTGCAACACAGCCTCAATTACTGACACTCCAATAGTGCAGAACACCCTCAATTACTGACACTCCAATAAGGCAGCAAACCCTCAATTACTGATAATCCAATAGTGCAGCACAGACTCAATTACTGACACTCCAATAGTGCAGCACACCCTCAATTACTGACAATCCAATAGTGCAGCACACAATCAATTACTGACATTCCAATAGAGTAGCAAACCCTCAATTACTGACACTCCAATAGTGCGGCACAACCTCAATTACAGACACTCCAATAGTGCAACACAGCCTCAATTACTGACACTCCAATAGTGCAGAACACCCTCAATTACTGACACTCCAATAATGCAGCAAACCCTCAATTACTGACACTCCAATAGTGCAGCACACCCTCAATTACTGACACTCCATTAGTGCAGCACTCCCTCAATTACTGACACTCCAATAGTGCAGCACACCCTCAATTACTGACACTCCAATAGTGCAGCACACCCTCAATTACTGATAATCCAATATTGCAGCACACCCTCAATTACTGACACACCAATATTGCAGCACACCCTCAATTACTGACACTCCAATAGTGCAGCAGATCCTCAATTACTGACATTCCAATAGTGCGCCACACCCTCAATTACTGACACTGCAATAGTGCAGCACACCCTCAATTAATGACACTCCAATAGTGCAGCACACTCAATTACTGACACTCCAATATTGCAGCACACACTCAATTAATGACACTCCAATCGTGCAGCACACACTCAATTTCTGACACTCCAATAGTGCAACACAGCCTCAATTAATGACACTCCAATAGTGCAGCACACATTCAATTACTGACACTCCAATAGTGCAACACAGCCTCAATTACTGACACTCCAATAGTGCAGAACACCCTCAATTACTTACAGTCCAATATTGCAGCACACCCTCAAATACTGACACTCCAATAGTGCAGCACACCCTCAATTACTGACACTCCAATATTGCAGCACACACTCAATTAATGACACTCCAATAGTGCAGCACACACTCAATTACTGATACTCCAATAGTGCAACAGAGCCTCAATTACTGATAATCCAATAGTGCAGCACACACTCAATTACTGACACTCCAATATTGCAGCACAAACTCAATTAATGACACTCCAATATTGCAGAACACCCTCAATTACTGACACTCCAATAGCGCAGCACACCCTCAATTACTGACACTCCAAAAGTGCAGCACACACTCAATTACTGACACACCAATAGTGCAACACACCCTCAATTACTGACACTCCAATAGAGTAGCAAACCCTCAATTACTGACACTCCAAAAGTACAGCACACCCTCAATTACTGACACTCCAATAGAGTAGCAAACCCTCAATTACTGACACTCCAATAGTGCAGCACACCCTCAATTACTGACACTCCAATAGTGCAGCACACCGTCAATTACTGACATCCAATATTGCAGCTCACCCTCAATTAGTGACACTCCAATAGTGCAGCACACCCTCAATTACTGACACTCCAAGAGAGTAGCGCACACTCAAATACTGACACTCCAAAAGTGCAGCTCACCCTCAATTACTGACACTCCAATACTGCAGCACCACCTCAATTACTGACACTCCAATTGTGCAGCGCACCCTCAGTTACTGACACTACAATTGTGCAGCTCACCCTTAATTACTGAGACACCAATTTTGCAGCACACCCTCAATTACTGACACCCCAATATTGCAGCACACACTCAATTACTGACACTCCAATAGTGCAGCACACAGTAAATAACAGCCACTCCAATAGCGTCGCACACCCTCAATTACTGACACTCCAATAGTGCAGCACACCCTCAATTACTGACACTCCAATAGTGCAGCGCACACTCAAATACTGACACTCCAATAGTGCAGCTCACCCTCAATTACTGACATTCCAATACTGCAGCACACCCTCAATTACTGACACTCCAATAGTGCAGCGCACCCTCAATTACTGACACTACAATAGTGCAGCTCACCCTTAATTACTGAGACACCAATATTGCAGCACACCCTCAATTACTGACACTCCAATATTGCAGCACACACTCAATTACTGACACTCCAATAGTGCAGCACACACTAAATAACAGCCACTCCAATAGTGTAGCACACCATCAATTACTGACACTCCAATAGTGCAGCACCCCCTCAATTACTGACACTCCAATAGTGCAGCACACCCTCAATTACTGACACTACAATAGTGTAGCACACCCACAATTACTGACACTCCATTAGTGCAGCTCACCCTCAATTAATGACACTGCAAAAGTGCAGCACACCCTCAATTACTGACACTCCAATATTGCAGCACACACTCAATTAAGGACACTCCAATAGTGCAGCACACCCTCAATTACTGACTCTCCAATAGTGCTGCACACCCTCAATTACTGACACTCCAATAGTGCAGTTCACCCTCAATTACTGAAACTCCAATTGTGCAGTTCACCCTCAATTACTGACACACCAATATTGCAGCGCACCCTCAATTACTGACACTCCAAATGTGCAGCACACCCTCAATTACTGACACTCCAATTTTGCAGCACACACTCAATTACTGACACTTCAATAATGCAACACACCCTCAATTAATGACACTCCAAAAGTGCAGCACACAATCAATTATTGACACTCCAATAGTGCAGCACACACTCAATTACTGACACACCAATAGTGCAGCACACCCTCAATTACTGACAATCCAATATTGCAGCACACCCTCAATTACTGACACTCCAATAGTGCAGCACACCCTCAATTAATGACACTCCAATAATGCAGCACACCCTCAATTACTGACACTCCAATAGTGCAGCACACAATCAATTACTGTCATTCCAATAGAGTAGCAAACCCTCAATTACTGACACACCAATTGTGCGGAACAACCTCAATTACTGACACTCCAATAGTGCAACACAGCCTCAATTACTGACACTCCAATAGTGCAGAACACCCTCAATTACTGACACTCCAATTGTGCGGAACAACCTCAATTACTGACACTCCAATAGTGCAACACAGCCTCAATTACTGACACTCCAATAGTGCAGAACACCCTCAATTACTGACACTCCAATATTGCAGCACACCCTCAATTACTGACACTCCAATAGTGCAGCACACACTCAATTATTGACATTCCAATAGTGCAGCACACACTCAATTACTGACACACCAATAGTGCAGCACACCTTCAATTACTGACACTCCAATATTATAGCACACCCTCAATTACTGACACTCCAATAGTGCAGCACACACTCAATTACTGACACTCCAATAGAGTAGCAAACCCTCAATTACTGACACTCCAATAGTGCAGCACAACCTCAAATACTGACACTCCAATAGTGCAGCACACCCTCAATTACTGACTCTCCAATAGTGCAACACAGCCTCAATTACTGACACTCCAATAGTGCAGAACACCCTCAATTACTGACACTCCAATAATGCAGCAAACCCTCAATTACTGACACTCCAATAGTGCTGCACACACTCAATTACTGAAACTCCAATAGTGCAACACACCCTCAATTACTGACACTCCAATATTGCAGCACACACTCAATTATTGACTCTCCAATAGTGCAGCTCAGCCTCAATTACTGACACTCCAATCGTGCAGCGTATCCTCAATTACCGACACTCCAAAAGTGCAGCACAACCTCAATTACTGAAACACCAATAGTGCAGCACACCCTCAATTACTGACACTCCAATATTGCAGCACACCCTCAATTACTGACACTCCAATAGTGCAGCACACAAAAAATAACAGCCACTCCAATATTGTAGCACACCCTCAATTACTGACACTCCAAAAGTGCAGCACACCCTCAATTACTGACACTACAATAGTGTAGCACACCCTCAATTACTGACACTACAATAGTGCAGCTCACCCTCAATTAATGACACTGCAATAGTGCAGCACACCCTCAATTACTGACACTCCAATATTGCAGCACACACTCAATTACTGACACTCCAATAGTGCAGCAAACCCTCAATTACTGACACTCCAATAGTGCAGCACACCCTCAATTACTGACACTCCAATAGTGCAGTTCACCCTCAATTACTGAAACTCCAATTGTGCAGTTCACCCTCAATTACTGACACTCCAATATTGCAGCACACCCTCAATTACTGACACTCCAATTGTGCAGCACACCCTCAATCACTGACACTCCAATATTGCAGCACACACTCAATTACTGACACTTCAATAATGCAACACACCCTCAATTACTGACACACCAAAAGTGCAGCACACACTCAATTATTGACACTCCAATAGTGCAGCACACACTCAATTACTGACACTCCAATCGTGCAGCTCACACTCAATTACTGACACTCCAATAGTGCGGCACAACCTCAATTACTGACACTCCAATAGTGCAACACAGCCTCAATTACTGACACTCCAATAGTGCAGAACACCCTCAATTACTGACACTCCAATAATACAGCAAACCCTCAATTACTGATAATCCAATATGCAGCACACACTCAATTACTGACACTCCAATAGTGCAGCACACCCTCAATTACTGACACTCCATTAGTGCAGCACTCTCTCAATTACTGACACTCCAATAGTGCAGCACACCCTCAATTACTGACACTCCAATAGTGCAGCACACACTCAATTACTGACACTCCAATTGTGCAGCATACCCTCAATTACTGAAACTACAATAGTGCAGATCACCCTCAATTACTGAGACACCAATATTGCAGCACACCCTCAATTACTGACACTCCAATATTGCAGCACACCTTCAATTACTGACACTCCAATAGAGCAGCGCACACTCAATTATTGACACTCCAATAGTGCAGCACACCCTCAATTACTGACACTCCAATAGTGCAGCACACACTCAATTACTGACACTCCAATTGTGCAGCACACCCTCAATTACTGACACTCCAATAGTGCAGCACACCCGCAATTACTGACACTCCAATAGCGCAGCACACCCTCAATTACTGACACTCCAATATTGCAGCACACACTCAATTACTGACACACGAATAGTGCAGCGCACCCTCAATTACTGACACTCCAATAGTGCTGAACATCCTCATTTACTCACACTCCAATTGTGCAGCCCATCCTCAATTACCGACACTCCAATAGTGCAGCACACCCTCAATTACTGACACTCCAATAGTGCAGCACACCCTCAAAAACTGACTCTCCAATAGTGCAGCACACCCTCAATTACTGACACTCCAATATTGCAGCACACCCTCAATTACTGACACTCCTATAGTGCAGCACACCGTCAATTACTGACACTCCAAAATTGCAGCACACCCTCTATTACTGACACTCCAATATTGCAGCACACCCTCAATTACTGACTCTCCAATAGTGCAGCACACCCTCAATTATTGACACTCCAATAGTGCAGCACACACTAAATTACTGACACACCAATACTGCAGCACATCCTCAATTACTGACACTCCAATATTGAAGAACACCCTCAATTACTGACACTCCAATATTGCAGCACACACTCAATTACTGACACTCCAATAGTGCAGCACACACTCAATTACTGACACTCCAATAGAGTAGCACAACCTCAATTACTGACACTCCAATAGAGCAGCACAAGCTCAATTACTGAAACTACAATAGTGCAGATCACCCTCAATTACTGAGACACCAATATTGCAGCACACCCTCAATTACTGACACTCCAATATTGCAGCACACCCTCAATTACTGACACTCCAATAGTGCAGCACACACTCAATTATTGACACTCCAATAGTGCAGCTGACACTCAAATACTGACACACCAATAGTGCAGCACACCCTCAATTACTGACACTCCAATATTGCAGCACACACTCAATTACTGACACTCCAATAGTGCAGCACACCCTCAATTACTGACACTCCAATAGTGCAGCACACCCTCAATTACTGAGACACCAATATTGCAGCACACCCTCAATTACTGACACTCCAATATTGCAGCACACCCTCAATTACTGACACTCCAATAGTGCAGCACACACTCAATTATTGACACTCCAATAGTGCAGCTCACACTCAAATACTGACACACCAATAGTGCAGCACACCCTCAATTACTGACACTCCAATATTGCAGCACACACTCAATTACTGACACTCCAATAGTGCAGCACACCCTCAATTACTGACACTCCAATACTGCAGCACACACTCAATTACTGACACTCCAATAGATTAGCAAACCCTCAATTACTGACACTCCAATAGTGCAGCACATCCTCAATTACTGTCACTCCATTAGTGCAGAACAACCTCAATTACTGAAACTCCAATAGTGCAGCACACCCTCAATTACTGACACTCTAATAGTGCAGCACACACTCAATTAATGACACTCCAATAGTGCAGCACACCCTCAATTACTGACACTCCAATATTGCAGCGCACCCTCAATTTCTGACACTCCAATATTGCAGCACACACTCAATTACTGACACTCCAATAGTGCAGCTCACCCTCAATTACTGACACACCAATATTGCAGCACACCCTCAATTACTGATACTCCAATAGTGCAGCCCACCCTCAATTGCTGACACTCCAATAGTGCAGCACACCCTCAATTACTGACACTCAAATAGCGCAGCACACCCTCAATTACTGACACTCCAATAGTGCAGCGCACCCTCAATTAATGACAGTCCAATAGTGCAGCACACCCTCAATTACGGACACTACAATAGTGCAGCTCACCCACAATTACTGACACACTAATATTGCAGCACACCCTCAATTACTGATACTCCAATAGTGCAGCACTCCCTCAATTGCTGACACACCAATAGTGCAGCACACCCTCAATTACTGACAAACCAATAGTGCAGCACACCTTCAATTACTGACACTCCAATATTATAGCACACCCTCAATTACTGACACTCCAATAGTGCAGCACACACTCAATTACTGACACTCCAATAGAGTAGCAAACCCTCAATTACTCACACTCCAATAGTGCAGCACAACCTCAAATACTGACACTCCAATAGTGCAGCACACCCTCAATTACTGACACTCCAATAGTGCAACACAGCCTCAATTACTGACACTCCAATAGTGCAGAACACCCTCAATTACTGACACTCCAATAATGCAGCAAACCCTCAATTACTGACACTCCAATAGTGCTGCACACACTCAATTACTGAAACTCCAATAGTGCAACACACCCTCAATTACTGACACTCCAATAGTGCAGCTCACCCTTAATTACTGACACTCCAATAGTGCAGCACACACTCAATTTCTGACACTCCAATAGAGCAGCACACCCTCAATTACTGACACTCCAATAGTGCAGCGCATCCTCAATTACTGACACTCCAAAAGTGCAGCACAACCTCAATTACTGAAACACCAATAGTGCAGCACAACCTCAATTACTGACACTCCAATAGTGCAGCACACCCTCAATTACTGATAATCCAATATGCAGCACACACTCAATTACTGACACTCCAATAGTGCAGCACACCCTCAATTACTGACACTCCATTAGTGCAGCACTCCCTCAATTACTGACACTCCAATAGTGCAGCACACCCTCAATTACTGACACTCCAATAGTGCAGCACACACTCAATTACTGAAACTACAATAGTGCAGATCACCCTCAATTGCTGAGACACCAATATTGCAGCACACACTCAATTACTGACACTCCAATAGTGCAGCACACCCTCAATTACTGACACTCCAATATTGCAGCACACCTTCAATTACTGACACTCCAATAGAGCAGCGCACACTCAATTATTGACACTCCAATAGTGCAGCACACCCTCAATTACTGACACTCCAATAGTGCAGCACACACTCAATTACTGACACTCCAATTGTGCAGCACACCCTCAATTACTGACACTCCAATATTGCAGCACACACTCAATTACTGACACACGAATAGTGCAGCGCACCCTCAATTACTGACACTCCAATAGTGCTGAACATCCTCATTTACTGACACTCCAATTGTGCAGCCCATCCTCAATTACCGACACTCCAATAGTGCAGCACACCCTCAATTACTGACACTCCAATAGTGCAGCACACCCTCAAAAACTGACTCTCCAATAGTGCAGCACACCCTCAATTACTGACACTCCAATATTGCAGCACACCCTCAATTACTGACACTCCTATAGTGCAGCACACCCTCAATTACTGACACTCCAATACTGCAGCACACACTCAATTACTGACACTCCAATAGATTAGCAAACCCTCAATTACTGACACTCCAATAGTGCAGCTCAGCCTCAATTACTGACACTCCAATAGTGCAGCACATCCTCAATTACTGACACTCCATTAGTGCAGAACAACCTCAATTACTGAAACTCCAATAGTGCAGCACACCCTCAATTACTGACACTCTAATTGTGCAGCACACACTCAATTAATGACACTCCAATAGTGCAGCACACCCTCAATTACTGACACTCCAATATTGCAGCACACCCTCAATTTCTGACACTCCAATAGTGCAGCACACCCTCAATTACTGACACTCCAATAATGCAGCGCACCCTCAATTACTGACACTCCAATATTGCAGCACACACTCAATTACTGACACTCCAATAGTGCAGCTCACCCTCAATTACTGACACACCAATATTGCAGCACACCCTCAATTACTGATACTCCAATAGTGCAGCCCACCCTCAATTGCTGACACTCCAATAGTGCAGCACACCCTCAATTACTGACACTCAAATAGCGCAGCACACCCTCAATTACTGACACTCCAATAGTGCAGCGCACCCTCAATTAATGACAGTCCAATAGTGCAGCACACCCTCAATTACGGACACTACAATAGTGCAGCTCACCCACAATTACTGACACACTAATATTGCAGCACACCCTCAATTACTGATACTCCAATAGTGCAGCACTCCCTCAATTGCTGACACACCAATAGTGCAGCACACACTCAATTATTGACATTCCAATAGTGCAGCACACACTCAATTACTGACACACCAATAGTGCAGCGTATCCTCAATTACTGACACTCCAAAAGTGCAGCACAACCTCAATTACTGAAACACCAATAGTGCAGCACACCCTCAATTACTGACACTCCAATATTGCAGCACACCCTCAATTACTGACACTCCAATAGTGCAGCACACAAAAACTAACAGCCACTCCAATATTGTAGCACACCCTCAATTACTGACACTCCAAAAGTGCAGCACACCCTCAATTACTGACACTACAATAGTGTAGCACACCCTCAATTACTGACACTACAATAGTGCAGCTCACCCTCAATTAATGACACTGCAATAGTGCAGCACACCCTCAATTACTGACACTCCAATATTGCAGCACACACTCAATTACTGACACTCCAATAGTGCAGCAAACCCTCAATTACTGACACTCCAATAGTGCAGCACACCCTCAATTACTGACACTCCAATAGTGCAGTTCACCCTCAATTACTGAAACTCCAATTGTGCAGTTCACCCTCAATTACTGACACTCCAATATTGCAGCACACCCTCAATTACTGACACTCCAATTGTGCAGCACACCCTCAATCACTGACACTCCAATATTGCAGCACACACTCAATTACTGACACTTCAATAATGCAACACACCCTCAATTACTGACACTCCAAAAGTGCAGCACACACTCAATTATTGACACTCCAATAGTGCAGCATACACTCAATTACTGACACTCCAATCGTGCAGCACACACTCAATTACTGACAATCCAATATTGCAGCACACCCTCAATTACTGACACTCCAATAGTGCAGCACACCCTCAATTAATGACACTCCAATAATGCAGCACACCCTCAATTACTGACACTCCAATAGTGCAGCACACAATCAATTACTGACATTCCAATAGAGCTGCTCACCCTCAATTACTGACACTCCAATAGTGCGGCACAACCTCAATTACTGACACTCCAATAGTGCAACACAGCCTCAATTACTGACACTCCAATAGTGCAGAACACCCTCAATTACTGACACTCCAATAGTGCAGCACACCCTCAATTACTGACACTCCAATAATACAGCAAACCCTCAATTACTGATAATCCAATATGCAGCTCACACTCAATTACTGACACTCCAATAGTGCAGCAAACCCTCAATTACTGACACTCCATTAGTGCAGCACTCCCTCAATTACTGACAATCCAATAGTGCAGCACACCCTCAATTACTGACACTCCAATAGTGCAGCACACACTCAATTACTGACACTCCAATTGTGCAGCATACCCTCAATTACTGAAACTACAATAGTGCAGATCACCCTCAATTACTGAGACACCAATATTGCAGCACACCCTCAATTACTGACACTCCAATATTGCAGCACACCTTCAATTACTGACACTCCAATAGAGCAGCGCACACTCAATTATTGACACTCCAATAGTGCAGCACACCCTCAATTACTGACACTCCAATAGTGCAGCACACACTCAATTACTGACACTCCAATTGTGCAGCACACCCTCAATTACTGACACTCCAATAGTGCAGCACACCCGCAATTACTGACACTCCAATAGCGCAGCACACCCTCAATTACTGACACTCCAATATTGCAGCACACAGTCAATTACTGACACACGAATAGTGCAGCGCACCCTCAATTACTGACACTCCAATAGTGCTGAACATCCTCATTTACTGACACTCCAATTGTGCAGCCCATCCTCAATTACCGACACTCCAATAGTGCAGCACACCCTCAATTACTGACACTCCAATAGTGCAGCACACCTTCAAAAACTGAGTCTCCAATAGTGCAGCACACCCTCAATTACTGACACTCCAATATTGCAGCACACCCTCAATTACTGACACTCCTATAGTGCAGCACACCGTCAATTACTGACACTCCAAAATTGCAGCACACCCTCTATTACTGACACTCCAATATTGCAGCACACCCTCAATTACTGACTCTCCAATAGTGCAGCACACCCTCAATTATTGACACTCCAATAGTGCAGCACACACTAAATTACTGACACACCAATACTGCAGCACATCCTCAATTACTGACACTCCAATATTGAAGAACACCCTCAATTACTGACACTCCAATATTGCAGCACACACTCAATTACTGACACTCCAATACTGCAGCACACACTCAATTACTGACACTCCAATAGAGTAGCAAATCCTCAATTACTGACACTCCAATAGAGCAGCACAACCTCAATTACTGAAACTACAATAGTGCAGATCACCCTCAATTACTGAGACACCAATATTGCAGCACACCCTCAATTACTGACACTCCAATATTGCAGCACACCCTCAATTACTGACACTCCAATCGTGCAGCACACACTCAATTATTGACACTCCAATAGTGCAGCTCACACTCAAATACTGACACACCAATAGTGCAGCACACCCTCAATTACTGACACTCCAATATTGCAGCACACACTCAATTACTGACACTCCAATAGTGCAGCACACCCTCAATTACTGACACTCCAATACTGCAGCACACACTCAATTACTGACACTCCAATAGATTAGCAAACCCTCAATTACTGACACTCCAATAGTGCAGCTCAGCCTCAATTACTGACACTCCAATAGTGCAGCACATCCTCAATTACTGACACTCCATTAGTGCAGAACAACCTCAATTACTGAAACTCCAATAGTGCAGCACACCCTCAATTACTGACACTCTAATAGTGCAGCACACACTCAATTAATGACACTCCAATATTGCAGCACACCCTCAATTTCTGACACTCCAATAGTGCAGCACACCCTCAATTACTGACACTCCAATATTGCAGCACACCCTCAATTTCTGACACTCCAATAGTGCAGCACACCCTCAATTTCTGACACTCCAATAGTGCAGCACACCCTCAATTACTGACACTCCAATAGTGCAGCACACCCTCAATTACTGACACTCCAATATTGCAGCACACCCTCAATTTCTGACACTCCAATAGTGCAGCACACCCTCAATTACTGACACTCCAATAATGCAGCACACCCTCAATTACTGACACTCCAATATTGCAGCACACACTCAATTACTGACACTCCAATAGTGCAGCTCACCCTCAATTACTGACACACCAATATTGCAGCACACCCTCAATTACTGATACTCCAATAGTGCAGCCCACCCTCAATTGCTGACACTCCAATAGTGCAGCACACCCTCAATTACTGACACTCAAATAGCGCAGCACACCCTCAATTACTGACACTCCAATAGTGCAGCGCACCCTCAATTAATGACAGTCCAATAGTGCAGCACACCCTCAATTACGGACACTACAATAGTGCAGCTCACCCACAATTACTGACACACTAATATTGCAGCACACCCTCAATTACTGATACTCCAATAATGCAGCACACCCTCAATTGCTGACACACCAATAGTGCAGCACACACTCAGTTATTGACATTCCAATAGTGCAGCACACACTCAATTACTGACACACCAACAGGGCAGCACACCTTCTATTACTGACACTCCTATATTATAGCACACCCTCAATTACTGACACTCCAATAGTGCAGCACACACTCAATTACTGACACTCCAATAGAGTAGCAATCCCTCAATTACTCACACTCCAATAGTGCAGCACAACCTCAAATACTGACACTCCAATAGTGCAGCACACCCTCAATTACTGACTCTCCAATAGTGCAACACAGCCTCAATTACTGACACTCCAATAGTGCAGAACACCCTCAATTACTGACACTCCAATAATGCAGCAAACCCTCAATTACTGACACTCCAATAGTGCTGCACACACTCAATTACTGAAACTCCAATAGTGCAACACACCCTCAATTACTGACACTCCAATAGTGCAGCACACACTCAATTACTGACACTCCAATAGTGCAGCTCACCCTTAATTACTGACACTCCAATAGTGCAGCACACACTCAATTACTGACACTCCAATAGAGCAGCACACCCTCAATTACTGACACTCCAATAGTGCAGCACAACCTCAATTACTGAAACACCAATAGTGCAGCACAACCTCAATTACTGACACTCCAATAGTGCAGAACACCCTCAATTACTGACACTCCAATAATACAGCAAACCCTCAATTACTGATAATCCAATATGCAGCACACACTCAATTACTGACACTCCAATAGTGCAGCACACCCTCAATTACTGACACTCCATTAGTGCAGCACTCCCTCAATTACTGACACTCCAATAGTGCAGCACACCCTCAATTACTGACACTCCAATAGTGCAGCACACACTCAATTACTGACACTCCAATTGTGCAGCATACCCTCAATTACTGAAACTACAATAGTGCAGATCACCCTCAATTACTGAGACACCAATATTGCAGCACACCCTCAATTACTGACACTCCAATATTGCAGCACACCTTCAATTACTGACACTCCAATAGAGCAGCGCACACTCAATTATTGACACTCCAATAGTGCAGCACACCCTCAATTACTGACACTCCAATAGTGCAGCACACACTCAATTACTGACACTCCAATTGTGCAGCACACCCTCAATTACTGACACTCCAATATTGCAGCACACACTCAATTACTGACACACGAATAGTGCCGCTCACCCTCAATTACTGACACTCCAATAGTGCTGAACATCCTCATTTACTGACACTCCAATTGTGCAGCCCATCCTCAATTACCGACACTCCAATAGTGCAGCACACCCTCAATTACTGGCACTCCAATAGTGCAGCACACCCTCAAAAACTGACTCTCCAATAGTGCAGCACACCCTCAATTACTGACACTCCAATATTGCAGCACACCCTCAATTACTGACACTCCTATAGTGCAGCACACCGTCAATTACTGACACTCCAAAATTTCAGCACACCCTCTATTACTGACACTCCAATATTGCAGCACACCCTCAATTACTGACTCTCCAATAGTGCAGCACACCCTCAATTATTGACACTCCAATAGTGCAGCACACACTAAATTACTGACACACCAATACTGCAGCACATCCTCAATTACTGACACTCCAATATTGAAGAACACCCTCAATTACTGACACTCCAATAGTGCAGCACACACTCAATTACTGACACTCCAATAGTGCAGCACACACTCAATTACTGACAATCGAATACTGCAGCACACACTCAATTACTGACACTCCAATAGAGTAGCAAATCCTCAATTACTGACACTCCAATAGAGCAGCACAACCTCAATTACTGATACTCCAATAGTGCAGCCCACCCTCAATTGCTGACACTCCAATAGTGCAGCACACCCTCAATTACTGACACTCAAATAGCGCAGCACACCCTCAATTACTGACACTCCAATAGTGCAGCGCACCCTCAATTAATGACAGTCCAATAGTGCAGCACACCCTCAATTACGGACACTACAATAGTGCAGCTCACCCACAATTACTGACCCACTCATATTGCAGCACACCCTCAATTACTGATACTCCAATAGTGCAGCACTCCCTCAATTGCTGACACACCAATAGTGCAGCACACCCTCAATTACTGACACTCCATTAGTGCAGCACATCCTCAATTACTGACACTCCATTAGTGCAGCACACCCTCAATTACTGACACTCCAATATTGCAGCACACACTCAATTATTGACATTCCAATAGTGCAGCACACACTCAATTACTGACACACCAATAGTGCAGCACACCTTCAATTACTGACACTCCAATATTGTAGCACACCCTCAATTACTGACACTCCAATAGTGCAGCACACACTCAATTACTGACACTCCAATAGAGTAGCAAACCCTCAATTACTCACACTCCAATAGTGCAGCACAACCTCAAATACTGACACTCCAATAGTGCAGCACACCCTCAATTACGGACTCTCCAATAGTGCAACACAGCCTCAATTACTGACACTCCAATAGTGCAGAACACCCTCAATTACTGACACTCCAATAATGCAGCAAACCCTCAATTACTGACACTCCAATAGTGCTGCACACACTCAATTACTGAAACTCCAATAGTGCTGCACACACTCAATTACTGAAACTCCAATAGTGCAGCACACCCTCAATTACTGACACTCCAATAGTGCAGCACACACTCAATTACTGACACTCCAATAGTGCAGCTCAGCCTCAATTACTGACACTCCAATAGTGCAGCGCATCCTCAATTACTGACACTCCAAAAGTGCAGCACAACCTCAATTACTGAAACACCAATAGTGCAGCACAACCTCAATTACTGACACTCCAATAGTGCAGCACACAAAAAATAACAGCCACTCCAATATTGTAGCACACCCTCAATTACTGACACTCCAATAGTGCAGCACACCCTCAATTACTGACACTACAATAGTGTAGCACACCCTCAATTACTGACACTCCAATAGTGCAGCTCACCCTCAATTAATGACACTGCAATAGTGCAGCACACCCTCAATTACTGACACTCCAATATTGCAGCACAAACTCAATTACTGACACTCCAATAGTGCAGTTCACCCTCAATTACTGAAACTCAAATTGTGCAGTTCACCCTCAATTACTGACACTCCAATATTGCAGCACACCCTCAATTACTGACACTCCAATTGTGCAGCACACCCTCAATTACTGACACTCCAATATTGCAGCACACACTCAATTACTGACACTTCAATAATGCAACACACCCTCAATTACTGACACTCCAAAAGTGCAGCACACACTCAATTATTGACACTCCAATAGTGCAGCACACACTCAATTACTGACACTCCAATCGTGCAGCACACACTCAATTACTGACAATCCAATATTGCAGCACACCCTCAATTACTGACACTCCAATAGTGCAGCACACCCTCAATTAATGACACTCCAATAATGCAGCACACCCTCAGTTACTGACACTCCAATAGTGCAGCACATCCTCTATTACTGACACTCCAATAGTGCAGCACACCCTCAATTACTGACACTCCAATAGTGCAGCACACCCTCAATTACTGACACTCCAATAGTGTAGCTCACCCTCAATTACTGACATTCCAATAGAGTAGCAAACCCTCAATTACTGACACTCCAATAGTGCAGCACTCCCTCAATTACTGACACTCCAATAGTGCGGCACAACCTCAATTACTGACACTCCAATAGTGCAACACAGCCTCAATTACTGACACTCCAATAGTGCAGAACACCCTCAATTACTGACACACCAATAATGCAGCAAACCCTCAATTACTGACTCTCCAATAGTGCAGCACACCCTCAATTATTGACACTCCAATAGTGCAGCACACACTAAATTACTGACACACCAATACTGCAGCACATCCTCAATTACTGACACTCCAATATTGAAGAACACCCTCAATTACTGACACTCCAATATTGCAGCACACACTCAATTACTGACACTCCAATACTGCAGCACACACTCAATTACTGACACTCCAATAGAGTAGCAAATCCTCAATTACTGACACTCCAATAGAGCAGCACAACCTCAATTACTGAAACTACAATAGTGCAGATCACCCTCAATTACTGAGACACCAATATTGCAGCACACACTCAATTACTGACACTCCAATATTGCAGCACACCCTCAATTACTGACACTCCAATCGTGCAGCACACACTCAATTATTGACACTCCAATAGTGCAGCTCACACTCAAATACTGACACACCAATAGTGCAGCACACCCTCAATTACTGACACTCCAATATTGCAGCACACACTCAATTACTGACACTCCAATAGTGCAGCACACCCTCAATTACTGACACTCCAATACTGCAGCACACACTCAATTACTGACACTCCAATAGATTAGCAAACCCTCAATTACTGACACTCCAATAGTGCAGCTCAGCCTCAATTACTGACACTCCAATAGTGCAGCACATCCTCAATTACTGACACTCCATTAGTGCAGAACAACCTCAATTACTGAAACTCCAATAGTGCAGCACACCCTCAATTACTGACACTCTAATAGTGCAGCACACACTCAATTAATGACACTCCAATATTGCAGCACACCCTCAATTTCTGACACTTCAATAGTGCAGCACACCCTCAATTACTGACACTCCAATATTGCAGCACACCCTCAATTTCTGACACTCCAATAGTGCAGCACACCCTCAATTTCTGACACTCCAATAGTGCAGCACACCCTCAATTACTGACACTCCAATAGTGCAGCACACCCTCAATTACTGACACTCCAATATTGCAGCACACCCTCAATTTCTGACACTCCAATAGTGCAGCACACCCTCAATTACTGACACTCCAATAATGCAGCACACCCTCAATTACTGACACTCCAATATTGCAGCACACACTCAATTACTGACACTCCAATAGTGCAGCTCACCCTCAATTACTGACACACCAATATTGCAGCACACCCTCAATTACTGATACTCCAATAGTGCAGCCCACCCTCAATTGCTGACACTCCAATAGTGCAGCACACCCTCAATTACTGACACTCAAATAGCGCAGCACACCCTCAATTACTGACACTCCAATAGTGCAGCGCACCCTCAATTAATGACAGTCCAATAGTGCAGCACACCCTCAATTACGGACACTACAATAGTGCAGCTCACCCACAATTACTGACACACTAATATTGCAGCACACCCTCAATTACTGATACTGCAATAATGCAGCACTCCCTCAATTGCTGACACACCAATAGTGCAGCACACACTCAATTATTGACATTCCAATAGTGCAGCACACACTCAATTACTGACACACCAATAGTGCAGCACACCTTCAATTACTGACACTCCAATATTATAGCACACCCTCAATTACTGACACTCCAATAGTGCAGCACACACTCAATTACTGACACTCCAATAGAGTAGCAATCCCTCAATTACTCACACTCCAATAGTGCAGCACAACCTCAAATACTGACACTCCAATAGTGCAGCACACCCTCAATTACTGACTCTCCAATAGTGCAACACAGCCTCAATTACTGACACTCCAATAGTGCAGAACACCCTCAATTACTGACACTCCAATAATGCAGCAAACCCTCAATTACTGACACTCCAATAGTGCTGCACACACTCAATTACTGAAACTCCAATAGTGCAACACACCCTCAATTACTGACACTCCAATAGTGCAGCACACACTCAATTACTGACACTCCAATAGTGCAGCTCACCCTTAATTACTGACACTCCAATAGTGCAGCACACACTCAATTACTGACACTCCAATAGAGCAGCACACCCTCAATTACTGACACTCCAATAGTGCAGCGCATCCTCAATTACTGACACTCCAAAAGTGCAGCACAACCTCAATTACTGAAACACCAATAGTGCAGCACAACCTCAATTACTGACACTCCAATAGTGCAGAACACCCTCAATTACTGACACTCCAATAATACAGCAAACCCTCAATTACTGATAATCCAATATGCAGCACACACTCAATTACTGACACTCCAATAGTGCAGCACACCCTCAATTACTGACACTCCATTAGTGCAGCACTCCCTCAATTACTGACACTCCAATAGTGCAGCACACCCTCAATTACTGACACTCCAATAGTGCAGCACACACTCAATTACTGACACTCCAATTGTGCAGCATACCCTCAATTACTGAAACTACAATAGTGCAGATCACCCTCAATTACTGAGACACCAATATTGCAGCACACCCTCAATTACTGACACTCCAATATTGCAGCACACCTTCAATTACTGACACTCCAATAGAGCAGCGCACACTCAATTATTGACACTCCAATAGTGCAGCACACCCTCAAATACTGACACTCCAATAGTGCAGCACACACTCAATTACTGACACTCCAATTGTGCAGCACACCCTCAATTACTGACACTCCAATATTGCAGCACACACTCAATTACTGACACACGAATAGTGCAGCTCACCCTCAATTACTGACACTCCAATAGTGCTGAACATCCTCATTTACTGACACTCCAATTGTGCAGCCCATCCTCAATTACCGACACTCCAATAGTGCAGCACACCCTCAATTACTGGCACTCCAATAGTGCAGCACACCCTCAAAAACTGACTCTCCAATAGTGCAGCACACCCTCAATTACTGACACTCCAATATTGCAGCACACCCTCAATTACTGACACTCCTATAGTGCAGCACACCGTCAATTACTGACACTCCAAAATTTCAGCACACCCTCTATTACTGACACTCCAATATTGCAGAACACCCTCAATTACTGACTCTCCAATAGTGCAGCACACCCTCAATTATTGACACTCCAATAGTGCAGCACACCCTCAATTACTGACTCTCCAATAGTGCAGCACACCCTCAATTATTGACACTCCAATAGTGCAGCACACACTAAATTACTGACACACCAATACTGCAGCACATCCTCAATTACTGACACTCCAATATTGAAGAACACCCTCAATTACTGACACTCCAATAGTGCAGCACACACTCAATTACTGACACTCCAATAGTGCAGCACACACTCAATTACTGACAATCGAATACTGCAGCACACACTCAATTACTGACACTCCAATAGAGTAGCAAATCCTCAATTACTGACACTCCAATAGAGCAGCACAACCTCAATTACTGATACTCCAATAGTGCAGCCCACCCTCAATTGCTGACACTCCAATAGTGCAGCACACCCTCAATTACTGACACTCAAATAGCGCAGCACACCCTCAATTACTGACACTCCAATAGTGCAGCGCACCCTCAATTAATGACAGTCCAATAGTGCAGCACACCCTCAATTACGGACACTACAATAGTGCAGCTCACCCACAATTACTGACCCACTCATATTGCAGCACACCCTCAATTACTGATACTCCAATAGTGCAGCACTCCCTCAATTGCTGACACACCAATAGTGCAGCACACACTCAATTATTGACATTCCAATAGTGCAGCACACACTCAATTACTGACACACCAATAGTGCAGCACACCTTCAATTACTGACACTCCAATATTGTAGCACACCCTCAATTACTGACACTCCAATAGTGCAGCACACACTCAATTACTGACACTCCAATAGAGTAGCAAACCCTCAATTACTCACACTCCAATAGTGCAGCACAACCTCAAATACTGACACTCCAATAGTGCAGCACACCCTCAATTACGGACTCTCCAATAGTGCAACACAGCCTCAATTACTGACACTCCAATAGTGCAGAACACCCTCAATTACTGACACTCCAATAATGCAGCAAACCCTCAATTACTGACACTCCAATAGTGCTGCACACACTCAATTACTGAAACTCCAATAGTGCTGCACACACTCAATTACTGAAACTCCAATAGTGCAGCACACCCTCAATTACTGACACTCCAATAGTGCAGCACACACTCAATTACTGACACTCCAATAGTGCAGCTCAGCCTCAATTACTGACACTCCAATAGTGCAGCGCATCCTCAATTACTGACACTCCAAAAGTGCAGCACAACCTCAATTACTGAAACACCAATAGTG
Source organism: Isurus oxyrinchus (assembly GCA_026770705.1). Lineage (NCBI taxonomy): Eukaryota > Metazoa > Chordata > Chondrichthyes > Lamniformes > Lamnidae > Isurus > Isurus oxyrinchus. Next base: position 935,884 of record JANJGN010000068.1, read on the forward strand.
CAGCACACCCTCAATTACTGACACTCCAATAGTGCAGCACACAAAAAATAACAGCCACTCCAATATTGTAGCACACCCTCAATTACTGACACTCCAATAGTGCAGCACACCCTCAATTACTGACACTACAATAGTGTAGCACACCCTCAATTACTGACACTCCAATAGTGCAGCTCACCCTCAATTAATGACACTGCAATAGTGCAGCACACCCTCAATTACTGACACTCCAATATTGCAGCACAAACTCAATTACTGACACTCCAATAGTGCAGTTCACCCTCAATTACTGAAACTCAAATTGTGCAGTTCACCCTCAATTACTGACACTCCAATATTGCAGCACACCCTCAATTACTGACACTCCAATTGTGCAGCACACCCTCAATTACTGACACTCCAATATTGCAGCACACACTCAATTACTGACACTTCCATAATGCAACACACCCTCAATTACTGACACTCCAAAAGTGCAGCACACACTCAATTATTGACACTCCAATAGTGCAGCACACACTCAATTACTGACACTCCAATCGTGCAGCACACACTCAATTACTGACAATCCAATATTGCAGCACACCCTCAATTACTGACACTCCAATAGTGCAGCACACCCTCAATTAATGACACTCCAATAATGCAGCACACCCTCAGTTACTGACACTCCAATAGTGCAGCACATCCTCTATTACTGACACTCCAATAGTGCAGCACACCCTCAATTACTGACACTCCAATAGTGCAGCACACAATCAATTACTGACATTCCAATAGAGTAGCAAACCCTCAATTACTGACACTCCAATAGTGCAGCACATCCTCAATTACTGACACTCCAATAGTGCAGCACATCCTCAATTACTGACACTCCAATAGTGCAGCACTCCCTCAATTACTGACACTCCAATAGTGCGGCACAACCTCAATTACTGACACTCCAATAGTGCAACACAGCCTCAATTACTGACACTCCAATAGTGCAGAACACCCTCAATTACTGACACTCCAATAATGCAGCAAACCCTCAATTACTGATAATCCAATATGCAGCACACACTCAATTACTGACACTCCAATAGTGCAGCACACCCTCAATTACTGACACTCCATTAGTGCAGCACTCCCTCAATTACTGACACTCCAATAGTGCAGCACACCCTCAATTACTGACACTCCAATAGTGCAGCACACACTCAATTACTGACACTCCAATTGTGCAGCACACCCTCAATTACTGAAACTACAATAGTGCAGCACACCCTCAATTACTGAGACACCAATATTGCAGCACACCCTCAATTACTGACACTCCAATATTGCAACACACCTTCAATTACTGACACTCCAATAGAGCAGCGCACACTCAATTATTGACACTCCAATAGTGCAGCACACCCTCAATTACTGACACTCCAATAGTGCAGCACACACTCAATTACTGACACTCCAATTGTGCAGCACACCCTCAATTACTGACACTCCAATAGTGCAGCACACCCTCAATTACTGACACTCCAATAGCGCAGCACACCCTCAATTACTGACACTCCATTATTGCAGCACACACTCAATTACTGACACACGAATAGTGCAGCACACCCTCAATTACTGACACTCCAATAGTGCTGAACATCCTCAATTACAGACACTCCAATTGTGCAGCCCATCCTCAATTACTGACACTCCAATAGTGCAGCACACCCTCAATTACTGACACTCCAATATTGCAGCACACCCTCAATTACTGACACTCCAATAGTGCAGCACACACTCAATTATTGACACTACAATAGTGCAGCTCACACTCAAATACTGACACACCAATAGTGCAGCACACCCTCAATTACTGACACTCCAATATTGCAGCACAAACTCAATTACTGACACTCCAATAGTGCAGCACACACTCAATTACTGACACTCCAATAGATTAGCAAACCCTCAATTACTGACACTCCAATAGTGCAGCTCAGCCTCAATTACTGACTCTCCAATAGTGCAGCTCAGCCTCAATTACTGACTCTCCAGTAGTGCAGCACATCCTCAATTACTGACACTCCATTAGTGCAGAACAACCTCAATTACTGACACTCCATTAGTGCAGCACACCCTCAATTACTGACACTCTAATAGTGCAGCACACACTCAATTAATGACACTCCAATAGTGCAGCACACCCTCAATTACTGACACTCCAATATTGCAGCAGACCCTCAATTTCTGACACTCCACTAGTGCAGCACACCCTCAATTACTGACACTCCAATAATGCAGCACACCCTCAATTACTGACACTCCAATATTGCAGCACACACTCAATTACTGACACTCCAATAGTGCAGCTCACCCTCAATTACTGACACACCAATATTGCAGCACACCCTCAATTACTGATACTCCAATAGTGCAGCCCACCCTCAATTGCTGACACTCCAATAGTGCAGCACACCCTCAATTACTGACACTCAAATAGCGCAGCACACCCTCAATTACTGACACTCCAATAGTGCAGCGCACCCTCAATTAATGACAGTCCAATAGTGCAGCACACCCTCAATTACGGACACTACAATAGTGCAGCTCACCCACAATTACTGACACACTAATATTGCAGCACACCCTCAATTACTGATACTCCAAAAGTGCAGCTAACCATCATTTACTGACACTCCAATAGTGCAGCTCACCCTCCATTACTGACACTCCAATGATGCAGCACATCCTCAATTACTGACACTCCAATATTGCAGCGCACTCTCAGATACTGACACTCCAATAGTGCAGCTCACCCTCAATTACTGACACTACAATACTGCAGCACACAATCAATTAGTGACACGCCAATAGTGCAGTGCACCCTCAATTACTGACATCCAATATTGCAGCAGAACCTCAATTACGGACACTACAATAGTGCAGCACACCCTCAATTACTGACACTCCAATAGTGCAGCGCACCCTCAATTACTGACACTCCAATAGTGCAGCACACCCTCAATTACGGACACTACAATAGTGCAGCTCAACCTCAATTACTGACACACCAATATTGCAGCACACCCTCAATTACTGATACTCCAATAGTGCAGAACTCCCTCAATTGCTGACACTCCAATAGTGCAGCACACCCTCAATTACTGACACACCAATAGTGCAGCACACCCTCAATTACTGACACTCCAATATTGCAGCACACACTCAATTAATGACTCACCAATAGTGCAGCACACCCTCAATTACTGACACTCCAATAGTGCAGCACACCCTCAATTTTGACACTCAAATAGTGCAGCACACCCTCAATTACTGACACTCCAATAGTGCAGCACACCCTCAATTACTGACTCTCCAATAGAGTAGCAAACCCGCAATTAATGACACTCCAATAGTACAGCACACCCTCAATTACTGACACTCCATTCGTGGAGCACACCGCCAATTACAGTCACTCCAATAGTGCAGCTCACCCTCAATTACTGACACTCCAATAGTGCAGCACACACTCAAATACTGACACTCCAATAGTGCAGCTCACCCTCAATTACTGACACTCCAATACTGCAGCACACCCTCAATTACTGACACTCCAATAGTGCAGCGCACCCTCAATTACTGACACTCCAATAGTGCAGCTAACCATCAATTACTTACACTCCAATAGTGCAGCTCACCCTCCATTACTGACACTCCAATGGTGCAGCACACCCTCAATTACTGACTCTCCAATAGTGCAGCACACCCTCAATTATTGACACTCCAATAGTGCAGCACACACTCAAATACTGACACACCAATAGTGCAGCACATCCTCAATTACTGACACTCCAATATTGAAGCACACCCTCAATTACTGACACTCCAATATTGCAGCACACACTCAATTACTGACACTCCAATAGTGCAACACACCCTCAATTACTGACACTCCAATAGTGCAGCACACCCTCAATTACTGACACTCCAATAGTGCAGCACACACACAATTACTGACACTCCAATAGAGCAGCACAACCTCAATTACTGAAACTACAATAGTGCAGATAACCCTCAATTAATGAGACACCAAAATTGCAGCACACCCTCAATTACTGACACTCCAATATTGCAGCACACCCTCAATTACTGACACTCCAATAGTGCAGCACATCCTCAATTACTGACACTCCATTAGTGCAGAACAACCTCAATTACTGAAACTCCAATAGTGCAGCACACCCTCAATTACTGACAATCTAATAGTGCAGCACACACTCAATTATTGACACTCCAATAGTGCAGCACACCCTCAATTACTGACACTCCAATATTGCAGCACACACTCAATTACTGACACTCCAATAGTGCAGCACACACTCAATTACTGACACTCCAATAGATTAGCAAACCCTCAATTACTGACACTCCAATAGTGCAGCTCAGCCTCAATTACTGACACTCCAATAGTGCAGCACATCCTCAATTACTGACACTCCATTAGTGCAGAACAACCTCAATTACTGAAACTCCAATAGTGCAGCACACCCTCAATTACTGACAATCTAATAGTGCAGCACACACTCAATTATTGACACTCCAATAGTGCAGCACACCCTCAATTACTGACACTCCAATATTGCAGCGCACACTCAGATACTGACACTCCAATAGTGCAGCTCACCCTCAATTACTGACACTACCATACTGCAGCACACACTCAATTACTGACACGCCAATAGTGCAGTGCACCCTCAATTACTGACATCCAATAGTGCAGCACAACCTCAATTACGGACACTACAATAGTGCAGCTCACCCTCAATTACTGACACACCAATATTGCAGCACACCCTCAATTACTGATACTCCAATAGTGCAGCCCACCCTCAATTGCTGACACTCCAATAGTGCAGCACACCCTCAATTACTGACACTCAAATAGCGCAGCACACCCTCAATTACTGACACTCCAATAGTGCAGCGCACCCTCAATTACTGACACTCCAATAGTGCAGCACACCCTCAATTACGGACACTACAATAGTGCAGTTCACCCTCAATTACTGCCACACCAATATTGCAGCACACCCTCAATTACTGATACTCCAATAGTGCAGAACTCCCTCAATTGCTGACACTCCAATAGTGCAGCACACCCTCAATTACTGACACTCCAATAGTGCAGCACACCCTCAATTACTGACACTCCAATATTGCAGCACACACTCAATTAATGACACTCCAATAGTGCAGCACACCCTCAATTACTGACACTCCAATAGTGCAGCACACCCTCAATTTTGACACACCAATAGTGCAGCACACCCTCAATTACTGACACTCCAATAGTGCAGCACACCCTCAATTACTGACACTCCAATAGAGTAGCAAACCCGCAATTACTGACACTCCAATAGTACAGCACACCCTCAATTACTGACACTCCATTCGTGGAGCACACCGCCAATTACTGTCACTCCAATAGTGCAGCTCACCCTCAATTACTGACACTCCAATAGTGCAGCACACCCTCAATTACTGACACTCCAACAGTGCAGCGCACACTCAAATACTGACACTCCAATATTGCAGCTCACCCTCAATTACTGACACTCCAATACTGCAGCACAGCCTCAATTACTGACACTCCAATAGTGCAGCGCACCCTCAATTACTGACACTCCAATAGTGCAGCACACCCTCAATTACTGACACTCCAATGGTGCAGCACACCCTCAATTACTGACTCTCCAATAGTGCAGCACACCCTCAATTATTGACACTCCAATAGTGCAGCACACCCTCAATTACTGACACACCAATATTGAAGCACACCCTCAATTACTGACACTCCAATATTGCAGCACACCCTCAATTACTGACACTCCAATAGTGCAGCACACCCTCAATTACTGACACTCCAATAGTGCAGCACACACTCAATTACTGACACTCCAATAGATTAGCAAACCCTCAATTACTGACACTCCAATAGTGCAGCTCAGCCTCAATTACTGACACCCCAATAGTGCAACACATCCTCAATTACTGACACTCCATTAGTGCAGAACAACCTCAATTACTGAAACACCAATAGTGCAGCACACCCTCAATTACTGACACTCTAATAGTGCAGCACACACTCAATTATTGACACTCCAATAGTGCAGCACACCCACAATTACTGACACTCCAATGGTGCAGCACATCCTCAATTACTGACACTCCAATATTGCAGCTCACACTCAGATACTGACACTCCAATAGTGCAGCTCACCCTCAATTACTGACACTACAATACTGCAGCACACACTGAATTACTGACACGCCAATAGTGCAGTGCACCCTCAATTACTGACATCCAATAGTGCAGCACAACCTCAAATACGGACACTACAATAGTGCAGCTCACCCTCAATTACTGACACACCAATATTGCAGCATTCCCTCAATTACTGATACTCCAATAGTGCAGCCCACCCTCAATTGCTGACACTCCAATAGTGCAGCACACCCTCAATTACTGACACTCAAATAGCGCAGCACACCCTCAATTACTGACACTCCAATAGTGCAGCACACCCTCAATTACGGACACTACAATAGTGCAGCTCACCCTCAATTACTGCCGCACCAATATTGCAGCACACCCTCAATTACTGATACTCCAATAGTGCAGCACTCCCTCAATTGCTGACACTCCAATAGTGCAGCACACCCTCAATTACTGACACTCCAATAGTGCAGCACACCCTCAATTACTGACACTCCAATATTGCAGCACGCACTCAACTAATGACACACCAATAGTGCAGCACACCCTCAATTACTGACACTCCAATAGTGCAGCACACCCTCAATTTTGACACTCCAATAGTGCAGCACACCCTCAATTACTGACACTCCAATAGTGCAGCACACCCTCAATTACTGACACTCCAATAGTACAGCACACCCTCAATTACTGACACTCCATTCGTGGAGCACACCGCCAATTACTGTCACTCCAATAGTGCAGCTCACCCTCAATTACTGACACTCCAATAGTGCAGCACACCCTCAATTACTGACACTCCAACAGTGCAGCTCACCCTCCATTACTGACACTCCAATAGCGCAGCACACCCTCAATTACTGACACTCCAATAGAGTAGCAAACCCGCAATTACTGACACTCCAATAGTACAGCACACCCTCAATTACTGACACTCCATTCGTGGAGCACACCGCCAATGCCTGTCACTCCAATAGTGCAGCTCACCCTCAATTACTGACACTGCAATAGTGCAGCACACCCTCAATTACTGACACTCCAACAGTGCAGCGCACACTCAAATACTGACACTCCAATAGTGCAGCTCACCCTCAATTACTGACACACCAATACTGCAGCACACCCTCAATTACTGACACTCCAATAGTGCAGTGCACCCTCAATTACTGACATCCAATAGTGCAGCAAAACCTCAATTACGGACACTACAATAGTGCAGCTCACCCTCAATTACTGACACACCAATATTGCAGCACACCCTCAATTGCTGACACTCCAATAGTGCAGCACACCCTCAATTACTGACACTGAAATAGCGCAGCACACCCTCAATTACTGAAACTCCAACAGTGCAGCGCACACTCAAATACTGACACTCCAATAGTGCAGCTCACCCTCAATTACTGACACTCCAATACTGCAGCACACCCTCAAATACTGACACTCCAATAATGCAGCGCACCCTCAATTACTGACACTCCATTCGTGGAGCACACCGCCAATTACTGTCACTCCAATAGTGCAGCTCACCCTCAATTACTGACACTCCAATCGTGCAGCACACCCTCAATTACTGACACTCCAACAGTGCAGCGCACACTCAAATACTGACACTCCAATAATGCAGCTCACCCTCAATTACTGACACTCCAATACTGCAGCACACCCTCAATTACTGACACTCCAATAGTGCAGCGCACCCTCAATTACTGACACTCCAATAGTGCAGCTAACCATCAATTACTGACACTCCAATAGTGCAGCTCACAATCCATTACTGACACTCCAATGGTGCAGCACACCCTCAATTACTGACAATCCAATAGTGCAGCACACACTCAATTACTGACACTCCAATAGTGCAGCACACCCTCAATTACTGACACTCCAATATTGCAGCACACACTCAATTACTGACACTCCAATAGTGCAGCACACACTCAATTACTGACACTCCAATAGAGTAGCAAATCCTCAATTAATGACACTCCAATAGAGCAGCACAACCTCAATTACTGACAGTCCAATATTGCAGCACACCCTCAATTACTGACACTCCAATAGTGCAGCACACACTCAATTATTGACGCTCCAATAGTGCAGCACACATCAATTACTGACACTCCAATAGTGCTGCACACCCTCAATTACTGAGACTCCAATATTGCAGCACACACTCAATTACTGACACTCCAATAGTGCAGCACACCCTCAATTACTGATACTCCAATAGTGCAGCACACACTCAATTACTGACACTCCAATAGATTAGCAAACCCTCAATTACTGAGACTCCAATAGTGCAGCTCAGCCTCAATTACTGACACTCCAATAGTGCAGCACATCCTCAATTACTCACACTCCATTAGTGCAGAACAACCTCAATTACTGAAACTCCAATAGTGCAGCACACCCTCAATTACTGACACTCTAATAGTGCAGCACACACTCAATTATTGACACTCCAATACTGCAGCACACCCTCAATTACTGACACTCCAATAGTGCAGCACACCATCAATTACTGACACTCCAATATTGCAGCACACCCTCAATTTCTGACACTCCAATAGTGCAGCACACCCTCAATTACTGACACTCCAATAATGCAGCACACCTTCAATTACTGACACTCCAATATTGCAGCACACACTCAATTACTGACACTCCAATAGTGCAGCACACCCTCAATTACTGACACTCCAATAGTGCAGCACACAATCAATTACTGACACTCCAGTAGTGCAGCTCACCCTCCATTACTGACACTCCAATGGTGCAAAACATCCTCAATTACTGACACTCCAATATTGCAGCGCACACTCAGATACTGACACTCCAATAGTGCAGCACAACCTCAATTACAGACACTCCAATATTGAAGCAGACCCTCAATTACTGACACTCCAATATTGCAGCACACACTCAATTACTGACACTCCAATAGTGCAGCACACCCTCAATTACTGGCACTCAAATAGCGCAGCACACCCTCAATTACTGACACTCCAGTAGTGCAGCTAACCCTCCATTACTGACACTCCAATGGTGCAGCACACCCTCAATTACTGACTCTCCAATAGTGCAGCACACCCTCAATTATTGACACTCCAATAGTGCAGCACACACTCAATTACTGACACACCAATAGTGCAGCACATCCTCAATTACTGACACTCCAATATTGAAGCAGACCCTCAATTACTGACACTCCAATATTGCAGCACACACTCAATTACTGACACTCCAATAGTGCAGCACACCCTCAATTACTGGCACTCAAATAGCGCAGCACACCCTCAATTACTGACACTCCAATAGTGCAGCAAACCCTCAATTACTGACACTCCAATAGTGCAGCACACCCTCAATTACGGACACTACAATAGTGCAGCTCACCCTCAGTGACTGACACACCAATATTGCAGCACACCCTCAATTACTGATACTCCAATAGTGCAGCACTCCCTCAATTGCTGACACTCCAATAGTGCAGCACACCCTCATTACTGACACTCCAATAGTGCAGCACACCCTCAATTACTGACACTCCAATATTGCAGCACACACTCAATTAATGACACTCCAATAGTGCAGCACACCCTCAATTACTGACACTCCAATAGTGCAGCACACCCTCAATTCTGACACTCCAATAGTGCAGCACACCCTCAATTACTGACACTCCAATAGCGCAGCACACCCTCAATTACTGACACTCCAATAGAGTAGCAAACCCGCAATTACTGACACTCCAATAGTACAGCACACCCTCAATTACTGACACTCCATTCGTGGAGCACACCGCCAATTCCTGTCTCTCCAATAGTGCAGCTCACCCTCAATTACTGACACTCCAATAGTGCAGCACACCCTCAATTACTGACACTCCAACAGTGCAGCGCACACTCAAATACTGACACTCCAATAGTGCAGCTCACCCTCAATTACTGACACACCAATACTGCAGCACACCCTCAATTACTGACACTCCAATAGTGCAGCGCACCCTCAATTACTGACACGCCAATAGTGCAGTGCACCCTCAATTACTGACATCCAATAGTGCAGCACAACCTCAATTACGGACACTACAATAGTGCAGCTCACCCTCAATTACTGACACACCAATATTGCAGCACACCCTCAATTGCTGACACTCCAATAGTGCAGCACACCCTCAATTACTGACACTGAAATAGCGCAGCACACCCTCAATTACTGAAACTCCAACAGTGCAGCGCACACTCAAATACTGACACTCCAATTGTGCAGCTCACCCTCAATTACTGACACTCCAATACTGCAGCACACCCTCAAATACTGACACTCCAATAATGCAGCGCACCCTCAATTACTGACACACCAATAGTGCAGCTAAACATCAATTACTGACACTCCAATAGTGCGGCTAACCCTCCATTACTGACACTCCAATGGTGCAGCACACCCTCAATTACTGACACTCCAATAGTGCAGCTCACCCTCAGTGACTGACACACCAATATTGCAGCACACCCTCAATTACTGATACTCCAATAGTGCAGCACTCCCTCAATTGCTGACACTCCAATAGTGCAGCACACCCTCAATTACTGACACTCCAATAGTGCAGCACGCCCTCAATTACTGACACTCGAATATTGCAGCACACACTCAATTAATGACACTCCAATAGTGCAGCACACCCTCAATTACTGACACTCCAATAGTGCAGCACACCCTCAATTCTGACACTCCAATAGTGCAGCACACCCTCAATTACTGACACTCCAATAGCGCAGCACACCCTCAATTACTGACACTCCAATAGAGTAGCAAACCCTCAATTACTGACACTCCAATAGTACAGCACACCCTCAATTACTGACACTCCATTCGTGGAGCACACCGCCAATTCCTGTCACTCCAATAGTGCAGCTCACCCTCAATTACTGACACTCCAATAGTGCAGCACACCCTCAATTACTGTCACTCCAACAGTGCAGCGCACACTCAAATACTGACACTCCAATAGTGCAGCTCACCCTCAATTACTGACACACCAATACTGCAGCACACCCTCAATTACTGACACTCCAATTGTGCAGCGCACCCTCAATTACTGACACGCCAATAGTGCAGTGCACCCTCAATTACTGACATCCAATAGTGCAGCACAACCTCAATTACGGACACTACAATAGTGCAGCTCACCCTCAATTACTGACACACCAATATTGCAGCACACCCTCAATTGCTGACACTCCAATAGTGCAGCACACCCTCAATTACTGACACTGAAATAGCGCAGCACACCCTCAATTACTGAAAATCCAACAGTGCAGCGCACACTCAAATACTGACACTCCAATAGTGCAGCTCACCCTCAATTACTGACACTCCAATACTGCAGCACACCCTCAAATACTGACACTCCAATAATGCAGCGCACCCTCAATTACTGACACACCAATAGTGCAGCTAAACATCAATTACTGACACTCCAATAGTGCGGCTAACCCTCCATTACTGACACTCCAATGGTGCAGCACACCCTCAATTACTGACTCTCCAATAGTGCAGCACACCCTCAATTACTGACACTCCAATAGTGCAGCACACCCTCAATTACTGACACTCCAATAGTGCAGCACACCCTTAATTACTGACACTCCAATAGTGCAGCACACAATCAATTACTGACACTCCAGTAGTGCAGCTCACCCTCCATTACTGACACTCCAATGGTGCAGCACATCCTCAATTACTGACACTCCAATATTGCAGCGCACACTCAGATACTGACACTCCAATAGTGCAGCTCACCCTCAATTACTGACACTACAATACTGCAGCACACCCTCAATTACTGACACTACAATACTGCAGCACACCCTCAATTACTGAAACGCCAATAGTGCAGTGCACCCTCAATTACTGACATCCAATAGTGCAGCACAACCTCAATTACGGACACTCCAATAGTGCAGCTAACCATCAATTACTGACACTCCAATAGTGCAGCTAACCCTCCATTACTGACACTCCAATGGTGCAGCACACCCTCAATTACTGACTCTCCAATAGTGCAGCACACCCTCAATTATTGACACTCCAATAGTGCAGCACACACTCAATTACTGACACACCAATAGTGCAGCACATCCTCAATTACTGACACTCCAATATTGAAGCACACACTCAATTACTGAGACTCCAATAGTGCAGCACACCCACAATTACTGACACTCAAATAGCGCAGCACACCCTCAATTACTGACACTCCAATAGTGCAGCGCACCCTCAATTACTGAAACTCCAATAGTGCAGCACACCCTCAATTACGGACACTATTATAGTGCAGCTCACCCTCAGTTACTGACACACCAATATTGCAGCACACCCTTAATTACTGATACTCCAATAGTGCAGCACTCCCTCAATTGCTGACACTCCAATAGTGCAGCACACCCTCAATTACTGACACTCCAATAGTGCAACACACCCTCAATTACTGACACTCCAATATTGCAGCACACACTCAATTACTGACACTCCAATAGTGGAGCACACCCTCAATTACTGACACTCCAATAGTGCAGCACTCCCTCAATTGCTGACACTCCAATAGTGCAGCACACCCTCAATTACTGACACTCAAATAGTGCAGCACACCCTCAATTACTGACACACCAATATTGCAGCACACACTCAATTAATGACACTCCAATAGCGCAGCACACACTCAATTACTAACACTCCAATTGTGCAGCACACCCTCAATTACTGAAACTCCAATATTGCAGCACACCCTCAATTACTGACACTCCAATAGTGCAGCACACCCTCAATTACTGGCACACCAGTAATGCAGCACACCCTCAATTACTGACACTCCAATAGTGCAGCACACCCTCAATTACTGACACTCCAATATTGCAGCACACACTCAATTACTGACACTCCAGTAGTGCAGCACACCCTCAATTACTGACACTCCAATAGTGCAGCACACACTCAATTACTGACACTCCAAAAGAGTAGCAAACCCTCAATTACTGACACTCCTATAGTACAGCACACCCTCAATTACTGACACTCCAATAGTGCATCACACCCTCAATTACTGACACTCCAATAGTGCATCACACCCTCAATTACTGACAATCCAATAGTGCAGCACACCCTCAATTACTGACACTACAATAGTGTAGCACACCCTCAATTACTAACACTCCAATAGTGCAGCTCACCCTCAATTAATGACACTCCAATAGCGCGCCACACCCTCAATTACTGACACTGCAATATGCAGCACACCCTCAATTACTGACACTCCAATAGTGCAGTTCACCCTCAATTACTGACACTCCAATATTGCAGCACACCCTGAATTACTGACACACCAATAGTGCAGCACAAGCTCAATTACTGACACTCCAATAATGCAGCACACCCTCAATTACTGAGACTCAAATAATGCAGCACACCCTCAATTACTGACACTCCAATAGTGCAGCACACCCTCAATTACTGACACTTCAATAGTGCAGCACACCCTCAATTACTGACACTCCAATAATGCAGCACATCCTCAATTACTGACACTCCAATAGTGCAGCACACCCTCAATTACTGACACTCCAATAGTGCAGCAAACACTGAATTACTGACACTCCAAAGAGTAGCAAACCCTCAATTACTGACACTCCAAAAGTGCAGCACACACTCAATTACTGACACTCCAATATTGCAGCACACCCTCAATTACTGACACACCAATAGTGCAGCGCACACTCAAATACTGACACTACAATAGTGCAGCTCACCCTCAATTACTGACACTACAGTACTGCAGCACACCCTCAATTACTGACACTCCAATAGTGCAGCGCACCCTCAATTACTGACACTTCAGTAGTGCAGCACACCCTCAGTTATGGACACTACAATAGTGCCGCTCACCCTCAATTACTGAGACACCAATATTGCAGCACACCCTCAATTACTGACACTCCAATAGTGCAGCACACCCTCAATTACTGACACTCCAATAGTGCAACACAGCCTCATTTACTGACACTCCAATAATGCAGCAAACCCTCAATTACTGATAATCCAATAGTGGAGCGCACACTCAATTTCTGACACTCCAATAGTGCAGCACACCCTCAATTACTGAGACTCCAATAGTGCAGCACATCCTCAATTACTGACACTCCAATAGTGCAGCACACCCTCAATTACTGAGACTCCAATAGTGCAGCACATCCTCAATTACTGACACTCCAATAGTGCAGCTCAGCCTCAATTACTGACTCCAATAATGCAGCACATCCTCAATTACTGACACTCCAATAGTGCAGCACAACCTCAATTACTGAAACACGAATAGTGCAGCACACCCTCAATTACTGACTCTCCAAAAGCGCAGCACACCCTCAATTACTGACACACCAATAGTGCAGCACACACTCAATTACTGACACACCAATAGTGCAGCACATCCTCAATTACTGACACTCCAATAGTGCAGCACATCCTCAATTACAGACACTCCAATAGTGCAGCACACCCTCAATTACTGACACACCAATAGTGCAGCAGACCCTCAATTACTGAGACTCCAATAATGCAGCACACCCTCAATTAATGACACTCCAATAATGCTGCACACCCTCAATTACTGACACTCTAATAGTGCAGCCCATCCTCAATTACTGACACTCCAATAGTGCAGCACACCCTCAATTACTGACACCCCAATAGTGCAGCACACCCTCATTTACTGAGACTCCAATAATGCAGCACACCCTCAATTAATGACACACCAATAGTGCAGCACACCCTCAAATACTGAGACTCCAATAATGCAGCACACCCTCAATTACTGACACTCCAATA
Organism: Isurus oxyrinchus; assembly: GCA_026770705.1. NCBI lineage: Eukaryota > Metazoa > Chordata > Chondrichthyes > Lamniformes > Lamnidae > Isurus > Isurus oxyrinchus. Next base: position 951,026 of record JANJGN010000068.1, read on the forward strand.
GTGCAGCACATCCTCAATTAATGACTCTCCAATAGTGCAGCACAACCTCAATTACTGAGACTTCAATAATGCAGCACACCCTCAAGTAATGACACTCCAATAGTGCAGCACACCCTCAATTACTGACACTCCAATAATGCAGCACACCCTCAATTACTGACACTCCAATATTGCAGCACACACTCAATTACTGACACTCCAATAGTGCAGCACACCCTCAATTACTGACACTCCAATAGTGCAGCACACCCTCAATTACTGACACTCCAATGGATTAGCAAACCCTCAATTACTGACACTCCAATAGTGCAGCTCAGCCTCAATTACTGACACTCCATTATTGCATCACACCCTCAATTACTGACACTCCAATAGTGCAGCACACACTCAATTACTGACACTCCAAAAGAGTAGCAAACCCTCAATTACTGACACTCCAAAAGTGCAGCACACCCTCAATTACTGACACTCCAATATTGCAGCACACCCTCAATTACTGACACTCCAATAGTGTAGCACACCCTCAATTAGTGACACTCCAATAGTGCAGCACACCCTCAATTTCTGACACTCCAATAGTGCAGCGCACACTCAAATACTGACACTACAATAGTGCAGCTCACCCTCAATTACTGACACTACAGTACTGCAGCACACCCTCAATTACTGACACTCCAATAGTGCAGCACACCCTCAATTACTGACACTCCAATAGTGCAGCACACCCTCAATTACTGACACTTCAGTAGTGCAGCACACCCTCAATTATGGACACTACAATAGTGCCGCTCACCCTCAATTACTGAGACACCAATATTGCAGCACACCCTCAATTACTGACATTCCAATAGTGCAGCACACACGCAATTACTGACACTCCAAATGTGCAGCACACACTCAATTACTGACACTCCAATAGAGTAGCACACCCTCAATTACTGACACTCCAATAGTGCAACACACCCTCAATTACTGACACTCCAATAGTGCAGCACACCCTCAATTACTGACACTCCAATACTGCAGCACACCCTCAATTGCTGACACTCCAATAGAGCAGCAAATCCTCATTTACTGACACTCCAATAATGCAGCAAACCCTCAATTACTGATAATCCAATAGTGCAGCACACACTCAATTTCTGACACTCCAATATTGCAGCACACCCTCAATTGCTGACACTCCAATAGAGCAGCAAATCCTCATTTACTGACACTCCAATAATGCAGCAAACCCTCAATTACTGATAATCCAATAGTGCAGCACACACTCAATTTCTGACACTCCAATATTGCAGCACACCCTCAATTACTGACACTCCAATACTGCAGCACACCCTCAATTGCTGACACTCCAATAGAGCAGCAAATCCTCATTTACTGACACTCCAATAATGCAGCAAACCCTCAATTACTGATAATCCAATAGTGCAGCACACACTCAATTTCTGACACTCCAATATTGCAGCACACCCTCAATTTCTGACACTCCAATATTGCAGCACACCCTCAATTACTGACACTCCAATAGTGCAGCTCAGCCTCAATTACTGACTCCAATAATGCAGCACATCCTCAATTACTGACACTCCAATAGTGCAGCACAACCTCAATTACTGAAACACGAATAGTGCAGCACACCCTCAATTACTGACTCTCCAAAAGCGCAGCACACCCTCAATTACTGACACACCAATAGTGCAGCACACACTCAATTACTGACTCACCAATAGTGCAGCACATCCTCAATTACTGACACTCCAATAGTGCAGCACATCCTCAATTACAGACACTCCAATAGTGCAGCACACCCTCAATTACTGACACACCAATAGTGCAGCACACCCTCAATTACTGAGACTCCAATAATGCAGCACACCCTCAATTAATGACACTCCAATAATGCAGCACACCCTCAATTACTGACACTCTAATAGTGCAGCACACCCTCAATTACTGACACTCCAATAGTGCAGCACACCCTCAATTACTGACACCCCAATAGTGCAGCACACCCTCATTTACTGAGACTCCAATAATGCAGCACACCCTCAATTAATGACACACCAATAGTGCAGAACACCCTCAAATACTGAGACTCCAATAGTGTAGCACACCCTCAATTACTGAGACTCCAATAGTGCAGCACACACTCAATTACTGACACTCCAATAGAGTAGCAAACCCTCAATTACTGACACTCCAATAGTGCAGCACACCCTCAATTACTGACACTCCAATAGTGCAGCACACTCTCAATTACGGACACTACAATAGTGCACTTCACCCTCAATTACTGAGACACCAATATTGCAGCACACCCTCAATTACTGACAGTCCAATATTGCAGCACACACTCAATTACTGACACTCCAATAGAGTAGCAAAACCTCAATTACTGACACTCCAATAGTGCAGCACACCCTCAATTACTGACACTCCAATATTGCAGCACACCCTCAATTACTGACACTCCAATATTGCAGCACACCCTCAATTACTGACACTCCAATAGTGCAGCTCACCCTCAATTACTGACACTACAATAGTGCAGTTCACCCTCGATTTCTGACACCACAATAGTGCAGCAAACACTCAAATACTGACACTACAATAGTGCAGCTCACCCTCAATTACTGACACTACACTACTGCCGCACACCCTCAATTACTGACACTCCAATAGTGCATCTCACCCTCAATTAATGACACTCCAATAGTGCGCAACACCCTCAATTACTGATACTGCAATATGCGGCACACCCTCAATTACTGACACTCCAATAGTGCAGTTCACCCTCAATTACTGACTCTCCAATAGTGCAGCACACCCTCAATTACTGACTCTCCAATAGTGCAGCACACCCTCAATTACTGACACACCAATAGTGCAGCGCACCCTCAATTACTGACACTCCAATAGTGCAGCATACCATCAATTACTGACACACCAATAGTGCAGCGCACCCTCAAATACTGAGACTCCAATAGTGCAGCACACCCTCAATTACTGACACACCAATAGTGCAGCGCACCCTCAATTACTGACACTCCAATATTGCAGCACACCCTCAATTACTGACACTCCAATTTTGCAGCACACACTCAATTACTGACACTCCAATAGTGCAGCACATCCCCAATTACTGACACTCCAATAGAGTAGCAAACCCTCAATTACAGAGACTCCAATAGTGCAGAACACCCTCAATTACTGACACTCCAATAGTGCAACGCACACTCAAATACTGACACTCCAATAGTGCAGCTCACCCTCAATTACTGACACTACAATACTGCAGCACACCCTCAATTACTGACACTCCAATAGTGCAGCGCACCCTCAATTACTGACACTCCAATAGTGCAGCACAATCTCAATTACGGACACTACAATAGTGCACTTCACCCTCAATTACTGACACACAAATATTGCAGCACACCCTCAATTACTGACACTCCAATAGTGCAGCACAACCTCAATTACTGACACTCCAATATTGCAGCACACCCTCAATTACTGACACTCCAATAGTGCAGCACACACTCAATTACTGACACACCAATAGGGCAGCACACCCTCAATTACTGACACTCCAATATTGCAGCACACCCTCAATTACAGACACTGCAATAATGCAGCACACCCTCAATTACTGACACTCCAATAGTGCAGCACAACCCTCAAATACTGTCACTCCAATATTGCAGCACACACTCAATTACTGACACTCCAATTTTGAAGCACACCCTCAATTACTGACAATCCAATAGTGCAGCACACCCTCAATTACTGACACTCCAATAGTGCAGCACACCCTCAATTACTGATATTCCAACCGTGCAGCACAGCCTCAATTACTGACACTCCAATAGTGCAGCACACACTCAATTACTGACACTCCAATTGTGTAGCACACCCACAATTACTGACAATTCCAATAGTGCAGCACGCCCTCAATTACTGACACTCCAGTCGTGCAGCACAACCTCAATTACTGACACTCCATTAGTGTAGCACACCCTCAATTACTGACATTCCAATAGTGCAGCACACCCTCAATAACTGACACTCCAATAGTGCAGCACACACTCAATTACTGACACTCCAATATTGCAGCACACCCTCAATTACAGACACTGCAATAATGCAGCACACCCTCAATTACTGACACTCCAATATTGCAGCACACCCTCAATTATTGACACTCCAATAGTGCAGCACACCGTCAATTACTGACACTCCAATATTGCAGCACAACCCTCAATTACTGACACTCCAATAGTGCAGCACACCCTCAATTACTGACACAGAAATAGTGCAGCACACCGTCAATTACTGCCAATCCAATACTGCAGTTCACCCTCAATTACTGACAGTCATATAGTGCAGCACACTCTCAATAAATGACACTCCAATATTGCAGCACACCCTCAATTACTGACACTCCAATAGTGCAGCACAACCTAAATTACTGACACAACAATAGTGCAGCACATCCTCAATTACTGACACTCCAATATTGCAGCACACACTCAATTACCGATACTCCAATTTTGCAGCACACCCTCAATTACTGACTCTCCAATAGTGCAGCACACCCTCAATTACTGACACACCAATAGTGCAGCGCACCCTCAATTACTGACACTCCAATAGTGCAGCATACCATCAATTACTGACACACCAATAGTGCAGCGCACCCTCAAATACTGACACTCCAATAGTGCAGCACACCCTCAATTACTGACACACCAATAGTGCAGCGCACCTTCAATTACTCACACTCCAATAGTGCAGCACTCCCTCAATTTCTGACACTCCAATTTTGCAGCACACACTCAATTACTGACACTCCAATAGTGCAGCACATCCCCAATTACTGACACTCCAATAGAGTAGCAAACCCTCAATTACAGAGACTCCAATAGTGCAGAACACCCTCAATTACTGACACTCCAATAGTGCAGCGCACACTCAAATACTGACACTCCAATAGTGCAGCTCACCATCAATTACTGACACTACAATACTGCAGCACACCCTCAATTACTGAAACTCCAATAGTGCAGCGCACCCTCAATTACTGACACTCCAATAGTGCAGCACAATCTCAATTACGGACACTACAATAGTGCACTTCACCCTCAATTACTGACACACCAATATTGCAGCACACCCTCAATTACTGACACTCCAATAGTGCAGCACAACCTCAATTACTGACACTCCAATATTGCAGCACACCCTCAATTACTGACACTCCAATAGTGCAGCACACACTCAATTACTGACACACCAATAGGGCAGCACACCCTCAATTACTGACACTCCAATATTGCAGCACACCCTCAATTACAGACACTGCAATAATGCAGCACACCCTCAATTACTGACACTCCAATAGTGCTGCACAACCCTCAAATACTGTCACTCCAATATTGCAGCACACACTCAATTACTGACACTCCAATTTTGAAGCACACCCTCAATTACTGACAATCCAATAGTGCAGCACACCCTCAAATACTGACACTCCAATTGGGCAACAACATCCTCAATTACTGACACTCCAATAGTGCAGCACACACTCAATTACTGACACTCCAATGGAATAGCAAACCCTCAATTAATGACACTCCAATAGTGCAGCACACCCTCAATTACTGACACTCCAATAGTGCAGCACACCCTCAATTACTGACACTCCAATTTTGCAGCACACCCTCAATTACTGTCACTCCAATAGTGTAGCACACACTCAATTACTGACACTGCAATTTTGCAGCACACCCTCAATTACTGTCACTCCAATAGTGCAGCACACACTCAATTACTGACACTCCAATATTGCAGCACACCCTCAATTACTGAGGCTCCAATAGTGCAGCACACACTCAATTACTGACACTCCAATAGAGTAGCAAACCCTCAATTAATGACACTCCAATAGTGCAGCACCCCCTCAATTACTGACACTCCAATATTGCAGCTCACCCTCAATTACTGACACTCCAATAGTGCAGCACACCCTCAATTACTGACACTCCAATCGTGCAGCACACCCTCAATTACTGACACTACATTAGTGCAGTGCACACTCAATTACTGACACTCCAATAGTGCAGCACACTCTCAATAACGGTCACTACAATAGTGCACATCACCCTCAATTACTGACACACAATATTGCAGCACACCCTCAATTACTGATACTCCAATAGTGCAGCACAACCTCGATTACTGACACCCCAATAGTGCAGCACACACTCAATTACTGACACTCCAATAGTGTAGCACACCCTCAATTACTGACACACCAATAGTGCAGCACACCCTCAATTACTGACACTCCAATAGTGCAGCACACCCTCAATTACTGACTCTCCAATAGTGTAGCACACCCTCAATTACTGACACTCCAATAGTGCAGCACACCCTCAATTACTGACACACCAATAGGGCAGCACACCCTCAATTACTGACACTCCAATATTGCAGCACACCCTCAATTACAGACACTGCAATAATGCAGCACACCCTCAATTACTGACAATCCAATAGTGCAGCACACCCTCAAATACTGACACTCCAATTGGGCAACAACATCCTCAATTACTGACACTCCAATAGTGCAGCACAAACTCAATTACTGACACTCCAATAGTACAGCACACCCTCAATTACTGACACTCCAATAGAATAGCAAACCCTCAATTAATGACACTCCAATATTGCAGCACACCCTCAATTACTGACACTCCATTAGTGCAGCACACACTCAATTACTGACACTCCAATAGTGCAGCACAAACTCAATTACTGACACTACAATAGAATAGCAAACCCTCAATTAATGACACTCCAATTTTGCAGCACACCCTCAATTACTGACACTCCAATAGTGTAGCACACAGTCAATTACTGACACTGCAATTTTGCAGCACACCCTCAATTACTGTCACTCCAATAGTGCAGCACACACTCAATTACTGACACTACAATATTGCAGCACACCCTCAATTACTGAGGCTCCAATAGTGCAGCACACACTCAATTACTGACACTCCAATAGAGTAGCAAACCCTCAATTAATGACACTCCAATAGTGCAGCACCCCCTCAATTACTGACACTCCAATATTGCAGCTCACCCTCAATTACTGACACTCCAATAGTGCAGCACGCCCTCAATTACTGACACTCCAATCGTGCAGCACACCCTCAATTACTGACACTACATTAGTGCAGTGCACACTCAATTACTGACACTCCAATAGTGCAGCACACTCTCAATAACGGTCACTACAATAGTGCACATCACCCTCAATTACTGACACACAATATTGCAGCACACCCTCAATTACTGATACTCCAATAGTGCAGCACAACCTCGATTACTGACACTCCAATAGTGCAGCACACACTCAATTACTGACACTCCAATAGTGTAGCACACCCTCAATTACTGACACACCAATAGTGCAGCACACCCTCAATTACTGACACTCCAATAGTGCAGCACACCCTCAATTACTGACACTCCAATAGTGTAGCACACCCTCAATTACTGACACTCCAATAGTGCAGCACACCCTCAATTACTGACACTCCAATAGTGCAGCTCACCCTCAATTACTGACACTCCAATAGTGTAGCTCACCCTCAATTACTGACACTCCAATGGTGCAGCACACCCTCAATTACGGAAACTTCAATAGTGCAGCACACACTCAAATACTGACACTCCAATAGTGCAGCTCACCCTCAATTACTGACACTACAAAACTGCAGCACACCCTCAATTACTGACACTCCAATAGTGCAGCGCACAATCAAATACTGACACTCCAATAGTGCAGCTCACCCTCAATTACTGACAGTCCAATAGTGCAGCACACCCTCTTTTACTGACACTCCAATATTGCAGCGCAAAATCAATGACTGACACTCCAATATTGCAGCAACAACTCAATTACGGACACTACAATAGTGCAGCTCACCCTCAATTATTGACACACCAATATTGCAGCACACCCTCAAATACTGACACTCCAATAGTGCAGCACAGCCTCAATTACTGAAACTCCAATAGTGCTGCACACACTCAATTACTGACACTCCAATAGTGCAGCACACCCTCAATTATTGACACTCCAATAGTGCAGTTCACCCTCAGTTACTGACACTCCAATTTTGCAGCTCAGCCACAATTTCTGACACACCAATAGTGCAGCACACACTCACTTACTGACACTCCAATAGTGCCGAACACCCTCAATTACTGACAATTCCAAAAGCGCAGCACACCCTCAATTACTGACACTCCAATAGTGCAGCGCACACAGAAATACTGACACTCCAATAGTGCAGCTCACCCTCAGTTACTGACACTCCAATACTGCAGCACGTCCTCAATTACTGACACTCCAATAGTGCAGCACACCCTCAATTACTGACACTCCAATCGTGCAGCACACCCTCAATTACCGACACTACATTAGTGCAGTGCACACTCAATTACTGACACTCCAATAGTGCAGCACACTCTCAATAACGGTCACTACAATAGTGCACATCACCCTCAATTACTGACACACAATATTGCAGCACACCCTCAATTACTGATACTCCAATAGTGCAGCACAACCTCGATTACTGACACTCCAATAGTGCAGCACACACTCAATTACTGACACTCCAATAGTGTAGCACACCCTCAATTACTGACACACCAATAGTGCAGCACACCCTCAATTACTGACACTCCAATATTGCAGCACACCCTCAATTACTGACACTCCAATAGTGTAGCACACCCTCAATTACTGACACTCCAATAGTGCAGCACACCCTCAATTACTGACACTCCAATAGTGCAGCTCACCCTCAATTACTGACACTCCAATAGTGTAGCTCACCCTCAATTACTGACACTCCAATGGTGCAGCACACCCTCAATTACGGAAACTTCAATAGTGCAGCGCACACTCAAATACTGACACTCCAATAGTGCAGCTCACCCTCAATTACTGACACTACAAAACTGCAGCACACCCTCAATTACTGACACTCCAATAGTGCAGCGCACAATCAAATACTGACACTCCAATAGTGCAGCTCACCCTCAATTACTGACAGTCCAATAGTGCAGCACACCCTCTTTTACTGACACTCCAATATTGCAGCGCAAAATCAATTACTGACACTCCAATATTGCAGCACAACCTAAATTACTGACACAACAATAGTGCAGCACATCCTCAATTACTGACACTCCAATATTGCAGCACACACTCAATTACTGATACTCCAATTTTGCAGCACACCCTCAATTACTGACACACCAATAGTGCAGCGCACCCTCAATTACTGACACTCCAATAGTGCAGCATACCATCAATTACTGACACACCAATAGTGCAGCGCACCCTCAAATACTGACACTCCAATAGTGCAGCACACCCTCAATTACTGACACACCAATAGTGCAGCGCACCTTCAATTACTGACACTCCAATAGTGCAGCACTCCCTCAATTTCTGACACTCCAATTTTGCAGCACACACTCAATTACTGACACTCCAATAGTGCAGCACATCCCCAATTACTGACACTCCAATAGAGTAGCAAACCCTCAATTACAGAGACTCCAAAAGTGCAGAACACCCTCAATTACTGACACTCCAATAGTGCAGCGCGCACTCAAATACTGACACTCCAATAGTGCAGCTCACCCTCAATTACTGACACTACAATACTGCAGCACACCCTCTATTACTGACACTCCAATAGTGCAGCGCACCCTCAATTACTGACACTCCAATAGTGCAGCACAATCTCAATTACGGACACTACAATAGTGCACTTCACCCTCAATTACTGACACACCAATATTGCAGCACACCCTCAATTACTGACACTCCAATAGTGCAGCACAACCTCAATTACTGACACTCCAATATTGCAGCACACCCTCAATTACTGACACTCCAATAGTGCAGCACACACTCAATTACTGACACACCAATAGGGCAGCACACCCTCAATTACTGACACTCCAATATTGCAGCACACCCTCAATTACAGACACTGCAATAATGCAGCACACCCTCAATTACTGACACTCCAATAGTGCAGCACAACCCTCAAATACTGTCACTCCAATATTGCAGCACACACTCAATTACTGACACTCCAATTTTGAAGCACACCCTCAATTACTGACAATCCAATAGTGCAGCACACCCTCAAATACTGACACTCCAATTGGGCAACAACATCCTCAATTACTGACACTCCAATAGTGCAGCACACACTCAATTACTGACACTCCAATAGAATAGCAAACCCTCAATTAATGACACTCCAATAGTGCAGCACACCCTCAATTACTGACACTCCAATAGTGCAGCACACCCTCAATTACTGACACTCCAATTTTGCAGCACACCCTCAATTACTGTCACTCCAATAGTGTAGCACACACTCAATTACTGACACTGCAATTTTGCAGCACACCCTCAATTACTGTCACTCCAATAGTGCAGCACACACTCAATTACTGACACTCCAATATTGCAGCACACCCTCAATTACTGAGGCTCCAATAGTGCAGCACACACTCAATTACTGACACTCCAATAGAGTAGCAAACCCTCAATTAATGACACTCCAATAGTGCAGCACCCCCTCAATTACTGACACTCCAATATTGCAGCTCACCCTCAATTACTGACACTCCAATAGCGCAGCACACCCTCAATTACTGACACTCCAATCGTGCAGCACACCCTCAATTACTGACACTACATTAGTGCAGTGCACACTCAATTACTGACACTCCAATAGTGCAGCACACTCTCAATAACGGTCACTACAATAGTGCACATCACCCTCAATTACTGACACACAATATTGCAGCACACCCTCAATTACTGATACTCCAATAGTGCAGCACAACCTCGATTACTGACACTCCAATAGTGCAGCACACACTCAATTACTGACACTCCAATAGTGTAGCACACCCTCAATTACTGACACACCAATAGTGCAGCACACCCTCAATTACTGACACTCCAATAGTGCAGCACACCCTCAATTACTGACACTCCAATAGTGTAGCACACCCTCAATTACTGACACTCCAATAGTGCAGCACACCCTCAATTACTGACACACCAATAGGGCAGCACACCCTCAATTACTGACACTCCAATATTGCAGCACACCCTCAATTACAGACACTGCAATAATGCAGCACACCCTCAATTACTGACAATCCAATAGTGCAGCACACCCTCAAATACTGACACTCCAATTGGGCAACAACATCCTCAATTACTGACACTCCAATAGTGCAGCACAAACTCAATTACTGACACTCCAATAGAATAGCAAACCCTCAATTAATGACACTCCAATATTGCAGCACACCCTCAATTACTGACACTCCATTAGTGCAGCACACACTCAATTACTGACACTCCAATAGTGCAGCACAAACTCAATTACTGACACTCCAATAGAATAGCAAACCCTCAATTAATGACACTCCAATTTTGCAGCACACCCTCAATTACTGTCACTCCAATAGTGTAGCACACAGTCAATTACTGACACTGCAATTTTGCAGCACACCCTCAATTACTGTCACTCCAATAGTGCAGCACACACTCAATTACTGACACTCCAATATTGCAGCACACCCTCAATTACTGAGTCTCCAATAGTGCAGCACACACTCAATTACTGACACTCCAATAGAGTAGCAAACCCTCAATTAATGACACTCCAATAGTGCAGCACCCCCTCAATTACTGACACTCCAATATTGCAGCTCACCCTCAATTACTGACACTCCAATAGTGCAGCACACCCTCAATTACTGACACTCCAATCGTGCAGCACACCCTCAATTACTGACACTACATTAGTGCAGTGCACACTCAATTACTGACACTCCAATAGTGCAGCACACTCTCAATAACGGTCACTACAATAGTGCACATCACCCTCAATTACTGACACACAATATTGCAGCACACCCTCAATTACTGATACTCCAATAGTGCAGCACAACCTCGATTACTGACACTCCAATAGTGCAGCACACACTCAATTACTGACACTCCAATAGTGTAGCACACCCTCAATTACTGACACACCAATAGTGCAGCACACCCTCAATTACTGACACTCCAATAGTGCAGCACACCCTCAATTACTGACACTCCAATAGTGTAGCACACCCTCAATTACTGACACTCCAATAGTGCAGCACACCCTCAATTACTGACACTCCAATAGTGCAGCTCACCCTCAATTACTGACACTCCAATAGTGTAGCTCACCCTCAATTACTGACACTCCAATGGTGCAGCACACCCTCAATTACGGAAAATTCAATAGTGCAGCGCACACTCAAATACTGACACTCCAATAGTGCAGCTCACCCTCAATTACTGACACTACAAAACTGAAGCACACCCTCAATTACTGACACTCCAATAGTGCAGCGCACAATCAAATACTGACACTCCAATAGTGCAGCTCACCCTCAATTACTGACAGTCCAATAGTGCAGCACACCCTCTTTTACTGACACTCCAATATTGCAGCGCAAAATCAATTACTGACACTCCAATATTGCAGCAACACCTCAATTACTGACACTCCAATAGTGCAGCACAGCCTCAATTACTGAAACTCCAATAGTGCTGCACACACTCAATTACTGACACTCCAATAGTGCAGCACACCCTCAATTACTGACACTCCAATAGTGCAGTTCACCCTCAGTTACTGACACTCCAATTTTGCAGCTCAGCCACAATTTCTGACACACCAATAGTGCAGCACACACTCACTTACTGACACTCCAATAGTGCCGAACACCCTCAATTACTGACAATTCCAAAAGCGCAGCACACCCTCAATTACTGACACTCCAATAGTGCAGCGCACACAGAAATACTGACACTCCAATAGTGCAGCTCACCCTCAGTTACTGACACTCCAATACTGCAGCACGTCCTCAATTACTGACACTCCAATAGTGCAGCACACCCTCAATTACTGACACTCCAATAGTGCAGCACACCCTCAATTACTGACACTCCAATCGTGCAGCACACCCTCAATTACTGACACTACATTAGTGCAGTGCACACTCAATTACTGACACTCCAATAGTGCAGCACACTCTCAATAACGGTCACTACAATAGTGCACATCACCCTCAATTACTGACACACAATATTGCAGCACACCCTCAATTACTGATACTCCAATAGTGCAGCACAACCTCGATTACTGACACTCCAATAGTGCAGCACACACTCAATTACTGACACTCCAATAGTATAGCACACCCTCAATTACTGACACACCAATAGTGCAGCACACCCTCAATTACTGACACTCCAATATTGCAGCACACCCTCAATTACTGACACTCCAATAGTGTAGCACACCCTCAATTACTGACACTCCAATAGTGCAGCACACCCTCAATTACTGACACTCCAATAGTGCAGCTCACCCTCAATTACTGACACTCCAATAGTGTAGCTCACCCTCAATTACTGACACTCCAATGGTGCAGCACACCCTCAATTACGGAAACTTCAATAGTGCAGCGCACACTCAAATACTGACACTCCAATAGTGCAGCTCACCCTCAATTACTGACACAACAAAACTGCAGCACACCCTCAATTACTGACACTCCAATAGTGCAGCGCACAATCAAATACTGACACTCCAATAGTGCAGCTCACCCTCAATTACTGACAGTCCAATAGTGCAGCACACCCTCTTTTACTGACACTCCAATATTGCAGCGCAAAATCAATTACTGACACTCCAATATTGCAGCAACACCTCAATTACGGACACTACAATAGTGCAGCTCACCCTCAATTATTGACACACCAATATTGCAGCACACCCTCAATTACTGACACTCCAATAGTGCAGCACAGCCTCAATTACTGAAACTCCAATAGTGCAGTTCACCCTCAGTTACTGACACTCCAATTTTGCAGCTCAGCCACAATTTCTGACACACCAATAGTGCAGCACACACTCACTTACTGACACTCCAATAGTGCCGAACACCCGCAATTACTGACAATTCCAATAGCGCAGCACACCCTCAATTACTGACACTCCAATAGTGCAGCGCACACAGAAATACTGACACTCCAATAGTGCAGCTCACCCTCAGTTACTGACACTCCAATACTGCAGCACGTCCTCAATTACTGACACTCCAATAGTGCAGCACACCCTCAATTACTGACACTCCAATAGTGCAGCACACCCTCAATTACTGACACACCAATACTGCAGCACACCCTCAATTACTGACACTCCAATAGTGCAGCACAGCCTCAATTACTGACACTCCAATATTGCAGCGCATCCTCAATTAATGACACTCCAATAGTGCAGCGCACACTCAAATACTGACACTCCAAATGTGCAGCTCACCCTCAATTACCGACACTACAATACTGCAGCGCACCCTCAGTTACTGACACACCAATAGTGCAGCACACCCTCAATTACGGACACTACAATAATGCAGCTCACCCTCAATTACTGACACACCAATATTGCAGCACACCCTCAATTACTCATAATCCAATAGTGCAGCACACCCTCAATTGCTGACACTCCAGTAGTGCAACACACCCTCAATTACTGACACTGCAATATGCAGCACACCCAAAATTACTGACACTCCAATAGTGCAGTTCACCCTCAATTACTGACACTCCAATATTGCAGCACACCCTCAATTATTGGCACTCCAATAGTGCAGCACACCCTCAATTACAGACGCTCCAATATTGCAGCACACCCTCAATGACTGACACTCCAATATTGCAGCACACCCTCAATTACTGACACTCCAATAATGCAGGACACCCTCAATTACTGACAATCCAATAGTGCAGCACACCCTCAATTACTGACACTCCAATATTGCAGCACACACTCAATTACTGACACTCCAATTTTGCAGAACACCCTCAATTACTGACTCTCCAATAGTGCAGTACACACTCAATTACTGACACTCCAATAGAGTAGCAAACACTCAATTACTTACACTCCAATAGTGCAGCACACCCTCAATTACTGACACTCCAATAGTGCAGCGCACCCTCAATTACTGACACTCCGAAAGTGCAGCACACCCTCAATTACTGACACTCCAATAGTGCAGCACACCCTCAATTACTGACACTCCAATAGTGCAGCTCACCCTCAATTACTGACACTCCAATAGTGCAGGGCACACTCAATTACTTACACTACAATCGTGCACTTCACCCTCAATTACTGACACACCAATATTGCTGCACACCCTCAATTACTAATACTCCAATAGTGCAGAACAACCTCAATTACTGACACTCCAATAGTGCAGCACACCCTCAATTACAGACACTCCAAAAGTGCAGCACACCCTCAATTACTGACGCTCCAATAGTGTAGCACACCCTCAATTACTGACACTCCAATAGTGCAGCTCACCCTCAATTACTGACACTCCAATAGTGCAGCTCACCCTCAATTACTGACACTCTAATAGTGCAGTACACACAGAAATACTGACAATCCAAAAGCGCAGCTCACCTTCAATTACCGACACTACGATACTGCAGTGCACCCTCAGTTACTGACACACCAATAGTGCAGCACACCCTCAATTACGGATACAACAATAGTGCAGCTCACCCTCAATTACTGACACACCAATATTGCAGCACACCCTCAATTACTGATAATCCAATAGTGCAGAACACCCTCAATTGCTGACACTCCAGTAGTGCAACACACCCTCATTTAATGACACTGCAATATGCAGCACACCCAAAATTACTGACACTCCAATAGTGCAGTTCACCCTCAATTACTGACACTCCAATATTGCAGCACACCCTCAATTATTGACACTCCAACAGTGCAGCACACCCTCAATTACTGACACTCCAATATTGCAGCACACCCTCAATTACTGACACTCCAATATTGCAGCACACCCTCAATTACTGACACTCCAATAGTGCAGCACATCCTCAATTACTGACAATGCAATAGTGCAGCACACCCTCAATTACTGACACTCCAATAATGCAGCACACCCTCAATTACTGACAATCCAATAGTGCAGCAGACCCTCAATTACTGACACTCCAATATTGCAGCACACACTCAATTATTGACACTCCAATAGTGCAGCTCACCCTCAATTACGACACTCCAATAGTGCAGCGCGCAATCAATTACTGACACTACAATCGTGCACTTCACCCTCAATTACTGACACACCAATATTGCAGCACACCCTCAATTACTAATACTCCAATAGTGCAGCACAACCTCAATTACTGACACTCCAATAGTGCAGCACACCCTCAATTACAGACACTTCAATAGTGCAGCACACCCTCAATTACTGACACTCCAATAGTGCAGCTCACCCTCAATTACTGACACTCCAATAGTGCAGCTCACCCTCAATTACTGACACTCCAATCGTGCAGCACACCCTCAATAACTGACACTCCAATAGTGCAGCGCACACTCAAATACTGACACTCCAATAGTGCAGCTCACCCTC
This sequence comes from Isurus oxyrinchus, assembly GCA_026770705.1. NCBI lineage: Eukaryota > Metazoa > Chordata > Chondrichthyes > Lamniformes > Lamnidae > Isurus > Isurus oxyrinchus. The sequence continues at coordinate 967,667 of JANJGN010000068.1, forward strand.
AATTACTGACACTACAATACACAGCACACCCTCAATTACTGACTCTCCAATAGTGCAGTTCACCCTCAATTACTGACACTCCAATTTTGCAGCACACCCTCAATCACCGACACTCCAAGAGTGCAGCAGAACCTCAATTACTGACACTCCAATAGTGCAGCACACCCTCAATTACTGACACTCCTATAGTGCAGCACACCCTCAATTAATGACACTGCAATATGCAGCACACCCTCAATTACTGACACTCCAAAAGTGCAGGTCACCCTCAATTACTGACACTCCAATATTGCAGCACTCCATCAATTACTGACACTCCAATATTGCACCACACCCTCAATTACTGACACTCCAATAGTGTAGCACACCCTCAATTACTGACACTCCAATATTGCAGCACACCCTCAATTACTGACACTCCAATATTGCAGCACACCCTCAAATACTGACACTCCAATAGTGCAGCACACCCTCAATTATTGACACTACAAAGTGCAGCACACACTCAATTACTGACACACCAAAAGTGCAGCACACCCTCAATTACTGACACTCCAATATTGCAGCACACTCTCAATTACTGACACTCCAATATTGAAGCACACCCTCAATTACTGACACTCCAATATTGCAGCACACTCTCAATTACTGACACTCCAATAGTGCAGCACACACTCAATTACTGACACTCCAATAGAGTAGAAAACCCTCAATTACTGACACTCCAATATTGCAGCACAACCTCAATTACTGACACTCCAGTAGTGCAGCACACCCTCAGATACTGACACTCAAATATGGCAGCTCACCCTCAATTACTGACACTACAATACTGCAGCACAGCCTCAATTACTGACACTCCAATAGTGCAGCGAACCCTCAATTACTGACACTCCAATAGTGCAGCACACCCTCAATTACGGACACTACAATAGTGCAGCACACGCTCAATTACTGACACTCCAATAGTGCAGCACACCCTCAATTATTGACACTCCAATTTTGCAACACATCCTCAATTACTGAGACTCCAATAGTGCAGCACACCCTCAATTACTGACACTCCAATAGTGCAGCACATCCTCAATTACTGACTCTCCAGTAGTGCAGCACACCCTCAATTACGGACACTACAATAGTACAGCACACCCTCAATTACTGACACTCCAATATTGCAGCACACACTCAATTACTGACACTCCAATAGTGCAGCACACCCGTAATTACTGACACTCCAGTAGTGTAGCACACCCTCAATTACTGACACTCAAATAGTGCAGCACACACTCAATTACTGACACTCCAATAGAGTAGCAAACCCTCAATTACTGACACTCCAATAGTGCAGCACACCCTCAATTACTGACACTCCAATAGTGCAGCACACTCTCAATTACGAACACTACAATAGTGCACTTCACCCTCAATTACTGAGACACCAATATTGCAGCACACCCTCAATTACTGACACTCCAATAGTGCAGCACACACTCAATTACTGACACTCCAATAGAGTAGCAAAACCTCAATTACTGACACTCCAATAGTGCAGCACACCATCAATTACTGAAACTCCAATATTGCAGCACACCCTCAATTACTGACACACCAATAGTGCAGCTCACCCTCAATTACTGACACTACAATAGTGCAGTTCACCCTCGATTTCTGACACCACAATAGTGCAGCAAACACGCAAATACTGACACTACAATAGTGCAGCTCACCCTCAATTACTGACACTACACTACTGCCGCACACCCTCAATTACTGACACTCCAATAGTGCAGCGCACCCTCAATTACTGACACTTCAGTAGTGCAGCACACCCTCAATTATGGACACTACAATAGTGCCGCTCACCCTCAATTACTGAGACACGAATATTGCAGCACATCCTCAATTATTGACACTCCAATAGTGCAGCACACCCTCAATTACCGACACACCAATAGTGCAGCTCACTCTCAATTAGTGACACTCCAATAGTGCAGCACACCCTCGATTTCTGACACTCCAATAGTGCAGCACACAAGCAATTACTGACACTCCAAATGTGCAGCACACACTCAATTACTGACACTCCAATAGAGTAGCACACCCTCAATTACTGAAACTCCAGTAGTGCAGCACAGCCTCATTTACTGACACTCCAATAATGCAGCAAACCCTCAATTACTGATAATCCAATAGTGCAGCACACACTCAATTTCTGTCACTCCAATAGTGCAGCACACCCTCAATTACTGACACTCCAATAGTGCAGCACAACCTCAATTACTGACACTCCAATAGTGCATCTCAGCCTCAATTACTGACTCCAATAATGCAGCACATCCTCAATTACTGACACTACAATAGTGCAGCACAACCTCAATTACTGAAACACGAATAGTGCAGCACACCCTCAATTACTGACTCTCCAAATGCGCAGCACACCCTCAATTACTGACACACCAATAGTGTAGCACACACTCAATTACTGACACACCAATAGTGCAGCACATCCTCAGTTACTGACACTCCAATAGTGCAGCACATCCTCAATTACAGACACACCAATAGTGCAGCACACCCTCAATTACTGACACACCAATAGTGCAGCACACCCTCAATTACTGACACTCCAATAACGCAGCAAACCCTCAATTACTGATAATCCAATAGTGCAGCACACACTCAATTTCTGACACTCCAATAGTGCAGCACACCCTCAATTACTGAGACTCCAATAGTGCAGCACTTCCTCAATTACTGACACTCCAATAGTACAGCTCAGCCTCAATTACTGACTCCAATAATGCAGCACATCCTCAATTACTGACACTCCAATAGTGCAGCACAACCTCAATTACTGAAACACGAATAGTGCAGCACACCCTCAATTACTGACTCTCCAAAAGCGCAGCACACCCTCAATTACTGACACACCAATAGTGCAGCACAGACTCAATTACTGACTCTCCAAAAGCGCAGCACACCCTCAATTACTGACACACCAATAGTGCAGCACATCCTCAATTACTGACACACCAATAGTGCAGCACATCCTCAATTACAGACACTCCAATAGTGCAGCACACCCTCAATTACTGACACACCAATAGTGCAGCACACCCTCAATTACTGAGACTCCAATAATGCAGCACACCCTCAATTAATGACACTCCAATAATGCAGCACACCCTCAATTACTGACACTCTAATAGTGCAGCCCATCCTCAATTACTGACACTCCAATAGTGCAGCACACCCTCAATTACTGACACCGCAATAGTGCAGCACACCCTCAATTACTGAGACTCCAATAATGCAGCACACCCTCAATTACTGACACTCCAATAGTGCAGCACACCCTCAATTACTGAGACTCCAATAATGCAGCACACCCTCAATTAATGACACTCCAATAGCGCAGCACACCCTCAATTACTGACACTCCAATAGTGCAGCACAACCTCAATTACTGAGACTCCAATAATGCAGCACACCCTCAAGTAATGACACTCCAATAGTGCAGCACACCCTCAATTACTGACACTCCAATAATGCAGCACACCCTCAATTACTGACACTCCAATACTGCAGCACACCCTCAATTACTGACACTCCAATATTGCAGCACACACTCAATTACTGACACTCCAATAGTGCAGCACACCCGTAATTACTGACACTCCAATAGTGTAGCACACCCTCAATTACTGACACTCCAATAGTGCAGCACACACCCAATTACTGACACTCCAATAGAGTAGCAAACCCTCAATTACTGACACTCCAATAGTGCAGCACACCCTCAATTACTGACACTCCAATAGTGCAGCACACTCTCAATTACGGACACTCCAATAGAGTAGCAAAACCTCAATTACTGACACTCCAATAGTGCAGCACACCCTCAATTACTGACACTCCAATATTGCAGCACACCCTCAATTACTGACACCACAATAGTGCAGCACACCCTCGATGTCTGACACCACAATAGTGCAGCAAACACTCAAATACTGACACTACAATAGTACAGCTCACACTCAATTACTGACACTACACTACTGCCGCACACCCTCAATTACTGACTCTCCAATAGTGCAGCGCACCCTCAATTACTGACACTTCAGTAGTGCAGCACACCCTCAATTATGGACACTACAATAGTGCCGCTCACCCTCAATTACTGAGACACCAATATTGCAGCACACCCTCAATTACTGACACTCCAATAGTGCAGCACACCCTCAATTACTGACACTCCAATAGTGCAGCACACCCTCAATTACTGACACTCCAATAGAGCAGCACACACTCAATTACTGACACTCCAATAGTGCAGCACACCCTCAATTACTGACACTCCAATAGTGCAGCACACCCGTAATTCCAGACACTCCATTAATGTAGCACACCCTCAATTACTGACACTCCAAAAGCGCATCACACCGTCAATTACTCACACTCCAATAGTGCAGCACACCCTCAATTACTGACACTACAATAAAGAGGCACACCCTCAATTACTGACTCTCTAATAGTGCAGTTCACCCTCAATTAATGACACTCCAACAGTGCAGCACATCCTCAAATACTGATACTCCAATAGGGCAGCACACCCTCAATTACTGACTCTCCAATAGGGCAGCACACCCTCAATTACTGACACACCAATAGTGCAGCACATCTTCAATTACTGACACTCCAATAGTGCAGCACACTCTCAATTACGGACACTACATTAGTGCACTTCACCCTCAATTACTGACACACCAATATTGCAGCACACCCTCAATTACTGACACTCCAATAGTGCAGCACACACTCAATTACTGACACTCCAATAGAGTAGCAAAACCTCAATTACTGACACTCCAATAGTGCAGCACACCTGTCACTCTCCGATACCAGCTCCTCCTTCATTATCACACAGCCTGTTCCACTCTCATATACCAGCTCCTCACTCACTAACGCAGAACCTTTCCCACTCTCAGATACCAGCTCCTCCCTCACTAAAACACAGCCTTTCCCACTCTCAGATACCATCTCCTCCCTCACTAACACACAGCCTGTCCCACTCTCAGATACCATCTCCTCCCTCACAAACACACAGCCTGTCTCACTCTCAGATACCAGCTCCTCCCTCACAAACACACAGCCTGTCCCACTCTCAGATACCTGCTCCTTCACTAACACACAGCCTGTCCCACTCTCAGATACCAGCTCCTCCCTCACTAACACACAGCCTTTTCCACTCTCAGATACCAGCACCTCTCTCAATAACACACAACCTGTCCTACTCTCAGATACCAGCTCCTCACTAACTAACACACAGCCTGTCCCAATCTCAGATACCAGCTCCTCCCTTAAACGCAGTCTCCCCTGGACACCCTCATTCTCCCCCTCAGACACCCTCAGTCTCCTCCTGGACTCACTCAATCTCCCCCTCGGACAACCACAGTCTCCCCCGGACGCCCTCAGTCTCCTCCTGGACAAACGCAGTCTCCCCTGGACACCCTCAGTCTCCCCCTGGAGACCCTCAGTCTAAACCCAGATACCCTCAGTCTCCCACGGACACCCTCAGTCTCCCACGGACACCCTCAGTCTCCCCCTGGGACACACTCAGTCTCCCCTTGGACAACGTCAGACTCACCCTAGACTCCCTCCGTCTCTCCTCGGATACCCTCAGTCTCTCCTCGGACACCCTCAATTTCCCCCGGACACCCTCAGTCTCCCCCTGGAGACCCTCAGTCTATAACCGGACACCCTCAGTCTCCCACTGGAGACCCTCAGTCTTCCCCAGGACTCCCTCAGTCTCAACCCGGACACCCTCAGTCTCCCTTCGGACAGACTCAGTCTCCGCCGGACACCTTCCGTCTCCCCTCCGGACACCCTCAGTCTCCCCCCGGACACCTTCCGTCTCCCCTCCGGACACCCTCAGTCTCCCTTCGGACACCCTCAGTCTGAACCTGGACACCCTCAGTCTCCCCTTGGACACCGTCAGTCTACTCCTGGACACACTCAGTCTCCCCTCGGACACCCTCAGTTTCACGCCGGACACCCTCATTCTCACCCTGGACACCCTCAGTCTCTCCTTGGACACCCTCAGTTTCACCCTGGACACCCTCATTCTCACCCCGGACACCCTCACTCTCCCCCTGGACACCCTCATTCTCACCCTGGACACTCTCATTCTCACCCTGGACACCGTCATTCTCCCCATGGACACGCTCTGATTCTCCCCGGACACCATCAGACTCACCCCAGACACCCTCAATCTCCCCCCGGACACCCTCAATCTCCCACCCAGACACGCTCAGTCTCCCCCGGGCATCCTCAGTCTCCCCCTTGGACACCCTCAGTCTCCCCGGACACTCTCACTCTCCACTCGGACACAGTCAGTCTCCCTCTGGAACCCTCAGTCTCTCCCTGAACACCCTCATTCTCATACTGGACACTCTCAGGCTCTCCTCAGACAGACTCTTCTCCCCAGGACACACTCAGTCTTCCCCTCGGACAACCTCTGTCTCTACCCCGACACCACCATTCTAAACCCGGACACCCTCAGTCTCCCCCTGGACACCCTCAGTCTCACCCTGGACACACTCAGTCTCACACTGGACACCCTCACTCTCCCCCTGGACAACCACAGCCTCCCCCTGGACATCCTCAGTCTCCCCCTGGACACCATCAGTCTAAACCCAGACACCCTAAGTCTCCCGCCGACACACTCAGTCTCCCCCTGGACACCCTCTGTCTCCCCCTGGGACACACTCAGTCTCCCCCTGGACACCACGATACTCACCCTAGAAACCCTCAGTCTCTCCCCGGACACCCTCAGTCTCCCGCCGACACCCAGAGTCTGCCCCTGGAGACGCTCATTCTTAACCCGGACACCCTCAGTCTCCCACTGGACACCCTCTGTCTTCAACTGGACACCCTCAGTCTCAACCCAGACACCCTCAGTCCCCACTGAAACACCTCAATCTCCCCCTCGGACACCCCCAGTAAGCCCCGAAATCCCTCAGTCTCCCCATGGACACCCTCAGTCTCCCCCGGGACACCCTCAGTCTCCCCCGGGACACCCTCAGTCTCCCCCTGGACACACTCAGACACCCCCAGACACGCTCAGTCTCCCCCTCAGCCACCGTCAGTCTCCCGCTGGACTCACTCAGTCACCCAATGGACAACCACAGTCTCCCCCGGACGCCATGACTCTCCCCCTGGACACACTCAGTCTCCCCCGGACACCCTCATTCTCCCCCTGGAGACCCTCAGTCTAAACCCGGACACCCTCAGTCTCCCGCGGACGCACTCAGTCTCCCCCTTGACACCCTTAATCTCCCCCCGGGACACGCTCAGTCTTTTCCTGGAAATACTCAGTCTCACCCCGGACAACCTCAGTCCCAACTCGGATACACTCAGTAACCCCTGGACACCCTCAATCTCCTCCTCGGATTTCCTCAGTCTCACCCCGGACACCGTCAGCCTTTCCTCGTACACCCTCAGTCTCAACCTGCACAACCTCAGTCTCCCACTCGGATACCCTCAGTCTCCCCCTAGGACACCCTCAGTCTCCCCCGGACACCCTCAGTCTCACCTAGACTCACTCAATCTCCCCCTCGGACAACCACAGTCTCCCCCGGACGCCCTCAGTCTCCTCCTGGACAAACGCAGTCTCCCCTGGACACCCTCAGTCTCCCCCTGGAGACCCTCAGTCTAAACCCAGATACCCTCAGTCTCCCACGGACACCCTCAGTCTCCCACGGACACCCTCAGTCTCCCCCTGGGACACACTCAGTCTCCCCTTGGACAACGTCAGACTCACCCTAGACTCCCTCCGTCTCTCCTCGGATACCCTCAGTCTCTCCTCGGACACCCTCAGTTTCCCCCGGACACCCTCAGTCTCACCCTGGAGACCCTCAGTCTATAACCGGACACCCTCAGTCTCCCACTGGAGACCCTCAGTCTTCCCCAGGACTCCCTCAGTCTCAACCCGGACACCCTCAGTCTCCCTTCGGACAGACACAGTCTCCTCCGGACACCTTCCGTCTCCCCTCCGGACACCCTCAGTCTCCCTTCGGACACCCTCAGTCTGAACCTGGACACCCTCAGTCTCCCCTTGGACACCGTCAGTCTACTCCTGGACACACTCAGTCTCCCCTTGGACACCCTCATTCTCACCCTGGACACCCTCATTCTCACCCCGGACACCTTCAGTCTCCCCCTGGACACCCTCAGTCTCCCCCTGGACACCCTCAGTCTCACCCTGGACACCCTCAATCTCACCCCGGACTCCCTCAGTCTCCCCCTGGACACCCTCAGTCTCACCCCGGACACCCTCATTCTCACCCTGGACACTCTCATTCTCACCCTGGACACCCTCAGTCTGCCCTTGGACACCCTCATTCTCACCCCGGACACCCTCAGTCTCCCCCTGGACACCCTCAGTCTCCCCCCGGACACCCTCAGTCTCCCCCTGGACATCCTCAGTCTCCCCCTGGACATCCTCAGTCTCCCCCTGGATAACATGACTCTCACATCGGAAACCCTCATTCGCCCCCTGGAAGCCCTTACTCTACCCCTGGACACCCACAGACTCCTTGTGGACACCCTCAGTCTCACCCCGCACACCATCAGTCTCCCCCTCGGACACTCTCAATCTCCCCCTGGACACCCTCAGTCTCCCCAGGAGACCCTCAGTCACTGCTCGGACACCCTCACTCTCCCCCTGGACACCCTCAGAATACCCCTGGACATCCTCAGTCTCTCCCTGGACGCCATCAGTTTCCTCATGGAGACCCTCAGCCTAACACGGGACACCCCCAAACTCCACTCTGACACCCTCAGTCTTCCATCGTACACCCTCAGTCTCCCTCGGACATACTTAGTCTCCACTCAGACAATCTCAGTCTCCCCATTGTCACCCTTAGTCTCCCCCAGGGACACACTCAGTCTTTCCCTGGACACCCTCACTCTCACCAGGACACACTCAGTCACCACACGGACACCATCAGTTTCCCCCAGACACCCTCAGTCTCACCCGGACACCCTCATTCTCACCCTGGACACTCTCATTCTCACCCTGGACACCATCATTCTCCTCATGGACACGCTCTGATTCTCCCCGGACACCATCAGACTCACCCCAGACACCCTCAATCTCCCCCCGGACACCCTCAATCTCCCACCCAGACACCCTCAGTCTCCCCCGGGCATCCTCAGTCTCCCCCTTGGACACCCTCAGTCTCCCCGGACACCCTCAGTCTCCCCCTGGACACCCTCAGTCTCCCCATGGACATACTCAGTCACCCCCGGACAACTTCAGTCTCCCTCTTGGACACCCTCCAACTCCCCTCGAAGACACTCAGACTCCCCCCGGACACCCTCAATCATTCCCTAGTCACCCTCAGTCTCCACTTGGACACCCTCAGTCTCCCCCTGGACACCCTCAATCATTCCCTAGTCACCCTCAGTCTCCACTTGGACACCCTCAGTCTCCCTGCTGGACACCCTCAGTCTCCACTTGGACACCCTCAGTCTCCACTTGGACACCCTCAGTCTCCACTTGGACACCTTCAGTCTCCACGTGGACCCTCAGTCTCCACTTGGACACCTTCAGTCTCCACTTGGACACCCTCAGTCTCCACTTGGACCCTCAGTCTCCACTTGGACCCTCAGTCTCCCCCTGGACACCCTCAGTCCCCCCCTGGACACCCTCAGTCTCAACATAGGACACACTCAGTCTCCCCCGGACACCTTCAGTCTCCCCCGGACACCCTCAGTCTCTCCACGGACACCTTCAGTCTCCCCCTGGACACCCTCAGTCCCCCCCGGACACCCTCAGTCTCAGCATAGGAACAAACTCAGTCTACCCCGGACACCTTCAGTCTCCCGCGGACACTCTCAGTCTCTCCACGGACACCTTCATTCTCCCCTAGGACACACCCAGTCTCCCCCTGGACAACTTCAGGCTCCCACTAGACACCCTTAGTATCTCCTGGACACCCTCAGTCTTCCATCGGACACCCTCAGTCTCCCTCGGACATACTTAGTCTCCACTCGGACACGCTCAGTCTCCCCCTTGACACACTTAGTCTCCCCCAGGGACACACTCAGTCTTTCCCTGGACACCCTCAGTCTCCCCAGGACACACTCAGTCACCACTTGACACCCTTAGTCTCCCCCAGGGACACACTCAGTCTTTCCTGGACACCCTCAGTCTCCCCAGGACACGCTCAGTCACCACTCGCACACCCTCAGTCTCCCCCAGACACCCTCAGTCGCCCCCTCGGACAAGCTTAGTCTACCCCTCGGACACTCTCAATCGCCCCTTGGACACCTTCAGACTCCCCAGGACACTCTCAACCTGCACTCGGACACCCTCAGACTGCCCAGACACCCTCACTCTCCGCTTGGACACCCTCAGTCTCCCTCTGGAGATGCTCAGTCTCACCCCGGAAACCCTGAGTCTCCTAATGGATAAACCTCATTCTCCTCCAGATATCTTCAGTCTCCCCATGGACACCCTCAGTCTCCCCATGGACAACCTCTGTCTCCTCCTGGACACCCTCAGTCATCCCATGGATAAATTCAGTCACCCCCGGACAACTTCAGTCACTCCCTCGAACACCCTCAGTCTCACCCTGGACACCCTCAGTGTCCCCCTGGACACCCTCAGTCTCCCCATGGACACACTCACTCACCCCCGGACAACTTCAGTCACCCCCACGGACACCCTCAGTCTCCCCTCGGACACCCTCAGTCTCCACTCGGACACCCTCAGTCTGAACACAGACACCCTCATTCTCCCCTCGGACACCCTCAGTCTGAACCCGGACACCCTTAGTCTGCCTTCGGACACCCTCAGTCTCCCCTCGGACACCCTCAATCTCCCCCTAGACACCCTGAGCCTCCCCATGGACAACTTCTTTCTTCAACTGGACACCCTCAGTTTCACCCCGGACGCCCTCAGTCTCCTCCTGGACAAACGCAGTCTCCCCTGGACACCCTCATTCTCCCCCTCAGACACCCTCAGTCTCCTCCTGGAGTCACTCAGTCTCCCACTGCACAACCACAGTCTCCCCCGGACGCCCTCAGTCTCCTCCTGGACAAACGCAGTCTCCCCTGGACACCCTCAGTCTCCCCCTGGAGACCCTCAGTCTAAACCCAGATACCCTCAGTCTCCCACGGACACCCTCAGTCTCCCACGGACACCCTCAGTCTCCCCCTGGGACACACTCAGTCTCCCCTTGGACATCGTCAGACTCACCCTAGACTCCCTCCGTCTCTCCTCGGATACCCTCAGTCTCTCCTCGGACACCCTCAGTTTCCCCCGGACACCCTCAGTCTCCCCCTGGAGACCCTCAGTCTATAACCGGACACCCTCAGTCTCCCACTGGAGACCCTCAGTCTTCCCCAGGACTCCCTCAGTCTCAACCCGGACACCCTCAGTCTCCCTTCGGACAGACTCAGTCTCCCCCGGACACCCTCAGTCTCCCTTCGGACAGACTCAGTCTCCCCCGGACACCTTCCGTCTCCCCTCCGGACACCCTCAGTCTCCCCCCGGACACCTTCCATCTCCCCTCCGGACACCCTCAGTCTCCCTTCGGACACCCTCAGTCTGAACCCGGACACCCTCAGTCTCCCTTCGGACACCCTCAGTCTGAACCTGGACACCCTCAGTCTCCCCTTGGACACCGTCAGTCTACTCCTGGACACACTCAGTCTCCCCTCGGACACCCTCAGTTTCATGCCGGACACCCTCATTCTCACCCTGGACACCCTCAGTCTCTCCTTGGACACCCTCAGTTTCACCCTGGACACCCTCATTCTCACCCCGGACACCCTCACTCTCCCCCTGGACACCCTCATTCTCACCCTGGACACTCTCATTCTCACCCTGGACACCGTCATTCTCCCCATGGACACGCTCTGATTCTCCCCGGACACCATCAGACTCACCCCAGACACCCTCAATCTCCCCCCGGACACCCTCAATCTCCCACCCAGACACGCTCAGTCTCCCCCGGGCATCCTCAGTCTCCCCCTTGGACACCCTCAGTCTCCCCGGACACTCTCACTCTCCACTCGGACACAGTCAGTCTCCCTCTGGAACCCTCAGTCTCTCCCTGAACACCCTCATTCTCATACTGGACACTCTCAGGCTCTCCTCAGACAGACTCTTCTCCCCAGGACACACTCAGTCTTCCCCTCGGACAACCTCTGTCTCTACCCCGACACCACCATTCTCAACCCGGACACCCTCAGTCTCCCCCTGGACACCCTCAGTCTCACCCTGGACACACTCAGTCTCACACTGGACACCCTCACTCTCCCCCTGGACAACCACAGCCTCCCCCTGGACATCCTCAGTCTCCCCCTGGACACCATCAGTCTAAACCCAGACACCCTAAGTCTCCCGCCGACACACTCAGTCTCTCCTCGGACACCCTCAGTCTCCCCCTGGAGACCCTCAGTCTATAACCGGACACCCTCAGTCTCCCACTGGAGACCCTCAGTCTTCCCCAGGACTCCCTCAGTCTCAACCCGGACACCCTCAGTCTCCCTTCGGACAGACTCAGTCTCCCCCGGACACCTTCCGTCTCCCCTCCGGACACCCTCAGTCTCCCTTCGGACACCCTCAGTCTGAACCTGGACACCCTCAGTCTCCCCTTGGACACCGTCAGTCTACTCCTGGACACACTCAGTCTCCCCTCGGACACCCTCATTCTCACCCTGGACACCCTCAGTTTCACCCTGGACACCCTCAGTCTCCCCTTGGACACCCTCAGTCTCACCCTGGACACCCTCAGTCTCACCCCGGACACCCTCAGTCTCCCCCTGGACACCCTCAGTCTCACCCCGGACACCCTCATTCTCACCCTGGACACTCTCATTCTCACCCTGGACACCCTCATTCTCACCCTGGACACTCTCATTCTCCCCCTGGACACCCTCAGTCTGCCCTTGGACACCCTCAGTTTCACCCTGGAGACCCTCATTCTCACCCCGGACACCCTCAGTCTCCCCCAGGACACCCTCAGTCTCCCCCCGGACACCCTCAGTCTCCCCCTGGACATCCTCAGTCTCCCCCTGGACATCCTCAGTCTCCCCCTGGATAACATGACTCTCACATCGGAAACCCTCATTCGCCCCCTGGAAGCCCTTACTCTACCCCTGGACACCCACAGACTCCTTGTGGACACCCTCAGTCTCACCCCGTACACCATCAGTCTCCCCCTCGGACACTCTCAATCTCCCCCTGGACACCCTCAGTCTCCCCAGGAGACCCTCAGTCACTGCTCGGACATCCTCACTCTCCCCCTGGACACCCTCAGAATACCCCTGGACATCCTCAGTCTCTCCCTGGACGCCATCAGTTTCCTCATGGAGACCCTCAGCCTAACACGGGACACCCCCAAACTCCACTCGGACACCCTCAGTCTTCCATCGTACACCCTCAGTCTCCCTCGGACATACTTAGTCTCCATCAGACAATCTCAGTCTCCCCATTGCCACCCTTAGTCTCCCCCAGGGACACACTCAGTCTGTCCCTGGACACCCTCACTCTCCCCAGGACACACTCAGTCACCACTCGGACATCCTTAGTCTCCCCCAGACACCCTCAGTCTCAACCCGGACACCCTCATTCTCACCCTGGACATCTCATTCTCACCCTGGACACCGTCATTCTCCCCATGGACACGCTCTGATTCTCCCCGGACACCATCAGACTCACCCCAGACACCCTCAATCTCCCCCCGGACACCCTCAATCTCCCACCCAGACACCCTCAGTCTCCCCCGGGCATCCTCAGTCTCCCCCTTGGACACCCTCAGTCTCCCCGGACACTCTCACTCTCCACTCGGACACCCTCAGTATCCCTCTGGAACACTCAGTCTCTCCCTGAACACCCTCATTCTCAGACCGGACACTCTCAGGCTCTCCTCAGACAGACTCCTTCTCCCCTGGACGCACTCAGTCTTCCCCTCGGACAACATCTGTCTCTACCCTGACACCCTCAGTCTCAACCCGGACACCCTCAGTCTCAGCTCGGACACCCTCAGTCACCCCCTCGGACACCCTCAGTCTCCCCCTGGACACCCTCAGTCTACCTCCGGACACCCTCAGTCTCACCTCGGACACCCTCAGTCTCACCTCGGACACACTCAGTCTCACCTTGGACACTCTCAGTCACCCCATGGACACCCTCTGTCTAACCCCAGAAACCCTCAGTCTCCATCTTGACACCCTCAGTTTCTCCTCGGGTACCCTCATTCTCCCCCGGACACACTCAGTCTCCCGCTTGGACACCCTCAGTCTCCCCTTCAGACACCCTAAGACTCTTCCGGACGCCCTCAGTCTCCCCTCGGACACACCCAGTCTCCGCCTGGACACCCTCAGTCTCCCTCTTGGACACCCTCCAACTCCCCTTGGAGACACTCAGTCTCCCCCTGGCCACCCTCAGACTCCCCCCGGACACCCTCAATCATTCCCTAGTCACCCTCAGTCTCCACTTGGCCACCCTCAGTCTCCCCATGGAGACCCTCAGCCTAACACGGGACACCCCCAAACTCCGCTCGGACACTCTCAGTCTCCCCCTGGACACCCTCAGTCTAACCCCGGACAACCTCAGTCTCCCCTCGGACAACCTCAGTCTCCTCATGGATACACCTCATTCTCCTCCAGAGCCATCAGTTTCCCCATGGACACCCTCAGTCTCCCCCTGGACACCCTCAGTCTCCCCATGGACATACTCAGTCACCCCCGGACAACTTCAGTCTCCCTCTTGGACACCCTCCAACTCCCCTCGAAGACACTCAGACTCCCCCCGGACACCCTCAATCATTCCCTAGTCACCCTCAGTCTCCACTTGGACACCCTCAGTCTCCCCCTGGACACCCTCAATCATTCCCTAGTCACCCTCAGTCTCAACTTGGACACCCTCAGTCTCCCTGCTGGACACCCTCAGTCTCCACTTGGACACCCTCAGTCTCCACTTGGACACCCTCAATCACCACTTGGACACCCTCAGTCTCCACTTGGACCCTCAGTCTCCACTTGGACACCTTCAGTCTCCACTTGGACACCCTCAGTCTCCACTTGGACCCTCAGTCTCCACTTGGACCCTCAGTCTCCACTTGGACCCTCAGTCTCCCTGCTGGACACCCTCAGTCTCCCCCTGGACACCCTCAGTCCCCCCCTGGACACCCTCAGTCTCAACATAGGACACACTCAGTCTCCCCCGGACACCTTCAGTCTCCCCCGGACACCCTCAGTCTCTCCACGGACACCTTCAGTCTCCCCCTGGACACCCTCAGTCCCCCCCTGGGCACCCTCAGTCTCAACATAGGAACAAACTCAGTCTACCCCGGACACCTTCAGTCTCCCGCGGACACTCTCAGTCTCTCCACGGACACCTTCATTCTCCCCTAGGACACACCCAGTCTCCCCCTGGACAACTTCAGTCTCCCACTAGACACCCTTAGTATCTCCTGGACACCCTCAGTCTCCCCATGGAGACCCTCAGTCTCCCACTGGACACCCTCAATCTCCCCAGGACACCCTCAGTCTAACCCCAGACAACCTCAGTCTCCCCAAGGGCACCCTCAGTCTCCACCGGGACTCCCTCAGTCTCCCCCTGTACACACTCAGTAACCCCCGGACACCCTCAGTCTCCCCCTGGACTCACTCAGTCTCTCCCCGGACACCCTCAGCCTCCCCCCGGACACCCTCAGTCTCAACCCGGACACCCTCAGTCTCAACCCGGACACCCTCATTCTCACCTCGGACACCCTCAGTCTCCCCCTGGACACCCTCAGTCTCACCCTGGACACCCTCAGTCTCACCCCGGACACCCTCAGTCTCCCCCTGGACACCCTCAGTCTCACCCCGGACACCCTCATTCTCACCCTGGACACTCTCATTCTCACCCTGGACACCCTCAGTCTGCCCTTGGACACCCTCAGTTTCACCCTGGAGACCCTCATTCTCACCCCGGACACCCTCAGTCTCCCCCTGGACACCCTCAGTCTCACCCCGGACACCCTCAGTCTCCCCCCGGACACCCTCATTCTCCCCCTGGACATCCTCAGTCTCCCCCTGGATAACATGACTCTCACATCGGAAACCCTCATTCGCCCCCTGGAAGCCCTTACTCTACCCCTGGACACCCACAGACTCCTTGTGGACACCCTCAGTCTCACCCCGTACACCATCAGTCTCCCCCTCGGACACTCTCAATCTCCCCCTGGACACCCTCAGTCTCCCCAGGAGACCCTCAGTCACTGCTCGGACATCCTCACTCTCCCCCTGGACACCCTCAGAATACCCCTGGACATCCTCAGTCTCTCCCTGGACGCCATCAGTTTCCTCATGGAGACCCTCAGCCTAACACGGGACACCCCCAAACTCCACTCGGACACCCTCAGTCTTCCATCGTACACCCTCAGTCTCCCTCGGACATACTTAGTCTCCACTCAGACAATCTCAGTCTCCCCATTGTCACCCTTAGTCTCCCCCAGGGACACAGTCAGTCTTTCCCTGGACACCCTCACTCTCCCCAGGACACACTCAGTCACCACACGGACACCATCAGTTTCCCCCAGACACCCTCAGTCTCACCCCGGACACCCTCAGTCTCACCCCGGACACCCTCATTCTCACCCTGGACACCCTCATTCTCACCCTGGACACCGTCATTCTCCCCATGGACACGCTCTGATTCTCCCCGGACACCATCAGACTCACCCCAGACACCCTCAATCTCCCCCCGGACACCCTCAATCTCCCACCCAGACTCCCTCAGTCTCCCCCGGGCATCCTCAGTCTCCCCCTTGGACACCCTCAGTCTCCCCGGACACTCTCCACTCGGACACCCTCAGTCTCCCTCTGGAACACTCAGTCTCTCCCTGAACACCCTCATTCTCAGACCGGACACTCTCAGGCTCTCCTCAGACAGACTCCTTCTCCCCGGGACACACTCAGTCTTCCCCTCGGATAACATCTGTCTCTACCATGACACCCTCAGTCTCAACCCGGACACCCTCAGTCACCCCCTCGGACACCCTCAGTCTCCCCCTGGACACCCTCAGTCTACCCTCGGACACCCTCAGTCTCACCTCGGACACCCTCTGTCTCACCTCGGACACACTCAGTCTCACCTTGGACACTCTCAGTCACCCCATGGACACCCTCTGTCTAACCCCAGAAACCCTCAGTCTCCATCTTGACACCCTCAGTTTCTCCTCGGACACCCTCATTCTCCCCCGGACACACTCAGTCTCCCGCTTGGACACCCTCAGTCTCCCCTTCAGACACCCTAAGACTCTTCCGGACGCCCTCAGTCTCCCCTCGGACACACCCAGTCTCCGCCTGGACACCCTCAGTCTCCCTCTTGGACACCCTCCAACTCCCCTCGGAGACACTCAGTCTCCCCCTGGCCATCCTCAGACTCCCCCCGGACACCCTCAATCATTCCCTAGTCACCCTCAGTCTCCACTTGGACACCCTCAGTCTCCACTTGGACTCCCTCAGTTACCACTTGGACACCCTCAGTCTCCACTTGGCCACACTCAGTCTCCCTATGGAGACCCTCAGCCTAACACGGGACACCCCCAAACTCCGCTCGGACACCCTCAGTCTCCCCATGGACACCTCACTCTCCCCCTGGACACCGTCACTCTCCCCATGGACACCCTCAGTCTCCCCCTGGACACCCTCAGTCTCCCTCTGGACACCCTCAGTCTCCCCCTGGACACCCTCAGTCTCCCCATGTACACACTCAGTCACCCCCGGACAACTTCAGTCTCCCTCTTGGACAGCCTCCAACTCCCCTCGGAGACACTCAGACTCCCCCCGGACACCCTCAATCATTCCCTAGTCACCCTCAGTCTCCACTTGGACACCCTCAGTCTCCCCCTGGACACCCTCAATCATTCCCTAGTCACCCTCAGTCTTCACTTGGACACCCTCAGTCTCCCTGCTGGACACCCTCAGTCTCCACTTGGACACCCTCAGTCTCCACTTGGACACCCTCAGTCTCCACTTGGACCCTCAGTCTCCACTTGGACACCTTCAGTCTCCACTTGGACACCCTCAGTCTCCACTTGGACCCTCAGTCTCCACTTGGACCCTCAGTCTCCCTGCTGGACACCCTCAGTCTCCCCCTGGACACCCTCAGTCCCCCCCTGGACACCCTCAGTCTCAACATAGGACACACTCAGTCTCCCCCGGACACCTTCAGTCTCCCCCGGACACCCTCAGTCTCTCCACGGACACCTTCAGTCTCCCCCTGGACACCCTCAGTCCCCCCCTGGACACCCTCAGTCTCAACATAGGAACAAACTCAGTCTACCCCGGACACCTTCAGTCTCCCGCGGACACTCTCAGTCTCTCCACGGACACCTTCATTCTCCCCTAGGACACACCCAGTCTCCCCCTGGACAACTTCAGTCTCCCACTAGACACCCTTAGTATCTCCTGGACACCCTCAGTCTCCCCATGGAGACCCTCAGTCTCCCACTGGACACCCTCAATCTCCCCAGGACACCCTCAGTCTAACCCCAGACAACCTCAGTCTCCCCAAGGACACCCTCAGTCTCCTCATGGATACACCTCATTCTCCTCCAGAGCCATCAGTTTCCCCATGGACACCCTCAGTCTCCCCATGGACACCCTCAGTCTCCCCATGGACACCCTCAGTCTCCCCATGGATACACCTCATTCTCCTCCAGAGCCACCAGTTTCCACATGGACACCCTCAGTCTCCCCATGGACACCCTCATTCTCCCCATGGACACCCTCAGTCTCCCCCTGGACACCCTCAGTCTCCCCATGGACACCTCACTCTCCCCCTGGACACCGTCACTCTCCCCATGGACACCCTCAGTCTCCCCCTGGACACCCTCAGTCTCCCACTGGACACCCTCAGTCTCCCCCTCGGACACCCTCAGTCTCCCCCTGGACACCCTCAGTCTACCCTCGGACACCCTCAGTCTCACCTCGGACACCCTCTGTCTCACCTCGGACACACTCAGTCTCACCTTGGACACTCTCAGTCACCCCATGGACACCCTCTGTCTAACCCCAGAAACCCTCAGTCTCCATCTTGACACCCTCAGTTTCTCCTCGGACACCCTCATTCTCCCCCGGACACACTCAGTCTCCCGCTTGGACACCCTCAGTCTCCCCTTCAGACACCCTAAGACTCTTCCGGACGCCCTCAGTCTCCCCTCGGACACACCCAGTCTCCGCCTGGACACCCTCAGTCTCCCTCTTGGACACCCTCCAACTCCCCTCGGAGACACTCAGTCTCCCCCTGGCCATCCTCAGACTCCCCCCGGACACCCTCAATCATTCCCTAGTCACCCTCAGTCTCCACTTGGACACCCTCAGTCTCCACTTGGACTCCCTCAGTTACCACTTGGACACCCTCAGTCTCCACTTGGCCACACTCAGTCTCCCTATGGAGACCCTCAGCCTAACACGGGACACCCCCAAACTCCGCTCGGACACCCTCAGTCTCCCCATGGACACCTCACTCTCCCCCTGGACACCGTCACTCTCCCCATGGACACCCTCAGTCTCCCCCTGGACACCCTCAGTCTCCCTCTGGACACCCTCAGTCTCCCCCTGGACACCCTCAGTCTCCCCATGTACACACTCAGTCACCCCCGGACAACTTCAGTCTCCCTCTTGGACAGCCTCCAACTCCCCTCGGAGACACTCAGACTCCCCCCGGACACCCTCAATCATTCCCTAGTCACCCTCAGTCTCCACTTGGACACCCTCAGTCTCCCCCTGGACACCCTCAATCATTCCCTAGTCACCCTCAGTCTTCACTTGGACACCCTCAGTCTCCCTGCTGGACACCCTCAGTCTCCACTTGGACACCCTCAGTCTCCACTTGGACACCCTCAGTCTCCACTTGGACCCTCAGTCTCCACTTGGACACCTTCAGTCTCCACTTGGACACCCTCAGTCTCCACTTGGACCCTCAGTCTCCACTTGGACCCTCAGTCTCCCTGCTGGACACCCTCAGTCTCCCCCTGGACACCCTCAGTCCCCCCCTGGACACCCTCAGTCTCAACATAGGACACACTCAGTCTCCCCCGGACACCTTCAGTCTCCCCCGGACACCCTCAGTCTCTCCACGGACACCTTCAGTCTCCCCCTGGACACCCTCAGTCCCCCCCTGGACACCCTCAGTCTCAACATAGGAACAAACTCAGTCTACCCCGGACACCTTCAGTCTCCCGCGGACACTCTCAGTCTCTCCACGGACACCTTCATTCTCCCCTAGGACACACCCAGTCTCCCCCTGGACAACTTCAGTCTCCCACTAGACACCCTTAGTATCTCCTGGACACCCTCAGTCTCCCCATGGAGACCCTCAGTCTCCCACTGGACACCCTCAATCTCCCCAGGACACCCTCAGTCTAACCCCAGACAACCTCAGTCTCCCCAAGGACACCCTCAGTCTCCTCATGGATACACCTCATTCTCCTCCAGAGCCATCAGTTTCCCCATGGACACCCTCAGTCTCCCCATGGACACCCTCAGTCTCCCCATGGACACCCTCAGTCTCCCCATGGATACACCTCATTCTCCTCCAGAGCCACCAGTTTCCACATGGACACCCTCAGTCTCCCCATGGACACCCTCATTCTCCCCATGGACACCCTCAGTCTCCCCCTGGACACCCTCAGTCTCCCCATGGACACCTCACTCTCCCCCTGGACACCGTCACTCTCCCCATGGACACCCTCAGTCTCCCCCTGGACACCCTCAGTCTCCCACTGGACACCCTTAGTCTCCCCCTGGACACCCTCAGTCTCCCCATGGACGCACTCAGTCACCCCCGGACAACTTCAGTCTCCCTCTTGGACACCCTCCAACTCCCCTCGGAGACACTCAGACTCCCCCCGGACACCCTCAATCATTCCCTAGTCACCCTCAGTCTCCACTTGGACACCCTCAGTCTCCCCCTGGACACCCTCAACCATTCCCTAGTCACCCTCAGTCTCCACTTGGACACCCTCAGTCTCCCTGCTGGACACCCTCAGTCTCCATTTGGACACCCTCAGTCTCCACTTGGACACCCTCAGTCTCCACTTGGACACCCTCAGTCTCCACTTGGACACCTTCAGTCTCCACTTGGACCCTCAGTCTCCACTTGGACACCCTCAGTCTCCACTTGGACACCCTCAGTCTCCACTTGGACCCTCAGTCTCCACTTGGACACCCTCAGTCTCCACTTGGACCCTCAGTCTCCACTTGGACCCTCAGTCTCCCCCTGGACACCCTCAGTCCCCCCCTGGACACCCTCAGTCTCAACATAGGAACAAACTCAGTCTACCCCGGACACCTTCAGTCTCCCGCGGACACTCTCAGTCTCTCCACGGACACCTTCATTCTCCCCTAGGACACACCCAGTCTGCCCCTGGACAACTTCAGTCTCCCACTAGACACCCTTAGTATCTCCTGGACACCCTCAGTCTCCCCATGGAGACACTCAGTCTCCCACTGGACACCCTCAATCTCCCCAGGACACCCTCAGTCTTACCCCAGACAACCTCAGTCTCCCCAAGGACACCCTCAGTCTCCCCATGGAGACCCTCAGTCTCCCACTGGACACCCTCAATCTCCCCAGGACACCCTCAGTCTAACCCCAGACAACCTCAGTCTCCCCAAGGACACCCTCAGTCTCCTCATGGATACACCTCATTCTCCTCCAGAGCCATCAGTTTCCCCATGGACACCCTCAGTCTCCCCATGGACACCCTCAGTCTGCCCATGGACACCCTCAGTCTCCCCATGGATACACCTCATTCTCCTCCAGAGCCACCAGTTTCCACATGGACACCCTCAGTCTCCCCATGGACACCCTCAGTCTCCCCATGGACACCCTCAGTCTCCCCCTGGACACCCTCAGTCTCCCCATGGACACCTCACTCTCCCCCTGGACACCGTCACTCTCCCCATGGACACCCTCAGTCTCCCCCTGGACACCCTCAGTCGCCCACTGGACACCCTCAGTCTCCCCCTGGACACCCTCAGTCTCCCCATGGACATACTCAGTCACCACCGGACAACTTCAGTCTCCCTCTTGGACACCCTCCAACTCCCCTCGGAGACACTCAGACTCCCCCCGGACACCCTCAATCAATCTCTAGTCACCCTCAGTCTCCACTTGGACACCCCCAGTCTCCCCCTGGACACCCTCAATCATTCCCTAGTCACCCTCAGTCTCCACTTGGACACCCTCAGTCTCCCTGCTGGACACCCTCAGTCTCCACTTGGACACCCTCAGTCTCCACTTGGACACCCTCAGTCTCCACTTGGACACCTTCAGTCTCCACTTGGACCCTCAGTCTCCACTTGGACACCTTCAGTATCCACTTGGACACCCTCAGTCTCCACTTGGACCCTCAGTCTCCACTTGGACCCTCAGTCTCCCCCTGGACACCCTCAGTCTCCCTGCTGGACACCCTCAGTCTCCCTGCTGGACACCCTCAGTCTCCACTTGGACACCCTCAGTCTCCACTTGGACACCCTCAGTCTCCACTTGGACACCTTCAGTCTCCACTTGGACACCTTCGGTCTCCACTTGGACGCTCAGTCTCCACTTGGACACCTTCAGTCTCCACTTGGACACCCTCAGTCTCCACTTGGACCCTCAGTCTCCACTTGGACCCTCAGTCTCCCTGCTGGACACCCTCAGTCTCCCCCTGGACACCCTCAGTCCCCCCCTGGACACCCTCAGTCTCAACATAGGACACACTCAGTCTCCCCCGGACACCTTCAGTCTCCCCCGGACACCCTCAGTCTCTCCACGGACACCTTCAGTCTCCCCCTGGACACCCTCAGTCCCCCCCTGGGCACCCTCAGTCTCAACATAGGAACAAACTCAGTCTACCCCGGACACCTTCAGTCTCCCGCGGACACTCTCAGTCTCTCCACGGACACCTTCATTCTCCCCTAGGACACACCCAGTCTCCCCCTGGACAACTTCAGTCTCCCACTAGACACCCTTAGTATCTCCTGGACACCCTCAGTCTCCCCATGGAGACCCTCAGTCTCCCACTGGACACCCTCAATCTCCCCAGGACACCCTCAGTCTAACCCCAGACAACCTCAGTCTCCCCAAGGACACCCTCAGTCTCCACCAGGACTCCCTCAGTCTCCCCCTGTACACACTCAGTAACCCCCGGACACCCTCAGTCTCCCCCTGGACTCACTCAGTCTCTCCCCGGACACCCTCAGCCTCCCCCCGGACACCCTCAGTCTCAACCCGGACACCCTCAGTCTCAACCTGGACACCCTCATTCTCACCTCGGACACCCTCAGTCTCAACCCGGACACCCTCATTCTCCCTCAGATATCATCAGTCTCCCAATGGACACCCTCAGTCTCCCCCGGGACACCCTCAGTCTCCCCCTGGACACACTCAGTCACCCCCGGACACACTCAGTCTCCCCCTCGGACACCCTCAGTCTCCACCTGGACACCCTCAGTCTCCCCCTGGACACACTCAGTCTCCCCCGGACACCCTCATTCTCCCCCTGGAGACCCTCAGTCTAAACCCAGACACCCTAAGTCTCCCGCGGACACACTCAGTCTCCCCTCGGACACAGTCTCCCCTCGGACAACCTCAGTCTCCCCTCGGACACCCCCAGTCTGAACCCAGACACCCTCAGTCTCCCCTCGGACACCCTCCGTCTGAAGCCAGACACCCTCAGTCTTCTCGTGGAGACCCTGAGTCTCCACAGGACACCCACAGTCTCCCCCTGGACACCCTCAGTCTCCCCCTGGACACCCTCAGTGTCCCTGCTGGACACTCTCAGTCTCCCTCGGACACCCTCAGTCTCCCCCCGGGCACCCTCAGCCTTTCCCCGTACACCCTCAGTCTCAACCTGGACACACTCAGTCTCAACCTGGACACCCTCAGTCTCAACCTGGACACCCTCAGTCTCCCCCTGGACACCCTCAGTCTCACCCTGGACACCCTCAGTCTCACCCTGGACACCCTCAGTCTCCCCCTGGACACCCTCAGTCTCCCCCTCGACACCTTTAGTCTCCCTCTTGGACACCCTCAGTCTCCCCTCCGGACACCCTCTTTCTCAGCCCGGACACCCTCAGTCTCCCCTCCGGACACCCTCAGTCTCCCCACGGACACCCTCAGTCTCCCCCCGGACACCCTCAGTCTCACCCCGGACACCCTCAGTCTTCCATCGGACACCGTCAATCTCCCTCGGACACCCTCAGTCTCCCCAGGACACGCTCAGTCTCCCCCTTGACACCCTTAGTCTCCCCCAGGGACACACTCAGTCTTTCCCTGGACACCCTCAGTCTCCCCAGGACACACTCAGTCACCACTCGGACACCCTCAGTCTCCCCCAGACACCCTCAGTCGCCCCCTCGGACAAGCTTAGTCTACCCCTCGGACACACTCAATCTCCCCTTGGACACCTTCAGACTCCCCAAAACACTCTCAACCTGCACTCGGACACCCTCAGACTGCCCAGACACCCTCACTCTCCGCTTGGACACCCTCCGTCTCCCTCTGGAGATGCTCAGTCTCACCCCGGACACCCTGAGTCTCCTAATGGATAAACCTCATTCTCCTCCAGATACCATCAGTCTCCCCATGGACACCCTCTGTCTCCCCCTGGACACCCTCTGTCTCCTCCTGGGCACCCTCAGTCATCCCATGGATAAATTCAGTCACCCCCGGACAACTTCAGTCACTCGCTCGGACACCCTCAGTCTCACCCTCGGACACCCTCAGTGTCCCCCTGGACACCCTCAGTCTCCCCATGGACACACTCACTCACCCCCAGACAACTTCAGTCACCCCCTCGGACACCCTCAGTCTCCCCTCGGACACCCTCATTTTCCCCTCGGACACCCTCTGTCCGAACCTGGACACCCTGAGTCTGCCCTCGACACCCTCAGTCTCCCCTCGAACACCCTCAGTCTCCCCCTGAACACCCTCAGTCTTCCCCTGGACACCCTCAGCCTCCCCCTGGACACCCTCAGTCTTCCCCTGGACACCCTCAGTCTCCCCTGGACACCCTCAGTCTCCCCTCGAACACCCTCAGTCTCCCCCTGAACACCCTCAGTCTTCCCCTGGACACCCTCAGTCTCCCCTGGACACCCTCAGTTTCCCCTCGGACACCCTCAGTCCGAACCCGGACACTCTCAGTCTCCCTTCAGACACCCTCAGTCTCCCCTCGGACACCCTCAGTCTCCCCCTGAACACCCTCAGTCTTCCCCTGGACACCCTCAGCCTCCCCCTGGACAACTTCAGTCTCACCAGGACACCCGCAGTTTCACCCCGGACACACTCAGTCTCCCCTTGGACACCCTCAGTAAACACCGGACTCCCTCAGTAAACACCGGGCACCCTATGTCTCCCTCTGGATACCCTCAGTCTCATCCCAGACACCCTCAGTCTCCACTCGGACACCCTCAGTAACCCGCGGCCGGCCTCATTCTGCCCCACGGACACTTTCAGTTTCCCCCTGGACACCCTAGGTCTGAACCCGGACACCCTCAGTCTCCCCTCGGACACCCTCAGTCTGAACCCGGACACCCTCAGTCTGCCTCCGGACACCCTCAGTCTGAACCTGGACACCCTCAGTCTGCCTTCGGACACCCTAGGTCTGAACCCGGACACCCTCAGTCTCCCCTCGGACACCCTCAGTCTGAAACCAGACACCCTCATTCTCCCCTCGGACACCCTCATTCTCCCCTCGGACACCCTCAGTCTGAACCCGGACACCCTCAGTCTCCCTTCGGACACCCTCAGTCTGAACCCGGACACCCTCAGTCACTCCTCGGACACCCTCAGTCTCCCCTCAGACACCCTCAATCTCCCCCTAGACACCCTCAGCCTCCCCATGGACAACTTCTTTCTTCAACTGGACACCCTCAGTTTCACCCCGGACGCCCTCAGTCTCCTCCTGGACGAACGCAGTCTCCCCTGGACACCCTCATTCTCCCCCTCAGACACCCTCAGTCTCCTCCTGGACTCACTCAGTCTCCCACTGGACAACCACAGTCTCTTCCGGACGCCCTCAGTCTCCTCTTGGACAAACGCAGTCTCCCCTGGACACTCTCAGTCTCCCCCTGGAGACCCTCATTCTAAACCCGGATACCCTCAGTCTCCCAAGGACACCCTCAGTCTCCCACGGACACCCGCAGTCTCCCCCTGGGACACACTCAGTCTCCCCTCGGACACCCGCAGTCTCCCCTCGGACACAGTCTCCCCTCGGACACCCGCAGTCTCCCCTCGGACACCCGCAGTCTCCCCTCGGACACTCTAAGTCGGAACCCGGACACCCTCAGTCTCCCCTCGGAGAACCTCAGTCTGAAACCGGACACCCGCAGTCTCCCCTCGGACACCCTCAGTCTCCCCTCGGACACCCTCAGTCTCCCCTCGGACACCCTCAGTCTCAGCCCGGACACCCTCAGTCTTCCATCGGACACCGTCAGTCTCCCTCGGACATACTTAGTCTCCACTTGGACACACTCAGTCTCCCCCTTGACACCCTTAGTCTCCCCCAGGGACACACTCAGTCTTTCCCTGGACACCCTCAGTCTCCCCAGGACACACTCAGTCACCACTCGGACACCCTTGGTCTCCCCCAGACACCCTCAGTCGCCCCCTTGGACAAGCTTAGTCTACCCCTCGGACACACTCAATCGCCCCTTGGACACCTTCAGACTCCCCAGGACACTCTCAACCTGCACTCAGACACCCTCAGACTGCCCAGACACCCTCACTCTCCGCTTGGACACCCTCAGTCTCCCTCTGGAGATGCTCAGTCTCACCCCGGACACCCTGAGTCTCCTAATGGATAAACCTCATTCTCCTCCAGATACCATCAGTCTCCCCATGGACACCTACAGTCTCCCCATGGACACCCTCAGTCATCCCATGGATAAATTCAGTCACCCCCGGACAACTTCAGTCACCCCCTCGGACACTCTCAGTCTCCCCCTGGACACCTTCAGTGTCCCCATGGACACCCTCAGTCCGAACCCGGACACCCTCAGTCTCCCCTCGACACCCTCAGTCTCCCCTCGGACACCCTCAGTCTCCCCCTGAACACCCTCAGTCTTCCCCTGGACACCCTCAGCCTCCCCCTGGACAACTTCAGTCTCACCAGGACACCCGCAGTTTCACCCCGGACACACTCAGTCTCCCCTTGGACACCCTCAGTAAACACCGCACACCCTCAGTAAACACCGGGCACCCTATGTCTCCCTCTGTATACCCTCAGTCTCATCCCGGACACCCTCAGTCTCCACTCGGACACCCTCAGTAACCTGCGGCCGGCCTCATTCTGCCCCACGGACACACTTAGTTGCCCCCTGGACACCCTAGGTCTGAACCCGGACACCCTCAGTCTCCCCTCGGACACCCTCATTCTGAACCCAGACACCCTCAGTCTCCCCTCGGACACCCTCAGTCTGAACCCGGACACCCTCAGTCTCCCTTCAGACACCCTCAGTCTGAACGAGACACCCTCAGTCTCCCCTCGGACAGACTCAGTCTCCCTTCAGACACCCTCAGTCTCCCCTCGGACACCCTCAGTCTCCCCCTGGGACACACTCAGTCTCCCTTCGGACAGACTCAGTCTCCTCGGACACCGTCCGTCTCCCCTCCGGACACCCTCAGTCTCCCTTCGGACACCCTCAGTCTGAACCCTGACACCCTCAGTCTCCCCTCGGACGCCCTCAGTCTACTCCTGGACACACTCAGTCTCCCCTCAGACACCCTCAGTCTCCCCTCGGACAACCTCAGTCTCCCCCTGGGACACACTCAGTCTCCCTTCGGACAGACTCAGTCTCCTCGGACACCGTCCGTCTCCCCTCCGGTCACCCACAGTCTCCCTTCGGACACCCTCAGTCTGAACCTGGACACCCTCAGTCTCCCCTCGGACACCCTCAGTCTACTCCTGGACACACTCAGTCTCCCCTCGGACACCCTCAGTCTCCCTTCGGACACCCTCAGTCTCCCTTCGGACACCCTCAGTCTGAGCCTGGACACCCTCAGTCTCCCCTCGGACACCCTCAGTCTACTCCTGGACACACTCAGTCTCCCCTCGGACACCCTCAGTCTCCCCTTGGACACCCTCAGTCTACTCCTGGGCACACTCAGTCTCCCCTCGGACACCCTCAGTTTCACCCCGGACACCCTCATTCTTACCCTGGACACCCTCAGTCTCCCCTTGGGCACCCTCAGTTTCACCCTGGACACCCTCATTCTCACCCCGGACACCTTCAGTCTCCCCCTGGACACCCTCAGTCTCCCACTGCACACCCTCAGTCTCACCCCGGACACCCTCATTCTCACCCTGGACAACCTCATTCTCACCCTCATTCTCACCCTGGACGCTCTCATTCTCACCCTGGACACCCTCAGTCTCCGCCTGGAGTCACTCAGTCTCCCACTGGACAACCACAGTCTCCCCCGGACGCCCTCAGTCTCCTCCTGGACAAACGCCGTCGCCCCTGGACACCCTCAGTCTCCCCATGGAGACCCTCAGTCTCCCCATGGGACACACTCAGTCTCCCCCTGGACTAAATCAGACTCACCCTAGACTCCCTCAGTCTCTCCTCGGATACCCTCAGTCTCTCCTCGGACACCCTCAGTCTCCCCCGGACAAGCTCAGTCTCCCCCTGGAGACCCTCAGTCTAAACCCGGACACCCTCAGTCTCCCACTGGAGACCTTATGTCTTCCCCAGGACACCCTCAGTCTCAGCCCGGCACCCTCAGTCTCCCCATGGATACCCTCAATCTCCCCCTGGACACACTCAGTCTCCCCTTGGACACACTCAGTCTCCTCATGGACACCCTCAGTCTCCCCATGGACACACTCAGTCACCGCCGGACAACTTCAGTCACCCCCTCAGACACCCTCAGTCTCTGCCTGTACTCACTCAGTCTCCCACTGGACAAACACAGTCTCCCCTGGACACCCTCAGTCTCCTCCTGGACAAACGCAGTCTCCCCTGGACACCCTCAGTGTCCCCCTGGAGACCCTCAGTCTAAAAATGACACCCTCAGTCTCCCACTGGAGACCCTCAGTCTTCCCCAGGACACCCTCAGACTCAAACCGGCACCCTCAGTCTCCCCATGGACACCCTCAGTCTCCCACTGGAGACCCTCTGTCTTCCCCAGGACACCCTACGTCTGAACCCGGACACCGTCAGTCTCCCCATGGACACCCTCAGTCTCCCCCTGGACACCGCCAGTCTCCCAATGGACACACTCAGTCACTCCCGGACAACTTCAGTCGCCCCCCTCGGACACCCTCAGTCTCCGCCTGGACCCACTCAGTCTCCCCATGGAAATCCTCTTTTTCCCCTAAGTCAAATCATGGACACACTCAGAATACCCCTGGAAATCCTCAGTCTCCCCCCGGACACCCTCAGTCTCCCCCGTGGAAATCCTCAGTCTCCACCTATACACCCTTAGTTCCTCCATGGACACACTCAGACTACCCCTGGTCATCTGCAGTCTCCCTCTCGGAGACTCTCAATCTTCCCAGGACACCCTCAATATCACCCCGGCACACTCAGTCTCCCCTCGGACACCCCCAGTCTCCACCGGACCCCCTCAGTAAACATCGGGCACCCTATGTCTCCCCCTGGAAACCCTCAGTCTCATCCTGGACACCCTCAGTCTCCACCAGACACCCTCAGTCTCATCCCGGACACACTCAGTCTCCACTCGGACACACTCAGTAACCCACGGCCGGCCTCAATCTGCCCCACTGATTTCCTCAGTTTCCCCCTTGACAACCTAAGTCTGAATCCGGACACCCTCAGTCTCCCCTCGGACACCCTAAGTCTGAACCCGGACACTCTCAGTCTCCCCTTGAACAACCTCAGTCTGAACCCGGACACCCGCAGTCTCCCCTCGGACACCCACAGTTCCCCCTCGGACACCCGCAGTCTCCCCTCGGACACCCTAAGTCTGAACCCGGACACCCTCAGTCTCCACCGGACACCCTCAGTCTCATCCCGGACACCCTCAGTCTCCACCAGACACCCTCAGTCTCCACCAGACACCCTCAGTCTCATCCCGGACACCCTCAGTCTCCACTCGGACACACTCAGTAACCCACGGCCGGCCTCATTCAGCCCCACGGATTTCCTCAGTTTCCCCCTTGACACCCTAAGTCTGAACCCGGACACCCTCAGTCTCCCCTTGAGCAACCTCAGTCAGAACCCGGACACCCTCAGTCTCCCCTCGGACACCCGCAGTCTCCCCTCGGACACCCGCAGTCTCCGCTCGGACACAGTCTCCCCTCGGACACCCGCAGTCTCCCCTCGGACACCCGCAGTCTCCCCTCGGACACCCGCAGTCTCCCCTCGGACCCTCCAAGTCTGAACCCGGACACCCTCAGTCTCCCCTCGGAGAACCTCAGTCTGAAACCGGACACCCGCAGTCTCCCCTCGGACACCCTCAGTCTCCCCTCGGACACCCTCAGTCTCCCCTCGGACACCCTCAGTTCTCCCTCGGACACTAAGTCTGAACCCGGACACCCTCAGTCTCCCCTCGGACAACCTCAGTCTGAAACCGGACACCCGCAGTCTCCCTTCAGAGACCCTCAGTCTCCCCTCGGACACCCTCAGTCTGAACCCGGACACACTCAGTCTCCCCTCGGACACCAGCCGTCTGAACCCGGACACCCTCAGTCTTCTCCTGGAGACCCTGAGTCTCCACAGGACACCCACAGTCTCCCCCTGGACACCCTCAGTCTCACCCTGGACACCTTCAGTCTCCCTGCTGGACACTCTCAGTCTCCCACGGACACCCTCAGTCTCAACCTGGTCACCCTCAGTCTTCCCCGTCGACACCTTTAGTCTCCCTCTTGGACACCCTCAGTCTCCCCTCCGGACACCCTCAGTCTCCCCTCCGGACACCCTCAGTCTCTCCTCCGGACACCCTCACTCTCCCCTCCGGACACCCTCAGTCTCCCCCTGGACTCCCTCAGTCTTCCATCGGACACCCTCAGTCTCCCTCGGACATACTTAGTCTCCACACGGACATCCTCAATCTCCTCCTTGACACCCTTAGTCTCCCCCAGGGACACACTCAGTCTTTCCCTGGACACCCTCAGTCTCCCCAGGACACCCTCAGTCACCACTCGGACACCCTCGGTCTCCCCCAGACACCCTCAGTCGCCCCCTCGGACAAGCTTAGTCTACCCCTCGGACACACTCAATCTCCCCTTGGACACCTTCAGACTCCCCAGGACACTCTCAACCTCCACTCGGACACCCTCAGACTGCCCAGACAACCTCACTCTCCGCTCGGACACCCTCAGTCTCCCTCTGGAGATCCTCAGTCCCACCCCGGACACCCTCAGTCTCCCAATGGACACCCTTAGTCTCTCCTGGACACCCTCAGTTTCCTCATGAAGACCTCCATAGTCTCCTCAGTTTCACCCCGGACACCCTCATTCTCAACCCGGACACCCTCAGTCTCCCCCTGGACACCCTCACTCTCCCCCTGGACACCCTCAGTCTCACCCCGGACACCCTCATTCTCAACCCGGACACCCTCAGTCTCCCCCTGGACACCCTCAGTCTCCCCCTGGACACCCTCAGTCTCACCCTGGACACCCTCAGTCTCCCCCTGGACACCCTCAGTCTCACCCCGGACACCCTCATTCTCACCCTGGACGCTCTCATTCTCACCCTGGACACCGTCATTCTCCCCATGGACACGCTCTGATTCTCCCCGGACACCATCAGACTCACCCCAGACACCCTCAATCTCCCCCCGGACACCCTCAATCTCCCACCCAGACACCCTCAGTCTCTCCCGGGCATCCTCAGTCTCCGCCTTTGACACCCTCAGTCTCCCCGGACACTCTCACTCTCCACTCGGACACACTCAGTCTCCCTCTGGAACCCTCAGTCTCTCCCTGAACACCCTCATTCTCAGACCGGGCACTCTCAGGCTCTCCTCAGACAGACTCCTTCTCCCCAGGACACACTCAGTCTTCCCCTCGGACAACCTCTGTCTCTACCCCGACACCACCATTCTCAACCGGGACACACAGACTCTCCCCCTGGACACCCTCAGTCTCACACCGGACACTCCCAGTCTCCCCCTGGACACCCTCAGTCTCACACTGGACACTCTCAGTCTCACACTGGACACCCTCACTCTCCCCCTGGACACCCACAGCCTCCCCCTGGTCATCCTCAGTCTCCCCCTGGACAACATCAGACTCACCCCGGACACCCTCACTCTCCCCCTGGACACCCACAGTCTCCACCCGGACACCCTCAGTCTCCCACTGGACACCCTTAGTCTCTCCTGGACACCCTCAGTTTCCTCATGGAGACCCTCAGCCTAACACGGGACACCCCCAAACTCCGCTCGGACACTCTCAGTCTCCCACTGGACACCCTCAGTCTCCCCCATAACACCCTCAGTCTCCCCCCGGGCACCCTCAGCCTTTCCCCGCACACCCTCAGTCTCAACCTGGACACCCTCAGTCTCAACCTGGACACCCTCAGTCTCCCCCATAACACCCTCAGTCTCCCCCTGGACACCCTCAGTCTCAACCTGGACACCCTCAGTCTCCCCCTGGACACCCTCAGTCTCCCCCATAACACCCTCAGTCTCCCCCCGAGCACCCTCAGCCTTTCCCCGTAGACCCTCAGTCTCAACCTGGACACCCTCAGTCTCAACCTGGACACCCTCAGTCTTCCCCCAAGACACCTTTAGTCTCCCTCTTGAACACCCTCAGTCTCCCCTCCGGACACCCTCAGTCTCCCCTCCGGACACCCTCAGTCTCCCCTCCGGACACCCTCAGTCTTCCCTCCGGACTCCCTCATTCTCCCCTCCGGACACCCTCAGTCTCCCCCCTGGACACCCTCACTCTCCCCTCCGGACTCCCTCAGTGTCCCCACCCCCCAGGCACCCTCAGTCTCCCCTCCGGACACCCTCAGTCTCCCCCCAGACACCCTCAGCCTCACCCCGGACACCCTCAGACTCCCCCTGGACACCCTCAGTCTCCCCTAAACACATTCAGACTCCCTCCGGACACCCTCAGCCTCACCCCAGACACCCTCAGACTCCCCCTGGACACCCTCAGTCTCCCCTAAACACACTCAGCCTCACCCCGGACACCCTCTGTCTTCCCCCGGACACCCTCAGTCTCAGCCCGGACACCCTCAGTCTCACCCTGGACAACCTCAGTCTCAGCACGCACACCCTCAGTCTCACCCTGGACACCCTCAGTCTCAACCTGGACACCCTCAGTCTCAGCCCGGATACCCTCTGTCTCCCCCCGGACACCCTCTGTCTCCCCCCGGACACCCTCAGTCTCAGCCCGGACACCCTCAGTCTCACCCTGGACACCCTCAGTCTTCCATCGTACACCCTCAGTCTCACCCCGGACACCCTCAGTCTCCCCCCTGGACTCCCTCAGTGTCCCCACCCCACAGGCACCCTCAGTCTCACCCTGGACACCCTCAGACTCCCCCCGGACACCCTCTGTCTCCCCCCGGACACCCTCAGTCTCAGCCCGGACACCCTCAGTCTTCCATCGTACACCCTCAGTCTCCCTCGGACATACTTAGTCTCCACTCAGACATCCTCAGTCTCCCCATTGCCACCCTTAGTCTCCCCCAGGGACACACTCAGTCTTTCCCTGGACACCCTCAGTCTCCCTAGGACACACTCAGTCACCACTCGGACACCCTCAGTCTCCCCCAGACACCCTCAGTCGCCCCCTCGGACAAGCTTAGTCTACCCCTCGGACACACTCAATCACCCCTTGGACACCTTCAGTCTCCCCAGGACACCCTCAATCTGACTCGGACACCCTCAGACTGCCCAGACACCCTCACTCTCTGCTCGGACACCCTCAGTCTCCCTCTGGAGATCCTCAGTCTCACCCCGGACACCCTCAGTCTCCAACTGGACACCCTGAGTCTCTCCTGGACACCCTCAGTCTCCCCATGGAGACCCTCAGCCTAACACGGGACACCCCAAAGTTCCGCTCGGACACTCTCAGTCTCCCCCGGACACCCTCAGTCACACCCTGGACACCCTCAGTCTAATCCCGGACAACCTCAGTCTCCCCTCGGACACACTCAATCTCCTCATGGATAAAACTCATTCTCCTCCAGATACCCTCAGTCTCCCCCTGGACACCCTCTGTCACCCCATGGACACCCTCAGTCTCCCCCTGGACACCCTCTGTCTCCACCTGGACACCCTCAGTCTCCCCCTGGCCACCCTCTGTCACCCCATGGACACCCTCAGTCTCCCCCTGGACACCCTCTGTCTCCACCTGGACACCCTCAGTCTCACCCTGGACACCCTCAGCCTCACCCCGGACACCCTCAGTCTCCCCACGGACACCCTCAGTCTCACCCGGACACCTTCAGTCTCACCCTGTCCAACCTCAGTCTCCCCATGGACACCCTCAGTCTTCCATCGGACATACTAAGTCTCCACTCGGACACGCTCAGTCTCCCCCTGGACACCCTCAGACTACACCCGGACACCCTGAGTCTCCCCACGGACACCCTCAGTCTCCCCCCGGACACCCTCAGTCTCACCCCGGACACCCTCAGTCTTCCATCGGACACCGTCAGTCTCCCTCGGACATACTTAGTCTCCACTCGGACACGCTCAGTCTCCCCCTTGACACCCTTAGTCTCCCCCAGGGACACAATCAGTCTTTCCCTGGACACCCTCAGTCTCCCCCGGACACATTCAGTCACCACTCGGACACCCTCAGTCTCCCCCAGACACCCTCAGTCGCCCCCTCGGAAAAGCTTAGTCTACCCCTCGGACACACTCAATCGCCCCTTGGACACCTTCAGACTCCCCAGGACACCCTCAACCTGCACTCGGACATCCTCAGACTGGCCAGACACCCTCACTCTCCGCTTGGACACCCTCAGTCTCCCTCTGGAGATGCTCAGTCTCACCCCGGACACCCTGAGTCTCCTAATGGATAAACCTCATTCTCCTCCAGATACCATCAGTCCCCCCATGGACACCCTCTGTCTCCCCCTGGACACCCTCAGTCATCCCATGGATAAATTCAGTCACCCCCGGACAACTTCAGTCACCCCCTCGGACACCCTCAGTCTCACCCTGGACACCCTCAGTCTCCCCATGGACACACTCACTCACCCGCGGACAACTTCAGTCACCCCCTCGGACACCCTCAGTCTCCCCTCGGTCACCCTCAGTTTCCCCTCGGACACCCTCAGTCCGAACCCGGACACCCTCAGTCTCCCCTCGACACCCTCAGTCTCCCCTCGGACACCCTCAGTCTCCCCCTGAACACCCTCAGTCTTCCCCTGGACACCCTCAGCCTCCCCCTGGACAACTTCAGTCTCACCAGGACACCCGCAGTTTCACCCCGGACACACTCAGTCTCCCCTTGGACACCCTCAGTAAACACCGGACACCCTCAGTAAACACCGGGCACCCTATGTCTCCCTCTGGATGCCCTCAGTCTCATCCCAGACACCCTCAGTCTCCACTCGGACACCCTCAGTAACTTGCGGCCGGCCTCATTCTGCCCCACGGACACACTCAGTTTCCCCCTGGACACCCTAGGTCTGAACACGGACACCCTCAGTCTCCCCTCGGACACCCTCAGTCTGAACCCGGACACCCTCATTCTCCCCTCGGACACCCTCAGTCTGAACCCGGACACCCTCAGTCTCCCTTCGGACACCCTCAGTCTGAACCTGGACACTCTCAGTCTCCCCACGGACACCCTCAGTCTCCCCTCGGACACCCTCAATCTCCCCCTGGACACCCTCAGCCTCCCCATGGACAACTTCTTTCTCCAACTGGACACCCTCAGTTTCATCCCGGATGCCCTCAGTCTCCTCCTGGACAAACGAAGTCTCCCCTGGACACCCTCATTCTCCCCCTCAGACACCCTCAGTCTCCTCCTGGAGTCACTCAGTCTCCCACTGGACAACCACAGTCTCTCCCGGACACCCTCAGTCTCCTCCTCGACAAACGCAGTCTCCCCTGGACACCCTCAGTCTCCCCCTGGAGACCCTCAGTCTAAACCCGGATACCCTCAGTCTCCCACGGACACCCTCAGTCTCCCATGGACACCCTCAGTCTCCCCCTGGGACACACTCAGTCTCCCCTTGGACAACGTCAGACTCACTCTAGACTCCCTCCGTCTCTCCTCGGATACCCTCAGTCTCTCCTCGGACACCCTCAGTTTCCCCCGGACACCCTCAGTCTCCCCCTGGAGACCCTCAGTCTATAACCGGACACCCTCAGTCTCCCAGTGGAGACCCTCTGTCTTCCCCAGGACACCCTCAGTCTCAACCCGGACACCCTCAGTCTCCACCGGACACCCTCAGTCTCATCCCGGACACCCTCAGTCTCCACCAGACACCCTCAGTCTCCACCAGACACCCTCAGTCTCATCCCGGACACCCTCAGTCTCCACTCGGACACACTCAGTAACCCACGGCCGGCCTCATTCAGCCCCACGGATTTCCTCAGTTTCCCCCTTGACACCCTAAGTCTGAACCCGGACACCCTCAGTCTCCCCTTGAGCAACCTCAGTCAGAACCCGGACACCCGCAGTCTCCCCTCGGACACCCGCAGTCTCCCCTCGGCAACCCGCAGTCTCCGCTCGGACACAGTCTCCCCCCGGACACCCGCAGTCTCCCCTCGGACACCCGCAGTCTCCCCTCGGACCCTCTAAGTCTGAACCCGGACACCCTCAGTCTCCCCTCGGAGAACCTCAGTCTGAAACCGGACACCCGCAGTCTCCCCTCGGACACCCTCAGTCTCCCCTCGGACACCCTCAGTTCTCCCTCGGACACTAAGTCTGAACCCGGACACCCTCAGTCTCCCCTCGGACAACCTCAGTCTGAAACCGGACACCCGCAGTCTCCCTTCAGAGACCCTCAGTCTCCCCTCGGACACCCTCAGTCTGAACCCGGACACACTCAGTCTCCCCTCGGACACCAGCCGTCTGAACCCGGACACCCTCAGTCTTCTCCTGGAGACCCTGAGTCTCCACAGGACACCCACAGTCTCCCCCTGGACACCCTCAGTCTCACCCTGGACACCCTCAGTCTCCCTGCTGGACACTCTCAGTCTCCCACGGACACCCTCAGTCTCAACCTGGTCACCCTCAATCTTCCCCGTCGACACCTTTAGTCTCCCTCTTGGACACCCTCAGTCTCCCCTCCGGACACCCTCAGTCTCCCCTCCGGACACCCTCAGTCTCTCCTCCGGACACCCTCAATCTCCCCTCCGGACACCCTCAGTCTCCCCCTGGACTCCCTCAGTCTTCCATCGGACACCCTCAGTCTCCCTCGGACATACTTAGTCTCCACTCGGACATCCTCAATCTCCTCCTTGACACCCTTAGTCTCCCCCAGGGACACACTCAGTCTTTCCCTGGACACCCTCAGTCTCCCCAGGACACCCTCAGTCACCACTCGGACACCCTCGGTCTCCCCCAGACACCCTCAGTCGCCCCCTCGGACAAGCTTAGTCTACCCCTCGGACACACTCAATCTCCCCTTGGACACCTTCAGACTCCCCAGGACACTCTCAACCTGCACTCGGACACCCTCAGACTGCCCAGACACCCTCACTCTCCGCTCGGACATCCTCAGTCTCCCTCTGGAGATCCTCAGTCCCACCCCGGACACCCTCAGTCTCCCAATGGACACCCTTAGTCTCTCCTGGACACCCTCAGTTTCCTCATGAAGACCTCCATAGTCTCCTCAGTTTCACCCCGGACACCCTCATTCTCAACCCGGACACCCTCAGTCTCCCCCTGGACACCCTCACTCTCCCCCTGGACACCCTCAGTCTCACCCCGGACACCCTCATTCTCAACCCGGACACCCTCAGTCTCCCCCTGGACACCCTCACTCTCCCCCTGGACACCCTCAGTCTCACCCCGGACACCCTCATTCTCACCCCGGACACCCTCACTCTCCCCCTGGACACCCTCATTCTCACCCTGGACACTCTCATTCTCACCCTGGACACCGTCATTCTCCCCATGGACACGCTCTGATTCTCCCCGGACACCATCAGACTCACCCCAGACACCCTCAATCTCCCCCCAGACACCCTCAATCTCCCACCCAGACACCCTCAGTCTCTCCCGGGCATCCTCAGTCTCCCCCTTGGACACCCTCAGTCTCCCCGGACACTCTCACTCTCCCCTCGGACACCCTCAGTCTCCCTCTGGAACACTCAGTCTCTCCCTGAACACCCTCATTCTCATACTGGACACTCTCAGGCTCTCCTCAGACAGACTCTTCTCCCCAGGACACACTCAGTCTTCCCCTCGGACAACATCTGTCTCTACCCCGACACCACCATTCTCAACCCGGACACCCTCAGTCTCCCCCCGGACACCCTCACTCTCCCCCTGGACACCCTCATTCTCACCCTGGACGCTCTCATTCTCACCCTGGACACCGTCATTCTCCCCATGGACACGCTCTGATTCTCCCCGGACACCATCAGACTCACCCCAGACACCCTCAATCTCCCCCCGGACACCCTCAATCTCCCACCCAGACACCCTCAGTCTCTCCCGGGCATCCTCAGTCTCCCCCTTTGACACCCTCAGTCTCCCCGGACACTCTCACTCTCCACTCGGACACCCTCAGTCTCCCTCTGGAACACTCAGTCTCTCCCTGAACACCCTCATTCTCAGACCGGGCACTCTCAGGCTCTCCACAGACAGACTCCTTCTCCCCAGGACACACTCAGTCTTCCCCTCGGACAACCTCTGTCTCTACCCCGACACCACCATTCTCAACCCGGACACCCAGACTCTCCCCCTGGACACCCTCTGTCTCACACCGGACACTCCCAGTCTCCCCCTGGACACCCTCAGTCTCACACCGGACACTCTCAGTCTCACACTGGACACCCTCACTCTCCCCCTGGACACCCACAGCCTCCCCCTGGTCATCCTCAGTCTCCCCCTGGACAACATCAGACTCACCCCGGACACCCTCACTCTCCCCCTGGACACCCACAGTCTCCCCCTGGACACCCTCAGTCTCCCACTGGACACCCTTAGTCTCTCCTGGACACCTTCAGTTTCCTCATGGAGACCCTCAGCCTAACACGGGACACCCCCAAACTCCGCTCGGACACTCTCAGTCTCCCACTGGACACCCTCAGTCACCCCCATAACACCCTCAGTCTCCCCCCGGGCACCCTCAGCCTTTCCCCGCACACCCTCAGTCTCAACCTGGACACCCTCAGTCTCAACCTGGACACCCTCAGTCTCCCCCATAACACCCTCAGTCTCCCCCTGGACACCCTCAGTCTCAACCTGGACACCCTCGGTCTCCCCCTGGACACCCTCAGTCTCCCCCATAACACCCGCAGTCTCCCCCTGGGCACCCTCAGCCTTTCCCCGCACACCCTCAGTCTCAACCTGGACACCCTCAGTCTCAACCTGGACACCCTCAGTCTCAACCTGGACAACCTCAGTCTCAACCTGGACACCCTCAGTCTTCCCCTGGACACCCTCAGTCTCCCCCATAACACCCTCAGTCTCCCCCCGAGCACCCTCAGCCTTTCCCCTTACACCCTCAGTCTCAACCTGGACACCCTCAGTCTCAACCTGGACACCCTCAGTCTCAACCTGGACACCCTCAGTCTTCCCCCAAGACACCTTTAGTCTCCCTCTTGAACAGTCTCCGCTTGGACACCCTCAGTCTCCCCCAGACACCCTCAGTCGCCCCCTCGGACAAGCTTAGTCTACCCCTCGGACACACTCAATCTCCCCTTGGACACCTTCAGTCTCCCCAGGACACCCTCAATCTGACTCGGACACCCTCAGACTGCCCAGACACCCTCACTCTCTGCTCGGACACCCTCAGTCTCCCTCTGGAGATCCTCAGTCTCACCCCGGACACCCTCAGTCTCCCACTGGACACCCTGAGTCTCTCCTGGACACCCTCAGTCTCCCCATGGAGACCCTCAGCCTAACACGGGACACCCCAAAGTTCCGCTCGGACACTCTCAGTCTCCCCCGGACACCCTCAGTCACACCCTGGACACCCTCAGTCTAATCCCGGACAACCTCAGTCTCCCCTCGGACACCCTCAATCTCCTCATGGATAAAACTCATTCTCCTCCAGATACCCTCAGTCTCCCCCTGGACACCCTCTGTCACCCCATGGACACCCTCAGTCTCCCCCTGGACACCCTCTGTCTCCCCTGGACACCCTCAGTCTCCCCCTGGCCACCCTCTGTCTCCCCCTGGACACCCTCTGTCTCCACCTGGACACCCTCAGTCTCACCCTGGACACCCTCAGCCTCACCCCGGACACCCTCAGTCTCCCCACGGACACCCTCAGTCTCACCCGGACACCCTCAGTCTCACCCTGTCCAACCTCAGTCTCCCCATGGACACCCTCAGTCTTCCATCGGACATACTAAGTCTCCACTCGGACACGCTCAGTCTCCCCCTGGACACCCTCAGACTACACCCGGACACCCTGAGTCTCCCCACGGACACCCTCAGTCTCCCCCCGGACACCCTCAGTCTCACCCCGGACACCCTCAGTCTTCCATCGGACACCGTCAGTCTCCCTCGGACATACTTAGTCTCCACTCGGACACGCTCAGTCTCCCCCTTGACACCCTTAGTCTCCCCCAGGGACACAATCAGTCTTTCCCTGGACACCCTCAGTCTCCCCCGGACACATTCAGTCACCACTCGGACACCCTCAGTCTCCCCCAGACACCCTCAGTCGCCCCCTCGGAAAAGCTTAGTCTACCCCTCGGACACACTCAATCGCCCCTTGGACACCTTCAGACTCCCCAGGACACCCTCAACCTGCACTCGGACATCCTCAGACTGCCCAGACACCCTCACTCTCCGCTTGGACACCCTCAGTCTCCCTCTGGAGATGCTCAGTCTCACCCCGGACACCCTGAGTCTCCTAATGGATAAACCTCATTCTCCTCCAGATACCATCAGTCCCCCCCATGGACACCCTCTGTCTCCCCCTGGACACCCTCAGTCATCCCATGGATAAATTCAGTCACCCCCAGACAACTTCAGTCACCCCCTCGGACACCCTCAGTCTCACCCTGGACACCCTCAGTCTCCCCATGGACACATTCACTCACCCGCGGACAACTTCAGTCACCCCCTCGGACACCCTCAGTCTCCCCTCGGTCACCCTCAGTTTCCCCTCGGACACCCTCAGTCCGAACCCGGACACCCTCAGTCTCCCCACGACACCCTCAGTCTCCCCTCGGACACCCTCAGTCTCCCCCTGAACACCTTCAGTCTTCCCCTGGAAACCCTCAGCCTCCCCCTGGACAACTTCAGTCTCACCAGGACACCCGCAGTTTCACCCCGGACACACTCAGTCTCCCCTTGGACACCCTCAGTAAACACCGGACACCCTCAGTAAACACCGGGCACCCTATGTCTCCCTCTGGATGCCCTCAGTCTCATCCCAGACACCCTCAGTCTCCACTCGGACACCCTCAGTAACTTGCGGCCGGCCTCATTCTGCCCCACGGACACACTCAGTTTCCCCCTGGACACCCTAGGTCTGAACCCGGACACCCTCAGTCTCCCCTCGGACACCCTCAGTCTGAACCCGGACACCCTCATTCTCCCCTCGGACACCCTCAGTCTGAACCCGGAAACCCTCAGTCTCCCTTCGGACACCCTCAGTCTGAACCTGGACACTCTCAGTCTCCCCTCGGACACCCTCAGTCTCCCCTCGGACACCCTCAATCTCCCCCTGGACAGCCTCAGCCTCCCCATGGACAACTTCTTTCTTCAACTGGACACCCTCAGTTTCATCCCGGATGCCCTCAGTCTCCTCCTGGACAAACGAAGTCTCCCCTGGACACCCTCATTCTCCCCCTCAGACACCCTCAGTCTCCTCCTGGAGTCACTCAGTCTCCCACTGGACAACCACAGTCTCTCCCGGACACCCTCAGTCTCCTCCTCGACAAACACAGTCTCCCCTGGACACCCTCAGTCTCCCCCTGGAGACCCTCAGTCTAAACCCGGATACCCTCAGTCTCCCACGGACACCCTCAGTCTCCCACGGACACCCTCAGTCTCCCCCTGGGACACACTCAGTCTCCCCTTGGACAACGTCAGACTCACCCTAGACTCCCTCCGTCTCTCCTCGGATACCCTCAGTCTCTCCTCGGACACCCTCAGTTTCCCCCGGACACCCTCAGTCTCCCCCTGGAGACCCTCAGTCTATAACCGGACACCCTCAGTCTCCCAGTGGAGACCCTCTGTCTTCCCCAGGACACCCTCAGTCTCAACCCGGACACCCTCAGTCTCCACCGGACACCCTCAGTCTCATCCCGGACACCCTCAGTCTCCACCAGACACCCTCAGTCTCCACCAGACACCCTCAGTCTCATCCCGGACACCCTCAGTCTCCACTCGGACACACTCAGTAACCCACGGCCGGCCTCATTCAGCCCCACGGATTTCCTCAGTTTCCCCCTTGACACCCTAAGTCTGAACCCGGACACCCTCAGTCTCCCCTTGAGCAACCTCAGTCAGAACCCGGACACCCGCAGTCTCCCCTCGGACACCCGCAGTCTCCCCTCGGACACCCGCAGTCTCCGCTCGGACACAGTCTCCCCTCGGACACCCGCAGTCTCCCCTCGGACACCCGCAGTCTCCCCTCGGACCCTCTAAGTCTGAACCCGGACACCCTCAGTCTCCCCTCGGAGAACCTCAGTCTGAAACCGGACACCCGCAGTCTCCCCTCGGACACCCTCAGTCTCCCCTCGGACACCCTCAGTCTCCCCTTGGACACCCTCAGTTCTCCCTCGGACACTAAGTCTGAACCCGGACACCCTCAGTCTCCCCTCGGACAACCTCAGTCTGAAACCGGACACCCGCAGTCTCCCTTCAGAAAAACTCAGTCTCCCCTCGGACACCCTCAGTCTGAACCCGGACACACTCAGTCTCCCCTCGGACACCAGCCGTCTGAACCCGGACACCCTCAGTCTTCTCCTGGAGACCCTGAGTCTCCACAGGACACCCACAGTCTCCCCCTGGACACCCTCAGTCTCACCCTGGACACCCTCAGTCTCCCTGCTGGACACTCTCAGTCTCCCACGGACACCCTCAGTCTCAACCTGGTCACCCTCAGTCTTCCCCGTCGACACCTTTAGTCTCCCTCTTGGACACCCTCAGTCTCCCCTCCGGACACCCTCAGTCTCCCCTCCGGACACCCTCAGTCTCTCCTCCGGACACCCTCACTCTCCCCTCCGGACACCCTCAGTCTCCCCCTGGACTCCCTCAGTCTTCCATCGGACACCCTCAGTCTCCCTCGGACATACTTAGTCTCCACTCGGACATCCTCAATCTCCTCCTTGACACCCTTAGTCTCCCACAGGGACACACTCAGTCTTTCCCTGGACACCCTCAGTCTCCCCAGGATACCCTCAGTCACCACTCGGACACCCTCGGTCTCCCCCAGACACCCTCAGTCGCCCCCTCGGACAAGCTTAGTCTACCCCTCGGACACACTCAATCTCCCCTTGGACACCTTCAGACTCCCCAGGACACTCTCAACCTGCACCCAGACACCCTCAGACTGCCCAGACACCCTCACTCTCCGCTCGGACATCCTCAGTCTCCCTCTGGAGATCCTCAGTCCCACCCCGGACACCCTCAGTCTCCCAATGGACACCCTTAGTCTCTCCTGGACACCCTCAGTTTCCTCATGAAGACCTCCATAGTCTCCTCAGTTTCACCCCGGACACCCTCATTCTCAACCCGGACACCCTCAGTCTCCCCCTGGACACCCTCACTCTCCCCCTGGACACCCTCAGTCTCACCCCGGACACCCTCATTCTCAACCCGGACACCCTCAGTCTCCCCCTGGACACCCTCACTCTCCCCCTGGACACCCTCAGTCTCACTCCGGACACCCTCATTCTCAACCCGGACACCCTCAGTCTCCCCCTGGACACCCTCAGTCTCCCCCTGGACACCCTCAGTCTCACCCCGGACACCCTCAGTCTCACCCCGGACACCCTCATTCTCACCCTGGACGCTCTCATTCTCACCCTGGACACCGTCATTCTCCCCATGGTCACGCTCTGATTCTCCCCGGACACCATCAGACTCACCCCAGACACCCTCAATCTCCCCCCGGACACCCTCAATCTCCCACCCAGACACCCTCAGTCTCTCCCGGGCATCCTCAGTCTCCGCCTTTGACACCCTCAGTCTCCCCGGACACTCTCCCTCTCCACTCGGACACCCTCAGTCTCCCTCTGGAACCCTCAGTCTCTCCCTGAACACCCTCATTCTCAGACCGGACACTCTCAGGCTCTCCTCAGACAGACTCCTTCTCCCCAGGACACACTCAGTCTTATCCTCGGACAACCTCTGTCTCTACCCCGACACCACCATTCTCAACCCGGACACCCAGACTCTCCCCCTGGACACCCTCAGTC
Organism: Isurus oxyrinchus; assembly: GCA_026770705.1. NCBI lineage: Eukaryota > Metazoa > Chordata > Chondrichthyes > Lamniformes > Lamnidae > Isurus > Isurus oxyrinchus. The sequence goes on from JANJGN010000068.1 coordinate 1,012,167, forward strand.
TCACACCGGACACTCCCAGTCTCCCCCTGGACACCCTCAGTCTCACACCGGACACTCTCAGTCTCACACTGGACACCCTCACTCTCCCCCTGGATACCCACAGCCTCCCCCTGGTCATCCTCAGTCTCCCCCTGGACAACATCAGACTCACCCCGGACACCCTCACTCTCCCCCTGGACACCCACAGTCTCCACCCGGACACCCTCAGTCTCCCACTGGACACCCTTAGTCTCTCCTGGACACCCTCAGTTTCCTCATGGAGACCCTCAGCCTAACACGGGACACTCCCAAACTCCGCTCGGACACTCTCAGTCTCCCACTGGACACCCTCAGTCTCCCCCATAACACCCTCAGTCTCCCCCCGGGCACCCTCAGCCTTTCCCCGCACACCCTCAGTCTCAACCTGGACACCCTCAGTCTCAACCTGGACACCCTCAGTCTCCCCCATAACACCCTCAGTCTCCCCCTGGACACCCTCAGTCTCAACCTGGACACCCTCAGTCTCCCCCTGGACACCCTCAGTCTCCCCCATAACACCCGCAGTCTCCCCCCGGGCACCCTCAGCCTTTCCCCGCATACCCTCAGTCTCAACCTGGACACCCTCAGTCTCAACCTGGACACCCTCAGTCTCAACCTGGACACCCTCAGTCTCAACCTGGACAACCTCAGTCTCAACCTGGACACCCTCAGTCTTCCCCTGGACACCCTCAGTCTCCCCCATAACACCCTCAGTCTCCCCCCGAGCACCCTCAGCCTTTCCCCGTACACCCTCAGTCTCAACCTGGACACCCTCAGTCTCAACCTGGACACCCTCAGTCTCAACCTGGACACCCTCAGTCTTCCCCCAAGACACCTTTAGTCTCCCTCTTGAACACCCTCAGTCTCCCCTCCGGACACCCTCAGTCTCCCCTCCGGACACCTTCAGTCTCCCCTCCGGACACCCTCAGTCTTCCCTCCGGACTCCCTCACTCTCCCCTCCGGACACCCTCAGTCTCCCCCCTGGACACCCTCACTCTCCCCTCCGGACTCCCTCAGTGTCCCCACCCCCCAGGCACCCTCAGTCTGCCCTCCGGACACCCTCAGTCTCCCCCCAGACACCCTCAGCCTCACCCCGGACACCCTCAGACTCCCCCTGGACACCCTCAGTCTCCCCTAAACACATTCAGACTCCCCCCGGACACCCTCAGCCTCACCCCGGACACCCTCAGACTCCCCCTGGACACCCTCAGTCTCCCCTAAACACACTCAGCCTCACCCCGGACACCCTCTGTCTCCCCCCGGACACCCTCAGTCTCAGCCCGGACACCCTCAGTCTCACCCTGGGCACCCTCAGTCTCAGCCCGCACACCCTCAGTCTCACCCTGGACACCCTCAGTCTCAACCTGGACACCCTCAGTCTCAGCCCGGATACCCTCTGTCTCCCCCCGGACACCCTCTGTCTCCCCCCGGACACCCTCAGTCTCAGCCCGGACACCCTCAGTCTCACCCTGGACACCCTCAGTCTTCCATCGTACACCCTCAGTCTCACCCCGGACACCCTCAGTCTCCCCACGGACACCCTCAGTCTCAGCCCGGACACCCTCAGTCTCCCTCGGACAACCTCAGTCTCCCCCCTGGACTCCCTCAGTGTCCCCACCCCACAGGCACCCTCAGTCTCACCCTGGACACCCTCAGACTCCCCCCGGACACCCTCTGTCTCCCCCCGGACATCCTCAGTCTCAGCCCGGACACCCTCAGTCTTCCATCGTACACCCTCAGTCTCCCTCGGACATACTTAGTCTCCACTCAGACATCCTCAGTCTCCCCATTGCCACCCTTAGTCTCCCCCAGGGACACACTCAGTCTTTCCCTGGACACCCTCAGTCTCCCTAGGACACACTCAGTCACCACTCGGACACCCTCAGTCTCCCCCAGACACCCTCAGTCGCCCCCTCGGACAAGCTTAGTCTACCCCTCGGACACACTCAATCACCCCTTGGACACCTTCAGTCTCCCCAGGACACCCTCAATCTGACTCGGACACCCTCAGACTGCCCAGACACCCTCACTCTCTGCTCGGACACCCTCAGTCTCCCTCTGGAGATCCTCAGTCTCACCCCGGATACCCTCAGTCTCCCACTGGACAGCCTGAGTCTCTCCTGGACACCCTCAGTCTCCCCATGGAGACCCTCAGCCTAACACGGGACACCCCAAAGTTCCGCTCGGACACTCTCAGTCTCCCCCGGACACCCTCAGTCACATCCTGGACACCCTCAGTCTAATCCCGGACAACCTCAGTCTCCCCTCGGACACACTCAATCTCCTCATGGATAAAACTCATTCTCCTCCAGATACCCTCAGTCTCCCCCTGGACACCCTCTGTCACCCCATGGACACCCTCAGTCTCCCCCTGGACACCCTCTGTCTCCACCTGGACACCCTCAGTCTCTCCCTGGCCACCCTCTGTCACCCCATGGACACCCTCAGTCTCACCATGGACACCCTCAGCCTCACCCCGGACACCCTCAGTCTCCCCACGGACACCCTCAGTCTCACCCGGACACCCTCAGTCTCACCCTGTCCAACCTCAGTCTCCCCATGGACACCCTCAGTCTTCCATCGGACATACTAAGTCTCCACTCGGACACGCTCAGTCTCCCCCTGGACACCCTCAGACTACACCCGGACACCCTGAGTCTCCCCATGGACACCCTCAGTCTCCCCCCGGACACCCTCAGTCTCACCCCGGACACCCTCAGTCTTCCATCGGACACCGTCAGTCTCCCTCGGACATACTTAGTCTCCACTCGGACACGCTCAGTCTCCCCCTTGACACCCTTAGTCTCCCCCAGGGACACAATCAGTCTTTCCCTGGACACCCTCAGTCTCCCCCGGACACATTCAGTCACCACTCGGACACCCTCAGTCTCCCCCAGACACCCTCAGTCGCCCCCTCGGAAAAGCTTAGTCTACCCCTCGGACACACTCAATCGCCCCTTGGACACCTTCAGACTCCCCAGGACACCCTCAACCTGCACTCGGACATCCTCAGACTGCCCAGACACCCTCACTCTCCGCTTGGACACCCTCAGTCTCCCTCTGGAGATGCTCAGTCTCACCCCGGACACCCTGAGTCTCCTAATGGATAAACCTCATTCTCCTCCAGATACCATCAGTCCCCCCCATGGACACCCTCTGTCTCCCCCTGGACACCCTCAGTCATCCCATGGATAAATTCAGTCACCCCCGGACAACTTCAGTCACCCCCTCGGACACCCTCAGTCTCACCCTGGACACCCTCAGTCTCCCCATGGACACACTCACTCACCCGCGGACAACTTCAGTCACCCCCTCGGACACCCTCAGTCTCCGCCTGGATCCACTCAGTCTCCCCATGGAAATCCTCATTTTCCCCTAAGTCAAACCATGGACACACTCAGAATACCCCTGGAAATCCTCAGTCTCCCCCCGGACACCCTCAGTCTCCCCCGTGGAAATCCTCAGTCTCCACCTATACACCCTTAGTTCCTCCATGGACACACTCAGACTACCCCTGGTCATCTGCAGTCTCCCCCTCGGAGACTCTCAATCTTCCCAGGACACCCTCAATATCACCCCGGCACACTCAGTCTCACCTCGGACACCCCCAGTCTCCACCGGACACCCTCAGTAAACACCGGGCACCCTATGTCTCTGCCTGGAAACCCTCAGTCTCATCCTGGACACCCTCAGTCTCCACCGGACACCCTCAGTCTCATCCCGGACACCCTCAGTCTCCACTCGGACACACTCAGTAACCCACGGCCGGCCTCATTCTGCCCCACGGATTTCCTCAGTTTCCCCCTTGACACCCTAAGTCTGAACCCGGACACCCTCAGTCTCCCCTCGGACACCCTAAGTCTGAACCCGGACACCCTCAGTCTCCCCTTGGACACCCTCAGTCTGAACCCGGACACCCGCAGTCTCCCCTCGGACACCCACAGTCTCCCCTCGGACACCCTAAGTCTGAACCCGGACACCCTCAGTCTCCCCTTGGACAACCTCAGTCTGAACCCGGACACCCGCAGTCTCCCCTCGGACACCCGCAGTCTCCCCTCGGACACCCTCAGTCTCCCACTGGATACCCTCAGTCTCCCCCTGGACACCCTCAGTCTCCCCGTGGACACACTCAGTCTCCACATGGACACCCTCAGTCTCCCCATGGACACACTCAGTCACCCCCGGACAACTTCAGTCACCCCCTCGGACACCCTCAGTCTCTGCCTGTACTCACTCTGTCTCCCACTGGACAACCAGTGTCACCCCTGGACGCCCTCAGTCTACTCCTGGACAAACGCAGTCTCCCCTGGACACCCTCAGTCTCCCCCTTGGAGACCCTCAGTCTAAACTCGGACACCATCAGTCTCCCACGGACACCCTCAGTCTCCCCCTGGAGACCCTCAGTCTAAACTCGGACACACTCAGTCTCCCCCTGGACAAAATCAGACTCACCCTAGACTCCCTCAGTCTCTCCTCGGACACCCTCAGTCTCTCCTCGGACACCCTCAGTCTCCCCCGGACACCCTCAGTCTCCCCCTGGAGGCCCTCAGTCTTAACCCGGACACCCTCAGTCTCCCCCTGGAGACCCTCAGTCTCAACCCGGCACCCTCAGTCTCCCCATGGACACCCTCAGTCTCCCACTGGACACCCTCAGTCTCCCCTTGGACACACTCAGTCTCCTCATGGACACCGCCAGTCTCCCCATGGACACACTCAGTCACTCCCGGACAACTTCAGTCACCCCCTCGGACACCCTCAGTCTCCGCCTGGACCCACTCAGTCTCCCCATGGAAATCCTAATTTTCCCCTAAGTCAAACCATGGACACACTCAGACTACCCCTGGAAATCCTCAGTCTCCCCCCGGACACCCTCAGTCTCCCCCGTGGAAATCCTCAGTCTCCACCTATACACCCTTAGTTCCTCCATGGACACACTCAGACTACCCCTGGACAGCCGCAGTCTCCCCCTCGGAGACTCTCAATCTTCCCAGGACACCCTCAATATCACCCCGGACACACTCAGTCTCCCCCTGGACACCCTCAGTCTCCCCCGTGGAAATCCTCAGTCTCCACTTATACACCCTTAGTTCCTCCATGGACACACTCAGACTACCCCTGGATAGCCGCAGTCTCCCCCTCGGAGACTCTCAATCTCCCCAGGGCACCCTCAATATCACCCCGGACACACTCAGTCTCCCCCCGGACACCCTCAGTCTCCCCCGTGGAAATCCTCAGTCTCCCCCTGTACACCCTTAGTCCCTCCATGGACACACTCAGACTACCCCTGGACAGCCGCAGTCTCCCCCTCGGAGACTCTCAATCTTCCCAGGACACCCTCAATATCACCCCGGCACACTCAGTCTCCCCTCGGACACCCCCAGTCTCCACCGGACCCCCTCAGTAAACACCGGGCACCCTATGTCTCCCCCTGGAAACCCTCAGTCTCATCCTGGACACCCTCAGTCTCCACCAGTCAACCTCAGTCTCATCCCGGACACCCTCAGTCTCCACCAGACACCCTCAGTCTCATCCCGGACACCCTCAGTCTCCACCAGACACCCTCAGTCTCATCCCGGACACCCTCAGTCTCCACTCGGACACACTCAGTAACCCACGGCCGGCCTCATTCTGCCCCACGGATTTCCTCAGTTTCCCCCTTGACACCCTAAGTCTGAACCCGGACACCCTCAGTCTCCCCTCGGACACCCTAAGTCTGAACCCGGACACCCTCAGTCTCCCCTTGGACAACCTCAGTCTGATCCCGGACACCCGCAGTCTCCCCTTGGACAACCTCAGTCTGATCCCGGACACCCGCAGTCTCCTCTCGGACACCCGCAGTCTCCTCTTGGACACCCTCAGTCTCCCCTCGGACACAGTCTTCCCTCGGACAACCTCAGTCTCCCCTCGGACACCCCCAGTCTGAACCCGGACACACTCAGTCTCCCCTGGGACACCATCCGTCTGAACCCGGACACCCTCAGTCTTCCCATGGAGACCCTGAGTCTCCACAGGACACCCTCAGTCGCCCCCTGGACACCCTCAGTCTCCCCCTGGACACCCTCAGTCTGCCCCTCGGACACTCTCAGTCTCCCTGCTGGACACTCTCAGTCTCCCTCGGACACCCTCAGTCTCCCTGCTGGACACTCTCAGTCTCCCTCGGACACCCTGAGTCTCCCCCCGGGCACCCTCAGCCTTACCCCGTTCACCCTCAGTCTCAACCTGGACACCCTCAGTCTTCCCCGTCGACACCTTTAGTCTCCCTCTTGGACACCCTCAGTCTCCCCTCCGGACACCCTCAGTCCGAACCCGGACAACCTCAGTCTCCCCTCGACACCCTCAGTCTCCCCTCGGAAAGCCTCAGTCTCCCCCTGAACACCCTCAGTCTTCCCCTGGACACCCTCAGCCTCCCCCTGGACAACTTCAGTCTCACCAGGACACCCGCAGTTTCACCCCGGACACACTCAGTCTCCCCTTGGACACCCTCAGTAAACAGCGGGCACCCTATGTCTCCTCCTGGAAACCCTCAGTCTCATCCCGGACACCCTCAGTCTCCCCTCGGACACCCTCAGTCTCCCCTCAGACACCCTCAGTCTCCCCTCGGACACCCTCAGTCTCCCCGGAACACCCTCAGTCTTCCCCTGGACACCCTCAGCCTCCCCCTGGACAAATTCAGTCTCACCAGGACACCCGTAGTTTCACCCCGGACACACTCAGTCTCCCCTTGGACACCCTCAGTAAACACCGGACACCCTCAGTAAACACTGGGCACCCTATATCTCCCTCTGGACACCCTCAGTCTCATTCCGGACACCCTCATTCTCCCCTCGGACACCCTCAGTCTGAACCCGGACACCCTCAGTCTGCCTTCGGACACCCTCAGTCTGAACCCGGACACCCTCAGTCACTCCTCGGACACCCTCAGTCTCCCCTCGGACACCCTCAATCTCCCCCTAGACACCCTCAGCCTCCCCATGGACAACTTCTTTCTTCAACTGGACACCCTCAGTTTCACCCCGGATGCCCTCAGTCTCCTCCTGGAGTCACTCAGTCTCCCACTGGACAACCACAGTCTCCCCCGGACGCCCTCAGTCTCCTCCTGGACAAACGCAGTCTCCCCTGGACACCCTCAGTCTCCCCCTGGAGACCCTCAGTCTAAACCCAGATACCCTCAGTCTCCCACGGACACCCTCAGTCTCCCACGGACACCCTCAGTCTCCCCCTGGGACACACTCAGTCTCCCCTTGGACAACGTCAGACTCACCCTAGACTCCCTCCGTCTCTCCTTGGATACCCTCAGTCTCCCCTCGGACACCCTCAGTTTCCCCCGGACACCCTCAGTCTCCCCCTGGAGACCCTCAGTCTATAACCGGACACCCTCAGTCTCCCACTGGAGACCCTCAGTCTTCCCCAGGACTCCCTCAGTCTCAACCCGGACACCCTCAGTCTCCCTTCGGACAGACTCAGTCTCCTCCGGACACCTTCCGTCTCCCCTCCGGACACCCTCAGTCTCCCTTCGGACACCCTCAGTCTGAACCTGGACACCCTCAGTCTCCCCTTGGACACCGTCAGTCTACTCCTGGACACACTCAGTCTCCCCTCGGACACCCTCATTCTCACCCCGGACACCTTCAGTCTCCCCCTGGACACCCTCAGTCTCCCCCTGGACACCCTCAGTCTCACCCTGGACACCCTCAATCTCACCCCGGACACCCTCAGTCTCCCCCTGGACACCCTCAGTCTCCCCCTGGACACCCTCAGTCTCACCCTGGACACCCTCAATCTCACCCCGGACACCCTCATTCTCTCCCCGGACACCCTCATTCTCACCCTGGACACCCTCATTCTCACCCCGGACACCTTCAGTCTCCCCCTGGACACCCTCAGTCTCCCCCTGGACACCCTCAGTCTCCCCCTGGACACCCTCAGTCTCACCCCGGACACCCTCATTCTCACCCTGGACACTCTCATTCTCACCCTGGACACCCTCAGTCTGCCCTTCGACACCCTCAGTTTCACCCTGGAGACCCTCATTCTCACCCCGGACACCCTCAGTCTCCCCCTGGACACCCTCAGTCTCCCCCCGGACACCCTCAGTCTCCCCCTGGACATCCTCAGTCTCCCCCTGGACATCCTCAGTCTCCCCCTGGATAACATGACTCTCACATCGGAAACCCTCATTCGCCCCCTGGAAGCCTTTACTCTACCCCTGGACACCCACAGACTCCTTGTGGACACCCTCAGTCTCACCCCGTACACCTTCAGTCTCCCCCTCGGACACTCTCAATCTCCCCCTGGACACCCTCAGTCTCCCCAGGAGACCCTCAGTCACTGCTCGGACATCCTCACTCTCCCCCTGGACACCCTCAGAATACCCCTGGACATCCTCAGTCTCTCCCTGGACGCCATCAGTTTCCTCATGGAGACCCTCAGCCTAACACGGGACACCCCCAAACTCCACTCGGACACCCTCAGTCTTCCATCGTACACCCTCAGTCTCCCTCGGACATACTTAGTCTCCACTCAGACAATCTCAGTCTCCCCATTGCCACCCTTAGTTTCCCCCAGGGACACAGTCAGTCTTTCCCTGGACACCCTCACTCTCCCCAGGACACACTCAGTCACCACACGGACACCATCAGTTTCCCCCAGACACCCTCAGTCTCACCCCGGACACCCTCATTCTCACCCTGGACACTCTCATTCTCACCCTGGACACCGTCATTCTCCCCATGGACACGCTCTGATTCTCCCCGGACACCATCAGACTCACCCCAGACACCCTCAATCTCCCCCCGGACACCCTCAATCTCCCACCCAGACACCCTCAGTCTCCCCTGGGCATCCTCAGTCTCCCCCTTGGACACCCTCAGTCTCCCCGGACACTCTCACTCTCCACTCGGACACCCTCAGTATCCCTCTGGAACCCTCAGTCTCTCCCTGAACACCCTCATTCTCAGACCGGACACTCTCAGGCTCTCCTCAGACAGACTCCTTCTCCCCAGGACACACTCAGTCTTCCCCTCGGACAACATCTGTCTCTACCCTGACACCCTCAGTCTCAACCCGGACACCCTCAGTCTCACCTCGGACACCCTCAGTCACCCCCTCGGACACCCTCAGTCTCCCCCTTGGCACCCTCAGTCTACCCCCGGACACCCTCAGTCTCACCTCGGACACCCTCTGTCTCACCTCGGACACACTCAGTCTCACCTTGGACACTCTCAGTCACCCCATGGACACCCTCTGTCTAACCCCAGAAACCCTCAGTCTCCATCTTGACACCCTCAGTTTCTCCTCGGACACCCTCATTCTCCCCCGGACACACTCAGTCTCCCGCTTGGACACCCTCAGTCTCCCCTTCAGACACCCTAAGACTCTTCCGGACACCCTCAGTCTCCCCTCGGACACACCCAGTCTCCGCCTGGACACCCTCAGTCTCCCACTTGGACACCCTCCAACTCCCCTCGGAGACACTCAGTCTCCCCCTGGCCACCCTCAGACTCCCCCCGGACACCCTCAATCATTCCCTAGTCAACCTCAGTCTCCACTTGGACACCCTCAGTCTCCACTTGGACTCCCTCAGTTTCCACTTGGACACCCTCAGTCTCCACTTGGCCACCATCAGTCTCCCCATGGAGACCCTCAGCCTAACACGGGACACCCCCAAACTCCGCTCAGACACTCTCAGTCTCCCCCTGGACACCCTCAGTCTAACCCCGGACAACCTCAGTCTCCCCTCGGACACCCTCAGTCTCCTCATGGATACACCTCATTCTCCTCCAGAGCCATCAGTTTCCCCATGGACACCCTCAGTCTCCCCATGGACACCCTCAGTCTCCCCATGGATACACCTCATTCTCCTCCAGAGCCACCAGTTTCCACATGGACACCCTCAGTCTCCCCATGGACACCCTCAGTCTCCCCATGGACCCCTCAGTCTCCCCCTGGACACCCTCACTCTCCCCCTGGACACCGTCACTCTCCCCCTGGACACCGTCACTCTCCCCATGGACACCCTCAGTCTCCCCCTGGACACCCTCAGTCTCCCACTGGACACCCTCAGTCTCCCCCTGGACACCCTCAGTCTCCCCATGGACATACTCAGTCACCCCCGGACAACTTCAGTCTCCCTCTTGGACACCCTCCAACTCCCCTCGGAGACACTCAGACTCCCCCCGGACACCCTCAATCATTCCCTAGTCACCCTCAGTCTCCACTTGGACACCCTCAGTCTCCCCCTGGACACCCTCAATCATTCCCTAGTCACCCTCAGTCTCCACTTGGACACCCTCAGTCTCCCTGCTGGACACCCTCAGTCTCCACTTGGACACCCTCAGTCTCCACTTGAACACCCTCAGTCTCCACTTGGACACCTTCAGTCTCCACTTGGAAACCTTCAGTCTCCACTTGGACCCTCAGTCTCCACTTGGACCCTCAGTCTCCACTTGGACACCTTCAGTCTCCACTTGGACACCCTCAGTCTCCACTTGGACACTCAGTCTCCACTTGGACCCTCAGTCTCCACTTGGACCCTCAGTCTCCCTGCTGGACACCCTCAGTGTCCCCCTGGACACCCTCAGTCCCCCCCTGGACACCCTCAGTCTCAACATAGGACACACTCAGTCTCCCCCGGACACCTTCAGTCTCCCCCGGACACCCTCAGTCTCTCCACGGACACCTTCAGTCTCCCCCTGGACACCCTCAGTCCCCCCCTGGACACCCTCAGTCTCAACAGAGGAACAAACTCAGTCTACCCCGGACACCTTCAGTCTCCCGCGGACACTCTCAGTCTCTCCACGGACACCTTCATTCTCCCCTAGGACACACCCAGTCTCCCCCTGGACAACTTCAGTCTCCCACTAGACACCCTTAGTATCTCCTGGACACCCTCAGTCTCCCCATGGAGACCCTCAGTCTCCCACTGGACACCCTCAATCTCCCCAGGACACCCTCAGTCTAACCCCAGACAACCTCAGTCTCCCGAAGGACACCCTCAGTCTCCACCGGGACTCCCTCAGTCTCCCCCTGTACACACTCAGTAACCCCCGGACACCCTCAGTCTCCCCCTGGACTCACTCAGTCTCTCCCCGGACACCCTCAGCCTCCCCCCGGACACCCTCAGTCTCAACCCGGACACCCTCAGTCTCAACCCGGACACCCTCATTCTCACCTCGGACACCCTCAGTCTCCCCCTGGACACCCTCAGTCTCCCCTGGACACCCTCAGTCTAACCCCAGACAACCTCAGTCTCACCTCGGACACCCTCAGTCTCCTCAAAGACACCCTCATTCTCCCCCAGATATCATCAGTCTCCCAATGGACACCCTCAGTCTCCCCCGGGACACCCTCAGTCTCCCCCTGGACACACTCAGTCACCCCTGGACACACTCAGTCTTCCCCTCGGGCACCCTCAGTCTCCACCTGGACTCACTCAGTCTCCCACTTGACATCCTCAGTCTCCCCCGGACACCCTCAGTCTCCCCCTGGACACACTCAGTCTCCCCCGGACACGCTCATTCTCCCCCTGGAGACCTTCAGTCTAAACCCAGACACCCTAAGTCTCCCGCGGACACACTCAGTCTCCCCTCGGACACAGTCTCCCCTCGGTCAACCTCAGTCTCCCCTCGGACACCCCCAGTCTGAACCCGGACACACTCAGCCTCCCCTCGGACACCCTCCGTCTGAAGCCGGACACCCTCAGTCTTCTCGTGGAGACCCTGAGTCTCCACAGGACACCCTCAGTCTCCCCCTGGACACCCTCAGTCTCCCCCTGGACACCCTCAGTCTCCCCCCGGGCACCCTCAGCCTTTCCCTGTACACCCTCAGTCTCAGCCTGGACACCCTCAGTCTTAACCTGGACACCCTCAGTCTCCCCATGGACACCCTCAGTCTCCCCATGGACACCCGCAGTCTCCCCCCTCAACACCTTTAGTCTCCCTCTTGGACACCCTCAGTCTCCCCTCCGGACACCCTCAGTCTCCCCACGGACACCCTCAGTCTCCCCCCGGACACCCTCAGTCTCCCCACGGACACCCTCAGTCTCAGCCCGGACACCCTCAGTCTTCCATCGGACACCCTCAGTCTCCCTCGGACATACTTAGTCTCCACTCGGACACGCTCAGTCTCCCCCTTGACACCCTTAGTCTCCCCCAGGGACACACTCAGTCTTTCCCTGGACACCCTCAGTCTCCCCAGGACACGCTCAGTCACCACTCGCACACCCTCAGTCTCCCCCAGACACCCTCAGTCGCCCCCTCGGACAAGCTTAGTCTACCCCTCGGACACAATCAATCTCCCCTTGGAGACCTTCAGACTCCCCAGGACACTCTCAACCTGCACTCGGACACCCTCAGACTGCCCAGACACCCTCACTCTCCGCTTGGACACCCTCAGTCTCCCTCTGGAGATGCTCAGTCTCACCCCGGACACCCTGAGTCTCCTAATGGATAAACCTCATTCTCCTCCAGATACCATCAGTCTCCCCATGGACACCCTCAGTCTCCCCATGGACACCCTCTGTCTCCTCCTGGACACCCTCAGTCATCCCATGGATAAATTCAGTCACCCCCGGACAACTTCAGTCACTCCCTCGGACACCCTCAGTCTCACCCTGGACACCCTCAGTGTCCCCCTGGACACCCTCAGTCTCCCCATGGACACACTCACTCACCCCCGGACAACTTCAGTCACCCCCTCGGACACCCTCAGTCTCCCCTCGGACACCCTCAGTCTCCACTCGGACACCCTCAGTCTGAACACAGACACCCTCATTCTCCCCTCGGACACCCTCAGTCTGAACCCGGACACCCTCAGTCTGCCTTCGGACACCCTCAGTCTGAACCCGGACACCCTCAGTCACTCCTCGGACACCCTTAGTCTCCCCTCGGACACCCTCAATCTCCCCCTAGACACCCTCAGCCTCCCCATGGACAACTTCTTTCTCCAACTGGACACCCTCAGTTTCACCCCGGACGCCCTCAGTCTCCTCCTGGACAAACGCAGTCTCCGCTGGACACCCTCATTCTCCCCCTCAGACACCCTCAGTCTCCTCCTGGAGTCACTCAGTCTCCCACTGGACAACCACAGTCTCCCCCGGACGCCCTCAGTCTCCTCCTGGACAAACACAGTCTCCCCTGGACACCCTCAGTCTCCCCCTGGAGACCCTCAGTCTAAACCCAGATTACCTCAGTCTCCCACGGACACCCTCAGTCTCCCACGGACACCCTCAGTCTCCCCCTGGGACACACTCAGTCTCCCCTTGGACAACGTCAGACTCACCCTAGACTCCCTCCGTCTCTCCTCGGATACCCTCAGTCTCTCCGCGGACACCCTCAGTTTCCCCCGGACACCCTCAGTCTCCCCCTGGAGACCCTGAGTCTATAACCGGACACCCTCAGTCTCCCACTGGAGACCCTCAGTCTTCCCCAGGACTCCCTCAGTCTCAACCCGGACACCCTCAGTCTCCCTTCGGACAGACTCAGTCTCCCCCGGACAGCTTCCGTCTCCCCTCCGGACACCCTCAGTCTCCCTTCGGACACCCTCAGTCTGAACCTGGACACCCTCAGTCTCCCCTTGGACACCGTCAGTCTACTCCTGGACACACTCAGTCTCCCCTCGGACACCCTCATTCTCACCCTGGACACCCTCATTCTCACCCTGGACACCCTCATTCTCACCCTGGACACCCTCAGTTTCACCCTGGACACCCTCAGTCTCCCCCTGGACACCCTCGTTCTCACCCTGGACACCCTCAGTCTCCCCCTGGACACCCTCAGTCTCCCCTTGGACACCCTCAGCTTCACCCTGGACACCCTCAGTCTCCCCCCGGACACCCTCATTCTCACCCCGGACATCCTCAGTCTCCCCCTGGACATCCTCAGTCTCCCCCTGGATAACATGACTCTCACATCGGAAACCCTCATTCGCCCCCTGGAAGCCCTTACTCTACCCCTGGACACCCATAGACTCCTTGTGGACACCCTCAGTCTCACCCCGTACACCTTCAGTCTCCCCCTCGGACACTCTCAATCTCCCCCTGGACACCCTCAGTCTCCCCAGGAGACCCTCAGTCACTGCTCGGACATCCTCACTCTCCCCCTGGACACCCTCAGAATACCCCTGGACATCCTCAGTCTCTCCCTGGACGCCATCAGTTTCCTCATGGAGACCCTCAGCCTAACACGGGACACCCCCAAACTCCACTCGGACACCCTCAGTCTTCCATCGTACACCCTCAGTCTCCCTCGGACATACTTAGTCTCCACTCAGACAATCTCAGTCTCCCCATTGCCACCCTTAGTCTCCCCCAGGGACACAGTCAGTCTTTCCCTGGACACCCTCACTCTCCCCAGGACACACTCAGTCACCACATGGACACCATGAGTTTCCCCCAGACACCCTCAGTCTCACCCCGGACACCCTCATTCTCACCCTGGACACTCTCATTCTCACCCTGGACACCCTCATTCTCACCCTGGACACCCTCAGTCTCACCCCGGACACCCTCATTCTCACCCTGGACACTCTCATTCTCACCCTGGACACCGTCATTCTCCCCATGGACACGCTCTGATTCACCCCGGACACCATCAGACTCACCCCAGACACCCTCAATCTCCCCCCGGACACCCTCAATCTCCCACCCAGACACCCTCAGTCTCCCCCGGGCATCCTCAGTCTCCCCCTTGGACACCCTCAGTCTCCCCGGACACTCTCACTCTCCACTCGGACACACTCAGTCTCCCTCTGAAACCCTCAGTCTCTACGTGAACACCCTCATTCTCAGACCGGACACTCTCAGGCTCTCTTCAGACAGACTCCTTCTCCCCAGGACACACTCAGTCTTCCCCTCGGACAACATCTGTCTCTACCCGGACACCCTCATTCTCACCCCGGACACCCAGACTCTCCCCCTGGACACCCTCATTCTCACCCTGGACACTCTCATTCTCACCCCGGACACCCTCAGTCTCCCCCTGGACACCCTCAGTCTCTCCTCGGACACCCTCAGTCTCCCCAGGACACCCTCAGTCACCACTCGGACACTCTCAATCTCCTCCTGGACACCCTCAGTCTCCCCCAGACACCCTCAGTCGCCCCCTCGGACAAGCTTAGTCTACCCCTCGGACACACTCAATCTCCGCTTGGACACCCTCAGTCTCAACCTGGACACCCTCAGTCTCCCCCCTCAACACCTTTAGTCTCCCTTTTGGACAACCTCACTCTCCCCTCCGGACACACTCAGTCTCCCCTCCGGACACCCTCAGTCTCAGCCCGGACACCCTCACTCTCCCCTCCGGACACCCTCAGTGTCCCCACCCCCCAGGCACCCTCAGTCTCACCCTGGACACCCTCAGACTCCCACTTAGACACCCTCAGTCTCACTCTGGAAACCCTCATTCTCATCCTGAACACCCTCAGTCTCCCCCTTGACACCCTCAGTCTCCCCCAGGGATACCCTCAGTCTTTCCCTGGACACCCTCAGACTTCCATCAGACACCCTCAGTCTCCCCTTTGACACCCTCAGTCTCCCCTTTGACACCCTCAGTCTCCCCCCGGACACCCTCAGTCTCCCCCTGGTCACCCACAGTCTTCACCTTGACACCCTCAGTCTCCACCCAGACACCCTCGGTCTCCCCCTCGACACCCTCAGTCTCCCCTCGGACAACCTTAGTCTCCCCCGGACACCCTCAGTCTCCACCTCGGACACCCTCAGTCTCTACCGGACACACTCTCTCTCCCCCAGGAAACCCTCAGTCTCCCCCGGACACCCCTTGTCTCCTCCATGGACACACTCAGTCTCCCCCTGGACACCCTGAGTCTCACCCTCGGACACCCTCACTCTCCCCAAGGACACCCTCAGTCTCCCCCTTGACACCCTTGGTCTCCACTTGGACACCCTCAGTCTCCCCATGGGCACTCTCAGTCTCCCCCTGGACACCCTCAGTCTCCCCCTGGACACCCTCAGTCTGCTTGGACACTCTCATTTTCTCCCCAGACACCCTCAGTTTCCCCCCGGACATCCTCAGTCTCTCCCTCGGACACCCTTCGTCTCCCCCTGGACACCCCATGTCTCCCCCTCAACACTGTCAGTCTCACCCCCGGACTCCCTCAGTGTCCCTCTCAGACAACCTCA
The DNA here is from genome assembly GCA_026770705.1 of Isurus oxyrinchus. NCBI lineage: Eukaryota > Metazoa > Chordata > Chondrichthyes > Lamniformes > Lamnidae > Isurus > Isurus oxyrinchus. The sequence goes on from JANJGN010000068.1 coordinate 1,028,320, forward strand.
TTCTTACACTTGACACCCTCATTCTCCCCCTGGACACACACTTTCTCCCCCCCGGACACCCTCAGTCTCCGCTCGGACATTCTCATTCTCCCCTGGACACACTCAGTCTCCACTGGACACCCTCAGCCTACCACCGAACCCCTCAATCTCCCCACCGGACCCCCTCAGTCACCCCCCAGACCCTCTGGATCTCCCCCTGGTCAGCCTCAGTCTCCCCTCAGACACCCTCAAGTCTCCCCCTGATCCCCTCAGTCTCCCCCCTGGGCAGACTTAGACTCCCCCTGTACACCCTCAGTCTCCCTCCGGACACCCTCAGTCTCCCACTGGACACACTCAGTCTCACCCTGAACCCCTCAGTCTCCCCCTGGGCACACTTACACTCCCACTGTACACCCTCAGTCTCCCTCTGGAAACACTCAGTCTCCCCCTGGAAACCCTCAGTCTCCCCTCAGACCCTGTCATGGACATCAGAGTGAACATTCAGAACAGAAGGTTATTGTCGGAGGCCTTTTATTATAATGGTGATAACATGGAGAGTCCAAGAGCTTACAATGGAGCTAGCCAGCACTCTGACTAACTTCTCGTCACACACACAGATATAGCAGAAGGTTCGTGACAGAAATTGGGCAACAGTTTCAAATGGCTTCCAGAGATAGCGATCAGTGTTAATGTTTCAACGGTTAGACAGGACAGTGTCAATGGTTTAGCAAGTAGACAGGACAGTGTCAATGGTTTAGCAAGTAGACAGGACATTGTGAATGGTTTAGCAAGTAGACAGGACAATGTCAATGGTTTAGCAAGTAGACAGGACATTGTCAATGGTTTAGCAAGTAGACAGGACATTGTGAATGGTTTAGCAAGTAGACAGGACAATGTCAATGGTTTAGCAAGTAGACAGGACAATGTCAATGGTTTAGCAAGTAGAGAGGACATTGTCAGTGGTTCAGCAAGTAGACAGGACAATGTCAATGGTTTAGCAAGTAGACAGGACAGTGTCAATGGTTTAGCAAGTAGACAGGACAGTGTCAATGGTTTAGCAAGTAGACAGGACAATGTGAATGGTTTAGCAAGTAGACAGGACAGTGTCAATGGTTTAGCAAGTAGACAGGACAGTGTCAATGGTTTAGCAAGTAGACAGGACAATGTCACTGGTTTAGCAAGTAGACAGGACAATGTCAATGGTTTAGCAAGTAGACAGGACAGTGTCAATGGTTTAGCAAGTAGACAGGACAGTGTCAATGGTTTAGCAAGTAGACAGGACAATGTCAATGGTTTACCAAGTAGACAGGACAGTGTCACTGGTTTAGCAAGTAGACAGGACAATGTCAATGGTTCAGCAAATAGACAGGACAGTGTCAATGGTTTAGCAAGTAGACAGGACAATGTCAATGGTTTAGCAAATAGACAGGACAATGTCAATGGTTTACCAAGTAGACAGGACAATGTCAATGGTTTACCAAGTAGAGAAGACAATGTCAATGGTTCAGCAAATAGACAGGACAGTGTCAATGGTTTAGCAAGTAGACAGGACAATGTCAATGGTTTAGCAAGTAGACAGGACAATGTCAATGGTTTAGCAAGTAGACAGGACAGTGTCAATGATTTAGCAAGTAGACAGGACAATGTCAATGGTTTAGCAAGTAGACAGGACAATGTCAATGGTTTAGCAAGTAGACAGGACAATGTCAATGGTTTAGCAAGTAGACAGGACAGTGTCAATGGATTAGCAAGTAGACAGGACAATGTCAATGGTTTAGCAAGTAGACAGGACAGTGTCAATGATTTAGCAAGTAGACAGGACAATGTCACTGGTTTAGCAAGTAGACAGGACAGTGTCAATGGTTTAGCAAGTAGACAGGACAGTGTCAATGGTTTAGCAAGTAGACAGGACAGTGTCAATGGTTTAGCCAATAGACAGGGCAATGTCAATCGTTTAGCAAGTAGACAGGACAGTGTCAATGGTTTAGCAAGTAGACAGGACAATGTCAATGGTTTAGCAAGTAGACAGGACAGTGTCAATGGTTTAGCAAGTAGACAGGACAGTGTCAACGGTTTAGCAAGTAGACAGGACAATGTCAATGGTTTAGCAAGTAGACAGGACAATGTCAATGGTTTAGCAAGTAGACAGGACAGTGTCAGTGGTTTAGCAAGTAGACAGGACAATGTCAATGGTTTACCAAGTAGACAGGACAATGTCAATGGTTTACCAAGTAGACAGGACAGTGTCAGTGGTTTAGCAAGTAGACAGGACAGTGTCAATGGTTTAGCAAGTAGACAGGACAATGACAATGGTTTAGCAAGTAGACAGGACAGTGTCAGTGGTTTAGCAAGTAGACAGGACAGTGTCAGTGGTTTAGCAAGTAGACAGGACAGTGTCAATGGTTTAGCAAGTAGACAGGACAGTGTCAGTGGTTTAGCAAGTAGACAGGACAGTGTCAGTGGTTTAGCAAGTAGACAGGACAGTGTCAATGGTTTAGCAAGTAGACAGGACAGTGTCAATGGTTTAGCAAGTAGACAGGACAATGTCAATGGTTTAGCCAATAGACAGGGCAATGTCAATGGTTTAGCAAGTAGACAGGAAAGTGTCAATGGTTTAGCAAGTAAACAGGACAATGTCAATGGTTTAGCAAGTAGACAGGACAATGTCAATGGTTTAGCAAGTAGACAGGACATAGTCAATGGTTTAGCAAGTAGACAGGACAGTGTCAATGGTTTAGCAAGTAGACAGGACAGTGTCAATGGTTTAGCAAGTAGACAGGACAGTGTCAATGGTTTAGCAAGTAGACAGGACAGTGTCAATGGTTTAGCCAATAGACAGGGCAATGTCAATCGTTTAGCAAGTAGACAGGACAGTGTCAATGGTTTAGCAAGTAGACAGGACAATGTCAATGGTTTAGCAAGTAGACAGGACAGTGTCAATGGTTTAGCAAGTAGACAGGACAGTGTCAATGGTTTAGCAAGTAGACAGGACAATGTCAATGGTTTAGCAAGTAGACAGGACAATGTCAATGGTTTAGCAAGTAGACAGGACAGTGTCAGTGGTTTAGCAAGTAGACAGGACAATGACAATGGTTTAGCAAGTAGACAGGACAGTGTCAGTGGTTTAGCAAGTAGACAGGACAGTGTCAGTGGTTTAGCAAGTAGACAGGACAGTGTCAATGGTTTAGCAATTAGACAGGACAGTGTCAGTGGTTTAGCAAGTAGACAGGACAGTGTCAGTGGTTTAGCAAGTAGACAGGACAGTGTCAATGGTTTAGCAAGTAGACAGGACAGTGTCAATGGTTTAGCAAGTAGACAGGACAATGTCAATGGTTTAGCAAGTAGACAGTAATTTCATTACACATGGATGTTAAGTTTATTTCTCTGAGAAGTATAGATGTTTTTTATTCTTCCACTATCCGTCCCTGTGAATCTTTTAGATTAACACCAGTGAGGAATAGTATCTTCATCAGTAAAAAGGGGACTCATAACCATAAGGAAAAGACCTCAACCTGGCAGGGTAAACCTTTGCTCCCCACCAGTGGGTTTCAGTGGGGCCAGTGTCTCCCAGTTGAGGGAGAATGGGAGCTCCTCCTAATCCAGTGGCGAGTCCTGTCAAAGCTCCATTAATACACCGGATACAGGAAATCCTCAAAGTAGCGCATGTACAACACGCTGTAATACCTAATGAAACTAACCCGATTGAAACATCCAGCAGATCCAACCCGACAACCACCCAGTTTCTGTATCCCACCAGGAATCCCGGTTATAAACACAGCTCAATCATTCCCCTACTTTCATTATTTCTCGCACTTTCTACATAACATGCTGTCTCAGGTTATAGGTACGGGCTGCAAGTTTCAAACACCAATATTTGTCTGTTACCAGCCCCTGAGGAGGCTTGATTCTTACCCCATGATCTGTGTAGTTCCTCCTATTAGCAGGGGGAGTGCGACAGGTCCAGCCCCAGAACATGTTGGGTTCTGCATCACCTGACTGGGTGTGGAAATTTGTGAGATCCTTCACCTCTTCCTCAGTCATTGGCCTTGCCTGACAGGCGCTTGAGTCACCATCAGGTGCGGGAGTTGGACACAAATCCAACAGGAGCCCTGTCCGACGAGTCCAGCACAGGTGCAGCACCAAGACAAAAAGGTGTTGGAATGAGAAAGATTTGGGCGCAAACCACAAATTATAGCAAAAATACAGTGTATTGGAAAACGCACGATCCGATAGATAACGCAAAAGAGTTCAAGGGAAACGATGGTTATAGCACTGCCGGACAATGTTTTTTATACAACGAGGGGCCTGGACCCAAACTTCCTTCTTGTTAATCTGCGGGGCCGTTCGAGTAGTTAGCAGCACAAGGTAGGGTCCTTTTCACTCTCTCATACAATTTAGAATGACAGTAATTGAGGATGTGCTGCACTATTGGAGTGTCAGTAATTGAGTGTGTGCTGCACTATTGGTGTGTCAGTAATTGAGGGTGTGCCACACTATTGGAGTGTAAGTAATGGAGGGTGTGCTGCACTATTGGAGTGTCAGTAATTGAGTGTGTGCTGCACTATTGGAGTGTCAGTAATTGAGGGTGTGCTGCAATATTGGAGTGTCAGTAATTGAGGGTGTGCTGCACTATTGGAGTGTCAGTAATTGAGGGTGTGCTGCAATATTGGAGTGTCAGTAATTGAGGTAGTGCTGCAGTATTGGAGTGTCAGTAATTGAGGTAGTGCTGCAGTATTGGAGTGTCAGTAATTGAGGGTGTGCTGCTCTATTGAAGTGTCAGTAATTGAGGGTGTGCTGCACTATTGGAGTGTCAGTAATTGAGGGTGAGCTGCGCTGTTGGTGTGTCAGTAATTGAGGGTGTGCTGCACTATTGGGGTGTCAGTAATTGAGTGTGTGCTGCACTATTGGAGTGTCAGTAATTGAGGTTGTGCTGCACTATTGGAGTGTCAGTAATTGAGGGTGTGCTGCAATATTGGAGTGTCAGTAATTGAGGGAGTGCTGCACTATTGGAGTGTCAGTAATTGAGTGTGTGCTGCTCTATTGAAGTGTCAGTAATTGAGGGTGTGCTGCACTATTGGAGTGTCAGTAATTGAGGGTGAGCTGCGCTGTTGGTGTGTCAGTAATTGAGTGTGTGCTGCACTATTGGAGTGTCAGTAATTGAGGGTGTGCTGCACTATTGGAGTGTCAGTAATTGAGTGTGTGCTGCCCAATTGAAGTGTCAGTAATTGAGGTTGTGCTGCACTATTGGAGTGTCAGTAATTGAGTGTGTGCTTCACTATTGGAGTGTGAGTAATTGAGGGTGTGCTGCACTATTGGAGGATCAGTTACTGAGGGTGTGCTGCGCTGTTGGAGTGTCAGTAATTGAGGGTGTGCTGCACTATTGGAGTGCCAGTAATTGAGGCTATGCTGCACTATTGGAGTGTCAGTAATTGAGTGTGTGCTGCCCTATTGAAGTGTCAGTAATTGAGGTTGTGCAGCAATATTGGAGTGTCAGTAATTGAGTGTGTGCTGCACTATTGGAGTGTCAGTAATTGAGGGTGTGCTGCAATATTGGAGTGTCAGTAATTGAGGGTGTGCTGCACTATTGGAGTGTCAGTAATTGAGGGTGTGCTGCACTATTGGAGTGTCAGTAATTGAGGGTGTGCTGCACTATTGGACTGTCAGTAATTGAGGGTGTGCTGCACTATTGGTGTTTCAGTAATTGAGTGTGTGCTGCCCAATTGAAGTGTCAGTAATTGAGGTTGTGCTGCACTATTGGAGTGTCAGTAATTGAGGGAGTGCTGCACTATTGGAGTGTCAGTAATTGAGGGAGTGCTGCACTATTGGAGTGTCAGTAATTGAGTGTGTGCTTCACTATTGGAGTGTGAGTAATTGAGGGTGTGCTGCACTATTGGAGTGTCAGTAATTGAGGGTGTGCTGCACTATTGGAGTGTCAGTAATTGAGGGTGTGCTGCACTATAGGAGTGTCAGTAATTGCGTGTTTGCTGCGCAGTTGGAGTGTCAGTAATTGAGGGTGTGCTGCACTATTGGAGTGCCAGTAATTGAGGCTGTGCTGCACTATTGGAGTGTCAGTAATTGAGTGTGTGCTGCGCTATTGGAGGGCCAGTAATTGAGGCTGTGCTGCCCTATTGAAGTGTCAGTAATTGAGGTTGTGCTGCACTATTGGAGTGTCAGTAATTGAGGGTGTGCTGCACTAATGGAGTGTCAGTAATTGAGGGTGTGCTGCACTATTGGAGTGTCAGTAATTGAGGGTGTGCTGCACTATTGTATTGTCAGTAAATGAGGGTGGGCTGCACTATTGGAGTGTCAGTAATTGAGGGTGTGCTGCACTATTGGAGTGTCAGTAATTGAGGGTCTGCTGCACTATTGGAGTGTCAGTAATTGAGGGTGTGCTGCACTATTGGAGTGTCAGTAATTGAGGGTCTGCTGCACTATTGGAGTGTCAGTAATTGAGGGTGTGCTGCACTATTGGAGTGTAAGTAATTGCGTGTTTGCTGCGCAGTTGGAGTGCCAGTAATTGAGCGTGTGCTGCACTATTGGAGTGTCAGTAATTGAGGGTCTGCTGCACTATTGGAGTGTCAGTAATTGAGGGTGTGCTGCACTACTGATGTGTCAGTAATTGAGGGTGTGCTGCGCTGTAGGAGTGTCAATAATTGAGGGTGTGCTGCGCTGTTGGAGTGTCAGTAATTGAGGGTGTGCTGCACTATTGGAGTGTTAGTAATTGAGGGTGTGCTGCCCTATTGAAGTGTCAGTAATTGAGGTTGTGCTGCACTATTGGAGTGTCAGTAATTGAGGGTGTGCTGCACTATTGGAGTGTCAGTAACTGAGGGTGTGCTGCGCTGTTGGAGTGTCAGTAATTGAGGGTGTGCTGCACTATTGGAGTGTCCGTAACTGAGGGTGTGCTGCGCTGTTGGAGTTACAGTAATTGAGGGTGTGTTGCACTATTGAAGTGTCAGTAATTGAGGGAGTGCTGCACTATTGGTGTGTCAGTAATTGAGTGTGTGCTGCACATTTGGAGTGTCAGGAATTGAGGGTGTGCTGCACTATTGGATTGCCAGTAATTGAGGGTGTGCTGCACTATTGGAGTACAGTAATTGAGGGTGTGCTGCGCTGTTGGAGAGTAGGTAATTGAGGGTGTGCTGCACTATTGGAGTATCAGTAACTGAGGGTGTGCTGCACTATAACAGTGTCAGTAATTGAGGGTGTGCTGCACTATTGGAGTATCAGTAGCTGAGGGTGTGCTGCACTATAACAGTGTCAGTAATTGAGGGTGTGCAGCACTATTGGCGTGTCAGTAACTGAGGGTGTGTTGCATTATTGCAGGGTCAGTAATTGAGCGTGTGCTGCACTATTGGAGTGTCAGTAATTGAGTGTGTGCTGCACTATTGGCATTTCAGTAATTGAGGATGTGCTGCACTATTGTTGTGTCAGTAATTGAGGGTGTGCTGCACTGATGGAGTGTCAGTAGTTGAGGGTGTGCTGCAAAATTGGAGTGTCAGTAATTGAGGGAGTGCTGCATTATTGGAGTGGCAGTAATTGAGGTTGTGCTGCATTTTTGGACTGTCAGTAATTGAGGGCGTGCTGCGCTATTGGAGTGCCAGTAATTGAGGGTGTGCTGCACTATTGGACTGTCAGTAATTGAGGATGTGCTGCACTTTTGGAGTTTCAGTAACTGAGGGTGTGCTGCACTATAACAGTGTCAGTAATTGAGGGTGTGCTGCAGTATTGGAGTGTCGGTAGTTGAGGGTGTGCTGCACTATTGGAGTTACAGTAATTGAGGGTGTGCTGCACTATTGGAGTGTCAGTAATTGAGGGTGTGCTGCACTACTGATGTGTCAGTAATTGAGGGTGTGCTGCGCTGTAGGAGTGTCAATAATTGAGGGTGTGCTGCGCTGTTGGAGTGTCAGTAATTGAGGGTGTGCTGCACTGTTGGAGTGTCAGTAATTGAGGGTGTGCTGCACTATTGGAGTGTCAGTAACTGAGGGTCTGCTGCACTATTGGAGTGTCAGTAATTGAGGGTGTGCTGCACTATTGGAGTGTCAGTAATTGAGGGTGTGCTGCGCTATTGGACTGTTAGTAATTGAGGGTGTGCTGCCCTATTGAAGTGTCAGTAATTGAGGTTGTGCTGCACTATTGGAGTGTCAGTAATTGAGGGTGTGCTGCACTATTGGAGTGTCAGTAATTGAGGGTGTGCTGCACTATTGGAGTGTCAGTAACTGAGGGTGTGCTGCGCTGTTGGAGTGTCAGTAATTGAGGGTGTGCTGCACTATTGAAGTGTCAGTAATTGAGGGTGTGCTGCACTATTGGATTGCCAGTAATTGAGGGTGTGCTGCACTATTGGAGTACAGTAATTGAGGGTGTGCTGCGCTGTTGGAGAGTAGGTAATTGAGGGTGTGCTGCACTATTGGAGTATCAGTAACTGAGGGTGTGCTGCACTATAACAGTGTCAGTAATTGAGGGTGTGCTGCACTATTGGAGTATCAGTAACTGAGGGTGTGCTGCACTATAACAGTGTCAGTAATTGAGGGTGTGCTGCACTATTGGCGTGTCAGTAACTGAGGGTGTGTTGCATTATTGCGGGGTCAGTAATTGAGCGTGTGCTGCACTATTGGAGTGTCAGTAATTGAGTGTGTGCTGCACTTTTGGCATTTCAGTAATTGAGGATGTGCTGCACTATTGTTGTGTCAGTAACTGCGGGTGTGCTGCACTATAACAGTGTCAGTACTTGAGGGAGTGCTGCAAAATTGGAGTGTCAGTAATTGAGGGAGTGCTGCATTATTGGAGTGGCAGTAATTGAGGTTGTGCTGCATTTTTGGACTGTCAGTAATTGAGGGTGTGCTGCGCTATTGGAGTGCCAGTAATTGAGGGTGTGCTGCGCTATTGGAGTGCCAGTAATTGAGGGTGTGCTGCGCTATTGGAGTGCCAGTAATTGAGGGTGTGCTGCACTATTGGAGTGTCAGTAATTGAGGATGTGCTGCACTTTTGGAGTTTCAGTAACTGAGGGTGTGATGCACTATAACAGTGTCAGTAATTGAGGGTGTGCTGCAGTATTGGAGTGTCGGTAGTTGAGGGTGTGCTGCACTATTGGAGTTACAGTAATTGAGGGTGTGCTGCACTATTGGATTGTCAGTAATTGAGGGTGTGCTGCACCATTGGAGTGTCAGTAATTGAGGGTGTGCTGCACTATTGGAGTGTCAGTAATTGATGGTGTGCTGCACTATAGGAGTGTCAGTAGTTGAGGGTGTGCTGCACTATTGGCGTGTCAGTAACTGAGGGTGTGTTGCATTATTGCGGTGTCAGTAATTGAGCGTGTGCTGCACTATTGGAGTGTCAGTAATTGAGTGTGTGCTGCAATATTGGCATTTCAGTAATTGAGGATGTGCTGCACTGTTGGAGTGTCAGTAGTTGAGGGTGTGTTGCAAAATTGGAGTGTCAGTAATTGAGGTTGTGCTGCATTTTTGGACTGTCAGTAATTGAGGGTGTGCTGCACTATTGGAGGATCAGTAACTGAGGGTGTGCTGCGCTGTTGGAGTGTCAGTAATTGAGGGTGTGCTGCCCTATTGAAGTGTCAGTAATTGAGGTTGTGCTGCACTATTGGAGTGTCAGTAATTGAGGGTGTGCTGCACTATTGGAGTGTCAGTAATTGAGTGTGTGCTGCACTATTGGAGTGTCAGTAATTGATGGTGTGCTGCACTATTGGAGTGTCAGTAATTGAGGGTGTGCTGCACTATTGGACTGTCAGTAATTGAGGGTGTGCTGCACTATTGGAGTGTCAGTAATTGAGTGTGTGCTGCCCAATTGAAGTGTCAGTAATTGAGGTTGTGCTGCACTATTGGAGTGTCAGTAATTGAGGGTGTGCTGCACTATTGGAGAGTCAGTAATTGAGGGAGTGCTGCACTATTGGAGTGTCAGTAATTGAGTGTGTGCTTCACTATTGGAGTGTGAGTAATTGAGGGTGTGCTGCACTATTGGAGTGTCAGTAATTGAGGGTGTGCTGCACTATTGGAGTGTCAGTAATTGAGGTTGTGCTGCACTATAGGAGTGTCAGTAATTGCGTTTTTGCTGCGCAGTTGGAGTGTCAGTAATTGAGGGTGTGCTGCACTATTGGAGTGCCAGTAATTGAGGCTGTGCTGCACTATTGGAGTGTCAGTAATTGAGTGTGTGCTGCCCTATTGAAGTGTCAGTAATTGAGGTTGTGCTGCACTATTGGAGTGTCAGTAATTGAGGGTGTGCTGCACTATTGGAGTGTCAGTAATTGAGTGTGTGCTGCACTATTGGAGTGTCAGTAATTGAGGGTGTGCTGCACTAATGGAGTGTCAGTAATTGAGGGTGTGCTGCACTATTTGAGTGTCAGTAATTGAGGGTGTGCTGCACTATTGTATTGTCGGTAAATGAGGGTGGGCTGCACTATTGGAGTGTCAGTAATTGAGGGTGTGCTGCACTATTGGAGTGTCAGTAATTGAGGATCTGCTGCACTATTGGAGTGTCAGTAATTGAGGGTGTGCTGCACTATTGGAGTGTCAGTAATTGAGGGTCTGCTGCACTATTGGAGTGTCAGTAATTGAGGGTGTGCAGAACTATTGGAGTGTAAGTAATTGCGTGTTTGCTGCGCAGTTGGAGTGCCAGTAATTGAGCGTGTGCTGCACTATTAGAGTGTCAGTAATTGAGGGTCTGCTGCACTATTGGAGTGTCAGTAATTGAGGGTGTGCTGCACTACTGATGTGTCAGTAATTGAGGGTGTGCTGCGCTGTAGGAGTGTCAATAATTGAGGGTGTGCTGCGCTGTTGGAGTGTCAGTAATTGAGGGTGTGCTGCACTGGTGGAGTGTCAGTAATTGAGGGTGTGCTGCACTGTTGGAGTGTCAGTAACTGAGGGTCTGCTGCACTATTGGAGTGTCAGTAATTGAGGGTGTGCTGCACTATTGGAGTGTTAGTAATTGAGGGTGTGCTGCCCTATTGAAGTGTCAGTAATTGAGGTTGTGCTGCACTATTGGAGTGTCAGTAATTGAGGGTGTGCTGCACTACTGGAGTGTCAGTAATTGCGTGTTTGCTGCGCAGTTGGAGTGCCAGTAATTGAGGGTGTGCTGCACTATTGAAGTGTCAGTAATTGAGGGAGTGCTGCACTATTGGTGTGTCAGTAATTGAGTGTGTGCTGCACATTTGGAGTGTCAGGAATTGAGGGTGTGCTGCACTATTGGATTGCCAGTAATTGAGGGTGTGCTGCACTATTGGAGTACAGTAATTGAGGGTGTGCTGCGCTGTTGGAGAGTAGGTAATTGAGGGTGTGCTGCACTATTGGAGTATCAGTAACTGAGGGTGTGCTGCACTATAACAGTGTCAGTAATTGAGGGTGTGCTGCACTATTGGAGTATCAGTAACTGAGGGTGTGCTGCACTATAACAGTGTCAGTAATTGAGGGTGTGCTGCACTATTGGCGTGTCAGTAACTGAGGGTGTGTTGCATTATTGCAGGGTCAGTAATTGAGCGTGTGCTGCACTATTGGAGTGTCAGTAATTGAGTGTGTGCTGCACTATTGGCATTTCAGTAATTGAGGATGTGCTGCACTATTGTTGTGTCAGTAATTGAGGGTGTGCTGCACTGATGGAGTGTCAGTAGTTGAGGGTGTGCTGCAAAATTGGAGTGTCAGTAATTGAGGGAGTGCTGCATTATTGGAGTGGCAGTAATTGAGGTTGTGCTGCATTTTTGGACTGTCAGTAATTGAGGGCGTGCTGCGCTATTGGAGTGCCAGTAATTGAGGGTGTGCTGCACTATTGGAGTGTCAGTAATTGAGGATGTGCTGCACTTTTGGAGTTTCAGTAACTGAGGGTGTGCTGCACTATAACAGTGTCAGTAATTGAGGGTGTGCTGCAGTATTGGAGTGTCGGTAGTTGAGGGTGTGCTGCACTATTGGAGTTACAGTAATTGAGGGTGTGCTGCACTATTGGAGTGTCAGTAATTGAGGGTGTGCTGCACTACTGATGTGTCAGTAATTGAGGGTGTGCTGCGCTGTAGGAGTGTCAATAATTGAGGGTGTGCTGCGCTGTTGGAGTGTCAGTAATTGAGGGTGTGCTGCACTGTTGGAGTGTCAGTAATTGAGGGTGTGCTGCACTATTGGAGTGTCAGTAACTGAGGGTCTGCTGCACTATTGGAGTGTCAGTAATTGAGGGTGTGCTGCACTATTGGAGTGTCAGTAATTGAGGGTGTGCTGCGCTATTGGACTGTTAGTAATTGAGGGTGTGCTGCCCTATTGAAGTGTCAGTAATTGAGGTTGTGCTGCACTATTGGAGTGTCAGTAATTGAGGGTGTGCTGCACTATTGGAGTGTCAGTAATTGAGGGTGTGCTGCACTATTGGAGTGTCAGTAACTGAGGGTGTGCTGCGCTGTTGGAGTGTCAGTAATTGAGGGTGTGCTGCACTATTGAAGTGTCAGTAATTGAGGGTGTGCTGCACTATTGGATTGCCAGTAATTGAGGGTGTGCTGCACTATTGGAGTACAGTAATTGAGGGTGTGCTGCGCTGTTGGAGAGTAGGTAATTGAGGGTGTGCTGCACTATTGGAGTATCAGTAACTGCGGGTGTGCTGCACTATAACAGTGTCAGTAATTGAGGGTGTGCTGCACTATTGGAGTATCAGTAACTGAGGGTGTGCTGCACTATAACAGTGTCAGTAATTGAGGGTGTGCTGCACTATTGGCGTGTCAGTAACTGAGGGTGTGTTGCATTATTGCGGGGTCAGTAATTGAGCGTGTGCTGCACTATTGGAGTGTCAGTAATTGAGTGTGTGCTGCACTTTTGGCATTTCAGTAATTGAGGATGTGCTGCACTATTGTTGTGTCAGTCATTGAGGGTGTGCTGCACTGATGGAGTGTCAGTACTTGAGGGAGTGCTGCAAAATTGGAGTGTCAGTAATTGAGGGAGTGCTGCATTATTGGAGTGGCAGTAATTGAGGTTGTGCTGCATTTTTGGACTGTCAGTAATTGAGGGTGTGCTGCGCTATTGGAGTGCCAGTAATTGAGGGTGTGCTGCGCTATTGGAGTGCCAGTAATTGAGGGTGTGCTGCGCTATTGGAGTGTCAGTAATTGAGGGTGTGCTGCACTATTGGAGTGTCAGTAATTGAGGATGTGCTGCACTTTTGGAGTTTCAGTAACTGAGGGTGTGATGCACTATAACAGTGTCAGTAATTGAGGGTGTGCTGCAGTATTGGAGTGTCGGTAGTTGAGGGTGTGCTGCACTATTGGAGTTACAGTAATTGAGGGTGTGCTGCACTATTGGATTGTCAGTAATTGAGGGTGTGCTGCACTATTGGAGTGTCAGTAATTGAGGGTGTGCTGCACTATTGGAGTGTCAGTAATTGATGGTGTGATGCACTATAGGAGTGTCAGTAGTTGAGGGTGTGCTGCACTATTGGCGTGTCAGTAACTGAGGGTGTGTTGCATTATTGCGGTGTCAGTAATTGAGCGTGTGCTGCACTATTGGAATGTCAGTAATTGAGTGTGTGCTGCACTATTGGCATTTCAGTAATTGAGGATGTGCTGCACTATTGTTGTGCCAGTAATTGAGGGTGTGCTGCACTGTTGGAGTGTCAGTAGTTGAGGGTGTGTTGCCAAATTGGAGTGTCAGTAATTGAGGTTGTGCTGCATTTTTGGACTGTCAGTAATTGAGGGTGTGCTGCACTATTGGAGGATCAGTAACTGAGGGTGTGCTGCGCTGTTGGAGTGTCAGTAATTGAGGGTGTGCTGCCCTATTGAAGTGTCAGTAATTGAGGTTGTGCTGCACTATTGGAGTGTCAGTAATTGAGGGTGTGCTGCACTATTGGAGTGTCAGTAATTGAGTGTGTGCTGCACTATTGGAGTGTCAGTAATTGATGGTGTGCTGCACTATTGGAGTGTCAGTAATTGAGGGTGTGCTGCACTATTGGACTGTCAGTAATTGAGGGTGTGCTGCACTATTGGAGTGTCAGTAATTGAGGATGTGCTGCACTTTTGGAGTTTCAGTTACTGAGGGTGTGCTGCACTATAACAGTGTCAGTAATTGAGGGTGTGCTGCAGTATTGGAGTGTCTGTAGTTGAGGGTGTGCTGCACTATTGGAGTTACAGTAATTGAGGGTGTCCTGCACTATTGGAGTGTCAGTAATTGAGGGTGTGCTGCACTATTGGAGTGTAAGTCATTGCGTGTTTGCTGCGCAGTTGGAGTGCCAGTAATTGAGCGTGTGCTGCACTATTGGAGTGTCAGTAATTGAGGGTCTGCTGCACTATTGGAGTGTCAGTAATTGAGGGTGTGCTGCACTACTGATGTGTCAGTAATTGAGGGTGTGCTGCGCTGTAGGAGTGTCAATAATTGAGGGTGTGCTGCGCTGTTGGAGTGTCAGTAATTGAGGGTGTGCTGCACTGTTGGAGTGTCAGTAATTGAGGGTGTGCTGCACTATTGGAGTGTCAGTAACTGAGTGTCTGCTGCACTATTGGAGTGTCAGTAATTGAGGGTGTGCTGCACTATTGGAGTGTCAGTAATTGAGGGTGTGCTGCGCTATTGGACTGTTAGTAATTGAGGGTGTGCTGCCCTATTGAAGTGTCAGTAATTGAGGTTGTGCTGCACTATTGGAGTGTCAGTAATTGAGGGTGTGCTGCACTATTGCAGTGTCAGTAATTGAGGGTGTGCTGCACTATTGGAGTGTCAGTAACTGAGGGTGTGCTGCGCTGTTGGAGTGTCAGTAATTGAGGGTGTGCTGCACTATTGAAGTGTCAGTAATTGAGGGTGTGCTGCACTATTGGATTGCCAGTAATTGAGGGTGTGCTGCACTATTGGAGTACAGTAATTGAGGGTGTGCTGCGCTGTTGGAGAGTAGGTAATTGAGGGTGTGCTGCACTATTGGAGTATCAGTAACTGCGGGTGTGCTGCACTAAAGCAGTGTCAGTAATTGAGGGTGTGCTGCACTATTGGAGTATCAGTAACTGAGGGTGTGCTGCACTATAACAGTGTCAGTAATTGAGGGTGTGCTGCACTATTGGCGTGTCAGTAACTGAGGGTGTGTTGCATTATTGCGGGGTCAGTAATTGAGCGTGTGCTGCACTATTGGAGTGTCAGTAATTGAGTGTGTGCTGCACTTTTGGCATTTCAGTAATTGAGGATGTGCTGCACTATTGTTGTGTCAGTAATTGAGGGTGTGCTGCACTGATGGAGTGTCAGTACTTGAGGGAGTGCTGCAAAATTGGAGTGTCAGTAATTGAGGGAGTGCTGCATTATTGGAGTGGCAGTAATTGAGGTTGTGCTGCATTTTTGGACTGTCAGTAATTGAGGGTGTGCTGCGCTATTGGAGTGCCAGTAATTGAGGGTGTGCTGCGCTATTGGAGTGCCAGTAATTGAGGGTGTGCTGCGCTATTGGAGTGCCAGTAATTGAGGGTGTGCTGCAATATTGGTGTGTCAGTAATTGAGGATGTGCTGCACTTTTGGAGTTTCAGTAACTGAGGGTGTGATGCACTATAACAGTGTCAGTAATTGAGGGTGTGCTGCAGTATTGGAGTGTCGATAGTTGAGGGTGTGCTGCACTATTGGAGTTACAGTAATTGAGGGTGTGCTGCACTATTGGATTGTCAGTAATTGAGGGTGTGCTGCACTATTGGAGTGTCACTAATTGAGGGTGTGCTGCACTATTGGAGTGTCAGTAATTGATGGTGTGCTGCACTATAGGAGTGTCAGTAGTTGAGGGTGTGCTGCACTATTGGCGTGTCAGTAACTGAGGGTGTGTTGCATTATTGCGGTGTCAGTAATTGAGGGTGTGCTGCACTATTGTTGTGTCAGTAATTGAGTGTGTGCTGCAATATTGGCATTTCAGTAATTGAGGATGTGCTGCACTGTTGGAGTGTCAGTAGTTGAGGGTGTGTTGCAAAATTGGAGTGTCAGTAATTGAGGTTGTGCTGCATTTTTGGACTGTCAGTAATTGAGGGTGTGCTGCACTATTGGAGGATCAGTAACTGAGGGTGTGCTGCGCTGTTGGAGTGTCAGTAATTGAGGGTGTGCTGCCCTATTGAAGTGTCAGTAATTGAGGTTGTGCTGCACTATTGGAGTGTCAGTAATTGAGGGTGTGCTGCACTATTGGAGTGTCAGTAATTGAGTGTGTGCTGCACTATTGGAGTGTCAGTAATTGATGGTGTGCTGCACTATTGGAGTGTCAGTAATTGAGGGTGTGCTGCACTATTGGACTGTCAGTAATTGAGGGTGTGCTGCACTATTGGAGTGTCAGTAATTGAGTGTGTGCTGCCCAATTGAAGTGTCAGTAATTGAGGTTGTGCTGCACTATTGGAGTGTCAGTAATTGAGGGTGTGCTGCACTATTGGAGGGTCAGTAATTGAGGGAGTGCTGCACTATTGGAGTGTCAGTAATTGAGTGTGTGCTTCACTATTGGAGTGTGAGTAATTGAGGGTGTGCTGCACTATTGGAGTGTCAGTAATTGAGGGTGTGCTGCACTATTGGAGTGTCAGTAATTGAGGTTGTGCTGCACTATAGGAGTGTCAGTAATTGCGTTTTTGCTGCGCAGTTGGAGTGTCAGTAATTGAGGGTGTGCTGCACTATTGGAGTGCCAGTAATTGAGGCTGTGCTGCACTATTGGAGTGTCAGTAATTGAGTGTGTGCTGCCCTATTGAAGTGTCAGTAATTGAGGTTGTGCTGCACTATTGGAGTGTCAGTAATTGAGTGTGTGCTGCACTATTGGAGTGTCAGTAATTGAGGGTGTGCTGCACTAATGGAGTGTCAGTAATTGAGGGTGTGCTGCACTATTGGAGTGTCAGTAATTGAGGGTGTGCTGCACTATTGTATTGTCGGTAAATGAGGGTGGGCTGCACTATTGGAGTGTCAGTAATTGAGGGAGTGCTGCACTATTGGAGTGTCAGTAATTGAGGGTGTGCTGCACTATTGGAGTGTCAGTAATTGAGGATCTGCTGCACTATTGGAGTGTCAGTAATTGAGGATCTGCTGCACTATTGGAGTGTCAGTAATTGAGGGTGTGCTGCACTATTGGAGTGTCAGTAATTGAGGGTCTGCTGCACTATTGGAGTGTCAGTAATTGAGGGTGTGCAGAACTATTGGAGTGTAAGTAATTGCGTGTTTGCTCCGCAGTTGGAGTGCCAGTAATTGAGCGTGTGCTGCACTATTAGAGTGTCAGTAATTGAGGGTCTGCTGCACTATTGGAGTGTCAGTAATTGAGGGTGTGCTGCACTACTGATGTGTCAGTAATTGAGGGTGTGCTGCGCTGTAGGAGTGTCAATAATTGAGGGTGTGCTGCGCTGTTGGAGTGTCAGTAATTGAGGGTGTGCTGCACTGGTGGAGTGTCAGTAATTGAGGGTGTGCTGCACTGTTGGAGTGTCAGTAACTGAGGGTCTGCTGCACTATTGGAGTGTCAGTAATTGAGGGTGTGCTGCGCTGTTGGAGTGTCAGTAATTGAGGGTGTGCTGCACTATTGGAGTGTTAGTAATTGAGGGTGTGCTGCCCTATTGAAGTGTCAGTAATTGAGGTTGTGCTGCACTATTGGAGTGTCAGTAATTGAGGGTGTGCTGCGCAGTTGGAGTGCCAGTAATTGAGGGTGTGCTGCACTATTGAAGTGTCAGTAATTGAGGGAGTGCTGCACTATTGGTGTGTCAGTAATTGAGTGTGTGCTGCACATTTGGAGTGTCAGGAATTGAGGGTGTGCTGCACTATTGGATTGCCAGTAATTGAGGGTGTGCTGCACTATTGGAGTACAGTAATTGAGGGTGTGCTGCGCTGTTGGAGAGTAGGTAATTGAGGGTGTGCTGCACTATTGGAGTATCAGTAACTGAGGGTGTGCTGCACTATAACAGTGTCAGTAATTGAGGGTGTGCTGCACTATTGGAGTATCAGTAACTGAGGGTGTGCTGCACTATAACAGTGTCAGTAATTGAGGGTGTGCTGCACTATTGGCGTGTCAGTAACTGAGGGTGTGTTGCATTATTGCAGGGTCAGTAATTGAGCGTGTGCTGCACTATTGGAGTGTCAGTAATTGAGTGTGTGCTGCACTATTGGCATTTCAGTAATTGAGGATGTGCTGCACTATTGTTGTGTCAGTAATTGAGGGTGTGCTGCACTGATGGAGTGTCAGTAGTTGAGGGTGTGCTGCAAAATTGGAGTGTCAGTAATTGAGGGAGTGCTGCATTATTGGAGTGGCAGTAATTGAGGTTGTGCTGCATTTTTGGACTGTCAGTAATTGAGGGCGTGCTGCGCTATTGGAGTGCCAGTAATTGAGGGTGTGCTGCACTATTGGAGTGCCAGTAATTGAGGGTGTGCTGCACTATTGGAGTGTCAGTAATTGAGGGTGTGCTGCACTATTGGAGTGTCAGTAATTGAGGATGTGCTGCACTTTTGGAGTTTCAGTAACTGAGGGTGTGCTGCACTATAACAGTGTCAGTAATTGAGGGTGTGCTGCAGTATTGGAGTGTCGGTAGTTGAGGGTGTGCTGCACTATTGGAGTTACAGTAATTGAGGGTGTGCTGCACTATTGGAGTGTCAGTAATTGAGGGTGTGCTGCACTACTGATGTGTCAGTAATTGAGGGTGTGCTGCGCTGTAGGAGTGTCAATAATTGAGGGTGTGCTGCGCTGTTGGAGTGTCAGTAATTGAGGGTGTGCTGCACTGTTGGAGTGTCAGTAATTGAGGGTGTGCTGCACTATTGGAGTGTCAGTAACTGAGGGTCTGCTGCACTATTGGAGTGTCAGTAATTGAGGGTGTGCTGCACTATTGGAGTGTCAGTAATTGAGGGTGTGCTGCGCTATTGGACTGTTAGTAATTGAGGGTGTGCTGCAATATTGGAGTGTCAGTAATTGAGGGAGTGCTGCCCTATTGAAGTGTCAGTAATTGAGGTTGTGCTGCACTATTGGAGTGTCAGTAATTGACGGTGTGCTGCACTATTGGAGTGTCAGTAATTGAGGGTGTGCTGCACTATTGGAGTGTCAGTAACTGATGGTGTGCTGCGCTGTTGGAGTGTCAGTAATTGAGGGTGTGCTGCACTATTGAAGTGTCAGTAATTGAGGGTGTGCTGCACTATTGGATTGCCAGTAATTGAGGGTGTGCTGCACTATTGGAGTACAGTAATTGAGGGTGTGCTGCGCTGTTGGAGAGTAGGTAATTGAGGGTGTGCTGCACTATTGGAGTATCAGTAACTGCGGGTGTGCTGCACTATAACAGTGTCAGTAATTGAGGGTGTGCTGCACTATTGGAGTATCAGTAACTGAGGGTGTGCTGCACTATAACAGTGTCAGTAATTGAGGGTGTGCTGCACTATTGGCGTGTCAGTAACTGAGGGTGTGTTGCATTATTGCGGGGTCAGTAATTGAGCGTGTGCTGCACTATTGGAGTGTCAGTAATTGAGTGTGTGCTGCACTTTTGGCATTTCAGTAATTGAGGATGTGCTGCACTATTGTTGTGTCAGTCATTGAGGGTGTGCTGCACTGATGGAGTGTCAGTACTTGAGGGAGTGCTGCAAAATTGGAGTGTCAGTAATTGAGGGAGTGCTGCATTATTGGAGTGGCAGTAATTGAGGTTGTGCTGCATTTTTGGACTGTCAGTAATTGAGGGTGTGCTGCGCTATTGGAGTGCCAGTAATTGAGGGTGTGCTGCGCTATTGGAGTGTCAGTAATTGAGGGTGTGCTGCACTATAAGAGTGTCAGTAATTGAGGGTGTGCTGCGCTATTGGAGTGTCAGTAATTGAGGGTGTGCTGCACTATTGGAGTGTCAGTAATTGAGGATGTGCTGCACTTTTGGAGTTTCAGTAACTGAGGGTGTGATGCACTATAACAGTGTCAGTAATTGAGGGTGTGCTGCAGTATTTGAGTGTCGGTAGTTGAGGGTGTGCTGCACTATTGGAGTTACAGTAATTGAGGGTGTGCTGCACTATTGGATTGTCAGTAATTGAGGGTGTGCTGCACTATTGGAGTGTCAGTAATTGAGGGTGTGCTGCACTATTGGAGTGTCAGTAATTGATGGTGTGCTGCACTATAGGAGTGTCAGTAGTTGAGGGTGTGCTGCACTATTGGCGTGTCAGTAACTGAGGGTGTGTTGCATTATTGCGGTGTCAGTAATTGAGCGTGTGCTGCACTATTGGAATGTCAGTAATTGAGTGTGTGCTGCACTATTGGCATTTCAGTAATTGAGGATGTGCTGCACTATTGTTGTGCCAGTAATTGAGGGTGTGCTGCACTGTTGGAGTGTCAGTAGTTGAGGGTGTGTTGCCAAATTGGAGTGTCAGTAATTGAGGTTGTGCTGCATTTTTGGACTGTCAGTAATTGAGGGTGTGCTGCACTATTGGAGGATCAGTAACTGAGGGTGTGCTGCGCTGTTGGAGTGTCAGTAATTGAGGGTGTGCTGCCCTATTGAAGTGTCAGCAATTGAGGTTGTGCTGCACTATTGGAGTGTCAGTAATTGAGGGTGTGCTGCACTATTGGAGTGTCAGTAATTGAGTGTGTGCTGCACTATTGGAGTGTCAGTAATTGATGGTGTGCTGCACTATTGGAGTGTCAGTAATTGAGGGTGTGCTGCACTATTGGACTGTCAGTAATTGAGGGTGTGCTGCACTATTGGAGTGTCAGTAATTGAGGATGTGCTGCACTATTGGAGTGTCAGTAATTGAGGGTGTGCTGCACTATAACAGTGTCAGTAATTGAGGGTGTGCTGCAGTATTGGAGTGTCTGTAGTTGAGGGTGTGCTGCACTATTGGAGTTACAGTAATTGAGGGTGTCCTGCACTATTGGAGTGTCAGTAATTGAGGGTGTGCTGCACTATTGGAGTGTAAGTCATTGCTTGTTTGCTGCGCAGTTGGAGTGCCAGTAATTGAGCGTGTGCTGCACTATTGGAGTGTCAGTAATTGAGGGTCTGCTGCACTATTGGAGTGTCAGTAATTGAGGGTGTGCTGCACTACTGATGTGTCAGTAATTGAGGGTGTGCTGCGCTGTAGGAGTGTCAATAATTGAGGGTGTGCTGCGCTGTTGGAGTGTCAGTAATTGAGGGTGTGCTGCACTGTTGGAGTGTCAGTAATTGAGGGTGTGCTGCACTATTGGAGTGTCAGTAATTGAGTGTGTGCTGCACTATTGGAGTGTCAGTAATTGATGGTGTGCTGCACTATTGGAGTGTCAGTAATTGAGGGTGTGCTGCACTATTGGACTGTCAGTAATTGAGGGTGTGCTGCACTATTGGAGTGTCAGTAATTGAGTGTGTGCTGCCCAATTGAAGTGTCAGTAATTGAGGTTGTGCTGCACTATTGGAGTGTCAGTAATTGAGGGTGTGCTGCACTATTGGAGGGTCAGTAATTGAGGGAGTGCTGCACTATTGGAGTGTCAGTAATTGAGTGTGTGCTTCACTATTGGAGTGTGAGTAATTGAGGGTGTGCTGCACTATTGGAGTGTCAGTAATTGAGGGTGTGCTGCACTATTGGAGTGTCAGTAATTGAGGTTGTGCTGCACTATAGGAGTGTCAGTAATTGCGTTTTTGCTGCGCAGTTGGAGTGTCAGTAATTGAGGGTGTGCTGCACTATTGGAGTGCCAGTAATTGAGGCTGTGCTGCACTATTGGAGTGTCAGTAATTGAGTGTGTGCTGCCCTATTGAAGTGTCAGTAATTGAGGTTGTGCTGCACTATTGGAGTGTCAGTAATTGAGTGTGTGCTGCACTATTGGAGTGTCAGTAATTGAGGGTGTGCTGCACTAATGGAGTGTCAGTAATTGAGGGTGTGCTGCACTATTGGAGTGTCAGTAATTGAGGGTGTGCTGCACTATTGTATTGTCGGTAAATGAGGGTGGGCTGCACTATTGGAGTGTCAGTAATTGAGGGAGTGCTGCACTATTGGAGTGTCAGTAATTGAGGGTGTGCTGCACTATTGGAGTGTCAGTAATTGAGGATCTGCTGCACTATTGGAGTGTCAGTAATTGAGGATCTGCTGCACTATTGGAGTGTCAGTAATTGAGGGTGTGCTGCACTATTGGAGTGTCAGTAATTGAGGGTCTGCTGCACTATTGGAGTGTCAGTAATTGAGGGTGTGCAGAACTATTGGAGTGTAAGTAATTGCGTGTTTGCTCCGCAGTTGGAGTGCCAGTAATTGAGCGTGTGCTGCACTATTAGAGTGTCAGTAATTGAGGGTCTGCTGCACTATTGGAGTGTCAGTAATTGAGGGTGTGCTGCACTACTGATGTGTCAGTAATTGAGGGTGTGCTGCGCTGTAGGAGTGTCAATAATTGAGGGTGTGCTGCGCTGTTGGAGTGTCAGTAATTGAGGGTGTGCTGCACTGGTGGAGTGTCAGTAATTGAGGGTGTGCTGCACTGTTGGAGTGTCAGTAACTGAGGGTCTGCTGCACTATTGGAGTGTCAGTAATTGAGGGTGTGCTGCGCTGTTGGAGTGTCAGTAATTGAGGGTGTGCTGCACTATTGGAGTGTTAGTAATTGAGGGTGTGCTGCCCTATTGAAGTGTCAGTAATTGAGGTTGTGCTGCACTATTGGAGTGTCAGTAATTGAGGGTGTGCTGCGCAGTTGGAGTGCCAGTAATTGAGGGTGTGCTGCACTATTGAAGTGTCAGTAATTGAGGGAGTGCTGCACTATTGGTGTGTCAGTAATTGAGTGTGTGCTGCACATTTGGAGTGTCAGGAATTGAGGGTGTGCTGCACTATTGGATTGCCAGTAATTGAGGGTGTGCTGCACTATTGGAGTACAGTAATTGAGGGTGTGCTGCGCTGTTGGAGAGTAGGTAATTGAGGGTGTGCTGCACTATTGGAGTATCAGTAACTGAGGGTGTGCTGCACTATAACAGTGTCAGTAATTGAGGGTGTGCTGCACTATTGGAGTATCAGTAACTGAGGGTGTGCTGCACTATAACAGTGTCAGTAATTGAGGGTGTGCTGCACTATTGGCGTGTCAGTAACTGAGGGTGTGTTGCATTATTGCAGGGTCAGTAATTGAGCGTGTGCTGCACTATTGGAGTGTCAGTAATTGAGTGTGTGCTGCACTATTGGCATTTCAGTAATTGAGGATGTGCTGCACTATTGTTGTGTCAGTAATTGAGGGTGTGCTGCACTGATGGAGTGTCAGTAGTTGAGGGTGTGCTGCAAAATTGGAGTGTCAGTAATTGAGGGAGTGCTGCATTATTGGAGTGGCAGTAATTGAGGTTGTGCTGCATTTTTGGACTGTCAGTAATTGAGGGCGTGCTGCGCTATTGGAGTGCCAGTAATTGAGGGTGTGCTGCACTATTGGAGTGCCAGTAATTGAGGGTGTGCTGCACTATTGGAGTGTCAGTAATTGAGGGTGTGCTGCACTATTGGAGTGTCAGTAATTGAGGATGTGCTGCACTTTTGGAGTTTCAGTAACTGAGGGTGTGCTGCACTATAACAGTGTCAGTAATTGAGGGTGTGCTGCAGTATTGGAGTGTCGGTAGTTGAGGGTGTGCTGCACTATTGGAGTTACAGTAATTGAGGGTGTGCTGCACTATTGGAGTGTCAGTAATTGAGGGTGTGCTGCACTACTGATGTGTCAGTAATTGAGGGTGTGCTGCGCTGTAGGAGTGTCAATAATTGAGGGTGTGCTGCGCTGTTGGAGTGTCAGTAATTGAGGGTGTGCTGCACTGTTGGAGTGTCAGTAATTGAGGGTGTGCTGCACTATTGGAGTGTCAGTAACTGAGGGTCTGCTGCACTATTGGAGTGTCAGTAATTGAGGGTGTGCTGCACTATTGGAGTGTCAGTAATTGAGGGTGTGCTGCGCTATTGGACTGTTAGTAATTGAGGGTGTGCTGCAATATTGGAGTGTCAGTAATTGAGGGAGTGCTGCCCTATTGAAGTGTCAGTAATTGAGGTTGTGCTGCACTATTGGAGTGTCAGTAATTGACGGTGTGCTGCACTATTGGAGTGTCAGTAATTGAGGGTGTGCTGCACTATTGGAGTGTCAGTAACTGATGGTGTGCTGCGCTGTTGGAGTGTCAGTAATTGAGGGTGTGCTGCACTATTGAAGTGTCAGTAATTGAGGGTGTGCTGCACTATTGGATTGCCAGTAATTGAGGGTGTGCTGCACTATTGGAGTACAGTAATTGAGGGTGTGCTGCGCTGTTGGAGAGTAGGTAATTGAGGGTGTGCTGCACTATTGGAGTATCAGTAACTGCGGGTGTGCTGCACTATAACAGTGTCAGTAATTGAGGGTGTGCTGCACTATTGGAGTATCAGTAACTGAGGGTGTGCTGCACTATAACAGTGTCAGTAATTGAGGGTGTGCTGCACTATTGGCGTGTCAGTAACTGAGGGTGTGTTGCATTATTGCGGGGTCAGTAATTGAGCGTGTGCTGCACTATTGGAGTGTCAGTAATTGAGTGTGTGCTGCACTTTTGGCATTTCAGTAATTGAGGATGTGCTGCACTATTGTTGTGTCAGTCATTGAGGGTGTGCTGCACTGATGGAGTGTCAGTACTTGAGGGAGTGCTGCAAAATTGGAGTGTCAGTAATTGAGGGAGTGCTGCATTATTGGAGTGGCAGTAATTGAGGTTGTGCTGCATTTTTGGACTGTCAGTAATTGAGGGTGTGCTGCGCTATTGGAGTGCCAGTAATTGAGGGTGTGCTGCGCTATTGGAGTGTCAGTAATTGAGGGTGTGCTGCACTATAAGAGTGTCAGTAATTGAGGGTGTGCTGCGCTATTGGAGTGTCAGTAATTGAGGGTGTGCTGCACTATTGGAGTGTCAGTAATTGAGGATGTGCTGCACTTTTGGAGTTTCAGTAACTGAGGGTGTGATGCACTATAACAGTGTCAGTAATTGAGGGTGTGCTGCAGTATTTGAGTGTCGGTAGTTGAGGGTGTGCTGCACTATTGGAGTTACAGTAATTGAGGGTGTGCTGCACTATTGGATTGTCAGTAATTGAGGGTGTGCTGCACTATTGGAGTGTCAGTAATTGAGGGTGTGCTGCACTATTGGAGTGTCAGTAATTGATGGTGTGCTGCACTATAGGAGTGTCAGTAGTTGAGGGTGTGCTGCACTATTGGCGTGTCAGTAACTGAGGGTGTGTTGCATTATTGCGGTGTCAGTAATTGAGCGTGTGCTGCACTATTGGAATGTCAGTAATTGAGTGTGTGCTGCACTATTGGCATTTCAGTAATTGAGGATGTGCTGCACTATTGTTGTGCCAGTAATTGAGGGTGTGCTGCACTGTTGGAGTGTCAGTAGTTGAGGGTGTGTTGCCAAATTGGAGTGTCAGTAATTGAGGTTGTGCTGCATTTTTGGACTGTCAGTAATTGAGGGTGTGCTGCACTATTGGAGGATCAGTAACTGAGGGTGTGCTGCGCTGTTGGAGTGTCAGTAATTGAGGGTGTGCTGCCCTATTGAAGTGTCAGCAATTGAGGTTGTGCTGCACTATTGGAGTGTCAGTAATTGAGGGTGTGCTGCACTATTGGAGTGTCAGTAATTGAGTGTGTGCTGCACTATTGGAGTGTCAGTAATTGATGGTGTGCTGCACTATTGGAGTGTCAGTAATTGAGGGTGTGCTGCACTATTGGACTGTCAGTAATTGAGGGTGTGCTGCACTATTGGAGTGTCAGTAATTGAGGATGTGCTGCACTATTGGAGTGTCAGTAATTGAGGGTGTGCTGCACTATAACAGTGTCAGTAATTGAGGGTGTGCTGCAGTATTGGAGTGTCTGTAGTTGAGGGTGTGCTGCACTATTGGAGTTACAGTAATTGAGGGTGTCCTGCACTATTGGAGTGTCAGTAATTGAGGGTGTGCTGCACTATTGGAGTGTAAGTCATTGCTTGTTTGCTGCGCAGTTGGAGTGCCAGTAATTGAGCGTGTGCTGCACTATTGGAGTGTCAGTAATTGAGGGTCTGCTGCACTATTGGAGTGTCAGTAATTGAGGGTGTGCTGCACTACTGATGTGTCAGTAATTGAGGGTGTGCTGCGCTGTAGGAGTGTCAATAATTGAGGGTGTGCTGCGCTGTTGGAGTGTCAGTAATTGAGGGTGTGCTGCACTGTTGGAGTGTCAGTAATTGAGGGTGTGCTGCACTATTGGAGTGTCAGTAACTGAGGGTCTGCTGCACTATTGGAGTGTCAGTAATTGAGGGTGTGCTGCACTATTGGAGTGTCAGTAATTGAGGGTGTGCTGCGCTATTGGACTGTTAGTAATTGAGGGTGTGCTGCCCTATTGAAGTGTCAGTAATTGAGGTTGTGCTGCACTATTGGAGTGTCAGTAATTGAGGGTGTGCTGCACTATTGCAGTGTCAGTAATTGAGGGTGTGCTGCACTATTGGAGTGTCAGTAACTGAGGGTGTGCTGCGCTGTTGGAGTGTCAGTAATTGAGGGTGTGCTGCACTATTGAAGTGTCAGTAATTGAGGGTGTGCTGCACTATTGGATTGCCAGTAATTGAGGGTGTGCTGCACTATTGGAGTACAGTAATTGAGGGTGTGCTGCGCTGTTGGAGAGTAGGTAATTGAGGGTGTGCTGCACTATTGGAGTATCAGTAACTGCGGGTGTGCTGCACTATAACAGTGTCAGTAATTGAGGGTGTGCTGCACTATTGGAGTATCAGTAACTGAGGGTGTGCTGCACTATAACAGTGTCAGTAATTGAGGGTGTGCTGCACTATTGGCGTGTCAGTAACTGAGGGTGTGTTGCATTATTGCGGGGTCAGTAATTGAGCGTGTGCTGCACTTTTGGCATTTCAGTAATTGAGGATGTGCTGCACTATTGTTGTGTCAGTAATTGAGGGTGTGCTGCACTATTGGTGTGTCAGTAATTGAGGGAGTGCTGCATTATTGGAGTGGCAGTAATTGAGGTTGTGCTGCATTTTTGGACTGTCAGTAATTGAGGGTGTGCTGCGCTATTGGAGTGCCAGTAATTGAGGGTGTGCTGCGCTATTGGAGTGCCAGTAATTGAGGGTGTGCTGCTCTATTGGAGTGCCAGTAATTGAGGGTGTGCTGCACTATTGGAGTGTCAGTAATTGAGGATGTGCTGCACTTTTGGAGTTTCAGTAACTGAGGGTGTGATGCACTATAACAGTGTCAGTAATTGAGGGTGTGCTGCAGTATTGGAGTGTCGATAGTTGAGGGTGTGCTGCACTATTGGAGTTACAGTAATTGAGGGTGTGCTGCACTATTGGATTGTCAGTAATTGAGGGTGTGCTGCACTATTGGAGTGTCAGTAATTGAGGGTGTGCTGCACTATTGGAGTGTCAGTAATTGATGGTGTGCTGCACTATAGGAGTGTCAGTAGTTGAGGGTGTGCTGCACTATTGGCGTGTCAGTAACTGAGGGTGTGTTGCATTATTGCGGTGTCAGTAATTGAGCGTGTGCTGCACTATTGGAGTGTCAGTAATTGAGTGTGTGCTGCACTATTGGCATTTCAGTAATTGAGGATGTGCTGCACTGTTGGAGTGTCAGTAGTTGAGGGTGTGTTGCAAAATTGGAGTGTCAGTAATTGAGGTTGTGCTGCATTTTTGGACTGTCAGTAATTGAGGGTGTGCTGCACTATTGGAGGATCAGTAACTGAGGGTGTGCTGCGCTGTTGGAGTGTCAGTAATTGAGGGTGTGCTGCCCTATTGAAGTGTCAGTAATTGAGGTTGTGCTGCACTATTGGAGTGTCAGTAATTGAGGGTGTGCTGCACTATTGGAGTGTCAGTAATTGAGTGTGTGCTGCACTATTGGAGTGTCAGTAATTGATGGTGTGCTGCACTATTGGAGTGTCAGTAATTGAGGGTGTGCTGCACTATTGGACTGTCAGTAATTGAGGGTGTGCTGCACTATTGGAGTGTCAGTAATTGAGTGTGTGCTGCCCAATTGAAGTGTCAGTAATTGAGGTTGTGCTGCACTATTGGAGTGTCAGTAATTGAGGGAGTGCTGCACTATTGGAGTGTCAGTAATTGAGTGTGTGCTTCACTATTGGAGTGTGAGTAATTGAGGGTGTGCTGCACTATTGGAGTGTCAGTAATTGAGGGTGTGCTGCACTATTGGAGTGTCAGTAATTGAGGTTGTGCTGCACTATAGGAGTGTCAGTAATTGCGTTTTTGCTGCGCAGTTGGAGTGTCAGTAATTGAGGGTGTGCTGCACTATTGGAGTATCAGTAAATGAGTGTGTGCTGCACTATTGGAGTGCCAGTAATTGAGGCTGTGCTGCACTATTGGAGTGTCAGTAATTGAGTGTGTGCTGCCCTATTGAAGTGTCAGTAATTGAGGTTGTGCTGCACTATTGGAGTGTCAGTAATTGAGGGTGTGCTGCACTATTGGAGTGTCAGTAATTGAGTGTGTGCTGCACTATTGGAGTGTCAGTAATTGAGGGTGTGCTGCACTAATGGAGTGTCAGTAATTGAGGGTGTGCTGCACTATTGGAGTGTCAGTAATTGAGGGTGTGCTGCACTATTGTATTGTCGGTAAATGAGGGTGGGCTGCACTATTGGAGTGTCAGTAATTGAGGGAGTGCTGCACTATTGGAGTGTCAGTAATTGAGGGTGTGCTGCACTATTGGAGTGTCAGTAATTGAGGGTCTGCTGCACTATTGGAGTGTCAGTAATTGAGGGTGTGCTGCACTATTGGAGTGTCAGTAATTGAGGGTCTGCTGCACTATTGGAGTGTCAGTAATTGAGGGTGTGCAGAACTATTGGAGTGTAAGTAATTGCGTGTTTGCTGCGCAGTTGGAGTGCCAGTAATTGAGCGTGTGCTGCACTATTAGAGTGTCAGTAATTGAGGGTCTGCTGCACTATTGGAGTGTCAGTAATTGAGGGTGTGCTGCACTACTGATGTGTCAGTAATTGAGGGTGTGCTGCGCTGTAGGAGTGTCAATAATTGAGGGTGTGCTGCGCTGTTGGAGTGTCAGTAATTGAGGGTGTGCTGCACTGGTGGAGTGTCAGTAATTGAGGTTGTGCTGCACTGTTGGAGTGTCAGTAACTGAGGGTCTGCTGCACTATTGGAGTGTTAGTAATTGAGGGTGTGCTGCCCTATTGAAGTGTCAGTAATTGAGGTTGTGCTGCACTATTGGAGTGTCAGTAATTGAGGGTGTGCTGCACTACTGGAGTGTTAGGAATTGAGGGTGTGCTGCCCTATTGAAGTGTCAGTAATTGAGGTTGTGCTGCACTATTGGAGTGTCAGTAATTGAGGGTGTGCTGCACTACTGGAGTGTCAGTAATTGCGTGTTTGCTGCGCAGTTGGAGTGCCAGTAATTGAGGGTGTGCTGCACTATTGAAGTGTCAGTAATTGAGGGAGTGCTGCACTATTGGTGTGTCAGTAATTGAGTGTGTGCTGCACATTTGGAGTGTCAGGAATTGAGGGTGTGCTGCACTATTGGATTGCCAGTAATTGAGGGTGTGCTGCACTATTGGAGTACAGTAATTGAGGGTGTGCTGCGCTGTTGGAGAGTAGGTAATTGAGGGTGTGCTGCACTATTGGAGTATCAGTAACTGAGGGTGTGCTGCACTATAACAGTGTCAGTAATTGAGGGTGTGCTGCACTATTGGAGTATCAGTAACTGAGGGTGTGCTGCACTATAACAGTGTCAGTAATTGAGGTTGTGCTGCACTATTGGCGTGTCAGTAACTGAGGGTGTGTTGCATTATTGCAGGGTCAGTAATTGAGCGTGTGCTGCACTATTGGAGTGTCAGTAATTGAGTGTGTGCTGCACTATTGGCATTTCAGTAATTGAGGATGTGCTGCACTATTGTTGTGTCAGTAATTGAGGGTGTGCTGCACTGATGGAGTGTCAGTAGTTGAGGGTGTGCTGCAAAATTGGAGTGTCAGTAATTGAGGGAGTGCTGCATTATTGGAGTGGCAGTAATTGAGGGTGTGCTGCACTATTGGAGTGTCAGTAATTGATGGTGTGCTGCACTATAGGAGTGTCAGTAGTTGAGGGTGTGCTGCACTATTGGCGTGTCAGTAACTGAGGGTGTGTTGCATTATTGCGGGGTCAGAAATTGAGCGTGTGCTGCACTATTGGAGTGTCAGTAATTGACGGTGTGCTGTACTATTGGCATTTCAGTAATTGAGGATGTGCTGCACTATTGTTGTGTCAGTAATTGAGGATGTGCTGCACTATTGTTGTTTCAGTAATTGAGGGTGTGCTGCACTATTGGAGTGTCAGTAATTGAGGGTGTGCTGCACTGTTGGAGTGTCAGTAGTTGAGGGTGTGCTGCAAAATTGGAGTGTGAGTAATTGAGGGTGTGCTGCACTATTGTTGTGTCAGTAATTGAGGGTGTGCTGCACTATTGGACTGTAAGTAATTGAGGGTGTGCTGCACTATTGGAGTGTCAGTAATTGAGGGTGTCCTGCACTGATGGAGTGTCAGTAGTTGAGGGTGTGCTGCAAAATTGGAGTATCAGTAACTGAGGGTGTGCTGCACTATAACAGTGTCAGTAATTGAGGGTGTGCTGCACTATTGGAGTATCAGTAACTGAGGGTATGCTGCACTATAACAGTGTCAGTAATTGAGGGTGTGCTGCACTATTGGCGTGTCAGTAACTGAGGGTGTGTTGCATTATTGCAGGGTCAGTAATTGAGCGTGTGCTGCAGTATTGGAGTGTCAGTAATTGAGTGTGCTGCACTATTGGCATTTCAGTAATTGAGGATGTGCTGCACTATTGTTGTGTCAGTAATTGAGGGTGTGCTGCACTGATGGACTGTCAGTAGTTGAGGGTGTGCTGCAAAATTGGAGTGTCAGTAATTGAGGGAGTGCTGCATTATTGGAGTGGCAGTAATTGAGGTTGTGCTGCATTTTTGGACTGTCAGTAATTGAGGGTGTGCTGCGCTATTGGAGTGCCAGTAATTGAGGGTGTGCTGCACTATTGGAGTGTCAGAAATTGAGGATGTGCTGCACTTTTGGAGTTTCAGTAACTGAGGTTGTGCTGCACTATAACAGTGTCAGTAATTGAGGGTGTGCTGCAGTATTGGAGTGTCGGTAGTTGAGGGTGTGCTGCACTATTGGAGTTACAGTAATTGAGGGTGTGCTGCACTATTGGAGTGTCAGTAATTGAGGGTGTGCTGCACTATTGGAGTGTCAGTAATTGATGGTGTGCTGCACTATAGGAGTGTCAGTAGTTGAGGGTGTGCTGCACTATTGGCGTGTCAGTAACTGAGGGTGTGTTGCATTATTGCGGGGTCAGTAATTGAGCGTGTGCTGCACTATTGGAGTGTCAGTAATTGACGGTGTGCTGCACTATTGGCATTTCAGTAATTGAGGATGTGCTGCAATATTGTTGTGTCAGTAATTGAGGATGTGCTGCACTATTGTTGTGTCAGTAATTGAGGGTGTGCTGCACTATTGGAGTGTCAGTAATTGAGGGTGTGCTGCACTGTTGGAGTGTCAGTAGTTGAGGGTGTGCTGCAAAATTGGAGTGTGAGTAATTGAGGGTGTGCTGCACTATTGTTGTGTCAGTAATTGAGGGTGTGCTGCACTATTGGACTGTAAGTAATTGAGGGTGTGCTGCACTATTGGAGTGTCAGTAATTGAGGGTGTCCTGCACTGATGGAGTGTCAGTAGTTGAGGGTGTGCTGCAAAATTGGAGTATCAGTAACTGAGGGTGTGCTGCACTATAACAGTGTCAGTAATTGAGGGTGTGCTGCACTATTGGAGTATCAGTAACTGAGGGTGTGCTGCACTATAACAGTGTCAGTAATTGAGGGTGTGCTGCACTACTGGCGTGTCAGTAACTGAGGGTGTGTTGCATTATTGCAGGGTCAGTAATTGAGCGTGTGCTGCACTATTGGAGTGTCAGTAATTGAGTGTGTGCTGCACTATTGGCATTTCAGTAATTGAGGATGTGCTGCACTATTGTTGTGTCAGTAATTGAGGGTGTGCTGCACTGATGGAGTGTCAGTAGTTGAGGGTGTACTGCAAAATTGGAGTGTCAGTAATTGAGGGAGTGCTGCATTATTGGAGTGGCAGTATTTGAGGTTGTGCTGCATTTTTGGACTGTCAGTAATTGAGGGTGTGCTGCGCTATTGGAGTGCCAGTAATTGAGGGTGTGCTGCACTATTGGAGTGTCAGAAATTGAGGATGTGCTGCACTTTTGGAGTTTCAGTAACTGAGGTTGTGCTGCACTATAACAGTGTCAGTAATTGAGGGTGTGCTGCAGTATTGGAGTGTCGGTAGTTGAGGGTGTGCTGCACTATTGGAGTTACAGTAATTGAGGGTGTGCTGCACTATTGGAGTGTCAGTAATTGAGGGTGTGCTGCACTATTGGAGTGTCAGTAATTGATGGTGTGCTGCACTATAGGAGTGTCAGTAGTTGAGGGTGTGCTGCACTATTGGCGTGTCAGTAATTGACGGTGTGCTGCACTATTGGCATTTCAGTAATTGAGGATGTGCTGCAATATTGTTGTGTCAGTAATTGAGGATGTGCTGCACTATTGTTGTGTCAGTAATTGAGGGTGTGCTGCACTATTGGAGTGTCAGTAATTGAGGGTGTGCTGCACTGTTGGAGTGTCAGTAGTTGAGGGTGTGCTGCAAAATTGGAGTGTGAGTAATTGAGGGTGTGCTGCACTATTGGAGTGTCAGTAATTGAGGGTGTGCTGCACTATTGGAGTGTCAGTAACTGAGGAAGTGCTGCGCTGTTGGAGTGTCAGTAATTGAGGGTGTGCTGCACTATTGGAGTGTCCGAAACTGAGGGTGTGCTGCGCTGTTGGAGTTACAGTAATTGTGGGTGTGTTGCACTATTGAAGTGTCAGTAATTGAGGGTGTGCTGCACTATTGGATTGCCAGTAATTGAGGGTGTGCTGCACTATTGGAGTACAGTAATTGAGGGTGTGCTGCGCTGTTGGAGAGTAGGTAATTGAGGGTGTGCTGCACTATTGGAGTATCAGTAACTGAGGGTGTGCTGCACTATAACAGTGTCAGTAATTGAGGGTGTGCTGCACTATTGGAGTATCAGTAACTGAGGGTGTGCTGCACTATAACAGTGTCAGTAATTGAGGGTGTGCTGCACTATTGGCGTGTCAGTAACTGAGGGTGTGTTGCATTATTGCAGGGTCAGTAATTGAGCGTGTGCTGCACTATTGGAGTGCCAGTAATTGAGTGTGTGCTGCACTATTGGCATTTCAGTAATTGAGGATGTGCTGCACTATTGGTGTGTCAGTAATTGAGGGTGTGCTGCAAAATTGGAGTGTCAGTAATTGAGGGAGTGCTGCATTATTGGAGTGGCAGTAATTGAGGTTGTGCTGCATTTTTGGACTGTCAGTAATTGAGGGTGTGCTGCGCTATTGGAGTGCCAGTAATTGAGGGTGTGCTGCACTATTGGAGTGTCAGTAATTGAGGATGTGCTGCACTTTTGGAGTTTCAGTAACTGAGGTTGTGCTGCACTATAACAGTGTCAGTAATTGAGGGTGTGCTGCAGTATTGGAGTGTCGGTAGTTGAGGGTGTGCTGCACTATTGGAGTTACAGTAATTGAGGGTGTGCTGCACTATTGGAGTGTCAGTAGTTGAGGGTGTGCTGCACTATTGGAGTTACAGTAATTGATGGTGTGCTGCACTATAGGAGTGTCGGTAGTTGAGGGTGTGCTGCACTATTGGAGTTACAGTAATTGATGGTGTGCTGCACTATAGGAGTGTCAGTAGTTGAGGGTGTGCTGCACTATTGGCGTGTCAGTAACTGAGGGTGTGTTGCATTATTGCGGGGTCAGTAATTGAGGATGTGCTGCACTATTGTTGTGTCAGTAATTGAGGGTGTGCTGCACTTTTGGAGTGTCAGTAGTTGAGGGTGTGCTGCAAAATTGGAGTGTGAGTAATTGAGGGTGTGCTGCACTATTGTTGTGTCAGTAATTGAGGGTGTGCTGCACTATTGGTGTGTCAGTAATTGAGGGTGTGCTGCACTATTGGAGTGTCAGTAATTGAGGGTGTGCTGCACTGATGGAGTGTCAGTAGTTGAGGGTGTGCTGCAAAATTGGAGTGTCAGTAAGTGAGGGTGTGCTGCATTTTTGGACTGTCAGTAATTGAGGGTGTGCTGCGCTATTGGAGTGCCAATAATTGAGGGTGTGCTGCACTATTGGAGTGTCAGTAATTGAGGATGTGCTGCACTTTTGGAGTTTCAGTTACTGAGGGTGTGCTGCACTATAACAGTGTCAGTAATTGAGGGTGTGCTGCAGTATTGGAGTGTCTGTAGTTGAGGGTGTGCTGCACTATTGGAGTTACAGTAATTGAGGGTGTCCTGCACTATTGGAGTGTCAGTAATTGAGTGTGTGCTGCACTATTGGATTGTCAGTAATTGAGTGTGTGCTGCACTAATGGAGTGTCAGTAATTGAGGGTGTGCTGCACTATTGCAGTGTCAGTAATTGAGGGTTTGCTGCACTATTGGAGAGTCAGTAATTGAGGGTGTGCTGCACTATTGGAGTGTCAGTAATTGAGGATGTGCTGCACTATTGGAGTGTCAGTAATTGAGGGTGTGCTGCACTATTGGAGTGTCAGTAATTGAGGGTTTGCTGCACTATTAGAGTGTCAGTAATTGAGTGTGTGCTGCAATATTGGAGTTACAGTAATTGAGGGTGTGCTGCACTATTGGAGTCTCAGTAATTGAGGGTGTGCTGCACTATTGGAGAGCCAGTAATTGAGGGTGCGCTACAGTATTAGAGTGTCAGTAATTAAGGGTGTGCTGCACTATTGGATTGTCAGTAATTGAGGGTGTGCTGCACTATTAGAGTGTCAGTAATTGAGTGTGTGCTGCACTATTGGAGTCTCAGTAATTGAGGGTGTGCTGCACTATTGGAGAGCCAGTAATTGAGGGTGGGCTACATTATTAGAGTGTCAGTAATTGAGGGTGTGCTGCACTATTGGATTGTCAGAAATTAAGGGTGTGCTGCACTATTGGAGTGTCAGTAATTGAGGGCGTGCTGCACTATTGTTGTGTCAGTAATTGAGGGTGTGCTGCACTGATGGAGTGTCAGTAGTTGAGGGTGTGCTGCAAAATTGGAGTGTCAGTAATTGAGGGAGTGCTGCATTATTGGAGTGGCAGTATTTGAGGTTGTGCTGCATTTTTGGACTGTCAGTAATTGAGGGTGTGCTGCGCTATTGGAGTGCCAGTAATTGAGGGTGTGCTGCACTATTGGAGTGTCAGAAATTGAGGATGTGCTGCACTTTTGGAGTTTCAGTAACTGAGGTTGTGCTGCACTATAACAGTGTCAGTAATTGAGGGTGTGCTGCAGTATTGGAGTGTCGGTGGTTGAGGGTGTGCTGCACTATTGGAGTTACAGTAATTGAGGGTGTGCTGCACTATTGGAGTGTCAGTAATTGAGGGTGTGCTGCACTATTGGAGTGTCAGTAATTGATGGTGTGCTGCACTATAGGAGTGTCAGTAGTTGAGGGTGTGCTGCACTATTGGCGTGTCAGTAACTGAGGGTGTGTTGCATTATTGCGGGGTCAGTAATTGAGCGTGTGCTGCACTATTGGAGTGTCAGTAATTGACGGTGTGCTGCACTATTGGCATTTCAGTAATTGAGGATGTGCTGCAATATTGTTGTGTCAGTAATTGAGGATGTGCTGCACTATTGTTGTGTCAGTAATTGAGGGTGTGCTGCACTATTGGAGTGTCAGTAATTGAGGGTGTGCTGCACTGTTGGAGTGTCAGTAGTTGAGGGTGTGCTGCAAAATTGGAGTGTGAGTAATTGAGGGTGTGCTGCACTATTGTTGTGTCAGTAATTGAGGGTGTGCTGCACTATTGGAGTGTCAGTAATTGAGGGTGTGCTGCACTATTGGAGTGTCAGTAGTTGAGGGTGTGCTGCAAAATTGGAGTGTCAGTAATTGAGGTTGTGCTGCATTTTTGGACTGTCAGTAATTGAGGGTGGGCTGCACTATTGGAGTGTCAGTAATTGAGGGAGTGCTGCACTATTGGAGTGTCAGTAATTGAGGGTGTGCTGCACTATTGGAGTGTCAGTAATTGAGGGTCTGCTGCACTATTGGAGTGTCTGTAATTGAGGGTGTGCTGCGCTGTAGGAGTGTCAATAATTGAGGGTGTGCTGCGCTGTTGGAGTGTCAGTAATTGAGGGTGTGCTGCACTGGTGGAGTGTCAGTAATTGAGGGTGTGCTGCACTGTTGGAGTGTCAGTAACTGAGGGTCTGCTGCACTATTGGAGTGTCAGCAATTGAGGGTGTGCTGCACTATTGGAGTGTTAGTAATTGAGGGTGTGCTGCCCTATTGAAGTGTCAGTAATTGAGGTTGTGCTGCACTATTGGAGTGTCAGTAATTGAGGGTGTGCTGCACTACTGGACTGTCAGTAATTGCGTGTTTGCTGCGCAGTTGGAGGGCCAGTAATTGAGGGTGTGCTGCACTATTGGAGTGTCAGTAACTGAGGGTGTGCTGCGCTGTTGGAGTGTCAGTAATTGAGGGTGTGCTGCACTATTGGAGTGTCCGAAACTGAGGGTGTGCTGCGCTGTTGGAGTTACAGTAATTGTGGGTGTGTTGCACTATTGAAGTGTCAGTAATTGAGGGTGTGCTGCACTATTGGATTGCCAGTAATTGAGGGTGTGCTGCACTATTGGAGTACAGTAATTGAGGGTGTGCTGCGCTGTTGGAGAGTAGGTAATTGAGGGTGTGCTGCACTATTGGAGTATCAGTAACTGAGGGTGTGCTGCACTATAACAGTGTCAGTAATTGAGGGTGTGCTGCACTATTGGAGTATCAGTAACTGAGGGTGTGCTGCACTATAACAGTGTCAGTAATTGAGGGTGTGCTGCACTATTGGCGTGTCAGTAACTGAGGGTGTGTTGCATTATTGCAGGGTCAGTAATTGAGCGTGTGCTGCACTATTGGAGTGACAGTAATTGAGTGTGTGCTGCACTATTGGCATTTCAGTAATTGAGGATGTGCTGCACTATTGGTGTGTCAGTAATTGAGGGTGTGCTGCAAAATTGGAGTGTCAGTAATTGAGGGAGTGCTGCATTATTGGAGTGGCAGTAATTGAGGTTGTGCTGCATTTTTGGACTGTCAGTCATTGAGGGTGTGCTGCGCTATTGGAGTGCCAGTAATTGAGGGTGTGCTGCACTATTGGAGTGTCAGTAATTGAGGATGTGCTGCACTTTTGGAGTTTCAGTAACTGAGGTTGTGCTGCACTATAACAGTGTCAGTAATTGAGGGTGTGCTGCAGTATTGGAGTGTCGGTAGTTGAGGGTGTGCTGCACTATTGGAGTTACAGTAATTGAGGGTGTGCTGCACTATTGGAGTGTCAGTAGTTGAGGGTGTGCTGCACTATTGGAGTTACAGTAATTGATGGTGTGCTGCACTATAGGAGTGTCGGTAGTTGAGGGTGTGCTGCACTATTGGAGTTACAGTAATTGATGGTGTGCTGCACTATAGGAGTGTCAGTAGTTGAGGGTGTGCTGCACTATTGGCGTGTCAGTAACTGAGGGTGTGTTGCATTATTGCGGGGTCAGTAATTGAGGATGTGCTGCACTATTGTTGTGTCAGTAATTGAGGGTGTGCTGCACTTTTGGAGTGTCAGTAGTTGAGGGTGTGCTGCAAAATTGGAGTGTGAGTAATTGAGGGTGTGCTGCACTATTGTTGTGTCAGTAATTGAGGGTGTGCTGCACTATTGGTGTGTCAGTAATTGAGGGTGTGCTGCACTATTGGAGTGTCAGTAATTGAGGGTGTGCTGCACTGATGGAGTGTCAGTAGTTGAGGGTGTGCTGCAAAATTGGAGTGTCAGTAACTGAGGGTGTGCTGCATTTTTGGACTGTCAGTAATTGAGGGTGTGC
This sequence comes from Isurus oxyrinchus, assembly GCA_026770705.1. NCBI lineage: Eukaryota > Metazoa > Chordata > Chondrichthyes > Lamniformes > Lamnidae > Isurus > Isurus oxyrinchus. The sequence goes on from JANJGN010000068.1 coordinate 1,065,957, forward strand.
TGCGCTATTGGAGTGCCAGTAATTGAGGGTGAGCTGCACTATTGGAGTGTCAGTAATTGAGGATGTGCTGCACTTTTGGAGTTTCAGTTACTGAGGGTGTGCTGCACTATAACAGTGTCAGTAATTGAGGGTGTGCTGCAGTATTGGGGTGTCTGTAGTTGAGGGTGTGCTGCACTATTGGAGTCACAGTAATTGAGGGTGTCCTGCACTATTGGAGTGTCAGTAATTGAGTGTGTGCTGCACTATTGGATTGTCAGTAATTGAGTGTGTGCTGCACTAATGGAGTGTCAGTAATTGAGGGTGTGCTGCACTATTGCAGTGTCAGTAATTGAGGGTTTGCTGCACTATTGGAGAGTCAGTAATTGAGGGTGTGCTGCACTATTGGAGTGTCAGTAATTGAGGATGTGCTGCACTATTGGAGTGTCAGTAATTGAGGGTGTGCTGCACTATTGGAGTGTCAGTAATTGAGGGTTTGCTGCACTATTAGAGTGTCAGTAATTGAGTGTGTGCTGCAATATTGGAGTTACAGTAATTGAGGGTGTGCTGCACTATTGGAGTCTCAGTAATTGAGGGTGTGCTGCACTATTGGAGAGCCAGTAATTGAGGGTGCGCTACAGTATTAGAGTGTCAGTAATTAAGGGTGTGCTGCACTATTGGATTGTCAGTAATTGAGGGTGTGCTGCACTATTAGAGTGTCAGTAATTGAGTGTGTGCTGCACTATTGGAGTCTCAGTAATTGAGGGTGTGCTGCACTATTGGAGAGCCAGTAATTGAGGGTGGGCTACATTATTAGAGTGTCAGTAATTGAGGGTGTGCTGCACTATTGGATTGTCAGTAATTGAGGCTGTGCTGCAATATTAGAGTGTCAGTAATTGAGTGTGTGCTGCACTATTGGAGTCTCAGTAATTGAGGGTGTGCTGCACTATTGGAGAGCCAGTAATTGAGGGTGGGCTACATTATTAGAGTGTCAGTAATTGAGGGTGTGCTGCACTATTGGATTGTCAGAAATTAAGGGTGTGCTGCACTATTGGAGTTCAGTAATTGAGGGTGTGCTGCACTATTGCAGTGTCAGTAATTGAGGGTGTGCTGCACTATTGGCGTGTCAGTAATTGAGGGTGTGCTGCAATGTTGGAGTGTCAGGAATTGAGAGCGTGATGCAATACCGATGAGTCAGTAATAGAGGGTGTGCGGCACTATTTGAGTGTCAGTATTTGTGGTTCTGCTGCAGTGTTGGAGTGTCTGTAATTGAGGGTGTGCTGCACTATTGGAGTGTCAGTAATTGAGGTTGTGCTGCACTATTGGAGTGTCAGTAATTGAGGGTTTGCTGCACTATTGGAGTGTCAGTAATTGAGGGTGTGCTGCACTATATGAGTGTCAGTAATTGAGGGTGTGTTGCACTATTGGAGTGTCAGTAATTGAGGGTGTGCTGCACAATTTGAGTGTCAGTAATTGAGGATGTGCTGCACTATTGGAGTGTCAGTAATTGAGGGTGTGCTGCACTATTGGAGTGTCAGTAATTGAGGGTGTGCTGCACTATTGCAGTGTCAGTAAATGAGGGTTTGCAGCACTAATGTATTGTCAGTAATTGAGGGTGTGCTGCACTATTGAATTGTCATTAATTGAGTGTGTGCTGCACTATTGAATTGTCAGTAATTGAGGGTGTGCTGCACTATTGGAGTTACAGTAATTGAGGGTGTGCTGCACTATTGGAGTGTCAGTAATTGAGGGTGTGCTGCACTATTGGAGTGTCAGTAATTGATGGTGTGCTGCACTATAGGAGTGTCAGTAGTTGAGGGTGTGCTGCACTATTGGCGTGTCAGTAACTGAGGGTGTGTTGCATTATTGCGGGGTCAGTAATTGAGCGTGTGCTGCACTATTGGAGTGTCAGTAATTGACGGTGTGCTGCACTATTGGCATTTCAGTAATTGAGGATGTGCTGCAATATTGTTGTGTCAGTAATTGAGGATGTGCTGCACTATTGTTGTGTCAGTAATTGAGGGTGTGCTGCACTATTGGAGTGTCAGTAATTGAGGGTGTGCTGCACTGTTGGAGTGTCAGTAGTTGAGGGTGTGCTGCAAAATTGGAGTGTGAGTAATTGAGGGTGTGCTGCACTATTGTTGTGTCAGTAATTGAGGGTGTGCTGCACTATTGGAGTGTCAGTAATTGAGGGTGTGCTGCACTATTGGAGTGTCAGTAGTTGAGGGTGTGCTGCAAAATTGGAGTGTCAGTAATTGAGGTTGTGCTGCATTTTTGGACTGTCAGTAATTGAGGGTGGGCTGCACTATTGGAGTGTCAGTAATTGAGGGTGTGCTGCACTATTGGAGTGTCAGTAATTGAGGGTGTGCTGCACTATTGGAGTGTCAGTAATTGAGGGTCTGCTGCACTATTGGAGTGTCTGTAATTGAGGGTGTGCTGCGCTGTAGGAGTGTCAATAATTGAGGGTGTGCTGCGCTGTTGGAGTGTCAGTAATTGAGGGTGTGCTGCACTGGTGGAGTGTCAGTAATTGAGGGTGTGCTGCACTGTTGGAGTGTCAGTAACTGAGGGTCTGCTGCACTATTGGAGTGTCAGCAATTGAGGGTGTGCTGCACTATTGGAGTGTTAGTAATTGAGGGTGTGCTGCCCTATTGAAGTGTCAGTAATTGAGGATGTGCTGCACTATTGGAGTGTCAGTAATTGAGGGTGTGCTGCACTACTGGACTGTCAGTAATTGCGTGTTTGCTGCGCAGTTGGAGGGCCAGTAATTGAGGGTGTGCTGCACTATTGGAGTGTCCGAAACTGAGGGTGTGCTGCGCTGTTGGAGTTACAGTAATTGTGGGTGTGTTGCACTATTGAAGTGTCAGTAATTGAGGGTGTGCTGCACTATTGGATTGCCAGTAATTGAGGGTGTGCTGCACTATTGGTGTACAGTAATTGAGGGTGTGCTGCGCTGTTGGAGAGTAGGTAATTGAGGGTGTGCTGCACTATTGGAGTATCAGTAACTGAGGGTGTGCTGCACTATAACAGTGTCAGTAATTGAGGGTGTGCTGCACTATTGGAGTATCAGTAACTGAGGGTGTGCTGCACTATAACAGTGTCAGTAATTGAGGGTGTGCTGCACTATTGGCGTGTCAGTAACTGAGGGTGTGTTGCATTATTGCAGGGTCAGTAATTGAGCGTGTGCTGCACTATTGGAGTGCCAGTAATTGAGTGTGTGCTGCACTATTGGCATTTCAGTAATTGAGGATGTGCTGCACTATTGGTGTGTCAGTAATTGAGGGTGTGCTGCAAAATTGGAGTGTCAGTAATTGAGGGAGTGCTGCATTATTGGAGTGGCAGTAATTGAGGTTGTGCTGCATTTTTGGACTGTCAGTCATTGAGGGTGTGCTGCGCTATTGGAGTGCCAGTAATTGAGGGTGTGCTGCACTATTGGAGTGTCAGTAATTGAGGATGTGCTGCACTTTTGGAGTTTCAGTAACTGAGGTTGTGCTGCACTATAACAGTGTCAGTAATTGAGGGTGTGCTGCAGTATTGGAGTGTCGGTAGTTGAGGGTGTGCTGCACTATTGGAGTTACAGTAATTGAGGGTGTGCTGCACTATTGGAGTGTCAGTAGTTGAGGGTGTGCTGCACTATTGGAGTTACAGTAATTGATGGTGTGCTGCACTATAGGAGTGTCGGTAGTTGAGGGTGTGCTGCACTATTGGAGTTACAGTAATTGATGGTGTGCTGCACTATAGGAGTGTCAGTAGTTGAGGGTGTGCTGCACTATTGGCGTGTCAGTAACTGAGGGTGTGTTGCATTATTGCGGGGTCAGTAATTGAGGATGTGCTGCACTATTGTTGTGTCAGTAATTGAGGGTGTGCTGCACTTTTGGAGTGTCAGTAGTTGAGGGTGTGCTGCACTATTGGAGTGTCTGTAATTGAGGGTGTGCTGCGCTGTAGGAGTGTCAATAATTGAGGGTGTGCTGCGCTGTTGGAGTGTCAGTAATTGAGGGTGTGCTGCACTGGTGGAGTGTCAGTAATTGAGGGTGTGCTGCACTGTTGGAGTGTCAGTAACTGAGGGTCTGCTGCACTATTGGAGTGTCAGCAATTGAGGGTGTGCTGCACTATTGGAGTGTTAGTAATTGAGGGTGTGCTGCCCTATTGAAGTGTCAGTAATTGAGGTTGTGCTGCACTATTGGAGTGTCAGTAATTGAGGGTGTGCTGCACTACTGGACTGTCAGTAATTGCGTGTTTGCTGCGCAGTTGGAGGGCCAGTAATTGAGGGTGTGCTGCACTATTGGAGTGTCAGTAACTGAGGGTGTGCTGCGCTGTTGGAGTGTCAGTAATTGAGGGTGTGCTGCACTATTGGAGTGTCCGAAACTGAGGGTGTGCTGCGCTGTTGGAGTTACAGTAATTGTGGGTGTGTTGCACTATTGAAGTGTCAGTAATTGAGGGTGTGCTGCACTATTGGATTGCCAGTAATTGAGGGTGTGCTGCACTATTGGAGTACAGTAATTGAGGGTGTGCTGCGCTGTTGGAGAGTAGGTAATTGAGGGTGTGCTGCACTATTGGAGTATCAGTAACTGAGGGTGTGCTGCACTATAACAGTGTCAGTAATTGAGGGTGTGCTGCACTATTGGAGTATCAGTAACTGAGGGTGTGCTGCACTATAACAGTGTCAGTAATTGAGGGTGTGCTGCACTATTGGCGTGTCAGTAACTGAGGGTGTGTTGCATTATTGCAGGGTCAGTAATTGAGCGTGTGCTGCACTATTGGAGTGACAGTAATTGAGTGTGTGCTGCACTATTGGCATTTCAGTAATTGAGGATGTGCTGCACTATTGGTGTGTCAGTAATTGAGGGTGTGCTGCAAAATTGGAGTGTCAGTAATTGAGGGAGTGCTGCATTATTGGAGTGGCAGTAATTGAGGTTGTGCTGCATTTTTGGACTGTCAGTCATTGAGGGTGTGCTGCGCTATTGGAGTGCCAGTAATTGAGGGTGTGCTGCACTATTGGAGTGTCAGTAATTGAGGATGTGCTGCACTTTTGGAGTTTCAGTAACTGAGGTTGTGCTGCACTATAACAGTGTCAGTAATTGAGGGTGTGCTGCAGTATTGGAGTGTCGGTAGTTGAGGGTGTGCTGCACTATTGGAGTTACAGTAATTGAGGGTGTGCTGCACTATTGGAGTGTCAGTAGTTGAGGGTGTGCTGCACTATTGGAGTTACAGTAATTGATGGTGTGCTGCACTATAGGAGTGTCGGTAGTTGAGGGTGTGCTGCACTATTGGAGTTACAGTAATTGATGGTGTGCTGCACTATAGGAGTGTCAGTAGTTGAGGGTGTGCTGCACTATTGGCGTGTCAGTAACTGAGGGTGTGTTGCATTATTGCGGGGTCAGTAATTGAGGATGTGCTGCACTATTGTTGTGTCAGTAATTGAGGGTGTGCTGCACTTTTGGAGTGTCAGTAGTTGAGGGTGTGCTGCAAAATTGGAGTGTGAGTAATTGAGGGTGTGCTGCACTATTGTTGTGTCAGTAATTGAGGGTGTGCTGCACTATTGGTGTGTCAGTAATTGAGGGTGTGCTGCACTATTGGAGTGTCAGTAATTGAGGGTGTGCTGCACTGATGGAGTGTCAGTAGTTGAGGGTGTGCTGCAAAATTGGAGTGTCAGTAACTGAGGGTGTGCTGCATTTTTGGACTGTCAGTAATTGAGGGTGTGCTGCGCTATTGGAGTGCCAGTAATTGAGGGTGAGCTGCACTATTGGAGTGTCAGTAATTGAGGATGTGCTGCACTTTTGGAGTTTCAGTTACTGAGGGTGTGCTGCACTATAACAGTGTCAGTAATTGAGGGTGTGCTGCAGTATTGGGGTGTCTGTAGTTGAGGGTGTGCTGCACTATTGGAGTCACAGTAATTGAGGGTGTCCTGCACTATTGGAGTGTCAGTAATTGAGTGTGTGCTGCACTATTGGATTGTCAGTAATTGAGTGTGTGCTGCACTAATGGAGTGTCAGTAATTGAGGGTGTGCTGCACTATTGCAGTGTCAGTAATTGAGGGTTTGCTGCACTATTGGAGAGTCAGTAATTGAGGGTGTGCTGCACTATTGGAGTGTCAGTAATTGAGGATGTGCTGCACTATTGGAGTGTCAGTAATTGAGGGTGTGCTGCACTATTGGAGTGTCAGTAATTGAGGGTTTGCTGCACTATTAGAGTGTCAGTAATTGAGTGTGTGCTGCAATATTGGAGTTACAGTAATTGAGGGTGTGCTGCACTATTGGAGTCTCAGTAATTGAGGGTGTGCTGCACTATTGGAGAGCCAGTAATTGAGGGTGCGCTACAGTATTAGAGTGTCAGTAATTAAGGGTGTGCTGCACTATTGGATTGTCAGTAATTGAGGGTGTGCTGCACTATTAGAGTGTCAGTAATTGAGTGTGTGCTGCACTATTGGAGTCTCAGTAATTGAGGGTGTGCTGCACTATTGGAGAGCCAGTAATTGAGGGTGGGCTACATTATTAGAGTGTCAGTAATTGAGGGTGTGCTGCACTATTGGATTGTCAGTAATTGAGGCTGTGCTGCAATATTAGAGTGTCAGTAATTGAGTGTGTGCTGCACTATTGGAGTCTCAGTAATTGAGGGTGTGCTGCACTATTGGAGAGCCAGTAATTGAGGGTGGGCTACATTATTAGAGTGTCAGTAATTGAGGGTGTGCTGCACTATTGGATTGTCAGAAATTAAGGGTGTGCTGCACTATTGGAGTTCAGTAATTGAGGGTGTGCTGCACTATTGCAGTGTCAGTAATTGAGGGTGTGCTGCACTATTGGCGTGTCAGTAATTGAGGGTGTGCTGCAATGTTGGAGTGTCAGGAATTGAGAGCGTGATGCAATACCGATGAGTCAGTAATAGAGGGTGTGCGGCACTATTTGAGTGTCAGTATTTGTGGTTCTGCTGCAGTGTTGGAGTGTCTGTAATTGAGGGTGTGCTGCACTATTGGAGTGTCAGTAATTGAGGTTGTGCTGCACTATTGGAGTGTCAGTAATTGAGGGTTTGCTGCACTATTGGAGTGTCAGTAATTGAGGGTGTGCTGCACTATATGAGTGTCAGTAATTGAGGGTGTGTTGCACTATTGGAGTGTCAGTAATTGAGGGTGTGCTGCACAATTTGAGTGTCAGTAATTGAGGATGTGCTGCACTATTGGAGTGTCAGTAATTGAGGGTGTGCTGCACTATTGGAGTGTCAGTAATTGAGGGTGTGCTGCACTATTGCAGTGTCAGTAAATGAGGGTTTGCAGCACTAATGTATTGTCAGTAATTGAGGGTGTGCTGCACTATTGAATTGTCATTAATTGAGTGTGTGCTGCACTATTGAATTGTCAGTAATTGAGGGTGTGCTGCACTATTGGAGTTACAGTAATTGAGGGTGTGCTGCACTATTGGAGTGTCAGTAATTGAGGGTGTGCTGCACTATTGGAGTGTCAGTAATTGATGGTGTGCTGCACTATAGGAGTGTCAGTAGTTGAGGGTGTGCTGCACTATTGGCGTGTCAGTAACTGAGGGTGTGTTGCATTATTGCGGGGTCAGTAATTGAGCGTGTGCTGCACTATTGGAGTGTCAGTAATTGACGGTGTGCTGCACTATTGGCATTTCAGTAATTGAGGATGTGCTGCAATATTGTTGTGTCAGTAATTGAGGATGTGCTGCACTATTGTTGTGTCAGTAATTGAGGGTGTGCTGCACTATTGGAGTGTCAGTAATTGAGGGTGTGCTGCACTGTTGGAGTGTCAGTAGTTGAGGGTGTGCTGCAAAATTGGAGTGTGAGTAATTGAGGGTGTGCTGCACTATTGTTGTGTCAGTAATTGAGGGTGTGCTGCACTATTGGAGTGTCAGTAATTGAGGGTGTGCTGCACTATTGGAGTGTCAGTAGTTGAGGGTGTGCTGCAAAATTGGAGTGTCAGTAATTGAGGTTGTGCTGCATTTTTGGACTGTCAGTAATTGAGGGTGGGCTGCACTATTGGAGTGTCAGTAATTGAGGGTGTGCTGCACTATTGGAGTGTCAGTAATTGAGGGTGTGCTGCACTATTGGAGTGTCAGTAATTGAGGGTCTGCTGCACTATTGGAGTGTCTGTAATTGAGGGTGTGCTGCGCTGTAGGAGTGTCAATAATTGAGGGTGTGCTGCGCTGTTGGAGTGTCAGTAATTGAGGGTGTGCTGCACTGGTGGAGTGTCAGTAATTGAGGGTGTGCTGCACTGTTGGAGTGTCAGTAACTGAGGGTCTGCTGCACTATTGGAGTGTCAGCAATTGAGGGTGTGCTGCACTATTGGAGTGTTAGTAATTGAGGGTGTGCTGCCCTATTGAAGTGTCAGTAATTGAGGATGTGCTGCACTATTGGAGTGTCAGTAATTGAGGGTGTGCTGCACTACTGGACTGTCAGTAATTGCGTGTTTGCTGCGCAGTTGGAGGGCCAGTAATTGAGGGTGTGCTGCACTATTGGAGTGTCCGAAACTGAGGGTGTGCTGCGCTGTTGGAGTTACAGTAATTGTGGGTGTGTTGCACTATTGAAGTGTCAGTAATTGAGGGTGTGCTGCACTATTGGATTGCCAGTAATTGAGGGTGTGCTGCACTATTGGTGTACAGTAATTGAGGGTGTGCTGCGCTGTTGGAGAGTAGGTAATTGAGGGTGTGCTGCACTATTGGAGTATCAGTAACTGAGGGTGTGCTGCACTATAACAGTGTCAGTAATTGAGGGTGTGCTGCACTATTGGAGTATCAGTAACTGAGGGTGTGCTGCACTATAACAGTGTCAGTAATTGAGGGTGTGCTGCACTATTGGCGTGTCAGTAACTGAGGGTGTGTTGCATTATTGCAGGGTCAGTAATTGAGCGTGTGCTGCACTATTGGAGTGCCAGTAATTGAGTGTGTGCTGCACTATTGGCATTTCAGTAATTGAGGATGTGCTGCACTATTGGTGTGTCAGTAATTGAGGGTGTGCTGCAAAATTGGAGTGTCAGTAATTGAGGGAGTGCTGCATTATTGGAGTGGCAGTAATTGAGGTTGTGCTGCATTTTTGGACTGTCAGTCATTGAGGGTGTGCTGCGCTATTGGAGTGCCAGTAATTGAGGGTGTGCTGCACTATTGGAGTGTCAGTAATTGAGGATGTGCTGCACTTTTGGAGTTTCAGTAACTGAGGTTGTGCTGCACTATAACAGTGTCAGTAATTGAGGGTGTGCTGCAGTATTGGAGTGTCGGTAGTTGAGGGTGTGCTGCACTATTGGAGTTACAGTAATTGAGGGTGTGCTGCACTATTGGAGTGTCAGTAGTTGAGGGTGTGCTGCACTATTGGAGTTACAGTAATTGATGGTGTGCTGCACTATAGGAGTGTCGGTAGTTGAGGGTGTGCTGCACTATTGGAGTTACAGTAATTGATGGTGTGCTGCACTATAGGAGTGTCAGTAGTTGAGGGTGTGCTGCACTATTGGCGTGTCAGTAACTGAGGGTGTGTTGCATTATTGCGGGGTCAGTAATTGAGGATGTGCTGCACTATTGTTGTGTCAGTAATTGAGGGTGTGCTGCACTTTTGGAGTGTCAGTAGTTGAGGGTGTGCTGCACTATTGGAGTGTCTGTAATTGAGGGTGTGCTGCGCTGTAGGAGTGTCAATAATTGAGGGTGTGCTGCGCTGTTGGAGTGTCAGTAATTGAGGGTGTGCTGCACTGGTGGAGTGTCAGTAATTGAGGGTGTGCTGCACTGTTGGAGTGTCAGTAACTGAGGGTCTGCTGCACTATTGGAGTGTCAGCAATTGAGGGTGTGCTGCACTATTGGAGTGTTAGTAATTGAGGGTGTGCTGCCCTATTGAAGTGTCAGTAATTGAGGTTGTGCTGCACTATTGGAGTGTCAGTAATTGAGGGTGTGCTGCACTACTGGACTGTCAGTAATTGCGTGTTTGCTGCGCAGTTGGAGGGCCAGTAATTGAGGGTGTGCTGCACTATTGGAGTGTCAGTAACTGAGGGTGTGCTGCGCTGTTGGAGTGTCAGTAATTGAGGGTGTGCTGCACTATTGGAGTGTCCGAAACTGAGGGTGTGCTGCGCTGTTGGAGTTACAGTAATTGTGGGTGTGTTGCACTATTGAAGTGTCAGTAATTGAGGGTGTGCTGCACTATTGGATTGCCAGTAATTGAGGGTGTGCTGCACTATTGGAGTACAGTAATTGAGGGTGTGCTGCGCTGTTGGAGAGTAGGTAATTGAGGGTGTGCTGCACTATTGGAGTATCAGTAACTGAGGGTGTGCTGCACTATAACAGTGTCAGTAATTGAGGGTGTGCTGCACTATTGGAGTATCAGTAACTGAGGGTGTGCTGCACTATAACAGTGTCAGTAATTGAGGGTGTGCTGCACTATTGGCGTGTCAGTAACTGAGGGTGTGTTGCATTATTGCAGGGTCAGTAATTGAGCGTGTGCTGCACTATTGGAGTGACAGTAATTGAGTGTGTGCTGCACTATTGGCATTTCAGTAATTGAGGATGTGCTGCACTATTGGTGTGTCAGTAATTGAGGGTGTGCTGCAAAATTGGAGTGTCAGTAATTGAGGGAGTGCTGCATTATTGGAGTGGCAGTAATTGAGGTTGTGCTGCATTTTTGGACTGTCAGTCATTGAGGGTGTGCTGCGCTATTGGAGTGCCAGTAATTGAGGGTGTGCTGCACTATTGGAGTGTCAGTAATTGAGGATGTGCTGCACTTTTGGAGTTTCAGTAACTGAGGTTGTGCTGCACTATAACAGTGTCAGTAATTGAGGGTGTGCTGCAGTATTGGAGTGTCGGTAGTTGAGGGTGTGCTGCACTATTGGAGTTACAGTAATTGAGGGTGTGCTGCACTATTGGAGTGTCAGTAGTTGAGGGTGTGCTGCACTATTGGAGTTACAGTAATTGATGGTGTGCTGCACTATAGGAGTGTCGGTAGTTGAGGGTGTGCTGCACTATTGGAGTTACAGTAATTGATGGTGTGCTGCACTATAGGAGTGTCAGTAGTTGAGGGTGTGCTGCACTATTGGCGTGTCAGTAACTGAGGGTGTGTTGCATTATTGCGGGGTCAGTAATTGAGGATGTGCTGCACTATTGTTGTGTCAGTAATTGAGGGTGTGCTGCACTTTTGGAGTGTCAGTAGTTGAGGGTGTGCTGCAAAATTGGAGTGTGAGTAATTGAGGGTGTGCTGCACTATTGTTGTGTCAGTAATTGAGGGTGTGCTGCACTATTGGTGTGTCAGTAATTGAGGGTGTGCTGCACTATTGGAGTGTCAGTAATTGAGGGTGTGCTGCACTGATGGAGTGTCAGTAGTTGAGGGTGTGCTGCAAAATTGGAGTGTCAGTAACTGAGGGTGTGCTGCATTTTTGGACTGTCAGTAATTGAGGGTGTGCTGCGCTATTGGAGTGCCAGTAATTGAGGGTGAGCTGCACTATTGGAGTGTCAGTAATTGAGGATGTGCTGCACTTTTGGAGTTTCAGTTACTGAGGGTGTGCTGCACTATAACAGTGTCAGTAATTGAGGGTGTGCTGCAGTATTGGGGTGTCTGTAGTTGAGGGTGTGCTGCACTATTGGAGTCACAGTAATTGAGGGTGTCCTGCACTATTGGAGTGTCAGTAATTGAGTGTGTGCTGCACTATTGGATTGTCAGTAATTGAGTGTGTGCTGCACTAATGGAGTGTCAGTAATTGAGGGTGTGCTGCACTATTGCAGTGTCAGTAATTGAGGGTTTGCTGCACTATTGGAGAGTCAGTAATTGAGGGTGTGCTGCACTATTGGAGTGTCAGTAATTGAGGATGTGCTGCACTATTGGAGTGTCAGTAATTGAGGGTGTGCTGCACTATTGGAGTGTCAGTAATTGAGGGTTTGCTGCACTATTAGAGTGTCAGTAATTGAGTGTGTGCTGCAATATTGGAGTTACAGTAATTGAGGGTGTGCTGCACTATTGGAGTCTCAGTAATTGAGGGTGTGCTGCACTATTGGAGAGCCAGTAATTGAGGGTGCGCTACAGTATTAGAGTGTCAGTAATTAAGGGTGTGCTGCACTATTGGATTGTCAGTAATTGAGGGTGTGCTGCACTATTAGAGTGTCAGTAATTGAGTGTGTGCTGCACTATTGGAGTCTCAGTAATTGAGGGTGTGCTGCACTATTGGAGAGCCAGTAATTGAGGGTGGGCTACATTATTAGAGTGTCAGTAATTGAGGGTGTGCTGCACTATTGGATTGTCAGTAATTGAGGCTGTGCTGCAATATTAGAGTGTCAGTAATTGAGTGTGTGCTGCACTATTGGAGTCTCAGTAATTGAGGGTGTGCTGCACTATTGGAGAGCCAGTAATTGAGGGTGGGCTACATTATTAGAGTGTCAGTAATTGAGGGTGTGCTGCACTATTGGATTGTCAGAAATTAAGGGTGTGCTGCACTATTGGAGTTCAGTAATTGAGGGTGTGCTGCACTATTGCAGTGTCAGTAATTGAGGGTGTGCTGCACTATTGGCGTGTCAGTAATTGAGGGTGTGCTGCAATGTTGGAGTGTCAGGAATTGAGAGCGTGATGCAATACCGATGAGTCAGTAATAGAGGGTGTGCGGCACTATTTGAGTGTCAGTATTTGTGGTTCTGCTGCAGTGTTGGAGTGTCTGTAATTGAGGGTGTGCTGCACTATTGGAGTGTCAGTAATTGAGGTTGTGCTGCACTATTGGAGTGTCAGTAATTGAGGGTTTGCTGCACTATTGGAGTGTCAGTAATTGAGGGTGTGCTGCACTATATGAGTGTCAGTAATTGAGGGTGTGTTGCACTATTGGAGTGTCAGTAATTGAGGGTGTGCTGCACAATTTGAGTGTCAGTAATTGAGGATGTGCTGCACTATTGGAGTGTCAGTAATTGAGGGTGTGCTGCACTATTGGAGTGTCAGTAATTGAGGGTGTGCTGCACTATTGCAGTGTCAGTAAATGAGGGTTTGCAGCACTAATGTATTGTCAGTAACTGAGGGTGTGCTGCACTATTGGAGTTTCAGTAATTGAGGGTTTGCAGCACTAATGTATTGTCAGTAATTGAGGGTGTGCTGCACTATTGAATTGTCATTAATTGAGTGTGTGCTGCACTATTGAATTGTCAGTAATTGAGGGTGTGCTGCACTATTGGAGTTACAGTAATTGAGGGTGTGCTGCACTATTGGAGTGTCAGTAATTGAGGGTGTGCTGCACTATTGGAGTGTCAGTAATTGATGGTGTGCTGCACTATAGGAGTGTCAGTAGTTGAGGGTGTGCTGCACTATTGGCGTGTCAGTAACTGAGGGTGTGTTGCATTATTGCGGGGTCAGTAATTGAGCGTGTGCTGCACTATTGGAGTGTCAGTAATTGACGGTGTGCTGCACTATTGGCATTTCAGTAATTGAGGATGTGCTGCAATATTGTTGTGTCAGTAATTGAGGATGTGCTGCACTATTGTTGTGTCAGTAATTGAGGGTGTGCTGCACTATTGGAGTGTCAGTAATTGAGGGTGTGCTGCACTGTTGGAGTGTCAGTAGTTGAGGGTGTGCTGCAAAATTGGAGTGTGAGTAATTGAGGGTGTGCTGCACTATTGTTGTGTCAGTAATTGAGGGTGTGCTGCACTATTGGAGTGTCAGTAATTGAGGGTGTGCTGCACTATTGGAGTGTCAGTAGTTGAGGGTGTGCTGCAAAATTGGAGTGTCAGTAATTGAGGTTGTGCTGCATTTTTGGACTGTCAGTAATTGAGGGTGGGCTGCACTATTGGAGTGTCAGTAATTGAGGGTGTGCTGCACTATTGGAGTGTCAGTAATTGAGGGTGTGCTGCACTATTGGAGTGTCAGTAATTGAGGGTCTGCTGCACTATTGGAGTGTCTGTAATTGAGGGTGTGCTGCGCTGTAGGAGTGTCAATAATTGAGGGTGTGCTGCGCTGTTGGAGTGTCAGTAATTGAGGGTGTGCTGCACTGGTGGAGTGTCAGTAATTGAGGGTGTGCTGCACTGTTGGAGTGTCAGTAACTGAGGGTCTGCTGCACTATTGGAGTGTCAGCAATTGAGGGTGTGCTGCACTATTGGAGTGTTAGTAATTGAGGGTGTGCTGCCCTATTGAAGTGTCAGTAATTGAGGATGTGCTGCACTATTGGAGTGTCAGTAATTGAGGGTGTGCTGCACTACTGGACTGTCAGTAATTGCGTGTTTGCTGCGCAGTTGGAGGGCCAGTAATTGAGGGTGTGCTGCACTATTGGAGTGTCCGAAACTGAGGGTGTGCTGCGCTGTTGGAGTTACAGTAATTGTGGGTGTGTTGCACTATTGAAGTGTCAGTAATTGAGGGTGTGCTGCACTATTGGATTGCCAGTAATTGAGGGTGTGCTGCACTATTGGTGTACAGTAATTGAGGGTGTGCTGCGCTGTTGGAGAGTAGGTAATTGAGGGTGTGCTGCATTATTGGAGTATCAGTAACTGAGGGTGTGCTGCACTATAACAGTGTCAGTAATTGAGGGTGTGCTGCACTATTGGAGTATCAGTAACTGAGGGTGTGCTGCACTATAACAGTGTCAGTAATTGAGGGTGTGCTGCACTATTGGCGTGTCAGTAACTGAGGGTGTGTTGCATTATTGCAGGGTCAGTAATTGAGCGTGTGCTGCACTATTGGAGTGCCAGTAATTGAGTGTGTGCTGCACTATTGGCATTTCAGTAATTGAGGATGTGCTGCACTATTGGTGTGTCAGTAATTGAGGGTGTGCTGCAAAATTGGAGTGTCAGTAATTGAGGGAGTGCTGCATTATTGGAGTGGCAGTAATTGAGGTTGTGCTGCATTTTTGGACTGTCAGTCATTGAGGGTGTGCTGCGCTATTGGAGTGCCAGTAATTGAGGGTGTGCTGCACTATTGGAGTGTCAGTAATTGAGGATGTGCTGCACTTTTGGAGTTTCAGTAACTGAGGTTGTGCTGCACTATAACAGTGTCAGTAATTGAGGGTGTGCTGCAGTATTGGAGTGTCGGTAGTTGAGGGTGTGCTGCACTATTGGAGTTACAGTAATTGAGGGTGTGCTGCACTATTGGAGTGTCAGTAGTTGAGGGTGTGCTGCACTATTGGAGTTACAGTAATTGATGGTGTGCTGCACTATAGGAGTGTCGGTAGTTGAGGGTGTGCTGCACTATTGGAGTTACAGTAATTGATGGTGTGCTGCACTATAGGAGTGTCAGTAGTTGAGGGTGTGCTGCACTATTGGCGTGTCAGTAACTGAGGGTGTGTTGCATTATTGCGGGGTCAGTAATTGAGGATGTGCTGCACTATTGTTGTGTCAGTAATTGAGGGTGTGCTGCACTTTTGGAGTGTCAGTAGTTGAGGGTGTGCTGCAATATTGGAGTGTGAGTAATTGAGGGTGTGCTGCACTATTGTTGTGTCAGTAATTGAGGGTGTGCTGCACTATTGGTGTGTCAGTAATTGAGGGTGTGCTGCACTATTGGAGTGTCAGTAATTGAGGGTGTGCTGCACTGATGGAGTGTCAGTAGTTGAGGGTGTGCTGCAAAATTGGAGTGTCAGTAACTGAGGGTGTGCTGCATTTTTGGACTGTCAGTAATTGAGGGTGTGCTGCGCTATTGGAGTGCCAGTAATTGAGGGTGAGCTGCACTATTGGAGTGTCAGTAATTGAGGATGTGCTGCACTTTTGGAGTTTCAGTTACTGAGGGTGTGCTGCACTATAACAGTGTCAGTAATTGAGGGTGTGCTGCAGTATTGGGGTGTCTGTAGTTGAGGGTGTGCTGCACTATTGGAGTCACAGTAATTGAGGGTGTCCTGCACTATTGGAGTGTCAGTAATTGAGTGTGTGCTGCACTATTGGATTGTCAGTAATTGAGTGTGTGCTGCACTAATGGAGTGTCAGTAATTGAGGGTGTGCTGCACTATTGCAGTGTCAGTAATTGAGGGTTTGCTGCACTATTGGAGAGTCAGTAATTGAGGGTGTGCTGCACTATTGGAGTGTCAGTAATTGAGGATGTGCTGCACTATTGGAGTGTCAGTAATTGAGGGTGTGCTGCACTATTGGAGTGTCAGTAATTGAGGGTTTGCTGCACTATTAGATTGTCAGTAATTGAGTGTGTGCTGCAATATTGGAGTTACAGTAATTGAGGGTGTGCTGCACTATTGGAGTCTCAGTAATTGAGGGTGTGCTGCACTATTGGAGAGCCAGTAATTGAGGGTGCGCTACAGTATTAGAGTGTCAGTAATTAAGGGTGTGCTGCACTATTGGATTGTCAGTAATTGAGGGTGTGCTGCACTATTAGAGTGTCAGTAATTGTGGGTGTGCTGCACTATTGGAGTCTCAGTAATTGAGGGTGTGCTGCACTATTGGAGAGCCAGTAATTGAGGGTGGGCTACATTATTAGAGTGTCAGTAATTGAGGGTGTGCTGCACTATTGGATTGTCAGAAATTAAGGGTGTGCTGCACTATTGGAGTTCAGTAATTGAGGGTGTGCTGCACTATTGCAGTGTCAGTAATTGAGGGTGTGCTGCACTATTGGCGTGTCAGTAATTGAGGGTGTGCTGCAATGTTGGAGTGTCAGGAATTGAGAGTGTGATGCAATACCGATGAGTCAGTAATAGAGGGTGTGCGGCACTATTTGAGTGTCAGTATTTGTGGTTCTGCTGCAGTGTTGGAGTGTCTGTAATTGAGGGTGTGCTGCACTATTGGAGTGTCAGTAATTGAGGTTGTGCTGCACTATTGGAGTGTCAGTAATTGAGGGTTTGCTGCACTATTGGAGTGTCAGTAATTGAGGGTGTGCTGCACTATATGAGTGTCAGTAATTGAGGGTGTGTTGCACTATTGGAGTGTCAGTAATTGAGGGTGTGCTGCACAATTTGAGTGTCAGTAATTGAGGATGTGCTGCACTATTGGAGTGTCAGTAATTGAGGGTGTGCTGCACTATTGGAGTGTCAGTAATTGAGGGTGTGCTGCACTATTGCAGTGTCAGTAAATGAGGGTTTGCAGCACTAATGTATTGTCAGTAACTGAGGGTGTGCTGCACTATTGGAGTTTCAGTAATTGAGGGTTTGCAGCACTAATGTATTGTCAGTAATTGAGGGTGTGCTGCACTATTGAATTGTCATTAATTGAGTGTGTGCTGCACTATTGAATTGTCAGTAATTGAGGGTGTGCTGCAGTATTGAAGTGTCAGTAATTGAGGGTGTGCTGCACTATTGTAGTGTCAGTAATTGAGGGTGTGGTACGCTGTTGGAGTGTCAGTAATTGAGGGTTTGCAGCACTAATGTATTGCCAGTAACTGAGGGTGTGCTGCACTATTGAATTGTCAGTAATTGAGTGTGTGCTGCACTATTGGAGTGTCAGTAATTGAGGGTGAGCTGCACTATTGAATTGTCAGTAATTGAGGGTGTGCTGCACTATTGGAGTGTCCGTAATTGTGGATGCACTGCACTATTGGTGTGTCAGTAATTGAGGGTGTGCTGCACTACTGGTGTGTCATGATTGAGGGTGTGCTGCAATGTTGGAGTGTCAGAAACAGAGGGAGTGCTGCAATACTGATGAGTCAGTAATTGAGGATGTGCGGCACTATTTGAGTGTCAGTATTTGTGGTTCGCTGCACTATTGGAGTGTCAGTAATTGAGGGTGTGCTGCACTATTGGAGTGTCTGTAATTGAGGGTGTGCTGCACTCTTGGCGTGTTAGTAATTGAGGGTGTGCTGCACTATTGCAGTGTCAGTAATTGAGGGTGTGCTGCACTATTGGCGTGTCAGTAATTGAGGGTGTGCTGCAATGTTGGAGTGTCAGGAATTGAGAGTGTGATGCAATACCGATGAGTCAGTAATAGAGGGAGTGCGGCACTATTTGAGTGTCAGTATTTGTGGTTCTGCTGCAGTGTTGGAGTGTCAGTAATTGAGGGTGTGCTGCACTATTGGAGTGTCAGTAATTGAGGGTGTGCTGCACTATTGGAGTGTCAGTAATTGAGTGTTTGCAGCACTAATGTATTGTCAGTAATTGAGGGTTTGCTGCACTATTGGAGTGTCAGTAATTGAGGGTGTGCTGCACTATTGGAGTGTCAGTAATTGAGTGTGTGCTTCACTATTGGAGTGTGAGTAATTGAGGGTGTGCTGCACTATTGGAGTGTCAGTAATTGAGGGTGTGCTGCACTATTGGAGTGTCAGTAATTGAGGTTGTGCTGCACTATAGGAGTGTCAGTAATTGCGTTTTTGCTGCGCAGTTGGAGTGTCAGTAATTGAGGGTGTGCTGCACTATTGGAGTGCCAGTAATTGAGGCTGTGCTGCACTATTGGAGTGTCAGTAATTGAGTGTGTGCTGCCCTATTGAAGTGTCAGTAATTGAGGTTGTGCTGCACTATTGGAGTATCAGTAACTGAGGGTGTGCTGCACTATAACAGTGTCAGTAATTGAGGGTGTGCTGCACTATTGGAGTATCAGTAACTGAGGGTGTGCTGCACTATAACAGTGTCAGTAATTGAGGGTGTGCTGCACTATTGGCGTGTCAGTAACTGAGGGTGTGTTGCATTATTGCAGGGTCAGTAATTGAGCGTGTGCTGCACTATTGGAGTGCCAGTAATTGAGTGTGTGCTGCACTATTGGCATTTCAGTAATTGAGGATGTGCTGCACTATTGGAGTGTCAGTAATTGAGGGTGTGCTGCAAAATTGGAGTGTCAGTAATTGAGGGAGTGCTGCATTATTGGAGTGGCAGTAATTGAGGTTGTGCTGCATTTTTGGACTGTCAGTCATTGAGGGTGTGCTGCGCTATTGGAGTGCCAGTAATTGAGGGTGTGCTGCACTATTGGAGTGTCAGTAATTGAGGATGTGCTGCACTTTTGGAGTTTCAGTAACTGAGGTTGTGCTGCACTATAACAGTGTCAGTAATTGAGGGTGTGCTGCAGTATTGGAGTGTCGGTAGTTGAGGGTGTGCTGCACTATTGGAGTTACAGTAATTGAGGGTGTGCTGCACTATTGGAGTGTCAGTAGTTGAGGGTGTGCTGCACTATTGGAGTTACAGTAATTGATGGTGTGCTGCACTATAGGAGTGTCGGTAGTTGAGGGTGTGCTGCACTATTGGAGTTACAGTAATTGATGGTGTGCTGCACTATAGGAGTGTCAGTAGTTGAGGGTGTGCTGCACTATTGGCGTGTCAGTAACTGAGGGTGTGTTGCATTATTGCGGGGTCAGTAATTGAGGATGTGCTGCACTATTGTTGTGTCAGTAATTGAGGGTGTGCTGCACTTTTGGAGTGTCAGTAGTTGAGGGTGTGCTGCAAAATTGGAGTGTGAGTAATTGAGGGTGTGCTGCACTATTGTTGTGTCAGTAATTGAGGGTGTGCTGCACTATTGGTGTGTCAGTAATTGAGGGTGTGCTGCACTATTGGAGTGTCAGTAATTGAGGGTGTGCTGCACTGATGGAGTGTCAGTAGTTGAGGGTGTGCTGCAAAATTGGAGTGTCAGTAACTGAGGGTGTGCTGCATTTTTGGACTGTCAGTAATTGAGGGTGTGCTGCGCTATTGGAGTGCCAGTAATTGAGGGTGAGCTGCACTATTGGAGTGTCAGTAATTGAGGATGTGCTGCACTTTTGGAGTTTCAGTTACTGAGGGTGTGCTGCACTATAACAGTGTCAGTAATTGAGGGTGTGCTGCAGTATTGGAGTGTCTGTAGTTGAGGGTGTGCTGCACTATTGGAGTTACAGTAATTGAGGGTGTCCTGCACTATTGGAGTGTCAGTAATTGAGTGTGTGCTGCACTATTGGATTGTCAGTAATTGAGTGTGTGCTGCACTAATGGAGTGTCAGTAATTGAGGGTGTGCTGCACTATTGCAGTGTCAGTAATTGAGGGTTTGCTGCACTATTGGAGAGTCAGTAATTGAGGGTGTGCTGCACTATTGGAGTGTCAGTAATTGAGGATGTGCTGCACTATTGGAGTGTCAGTAATTGAGGGTGTGCTGCACTATTGGAGTGTCAGTAATTGAGGGTTTGCTGCACTATTAGAGTGTCAGTAATTGAGTGTGTGCTGCAATATTGGAGTTACAGTAATTGAGGGTGTGCTGCACTATTGGAGTCTCAGTAATTGAGGGTGTGCTGCACTATTGGAGAGCCAGTAATTGAGGGTGCGCTACAGTATTAGAGTGTCAGTAATTAAGGGTGTGCTGCACTATTGGATTGTCAGTAATTGAGGGTGTGCTGCACTATTAGAGTGTCAGTAATTGAGTGTGTGCTGCACTATTGGAGTCTCAGTAATTGAGGGTGTGCTGCACTATTGGAGAGCCAGTAATTGAGGGTGGGCTACATTATTAGAGTGTCAGTAATTGAGGGTGTGCTGCACTATTGGATTGTCAGTAATTGAGGGTGTGCTGCACTATTAGAGTGTCAGTAATTGAGTGTGTGCTGCACTATTGGAGTCTCAGTAATTGAGGGTGTGCTGCACTATTGGAGAGCCAGTAATTGAGGGTGGGCTACATTATTAGAGTGTCAGTAATTGAGGGTGTGCTGCACTATTGGATTGTCAGAAATTAAGGGTGTGCTGCACTATTGGAGTTCAGTAATTGAGGGTGTGCTGCACTATTGCAGTGTCAGTAATTGAGGGTGTGCTGCACTATTGGCGTGTCAGTAATTGAGGGTGTGCTGCAATGTTGGAGAGTCAGGAATTGAGAGTGTGATGCAATACCGATGAGTCAGTAATAGAGGGTGTGCGGCACTATTTGAGTGTCAGTATTTGTGGTTCTGCTGCAGTGTTGGAGTGTCTGTAATTGAGGGTGTGCTGCACTATTGGAGTGTCAGTAATTGAGGTTGTGCTGCACTATTGGAGTGTCAGTAATTGAGGGTTTGCTGCACTATTGGAGTGTCAGTAATTGAGGGTGTGCTGCACTATATGAGTGTCAGTAATTGAGGGTGTGTTGCACTATTGGAGTGTCAGTAATTGAGGGTGTGCTGCACAATTTGAGTGTCAGTAATTGAGGATGTGCTGCACTATTGGAGTGTCAGTAATTGAGGGTGTGCTGCACTATTGGAGTGTCAGTAATTGAGGGTGTGCTGCACTATTGCAGTGTCAGTAAATGAGGGTTTGCAGCACTAATGTATTGTCAGTAACTGAGGGTGTGCTGCACTATTGGAGTTTCAGTAATTGAGGGTTTGCAGCACTAATGTATTGTCAGTAATTGAGGGTGTGCTGCACTATTGAATTGTCATTAATTGAGTGTGTGCTGCACTATTGAATTGTCAGTAATTGAGGGTGTGCTGCACTATTGAAGTGTCAGTAATTGAGGGTGTGCTGCACTATTGTAGTGTCAGTAATTGAGGGTGTGGTTCGCTGTTGGAGTGTCAGTAATTGAGGGTTTGCAGCACTAATGTATTGCCAGTAACTGAGGGTGTGCTGCACTATTGAATTGTCAGTAATTGAGTGTGTGCTGCACTATTGGAGTGTCAGTAATTGAGGGTGAGCTGCACTATTGAATTGTCAGTAATTGAGGGTGTGCTGCACTATTGGAGTGTCCGTAATTGTGGATGCACTGCACTATTGGTGTGTCAGTAATTGAGGGTGTGCTGCACTACTGGTGTGTCATGATTGAGGGTGTGCTGCAATGTTGGAGTGTCAGAAACTGAGGGAGTGCTGCAATACTGATGAGTCAGTAATTGAGGATGTGCGGCACTATTTGAGTGTCAGTATTTGTGGTTCGCTGCACTATTGGAGTGTCAGTAATTGAGGGTGTGCTGCACTATTGGAGTGTCTGTAATTGAGGGTGTGCTGCACTCTTGGCGTGTTAGTAATTGAGGGTGTGCTGCACTATTGCAGTGTCAGTAATTGAGGGTGTGCTGCACTATTGGCGTGTCAGTAATTGAGGGTGTGCTGCAATGTTGGAGTGTCAGGAATTGAGAGTGTGATGCAATACCGATGAGTCAGTAATAGAGGGAGTGCGGCACTATTTGAGTGTCAGTATTTGTGGTTCTGCTGCAGTGTTGGAGTGTCAGTAATTGAGGGTGTGCTGCACTATTGGAGTGTCAGTAATTGAGGGTGTGCTGCACTATTGGAGTGTCAGTAATTGAGTGTTTGCAGCACTAATGTATTGTCAGTAATTGAGGGTTTGCTGCACTATTGGAGTGTCAGTAATTGAGGGTGTGCTGCACTATATGAGTGTCAGTAATTGAGGGTGTGTTGCACTATTGGAGTGTCAGTAATTGAGGGTGTGCTGCACAATTTGAGTGTCAGTAATTGAGGGTGGGCTGCACTACTGGAGTGTCAGTAATTGAGGGTGTGCTGCACTATTGCAGTGTCAGTAAATGAGGGTTTGCAGCACTAATGTATTGTCAGTAATTGAGGGTGTGCTGCACTATTGGAGTGTCAGTAATTGAGGGTTTGCAGCACTAATGTATTGTCAGTAATTGAGGGTGTGCTGCACTATTGAATTGTCAGGAATTGAGTGTGTGCTGCACTATTGAATTGTCTGTAATTGAGGGTGTGCTGCACTATTTTAGTGTCAGTAATTGAGGGTGTGGTGCGCTGTTGGAGTGTCAGTAATTGAGGGTTTGCAGCACTAATGTATTGCCAGTAACTGAGGGTGTGCTGCACTATTGAATTGTCAGTAATTGAGGGTGTGCTGCACTATTGAATTGTCAGTAATTGCGGGTGTGCTGCACTATTGGAGTGTCCGTAATTGTGGGTGTGCTGCACTACTGGTGTGTCATGATTGAGGGTGTGCTGCAATGTTGGAGTGTCAGAAACTGAGGGAGTGCTGCAATACTGATGAGTCAGTAATTGAGGGTGTTCGGCACTATTTGAGTGTCAGTATTTGTGGTTCGCTGCACTATTGGAGTGTCAGTAATTGAGGGTGTGCTGCACTATTGGAGTGTCTGTAATTGAGGGTGTGCTGCACTCTTGGCGTGTTAGTAATTGAGGGTGTGCTGCACTATTGGAGTGTCTGTAATTGAGGGTGTGCTGCACTATTGGAGTGTCAGTAATTGAGGGTGCGCTGCTCTATTGGAGTATCAGTAATTGAGGATGCGCTGCACTATTGGAGTGTCAGTAATTGAGGGTGCGCTCCACTAATGTGTTGTCAGTAATTGAGAGTGCGCTGCACTATTGGAGTGTCAGTAATTGAGGGTGTGCTGCACTATTGTTGTGTCAGTAATTGAGGGTGTGCTGCACTATTGGATTGTCAGTAATTGAGGGTGTGCTGCACTATTGTTGTGTCAGTAATTGAGGGTGTGCTGCACTATTGAATTGTCAGTAATTGAGGGTGTGCTGCACTACTGAATTGTCAGTAATTGAGTGTGTGCTGCA
The DNA here is from genome assembly GCA_026770705.1 of Isurus oxyrinchus. Lineage (NCBI taxonomy): Eukaryota > Metazoa > Chordata > Chondrichthyes > Lamniformes > Lamnidae > Isurus > Isurus oxyrinchus. Next base: position 1,089,167 of record JANJGN010000068.1, read on the forward strand.
CTATTGGAGTGTCAGTAATTGATTGTGTGCTGCACTATTGGTGTGTCAGTAATTGAGGGTGTGCTGCACTATTGAATTGTCAGTAATTGAGGATGTGCTGCACTATTGGAGTTCAGTAATTGAGTGTGTGCTGCACTATTGGAGTGTCAGTTATTGAGGGTGCGCTGCACTATTGGAGTGTCAGTAATTGAGGGTGTGCTGCACTATTGGAGTGTCAGTAATTGGGGCTGTGCTACACTATTGGAGTGTCAGTAATTGAGCGTGTGCTGCTCTATTGGTGTGTCAGTAATTGAGGATGTGCTGCACTATTGAATTGTCAGTAGTTGAGGGTGTGTTGCACTATTGAATTGTCAGTAATTGAGGATGTGCTGCACTATTGGAGTTCAGTAATTGAGTGTGATGCACGATTGGAGTGTGAGTAATTGAGGGTGTGCTGCACTATTAGTGTGTCAGTAATTGAGGATGTGCTGCACTATAGGAGTGTCAGTAATTGACGGTGTGCTGCACTATTGGAGTGTCAGTAATTGAGGGTGTGCTGCACTACAGGAGTGTCAGTAATTGAAGGTGTGCTGCACTATAGGAGTGTCAGTAATTGAGTGTGTGCTGCACTATAGGAGTGTCAGTAATTGAGTGTGTCCTGCACTATAGGAGTGTCAGTAATTGAGCGTGTGCTGCACTATTGGAGAGTCAGTAATTGAGGGTGTGCTGCACTATTGGAGTGTCAGTAATTGAGGGTTTACTGCACTATTAGAGTGTCAGTAATTGAGTGTGTGCTGCACTATTGGAGTGTCAGTAATTGAGGATGTGCTGCACTATTGGAGTGTCAGTAATTGAGGGTGTGCTGCACTATTGGTGTGTCAGTAATTGAGGGTTTGCTGCACTATTAGAGTGTCAGTAATTGAGTGTGTGCTGCACTATTGGAGTCTCAGTAATTGAGGGTGTGCTGCACTATTAGCGTGTCAGTAATTGAGCGTGTGCTGCACTATTGGAGTGTCAGTAATTGAGGGTGTGCTGCTCTATTGGAGAGCCAGTATTTGAGGGTGCGCTACAGTATTAGAGTGTCAGTAATTAAGGGTGTGCTGCACTATTGGATTGTCAGGAATTGAGGGTGTGCTGCACTATTAGAGTGTCAGTAATTGAGTGTGTGCTGCACTATTAGAGTGTCAGTAATTGAGTGTGTGCTGCACTATTGGAGTCTCAGTAATTGAGGGTGTGCTGCACTATTGGAGAGCCAGTAATTGAGGGTGCGCTACAGTATTAGAGTGTCAGTAATTGAGGGTGTGCTGCACTATTGGATTGTCAGTAATTGAGGGTGTGCTGCACTATTGCAGTTCAGTAATTGAGGGTGTGCTGCACTATTGCAGTGTCAGTAATTGAGGGTGTGCTGCACTATTGGCGTGTCAGTAATTGAGGGTGTGCTGCAATGTTGGAGTGTCAGGAATTGAGAGCGTGATGCAATACAGATGAGTCAGTAATAGAGGGTGTGCGGCACTATTTGAGTGTCAGTATTTGTGGTTCTGCTGCAGTGTTGGAGTGTCAGTAATTGAGGGTGTGTTGCACTATTGGAGTGTCAGTAATTGAGGGTGTGCTGCACTATTGGAGTGTCAGTAATTGAGTGTTTGCAGCACTAATGTATTGTCAGTAATTGAGGGTTTGCTGCACTATTGGAGTGTCAGTAATTGAGGGTGTGCTGCACTATATGAGTGTCAGTAATTGAGGGTGTGTTGCACTATTGGAGTGTCAGTAATTGAGGGTGTGCTGCACAATTTGAGTGTCAGTAATTGAGGGTTGGCTGCACTATTGGAGTGTCAGTAATTGAGGGTGTGCTGCACTATTGCAGTGTCAGTAATTGAGGGTTTGCAGCACTAATGTATTGTCAGTAATTGAGGGTGTGCTGCACTATTGGAGTGTCAGTAATTGAGGGTGTGCTGCACTATTGAATTGTCAGGAATTGAGTGTGTGCTGCACTATTGAATTGTCAGTAATTGAGGGTGTGCTGCACTATTGAAGTGCCAGTAATTGAGGGTGTGCTGCACTATTGTAGTGTCAGTAATTGAGGGTGTGGTGCGCTGTTGGAGTGTCAGTAATTGAGGGTTTGCAGCACTAATTTATTGCCAGTTACTGAGGGTGTGCTGCACTATTGAATTGTCAGTAATTGAGTGTGTGCTGCACTATTGAATTGTCAGAAATTGAGGGTGTGCTGCACTATTGAAGTGTCAGTAATTGAGGGTGTGCTGCACTATTGAATTGTCAGTAATTGAGTGTGTGCTGCACTATTGAATTGTCAGTAATTGAGGGTGTGCTGCACTATTGGAGTGTCCGTAATTGTGGGTGCACTGCACTATTGGTGTGTCAGTAATTGAGGGTGTGCTGCACTACTGGTGTGTCATGATTGAGGGTGTGCTGCAATGTTGGAGTGTCAGAAACTGAGGGAGTGCTGCAATACTGATGAGTCAGTAATTGAGGATGTGCGGCACCATTTGAGTGTCAGTATTTGTGGTTCGCTGCACTATTGGAGTGTCAGTAATTGAGGGTGTGCTGCACTATTGGAGTGTCTGTAATTGAGGGTGTGCTGCACTCTTGGCGTATTAGTAATTGAGGGTGTGCTGCACTATTGGAGTGTCTGTAATTGAGGGTGTGCTGCACACTTGGCGTGTCAGTAATTGAGGGTGCGCTGCTCTATTGGAGTATCAGTAATTGAGGATGCGCTGCACTATTGGAGTGTCAGTAATTGATGGTGCGCTCCACTAATGTGTTGTCAGTAATTGAGGGTGCGCTGCACTATTGGAGTGTCAGTAATTGAGGGTGTGCTGCACTATTGGATTGTCAGTAATTGAGGGTGTGCTGCACTATTGTTGTGTCAGTAATTGAGGGTGTGCTGCACTATTGAATTGTCAGTAATTGAGGGTGTGCTGCACTACTGAATTGTCAGTAATTGAGTGTGTGCTGCACTATTGGAGTGTCAGTAATTGATTGTGTGCTGCACTATTGGTGTGTCAGTAATTGAGGGTGTGCTGCACTATTGAATTGTCAGTAATTGAGGATGTGCTGCACTATTGGAGTTCAGTAATTGAGTGTGTGCTGCACTATTGGAGTCTCAGTAATTGAGGGTGCGCTGCACTATTGGAGTGTCAGTAATTGAGGGTGTGCTGCACTATTGGAGTGTCAGTAATTGGGGCTGTGCTACACTATTGGAGTGTCAGTAATTGAGGGTGTGCTGCACTATTGGTGTGTCAGTAATTGAGGATGTGCTGCACTATTGAATTGTCAGTAATTGAGGGTGTGCTGCACTATTGAATTGTCAGTAATTGAGGATGTGCTGCACTATTGGAGTTCAGTAATTGAGTGTGATGCACGATTGGAATGTCAGTAATTGAGTGTGTGCTGCACTATTAGTGTGTCAGTAATTGATGGTGTGCTGCTCTATTGGATTGTCAGTAATTGAGGGTGAGCTGCAATATTGGAGTGTCAGTAATTGAGGGTGTGCTGCACTATTGGATTGTCAGTAATTGAGTGTGTGCTGCAATATTGGAGTGTCAGTAATTGAGGGTGTGCTGCACTATTGGAGTGTCAGTAATTGAGGGTGTGCTGCACTATTGGATTGTCAGTAATTGAGTTTGTGCTGCACTATAGGAGTGTCAGTAATTGACGGTGTGCTGCACTATTGGAGTGTCAGTAATTGAGGGTGTGCTGCACTACAGGAGTGTCAGTAATTGAAGGTGTGCTGCACTATAGGAGTGTCAGTAATTGAGTGTGTGCTGCACTATAGGAGTGTCAGTAATTGAGTGTGCCCTGCACTATAGGAGTGTCAGTAATTGAGGGTGTGCTGCACTACTGGAGAGTCAGTAATTGAGGGTGTGCTGCACTATTGGAGTGTCAGTAATTGAGGGTTTACTGCACTATTAGAGTGTCAGTAATTGAGTGTGTGCTGCACTATTGGAGTGTCAGTAATTGAGGATGTGCTGCACTATTGGAGTGTCAGTAATTGAGGGTGTGCTGCACTATTGGAGTGTCAGTAATTGAGGGTTTGCTGCACTATTAGAGTGTCAGTAATTGAGTGTGTGCTGCACTATTGGAGTCTCAGTAATTGAGGGTGTGCTGCACTATTAGAGTGTCAGTAATTGAGTGTGTGCTGCAATATTGGAGTCTCAGTAATTGAGGGTGTGCTGCACTATTGGATTGTCAGTAATTGAGGGTGTGCTGCACTATTAGAGTGTCAGTAATTGAGTGTGTGCTGCACTATTAGAGTGTCAGTAATTGAGTGTGTGCTGCACTATTGGAGTCTCAGTAATTGAGGGTGTGCTGCACTATTGGAGAGCCAGTAATTGAGGGTGCGCTACAGTATTAGAGTGTCAGTAATTGAGGGTGTGGTGCGCTGTTGGAGTGTCAGTAATTGAGGGTTTGCAGCACTAATGTTTTGCCAGTAACTGAGGGTGTGCTGCACTATTTAATTGTCAGTAATTGAGTGTGTGCTGCACTATTGAATTGTCAGTAATTGAGGGTGTGCTGCACTATTAGAGTGTCCGTAATTGTGGGTGCACTGCACTATTGGTGTGTCAGTAATTGAGGGTGTGCTGCACTACTGGTGTGTCATGATTGAGGGTGTGCTGCAATGTTGGAGTGTCAGAAACTGAGGGAGTGCTGCAATACTGATGAGTCAGTAATTGAGGATGTGCGGCACTATTTGAGTGTCAGTATATGTGGTTCGCTGCACTATTGGAGTGTCAGTAATTGAGGGTGTGCTGCACTATTGGAGTGTCTGTAATTGAGGGTGTGCTGCACTCTTGGCGTGTTAGTAATTGAGGGTGTGCTGCACTATTCGTGTGTCAGTAATTGAGGGTGTGCTGCACTATTGGAGTGTCTGTAATTGAGGGTGTGCTGCACTCTTGGCGTGTCAGTAATTGTGGGTGCGCTGCTCTATTGGAGTATCAGTAATTGGGGATGCGCTGCACTATTGGAGTCTCAGTAATTCAGGGTGCGCTCCACTAATGTGTTGTCAGTAATTGAGGGTGCGCTGCACTATTGGAGTGTCAGTAATTGAGGGTGTGCTGCACTATTGGATTGTCAGTAATTGAGGGTGTGCTGCACTATTGTTGTGTCAGTAATTGAGGGTGTGCTGCACTATTGAATTGTCTGTAATTGAGGGTGTGCTGCACTATTGAATTGTCAGTAATTGAGGTTGTGCTGCACTATTGATGTGTCAGTAATTGAGGATGTGCTGCACTATTGGAGTGTCAGTAATTGAGGGTGTGCTGCACTATTGGAGTTTCAGTAATTGAGGGTGTGCTGCACTATTGAATTGTCAGTAATTGAGGATGTGCTACACTATTGGAGTGTCAGTAATTGAGGGTGTGCTGCACTATTGAATTGTCAGTAATTGAGGATGTGCTGCACTATTGGAGTGTCAGTAATTGAGTGTGTGCTGCACTATTGGAGTTCAGTAATTGAGTGTGCTGCACTATTGGAGTGTCAGTAATTGAGGGTGTTCTGCACTATTGGATTGTCAGTAATTGAGTGTGTGCTGCACTATAGGAGTGTCAGTAATTGACGGTGTGCTGCACTATTGGAGTGTCAGTAATTGAGGGTGTGCTGCACTACAGGAGTGTCAGTAATTGAAGGTGTGCTGCACTATAGGAGTGTCAGTAATTGAGTGTGTTCTGCACTATTGGAGTGTCAGTAATTGAGTGTGTCCTGCACTATAGGAGTGTCAGTAATTGAGGGTGTGCTGCACTATTGGAGAGTCAGTAATTGAGGGTTTACTGCACTATTAGAGTGTCAGTAATTGAGTGTGTGCTGCACTATTGGAGTGTCAGTAATTGAGGGTTTACTGCACTATTAGAGTGTCAGTAATTGAGTGTGTGCTGCACTATTGGAGTGTCAGTAATTGAAGGTGTGCTGCACTATTGGATTTCAGTAATTGAGGGTGTGCTGCACAATTGGAGTGTCAGTAATTGAGGGTGTGCTGCACTATTGGTGTGTCAGTAATTGAGGGTGTGCTGCACTATTTGAGTGTCAGTATTTGAGGTTCTGCTGCACTGTTGGAGTGTCAGTAATTGAGGGTGTGCTGCACTGTTGGAGTGTCAGTAATTGAGGGTGTGCTGCAATATTGGAGTGTCAGTAATTGAGGGTGTGCTGCACTATTGAATTGTCAGTAATTGAGGGTGTGCTGCACTATTGGAATGTCAGTAATTGAGGGTGTGCTGCACTAATGGAGTGTGAGTAATTGAGGGTGTGCTGCACTATTGGAGTGTCAATAATTGAGGGTGAGCTGCACTATTGGAGTGTCAGTAATTGAGGGTGTGCTGCACTATTGGAGTTTCAGTAATTGAGGGTGCGCTGCACTATTGGAGTGTCAGTAATTGAGGTTGTGCTGCACTATTGCAGTGTCAGTAATTGAGGGTGTGCTGCACTATTGGTGTGTCAGTCATTGAGGGTGTGCTGCACTATTCGAGAGCCAGTAATTGAGGGTGCGCTACAGTATTAGAGTGTCAGTAATTAAGGGTGTGCTGCACTATTAGAGTGTCAGTAATTGAGTGTGTGCTGCACTATTAGAGTGTCAGTAATTGAGTGTGTGCTGCACTATTGGAGTCTCAGTAATTGAGGGTGTGCTGCACTATTGGAGAGCCGGTAATTGAGGGTGCGCTACAGTATTAGAGTGTCAGTAATTGAGGGTGTGCTGCACTATTGGATTGTCAGTAATTGAGGGTGTGCTGCACTATTGCAGTGTCAGTAATTGAGGGTGTGCTGCACTATTGGCGTGTCAGTAATTGAGGGTGTGCTGCAATGTTGGAGTGTCAGGAATTGAGAGTGTGATGCAATACCGATGAGTCAGTAATAGAGGGTGTGCGGCACTATTTGAGTGTCAGTATTTGTGGTTCTGCTGCAGTGTTGGAGTGTCAGTAATTGAGGGTGTGCTGCACTATTGGAGTGTCAGTAATTGAGGGTGTGCTGCACTATTGGAGTGTCAGTAATTGAGTGTTTGCAGCACTAATGTATTGTCAGTAATTGAGGGTTTGCTGCACTATTGGAGTGTCAGTAATTGAGGGTGTGCTGCTCTATTGGAGTGTCAGTAATTGAGGGTGTGTTGCACTATTGGAGTGTCAGTAATTGAGGGTGTGCTGCACAATTTGAGTTTCAGTAATTGAGGGTGGGCTGCACTATTGGAGTGTCAGTAATTGAGGGTGTGCTGCACTATTGCAGTGTCAGTAATTGAGGGTTTGCAGCACTAATGTATTGTCAGTAATTGAGGGTGTGCTGCACTATTGGAGTGTCAGTAATTGAGGGTTTGCAGCACTAATGTATTGTCAGTAATTGAGGGTGTGCTGCACTATTGAATTGTCAGGAATTGAGTGTGTGCTGCACTATTGAATTGTCAGTAATTGAGGGTGTGCTGCACTATTGAAGTGTCAGTAATTGAGGGTGTGCTGCACTATTGTAGTTTCAGTAATTGAGGGTGTGGTGCGCTGTTGGAGTGTCAGTAATTGAGGGTTTGCAGCACTAATGTATTGCCAGTAACTGAGGGTGTGCTGCACTATTGAATTGTCAGTAATTGAGTGTGTGCTGCACTATTGAATTGTCAGTAATTGAGGGTGTGCTGCACTATTGGAGTGTCCGTAATTGTGGGTGCACTGCACTATTGGTGTGTCAGTAATTGAGGGTGTGCTGCACTATTGGAGTGTCTGTAATTGAGGGTGTGCTGCACTCTTGGCGTGTTAGTAATTGAGGGTGTGCTGCACTATTGGAGTGTCTGTAATTGAGGGTGTGCTGCACTCTTGGCGTGTCAGTAATTGAGGGTGCGCTGCTCTATTGGAGTATCAGTAATTGGGGATGCGCTGCACTATTGGCGTGTCAGTAATTGAGGGTGCGCTCCACTAATGTGTTGTCAGTAATTGAGGGTGCGCTGCACTATTGGAGTGTCAGTAATTGAGGGTGTGCTGCACTATTGTATTGTCAGTAATTGAGGGTGTGCTGCACTATTGTTGTTTCAGTAATTGAGGGTGTGCTGCACTATTGAATTGTCAGTAATTGAGGGTGTGCTGCACTATTGAATTGTCTGTAATTGAGTGTGTGCTGCACTATTGGAGTGTCAGTAATTGAGTGTGTGCTGCACTATTGGTGTGTCAGTAATTGAGGGTGTGCTGCACTATTGAATTGTCAGTAATTGAGGATGTGCTGCACTATTGGAGTTCAGTAATTGAGTGTATGCTGCACTATTGGAGTGTCGGTAATTGAGGGTGCGCTGCACTATTGGTGTGTCAGTAATTGAGGATGTGCTGCACTATTGAATTGTCAGTAATTGAGGGTGTGCTGCACTATTGGAGTGTCAGTAATTGAGGGTGTGCTGCACTATTGAATTGTCAGTAATTGAGGATGTGCTGCACTATTGGAGTTCAGTAATTGAGTGTGATGCACGATTGGAGTGTCAGTAATTGAGGGTGTGCTGCACTATTAGTGTGTCAGTAATTGAGGGTGTGCTGCACTATTGGATTGTCAGTAATTGAGTGTGTGCTGCACTATACGAGTGTCAGTAATTGACGGTGTGCTGCACTATTGGAGTGTCAGTAATTGAGGGTGTGCTGCACTACAGGAGTGTCAGTAATTGAAGGTGTGCTGCACTATAGGAGTGTCAGTAATTGAGTGTGTGCTGCACTATAGGAGTGTCAGTAATTGAGTGTGTCCTGCACTATAGGAGTGTCAGTAATTGAGGGTGTGCTGCACTATTGGAGAGTCAGTATTTGAGGGTGTGCTGCACTATTGGAGTGTCAGTAATTGAGGGTTTACTGCACTATTAGATTGTCAGTAATTGACTGTGTGCTGCACTATTGGAGTGTCAGTAATTGAGGGTGTGCTGCACTATTGGAGTTTCAGTAATTGAGGGTGCACTGCACTATTGGATTTCAGTAATTGAGGGTGCACTGCACTATTGGAGTGTCAGTAATTGAGTGTGTGCTGCAATATTGGAGTGTCAGTAATTGAGGGTGTGCTGCACTATTGGCGTGTCAGTAATTGAGGGTGTGCTGCACTATTTGAGTGTCAGTATTTGTGGGTGTGCTGCACTATTTGAGTGTCAGTATTTGAGGTTCTGCCTCACTATTGGAGTGTCAGTAATTGAGGATGTGCTGCACTATTGAATTGTCAGTAATTGAGGGTGTGCTGCACTATTGGAATGTCAGTAATTGAGGGTGTGCTGCACTATTGGAGTGTCAGTAATTGAGGGTGTGCTGCACTATTGGAGTGTCAGTAATTGAGGTTGTGCTGCACTATTGCAGTGTCAGTAATTGAGGGTGTGCTGCACTATTGGAGAGTCGGTAATTGACGGTGTGATGCAGTATTGGTGTGTCAGTAATTGAGGGTGTGCTGCAATATTGGTGTGTCAGTCATTGAGGGTGTGCTGCACTGTTGGAGTGTCAGTAATTGAGGGTGTGCTGCACTATTGGAGTGTCAGTAATTGATGGTGTGTTGCACTATTGAATTGTCAGTAATTGAGTGTGTGCTGCACTATTCGAGTGTCAGTAATTGAGGGTGTGCTGCACTAATGGAGTATGAGTAATTGCGGGTGTGCTGCACTATTGGAGTGTCAGTAATTGAGAGTGTGCTGCACTATTGGAGTGTCAGTAATTGAGAGTGTGCTGCACTATTGGAGTGTCAGTAATTGAGGGTGTGCTGCACTATTGGAGTGTCAGTAATTGAGGTTGTGCTGCACTATTGGAGTGTCAGTAATTGAGGGTGTGCTGCACTATTGGAGAGTCGGTAATTGACGGTGTGATGCAGTATTGGTGTGTCAGTAATTGAGGGTGTGCTGCACTATTGGTGTGTCAGTAATTGAGGATGTGCTGCACTATTGAATTGTCAGTAATTGAGGGTGTGCTGCACTATTGGAGTGTCAGTAATTGAGGGTGTGCTGCACTATTGAATTGTCAGTAATTGAGGATGTGCTGCACTATTGGAGTTCAGTAATTGAGTGTGATGCACGATTGGAGTGTCAGTAATTGAGGGTGTGCTGCACTATTGGTGTGTCAGTAATTGAGTGTGTGCTGCACTATTGGAGTGTCAGTAATTGAGGGTGTGCTGCACTATTGGAGTGTCAGTAATTGAGGTTGTGCTGCACTATTGCAGTGTCAGTAATTGAGGGTGTGCTGCACTATTGGAGAGTCGGTAATTGACGGTGTGACGCAGTATTGGTGTGTCAGTAATTGAGGGTGTGCTGCACTATTGGTGTGTCAGTCATTGAGGGTGTGCTGCACTGTTGGAGTGTCAGTAATTGAGGGTGTGCTGCACTATTGAATTGTCAATAATTGATGGTGTGTTGCACTATTGAATTGTCAGTAATTGAGTGTGTGCTGCACTATTGGAGTGTCAGTAATTGAGGGTGTGCTGCACTATTGGAGTGTCAGTAATTGAGGTTGTGCTGCACTATTGCAGTGTCAGTAATTGAGGGTGTGCTGCACTATTGGAGAGTCGGAAATTGACGGTGTGACGCAGTATTGGTGTGTCAGTAATTGAGGGTGTGCTGCACTATTGGTGTGTCAGTCATTGAGGGTGTGCTGCACTGTTGGAGTGTCAGTAATTGAGGGTGTGCTGCACTATTGAATTGTCAGTAATTGATGGTGTGTTGCACTATTGAATTGTCAGTAATTGAGTGTGTGCTGCACTATTGGAGTGTCAGTAATTGAGGGTGTGCTGCACTAATGGAGTATGAGTAATTGCGGGTGTGCTGCACTATTGGTGTGTCAGTAATTGAGAGTGTGCTGCACTATTGGAGTGTCAGTAATTGAGGGTGTGCTGCACTATTGGAGTGTCAGTAATTGAGGTTGTGCTGCACTATTGGTGTGTCAGTAATTGAGTGTGAGCTGCACGATTGGAGTGTCAGTAATTGACGGTGTGATGCAGTATTGGTGTGTCAGTAATTGAGGGTGTGCTGCACTATTGGTGTGTCAGTAATTGAGGATGTGCTGCACTATTGAATTGTCAGTAATTGAGGGTGTGCTGCACTATTGGAGTGTCAGTAATTGAGGGTGTGCTGCACTATTGAATTGTCAGTAATTGAGGATGTGCTGCACTATTGGAGTTCAGTAATTGAGTGTGATGCACGATTGGAGTGTCAGTAATTGAGGGTGTGCTGCACTATTAGTGTGTCAGTAATTGAGGGTGTGCTGCAGTATTGGATTGTCAGTTATTGAGTGTGTGCTGCACTATAGGAGTGTCAGTAATTGACGGTGTGCTGCACTATTGGAGTGTCAGTAATTGAGGGTGTGCTGCACTACAGGAGTGTCAGTAATTGAAGGTGTGCTGCACTATAGGAGTGTCAGTAATTGAGGGTGTGCTGCACTATTGGAGAGTCAGTATTTGAGGGTGTGCTGCACTATTTGAGTGTCAGTAATTGAGGGTTTACTGCACTATTAGATTGTCAGTAATTGACTGTGTGCTGCACTATTGGAGTGTCAGTAATTGAGGGTGTGCTGCACTATTGGAGTGTCAGTATTTGAAGGTGTGCTGCAAAATTGGTGTGTCAGTAATTGAGTGTGTGCTGCACTATTGGAGTGTCAGTAATTGAGGGTGTGCTGCACTATTGGTGTGTCAGTAATTGAGTGTGTGCTGCACTATTGGAGTGTCAGTAATTGAGGGTGTGCTGCACTATTGGAGTGTCAGTAATTGAGGTTGTGCTGCACTATTGCAGTGTCAGTAATTGAGGGTGTGCTGCACTATTGGAGAGTCGGTAATTGACGGTGTGACGCAGTATTGGTGTGTCAGTAATTGAGGGTGTGCTGCACTATTGGTGTGTCAGTCATTGAGGGTGTGCTGCACTGTTGGAGTGTCAGTAATTGAGGGTGTGCTGCACTATTGAATTGTCAGTAATTGATGGTGTGTTGCACTATTGAATTGTCAGTAATTGAGTGTGTGCTGCACTATTGGAGTGTCAGTAATTGAGGGTGTGCCGCACTAATGGAGTATGAGTAATTGCGGGTGTGCTGCACTATTGGAGTGTCAGTAATTGAGGTTGTGCTGCACTATTGGTGTGTCAGTAATTGAGGGTGTGCTGCACTATTGGAGAGTCGGTAATTGACGGTGTGATGCAGTATTGGTGTGTCAGTAATTGAGGGTGTGCTGCACTATTGGTGTGTCAGTCATTGAGGGTGTGCTGCAATATTGGAGTGTCAGTAATTGAGGGTGTGCTGCTCTATTGGTGTGTCAGTAATTGAGGGTGTGCTGCACTTTTCGAGTGTCAGTAATTGAGGGTGTGCTGCTCTATTGGTGTGTCAGTAATTGAGGGTGTGCTGCACTATTGGATTGTCAGTAATTGAGGGTGTGCTGCACTATTGGTGTGTCAGTAATTGAGTGTGAGCTGCACAATTGGAGTGTCAGTAATTGAGGGTGTGCTGCACTATTGGTGTGTCAGTCATTGAGGGTGTGCTGCACTGTTGGAGTGTCAGTAATTGAGGGTGTGCTGCACTATTGAATTGTCAGTAATTGATGGTGTGCTGCTCTATTGGTGTGTCAGTAATTGAGGGTGTGCTGCACTTTTCGAGTGTCAGTAATTGAGGGTGTGCTGCTCTATTGGTGTGTCAGTAATTGAGGGTGTGCTGCACTATTGGATTGTCAGTAATTGAGGGTTTGCTGCACTATTAGAGTGTCAGTAATTGAAGGTGTGCTGCACTATTGGAGTGTCAGTAATTGAGGGTGTTCAGCAATATTCGTGTGTCAGTATTTGAGGTTCTGCTTCACTATTGGAGTGTCAGTAATTGAGTGTGAGCTGCACGATTGGAGTGTCAGTAATTGAGGGTGTGCTGCACTATTGGTGTGTCAGTAATTGAGAGTGTGCTGCACTATTGGAGTGTCAGTAATTGAGGGTGTGCTGCACTATTGGAGTGTCAGTAATTGAGGTTGTGCTGCACTATTGGTGTGTCAGTAATTGAGGGTGTGCTGCACTATTGGAGAGTCGGTAATTCACGGTGTGATGCAGTATTGGTGTGTCAGTAATTGAGGGTTTGCTGCACTATTGGTGTGTCAGTAATTGAGGATGTGCTGCACTATTGAATTGTCAGTAATTGAGGGTGTGCTGCACTATTGGAGTGTCAGTAATTGAGGGTGTGCTGCACTATTGAATTGTCAGTAATTGAGGATATGCTGCACTATTGGAGTTCAGTAATTGAGTGTGATGCACGATTGGAGTGTCAGTAATTGAGAGTGTGCTGCACTATTAGTGTGTCAGTAATTGAGGGTGTGCTGCACTATTGGATTGTCAGTAATTGAGTGTGTGCTGCACTATAGGAGTGTCAGTAATTGACGGTGTGCTGCACTATTGGAGTGTCAGTAATTGAGGGTGTGCTGCACTACAGGAGTGTCAGTAATTGAAGGTGTGCTGCACTATAGGAGTGTCAGTAATTGAGTGTGTGCTGCACTATAGGAGTTTCAGTAATTGAGTGTGTCCTGCACTATAGGAGTGTCAGTAATTGAGGGTGTGCTGCACTATTGGAGAGTCAGTATTTGAGGGTGTGCTGCACTATTTGAGTGTCAGTAATTGAGGGTTTACTGCACTATTAGATTGTCAGTAATTGACTGTGTGCTGCACTATTGGAGTGTCAGTATTTGAAGGTGTGCTGCACTATTGGATTTCAGTAATTGAGGGTGGGTGCACTGCACTATTGGAGTGTCAGTAATTGAGTGTGTGCTGCAATATTGGAGTGTCAGTAATTGAGGGTGTGCTGCACTATTTGAGTGTCAGTATTTGAGGTTCTGATGCACTGTTGGAGTGTCAGTAATTGAGGGTGTGCTGCACTATTGGAGTGTCAGTAATTGAGGGTGTGCTGCACTATTGGTGTCTCAGTAATTGAGGGTGTGCTGCACTATTTGAGTGTCAGTATTTGAGGTTCTGATGCACTGTTGGAGTGTCAGTAATTGAGGGTGTGCTGCACTATTGGAGTGTCAGTAATTGAGGTTGTGCTGCACCATTGGAGTGTCAGTAATTGAGGGTGTGCTGCACTATTGGAGGGTCAGTAATTGATGGTTTGCAGCACTAATGTATTGTCAGTAATTGAGGGTGTGCCTCACTATTGGAGTGTCAGTAATTGAGGATGTGCTGCACTATTGAATTGTCAGTAATTGAGGGTGTGCTGCACTATTGAATTGTCAGTAATTGAGTGTGTGCTGCACTATTGGAATGTCAGTAATTGAGTGTGTGCTGCACTAATGGAGTGTGAGTAATTGCGGGTGTGCTGCACTATTGGTGTGTCAGTAATTGAGTGTGTGCTGCACTATTGGAGTGTCAGTAATTGAGGGTGTGCTGCACTATTGGTGTGTCAGTAATTGAGTGTGTGCTGCACTATTGGAGTGTCAGTAATTGAGGGTGTGCTGCACTATTGGAGTGTCAGTAATTGAGGTTGTGCTGCACTATTGCAGTGTCAGTAATTGAGGGTGTGCTGCACTATTGGAGAGTCGGTAATTGACGGTGTGACGCAGTATTGGTGTGTCAGTAATTGAGGGTGTGCTGCACTATTGGTGTGTCAGTCATTGAGGGTGTGCTGCACTGTTGGAGTGTCAGTAATTGAGGGTGTGCTGCACTATTGAATTGTCAGTAATTGATGGTGTGTTGCACTATTGAATTGTCAGTAATTGAGTGTGTGCTGCACTATTGGAGTGTCAGTAATTGAGGGTGTGCTGCACTATTGGAGTGTCAGTAATTGAGGTTGTGCTGCACTATTGGTGTGTCAGTAATTGAGGGTGTGCTGCACTACTGGAGAGTCGGTAATTGACGGTGTGATGCAGTATTGGTGTGTCAGTAATTGAGGGTGTGCTGCACTATTGGTGTGTCAGTCATTGAGGGTGTGCTGCAATATTGGAGTGTCAGTAATTGAGGGTGTGCTGCTCTATTGGTGTGTCAGTAATTGAGGGTGCGCTGCACTTTTCGAGTGTCAGTAATTGAGGGTGTGCTGCTCTATTGGTGTGTCAGTAATTGAGGGTGTGCTGCACTATTGGATTGTCAGTAATTGAGGGTGTGCTGCACTATTGGTGTGTCAGTAATTGAGTGTGAGCTGCACGATTGGAGTGTCAGTAATTGAGGGTGTGCTGCACTATTGGTGTGTCAGTAATTGAGAGTGTGCTGCACTATTGGAGTGTCAGTAATTGAGGGTGTGCTGCACTATTGGAGTGTCAGTAATTGAGGTTGTGCTGCACTATTGGTGTGTCAGTAATTGAGGGTGTGCTGCACTATTGGAGAGTCGGTAATTGACGGTGTGATGCAGTATTGGTGTGTCAGTAATTGAGGGTGTGCTGCACTATTGGTGTGTCAGTAATTGAGGATGTGCTGCACTATTGAATTGTCAGTAATTGAGGGTGTGCTGCACTATTGGAGTGTCAGTAATTGAGGGTGTGCTGCACTATTGAATTGTCAGTAATTGAGGATGTGCTGCACTATTGGAGTTCAGTAATTGAGTGTGATGCACGATTGGAGTGTCAGTAATTGAGGGTGTGCTGCACTATTAGTGTGTCAGTAATTGAGGGTGTGCTGCACTATTGGATTGTCAGTAATTGAGTGTGTGCTGCACTATAGGAGTGTCAGTAATTGACGGTGTGCTGCACTATTGGAGTGTCAGTAATTGAGGGTGTGCTGCACTATTGGAGTGTCAGTAATTGAGGGTGTGCTGCACTATTGAATTGTCAGTAATTGAGGATGTGCTGCACTATTGGAGTTCAGTAATTGAGTGTGATGCACGATTGGAGTGTCAGTAATTGAGGGTGTGCTGCACTATTAGTGTGTCAGTAATTGAGGGTGTGCTGCACTATTGGATTGTCAGTAATTGAGTGTGTGCTGCACTATAGGAGTGTCAGTAATTGACGGTGTGCTGCACTATTGGAGTGTCAGTAATTGAAGGTGTGCTGCACTATAGGAGTGTCAGTAATTGAGTGTGTGCTGCACTATAGGAGTGTCAGTAATTGAGTGTGTCCTGCACTATAGGAGTGTCAGTAATTGAGGGTGTGCTGCACTATTGGAGAGTCAGTATTTGAGGGTGTGCTGCACTATTTGAGTGTCAGTAATTGAGGGTTTACTGCACTATTAGATTGTCAGTAATTGACTGTGTGCTGCACTATTGGAGTGTCAGTAATTGAGTGTGTGCTGCACTATTGGAGTGTCAGTAATTGAGGGTGTGCTGCACTATTGGTGTGTCAGTAATTGAGTGTGTGCTGCACTATTGGAGTGTCAGTAATTGAGGGTGTGCTGCACTATTGGAGTGTCAGTAATTGAGGTTGTGCTGCACTATTGCAGTGTCAGTAATTGAGGGTGTGCTGCACTATTGGAGAGTCGGTAATTGACGGTGTGACGCAGTATTGGTGTGTCAGTAATTGAGGGTGTGCTGCACTATTGGTGTGTCAGTCATTGAGGGTGTGCTGCACTGTTGGAGTGTCAGTAATTGAGGGTGTGCTGCACTATTGAATTGTCAGTAATTGATGGTGTGTTGCACTATTGACTTGTCAGTAATTGAGTGTGTGCTGCACTATTGGAGTGTCAGTAATTGAGGGTGTGCTGCACTATTGGTGTGTCAGTAATTGAGGGTGTGCTGCACTATTGGAGTGTCAGTATTTGAGGTTGTGCAGCACTATTGGAGTGTCAGTAATTGAGGTTGTGCTGCACTAATGGAGTATGAGTAATTGCGGGTGTGCTGCACTATTGGTGTGTCAGTAATTGAGAGTGTGCTGCACTATTGGAGTGTCAGTAATTGAGGGTGTGCTGCACTATTGGAGTGTCAGTAATTGAGGTTGTGCTGCACTATTGGTGTGTCAGTAATTGAGGGTGTGCTGCACTATTGGAGTGTCAGTAATTGAGGGTGTGCTACTCTTTCGGAGTGTCAGTAATTGAGGGTGTGCTGCACTATTGGATTGTCAGTAATTGAGGGTTTGCTGCACTATTAGAGTGTCAGTAATTGAAGGTGTGCTGCACTATTGGAGTGTCAGTAATTGAGGGTGTGCAGCAATATTCGTGTGTCAGTATTTGAGGGTCTGCTTCACTATTGGAGTGTCAGTAATTGAGGGTGCGCTGCACTATTGGAGTGTCAGTAATTGAGGGTGTGCTGCACTATTGGTGTGTCAGTAATTGAGGGTGTGCTGCACTATTGAATTGTCAGTAATTGAGGTTGTGCTGCACTATTGCAGTTCAGTAATTGAGTGTGTGCTGCACTATTGGAGTGTCAGTAATTGAGGGTGTGCTGCACTATTGCAGTTCAGTAATTGAGTGTGTGCTACACTATTGGAGTGTCAGTAGTTGATGGTGTGCTGCTCTATTGGTGTGTCAGTAATTGAGGGTGTGCTGCACTATTGGATTGTCAGTAATTGAGGGTGTGCTGCACTATTGGTGTGTCAGTAATTGAGTGTGAGCTGCACGATTGGAGTGTCAGTAATTGAGGGTGTGCTGCACTATTGGTGTGTCAGTCATTGAGGGTGTGCTGCACTGTTGGAGTGTCAGTAATTGAGGGTGTGCTGCACTATTGAATTGTCAGTAATTGATGGTGTGCTGCTCTATTGGTGTGTCAGTAATTGAGGGTGTGCTGCACTACTGGAGTGTCAGTAATTGAGGGTGTGCTACTCTTTCGGAGTGTCAGTAATTGAGGGTGTGCTGCACTATTGGATTGTCAGTAATTGAGGGTTTGCTGCACTATTAGAGTGTCAGTAATTGAAGGTGTGCTGCACTATTGGAGTGTCAGTAATTGAGGGTGTGCAGCAATATTCGTGTGTCAGTATTTGAGGGTCTGCTTCACTATTGGAGTGTCAGTAATTGAGGGTGCGCTGCACTATTGGAGTGTCAGTAATTGAGGGTGTGCTGCACTATTGGTGTGTCAGTAATTGAGGGTGTGCTGCACTATTGAATTGTCAGTAATTGAGGTTGTGCTGCACTATTGCAGTTCAGTAATTGAGTGTGTGCTGCACTATTGGAGTGTCAGTAATTGAGGGTGTGCTGCACTATTGGAGTGTCAGTAGTTGATGGTGTGCTGCTCTATTGCAGTGTCAGTAATTGAGGGTGTGCTGCACTATTGGAGTGCCAGTAATTGAGGGTGCGCTGCACTATTGGAGTGTCAGTAATTGAGGGTGTGCTGCACTATTGGAGTGTCAGTAATTGAGGGTGTGCTACTCTTTCGGAGTGTCAGTAATTGAGGGTGTGCTGCACTATTGGTGTGTAACTAATTGAGGATGTGCTGCACTATTGAATTGTCAGTAATTGAGGATGTGCTGCACTATTGGAGTTCAGTAATTGAGTGTGATGCACGATTGGAGTGTCAGTTATTGAGGGTGCGCTACACTATTAGTGTGTCAGTAATTGAGGGTGTGCTGCACTATTGGATTGTCAGTAATTGAGTCTGTGCTGCACTATTGGATTGTCAGTAATTGAGGGTGTGCTGCACTATTGGAGTGTCAGTAATTGAGGGTGTGCTGCACTATTGGAGTGTCAGTAATTGAGGGTGTGCTGCACTATAGGAGTTTCAGTAATTGAGTGTGTGCTGCACTATTGGAGAGTCAGTAATTGAGGGTGTGCTGCACTATTGGAGTGTCAGTAATTGAGGGTGTGCTGCACTATTGGAGTGTCAGTAATTGAGGGTGTGCTGCACTATTGGAGTCTCAGTAATTGAGGCTGTGCTGCACTATTGGAGTCTCAGTAATTGAGGGTGCGCTACAGTATTAGAGTGTCAGTAATTGAGGGTGTGCTGCACTATTGGTGTGTCAGTAATTGAGGGTGTGCTGCACTATTGGCGTGTCAGTAATTGAGGGTGTGCTGCAATGTTGGAGTGTCAGGAATTGAGAGTGTGATGCAATACCGATGAGTCAGTAATAGAGGGAGTGCGGCACTATTTGAGTGTCAGTATTTGTGGTTCTGCTGCAGTGTTGGAGTGTCAGTAATTGAGGGTGTGCTGCACTATTGGAATGTCAGTAATTGAGTGTTTGCAGCACTAATGTATTGTCAGTAATTGAGGGCGTGCTGCACTATTGGAGTGTCAGTAATTGAGTGTGTGCTGCACTATATGAGTGTCAGTAATTGAGGGTGTGCTGCACTATTGGAGTGTCAGTAATTGAGGGTGTGCTGCACAATTTGATTGTCAGTAATTGAGGCTGTGCTGCACTATTGGCGTGTCAGTAATTGAGGGTGTGGTGCACTATTGCAGGGTCAGTAATTGAGGGCGTGCTGCACTATTGGAGTGTCAGTAATTGAGGGTTTGCAGCACTAATGCATTGTCAGTAATTGAGGGTGTGCTGCACTATTGAAGTGTCAGTAATTGAGGGTGTGCTGCACTATTGGAGTGTCAGTAATTCAGGGTGTGCTGCGCTGTTGGAGTGTCAGTAATTGAGGGTTTGCAGCACTAATGTATTGTCAGTAATTGAGGGTGTGCTGCACTATTGAATTGTCAGTAATTGAGGGTGTGCTGCACTATTGGAGTGTCCGTAATTGAGGGTGCACTGCACTATTGGTGTGTCAGTAATTGAGGGCGTGCTGCACTACTGGTGTGTCATGATTGAGGGTGTGCTGCAATGTTGGATTGTCAGAAACTGAGGGAGTGCTGCAATACTGATGATTCAGTAATTGAGGTTGTGCGGCACTATTTGAGTGTCAGTATTTGTGGTTCGCTGCACTATTGGAGTGTCAGTAATTGAGGGTGTGCTGCAGTATTGGAGTGTCAGTAATTGAGGGTGTGCTGCACTTTTCGAGTGTCAGTAATTGAGGGTGTGCTGCACTATTGGAGTGTCTGTAATTGAGGGTGTGCTGCACTCTTGGCGTGTTAGTAATTGAGGGTGTGCTGCACTATTGGAGTGTCTGTAATTGAGGGTGTGCTGCACTCTTGGCGTGTCAGTAATTGAGGGTGCGCTGCACTATTGGTGTGTCAGTAATTGAGTGTGTGCTGCACTATTGGTGTGTCAGTAATTGAGGGTGTGCTGCACTAATGTGTTGTCAGTAATTGAGGATGCGCTGCACTATTGGAGTGTCAGTAATTGAGGGTGTGCTGCACTATTGGAGTGTCAGTAATTGAGGGTGCGCTGCACTATTGGAGTGTCAGTAATTGAGGGTGTGCTGCACTATTGGAGTATCAGTAATTGAGGATGCGCTGCACTATTGGAGTGTCAGTAATTGAGGGTGCGCTGCACTATTGGTGTGTCAGTAATTGAGGGTGTGCTGCACTATTGAATTGTCAGTAATTGAGGATGTGCTGCACTATTGGAGATCAGTAATTGAGTGTGTACTGCACTATTGGAGTGTCAGTAATTGAGGGTGCGCTGCACTATTGGAGTGTCAGTAATTGAGGGTGTGCTGCACTATTGGAGTGTCAGTAATTGGGGGTGTGCTACACTATTGGAGTGTCAGTAATTGAGGGTGTGCTGCACTATTGGTGTGTCAGTAATTTAGGATGTGCTGCACTATTGAATTGTCAGTAATTGAGGGTGTGCTGCTTTATTGGAGTGTCAGTAATTGAGGGTGTGCTGCACTATTGAATTGTCAGTAATTGAGGATGTGCTGCACTATTGGAGTTCAGTAATTGAGTGTGATGCACGATTGGAGTGTCAGTAATTGAGGGTGTGCTGCACTATTGGAGTGTCAGTAGTTGATGGTGTGCTGCTCTATTGCAGTGTCAGTAATTGAGGGTGTGCTGCACTATTGGAGTGCCAGTAATTGAGGCTGCACTGCACTATTGGAGTGTCAGTAATTGAGGGTGTGCTGCACTATTGGAGTGTCAGTAATTGAGGGTGTGCTACTCTTTCGGAGTGTCAGTAATTGAGGGTGTGCTGCACTATTGGTGTGTAAGTAATTGAGGATGTGCTGCACTATTGAATTGTCAGTAATTGAGGATGTGCTGCACTATTGGAGTTCAGTAATTGAGTGTGATGCACGATTGGAGTGTCAGTTATTGAGGGTGCGCTACACTATTAGTGTGTCAGTAATTGAGGGTGTGCTGCACTATTGGATTGTCAGTAATTGATTCTGTGCTGCACTATTGGATTGTCAGTAATTGAGGGTGTGCTGCACTATAGGAGTTTCAGTAATTGAGGGTGTGCTGCACTATTGGAGAGACAGTAATTGAGGGTGTGCTGCACTATTGGAGTGTCAGTAATTGAGGATGTGCTGCACTATTGGAGTGTCTGTAATTGAGGGTGTGCTGCACTCTTGGCGTGTTAGTAATTGAGGGTGTGCTGCACTATTGGAGTGTCAGTAATTGGGGATGCGCTGCACTATTGGAGTGTCAGTAATTGAGGGTGCGCCCCACTAATGTGTTGTCAGTAATTGAGGGTGCGCTGCACTATTGGAGTGTCAGTAATTGAGGGTGTGCTGCATTATTGTATTGTCAGTAATTGAGGGTGTGCTGCACTATTGTTGTGTCAGTAATTGAGGGTGTGCTGCACTATTGAATTGTCAGTAATTGAGGGTGTGCTGCACTATTGAATTGTCTGTAATTGAGTGTGTGCTGCACTATTGGAGTGTCAGTAATTGAGTGTGTGCTGCACTATTGGTGTGTCAGTAATTGAGGGTGTGCTGCACTATTGAATTGTCAGTAATTGAGGATGTGCTGCACTATTGGAGTTCAGTAATTGAGTGTATGCTGCACTATTGGAGTGTCAGTAATTGAGGGTGTGCTGCACTATTGGAGTGTCAGTAATTGGGGCTGTGCTACACTATTGGAGTGTCAGTAATTGAGGGTGTGCTGCACTATTGGTGTGTCAGTAATTGAGGATGTGCTGCACTATTGAATTGTCAGTAATTGAGGGTGTGCTGCACTATTGGAGTGTCAGTAATTGAGGGTGTGCTGCACTATTGAATTGTCAGTAATTGAGGATGTGCTGCACTATTGGAGTTCAGTAATTGAGTGTGATGCACGATTGGAGTGTCAGTAATTGAGGGTGTGATGCACTATTAGTGTGTCAGTAATTGAGGGTGTGCTGCACTATTGGATTGTCAGTAATTGAGTGTGTGCTGCACTATAGGAGTGTCAGTAATTGACGGTGTGCTGCACTATTGGAGTGTCAATAATTGAGGGTGTGCTGCACTACAGGAGTGTCAGTAATTGAAGGTGTGCTGCACTATAGGAGTGTCAGTAATTGAGTGTGTGCTGCACTATAGGAGTGTCAGTAATTGAGGGTGTGCTGCACTATTGGAGTGTCAGTAATTGAGTGTGTCCTGCACTATAGGAGTTTCAGTAATTGAGGGTGTGCTGCACTATTGGAGAGTCAGTATTTGAGGGTGTGCTGCACTATTGGAGTGTCAGTAATTGAGGGTTTCCTGCACTATTAGATTGTCAGTAATTGACTGTGTGCTGCACTATTGGAGTGTCAGTAATTGAGGGTGTGCTGCACTATTGGATGTCAGTAATTGAGGGTGCACTGCACTATTGGAGTGTCAGTAATTGAGTGTGTGCTGCAATATTGGAGTGTCAGTAATTGAGGGTGTGCTGCACTACTGGCGTGTCAGTAATTGAGGGCGTGCTGCACTATTTGAGTGTCAGTATTTGTGGGTGTGCTGCACTATTTGAGTGTCAGTATTTGAGGTTCTGCTGCACTGTTGGAGTGTCAGTAATTGAGGGTGTGCTGCACTATTGGATTGTCAGTAATTGAATCTGTGCTGCACTATTGGAGTGTCAGTAATTGAGGGTGTGCTGCACTATAGGAGTTTCAGTAATTGAGGGTGTGCTGCACTATTGGAGAGTCAGTAATTGAGGGTGTGCTGCACTATTGGAGTGTCAGTAATTGAGGATGTGCTGCACTATTGGAGTGTCAGTAATTGAGGGTGTGCTGCACTATTGGAGTGTCAGTAATTGAGGGTTTGCTGCACTATTAGAGTGTCAGTAATTGAGGGTGTGCTGCACTATTGGTGTGTCAGTAATTGAGGGTGTGCTGCACTATTGGCGTGTCAGTAATTGAGGGTGTGCTGCAATGTTGGAGTGTCAGGAATTGAGAGTGTGATGCAATACCGATGAGTCAGTAATAGAGGGAGTGCGGCACTATTTGAGTGTCAGTATTTGTGGTTCTGCTGCAGTGTTAGAGTGTCAGTAATTGAGGGTGTGCTGCACTATTGGAGTGTCAGTAATTGAGGGTGTGCTGCACTATTGGAGTGTCAGTAATTGAGTGTTTGCAGCACTAATGTATTGTCAGTAATTGAGGGCGTGCTGCACTATTGGAGTGTCAGTAATTGAGTGTGTGCTGCACTATATGAGTGTCAGTAATTGAGGGTGTGCTGCACTATTGGAGTGTCAGTAATTGAGGGTGTGCTGCACAATTTGAGTGTCAGTAATTGAGGGTGTGCTGCACTATTGGAGTGTCAGTAATTGAGGGTGTGGTGCACTATTGCAGGGTCAGTAATTGAGGGCGTGCTGCTCTATTGGAGTGTCAGTAATTGAGGGGTTGCAGCACTAATGTATTGTCAGTAATTGAGGGTGTGCTGCACTATTGAAGTGTCTGTAATTGAGGGTGTGCTGCACTATTGGAGTGTCAGTAATTGAGGGTGTGCTGCGCTGTTGGAGTGTCAGTAATTGAGGGTTTGCAGCACTAATGTATTGTCAGTAATTGAGGGTATGCTGCACTATTGGAGTGTCAGTAGTTGAGGGTTTGCAGCACTAATGTATTGTCAGTAATTGAGGGTGTGCTGCACTATTGAATTGTCAGGAATTGAGTGTGTTTTGCACTATTGAATTGTCAGTAATTGAGGGTGTGCTGCACTATTGAAGTGTCAGTAATTGAGGGTGTGCTGCACTATTGTAGTGTCAGTAATTGAGGGTGTGGTGCGCTGTTGGAGTGTCAGTAATTGAGGGTTTGCAGCACTAATGTATTGCCAGTAACTGAGGGTGTGCTGCACTATTGAATTGTCAGTAATTGAGTGTGTGCTGCACTATTGAATTGTCAGTAATTGAGGGTGTGCTGCACTATTGGAGGGTCCGTAATTGTGGGTGCACTGCACTATTGGTGTGTCAGTAATTGAGGGTGTGCTGCACTATTGGAGTGTCTGTAATTGAGGGTGTGCTGCACTCTTGGCTTGTTAGTAATTGAGGGTGTGCTGCACTATTGGAGTGTCTGTAATTGAGGGTGTGCTGCACTCTTGGCGTGTCAGTAATTGAGGGTGCGCTGCTCTATTGGAGTATCAGTAATTGGGGATGCGCTGCACTATTGGAGTGTCAGTAATTGAGGGTGCGCTCCACTAATGTGTTGTCAGTAATTGAGGGTGCGCTGCACTATTGGAGTGTCAGTAATTGAGGGTGTGCTGCATTATTGTATTGTCAGTAATTGAGGGTGTGCTGCACTATTGTTGTGTCAGTAATTGAGGGTGTGCTGCACTATTGAATTGTCAGTAATTGAGGGTGTGCTGCACTATTGAATTGTCTGTAATTGAGTGTGTGCTGCACTATTGGAGTGTCAGTAATTGAGTGTGTGCTGCACTATTGGTGTGTCAGTAATTGAGGGTGTGCTGCACTATTGAATTGTCAGTAATTGAGGATGTGCTGCACTATTGGAGTTCAGTAATTGAGTGTATGCTGCACTATTGGAGTGTCAGTAATTGAGGGTGTGCTGCACTATTGGAGTGTCAGTAATTGGGGCTGTGCTACACTATTGGAGTGTCAGTAATTGAGGGTGTGCTGCACTATTGGTGTGTCAGTAATTGAGGATGTGCTGCACTATTGAATTGTCAGTAATTGAGGGTGTGCTGCACTATTGGAGTGTCAGTAATTGAGGGTGTGCTGCACTATTGAATTGTCAGTAATTGAGGATGTGCTGCACTATTGGAGTTCAGTAATTGAGTGTGATGCACGATTGGAGTGTCAGTAATTGAGGGTGTGATGCACTATTAGTGTGTCAGTAATTGAGGGTGTGCTGCACTATTGGATTGTCAGTAATTGAGTGTGTGCTGCACTATAGGAGTGTCAGTAATTGACGGTGTGCTGCACTATTGGAGTGTCAGTAATTGAGGGTGTGCTGCACTACAGGAGTGTCAGTAATTGAAGGTGTGCTGCACTATAGGAGTGTCAGTAATTGAGTGTGTGCTGCACTATAGGAGTGTCAGTAATTGAGTGTGTCCTGCACTATAGGAGTTTCAGTAATTGAGGGTGTGCTGCACTATTGGAGAGTCAGTATTTGAGGGTGTGCTGCACTATTGGAGTGTCAGTAATTGAGGGTTTACTGCACTATTAGATTGTCAGTAATTGACTGTGTGCTGCACTATTGGAGTGTCAGTAATTGAGGGTGTGCTGCACTATTGGAGTGTCAGTAATTGAAGGTGTGCTGCACTATTGGATTTCAGTAATTGAGGGTGCACTGCACTATTGGAGTGTCAGTAATTGAGTGTGTGCTGCAATATTGGAGTGTCAGTAATTGAGGGTGTGCTGCACTATTGGCGTGTCAGTAATTGAGGGTGTGCTGCACTATTGGAGGGTCAGTAATTGATGGTTTGCAGCACTAATGTATTGTCAGTAATTGAGGGTGTGCCTCACTATTGGAGTGTCAGTAATTGAGGATGTGCTGCACTATTGAATTGTCAGTAATTGAGGGTGTGCTGCACTATTGAATTGTCAGTAATTGAGTGTGTGCTGCACTATTGGAATGTCAGTAATTGAGGGTGTGCTGCACTAAAGGAGTGTGAGTAATTGCGGGTGTGCTGCACTATTGGTGTGTCAGTAATTGAGTGTGTGCTGCACTATTGGAGTGTCAGTAATTGAGGGTGTGCTGCACTATTGGTGTGTCAGTAATTGAGTGTGTGCTGCACTATTGGAGTGTCAGTAATTGAGGGTGTGCTGCACTATTGGAGTGTCAGTAATTGAGGTTGTGCTGCACTATTGCAGTGTCAGTAATTGAGGGTGTGCTGCACTATTGGAGAGTCGGTAATTGACGGTGTGATGCAGTATTGGTGTGTCAGTAATTGAGGGTGTGCTGCACTATTGGTGTGTCAGTCATTGAGGGTGTGCTGCACTGTTGGAGTGTCAGTAATTGAGGGTGTGCTGCACTATTGGAGTGTCAGTAATTGATGGTGTGTTGCACTATTGAATTGTCAGTAATTGAGTGTGTGCTGCACTATTGGAGTGTCAGTAATTGAGGGTGTGCTGCACTAATGGAGTATGAGTAATTGCGGGTGTGCTGCACTATTGGTGTGTCAGTAATTGAGAGTGTGCTGCACTATTGGAGTGTCAGTAATTGAGGGTGTGCTGCACTATTGGAGTGTCAGTAATTGAGGTTGTGCTGCACTATTGGTGTGTCAGTAATTGAGGGTGTGCTGCACTATTGGAGAGTCGGTAATTGACGGTGTGATGCAGTATTGGTGTGTCAGTAATTGAGGGTGTGCTGCACTATTGGTGTGTCAGTCATTGAGGGTGTGCTGCAATATTGGAGTGTCAGTAATTGAGGGTGTGCTGCTCTATTGGTGGGTCAGTAATTGAGGGTGTGCTGCACTTTTCGAGTGTCAGTAATTGAGGGTGTGCTGCACTATTGGATTGTCAGTAATTGAGGGTGTGCTGCACTATTGGTGTGTCAGTAATTGAGTGTGAGCTGCACGATTGGAGTGTCAGTAATTGAGTGTGTGCTGCACTATTGGTGTGTCAGTCATTGAGGGTGTGCTGCACTGTTGGAGTGTCAGTAATTGAGGGTGTGCTGCACTATTGAATTGTCAGTAATTGATGGTGTGCTGCTCTATTGGTGTGTCAGTAATTGCGGGTGTGCTGCACTTTTCGAGTGTCAGTAATTGAGGGTGTGCTGCTCTATTGGTGTGTCAGTAATTGAGGGTGTGCTGCACTATTGGATTGTCAGTAATTGAGGGTTTGCTGCACTATTAGAGTGTCAGTAATTGAAGGTGTGCTGCACTATTGGAGTGTCAGTAATTGAGGGTGTGCTGCAATATTGGAGTGTCAGTAATTGAGGGTGTGCAGCAATATTGGTGTTTCAGTAATTGAGGGTCTGCTTCACTATTGGAGTGTCAGTAATTGAGGGTGCGCTGCACTATTGGAGTGTCAGTAATTGAGGGTGTGCTGTACTATTGAATTGTCAGTAATTGAGGGTGTGCTGCACTATTGAATTGTCAGTAATTGAGGTTGTGCTGCACTATTGCAGTTCAGTAAATGAGTGTGTGCTGCACTATTGGAGTGTCAGTAATTGAGGGTGCGCTCCACTAATTTGTTGTCAGTAATTGAGGGTGCGCTGCACTATTGGAGTGTCAGTAATTGAGGGTGTGCTGCACTATTGGATTGTCAGTAATTGAGGGTGTGCTGCACTATTGTTGTGTCAGTAATTGAGGGTGTGCTGCACTATTGAATTGTCAGTAATTGAGGGTGTGCTGCACTATTGAATTGTCTGTAATTGAGTGTGTGCTGCACTATTGCAGTGTCAGTAATTGAGTGTGTGCTGCACTATTGGTGTGTCAGTAATTGAGGGTGTGCTGCACTATTGAATTGTCAGTAATTGAGGATGTGCTGCACTATTGGAGTTCAGTAATTGAGTGTATGCTACACTATTGGAGTGTCAGTAATTGAGGGTGTGCTGCACTATTGGTGTGTCAGTAATTGAGGATGTGCTGCACTATTGAATTGTCAGTAATTGAGGGTGTGCTGCACTATTGGAGTGTCAGTAATTGAGGGTGTGCTGCACTATTGAATTGTCAGTAATTGAGGATGTGCTGCACTATTGGAGTTCAGTAATTGAGTGTGATGCACGATTGGAGTGTCAGTAATTGAGGGTGTGATGCACTATTAGTGTGTCAGTAATTGAGGGTGTGCTGCACTATTGGATTGTCAGTAATTGAGTGTGTGCTGCACTATAGGAGTGTCAGTAATTGACGGTGTGCTGCACTATTGGAGTGTCAGTAATTGAGGGTGTGCTGCACTGCAGGAGTGTTAGTAATTGAAGGTGTGCTGCACTATAGGAGTGTCAGTAATTGAGTGTGTGCTGCACTATAGGAGTGTCATTAATTGAGTGTGTCCTGCACTATAGGAGTGTCAGTAATTGAGGGTGTGCTGCACTATTGGAGAGTCAGTATTTGAGGGTGTGCTGCACTATTGGAGTGTCAGTAATTGAGGGTTTACTGCACTATTAGATTGTCAGTAATTGACTGTGTGCTGCACTATTGGAGTGTCAGTAATTGAGGGTGTGCTGCACTATTGGAGTGTCAGTAATTGAAGGTGTGCTGCACTATTGGATTTCAGTAATTGAGGGTGCACTGCACTATTGGAGTGTCAGTAATTGAGGGTGTGCTGCACTATTGGCGTGTCAGTAATTGAGGGTGTGCTGCACTATTTGAGTGTCAGTATTTGTGGGTGTGCTGCACTATTTGAGTGTCAGTATTTGAGGTTCTGCTGCACTGTTGGAGTGTCAGTAATTGAGGGTGTGCTGCACCATTGGAGTGTCAGTAATTGAGGGTGTGCTGCACTATTGGAGGGTCAGTAATTGATGGTTTGCAGCAGTAATGTATTGTCAGTAATTGAGGGTGTGCCTCACTATTGGAGTGTCAGTAATTGAGGATGTGCTGCACTATTGAATTGTCAGTAATTGAGGGTGTGCTGCACTATTGAATTGTCAGTAATTGAGTGTGTGCTGCACTATTGGAATGTCAGTAATTGAGGGTGTGCTGCACTAATGGAGTGTGAGTAATTGCGGGTGTGCTGCACTATTGGTGTGTCAGTAATTGAGTGTGTGCTGCACTATTGGAGTGTCAGTAATTGAGGGTGTGCTGCACTATTGGTGTGTCAGTAATTGAGTGTGTGCTGCACTATTGGAGTGTCAGTAATTGAGGGTGTGCTGCACTATTGGAGTGTCAGTAATTGAGGTTGTGCTGCACTATTGCAGTGTCAGTAATTGAGGGTGTGCTGCACTATTGGAGAGTCGGTAATTGACGGTGTGATGCAGTATTGGTGTGTCAGTAATTGAGGGTGTGCTGCACTATTGGTGTGTCAGTCATTGAGGGTGTGCTGCACTGTTGGAGTGTCAGTAATTGAGGGTGTGCTGCTCTATTGAATTGTCAGTAATTGATGGTGTGTTGCACTATTGAATTGTCAGTAATTGAGTGTGTGCTGCACTATTGGAGTGTCAGTAATTGAGGGTGTGCTGCACTAATGGAGTATGAGTAATTGCGGGTGCGCTGCACTATTGGTGTGTCAGTAATTGAGAGTGTGCTGCACTATTGGAGAGTCAGTAATTGAGGGTGTGCTGCACTATTGGAGTGTCAGTACTTGAGGTTGTGCTGCACTATTGGTGTGTCAGTAATTGAGGGTGTGCTGCACTATTGGAGAGTCGGTAATTGACGGTGTGATGCAGTATTGGTGTGTCAGTAATTGAGGGTGTGCTGCACTATTGGTGTGTCAGTCATTGAGGGTGTGCTGCAATATTGGAGTGTCAGTAATTGAGGGTGTGCTGCTCTATTGGTGTGTCAGTAATTGAGGGTGTGCTGCACTTTTTGAGTGTCAGTAATTGAGGGTGTGCTGCTCTATTGGTGTGTCAGTAATTGAGGGTGTGCTGCACTATTGGATTGTCAGTAATTGAGGGTGTGCTGCAATATTGGTGTGTCAGTAATTGAGTGTGAGCTGCACGATTGGAGTGTCAGTAATTGAGGGTGTGCTGCACTATTGGTGTGTCAGTCATTGAGGGTGTGCTGCACTGTTGGAGTGTCAGTAATTGAGGGTGTGCTGCACTATTGAATTGTCAGTAATTGAGGGTGTGCTGCTCTATTGGTGTGTCAGTAATTGAGGGTGTGCTGCACTATTGGATTGTCAGTAATTGAGGGTTTGCTGCACTATTAGAGTGTCAGTAATTGAAGGTGTGCTGCACTATTGGAGTGTCAGTAATTGAGGGTGTGCAGCAATATTGGTGTGTCAGTAATTGAGGGTCTGCTTCACTATTGGAGTGTCAGTAATTGAGGGTGCGCTGCACTATTGGAGTGTCAGTAATTGAGGGTGTGCTGCACTATTGGTGTGTCAGTAATTGAGGGTGTGCTGCACTATTGAATTGTCAGTAATTGAGGTTGTGCTGCACTATTGCAGTTCAGTAATTGAGTGTGTGCTGCACTATTGGAGTGTCAGTAATTGAGGGTGTGCTGCACTATAGGAG
Source organism: Isurus oxyrinchus (assembly GCA_026770705.1). Taxonomy (NCBI): domain Eukaryota; kingdom Metazoa; phylum Chordata; class Chondrichthyes; order Lamniformes; family Lamnidae; genus Isurus; species Isurus oxyrinchus. The sequence goes on from JANJGN010000068.1 coordinate 1,119,200, forward strand.
TTTCAGTAATTGAGGCTGTGCTGCACTATTGGAGAGTCAGTAATTGAGGGTGTGCTGCACTATTGGAGTGTCAGTAATTGAGGATGTGCTGCACTATTGGAGTGTCAGTAATTGAGGGTGTGCTGCACTATTGGAGTCTCAGTAATTGAGGGTTTGCAGCACTATTGGAGAGCCAGTAATTGAGGGAGCGCTACAGTATTAGAGTGTCAGTAATTGAGGGTGTGCTGCACTATTGGAGTGTCAGTAATTGAGGGTGTGCTGCACTATTGGCGTGTCAGTAATTGAGGGTGTGCTGCAATGTTGGAGTGTCAGGAATTGAGAGTGTGATGCAATACCGATGAGTCAGTAATTGAGGGAGTGCGGCACTATTTGAGTGTCAGTATTTGTGGTTCTGCTGCAGTGTTGGAGTGTCAGTAATTGAGGGTGTGCTGCACTATTGGAGTGTCAGTAATTGAGGGTGTGCTGCACTATTGGAGTGTCAGTAATTGAGTGTTTGCAGCACTAATGTATTGTCAGTAATTGAGGGCGTGCTGCACTATTGGAGTGTCAGTAATTGAGTGTGTGCTGCACTATATGAGTGTCAGTAATTGAGGGTGTGCTGCACTATTGGAGTGTCAGTAATTGAGGGTGTGCTGCACAATTTGAGTGTCAGTAATTGAGGGTGTGCTGCACTATTGGAGTGTCAGTAATTGAGGGTGTGGTGCACTATTGCAGGGTCTGTAATTGAGGGCGTGCTGCACTATTGGAGTGTCAGTAATTGAGGGTTTGCAGCACTAATGCATTGTCAGTAATTGAGGGTGTGCTGCACTATTGAAGTGTCAGTAATTGAGGGTGTGCTGCACTATTGGAGTGTCAGTAATTGAGGGTGTGCTGCGCTGTTGGAGTGTCAGTAATTGAGGGTTTGCAGTACTAATGTATTGTCAGTAATTGAGGGTGTGCTGCACTATTGAATTGTCAGTAATTGAGGGTGTGCTGCACTATTGGAGTGTCCGTAATTGAGGGTGCACTGCACTATTGGTGTGTCAGTAATTGAGGGTGTGCTGCACTACTGGTGTGTCATGATTGAGGGTGTGCTGCAATGTTGGAGTGTCAGAAACTGAGGGAGTGGTGCAATACTGATGAGTCAGTAATTGAGGTTGTGCCGCACTATTTGAGTGTCAGTATTTGTGGTTCGCTGCACTATTGGAGTGTCAGTAATTGAGGGTTTGCTGCACTATTGGAGTGTCAGTAATTGAGGGTGTGCTGCACTTTTCGAGTGTCAGTAATTGAGGGTGTGCTGCACTATTGGAGTGTCTGTAATTGAGGGTGTGCTGCACTCTTGGCGTGTTAGTAATTGAGGGTGTGCTGCACTATTGGAGTGTCTGTAATTGAGGGTGTGCTGCACTCTTGGCGTGTCAGTAATTGAGGGTGCGCTGCACTATTGGTGTGTCAGTAATTGAGGGTGTGCTGCACTATTGGTGTGTCAGTAATTGAGGGTGTGCTGCACTAATGTGTTGTCAGTAATTGAGGACGCGCTGCACTATTGGAGTGTCAGTAATTGAGGGTGTGCTGCACTATTGGAGTGTCAGTAATTGAGGGTGCGCTGCACTATTGGAGTGTCAGTAATTGAGGGTGTGCTGCACTATTGGAGTATCAGTAATTGAGGATGCGCTGCACTATTGGAGTGTCAGTAATTGAGGGTGCGCTGCACTAATGTGTTGTCAGTAATTGAGGGTGCTCTGCACTATTGGAGTGTCAGTAATTGAGGGTGTGCTGCACTATTGTTGTGTCAGTAATTGAGGGTGTGCTGCACTATTGAATTGTCAGTAATTGAGTCTGTGCTGCACTATTGAATTGTCAGTAATTGAGTGTGTGCTGCACTATTGGAGTGTCAGTAATTGAGGGTGAGCTGCACTATTGGAGTGTCAGTAATTGAGGGTGTGCTGCACTATTGGTGTGTCAGTAATTGAGGGTGTGCTGCACTATTGAATTGTCAGTAATTGAGGATGTGCTGCACTATTGGAGATCAGTAATTGAGTGTGTACTGCACTATTGGAGTGTCAGTAATTGAGGGTGCGCTGCACTATTGGAGTGTCAGTAATTGAGGGTGTGCTGCACTATTGGTGTGTCAGTAATTGAGGGTGTGCTGCACTATTGGTGTGTCAGTAATTGAGGGTGTGCTGCACTAATGTGTTGTCAGTAATTGAGGATGCGCTGCACTATTGGAGTGTCAGTAATTGAGGGTGTGCTGCACTATTGGAGTGTCAGTAATTGAGGGTGCGCTGCACTATTGGAGTGTCAGTAATTGAGGGTGTGCTGCACTATTGGAGTATCAGTAATTGAGGATGCGCTGCACTATTGGAGTGTCAGTAATTGAGGGTGCGCTGCACTAATGTGTTGTCAGTAATTGAGGGTGCTCTGCACTATTGGAGTGTCAGTAATTGAGGGTGTGCTGCACTATTGTTGTGTCAGTAATTGAGGGTGTGCTGCACTATTGAATTGTCAGTAATTGAGTCTGTGCTGCACTATTGAATTGTCAGTAATTGAGTGTGTGCTGCACTATTGGAGTGTCAGTAATTGAGGGTGAGCTGCACTATTGGAGTGTCAGTAATTGAGGGTGTGCTGCACTATTGGTGTGTCAGTAATTGAGGGTGTGCTGCACTATTGAATTGTCAGTAATTGAGGATGTGCTGCACTATTGGAGATCAGTAATTTAGTGTGTACTGCACTATTGAAGTGTCAGTAATTGAGGGTGCGCTGCACTATTGGAGTGTCAGTAATTGAGGGTGTGCTGCACTATTGGAGTGTCAGTAATTGGGGGTGTGCTACACTTTTGGAGTGTCAGTAATTGAGGGTGTGCTGCACTATTGGTGTGTCAGTAATTGAGGATGTGCTGCACTATTGAATTGTCAGTAATTGAGGGTGTGCTGCTTTATTGGAGTATCAGTAATTGAGGGTGTGCTGCACTATTGAATTGTCAGTAATTGTGGATGTGCTGCACTATTGGAGTTCAGTAATTGAGTGTGATGCACGATTGGAGTTTCAGTAACTGAGGGTGTGCTGCTCTATTGCAGTGTCAGTAATTGAGGGTGTGCTGCACTATTGGAGTGCCAGTAATTGACGGTGCGCTGCACTATTGGAGTGTCAGTAATTGAGGGTGTGCTGCACTATTGGAGTGTCAGTAATTGAGGGTGTGCTACTCTTTCGGAGTGTCAGTAATTGAGGGTGTGCTGCACTATTGGTGTGTAAGTAATTGAGGATGTGCTGCACTATTGAATTGTCAGTAATTGAGGATGTGCTGCACTATTGGAGTTCAGTAATTGAGTGTGATGCACGATTGGAGTGTCAGTTATTGAGGGTGCGCTACACTATTAGTGTGTCAGTAATTGAGGGTGTGCTGCACTATTGGATTGTCAGTAATTGAATCTGTGCTGCACTATTGGATTGTCAGTAATTGAGGGTGTGCTGCACTATAGGAGTTTCAGTAATTGAGGGTGTGCTGCACTATTGGAGAGTCAGTAATTGAGGGTGTGCTGCACTATTGGAGTGTCAGTAATTGAGGATGTGCTGCACTATTGGAGTGTCAGTAATTGAGGGTGTGCTGCACTATTGGAGTGTCAGTAATTGAGGGTTTGCAGCACTATTAGAGTGTCAGTAATTGAGTGTTTGCTGCACTATTGGAGTCTCAGTAATTGAGGGTGTGCTGCACTATTGGAGTTCAGTAATTGAGTGTGTGCTGCACTATTGGAGAGCCAGTAATTGAGGGTGCGCTACAGTATTAGAGTGTCAGTAATTGAGGGTGTGCTGCACTATTGGAGTGTCAGTAATTGAGGGTGTGCTGCACTATTGGCGTGTCAGTAATTGAGGGTGTGCTGCAATGTTGGAGTGTCAGGAATTGAGTGTGTGATGCAATACCAATGAGTCAGTAATAGAGGGAGTGCGGCACTATTTGAGTGTCAGTATTTGTGGTTCTGCTGCAGTGTTGGAGTGTCAGTAATTGAGGGTGTGCTGCACTATTGGAGTGTCAGTAATTGAGGGTGTGCTGCACTATTGGAGTGTCAGTAATTGAGGGTGTGGTGCACTATTGCAGGGTCAGTAATTGAGGGCGTGCTGCACTATTGGAGTGTCAGTAATTGAGGGTTTGCAGCACTAATGTATTGTCAGTAATTGAGGGTGTGCTGCACTATTGGAGTGTCCGTAATTGAGGGTGCACTGCACTATTGGTGTGTCCGTAATTGTGGGTGTGCTGCACTACTGGTGTGTCATGATTGAGGGTGTGCTGCAATGTTGGAGTGTCAGAAACTGAGGGAGTGCTGCAATACTGATGAGTCAGTAATTGAGGATGTGCGGCACTATTTGAGTGTCAGTATTTGTGCTTCGCTGCACTATTGGAGTGTCAGTAATTGAGGGTCTGCTGCACTATTGGAGTGTCAGTAATTGAGGGTGTGCTGCACTTTTCGAGTGTCAGTAATAGAGGGTGGGCTGCACTATTGGAGTGTCTGTAATTGAGGGTGTGCTGCACTCTTGGCGTGTTAGTAATTGAGGGTGTGCTGCACTATTGGAGTGTCTGTAATTGAGGGTGTGCTGCACTCTTGGCGTGTCAGTAATTGAGGGTGCGCTGCACTATTGGAGTGTCAGTAATTGAGGGTGCGCTGCACTAATGTGTTGTCAGTAATTGAGGATGCGCTGCAATATTGGAGTGTCAGTAATTGAGGGTGTGCTGCACTATTGGAGTGTCAGTAATTGAGGGTGTGCTGCACTATTGGAGTGTCAGTAATTGAGGGTGTGCTGCACTATTGGAGTATCAGTAATTGAGGATGCGCTGCACTATTGGAGTGTCAGTAATTGAGGGTGCGCTGCACTAATGTGTTGTCAGTAATTGAGGGTGCTCTGCACTATTGGAGTGTCAGTAATTGAGGGTGTGCTGCACTATTGGAGTGTCAGTAATTTAGGGTGTGCTGCACTATTGTTGTGTCAGTAATTGAGGGTGTGCTGCACTATTGAATTGTCAGTAATTGAGTGCGTGCTGCACTATTGAATTGTCAGTAATTGAGTGTGTTCTGCACTATTGGAGTGTCAGTAATTGAGGGTGAGCTGCACTATTGGAGTGTCAGTAATTGAGTGTGTGCTGCACTATTGGTGTGTCAGTAATTGAGGGTGTGCTGCACTATTGGAGTGTCAGTAATTGAAGGTGTGCTGCACTATTGGAGTGTCAGTAATTGAGGGTGTGCTGCACTATTGAATTGTCAGTATTTGTGGTTCTGCTGCACTATTGGAGATCAGTAATTGAGTGTGTACTGCACTATTGGAGTGTCAGAAATTGAGGGTGCGCTGCACTATTGGAGTGTCAGTAATTGAGGGTGTGCTGCAATATTGGAGTGTCAGTAATTGGGGGTGTGCTACACTATTGGAGTGTCAGTAACTGAGGGTGTGCTGCACTATTGGTGCGTCAGTAATTGAGGATGTGCTGCACTATTGAATTGTCAGTAATTGAGGGTGTGCTGCACTATTGGAGTGTCAGTAATTGAGGGTGTGCTGCACTATTGAATTGTCAGTAATTGAGGGTGTGCTGCACTATTTGTGTGTCAGTAATTGAGGGTGTGCTGCACTATTGGAGTGTCAGTAATTGAGGGTGTGCTGCACTATTGGAGTGTCAGTAATTGAGGGTGTGCTGCACTATTGAATTGTCAGTAATTGAGGATGTGCTGCACTATTGGTGTTCAGTAATTGAGTGTGATGCACGATTGGAGTGTCAGTAATTGAGGGTGCGCTACACTATTAGTGTGTCAGTAATTGAGGGTGTGCTGCACTATTGGATTGTCAGTAATTGAGTGTGTGCTGCACTATAGGAGTGTCAGTAATTGAGTGTGTGCTGCACTATAGGAGTGTCAGTAATTGAGGGTGTGCTGCACTATTGGTGTGTCAGTAATTGAGTGTGTGCTGCACTATAGGAGTGTCAGTAATTGAGGGTGTGCTGCACTATTGGTGTGTCAGTAATTGAGTGTGTGCTGCACTATTGGTGTGTCAGTAATTGAGGGTGTGCTGCACTATTGGAGAGTCAGTAATTGAGGGTGTGCTGCACTATTGGAGTGTCAGTAATTGAGGGTTTACTGCAATATTAGAGTGTCAGTAATTGAGTGTGTGCTGCACTATTGGAGTGTCAGTAATTGAGGGTGTGCGGCACTATTGGAGTCTCAGTAATTGAGGGTGTGCTGCACTATTGGAGTTCAGTAATTGAGTGTGTGCTGCACTATTGGAGAGCCAGTAATTGAGGGTGCGCTACAGTATTAGAGTGTCAGTAATTGAGGGTGTGCTGCACTATTGGATTGTCAGTAATTGAGGGTGTGCTGCACTATTGGATTTCAGTAATTGAGTGTGTGCTGCACTATTGGAGTGTCTGTAATTGAGGCTGTGGTGCACTATTGGCGTGTCAGTAATTGAGGGTGTGCTGCAATGTTGGAGAGTCAGGAATTGAGGGTGTGATGCAATACTGATGAGTCAGTAATAGAGGGTGTGCGGCACTATTTGAGTGTCAGTATTTGTGGTTCTGCTGCACTGTTGGAGTGTCAGTAATTGAGGGTGTGCTGCACTATTGGAGTGTCCGTAATTGAGGGTGTGCTGCACTATTGGAGGGTCAGTAATTGAGGGTTTGCAGCACTAATGTATTGTCAGTAATTGAGGGTGTGCTGCACTATTGGAGTGTCAGTAATTGAGGGTGTGCTGCACTATTTGAGTATCAGTCATTGAGGGTGTGCTGCACTATTGGAGTGTCAGTAATTGAGGGTGTGCTGCACTATTGCATTGTCAGTAATTGGATGTGCTGCCCTATTGGTGTGTCTGTAATTGAGGGTGTGCTGCACAATTGTATTGTTAGCAAATGAGGGTGTGCTGCACTATTGGAGTGTCAGTAATTGAGGGTGTGCTGCACAATTGTATTGTTAGCAATTGAGGGTGTGCTGCACTATTGGTGTGTCAGTAATGGAGATTGCGCTGCACTTTTGGAGTGTCAGTAATTGAGGGTGCGCTGCACTATTGGAGTGTCAGTAATGGAGGTTGCGCTGCACTATTGGAGTGTCAGTAATTGACGGTGTGCTGCAATATTGAAGCGCCAGTAATTGAGGGTGTGCTGCACTATTGGAGTGTCAAAAATTGAGGGTGTGCTGCACTATTGGAGTGTCAGTAATTGTGGGTGTGCTGCACTATTGGAGTGTGAATAATTGAGGGTGTGCTGCGCTATTGGAGTGACATTAATTGAGGGTGTGCCTCCCTATTGGAGTGTGAGTATTAGAGGCAGTGCTGCACTTTTGGAGTGTCAGTAATAGAGGGTGTGCTGCACTATTGGAGTGTCAGTAATTGAGCGTGCGCTGCACTATTGGAGTGTCAGTCATTGAGGGTGAGCTGCACTATTGGAGCGTCATTAATAGAGGGTGTGCTGCACTATTGGAGTGTCAGCAATTGAGGGTGTGCTGCACTATTGGAGTGTCAGTAATTGAGGGTGTGCTGCACTATTGGAGTGTCAGTAATTGAGGGTGTGCTGCACTATTGGAGTGGCCGTGATTGAGGGTGTGCTGCACTATAGGAGTGTCAGAAATTGAGGATGTGCTGCCCTATTGGAGTGTCAGTAATTGAGGTTGTGTTGCATTATTGCGGTGTCAGTAATTGAGGGTGTGCGGCACTATTAGAGTTTCAGTAATTGAGGGTGTGCTGCAATATTGATGTGTCAGTAATTGAGAGTGTGCTGCACTGTTGGAGTGTCAGAAATTGAGGGTGTGCTGCACTATTGAATTGTCAGTAATTGAGGGTGTGCTGCACTATTGGTGTGTCAGTAATTGAGGGTGTGCTGCACTATTGGAGTGTCAGTAATTGAGTGTGTGCTGCACATTTGAGTATCTGTAATTGCGTTTGTGCTGCACTACAGGAGTATCAGTAATTGAGGGTGAGCTGCAATATTGGGGAGTCAGTAACAGAGTTTGTGATGCCCTAGTGGAGTGTCAGTAATAGAGGGTATGCTGCACTTTTGGAGTATCAGTAATTGAGGGAGTGCTGCACTACTGGAGTATCAGTAATTGAGTGTGTGCTGCAATATTGGAGTGTCAGTAATTGAGGGTGTGCTGCACTATTGGAGTGTCAGTAAATGAGGGTGTGCTGCAAAATTGGAGAGTCAGTATTTGAGTTTGTGCTGCAATATTGGAGTGCCAGTAATTGAGTGTATGCTGCACTATTGGAGTGTCAGTAATTGAGTGTGTGCTGCACTATTGGAGTGTCAGTAATTGAGGGTGTGCTGCAATATTGGAGCGTCAGTAATTGAGTTTGTGCTGCAATATTGGAGTGCCAGCAATTGTGGGTGTGTTGCACTATTGGAGTTTCAGTAATTGAGGGTGTGCTGCACTAGTGGAGTGTCAGTAATTGAGGGTGTGCTGCACTATTGGAGTGCCAGTAATTGAGGATGTGTTGCATTATTGCGGTGTCAGTAATTGAGGGTGTGGCACTATTAAATTGTCAGTTATTGAGGGTTTGCAGCACGATTTGAGTGTCAGTAATTGCGGGTGAGCTGCACTATTGGAGTGTCAGTAATTGAGGGTGTGCTGCAATGTTGGAGTGTCAGAAATTGAGGGTGTGCTGCACTATTGGAGTGCCAGTAATTGAGGGTGTGCTACACTATTGGAGTGTCAGTAATTGAGGGTGTGCTGCACTATTGGAGTGTCAGTAATTGAGGGTGTGCTGCACTATTGGAGTGTCAGTAATTGAGTGTGTGCTGCACTATTGGTGTGTCAGTAATTGAGGATGTGCTGCACTATTGGAGTGTCAGTAATTGAGGGTGTGCTGCACTATTTGAGTGTCAGTAATTGAGGGTGTGCTGCAATATTGGAGTGCCAGTAATTGAGGGTGTGCTGCACTATTGGAGTGTCAATAATTGAGGGTGTGCTGCACTATTGGAGTGTCAATAATTGAGGTTGTGCTCCGCTTTTGGAGTGACATTAATTGAGGGTGTGCTGCCCTATTGGAGTGTGAGTATTTGAGGCAGTGCTGCACTATTGGAGTGTCAGTAATTGAGGGTACGCTGCAATATTGGAGTGTCAGTAATTGAGGGTGTGCTGCGCTATTGGAGTGTCAGTAATTGAGGGTGTGCTGCACAATAGGAGTGTCAGTAATTGAGAATGTGCTGCACTATTGGAGTGTCAGTAATTGAGGGTGTGCTGCACTATTGGAGTATCAGTAATTGAGGGTGTGCTGCACTATTGCAGTGTCAGTAATTGAGGGTGTGCTGCACTATTGGAGTGTCAGTAATTGAGGGTGTGCTGCACTATTGGAGTGTCAGTAATTGAGCGTGTGCTGCACTATTGGAGTGTCAGTAATTGAGGGTGTGCTGCACTATTGGAGTGTCAGTAATTGAGCGTGTGCTGCACTATTGGAGTGTCAGTAATTGAGGGTTTGCTGCATATTGGAGTGTCAGTAATTGAGGGTGTGCTGCACTATTGGAGTTTCAGTAATTGAGGGTGTGCTGCACTATTGGAGTGGCCTTGATTGAGGGTGTGCTGCACTATAGGAGTGTCAGAAATTGAGTGTGTGCTGCCCTATTGGAGTGTCAGTAATTGAGGGTGTGCGGCACTATTAGAGTCTCAGTAATTGAGAGTGTGCTGCACTATTGGAGAGTCAGTAATTGACGTTGTACTGCACTATTTTATTGTCAGTAATTGAGGGTGTGCTGCACTATTGGTGTATCAGTAATTGAGGGAGTGCTGCACTATTGGAGTATCAGTAATTGAGTGTGTGCTGCAATATTGGAGTGTCAGTAATTGAGTGTGTGCTGCACTATTGGAGAGTCAGTAAATGAGGGTGTGCTGCAATATTGGAGTGTCAGTATTTGAGTTTGTGCTGCAATATTGGAGTGCCAGTAATTGAGTGTGTGCTGCACTATTGGAGTGTCAGTAATTGAGGGTGTGCTGCACTATTGGAGTGTCAGTAATTGAGGGTGTTTTGCAATATTGGAGCGTCAGTAATTGAGGGTGTGCTGCACTATTGGAGTGTCAGTAATTGAGTTTGTGCTGCAATATTGGAGTGCCAGTAATTGACGGTGTGCTGCAATATTGGAGTGGCAGTAATTGAGGGTGTGCTGCCCTATTGGAGTGTGAGTATTTGAGGCTGTGCTGCACTATTGGAGTGTCAATAATTGAGGTTGTGCTGCGCTATTGGAGTGTCAGTAATTGAGGGTGTGCCTCCCTATTGGAGTGTGAGTATTTGAGGCAGTGCTGCACTATTGGAGTGTCAGTATTTGAGGGTGCGCTACACTATTGGTGTGTCAGTAATTGCGAGTTTGCTGCACTATTGGAGTGTCAGTCATTGATGGTGTGCTGCACTATTGGAGTGTCAGTAATTGAGGGTGTGCTGCACTATAGGAGTGTCAGTAATTGAGCGTGTGCTGCAATATTGGAGTGTCAGCAATTCAGGGTGTGCTGCACTATTGGAGTGTCAGTAATTGAGCGTGTGCTGCACTATTGGAGTGTCAGTAATTGAGGTGTGTTGCACTATTGCAGTGTCAGTAATTGAGGGTGTGCTGCACTATTGGTGTGTCATTAATAGAGGGTGTGCTGCACTATTGGAGTGTCAGCAATTGAGGGTGTGCTGCACTATAGGAGTGTCAGTAATTGAGGGTATGCTGCACTATTGGAGTGTCAGTAATTGAGTGTGTGCTGCACTATTGGAGTGTCAGTAATTGAGGGTGTGCTGCACTAATGGAGTGTCAGTAATTGAGGGTGTGCTGCACTACTGGAGTTTCAGTAATTGAGGGTGTGCTGCACTATTGCAGTGTCAGTAATTGATGGTGTGCTGCACTATTGGAGTGTCAGTAATTGAGGGTGTGCTGCACTATTGGAGTGACAGTAATTGAGGGTTTGCTGCACTATTGGAGTATCAGTAATTGAGGGTGTGCTGCACTATAGGAGTGTCAGTAATTGAGGGTGTGCTGCACTATTGATGTGTCAGTAATTGAGAGTGTGCTGCACTGTTGGAGTGTCAGAAATTGAGGGTGCGCTGCACTATTGAATTGTCAGTAATTGAGGGTGTGCTGCACTATTGGTGTGTCAGTAATTGAGGGTGTGCTGCACTATTGGAGTGTCAGTAATTGAGTGTGTGCTGCACAATTGAGTATCTGTAATTGAGTTTGTGCTGCTCTATAGGAGTATCAGTAATTGAGGGTGAGCTGCAATATTGGGGAGTCAGTAACAGAGTGTGTGATGCCCTAGTGGAGTGGCAGTAATCGAGGGTGTGCTGCACTATTGGAGTATCAGTAATTTAGGGAGTGCTGTACTATTGGAGTGTCAGTAATTGAGCGTGTGCTGCAATATTGGAGTGTCAGTAATTGAGGGTGTGCTGCAATATTGGAGTGTCTGTATTTGAGTTTGTGCTGCAATATTGGAGTGCCAGTAATTGAGTGTGTGCTGCACTATTGGAGTGTCAGTAATTGAGGGTGTGCTGCAATATTGGAGCGTCAGTAATTGAGTTTGTGCTGCAATATTGGAGTGTCAGTAATTGAGGGTGTGCCGCAATATTGTAGTGTCAGTAATTGAGGGTGTGCCGCAATATTGGAGTGTCAGTAATTGAGGGTGTGCTGCACTATTGGAGTGTCATTAATTGAGGGTGTGCTGCATTATTGGTGTGTCAGTAATTGAGGGTGTGCTGCACTATTGGAGTGTCAATAATTGAGGGTATGCTGCACTATTGGAGTGTCAGGAATTGAGTGTGTGCTGCACTCCTGGCGTGTCAGTAATTGAGGGTGTGCTGCTCTATTGGAGGGTCAGTAATTGAGTGTGTGCTGCAGTATTGGAGTGTCAGTAATTGAGGGTGTGCTGCTCTATTGGAGTGTCAGTAATTGAGGGTGTGCTGCACAATTGGAGTGTCAGTAATTGAGGGTGTGCTGCACTAAAGGAGTGTCAGCAATTGAGGGTGCGCTGCACTATTGGAGTGTCAGTAATTGAGCGTGTTCTGCACTATTGGACTGTCAGTAATTGAGAGTGTGCTGCACTATTGGAGTGTCAGTAATTGAGGCTGTGTTGCACTATTGGAGTGTCAGTAATTGAGGGTGTGCTGCACTATTGGATTGTCAGTAATTGAGGGTGTGCTGCACTATTGGAGTGTCAGTAATTTAGGATGTGCTGCACTATTGGAGGTTAAAGGGACAGAGAGTGAGATCACTGGGCGGTTAAAGGGACAGAGAGTGAGATCACGGGGAGGTTAAAGGGACAGAGAGGGAGATCACGGAGAGGTTAAAGGGACAGAGAGAGAGAACACGGGGAGGTTAAAGGGACAGAGAGGGAGATCACGGGGAGGTTAAAGGGACAGAGAGCGTGATCACGGGGAGGTTAAAGGGACAGAGAGCGAGATCACGGGGAGGTTAAAGGGACAGAGAGGGAGATCACGGGGAGGTTAAAGGGACAGAGAGTGAGATCACGGGGAGGTTAAAGGGACAGAGAGTGAGATCACGGGGAGGTTAAAGGGACAGAGAGTGAGATCACGGGGAGCTTAAAGGGACAGAGAGTGAGATCACGGGGAGGTTAAAGGGACAGAGAGTGAGATCACGGGGAGCTTAAAGGGACAGAGAGTGAGATCACGGGGAGGTTAAAGGGACAGAGAGTGAGATCACGGGGAGGATTAAGGAACAGAGAGTGAGATCACGGGGAGGTTAATGGGACAGAGAGTGAGATCACAGGGTGGTTAAAGGGACAGAGAGTGAGATCACGGGGAGGTTAAAGGGACAGAGAGTGAGATCACGGTGACGTTAAAGGGACAGAGAGTGAGATCACGGGGAGGTTAAAGGGACAGAGAGTGAGATCACGGGGAGGTTAAAGGGACAGAGAGTGAGATCACGGGGAGGTTAAAGGGACAGAGAGTGAGATTATGGGGAGCTTAAAGGGACAGAGATTGAGATCACGGGGAGGTTAAAGGGACAGAGAGTGAGATCACGGGGAGGTTAAAGGGACAGAGAGTGAGATCACGGGGAGGTTAAAGGGACAGAGAGTGAGATCACGGGGAGGTTAAAGGGACAGAGAGTGAGATCACGGGGAGGTTAAAGTGACAGAGAGTGAGATCACGGTGAGGTTAAAGGGACAGAGAGTGAGATCACGGGGAGGTTAAAGGGACAGAGAGTGAGATCACGGGGAGGTTAAAGTGACAGAGAGTGAGATCACGGGGAGGTTAATGGGACAGAGAGTGAGATCACAGGGTGGTTAAAGGGACAGAGAGTGAGATCACGGGGAGGTTAAAGGGACAGAGAGTGAGATCACGGTGACGTTAAAGGGACAGAGAGTGAGATCACGGGGAGGTTAAAGGGACAGAGAGTGAGATCACGGGGAGGTTAAAGGGACAGAGAGTGAGATCACGGGGAGGTTAAAGGGACAGAGAGTGAGATTATGGGGAGCTTAAAGGGACAGAGATTGAGATCACGGGGAGGTTAAAGGGACAGAGAGTGAGATCACGGGGAGGTTAAAGGGACAGAGAGTGAGATCACGGGGAGGTTAAAGGGACAGAGAGTGAGATCACGGGGAGGTTAAAGGGACAGAGAGTGAGATCACGGGGAGGTTAAAGTGACAGAGAGTGAGATCACGGTGAGGTAAAAGGGACAGAGGGTGAGATCACGGGGAGGTTAAAGGGACAGAGAGTGAGATCACGGTGACGTTAAAGGGACAGAGAGTGAGATCACGGGGAGGTTAAAGGGACAGAGAGTGAGATCACGGGGAGGTTAAAGGGACAGAGAGTGAGATCACGGGGAGGTTAAAGGGACAGAGAGTGAGATTATGGGGAGCTTAAAGGGACAGAGATTGAGATCACGGGGAGGTTAAAGGGACAGAGAGTGAGATCACGGGGAGGTTAAAGGGACAGAGAGTGAGATCACGGGGAGGTTAAAGGGACAGAGAGTGAGATCACGGGGAGGTTAAAGGGACAGAGAGTGAGATCACGGGGAGGTTAAAGTGACAGAGAGTGAGATCACGGTGAGGTTAAAGGGACAGAGAGTGAGATCACGGGGAGGTTAAAGGGACAGAGAGTGAGATCACGGGGAGGTTAAAGTGACAGAGAGTGAGATCACGGGGAGGTTAATGGGACAGAGAGTGAGATCACAGGGTGGTTAAAGGGACAGAGAGTGAGATCACGGGGAGGTTAAAGGGACAGAGAGTGAGATCACGGTGACGTTAAAGGGACAGAGAGTGAGATCACGGGGAGGTTAAAGGGACAGAGAGTGAGATCACGGGGAGGTTAAAGGGACAGAGAGTGAGATCACGGGGAGGTTAAAGGGACAGAGAGTGAGATTATGGGGAGCTTAAAGGGACAGAGATTGAGATCACGGGGAGGTTAAAGGGACAGAGAGTGAGATCACGGGGAGGTTAAAGGGACAGAGAGTGAGATCACGGGGAGGTTAAAGGGACAGAGAGTGAGATCACGGGGAGGTTAAAGGGACAGAGAGTGAGATCACGGGGAGGTTAAAGTGACAGAGAGTGAGATCACGGTGAGGTAAAAGGGACAGAGGGTGAGATCACGGGGAGGTTAAGGGGACGGAGAATGAGATCACGGTGAGGTTAAAGGGACAGAGAGTGAGATCACGGGGATGTTAAAGGGACAGAGAGTGAGATCACGGTGAGGTTAAAGGGACTGAGAGTGAGATCACGGGGAGGTTAAAGGGACAGAGAGTGAGATCACGGGGATGTTAAAGGGACAGAGAGTGAGATCACGGGGAGGTTAAAGGGACAGAGAGTGAGATCACGGTGAGGTTAAAGGGACTGAGAGTGAGATCACGGGGAGGTTAGAGGGACAGAGAGTGAGATCACGGGGAGGTTAAAGGGACAGAGAGTGAGATCACGGGGAGGTTAAAGGGACAGAGAGTGAGATCACGGGGAGGTTAAAGGGACAGAGAGTGAGATCACAGGGAGGTTAAAGGGACAGAGAGTGAGATCACGGGGAGGTTAAAGGGACAGAGAGTGAGGTCACGGGGAGGTTAAAGGGACAGAGAGTGAGATCACGGGGAGGTTAAAGGGACAGAGAGTGAGTTCACGGGGAGGTTAAAGGGTCAGTGAGTGAGATCACGGGGAGGTTAAAGGGACAGAGAGTGAGCTTAAAGGGACAGAGAGTGAGATCACGGGGAGGTTAAAGGGACAGAGAGTGAGATCACGGGGAGGTTAAAGGGACAGAGAGTGAGATCACGGGGAGGCTAAAGGGACAGAGAGTGAGATCACGGGGAGTTTAAAGGGACTGTGAGTGAGATCACGGGGAGGTTAAAGGGACAGAGAGTGAGATCACGGGGAGGTTAAAGGGACAGAGAGTGAGATCACGGGGAGGTTAAAGGGACAGAGAGTGAGATCACGGGGAGGTTAAAGGGACAGAGAGTGAGATCACGGGGAGGTTAAAGGGACAGAGAGTGAGATCACGGGGAGGTTAAAGGGACAGAGAGTGAGATCACGGGGAGGTTAAAGGGACAGAGAGTGAGATCACGGGGAGGTTAAAGGGACAGAGAGTGAGATCACGGGGAGGTTAAAGGGACAGAGTGAGATCACGGGGAGGTTGAAGGGACAGAGTGAGATCACGGGGAGGTTGAAGGGACAGAGAGTGAGATCACGGGGAGGTTAAAGGGACAGAGTGAGATCACGGGGAGGTTGAAGGGACAGAGTGAGATCATGGGGAGGTTGAAGGGACAGAGAGTGAGATCACGGGGAGGTTAAAGGGACAGAGAGTGAGATCACGGGGAGGTTTAAGGGACAGAGAGTGACATCACGGGGAGGTTAAAGGGACGGAGAGTGAGATCACGGGGAGGTGAAAGGGACAGAGTGAGATCACGTGGAGGTTAAAGGGACAGAGTGAAATCACGGGGAGGTTAAAGGGACAGAGAGTGACATCAAGGGGAGGTTAAAGGGACAGAGAGTGAGATCACGGGGAGGTTAAAGGGACAGAGAATGAGATCACGGGGAGGTTAAAGGGACAGAGAGGGAGATCACGGGGAGGTTAAAGGGACAGAGAGTGAGATCACGGGGACGTTAAAGGGACAGAGAGTGAGATCACAGGGAGGTTAAAGGGACAGAGAGTGAGATCACAGGGAGGTTAAAGGGACAGAGAGTGAGATCACGGGGAGGTTAAAGGGACAGAGAGTGTGATCACGGGGAGGTTAAAGGGACAGAGAGTGTGATCACGGGGAGGTTAAAGGGACAGAGAGAGATCACGGGGAGGTTAAAGGGACACAGAGTGAGATCACGGGGAGGTTAAAGGGACAGAGAGTGAGGTCACGGGGAGGTTAAAGGGACAGAGTGAGATCACGGGGAGGTTGAAGGGACAGAGAGTGAGATCACGGGGAGGTTAAAGGGACAGAGAGTGAGATCACGGGGAGGTTAAAGGGACAGAGACTGAGATCACGAGGAGGTTAAAGGGACAGAGAGTGAGATCACGGGGAGGTTAAAGGGACAGAGAGTGAGATCACGGGGAGGTTAAAGGGACAGAGAGTGAGATCACGGGGAGGTTAAAGGGACAGAGAGTGAGATCACGGGGAGGTTAAAGGGACAGAGAGTGAGATCAGGGGGAGGTTAAAGGTACAGAGAGTGAGATCACGGGGAGGTTAAAGGGACAGAGAGTGAGATCACGGGGTGGTTAAAGGGACAGAGAGTGAGATCACGGGGAGGTTAAAGGGACAGAGAGTGAGATCACGGGGAGGTTAAAGGGACAGAGAGTGAGATCACGGGGAGGTTAAAGGGACAGAGAGTGAGATCACGGGGAGGTTAAAGGGACAGAGAGTGAGATCACGGGGAGGTTAAAGGGACAGAGAGTGAGATCACGGGGAGGTTAAAGGGACAGAGTGAGATCACGGGGAGGTTGAAGGGACAGAGTGAGATCACGGGGAGGTTGAAGGGACAGAGAGTGAGATCACGGGGAGGTTAAAGGGACAGAGTGAGATCACGGGGAGGTTGAAGGGACAGAGTGAGATCATGGGGAGGTTGAAGGGACAGAGAGTGAGATCACGGGGAGGTTAAAGGGACAGAGAGTGAGATCACGGGGAGGTTTAAGGGACAGAGAGTGACATCACGGGGAGGTTAAAGGGACGGAGAGTGAGATCACGGGGAGGTGAAAGGGACAGAGTGAGATCACGTGGAGGTTAAAGGGACAGAGTGAAATCACGGGGAGGTTAAAGGGACAGAGAGTGACATCAAGGGGAGGTTAAAGGGACAGAGAGTGAGATCACGGGGAGGTTAAAGGGACAGAGAATGAGATCACGGGGAGGTTAAAGGGACAGAGAGGGAGATCACGGGGAGGTTAAAGGGACAGAGAGTGAGATCACGGGGACGTTAAAGGGACAGAGAGTGAGATCACAGGGAGGTTAAAGGGACAGAGAGTGAGATCACAGGGAGGTTAAAGGGACAGAGAGTGAGATCACGGGGAGGTTAAAGGGACAGAGAGTGTGATCACGGGGAGGTTAAAGGGACAGAGAGTGTGATCACGGGGAGGTTAAAGGGACAGAGAGAGATCACGGGGAGGTTAAAGGGACACAGAGTGAGATCACGGGGAGGTTAAAGGGACAGAGAGTGAGGTCACGGGGAGGTTAAAGGGACAGAGTGAGATCACGGGGAGGTTGAAGGGACAGAGAGTGAGATCACGGGGAGGTTAAAGGGACAGAGAGTGAGATCACGGGGAGGTTAAAGGGACAGAGAGTGAGATCACGGGGAGGTTAAAGGGACAGAGACTGAGATCACGAGGAGGTTAAAGGGACAGAGAGTGAGATCACGGGGAGGTTAAAGGGACAGAGAGTGAGATCACGGGGAGGTTAAAGGGACAGAGAGTGAGATCACGGGGAGGTTAAAGGGACAGAGAGTGAGATCACGGGGAGGTTAAAGGGACAGAGAGTGAGATCAGGGGGAGGTTAAAGGTACAGAGAGTGAGATCACGGGGAGGTTAAAGGGACAGAGAGTGAGATCACGGGGTGGTTAAAGGGACAGAGAGTGAGATCACGGGGAGGTTAAAGGGACAGAGAGTGAGATCACGGGGAGGTTAAAGGGACAGAGAGTGAGATCACGGGGAGGTTAAAGGGACAGAGAGTGAGATCACGGGGAGGTTAAAGGGACAGAGAGTGAGATCACGGGGAGGTTAAAGGGACAGAGAGTGAGATCACGGGGAGGTTAAAGGGTCAGTGAGTGAGATCACGGGGAGGTTAAAGGGACAGAGAGTGAGGTTAAAGGGACAGAGAGTGAGATCACGGGGAGTTTAAAGGGACAGAGAGTGAGATCACGGGGAGGTTAAAGGGACAGACAGTGAGATCACGGGGAGGTTAAAGGGACAGCGAGTGAGATCACGGGGAGGTTAAAGGGACAGAGAGTGAGATCACGGGGAGTTTAAAGGGACAGAGAGTGAGATCACGGGGAGGTTAAAAGGACAGAGAGTGAGATATTTGTGGGAGCAAAACCTACAGTTTAATTTGAAGTAGACACCTCCCTCCCCCAGTGTCCCAGATTTGAAGACCTGCAGTAAATGAGTTGACTTCGTTCAGAGACATTTCCAACCCCAGCCCTCGGTCACAATGCAGAGGTTCAGGGTCAATGCACGGAATTGAGCCCTGGAGTGGGGCATTGCTGCCTTAGTGGTGAAATTAAAGTGACTAAGGGAATATTGTGATTTGGGTGAGACCCTGAACGAGGCGCTCAGGGCTGGTTTGGTCTGGGGCCTGTGCAGGAGGAAGCTATCCAGCCAGGATTGCTGGCTGGAGCGGGTCTCAATTTGAAGGAGGTTGTTTGGAAGGGCGCTGGCGATGTTCACAAGTGATTCGAGGGGCGCGAAATGGTGCTGTTCCCCTCCCGAATCGGGTGGGAAGGGTCAGCCGAAAGCGGGAGGGAAATCCAGGGCTCAGCTCCGGAGCCGGGATACAGCTCCCGCTCACCGCAAAACTCAGCGGCAAACCAGGAGTCGGTTTCTCACCCACATGGACACCAGCAACGCCCCGAGCCATGGGCCATTTAAAAAGGGGGGGGTGTTGTTTTTACCCCGGGAGTGGACACCTCATGAAACATCGCAAAGCGAGATTCAAACAGGGTCCAGGCAACTATGGCAGTTCCATGAAGTCTATAGCGGAGGAGAGCCACAAACACCCAATCCTGAGGGGATCCCACTACCAAGGACCAAATAAAAGCTGCCAATCCCTCCTCTCCCCCAGCACCACCACCCTCCTAGTGATGTCATAAGGGGCGGGGGCGTGTCCTCGCCGGCTGGCCCCGCCCACCACACCGCCCACTAGCCAACGGGTCCCAGCCTCAACCCCTTGAACCAATCCTCCCCACAGCCCTCTCCTGATTGGCTTGAGCGGCTTGTGACCTCACAATGGGAGGGGGCGGAGGGGCGGGGCTGGTCTGGGCCCCGCCCATTGCGCCGTCATTGCGCCCGGTGGGTCTGTGCTGGTCCGGCGGTGAAGGGAGAGGGAAGAGGAGGCGGCAGCGGGTGTGCGGGGCGCCGCTGGTCAGTCATGGGCGCCCCCTTGTGGTGGTCGGAGGAGCCACCGGGGCTGCAGCGAGAGGAAGGAACCGCGAGAGTGAGAGAGGCGGGATGGAGGGAGAGAGAGAGAGAAGAGGCGGGGGAGAGAAAGAGAGAGAGAAGAGGCGGGGAAGAGAAAGAGAGAGTGAAGAGGCGGGGGAGAGAGAGAGAGAGAGAAGAGTCGGGGGAGAGAGAAGAGTCGGGGGAGAGAGAGAGAAGAGTCGGGGGAGAGAGAGAGAGAAGAGGCGGGGGAGAGAGAGAGAGAAGAGGCGGGGGAGAGAGAGGGAGAAGAGGCGGGGGAGAGAGAGGGAGAAGAGGAGGGGGAGAGCGAGGGAGAAGAGGCGCAAAGCCCGCCCGCCGCAACCTGAATTCCCGCTACATGGAGGCGGGAGGCGGCGGCGGCGAGGGTGAGATCGTAACTTGTATTTTGTCTTCCCCCACCCTCTCCCCTCCCCTCCACTCAACTCTAATATCCTCCAATACCATCCCCTCCAATACCCTCCCCACACCTCCAATATGCTACAATCCCCTCCCCACCCTCTCCCCTCCCCTATACTGCAATACCCTCCAATACATTCCCCTCCAATACATTCCCCTCCAGTACCCTCCCCTCCAATATCCTCCCCTCCAATATCCTCCTGTACACTCCCGTCCAATACCCTCCCCTCCAATACCCTCCCCTCCAATACCCTCCCCACACCTCCAATATCCTACAATCCCCTCCCCACCCCTATACTGCAATGCCCTCCAATACACTCTCCTCCAATATCCTCCAGTACCCTCCCCTCCAATACCCTCCCCTCCAATACCCTCCCCTCCAATACCCTCCTCACACCTCCAATATCCCACAATCCCTTCCCTACCCTCTCCACTCCTGTACACTGCAATACCCTCCAATACCCTCCCCTCCAATACCCTCCCCTCCAATACCCTCCCCTCCAATACTCTTCCCTCCCCTCCAATACTCTTCCCTCCCCTCCAATACTCTTCCCTCCCCTCCAATACTCTTCCCTCCCCTCCAATACTCTTCCCTCCCCTCCAATACTCTCCCCTCCCCTCCAATACCCTTCCCTCCCCTCCAATACTCTTCCCTCCCCTCCAATACTCTTCCCACCAGGGGTCAGGGAGTTAACACCACCCAAGAGGAATGGGAATTGTAAAAGGGAACAACAGGCCCAGACGAGAGAACTGAAGAGTTAGATCAGGAATAAAGGGGAGAGAGAGGGACAGTGGCATTAGTTTGGGGATTGACACAGGGTATGGGGAGTGATAGAGCCAGAGGATGGGGAAGGCCCAAAATCAGATAACAGCTCCTCCCTCACTAAAACACCTTGTCCCCACTCTCAGATAGAAGCTCCTCCCTCACTAACACACAGCCTGTCCCACTCTCAGATACCAGCTCCTCCCTAACTAACACACAGACTGTTCCTCTCTCAGATACCAGCTCCTCCCTCACTAACATCCAGCCTGTCCCACTCTCAGATACCAGCTCCTCCCTCACTAACACACAGCCTGTCCCACTCTCAGATACCAGCTCCTCCCTCATTCACAGACAGTCTGTCCCACGATCAGATACCAGCTCCTCCCTCACTAACACACAGCCTGTCCCACTCTCAGATACCAGCTCCTCCCTCACTAACACACAGCCTGTCCCTCTCTCAGATACCAGCTCCTCCCTCACGAACAGACAGTCTGTCCCACTCTCAGATACCAGCTCCTACCTCACTAACACACAGGCTGTCTCACTCGCAGATACCAGCTCCTCCCTCACTAACACACAGTCTGTCCCACTCTCAGATACCAGCTCCTACCTCACTAACACACAGCCTGTCCTTCTCTCAGATACCAGTTCCTCCCTCACTAACAGACAGTCTGTCCCACTCTCAGATACCAGCTCCTCGTTCACTAACACACAGCCTGTCCCACTCTCAGATACCAGATCCTCCCCCACAGCCTGTCCCACACTCAGATTCCAGCTCCTCCCTCACTAACACACAGTCTGTCCCACGATCAGATACCAGCTCCTCCCTCACTAACACACAGCCTGTCCCACTCTCAGATACCAGCTCCTCCCTCACTAACACACAGCCTGTCCCACTCTCAGATACCAGCTCCTCCCTCACTAACACACAGCCTGTCCCTCTCTCAGATACCAGCTCCTCCCTCACTAACAGTCTGTCCCACTCTCAGATACCAGCTCCTCCCTCACTAACACACAGTCTGTCCCTCTCTCAGATACCAGCTCCTCCCTCACTAACACTCAACGTTTCACACGCACAGATACCAGCTCCTCCATCAGAAACACAGCCTGTCCCAGTCTCATATCAGCTCCTCCATCACTCACACATAGCCTGTCTCATTCTCAGATACCAGCTCCTCCCTCACTAACACACAGCGTGTCCCACTCTCAGATACCAGCTCCACACTCACAGCCTGTCCCACTCTCAGATACCAGCTCCTCCCTCACTAATACAGAGCCTGTCCCACTCTCAGATACCAGCTCCACCCTCACTAACAAACAGCGTGTCCCACTCTCAGATGCCAGCTCCACCGTAACACACATCCCGACTCACGCTAAGATACCAGCTCCACCCTCATTAACACTCAACCTTTCACAGCCTCATATACCAGCTCCTCCATCAGTAACACACAGACTGTCCCACTCTCAGATACCAGCTCCTCCATCACTCACACACAGCCTGTCTCACTCTCAGATACCAGCTCCTTCCTCACTAACACACAGCCTGTCTCATTCTCAGATACCAGCTCCTCCCTCCCTTACACACAACCTGTCCCACTCACAGATACCAGCTCCTCCCTCACTAACAAACAGCGTGTGCCACACAGATACCAGCTCCTCCCTAACACACAGCCTGTCCCACTCTCAGATAACAGCTCCTCCCTCATTAAAACAGAGCCTCTCCCACTCTCAGATACCAGCTGCTCCCTCACAAATAGACTGTCCACTCTCAGATACCAGCTCCTCCCTCACTAACAGACATCCTGTCCCACTCTCAGATAACATCTGCTCCCTAACACACAGCCTGGCCCACTCTCAGATACCAGCTCCTCCCTCACTAAAAGACAACCTGTCCCACTGCCCGATACCAGCTCCTCCCTCACTAACACTCAAACTTTCACACGCTCAGATACCAGCTCCTCCATCAGTAACACACAGCCTGTCCCACTCTCAGATACCAGCTCCACCCTCACTCACACACAGCATGTCTCACTCTCAGATACCAGCTCCTTCCTCACTAACACACAGCCTATCTCATTTGCAGATACCAGCTCCTCCCTCACAAACACACATCCTGTCTCACTCTCAGATACCAGCTCCACACTCACAAACTCACAGCCGTTCCCACTCTCAGATACCAGCTCCTCCCTCACGAACACACAGCCTGTCCCACTCTCAGATACCAGCTCCTCCCTAACTAACACACAGCCTGTCCCAGTCTCAGATACCAGCTCGTCCCTCAATAACACACAGCCTGTCCCAGTCTCAGATACCAGCTCCTCCCTCACTAACACACAGCCTGTCCCAGTCTCAGATACCAGCTCGTCCCTCAATAACACACAGCCTGTCTCACTCTCAGGTACCAGCTCCTCCCTCACGAACACACAGCCTGTCCCACTCTCAGATTCCTGCTCCTCCCTCACTAATACACAGCCTGTCCCACTCTCAGATACCAGCTCCTCCCTCACTAACACACAGCCTGTATCACTCTGAGATACCAGCTCCTCCCTCACTAACAATCAGCGTGTCCCACTCTCTGATACCAGCTCCCCTTTCACTAACACACAGCCTGTCCCACTCTCAGATACCAGCTCCTCCCGCAGTAAAACAGAGCCTGTCCCACTCTCAGACACCAGCTCCTCCCTGAATAACACACAGCCTTGTCAGTCTCAGATACCAGCTCCTCCTTCACTAGAACACAGCCTGGCCCACTCTCAGATACCATCTCCTCCCTCACTAACACACAGCCTGTCCCACTCTCAGATACCAGCTCCTCCCACACTAACACACATCCTGTCCCACTCTCAGATACCAGCTCCTCCCTCACTAACTTAAAGCCTGACGCACTCTGATACCAGCTCCTCCCTCAAAAACACGCAGCTGTCCCACTTTCAGATACCAGCACCTCCCTCACTCACACACAGCCTGTCCCTCTCTCAGATACTTGCTCCTCCATCACTAACACACAGCCTTTCCCACGCTCAGGTACCATCTCCTCCTTCACTAATTCACAGCCTGTCCCACTCTCAGATACCAGCTCCACCATCACGAAAACACAGCCTTTTCCACTCTCAGATACCATCTCCTCCCTCACAAACCCACAGCCTGTCCCACTCTCAGATACCAGCTCCTCCCTCAATAACGCACAGCCTGTTCCACTCTGTTACCTCCTCCTCCCTCACTAACACACAGCCTGTCTCACTCTCAGATACCAGCTCCTCCCTCAATAACACACAGCTGTCCCACTCTCAGATACCTGCTTCTCCCTCACTAACATACAGCCTGTCTCACTCTCAGATTGCAGCTCCTCCTTTACTATAACACAGCCTTTGTCACTCTCAGATACCAGTTCCTCCTTCACTATAGCACAGCCTGTTCCACTCTCAGATACCAGCTCCTCCCTCACTAACACACAGCCTGTCCCACTCTCAGGTACCAGCTCCTCCTTCACTAACACACAGCCTGTCCCACTCTCAGGTACCAGCCCCTCCCTCACTTACACACAGCCTGTCTCACTCTCAGATACCAGCTCCTCCCTCACTAACACAGCCTGTCTCACTCTCAGATACCAGCTCCTCCCTCAATAACACAGCCTGTCCCACTCTCAGATACCTGCTTCTCCCTCACTAACATACAGCCTGTCCCACTCTCAGGTACCAGCTCCTCCTTCACTAACACACAGCCTGTCCCACTCTCAGGTACCAGCCCCTCCCTCACTAACACACAGCCTGTCTCACTCTCAGATACCAGCTCCTCCCGCACTAACACAAAACCTGTCCTACTCTCAGATACCAGCTCCTCCCTCACTAACACACAGCCTGTCTCACTCTCAGATACCAGCTCCTCCCTCAATAACACAGCCTGTCCCACTCTCAGATACCAGCTCCTCCCTCACTAACACAACGTCGGTCCGACTCTCAGATACCGGCTCCTCCCTCACTAACACACAGCCTGTTCCACTCTCAGATACCAGCTCCTCCCTCACTAGCACACAGCCTGTCCCACTCTCAGATACCAGCTCCTCCCTCACTAACACACAGCCTGTCCCACTCTCAGATACCAGCTCCTCTGTCACTAACACACAGCCTGTGCAACTCTCAGATACCAGCTCCTCCCTCACTTTCGCACAGCCTGTGCCACTCTCAGATAAAAGCTCCTCCCTCATTAACACACAGCCTGTCGCACTCTCAGATACCAGCTCCTCGCTCACTAAAACACAGCCTGTCCCACACTCAGATTCCAGCTCCTCCTTCACTAACACACAGCGTGTCTCACTCTCAGATAGCAGCTCCTCACTAATGCACAGCCTGTTCCACTCTGTTACCTCCTCCTCCCACACTAACACACAGCCTGTCTCACTCTCAGATACCAGCTCCTTCCTCAATAACACACAGCCTGTCTCACTCTCAGATACAAGCTCCTCCCTCAATCACACACAGCCTGTCCCAATCTCAGATCCCTGCTCCTGCCTCACAAACACACAGCCTGTCGCACTCACAGATACCAGCTCCTCCCTCAATAACACAGCCTGTCCCAATCTCAGATACCAGCTCCTCCCTCACTAACACACAGCCTGTCCGACTCTCAGATTCCAGCTCCAACCATCACAAATACACAGCCTGTCCCACTCTCAGATACCAGCTCCTCCCTCACTAACACACAGCCTGTCCCACTCTCAGATAACAGGTCCTCCCTCACTAACCCAAAGCGTAACCCACCCTCAGATACCTACTCCTCCCTCACTTACACACAGCCTTTTCCAATCTAATATAACTGCTCCTCCCTCACTAACATACAGCCTGTCTCACTCTCAGATACCAGCTCCTCCCTGAATAACACACAGCCTTCTCAGTCTCAGATACCAGCTGCTCCTTCAGTATAACACAGCCTGTCCCACTCTGAGATACCAGCTCCACCCTAACTAACACACAGCACGTCCCACTCTCAGATACCAGCTCCTCCCTCACTAACACACAGCCTGGCCCACTCTCAGATACCATCTCCTCCCTCACTAACACACAGCCTGTCTCACTCTCAGATACCATCTCCTCCCTCACTAACACACAGCCTGTCTCACTCTCAGATACCAGCTTCTCCTTCAGTAACACACAGCCTGTCCCACTCTCAGATACCAGCTCCTCCCTCCCTAACACACAGCCTGTCCCACTCTCAGATACCAGCTCCTCCCTCACTAACACACAGCCTGGCCCACTCTCAGATACCATCTCCTCCCTCACTAACACACAGCCTGTCTCACTCTCAGATACCATCGCCTCCCTCACTAACACACAGCCTGTCCCACTCTCAGATACCAGCTCCTCCTTCACCAACTCACAGCCTGTCCCACTCTCAGATACCAGCTCCTCCCTCACTAACACACAGCCTGTCCCACTCTCAGAAACCAGCTCCACTCTCACTATCACACAGCCTGACTCATTCTCAGATACCAGCTCATCCATCACTAACACACAGCCTGTCCCACTCTCAGATACCAGCTCCTCCCTCACTAACACACAGTCTGTCACTATCTCTGAAACCAGCTCCTCCTTCACTATAACACAGCCTGTTCCATTCTCAGATACCAGCTCCTCCCTCATTAACAGAAAGCCTTTCACAAAATCAGATACCAGCTCCTCCCTCACTAACACACAGCCTGACCCATTCTCAGATACCAGCTCATCCGTCACTAACACACAGCCTCTCCCACTCTCAGATACCAGCTCATCCCTCACTAACACACAGCCTGTCTCACTCTCATTTACCAGCTCCTCCCTCGCTAACACACAGCCTGTCTCTCTCTCAGATACCAGCTGCGCCCTCACTAACACACAGCCTGTCTCACTCTCAGATACCAGCTTCTCCCTCACTAACACACAGCCTGTGCCGTTCTCAGATACCATCTCCTCCCTCACTAACTCACAGCCTGTCTCACTCTCAGATTGCGGCTCCTCCTTCAGTATAGCACAGCCTGTCCCAATCTCAGATACCAGCGCCTCCCTCACTAACAGCCTGTTCCACTCTCAGCTACCAGCTCCTACCTCACTAAAACACAGCCTGTCTCACTCATTTACCAGCGACTCCCTCACTAAAACACAGCCTGTCTCACTCTCAGATACCAGCTCCTCCCTCGCAAACACACAGCCTGTCCCACTCTCAGTTACCAGCTCCTCCCTCACGAACACAGCCAGTCCCACTCTCAGATACCAGCTTCTCCCTCACTAACACACAGCCTGTCCCACTCTCAAATAACAGCTCCTCCCTCAGTAACACACAGCCTGTCCCACTCTCAGATACCAGCTCCTCGCTCACTAACACACAGCCCGTCCCACTCTCAGATACCAGCTCCTCCCTCACTAACACAGCCTGTCCCACTCTCAGATACCAGCTCCTCCCTCACTTACACACAGCCTGTCTCACTCTCAGATTGCAGCTCCTCCTTTACTATAACACGAACTTTGTCAGTCTCAGATACCAGCTTTACCTTCACTATAGCACAGACTGTGCCACTCTCAGATACCTGCTCGTCCCTCACGAACTTGAAGCCTGACGCACTCTCTGATACCAGCTCCTCCCACAATAACACACAGCCTGTCCCACTCTCAGAAACCTGCTCCACTCTCACTAACACACAGCCTGTTCCAATCTCAGATGCCTGCTCCTCCCTCACTAACACAGCCTGTCCCACTCTCAGGGACCAGCTCCTCCCTCACTAACACACAGCCTGTCCCACTCTCAGGTACCAGCTCCTCCCTCAGTTACACACAGCCTGTCTCACTCTCAGGTACGAGCTCCACCCTCACTAACACACAGCCTGTCCTACTCTCAGATACCAGCTCCTCCCTCACAAACACACAGCCTGTCCCACTCTCTGATACCAGCTCCTCCCTCACTAAAACACAGCCTGTCCCACTCTCAGATAACTGCTCCTCCCTCACTAAAACACAGCCTGTCTCACTCACAGATACCAGCTCCTCCCTCACTAACTCACAGCCTGGCTCACTCTCAGTTACCAGCTCCTCCCTCACTAACACAAAGCCTGTCCCAATCTCAGATACCAGCTCCTCCCTCACTAACACAGCCAGTCCCACTTTCAGAAACCAGCTCCTCCCTCACTAACACACAGCCTGTCCCACTCTCTGATACCACCTTCTCCCTCACTAAAACAAAGCCTGTCCCACTCTCAGAAACCAGCTCCTCCCTCACTAACACACAGCCTGTCCCACTCTCAGATAACAGCTCCGCCCTCACTAACCCACAGCATGACCCACCCTCAGATACCTACTCCTCCCTCACTTACACTCAGCCTGTTCCAATATAAGATAACTGCTCCTCCCTCACTAACATCCAGCCTGTCTCACTCTCAGATACCAGCTCCTCCTTTACTATAACACAGCCTTTGTCACTCTCAGATACCAGCTCCTCCTTCACTATAGCACAGCCTGTCCCACTCTGTTACCAGCACCTCCTTGACTAAAACACAGCCTGTCCCACTCTCAGATACCAGCTCCTCCCTCAATAACACACAGCCTGTCTCACTCTCAGATACCAGCTCCTCCCTCACTAACACACAGCCTGTCAAACTCTCAGATACCAGCTCCTCCCTCACTAACACACAGCCTGTCCCACTCTCAGATACCAGCTCCTCCCTCACTAACGCAAAGCCTGTCCCAATCTCAGATACCAGCTCCTCCCTCACTAACACACAGACTCACACTCTCTGATACCAGCTCCTCCCTCACTAACCCACAGCCTGTCCCACTCTCAGATACCAGCTCCTCCCTCACAAACACAGCCTGTCGCACTCTCAGATACCTGCTCCTCCCTGAATAACACAGAGCCTGTCCCATTCTCAGATACCAGCTCCTCCCTGAATAACACACAGCCTTCTCAGTCTCAGATACCAGCTCCTCCTTCAGTATAACACAGCCTGTCCCACTCTCAGATACCAGCTCCACCCTCACTAACACACAGCCTGTCTCACTCTCAGATACCAGCTCCTCCCGCACTAACACACAGCCTGTTCCAATCTAAGATAATTGCTCCTCCCTCACTAACATACAGCCTGTCTCACTCTCAGATACCAGCTCCTCCTTTACTATATCACAGCCTTTGTAACTCTCAGATACCAGCTCCTCCTTCACGATCACACAGCCTGTCCCACTCTCAGTTAGCAGCACCTCCTTCACTATCACACAGCCTGTCCTACTCTCAGATACCAGCTCCTCCCTAACACACAGCCTGTCTCACTCTCAGATACCAGCTCCTCCCTCACTAACACACAGCCTGTCCCACTCTCAGATACCAGCTCCTCCCTCACTAACACACAGCCTGTCTCACTCTCAGGTACCAGCTCCTCCCTCACTAACACACAGCCTGTCCCACTCTCAGATACCAGCTCCTCCCTCACGAACACACAGCCTGTCCCACTCTCAGATTCCAGCTCCTCCCTCACTAACACACAGCCTGTCCCAATCTCAGATACCAGCTCCTCCCTCACTAAAACATAGCCTATCCCACCCTCTGATACCAGCTCCTCCCTCACTAACCAACAGCCTGTCCCACTCACAGATACCAGCTCCTCCCGCAGTAACACACAGCATTTCCCAGTCACAGACCAGTTCCGCCCTCACTAACGCTCACCCTGTACCTCCTTCAGATTCCAGCTCCTCCCTCACTAACACACAGCCTTTCCCAGGATCAGGAACCAGCTCCTCCTTCACTAACTCACAGCCTGTCCCACTCTCAGTTACCAGCACCTCCTTCACTAACACACAGCCTGTCCCACTCTCAGATACCAGCACCTCCTTCACTAACACACAGCCTGTCCCACTCTCAGATACCAGCTCCTCACTCACTAACACACAGCCTGTCCCACTCTCAGATACCAGCTCCTCCCTCACTAACCCAAAGCCTGACCCACTCTCAGATAACAGCTCCCCCCTCACGAACACAAAGCCTGTCCCAATCTCAGATACCAGCTCCCCCCTCACTAAAAAACAGCCTGTCCCACTCTCTGATACCAGCTCCTCCCGCAGTAACACACAGCCTGTCCCACTCACAGACCAGTTCCGCCCTCACTAATGCTCACCCTGTACCTCCTTCAGATACCATCTCCTCCCTCACTAACACACAGCCTGTCCCACACTCAGATACAAGCTCGTCCCTCACAAACACAGCCTGTCCCACTCTCAGATACCAGCTCCTCCCTCACTAACCCACAGCCTGTCCCACTCTCAGATACCAGCTCCTCCCTCACTAACACACAGCCTGTTCCTCTTTCAGAAACCAGCTCTTCCCTCACTAACACACAGCCTGTCCCAATCTCAGATACCAGCACCTCCCTCACTGACACACAGCCTGTCCACTCTCAGATACTTGCTCCTCAATCTCTAACACAGCCTCTCCCACTCTCATAGCATCTGCTCCATCACTAATACACAGCCATTCGCACGCGCAGGTACCAGCTCCTCCTTCACTAACACACAGCCTGTCCGACTCTCAGATACCAGCTCCTCCCTCACTAACACACAGCCTGTCCCACTCTCAGATACCAGCTCCTCCCTCACTAACACACAGCCTGTCCCACTCTCAGATACCAGCTCCTCCCTCACTAACACACAACCTGTCCCACTCTCAGATACCAGCTCCTCCCTCACTCACACACAGCCTGTCTCACTCTCAGATACCAGGTCCTTCCTCACTAACACACAGCCTGTCCCACTCTCAGATAACAGCTCCTCCCTTAATAACACACAGCCTGTCTCACTCTCAGATACCAGGTCCTTCCTCACTAACACACAGCCTGTCTCACTCTCAGATTGCGGCTCCTCCTTCAGTATAGCACAGCCTGTCCCTCTCTCAGATACCAGCTCCTCCCTCACTAACACACAGCCTGTCTCACTCTCAGATACCAGCTCCTCCCTCACTAACACACAGCCTGTCTCACTCTCAGATACCAGCTCCTACCTCACTAACACACAGCCTGTCCCACTCTCAGATACCAGCTCCTCCCTCACTAACACACAGCCTGTCCAACTCTCAGGTACGAGCTCCTCCCTCACTAACACATAGCATGTCCCACTCTCAGATACCAGCTCCTCCCTCAATAACACACAGCCTGTCCCATACTCAGATACCAGCTCCTCCCTCACTAACACACAGCCTGCCCCACTCTCAGATACCAGCTCCTCCCTCACTAACACACAGCCTGTCCAACTCTCAGGTACGAGCTCCTCCCTCACTAACACACAGCCTGTCCAACTCTCAGATTCCAGCTCCTCCCTCACTAACTCACAGCCTGTCCCACACTCAGATACAAGCTCATCTCCCACAAAGACACAGCCTGTCCCACTCTCAGATACCAGCTCCACCTTCACAGAAACACAGCCTGTCCCATTCTCAGATACCAGATCATCCCTCACGAACCCACAGCCTATCATACTGTCAGATAACATCTCCTCCCTGACTAACACACAGCCTGTTCCTCTTTAAGATACCAGCTCCTCCCTCATTAACACACAGCCTGTCCCACTCACAGATACCAGCTCTCCTCCCTCACTAACACACAGCCTGTCTCTCTCTCAGATACCAGCTCCTCCCTCACTCACTCAAAGCCTGACGCACTCTCTGATACCAGCTCCTCCCTCAATAACACACAGCCTGTCCCACTCTCAGATACCAGCTCCTGCCTCACTAACACACATATGTCCCACACTCAGATACAAGCTCCTCCCTCAATAACACACAGCCTGTCCCACTGTCAGATACCAGCTCCTCGTTCACTAACACACAGCCTGTCCCACTCTCAGATACCAGCTCCTCCCTCACTAACACACAGCCTGTCTCACTCTCAGATACCAGCTGCGCCCTCACTAACACACAGCCTGTCTCTCTCTCAGATACCAGCTCCTCACTCACTAACTCACAGCCTGCCCACACTCAGATACCAGCTCCTCACTCATAAATGCACAGCCTCTCCCATTCTCAGATACCAGCTCCACCATCACAGAAACACAGCCTGTCCCATTCTCAGATACCAGCTCATCCCTCACTTACCCACAGCCTGTCATACTCTCAGATACCATCTCCTCCCTGACTAACACACAGCCTGTCCCACTCTCAGATACCAGCTCCTCCCTCAGTAACACACAGCCTGTCCCACTCACAGATACCAGCTCTCCTCCCTCACTAACACGCAGCCTGTCTCAGATACCAGCTCCTCCCTCACTAACTTAAAGCCTGACGCACTCTCTCATACCAGCTCCTCCCTCAATAACACACAGCCTGCCCCACACTCAGATACAAGCTCCTCCCTCACGAACACACAACCTGACCCACTCTCAGATACAAGCTCCTCCCTCACTAACACACAGCCTCTCCCACTCTCAGATACCAGCTCCACCATCAGTAACACGCAACCTGTCCCACTCTCATACCAGCTCCTCCCTCACTAACCCACAGCGTGGACCACTCTCAGATATCAGCTCCTCACTCACTAACACACAGCCTGTTCCACTCTCAGATACCTGCTCCTCCCTCAATAACACACAGCCTGTTCCACTCTCAGATACCAGCTCCTCCTTCACTAAGACACAGTCTGTCATACTCTCAGATGCCAGCTCCTCCCTCACTAACACACAGCCTTTCCCACTCTCAGATACCAGCTCCACCATCAGTAACACGCAGCATGTCCCACTCTCATACCAGCTCCTCCCTCACTAACACAGCCTGACCCACTCTCAGATACCTGCTCCTCCCTCACTAACACACAGCCTGTCCCACTCTCAGATACGAGCTCCAACATCACAAAAACACAGTCTGTCCCACTCTCAGTTACCAGCTCCTCCCTCACTAACTCACAGCCTGTCCCAGTCTCAGATTCCAGCTCCTCCCTGACAAACACACAGCCTGTTCCACTCTCAGATACCTGCTCCTCCCTCACTAACACACAGCCTGTTCCACTCTCAGATACCTGCTGCTCCCTCACTAACACTCAGCCTGTCTCTCTTTCAAATCCAGCTCCTCCCTCACTAACACACAGCCTGTCCCACAATCAGATGCCAGCTCCTCCCTCACTAACACGCAGCCTGTCCCACTCTCAGAAACCAGCTCCTCCCTCACTAATCCGCAGCGTGGACCACTCTCAGATATCAGCTCCTCACTACTAACGCACAGCCTGTTCCACTCTCAGATACCAGCTCCTCCCTCACTAACACACAGCCTGTTCCACTCACAGATACCTGCTCCTCCCTCACTAACACACAGCCTGTCCCACTCTCAGATACCAGCTCCTCCCTCAATAACACAAAGCCTGTCCCACTCGCAGATACCTGCCACTCCCTCACTAACACACAGCCTGTCCCACTCTCAGGTTCCAGCTCCTCCTTCACCAGCACAGAGCCTGTCCCACTTTCAGGTACCAGCTCCTCCCTCACTAACACACAGCCTGTCCCACTCTCAGATCCCAGCTCCTCCCTCACGAACCCACAGCCTTTCATACTCTCAGATACCAGCTCGCCTCCCTCACTAACACACAGCCTGTCTCAGTCTCAGATACCAACTCCTCCCTCACGAACACACAGCCTGTCTCACTCTCAGATACCAGCTCCTCCCTCACTAACACACAGCCTTTCCCACTCTCAGATACCAGCTCCTCCCTCACTAACAGTCAGCCTGTCCCACTCTCAGATACCAGCTCCTCCCTCACTAACACAGAGCCTGTCCCACTCACAGACCAGTTACTCCCACTCTAATGCTCACCCTTTCCCTCTTTCAGATACCACCTCCTCCCTCACTAACACACAGCCTGTCCCACTCTCAGATCCGAGCTCCTCCCTCACTAACACACAGCCTGTCCCACTCTCAGATACAAGCTCATCTCCCACAAAGACACAGCCTGTCCCACTCTCAGATACCAGCTCCTCACTCACTAACTCACAGCCTGTCCCACACTCAGATACAAGCTCATCTCCCACAAAGACACAGCCTGTCCCACTCTCAGATACCAGCTCCTCACTCACTAACTCACAGACTGTCCCACACTCAGATACAAGCTCATCTCCCACAAAGACACAGCCTGTCCCATTCTCAGATACCAGCTCATCCCTCACTAACCCACAGCCTGTCATACTGTCAGATAACATCTCCTCCCTGACTAACACACAGCCTGTTCTTCTTTAAGATACCAGCTCCTCCCTCATTAACACACAGCCTGTCCCACTCACAGATACCAGCTCTCCTCCCTAACACACAGCCTGTCTCTCTCTCAGATACCAGCTCCTCCCTAACTCACTCAAACCCTGACGCACTCTCTGATACCAGCTCCTCCCTCAATAACACACAGCCTGTCCCACTTTCAGATACCAGCTCCTTCCTCACTAACACACATATGTCCCACACTCAGATACAAGCTCCTCCCTTACTAACACACAACCTGACCCACTCTCAGATACCAGCTACTCCCTCACTAACACACAGCCTCTACCACTCTCAGATACCAGCTCCACCATCACTAACACACAGCCTGTCCCACTCTCAGATACCAGCTCCTCCCTCACTAACACACAGCCTGTCCCACTCTCAGGTACCAGCTCCTCCTTCGCATACTCACAGCCTGTCCCACAATCAGATGCCAGCTCCTCCCTCACTAACACACAGCCTTTCATACTCTCAGATACCAGCTCTTCCCTGACCAACACACAGCCTGTCCCACTCTCAGATACCAGCTCCTCCCTCACTAACACTCAGCCTGTCCCACTCTCAGATTCCAGCTCCTCCCTCACTAACACTCAGCCTGTCCCACTCTCAGATACCAGCTCTCCTCCCTCACTAACACACAGCCTGTCTCAGTCTCAGACACCAACTCCTCCCTCACTAACACACAGCCTGTCTCACTCTCAGATACCAGCTCCTCCCTCACTAACACACAGCCTTTCCCACTCTCAGATTCCAGCTCCTCCCTCACTAACAGTCAGCCTGTCCCACTCTCAGATACCAGCTCCTCCCTCACTAACACACAGCCTGTCCCACTCGCAGATAACTGATGCTCCCTCACTAACACACAGCCTGTCTCACTCTCAGATACCAGCTCCTCCCTCACTAACACACAGCCTGTCCCACACTCAGATACCAGCTCCTCCCTCACTAACACACAGCCTGTCCCACACTCAGATACCAGCTCCTCCCTCACTAACACACAGCCTGTCCCACTCTCAGGTACCAGCTCCTCCCTCACTAACACACAGCCTCTGCGACTCTCAGATACCAGCTCCACCATCACAAAAACTCAGCCTATCCCACTCACAGATACCAGCTCCTACCTCACTAACAGACCGCCTGTCCCAGTCTCAGATATCAGCTCGTCCCTCACTAACACACAGCCTGTCCCACTCTGATATCAGA
The DNA here is from genome assembly GCA_026770705.1 of Isurus oxyrinchus. Taxonomy (NCBI): domain Eukaryota; kingdom Metazoa; phylum Chordata; class Chondrichthyes; order Lamniformes; family Lamnidae; genus Isurus; species Isurus oxyrinchus. Next base: position 1,154,301 of record JANJGN010000068.1, read on the forward strand.
TCCTCCCTCACTAACACACAGTCTGTCCCACTCTCTGATACCAGCTCCTCCCTCACTAACACACAGCCTGTCCCACTCTCAGATACGAGCTCCTCCCTCACTAACACACAGCCTATCCCACTCACAGATACCAGCTCCTACCTCACTAACAGACCGCCTGTCCCAGTCTCAGATATCAGCTCGTCCCTCACTAACACACAGCCTGTCCCACTCTGATATCAGATCCTCCCTCACTAACACACCGCCTGTCTCACTCTCAGATACCAGATCCTCCCTCAGTAACACACAGCCTGTCCCACTCTCAGATACCAGCTCCAATCTTACTAACACAAAGCCTGTCCCACACTCGGATATCAGATCATCCCTCACTAACACACAGCCTGTCCCAATCTCTGATACCAGCTCCTCCCTCACTAACACACAGCCTGTCCCAGTCTCAGATAACAGCTCCTCCCTCACTAACACAGAGCCTGTTCCACTCTCACATACCTGCTCCTCCCTAACACACATCCTGTCCCAGTCTCAGATATGAGCTCCTCCCTGACTAACATACAGCCTGTTCCTCTTTCAGATACCAACTACTACCTCACTAACACACACCCTGTCCCACTCTCAAATACCAGCTCCTCCCTCACTAACCCACAGCATGTCCCACTCTCAGATACCAGCTCCTCCCTCATTAACACACAGCGTGTCTCACTCTCTGATAGCAGCTCCTCACTCACTAACGCACAGCCTGTCCCACTCTCAAATACCAGCTGCTCCCTCACTAACGCACAGCCTGTCCCACTCTCACGTACCAACACCTCCCTCACTAACTCACAGCCTGTCCCACTCTCAGATACCAGCTCCTCCCTGACTAAGACACAGCCTGTTCCTCTTTCAGATACCAGCTCCTCACTCACTAACACACACCCTGTCCCACTCTGAGATATCACTGCTCCCTCACTAACACACAGGCTCACCCACACAGATCCCAGCTCTTCCCTCACTAACACAGCCTGTCCTGCTCCCAGATACCATCTCCACCCTGAATAACACACATCCTTTCCCACTCTCATATACCAGCTCCTTCCTCACTAACACACAGCCTGTCCTCTCTCAGATACCAGCTCCTCCCTCACTAACACACAGCCTGTCCCACTCTCAGATACCAGATCCTCCATCACGAACACAATCTCTGTTCCACTAACTTTCCTCACGAACAAACAGGCTGTCCAACTCTCAGATACTAGCTCCTCCATCACTAAAAACACAGCCTGTCCCACTGTCAGATACCAGCTCCTCCCTCACTAACACACAGCCTGTCCCACTCTCAGATACCAGCTCCTCCCTGACTAAGACACAGCCTGTTCCTCTTTCAGATACCAGCTCCTCACTCACTACCACACAGCCTGTTCCACTCAGATACCTGCTCCTCCCTCACTAAGACACAGTCTGTACCAATCTCAGATACCAGCTCCTCCCTCACTAACACACAGTCTGTACCAATCTCAGATACCAGCTACTTCCTCACAAACACCCAGCCAGTCCCACTCGCAGATACCAGCTCCTTCCTCAGTAACGCACAGCCAGTCTCAATCTCAGGTACCAGCTCCTCCCTCACTAACACTGAGTCTGTCCCACTCTCAAATACCACCTCCTCCCTCAGTAACACACAGCCTGTCCCACACTCAGATACCAGCTCCTCCCTCACTCACACACAGCCTGTCTCTCTCTCATATACGAGCTCCTCCCTCACTAACACACAGCCTGTCCCACTCTCAGATACCAGCTCCTCCCTCACTAACACAGCCTGTCCCACTCTCAGATACCAGCTCCTCCCCAAATAAAACACAGCCTGTCCCAGTCTCCGATACCAGCACCTCCCGGACTAACACACAGCCTGTTCCTCTTTCAGATACCAGCTCCTCCCTCACTAACACACATCATGTCCCACTCTCAGATACTATCTCCTCCTTCACGAACACACAGTCTGACCCACTCTCAGATACCAGCTCCTCCCTCACTAACACACAGCATGTCCCACTCTCAGATACCAGCTCCTCCCTCAGTAACACACAGCATGTCCCACTCTCAGATACTAGCTCCTACCTCACTAAAACACAGTCTGTCCCACTCTCAGATACCAGCTCGTCCCTCGCTAACACACAACCTCTCCCATTCACAGATAACATCACCTCCCTGAATAACACACATCCTTTCCCACTCTCATATACCAGCTCCTCCTTCGCTAACACACAGCCTGGCCCAATCCCTGATACCAGCTCCTTCCTCACTATCACAGCATGTCTCACTCTCAGATACCAGCTCCTACCTCACTAACACACAGCCTGTCCCTCTCTCAGATACCAGCACCTCCATCACTAAAACACAGTCTGTCCTACTCTCAGATACCAGCTCCTCCCTCACTCACAGACAGCCTGTCCCTCTCTCAAATACGAGCTCCTCCCTCACTAACACACAGCATGTCCCACTCTCAGATAGTACCTCCTCCCTCTCCAACACACAGCCTGTCCCACTCTCAGATAGCAGCTCCTCCCTCACTAACACACAGCATGTCCCACTCTCAGATACAAGCTCCTACCTCACTAACACACAGCCTGTCCCAGTCTCAGATACCTGCTCCTCCCTCACTAACACACAGCCTGTCTCACGCTCAGAGTGTAGCTCCTCCTTTACTATAACACAGCGTTTGTCACTCTCAGATACCAGTTCCTCCTTCACTATAGCACAGCCTGTTCCACTCTCAGATACCGGCTCCTCCCTCACTTACACAAAACTTGTCCCACTCTCAGATACCAGCTCCTCCCTCAGTAACACACAGCCTGTCCCACTCTCAGATAACAGCTCCTACCTCACTAACACAAAGCCTGTCTCACTCTCAGATACCAGCTCCTCCCTCACGAAGACACAGCCTGTCTCACTCACAGATACCAGCTCCTCCCTCACTAACACAGAGCCTGTCCCACTCTCAGATACAAGCTCCTCCCTCACTAACACATAGCCTGTCCCACTCTCAGATAACAGCTCCTCCCTCACTAACACAGAGCCTGTCCCACTCTCAGATAACAGCTCCTCCCTCACTAACACAGAGCCTGTCCCACTCTCAGATACAAGCTCCTCCCTCACTAACACAGCCTGTCCCACTCTCAGATACCAGCTCCTCCCTCACTAAAACACAGCCTGTCCCACTCTCAGATACCAGCTCCACCCTCACAAACACACAGCCTGTCTCACTCACATTTACTAGCTCCTCCTTCACTAACACACCGCCTGTCTCACTCTCAGATACCAGATCCTCCCTCAGTAACACACAGCCTGTCCCACTCTCAGATACCAGCTCCAATCTTACTAACACAAAGCCTGTCCCACACTCGGATATCAGATCATCCCTCACTAACACACAGCCTGTCCCAATCTCTGATACCAGCTCCTCCCTCACTAACACACAGCCTGTCCCAGTCTCAGATAACAGCTGCTCCCTCACTAACACAGAGCCTGTTCCACTCTCACATACCTGCTCCTCCCTAACACACATCCTGTCCCAGTCTCAGATATGAGCTCCTCCCTGACTAACATACAGCCTGTTCCTCTTTCAGATACCAACTACTACCTCACTAACACACACCCTGTCCCACTCTCAAATACCAGCTCCTCCCTCACTAACCCACAGCATGTCCCACTCTCAGATACCAGCTCCTCCCTCACTAACACACAGCGTGTCTCACTCTCTGATAGCAGCTCCTCACTCACTAACGCACAGCCTGTCCCACTCTCAGATACCAGCTGCTCCCTCACTAACACACAGCGTGTCTCACTCTTAGATAGCAGCTCCTCACTCACTAACGCACAGCCTGTCCCACTCTCACATACCAACACCTCCCTCACTAACTCACAGCCTGTCCCACTCTCAGATACCAGCTCCTCCCTGACTAAGACACAGCCTGTTCCTCTTTCAGATACCAGCTCCTCACTCACTAACACACACCCTGTCCCACTCTGAGATATCACTGCTCCCTCACTAACACACAGGCTCACCCACACAGATCCCAGCTCCTCCCTCACTAACACAGCCTGTCCTGCTCCCAGATACCATCTCCACCCTGAATAACACACATCCTTTCCCACTCTCATATACCAGCTCCTTCCTCACTAACACACAGCCTGTCCTCTCTCAGATACCAGCTCCTCCCTCACTAACACACAGCCTGTCCCACTCTCAGATACCAGATCCTCCATCACGAACACAATCTCTGTTCCACTAACTTTCCTCACGAACAAACAGGCTGTCCAACTCTCAGATACTAGCTCCTCCATCACTAAAAACACAGCCTGTCCCACTGTCAGATACCAGCACCTCCCTCAGTAACTCACAGCCTGTCCCACTCTCAGATACCAGCTCCTCCCTGACTAAGACACAGCCTGTTCCTCTTTCAGATACCAGCTCCTCACTCACTACCACACAGCCTGTCCCACTCTCTGATACCAGCTCTCCTCCCTCACTAAGACACAGCCTGTTCCACTCAGATACCTGCTCCTCCCTCACTAAGACACAGTCTGTACCAATCTCAGATACCAGCTCCTCCCTCACTAACACACAGTCTGTACCAATCTCAGATACCAGCTACTTCCTCACAAACACCCAGCCAGTCCCACTCGCAGATACCAGCTCCTTCCTCAGTAACGCACAGCCAGTCTCAATCTCAGGTACCAGCTCCTCCCTCACTAACACTGAGTCTGTCCCACTCTCAAATACCACCTCCTCCCTCAGTAACACACAGCCTGTCCCACACTCAGATACCAGCTCCTCCCTCACTCACACACAGCCTGTCTCTCTCTCATATACGAGCTCCTCCCTCACTAACACACAGCCTGTCCCACTCTCAGATACCAGCTCCTCCCTCACTAACACAGCCTGTCCCACTCTCAGATACCAGCTCCTCCCCAAATAAAACACAGCCTGTCCCAGTCTCCGATACCAGCACCTCCCGGACTAACACACAGCCTGTTCCTCTTTCAGATACCAGCTCCTCCCTCACTAACACACATCATGTCCCACTCTCAGATACTATCTCCTCCTTCACGAACACACAGTCTGACCCACTCTCAGATACCAGCTCCTCCCTCACTAACACACAGCATGTCCCACTCTCAGATACCAGCTCCTCCCTCAGTAACACACAGCATGTCCCACTCTCAGATACTAGCTCCTACCTCACTAAAACACAGTCTGTCCCACTCTCAGATACCAGCTCGTCCCTCGCTAACACACAACCTCTCCCATTCACAGATAACATCACCTCCCTGAATAACACACATCCTTTCCCACTCTCATATACCAGCTCCTCCTTCGCTAACACACAGCCTGGCCCAATCCCTGATACCAGCTCCTTCCTCACTATCACAGCATGTCTCACTCTCAGATACCAGCTCCTACCTCACTAACACACAGCCTGTCCCTCTCTCAGATACCAGCACCTCCATCACTAAAACACAGTCTGTCCTACTCTCAGATACCAGCTCCTCCCTCACTCACAGACAGCCTGTCCCTCTCTCAAATACGAGCTCCTCCCTCACTAACACACAGCATGTACCACTCTCAGATAGTACCTCCTCCCTCTCCAACACACAGCCTGTCCCACTCTCAGATAGCAGCTCCTCCCTCACTAACACACAGCATGTCCCACTCTCAGATTCTAGCAGCTCCTTCACTAACACATAGCCTGTCCCACTCTCAGATACCAGGTCCTCCCTCACTAACACTCAGCATGTCCCACTCTCAGATACAAGCTCCTACATCACTAACACACAGCCTGTCCCACTCTCAGATACCAGCTCCTCCCTCACTAACACAGAGTCGGTCCCACTCTCAAATACCACCTCCTCCCTCAGTAACACACAGCCTGTCCCACACTCAGATACCAGCTCCTCCCTCACTCACACACGGCCTGTCCCTCTCTCATATACGAGCTCCTCCCTCACTAACAGATAGCCTGTCTCACTCTCAGATACCTGCTCCTCCCTCACTGACACACAGCCTGTCCCACTCTCAGATACCAGCTCCTCCCTCACTGACACACAGCCTGTCCCACTCTCAGATACTAGCTCCTCCCCAAATAAAACACAGCCTGTCCCACGCTCAGATACCAGCTCCTCCCACACTAACACACAGTCTGTCCTACTCTCAGATACCAGCTCCTACCTCACTAACACACAGCCTGTCCCACTCTCAGATACCAGCTTCTCACTCACTAACACACCGCGTGTCCCACGCTCAGATACCAGCTCCTCCCAGACTACACACAACCTGTTCCACTCTCAGATGCCAGCTTCTCCCTCACTAACACACAGCTTGTCCCACGCTTAGATACCAGCTCCTCCCAGACTACACACAGTCTGTCCCACTCTCAGATACCAGCTACTCCCTCGGTAACACACAGCCTGTCTCATTCTCAGATAGCAGCTGCTCCCTCGCTAACGCACAGCCTGTCCCATTCACAGTTAACATCTCCTCCCTGAATAACACACATCCTTTCCCACTCTCATATAACAGCTCCTCCTTCACGAACACACAGCCTGGCCCAATCCCTGATACCAGCTCCTTCCTCACTATCACAGCCTGTCTCACTCTCAGATACCAGCACCTCCCTCACTAACACACAGCCTGTCTCACTTTCAGATATCAGCTCCTCCCTAACGAACACACAGCCTGTCCCACTCTCAGATACCAGCTCCTCCCTCACTAACACTGTCTGTCCCACTCTCAAATACCACTCCTCCTTCACTAACACACAGCCTGTCCCACACCCAGATACCAGCTCCTACCTCACTAACACACAGCCTGTCCCTCTCTAAGATACCAGCTCTTCCCTCACTAACACACAGCCTGTCCCTCTCTCAGATACCAGCACCTCCATCACTAAAACACAGTCTGTCCTACTCTCAGATACCAGCTCCTCCCTCACTCACAGACAGCCTGTCCCTCTCTCAAATACGAGCTCCTCTCTCACTAACACACAGCATGTCCCACTCTCCTCCCTCTCTATCACAGCCTGTCCCACTCTCAGATACCAGCTCCTCCCTCACTAACACATAGCCTGTCCCACTCTCAGATACCAGCTCCTCCCTCACTAAAACTCAGCATGTCCCACTCTCAGATACTAGCTCCTCCCTCACTAACACAGTCTGTCCCACTCTCAGATACCAGCTCCTTCCTCACTAACACCAAGCCTGTCTCATTCTCAGATGCTAGCTCATCCCTCGCTAACACACAGCCTGTCCCATTCAGAGATGACATCTCCTCCCTGAATAACACACATCCTTTCCCAATCTCATATACCAGCTCCTCCTTCACTAACACAAAGCCTGTCCCACTCTCAGATACCAGCTCCTTCCTCACTATCAAAGCCTGCTTCACTCTCAGATACAAGCTCCTTCCTCACTATCACAGCCTGTCCCACTCTCAGATACCAGCTCCTCCCTCACGAACACACAGTCTGTCCCGCAATCAGATACCAGCTCATCCCTCACTAAAACACAGTCTGTCCTACTCTCAGATAGCAGCTCCTCCCTCACTAACACACAGCCTGTACCTCTCTCAAATACGACCTCCTCCCTCACTAACACACAGCCTGTCCCTCCCTCAGATATAAGCTCCTCCCTCACTAACACACAGCCTGTCCCACTCTCAGATACCATCTCCTCCCTCACAAACACACAGCCTGTCCCACTCTCAGATACCATCTCCTCCCTCACTAACACACAGCCTGTCCCACTCTCAGATACCATCTCCTCCCTCACTAACACACAGCCTGAACATTCTCAGATACCAGCTCCTTCCTCACTAAGACAGCCTGTCTCACTCTCAGATACCAGCTCCTCCCTCACTAAAACAAAGCCTGTCCCAAGCTCAGATACCAGCTACTCCCACACTACACACAGTCTGTCCCAGTCTCAGACACCAAATCCTCCCTCACTAACACCCAGCCAGTTCTAGTCCCGGATACCTGTTCCTCCCTCACTAACACACAGCCTGTCCTGCTCTCAGACACCAGCTCCTCCCTCACTAACACACAGTCTGTCCCAATCTCAGATACCAGCTCCGTCCTCACTAAGACAGCCTGTCTCACTCTCAGAGAGCAGCTACTCCCTCAGTAGTACACAGCCTGTCTCACTCTCAGATACCAGCTCCTCCATCACTAACACACAGTCTGTCCCAGTCTCAGACACCAGCTCCTCCCTCACTAACACTCAGCCAGTCCTAGTCCCGGATACCTGTTGCTCCCTCACTAACACAATGCCTGTCCTGCTCTCAGATACCTGCTACTCTTTCACTACCACAGAGCCTGTCCCGCTCTGAGATACCAGCTCCTCCCTCACTAACAGACAGCCTGTCCCACTCGCAGATACCAGCTCCTCCCTCACTAACACACAGCATGTCCCCACTCAGATAGCAGCTCCGCCCTCACTAACACACAGCCTGTCCCACTCTCAGATACCAGCTCCTCCCTCACTAACACACAGCATGTCCCATTCTCAGATACCAGCTCCTCCTTCACTAAAATAGCCTGTCTCACTCTCAGATACCAGCTCCTCCTTCACTAACACACAGCCTGTCCCACTCCCGATACCAGCTGCTCCCTCACTAACACACAGCCTGTCCCCTCTCAGATACCAGCTACACCCTCACTAACACACAGGCTCTCCCACTCTCAGATACCAGGTCCTCCATCACTAACACAATCTCTGTTCCACTTTCCGATACCAGCTCTTTCCTCACTAAAAAAACAGGCTGTCCAACTCTCAGATACTTGCTCCTCCATCACTAAACACACAGCCTGTCCCACTCTCAGATACCATCTCCTCCCTCACTAACACACAGCCTGTCCCACACTCAGAAACCAGCTCCTCCCTCACTAACACACAGTCTGTCCCACTCTCAGATACCAGCTCGTCCCTCTCTAACACACAGCCTGTCCCTCTCTCAGAAACCATCTCCTCCCTCACTAACAAACAGCCTGTCCCATTCTCAGATACCACCTCCTCCCTCAATAACACCCAGCCAGTCCAAGTCCCGGATACCTGTTCCTCCCTCACTAACACACAGCCTGTCCCACTCTCAGATACCAGCTCCTCCCTCACAAACACACAGCCTGTCCCATTCTCAGATACCAGCTCCTCCCTCACTAACACACAGCCTGTCCCACACTCAGATACCAGGTCCTCCCTCACTAGCACACAGCCTGTCCCACTCTCAGATACCAGTCCCTCCCTCACTAACACACAGCCTGTCTCACTCTCAGATACCACCTCCACCCTCACTGACACTCAGCCTGTCCCACTCTCAGATACGATCTCCTCCCTCACTAACACACAGCTTCTCCCACTCTCAGATACCAGCTCCTCCCAGACTACACACAGTCTGTCCCAGTCTCAGACACCAGCTCCTCCCTCACTAACACCCAGCCAGTCCTCGTCCCGGATACCTGTAACTCCCTCACTAACACAAAGCCTGTCCCGCTCTCAGATACAAGCTCCTCCTTCACTAACACACAGCCTGTCCCACTCTCAGATACCAGCTCCTCCCTCACTAACACAGAGCCTGTCCCACTCCCAGATTCCAGCTCCTCCCTCACTAACACAAAGCCTGTCCCACTCTCAGATACCAGCTCCTTCCTCACTAAGACAGCCTGTCTCACTCTCAGATAGCAGCTACTCCCTCACTAACACACAGCCAGTCCCACTCTCAGATACCGTCTTCTCCCTCACTAACACACAGCCTGTCCCCTCTCAGATACCAGCTCCGCCCTCACTAACACACAGCCTGTCCCACTCTCAGATACCAGCTCGTCCCTCACTAACAAACAGGCTGTCCATCTCTCAGATACTAGCTCCTCCATCACTGAACACACATCCTGTCCCACTCTCAGAAACCATCTCTTGCCTCACTAACACACAGCCTCTCCCACTCTCAGAAACCATCTCCTCCCTCACTAACACACAGCCTGTCCCGCTCTCAGATACCAGCTCCTCCCTCACTAACACACAGCCTGTCTCATTCTCAGTTACCAGCTCCTCCCCCAAAAACACACAGCCTGTCGTACTCTCAGATACCAGCACCTCCCTTACTAATACACAGCCTGTCGCAATTTCAGATACCAGCTCCTCCCTCACTAACACACAGCCTGTCTCACTCTCGGATACCAGCTCCTCGCTCTCTAACACACAGCCTCACCCACTCTCAGATACCAGCTCCTCCCTCACTAACACACAGCCTGTCCCACTCTCAGCTACCAGCTCCTCGCTCACTAACTCACAGCCTGTCCCACTCTCAGATACCAGCTCCTCCCTCAATAACACACAGCCTGTCCTACTCTCAGATACCAGCACCTCACTAACACACAGCCTGTCCCACTCTCGGACACCAGCTCCTCCCTCACTAACTACACAGCCTGTCCCACTCTCAGATAGTAGTTCCTCCATCACTAAACACGCAGCCTGTCCCACTCTCAGATACCAGCTCCTCCCTCACTAACACACAGCCTCACGCACTCTCAGATACCAGCTCCTACCTCACTAACACACAGGCTGTCCCATTCTCAGATACCATCTCCTCCCTCAATAACACCCAGCCAGTCCAAGTCCCGGATACCTGTTCCTCCCTCAGTAACACACAGCCTGTCCCACTCTCAGATACCAGCTCCAACCTCACTAACACACAGCCTGTCCCACTCTCAGATACCATCTCCTCCCTCACAAACACGCAGCCTGTCCCACTCTCAGATACCAGCTCCTCCCTCACAAACACACAGCCTGTCCCATTCTCAGATACCAGCTCCTCCCTCACTAACACATAGCCTGTCCCACACTCAGATACCAGGTCCTCCCTCACTAGCACACAGCCTGTCCCACTCTCAGATACCAGTCCCTCCCTCACTAACACACAGCCTGTCTCACTCTCAGATACCACCTCCACCCTCACTGACACTCAGCCTGTCCCACTCTCAGATACGATCTCCTCCCTCACTAACACACAGCCTCTCCCACTCTCAGATACCAGCTCCTCCCTCACTAAAGCAAATCCTGTCCCACTCTCAGATACCAGCTCCTCCCAGACTACACACAGTCTGTCCCAGTCTCAGACACCAGCTCCGCCCTCACTAACACCCAGCCAGTCCTCGTCCCGGATACCTGTTCCTCCCTCACTAACACAAAGCCTGTCCCGCTCTCAGATACAAGCTCCTCCTTCACTAACACACAGCCTGTCCCACTCTGAGATACCAGCTCCTCCCTCACTAACACACAGCCTGTCCCACTCCCAGATTCCAGCTCCTCCCTCACTAACACAAAGCCTGTCCCAATCTCAGATACCAGCTCCTTCCTCACTAAGACAACCTGTCTCACTCTCAGATACCAGCTCCTCCCTCACTAACACACAGCCTGTCCCCTCTCAGATACCAGCTCCGCCCTCACTAACACACAGCCTGTCCCACTCTCAGATACCAGCTCGTCCCTCACTAACAAACAGGCTGTCCATCTCTCAGATACTAGCTCCTCCATCACTGAACACACATCCTGTCCCACTCTCAGAAACCATCTCTTGCCTCACTAACACACAGCCTCTCCCACTCTCAGAAACCATCTCCTCCCTCACTAACACACAGCCTGTCCCGCTCTCAGATACCAGCTCCTCCCTCACTAACACACAGCCTGTCTCATTCTCAGGTACCAGCTCCTCCCCCAAAAACACACAGCCTGTCGTACTCTCAGATACCAGCACCTCCCTTACTAATACACAGCCTGTCGCAATTTCAGATACCAGCTCCTCCCTCACTAACACACAGCCTGTCTCACTCTCGGATACCAGCTCCTCGCTCTCTAACACACAGCCTCACCTACTCTCAGATACCAGCTCCTCCCTCACTAACACACAGACTGTCCCATTCTCAGATACAATCTCCTCCCTCACTAACACACATCCTGTCCCACTCTCAGATACCACCTCCTCCTTCACTAAAATAGCCTGTCTCACTCTCAGATACAAGCTCCTCCCTCACTAACACACAGCCTGTCTCACTCTCAGATACAAGCTCCTTCTTCACTAACACACAACCTCTCCCACCCTCAGATTCCTGCTCCTCCCTCACTATCTCACAGACTGTCTCACTCTCAGGTACCATCTCCTCCCTCACTAACACACAAACTGTCCCACTCTCAGAAACCATCTCCTCCCTCACTAACACACAGCCTGTCCCACTCTCAGATACCAGCTCCTCCCTCACTAACACACAGCCTGTCCCACTCTCAGATACCAGCTCCTCCCTCACTAACACACAGCCTTTCCCACTCTCGGATGCGAGCTCATCGTTCACTAAAACACAGCCTCACCCACTCTCAGATAACAGCTCCTCCCTCACTAACACGCAGACTGTCCCATTTTCAGATACCGTCTCATCCCTCACTAACACACAGCCTGTCCCACTCTCAGTTACTAGCTCCTTCCTCACTAACACACAGCCTGTCCCACTCTTAGATACCAGCTCCTCCCTCACTAACACAGCCTGTCCCACTCTCAGATACCAGCTCCTCCCTCACTAACAAAGCCTGTCCCACTCTCAGATACTAGCTCCTCCCTCATTTACACACAGCCTGTCCCACTCTCAGATACCATCTCCTCCCTCACTAACACACAGCCTGTCCCACACTCAGAAACCAGCTCCTCCCTCAATAACACACAGTCTGTCCCACTCTCAGATACCAGCTCCTCCCTCACTAACACACAGCCTGTCCCACTCTCATATTCCAGCTCCTCCCTCACTAACACAGCCTGTCCCCTCTCAGATACCAGCAACACCCTCACGAACACCCAGACTGTCCCAGTCTCAGATACCAGCTGCTCCCTCACTAACACACAGTCTGTCCCACTCTCAGATACCAGCTCCTCCTTCACTAACACACAGCCTGTCCCACTCTCAGATACCAGCTCCTCCCTCACTAGCACACAGCCTGTCCCACTCTCAGATACCAGCTCCTCCCTCACTAACACAGCCTGTCCCTCTCTCAGATAGCATCACCTCCCTCAATAACACACAGACTTCCGACTCTCAGATAACAGCTCTTCCCTCACTAACAAAGCCTGTCCCACTCTCAGATACCAGCTCCTCCCTCACTAACACACAGCCTGTCACACTCTCAGATTCCAGCTCCTCCCTCACTAACACAGCCTGTCCCTCTCTCAGATAGCATCACCTCCCTCAATAACACACAGACTTCCGACTCTCAGATAACAGCTCTTCCCTCACTAACACACAGCCTGTCCCCTCTCAGATACCAGCAACACCCTCACGAACACACAGCCTGTCCCACTCTCTGATAGCAGCTCCTCCCTCACTAACACACAGCCGTTCCCACTCTCAGATACCAGCTGCTCCCTCACTAACACCCAGAATGTCCCAGTCTCAGATACCAGCTGCTCCCTCACTAACACACAGCCTGTCCCACTCTCAGATACCAGCTCCTCCCTCACTAACACAGCTTCTCCCACTCACAAATACAAGCTCCTCCCTCACTAACACATAGCCTGTCCCACTCTCAGATACTTGCTCCTCCCTCACTAATACATAGCCTGTCCCAATCTCAGATACCAGCTCCTCCCTCACTAACACAGCCTGTCCAACTCTCAGATACCAGCTCCTCCCTCACTAACACAGCCTGTCCCACTCTCAGATACCCGATCCTCCCTCACTAACACACAGCCTGTCCCACTCTCAGATACCAGCTCCCCCCTCACTAACACACAGCCTGTCCCACTCTCAGATACCAGCTCCTCCCTCACTAACACAGCCTGTCCCACTCTCAGATACTAGCTCCTCGCTCACTTACACACAGCCTGTCCCACTCTCAGGTACCAGCTCCTCCCTCACTAACACACAGACTGTCTCACTCTCAGATACCAGCTCCTCCCTCACTAACACACAGCCTGTCCCACTCTCAAATACCAGCTCCTCCCTCACAAACACACAGCCTTTCACATTCTCAGATACCAGCTCCTCCCTCACTAACACACAGCTTGTCCCAGTCTCAGATACCAGCTCCTCCCTCACTAACACAGAATCTCCCACTCACAGATACCAGCTCCTCCCTCACTAAAACACAGCCTGTCCCACTCTCCGATACCAGCTCCTCCCTCACTAACACACAGCCTGTCTTAGTCTCTGATACCAGCTCTTCCCTCACTAACACACAGCCTGTCCCAGTCTCAGATACCAGCTCCTCCCTCACTAACACACAGCCTGTCCCAGTCTCAGATACCAGCTGCTCCCTCACTAACACACAGCCTGTCTCACTCTCAGATACCAGCTCCTCCCTCACTAACACACAGCTTGTCCCAGTCTCAGATACCAGCTCCTCCGTCACTAACACACAGCCTCACCCACTCTCAGATACCTGCTCCTCCCTCACTAACACACAGCCTGTCCCACTCTCAGATACCTCCTCCTCCCTCACTAACACACAGCCTGTCCCACTCTCAGATACTCGCTCCTCCCTCACTAACACACAGCCTGTCCCACTCTCAGATACCAGCTCCTCCCTCACTAACACACAGCCTGTCGCACTCTCAGATACCAGCTCCTCCCTCACTAACACACAGTCTGTCCCACTCTCAGAAACCATCTCCTCCCTCACTAACACACAGCCTGTCCCACTCTCGGATGCGAGCTCCTCGCTCACTAAAACACAGCCTCACCCACTCTCAGATACCAGCTCCTCCCTCACTAACACGCAGACTGTCCCATTTTCAGATACCAGCTCCTCCCTCACTAACACACAGCCTGTCCCACTCTCAGTTACTAGCTCCTTCCTCACTAACACACAGCCTGTCCCACTCTCAGATACCAGCTCCTCCCTCACTAACAAAGCCTGTCCCACTCTCAGATACCAGCTCCTCCCTCACTAACACAGCCTGTCCCACTCTCAGATACTTGCTCCTCCCTCACTTACACACAGCCTGTCCCACTCTCAGGTACCAGATCCTCCCTCACTAACACACAGACTGTCTCACTCTCAGATACCAGCACCTCCCTCACTCACACACAGCCTGTCCCTCACTCAGATACCAGCTCCTCCCTCACTAACACACAGCCTGTCCCACTCTCAGATACCAGCTCCTCCCTCACTAACACATAGCTTGTCCCACTCTCAGATACCTGCTCCTCCATCACTAACACACAGCCATTCCTACACTCAGATATCAGCACCTCACTCACTAACACACATGTTGACCCTCACCCAGATACCAGCTCCTCCCTCACTAACACACAGCCATTCCTACACTCAGATATCAGCACCTCCCTCACTAACACACATGCTGACCCTCACCCAGATTCCAGATCCTCCCTCTGTCACACTAAGCCTGTCTCACTCTCAGATACCAGCTCCTCCCTCACTAACACACAGCCTGTCTCACTCTCAGATACCAGCTCCTCCCTCAATAACACACAGCCTGTCTCACTCTCAGATACGAGCTCCTCCCTCAATAACACACAGCCTGTCTCACTCTCAGATACCAGCTCCTCCCTCACTAACACAGCCTGTGTCACTCTCAGATACCAGCTCCTCCCTCACTAACACAGCCTGTCCCACTCTCAGATTCCTGCTCCTCCCTCAGTAACACACAGCCTGTCCCACTCTCAGATACCAGCTCCTCCCTCAATAACACACAGCCTGTCTCACTCTCAGATACCAGCTCCTCCCTCAATAACACACAGCCTGTCTCACTCTCAGATACCAGCTCCTCCCTCACTAACACAGCCTGTCCCACTCTTAGATACCAGCACCTCCCTAACTAACACACAGCCTGTCTCACTCTCAGATACCAGCTCCTCCCTCACTAACACAGCCTGTCCCTCTCTCAGATAGCATCACCTCCCTCAATAACAAACAGTCTTCCGACTCTCAGATAACAGCTACTCCCTCAATAACACACAGCCTGTCCCTTCTCAGATACCAGCTACACCCTCACGAACACACAGCCTGTCCCACTCTCTGATACCAGCTCCTCCCTCACTAACACACAGCCGTTCCCACTCTCAGATACCAGCTCCTCCCTCACTAACACACAGCCTGTCCCACTCGCAGACACCAGGTGCTCCCTCACTAACACCCAGACTGTCCCAGTCTCAGATAACAGCTGCTCCCTCACTAACACAGCCTGTACCAATCTCAGATACCAGCTCCTCCCTCATTAGCAAACAGCCTGTCTCATTCTCAGATAACAGCTCCTCCCTCACTAAAACACAGCCTGTCCCACACTCAGATACCAGCTCCTCCCTCACTAACACACAGCCTGTCCCAGTCTCAGATACCAGCTGCTCCCTCACTAACACACAGCCTGTCCCACTCTCGGATACCAGCTCCTCCCCCACTAACACAGCCTATGTCACTCTCAGTTACCAGCTCCTCCCTCCTTAACAAACAGCCTGTGCCTCTCTCAGATATCAGCTCCTCCCTCACGAACACAGACTGTCCCAATCTCAGATACCAGCTCCTCCCTCAATGTCACACAGCCTGTCCCAATGTCAGATACCAACTCCTCCCTCACTAACAAACAGCCTGTCCCACGCACAGATACCAGCGCCTCCCTCACTAACACACAGCCTGTCCCAATGTCAGATACCAGCTCCTCCCTCACTAATACCCAGACTGACCCACTCTCAGATACCAGCTGCCCTCTCAATAAAACACAGCCTGTCCCAATCTCAGATACCAGCTCCTCCCTCATTAGCAAACAGGCTGTCTCAATATCAGATACCAGATCCTGCCTCACTAACACACAGCCTGTCTTAGTCTCTGATACCAGCTCTTCCCTCACTAACACACAGCCTGTCCCACTCTCAGAATCCAGCTTCTCCGTCACTAACACACAGTCTCACCCACTCTCAGATACCTCCTCCTCCCTCACTAACACACAGCCTGTCCCACTCTCAGATACTCGCTCCTCCCTCAGTAACACACAGCCTGTCCCAGTCTCAGATACCAGCTCCTCCCTCACTAACACACAGCCTGTCGCACTCTCAGATACCAGCTCCTCCCTCACTAACACACAGTCTGTCCCACTCTCAGAAACCATCTCCTCCCTCACTAACACACAGCCTGTCCCACTCTCGGATGCGAGCTCCTCGCTCACTAAAACACAGCCTCACCCACTCTCAGATACCAGCTCCTCCCTCACTAACACGCAGACTGTCCCATTTTCAGATACCGCCTCCCTCACTAACACACAGCCTGTCCCACTCTCAGTTACTAGCTCCTTCCTCACTAACACACAGCCTGTCCCACTCTCAGATACCAGCTCCTCCCTCACTAACAAAGCCTGTCCCACTCTCAGATACCAGCTCCTCCCTCACTAACACAGCCTGTCCCACTCTCAGATACTTGCTCCTCCCTCACTTACACACAGCCTGTCCCACTCTCAGGTACCAGATCCTCCCTCACTAACACACAGACTGTCTCACTCTCAGATACCAGCACCTCCCTCACTCACACACAGCCTGTCCCTCACTCAGATACCAGCTCCTCCCTCACTAACACACAGCCTGTCCCACTCTCAGATACCAGCTCCTCCCTCACTAACACATAGCTTGTCCCACTCTCAGATACCTGCTCCTCCATCACTAACACACAGCCATTCCTACACTCAGATATCAGCACCTCCCTCACTAACACACATGCTGACCCTCACCCAGATTCCAGATCCTCCCTCTGTCACACTAAGCCTGTCTCACTCTCAGATACCAGCTCCTCCCTCAATAACACACAGCCTGTCTCACTCTCAGATACGAGCTCCTCCCTCAATAACACACAGCCTGTCTCACTCTCAGATACCAGCTCCTCCCTCACTAACACAGCCTGTGTCACTCTCAGATACCAGCTCCTCCCTCACTAACACAGCCTGTCCCACTCTCAGATTCCTGCTCCTCCCTCAGTAACACACAGCCTGTCCCACTCTCAGATACCAGCTCCTCCCTCAATAACACACAGCCTGTCTCACTCTCAGATACCAGCTCCTCCCTCACTAACACAGCCTGTCACTCTCAGATACCAGCTCCTCCCTCAATAACACACAGCCTGTCTCACTCTCAGATACCAGCACCTCCCTAACTAACACACAGCCTGTCTCACTCTCAGATACCAGCTCCTCCCTCACTAACACAGCCTGTCCCTCTCTCAGATAGCATCACCTCCCTCAATAACAAACAGTCTTCCGACTCTCAGATAACAGCTACTCCCTCAATAACACACAGCCTGTCCCTTCTCAGATACCAGCTACACCCTCACGAACACACAGCCTGTCCCACTCTCTGATACCAGCTCCTCCCTCACTAACACACAGCCGTTCCCACTCTCAGATACCAGCTCCTCCCTCACTAACACACAGCCTGTCCCACTCGCAGACACCAGCTGCTCCCTCACTAACACCCAGACTGTCCCAGTCTCAGATACCAGCTGCTCCCTCACTAACACAGCCTGTACCAATCTCAGATACCAGCTCCTCCCTCATTAGCAAACAGCCTGTCTCATTCTCAGATAACAGCTCCTCCCTCACTAAAACACAGCCTGTCCCACACTCAGATACCAGCTCCTCCCTCACTAACACACAGCCTGTCCCAGTCTCAGATACCAGCTGCTCCCTCACTAACACACAGCCTGTCCCACTCTCGGATACCAGCTCCTCCCCCACTAACACAGCCTATGTCACTCTCAGTTACCAGCTCCTCCCTCCTTAACAAACAGCCTGTGCCTCTCTCAGATATCAGCTCCTCCCTCACGAACACAGACTGTCCCAATCTCAGATACCAGCTCCTCCCTCAATGTCACACAGCCTGTCCCAATGTCAGATACCAACTCCTCCCTCACTAACAAACAGCCTGTCCCACGCACAGATACCAGCGCCTCCCTCACTAACACACAGCCTGTCCCAATGTCAGATACCAGCTCCTCCCTCACTAATACCCAGACTGACCCACTCTCAGATACCAGCTGCCCTCTCAATAAAACACAGCCTGTCCCAATCTCAGATACCAGCTCCTCCCTCATTAGCAAACAGGCTGTCTCAATATCAGATACCAGATCCTGCCTCACTAACACACAGCCTGTCTTAGTCTCTGATACAAGCTCTTCCCTCACTAACACACAGCCTGTCCCACTCTCAGAATCCAGCTTCTCCGTCACTAACACACAGCCTCACCCACTCTCAGATACCTGCTCCTCCCTCACTAACACACAGCCTGTCCCACTCTCAGATACCTCCTCCTCCCTCACTAACACACAGCCTGTCCCACTCTCAGATACTCGCTCCTCCCTCAGTAACACACAGCCTGTCCCAGTCTCAGATACCAGCTCCTCCCTCACTAACACACAGCCTGTCGCACTCTCAGATACCAGCTCCTCCCTCACTAACACACAGTCTGTCCCACTCTCAGAAACCATCTCCTCCCTCACTAACACACAGCCTGTCCCACTCTCGGATGCGAGCTCCTCGCTCACTAAAACACAGCCTCACCCACTCTCAGATACCAGCTCCTCCCTCACTAACACGCAGACTGTCCCATTTTCAGATACCAGCTCCTCCCTCACTAACACACAGCCTGTCCCACTCTCAGTTACTAGCTCCTTCCTCACTAACACACAGCCTGTCCCACTCTCAGATACCAGCTCCTCCCTCACTAACAAAGCCTGTCCCACTCTCAGATACCAGCTCCTCCCTCACTAACACAGCCTGTCCCACTCTCAGATACTTGCTCCTCCCTCACTTACACACAGCCTGTCCCACTCTCAGGTACCAGATCCTCCCTCACTAACACACAGACTGTCTCACTCTCAGATACCAGCACCTCCCTCACTCACACACAGCCTGTCCCTCACTCAGATACCAGCTCCTCCCTCACTAACACACAGCCTGTCCCACTCTCAGATACCAGCTCCTCCCTCACTAACACATAGCTTGTCCCACTCTCAGATACCTGCTCCTCCATCACTAACACACAGCCATTCCTACACTCAGATATCAGCACCTCCCTCACTAACACACATGCTGACCCTCACCCAGATTCCAGATCCTCCCTCTGTCACACTAAGCCTGTCTCACTCTCAGATACCAGCTCCTCCCTCAATAACACAGAGCCTGTCTCACTCTCAGATACCAGCTCCTCCCTCACTAACACAGCCTGTGTCACTCTCAGATACCAGCTCCTCCCTCACTAACACAGCCTGTCCCACTCTCAGATTCCTGCTCCTCCCTCAGTAACACACAGCCTGTCCCACTCTCAGATACCAGCTCCTGCCTCAATAACACACAGCCTGTCTCACTCTCAGATACCAGCTCCTCCCTCACTAACACAGCCTGTCACTCTCAGATACCAGCTCCTCCCTCAATAACACACAGCCTGTCTCACTCTCAGATACCAGCACCTCCCTAACTAACACACAGCCTGTCTCACTCTCAGATACCAGCTCCTCCCTCACTAACACAGCCTGTCCCTCTCTCAGATAGCATCACCTCCCTCAATAACAAACAGTCTTCCGACTCTCAGATAACAGCTACTCCCTCAATAACACACAGCCTGTCCCTTCTCAGATACCAGCTACACCCTCACGAACACACAGCCTGTCCCACTCTCTGATACCAGCTCCTCCCTCACTAACACACAGCCGTTCCCACTCTCAGATACCAGCTCCTCCCTCACTAACACACAGCCTGTCCCACTCGCAGACACCAGCTGCTCCCTCACTAACACCCAGACTGTCCCAGTCTCAGATACCAGCTGTTCCCTCACTAACACAGCCTGTACCAATCTCAGATACCAGCTCCTCCCTCATTAGCAAACAGCCTGTCTCATTCTCAGATAACAGCTCCTCCCTCACTAAAACACAGCCTGTCCCACACTCAGATACCAGCTCCTCCCTCACTAACACACAGCCTGTCCCAGTCTCAGATACCAGCTGCTCCCTCACTAACACACAGCCTGTCCCACTCTCGGATACCAGCTCCTCCCCCACTAACACAGCCTATGTCACTCTCAGTTACCAGCTCCTCCCTCCTTAACAAACAGCCTGTGCCTCTCTCAGATATCAGCTCCTCCCTCACGAACACAGACTGTCCCAATCTCAGATACCAGCTCCTCCCTCAATGTCACACAGCCTGTCCCAATGTCAGATACCAACTCCTCCCTCACTAACAAACAGCCTGTCCCACGCACAGATACCAGCGCCTCCCTCACTAACACACAGCCTGTCCCAATGTCAGATACCAGCTCCTCCCTCACTAATACCCAGACTGACCCACTCTCAGATACCAGCTGCCCTCTCAATAAAACACAGCCTGTCCCAATCTCAGATACCAGCTCCTCCCTCATTAGCAAACAGGCTGTCTCAATATCAGATACCAGATCCTGCCTCACTAACACACAGCCTGTCCCACTCTCAGATACCAGCTCCTCCCTCACTAACAGACAGCCTGTCCCACTCTCAGATACCAGCTCCTCTCTCACTAACACACAGCCTGTCTCACTCTCAGATACCAGCTCCTCCCTCACTAACACACAGCTTGTCCCTGTCTCAGATACCAGCTCCTCCCTCACTAACACACAGCCTGTCCCACTCTCAGATACCAGCTCCTCCCTCACTAACACACAGCCTGTCTCACTCTCAGATACCAGCTCCTCCCTCACAAACACACAGCTTGTCCCTGTCTCAGATACCAGCTCCTCCCTCACTAACACTCAGCCTGTCCCACTCTCAGATACCAGCTCCTCCCTCACTAACACACAGCCTGTCCCATTCTCAGATACAATCTCCCCCCTCACAAACACACAGCCTGTCTCACTCTCAGATACCAGCTCCACCCTCACTAACACACAGCCTGTCCCACTCTCAGATACAATCTCCCCCCTCACAAACACACAGCCTGTCTCACTCTCAGATACCAGCTCCTCCCTCACTAACACACAGCCTGTCCCACTCTCAGATACCATCTCCCCCCTGACAAACACACAGCCTGTTCCACTCTCAGATTCCAGATTCTCCCTCACGAACACACAGCCTGTCCCACTTTCATATACCAGCTCCTCCCTCACTAACACTCAGCCTGTCCCACTCTCAGATACAAGCTCCTCCCTCACTGACACACATCCTGTCCCAATCTCAGATACCAGCTCCTCCCTCACTAACACACAGCCTGTCCCAATCTCAGATTCCAGATTCTCCCTCACTAGCACACAACCTGTCCCACTCTCAGATACCAGCTCTTCCCTCACTAACCCACATCCTGTCCCAATCTCAAATTCCAGCTCCTCCCTCACTAACACACAGCCTGTCCCACTCTCACATACCATCTCCTCCCTCTTTAAAACACAGCATGTCCCAATCTCAGATTCTAACTGTTCCTTCACTAACACACAGCCTGTCCCACTCTCAGATACCAGCTCCTCCCTCACTAACACAGCCTGTCCGACTCTCAAATACCAGCTCCTCCCTCACTAACATACAGCCTGTCCCACTCTCAGATACCAGCTCCTCTC
This sequence comes from Isurus oxyrinchus, assembly GCA_026770705.1. NCBI lineage: Eukaryota > Metazoa > Chordata > Chondrichthyes > Lamniformes > Lamnidae > Isurus > Isurus oxyrinchus. The sequence continues at coordinate 1,176,881 of JANJGN010000068.1, forward strand.
TCAGTAACACACAGCCTGTCCCAGTCTCAGATACCAGTTCCTCCCTCACAAACACACAGCCTGTCCCAATCTCAGATACCATCTCCTCCCTCACTAACTCACAGCCTGTCCCACTCTCAGATACCAGCGCCTCCCTCACGAACACAAAGACTGTCCCACTCTCAGATACCAGCTCCTCCCTCACGAACACACAGCCTGTCCCACTCTCAGAATCCTGCTCCTCCCTCACTAACACACAGCCTGTCCCACTCTCAGATACCAGCTCCTCCCTCACTAACACACAGCCTCACGCACTCTCAGATACCAGCTCCTCAATCACTAACACGCTGCCTGTCTCCCTCAGATAAAAGCTGCTCCCTCACTAACACACAGCTTGTCCCTTTCTCAGATACCAGCTCCTCCCTCACGAGCACACAGCCTGTCCCACTCTGATACCAGCTCCTCCCTCACTAACACACAGACTGTCCCAATCTAAGAAAACAGCTCCTCCCTCAATGTCACACAGCCTTTCCCAAAGTCAGATACCAGCTCCTCCCTCACTAACAAACAGCCAATCCCACGCACAGATACCAGCTCCTCCCTCACTAACACCCAGCCTGTCCCAATGTCAGATACCAGCTCCTCCCTCTCTAAAACACAGTCTGTCCTACTCTCAGATACCAGCTCCTCCCTCTCTCACAGACAGCCTGTCCCTCTCTCACTTACGAGCTCCTCCCTCACTAAGACACTGCATGTACCACTCTCAGATACTAGATCCTCCCTCACTAACACACAGCCTGTCCCACTCTCAGATAACAGCTCCTCCCTCACAAACACACAGCCTCATCCACTCTCAGATACCATCTCCTCCCGCACTAACACACAGCCTGTCCCACTCTCAGATACAAGCTCCTCCCTCACTAACAAACAGCCTGTTCTACTCTCAGATACCAGCTGCTCCCTCACTAACACACAGCATGTCCCACTCTCAGATACCAGCTCCTCCCTCACTAACACACAGCCTGTCCCACTCTCTGATACCAGCTCCTCCCTCACTAACACACAGACTGTTGCAATCTCAGATACCAACTCTTCCCTCACTAACACACAGCCTGTCCCACTCTCGGATACCATCTCCTCCCTCACTAACACACAGCCTGTCCCACTCTCAGATACCAGCTCCTCCCTCACTAACACACAGCCTGTCCAACTCTCAGATTCCTGCTCCTCCCTCACAAACACACAGCCTGTCTCACTCTCAGGTACCAGCTCCTCCCTCAATAACACACAGCCTGTCCTACTCTCAGATATCAGCACCTCCCTAACTAACACACAGCCTGTCCCACTCTCGGATACCAGCTCCTCGCTCACTAACACACAGCCTCACTCACTCTCAGATACCAGCACCTCCCTCACTAACACACAGCCTGTCCCACTCTCAGATACTAGTTCCTCCATCACTAAAAACACAGCTTGTCCACCTCTCAGAAACCAGCTCGTCCCTCACTAAAACACAGTCTGTCCTACTCTCAGATACCAGCTCCTCCCTCTCTCACAGACAGCCTGTCCCTCTCTCACTTACGAGCTCCTCCCTCACTAAGACACAGCATGTCCCACTCTCAGATACTTGATGCTCCCTCACTAACACACAGCCTCATCCACTCTCAGATACCATCTCCGCCCGCACTAACACACAGCCTGTCCCACTCTCAGATACCAGCTGCTCCCTCACTAACACACAGCCCTTCCGACTCTCTGATACCAGCTCCTCCCTCCCTAACACACAGCCTGTCGCACTCTCAGTTACCATCTCGTCCCTCATTAACAAACAGCCTGTCCAACTCTCAGATATCATATCCTCCCTCACTAACACACAGCCTGTCTCACTCTCAGATACGTGCTCCTCCCTCACAAACACACAGCTTGTCACAGTCTCCGATACCAGTACTCCCTCACTAACACAGCCTCTCCCACTCTCAGATACCAGATCCTCCCTCACTAGCACACAGCCTGTCCCACTCTCAGATACCAGCTCCTCCCTCATTAACACACAGCCTGTCCCACTCTCAGATACCATCTCCTCCCACACTAAGACACAGCCTGTCCCACTCTCAGATCCCAGCTTCTCCCTCACTAACACAAAGCATGTCCCACTCTCAGATACCGGCTCCTCTGTCACTAACACACAGCCTGTCCCAATGTCAGATACCAGCTCCTCCCTCACTAACAAACAGCCTGTCCCACGCACAGATACCAGCTCCTCCCTCACTAACACCCAGCCTGTCCCAATGTCAGATACCAGCTCCTCCCTCACTAACACACAGCCTGTCCCAATATTAGATACCAGCTCCTCCCTCACTGACACACAGCCTGTCCCACTCTCAGTTACCAGCTCCTACTTCAATGTCACACAGACTGTCCCACTCTCAGATACTCGCTCCTCCCTCACTAACACACAGCCTGTCCAACTCTCAGATACCAGCTCCTCCCTCACTAACACACAGCCTGTCCAACTCTCAGATACCAGCTCCTCCCTCACTAACACACAGCCTCTCCGACTCTCAGATACCAGCTCCTCCTTCACGAACACACAGCCTGCCCCACTCTCAGATACTTGCTCCTCCCTCACTAACACACAGCTTGTCCCACTCTCACATACCAGCTACTCCATCACTCTCTCAAATCCTGTCCAACTCTCAGATACCAGCTCCTCGCTCACTAACACACAGCTTGTCCCACTGTCACATACCAGCTACTCCATCACTCTCACAATGCCTGTCCCACTCTCAGATATCAGCTCCTCCCTCACTATCCCACAGCCTGTCCCACTCTCAGATACCTGTTCCTCCCTCAGTAACACACAGCCTGTGCCACTCTCAGATACCAGCTCCTCCTTCAATGTCACACAGACTGTCACACTCTCAGATACTAGCTCCTTCCTCACTAACACACAGCCTGTCCCACTCTCAGATTCCAGCTCCCCCCTCACTAACACACAGCCTGTCAGACTCTCAGATTCCAGCTCATCTCTCACATAGCATAGCCTGTCCCACGCTCAGATACCAGCTCCTCCCTCACTAACACACAGCCTGTCCCACTCTCAGATACCAGCTTCTCCCTCAGTAACACACAGCCTGTCCCACTCTCAGATACCAGCTCCTCCCTCACTAACACAGCCTGTCCGACTCTCAGATACCAGCTCCTCTCTCAGTAACACACAGCCTGTCCCACTCTCAGATACCTGTCCCTCCCTCACTAACAAACAGCCTGTCTCACTCTCAGATACCAGCTCCACCCTCACTGACACACAGCCTGTCCCACTCAGATACCATCTCCTCCCTCACTAACACACAGCCTGACCCACTCTCAGATACCATCTCCTCCCTCACAAACACGCAGCCTGCCTAACTCTCAGATACCAGCTCGTCCTTCACGAACAAAGCCTGTCTCACTCTCAGATACAAGCTCCTCCCTGAATAACACACATCATTTCCCGCTCTCATATACCAGGTCCTCCTTCACTAACACACAGCCTGTCCCAATCCCAGATACCAGCTCCTTCCTCACTAACACAGCCTGTCTCACTCTCAGATACCAGCTCCTACCTCACTAACACATATCCTGTCCCACTATCAGCTAACAGTTCCTCCCTCAGTAACACACAGCCTGTCCTACTCTCAAATACCAGCTCCTCCCTCATTAACACACAGACTGTACCCTCTTAGATACCAGCTACTCCCTCACTAAAACACAGCCTGTCATACTCTCAGATAACAGCTCCTCCCTCACTAACAAACAGCCTGTCGCACTCTCAGTTACCATCTCGTCCCTCATTAAGAAACAGCCTGTCCAACTCTCAGATATCAAATCCTCCATCACTAACACACAGCCAGTCCCACTCTCAGATACCGTCTTCTCCACGACAAACACACAGCCTGTCCCGCTCTCAGACTCCAGGTCCACCCTCACTAACACACAGCCTGTCCCCTCTCAGATAGCAGCTCCGCCCTCACTAACACACAGCCTGTCCCAAACTCAGATAACAGCTCCACCCTCACTAACACACATACTGTCCCCTCTCAGATACCAGCTACTCCCTCACTAACACACAACCTCTCCCACTCTCAGATACCATCTCCACCCTCACTAACACACAGCCTGTCTCACTCACAGATACCAGCTCCTCCCCCACTAACACACAGCCTGTCTCACTCTCAGATACCATCTCCTCCCTCACTAACACACAGCCTGTCCCACTCTCAGATACCAGCGCCTCCCTCACGAACACAAAGACTGTCCCACTCTCAGATACCAGCTCCTCCCTCACGAACACACAGCCTGTCCCACTCTCAGAATCCTGCTCCTCCCTCACTAACACACAGCCTGTCCCACTCTCAGATACCAGCTCCTCCCTCACTAACACACAGCCTCACGCACTCTCAGATACCAGCTCCTCAATCACTAACACGCTGCCTGTCTCCCTCAGATAAAAGCTGCTCCCTCACTAACACACAGCTTGTCCCTTTCTCAGATACCAGCTACTCCCTCACGAGAACACAGCCTGTCCCACTCTGATACCAGCTCCTCCCTCACTAAGACACAGACTGTCCCAATCTAAGAAACCAGCTCCTCCCTCAATGTCACACAGCCTGTCCCAATGTCAGATACCAGCTCCTCCCTCACTAACAAACAGCCAATCCCACGCACAGATACCAGCTCCTCCCTCACTAACACCCAGCCTGTCCCAATGTCAGATACCAGCTCCTCCCTCACTAACACACAGCCTGTACCACTCTCAGTTACCAGCTCCTACTTCAATGTCACAGAGCCTGTCCAATTCTCAGATACCAGCTCCTCCCTCACTAACACACAGCCTGTCCAACTCTCAGATACCAGCTCCTCCCTCACTAACACACAGCCTCTCCCACTCTCAGATACCAGCTCCTCCCTCACTAACACACAGCCTGTCCAACTCTCAGATAACAGCTCCTCCCTCACTAACACACAGCCTCTCCCACTCTCAGATATCAGCTCCTCCCTCACTAACACACAGCCTGTCCAACTCTCAGATACCAGCTCCTTCCTCACTAACACACAGCCTGTCCCACTCTCAGATATCAGCTCCTCCCTCACTATCCCACAGCCTGTCCCACTCTCAGATAACTGTTCCTCCCTCACTAACACACAGCCTGTGCCACTCTCAGATACCAGCTCCTCCTTCAATGTCACACAGACTGTCACACTCTCAGATACCACCTCCACCCTCACTGACACTCAGCCTGTCCCACTCTCAGATACCATCTCCTCCCTCACTAACACACAGCCTGTCCCACTCTCAGATACCAGCTCCTCCCTCACTAACACACAGCCTGTCCCACTCTGATACCAGCTCCTCCCCCACTAACACACAGCCATTCCCACTCTCACATAGCAGCTCCTCCCTCACTAACACACAGCCTGTCCCACTCTCAGATACCAGCTTCTCCCTCAGTAACACACAACCTGTCCCACTCTCAGATTCTATCTGCTCCTTCACTAACACACAGCCTGTCCCACTCAGATACCAGCTCCTCCCTCAATAACACACAGCCTGTCCCACTCTCAGATACCAGCTCTTCTCTCAGTAACAAACAGCCTGTCCCACTCTCAGATACCAGCTCCTCCCTCACTAACACACAGCCTGTCCCACTCTCAGATACCAGTTCCTCCCTCACTAACACACAGCCTGTCCCACTCTCAGATACCAGTCCCTCCCTCACTAACACACAGCCTGTCACACTCTCAGATACCATCTCCTCCCTCACTAACAGACAGCCTGTCCCACTATCAGATACCAAATCCTCCCTCACTAACACACAGTCTGTCTCACTCTCAGATACCAGCTCCACCCTCACTGACACACAGACTGTCCCACTCTCAGATACCATCACCTCCCTCATTAACACACAGCCTTTCACACTCTCAGATACCATCTCCTCCCTCACAAACACACAGCCTGTCTTACTCTCAGATACCAGCTCCTCCCTCACTAACACACAGCCTGTCCCACTCTCAGATACAAGCTCCTCCCTCTCTAACACACAGCCTGTCTGACTCTCAGATACCAGCTCTTCCCTCACTAAGAAACAGCCTGTCCCACTTCAGATACCAGCTCCTCCCTCACTAACACAAAGCCTGTCCCACTCGCAGATACCAGTCCCTCCCTCACTAAGACACAGCCTGTCCCACTCTCAGATACCAGCTCCTCCCTCAGTAACACACAGCCTGTCCCACTCTCAGATACGAGCTCCTCCCTCAGTAACACATAGCCTGTCCCACTCTCAGATACCAGCTCCTCCCTCACAAACACACAGCCTGTCCCACTCTCAGATACCAGCTTCTCCTGCACTAACACACAGCCTGTCCCATTCTCAGATACCGTCTCCTCCCTCACTAACACACAGCCTGTCCCACTCTCAGATACCAGCTCCACCCTCACTAACACAAAGCCTGTCCCACCATCAGATACCAGCTCCTCCCTCACTAACACAGCCTCTCCCACACTCAGATACCAGCTCCTCCCTCACTAACACACAGCCTGTCCTACTCTCAGATACCAGCTCCTCCATCACTAACACAGCCTGTCTTAGTCTCTGATACCAGCTCCTCCCTCAATAACACACAGCCTGTCCCACTCTCAGATACCAGCTCTTCTCTCAGTAACAAACAGCCTGTCCCACTCTCAGATACCAGCTCCTCCCTCTCTCACAGACAGCCTGTCCCTCTCTCACTTACGAGCTCCTCCCTCACTAAGACACTGCATATACCACTCTCAGATACTAGATCCTCCCTCACTAACACACAGCCTGTCCCACTCTCAGATACCAGCTCCTCCCTCACTAACACACAGCCTCATCCACTCTCAGATACCATCTCCTCCCGCACTATCACACAGCCTGTCCCACTCTCAGATACAAGCTCTTCCCTCACTAACAAACAGCCTGTTCTACTCTCAGATACCAGCTGCTCCCTCACTAACACACAGCCTGTCCCACTCTCAGATACCAGCTCCTCCCTCACTAACACACAGCCTGTCCCACTCTCTGATTCCAGCTCCTCCCTCACTAACACGCAGCCTGTTGCAATCTCAGATACCAAGTCTTCCCTCACTATCACACAGCCTGTCCCACTCTCGGATACCATCTCCTCCCTCACTAACACACAGCCTGTCCCACTGTCAGATACCAGCTACTCCCTCACTCACACACAGCCTGTCCCACTCTCAGATTCCAGCTCCTCCCTCACTAACACACAGGCTGTCCCACTCTCAGATACCAGCTACTCCCTCACTCACACACAGCCTGTCCCACTCTCTGATACCTGCTCCTCCCTCACAAACACACAGCCTGTCTCACTCTCAGGTACCAGCTCCTCCCTCAATAACAGACAGCCTGTCCTACTCTCAGATACCAGCACCTCCCTAACTAACACACAGCCTGTCCCACTCTCGGATACCAGCTCCTCGCTCACTAACACACAGCCTCTCTCACTCTCAGATACCAGCTCCTCCCTCACTAACACACAGCTTGTCCCAGTCTCAGATACTAGTTCCTCCATCACTAAAAACACAGCTTGTCCACCTCTCAGATACCTGCTCCTCCCTCACTAACACACAGCCTTTCCCTCTCTAGATACCAGCTCCTCCCTCACTAAAACACAGTCTGTTCTACACTCAGATACCAGCTCCTCCCTCTCTCACAGACAGCCTGTCCCTCTCTCACTTACGAGCTCCTCCCACACTAAGACACAGCATGTCCCACTCTCAGATACTTGATGCTCCCTCACTAACACACAGCCTCATCCACTCTCAGATACCATCTCCGCCCGCACTAACACACAGCCTGTCCCACTCTCAGATACGAGCTCCTCCCTCACTAACACACAGCCCTTCCGACTCTCTGATACCAGCTCCTCCCTCCCTAACACACAGCCTGTCGCACTCTCAGTTACCATCTCGTCCCTCATTAACAAACAGCCTGTCCAACTCTCAGATATCATATCCTCCCTCACTAACACACAGCCTGTCTCACTCTCAGATACGTGCTCCTCCCTCACAAACACACAGCTTGTCACAGTCTCCGATACCAGTCCTCCCTCACTAACACAGCCTCTCCCACTCTCAGATACCAGATCCTCCCTCACTAGCACACAGCCTGTCCCACTCTCAGATACCAGCTCCTCCCTCACTAACACACAGCCTGTCCCACTCTCAGATACCATCTCCTCCCTCACTAACACACAGCCTGTCCCACTCTCAGATACCAGCTCCTCCCTCACTAACACAAAGCATGTCCCACTCTCAGATACCGGCTCCTCTGTCACTAACACACAGCCTGTCCCAATCTCCAATACCAACTCCTCCCTCACTAACACACAGCCTGTCACAATCTCAGATACCATCTCCTCCCTCACTAACACACAGCCTGGCCCACTCTCAGATACCATCTCCTCCCTCACAAACACACAGCCTGTCCCACTCTCAGATACCAGCTCCTCCCTCACTAACACACAGCCTTTGCTACTCTGAGATATCACTACTCCCTCACTAACTCACTGGCTGACCCACACTCAGACCCTAACTCATCCCTCACTCACATACAGCCCTTCCCTCTCTCAGATACGAGCTCCTCACTCACTAACACAGCCTGTCCTGCTCCCAGATACCAGTTCCTCCCTCACTAACACACAGCCTGTCTCACTCTCATATTCCATCTCCAACCTGACTAACAAACAGACAGACCAAATCTCAGATACCAGCTCCACCCTCAGTAACACAAATCCTCTCCCTATCTCAGATACCAGCTCCTCCCTCACGAACACACAGCCTGTCCCACCCTCAGATACCATCTCCTCCCTCACTAACACACAGCCTGTCCCACTCTTAGATACCATCTCCTCCCTCACTAACACACAGCCTCTCTCACTCTCAGATACCAGCTTTTCCTTCACTAAAAGAGCCTGTCTCACTCTAGGATACAAGCTCCTCCCTCACTAACACACAGCCTCTCCCACTCACAGATTCCTGCTCCTCCCTACGAACACACACCCTGTCTCACTCTCAGGTACCAGCTCCTCCCTCAATAACACACAGCCTGTCCTACTCTCAGACACCAGCACCTCCCTAACTAACACACAGCCTGTCGCAATCTCAGATACCAGCTCCTCCCTCACTAACACACAGCCTGTCCCACTCTCGAATAGCAGCTCCTCGCTCTCTAACACACAGCCTCACCCACTCTCAGATACCAGCTCCCTCCTCACTAACACACAGACTGTCGCATTCTCAGATACCGTCTCCTCCCTCACTAACACACAGCCTGTCCCAGTCTCAGATACCAGCTCCTCCCTCACTAACACACAGCCTTTCCCTCTCTAGATACCAGCTCCTCCGTCACTAAAACACAGTCTGTCCTACTCTCAGATACCAGCTCCTCCCTCTCTCACAGAAAGCCTGTCCCTCTCTCACTTACGAGCTCCTCCCTCACTAAGACACAGCATGTCCCACTATCAGATACCAGCTCCTCCCTCACTTACACAGAGCCTCTCCCACTCTCAGAATCCTGCTCCTCCCTCACTAACACACAGCCTGTCCCACTCTTAGATACCAGCTGCTCCCTCACAAACGCACAGCCTGTCCCACTCTCAGATACCAGCTCATCCCTCACTAACACACAGCCTGTCCCACTCTCAGATACCAACTCCTCCCTCACTAACACACAGCCTGTCCCACTCTCAGATACCAGCTCCTCCCTCACTAACACACAGCCTTTGCTACTCTGCGATATCACTACTCCCTCACTAACACACTGGCTGACCCACACTCAGACCCTAACTCATCCCTCACTCACATACAGCCCTTCCCTCTCTCAGATACGAGCTCCTCACTCACTAACACAGCCTGTCCTGCTCCCAGATACCAGTTCCTCCCTCACTAACACACAGCCTGTCTCACTCTCATATTCCATCTCCAACCTGACTAACAAACAGACAGACCAAATCTCAGATACCAGCTCCACCCTCAGTAACACAAATCCTCTCCCTATCTCAGATACCAGCTCCTCCCTCACGAACACACAGCCTGTCCCACCCTCAGATACCATCTCCTCCCTCACTAACACACAGCCTGTCCCACTCTTAGATACCATCTCCTCCCTCACTAACACACAGCCTCTCTCACTCTCAGATACCAGCTTTTCCTTCACTAAAAGAGCCTGTCTCACTCTAGGATACAAGCTCCTCCCTCACTAACACACAGCCTCTCCCACTCACAGATTCCTGCTCCTCCCTACGAACACACACCCTGTCTCACTCTCAGGTACCAGCTCCTCCCTCAATAACACACAGCCTGTCCTACTCTCAGACACCAGCACCTCCCTAACTAACACACAGCCTGTCGCAATCTCAGATACCAGCTCCTCCGTCACTAACACACAGCCTGTCCCACTCTCGAATAGCAGCTCCTCGCTCTCTAACACACAGCCTCACCCACTCTCAGATACCAGCTCCCTCCTCACTAACACACAGACTGTCGCATTCTCAGATACCGTCTCCTCCCTCACTAACACACAGCCTGTCCCAGTCTCAGATACCAGCTCCTCCCTCACTAACACACAGCCTTTCCCTCTCTAGATACCAGCTCCTCCGTCACTAAAACACAGTCTGTCCTACTCTCAGATACCAGCTCCTCCCTCTCTCACAGAAAGCCTGTCCCTCTCTCACTTACGAGCTCCTCCCTCACTAAGACACAGCATGTCCCACTATCAGATACCAGCTCCTCCCTCACTTACACAGAGCCTCTCCCACTCTCAGAATCCTGCTCCTCCCTCACTAACACACAGCCTGTCCCACTCTCAGATACCAGCTGCTCCCTCACAAACGCACAGCCTGTCCCACTCTCAGATACCAGCTCATCCCTCACTAACACACAGCCTGTCCCACTCTCAGATACCAACTCCTCCCTCACTAACACACAGCCTGTCCCACTCTCAGATACCAGCTCCTCCCTCACTAACACACAGCCTTTGCTACTCTGCGATATCACTACTCCCTCACTAACACACTGGCTGACCCACACTCAGACCCTAACTCATCCCTCACTCACATACAGCCCTTCCCTCTCTCAGATACGAGCTCCTCACTCACTAACACAGCCTGTCCTGCTCCCAGATACCAGCTCCTCCCTCACTAACACACAGCTTGTCTCACTCTCATATTCCAGCTCCAACCTGACTAACAAACGGCCAGACCAAATCTCAGATACCAGCTCCACCCTCAGTAACACACATCCAGTCCCTATCTCAGATAACAGCTCCTCCCTCACGAACACACAGCCTGTCCCACCCTCAGATAGCAGCTCTCCCTCATTTACACACAGCCTTTCCCACTCTCAGATACCAGCTCCTCCCTCACTAACACACAGCCTGTCCCACTCTCAGATAACAGCTCCTCCCTAACTAACACACAGCCTGTCCCACTCTCAGATACAATCTCCTCCCTCACAAACACACAGCCTGTCTCACTCTCAGATACCAGATCCTCCTTCACTAAAAGAGCCTGTCTCACTCTCAGATACCAGCTCCTCCCTCACTAACACACAACCTGTCCTACTCTCAGATACCAGCACCTCCCTAACTAACACACAGCCTGTCGCAATCTCAGATACCATCTCCTCCCTCACTAACACACAGCCTGTCCCACTCTCGGATACCAGCACCTCCCTCACTAACACACAGCCTGTCCCAGTCTCAGATACCAGCTCCTCCCTCACTAACACACAGCCTGTCCCACTCTCAGATACCAACTCCTCCCTCACTAACACACAGCCTGTCCCACTCTCAGATACCAGCTCCTCCCTCACTAACACACAGCCTTTGCTACTCTGCGATATCACTACTCCCTCACTAACACACTGGCTGACCCACACTCCGACCCTAACTCATCCCTCACTCACATACAGCCCTTCCCTCTCTCAGATACGAGCTCCTCACTCACTAACACAGCCTGTCCGGCTCCCAGATACCAGCTCCTCCCTCACTAACACATAGCTTGTCTCACTCTCATATTCCAGCTCCAACCTGACTAACAAACGGCCAGACCAAATCTCAGATACCAGCTCCACCCTCAGTAACACACATCCAGTCCCTATCTCAGATAACAGCTCCTCCCTCACGAACACACAGCCTGTCCCACCCTCAGATAGCAGCTCTCCCTCATTTACACACAGCCTTTCCCACTCTCAGATACCTGCTCCTCCCTCACTAACACACAGCCTGTCCCACTCTCAGATAACAGCTCCTCCCTAACTAACACACAGCCTGTCCCACTCTCAGATACAATCTCCTCCCTCACAAACACACAGCCTGTCTCACTCTCAGATACCAGATCCTCCTTCACTAAAAGAGCCTGTCTCACTCTCAGATACCAGCTCCTCCCTCACTAACACACAACCTGTCCTACTCTCAGATACCAGCACCTCCCTAACTAACACACAGCCTGTCGCAATCTCAGATACCATCTCCTCCCTCACTAACACACAGCCTGTCCCACTCTCGGATACCAGCACCTCACTCACTAACACACAGCCTGTCCCAGTCTCAGATACCAGCTCCTCCCTCACTAACACACAGCCTGTCCCACTCTCAGATACTTGCTCCTCCCTCACTAACACACATTCTGTCCCACTCTCAGACACCAGCTCCTCTGTCACTGACACACAGCCTGTCCCTCTCTCTGATATCAGCTCCTCCCTCACTAACACACAGCCTGTCTTAGTCTCTGATACCAGCTCTTCCCTCACTAACACACAGCCTGTCCCACTCTCAGAATCCAGCTTCTCCGTAAATAACACACAGCCTCACACACTCTCAGATACCAGCTCCTCTTTCACTAAAATAGCCTGTCTCACTCTCAGATACCATCTCCTCCCTCACTAACACAGCCTCTCCCACTCTCAGATACCAGCTCCTCGCTCACTAACACACAGCCAGTCCCACTCTCCGATACCAGCTCCTCCCTCACTAACTCACCATCATTCCTACACTCAGATGCCAGCACCTCCCTCACTAACACACATGCTGACCCTCACCCAGATTCCAGATCCTCCCCCTGTCACACAAAGCTTGTCTCACTCTCAGATACCAGCTCCTCGCTCACTAACACACAGCCTGTCTCACTCTCAGATACCTGCTCCTCCCTCACTAACACACAGCCTCTCCCACTCTCAGATTCCTGCTCCTCCCTCACTAACACACAGCCTGTCCCACTCTCAGATACCAGCACCTCCCTAACTAACACACAGCCTGTCCCACTCTCAGAAACCAGCTCCTCCCTCACTAACACACAGCCTGTCCCACTCTCAGATACCAGCTCCTCCCTCACTCACACACAGCCTGTCCCACTCTCAGATACCAGCACCTCCCTCACTAACACACAGCCTGTCGCAATCTCAGATACCAGCTCCTCCCTCACTAACACACAGCCTTTTCCACTCTCAGATACCAGCTCCACTCTCAATAACACACAACCTGTCCTACTCTCCGATACCAGCTCCTCCCTCACTAACACACAGCCTGTCCCACTCTCAGATACCAGCTCCTCCCTCACTTACACAGAGCCTCTCCCACACTCAGAATCCTGCTTCTCCCTCACTAACACACAGCCTGTCCCACTCTCAGATACCAAATCCTCCCTCACTAACACACAGACTGTCCCAATCTAAGAAAACAGCTCCTCCCTCAATGTCACACAGCCTTTCCCAAAGTCAGATACCAGCTCCTCCCTCACTAAAACACAGTCTGTTCTACACTCAGATACCAGCTCCTCCCTCTCTCACAGACAGCCTGTCCCTCTCTCACTTACGAGCTCCTCCCACACTAAGACACAGCATGTCCCACTCTCAGATACTTGATGCTCCCTCACTAACACACAGCCTCATCCACTCTCAGATACCATCTCCGCCCGCACTAACACACAGCCTGTCCCACTCTCAGATACGAGCTCCTCCCTCACTAACACACAGCCCTTCCGACTCTCTGATACCAGCTCCTCCCTCCCTAACACACAGCCTGTCGCACTCTCAGTTACCATCTCGTCCCTCATTAACAAACAGCCTGTCCAACTCTCAGATATCATATCCTCCCTCACTAACACACAGCCTGTCTCACTCTCAGATACGTGCTCCTCCCTCACAAACACACAGCTTGTCACAGTCTCCGATACCAGTCCTCCCTCACTAACACAGCCTCTCCCACTCTCAGATACCAGATCCTCCCTCACTAGCACACAGCCTGTCCCACTCTCAGATACCAGCTCCTCCCTCACTAACACACAGCCTGTCCCACTCTCAGATACCATCTCCTCCCTCACTAACACACAGCCTGTCCCACTCTCAGATACCAGCTCCTCCCTCACTAACACAAAGCATGTCCCACTCTCAGATACCGGCTCCTCTGTCACTAACACACAGCCTGTCCCAATCTCCAATACCAACTCCTCCCTCACTAACACACAGCCTGTCACAATCTCAGATACCATCTCCTCCCTCACTAACACACAGCCTGGCCCACTCTCAGATACCATCTCCTCCCTCACAAACACACAGCCTGTCCCACTCTCAGATACCAGCTCCTCCCTCACTAACACACAGCCTGTCCCACTCTCAGACACCAGCACCTCCCTAACTAACACACAGCCTGTCGCAATCTCAGATACCAGCTCCTCCCTCACTAACACACAGCCTGTCCCACTCTCGAATAGCAGCTCCTCGCTCTCTAACACACAGCCTCACCCACTCTCAGATACCAGCTCCCTCCTCACTAACACACAGACTGTCGCATTCTCAGATACCGTCTCCTCCCTCACTAACACACAGCCTGTCCCAGTCTCAGATACCAGCTCCTCCCTCACTAACACACAGCCTTTCCCTCTCTAGATACCAGCTCCTCCGTCACTAAAACACAGTCTGTCCTACTCTCAGATACCAGCTCCTCCCTCTCTCACAGAAAGCCTGTCCCTCTCTCACTTACGAGCTCCTCCCTCACTAAGACACAGCATGTCCCACTATCAGATACCAGCTCCTCCCTCACTTACACAGAGCCTCTCCCACTCTCAGAATCCTGCTCCTCCCTCACTAACACACAGCCTGTCCCACTCTTAGATACCAGCTGCTCCCTCACAAACGCACAGCCTGTCCCACTCTCAGATACCAGCTCATCCCTCACTAACACACAGCCTGTCCCACTCTCAGATACCAACTCCTCCCTCACTAACACACAGCCTGTCCCACTCTCAGATACCAGCTCCTCCCTCACTAACACACAGCCTTTGCTACTCTGCGATATCACTACTCCCTCACTAACACACTGGCTGACCCACACTCAGACCCTAACTCATCCCTCACTCACATACAGCCCTTCCCTCTCTCAGATACGAGCTCCTCACTCACTAACACAGCCTGTCCTGCTCCCAGATACCAGTTCCTCCCTCACTAACACACAGCCTGTCTCACTCTCATATTCCATCTCCAACCTGACTAACAAACAGACAGACCAAATCTCAGATACCAGCTCCACCCTCAGTAACACAAATCCTCTCCCTATCTCAGATACCAGCTCCTCCCTCACGAACACACAGCCTGTCCCACCCTCAGATACCATCTCCTCCCTCACTAACACACAGCCTGTCCCACTCTTAGATACCATCTCCTCCCTCACTAACACACAGCCTCTCTCACTCTCAGATACCAGCTTTTCCTTCACTAAAAGAGCCTGTCTCACTCTAGGATACAAGCTCCTCCCTCACTAACACACAGCCTCTCCCACTCACAGATTCCTGCTCCTCCCTACGAACACACACCCTGTCTCACTCTCAGGTACCAGCTCCTCCCTCAATAACACACAGCCTGTCCTACTCTCAGACACCAGCACCTCCCTAACTAACACACAGCCTGTCGCAATCTCAGATACCAGCTCCTCCGTCACTAACACACAGCCTGTCCCACTCTCGAATAGCAGCTCCTCGCTCTCTAACACACAGCCTCACCCACTCTCAGATACCAGCTCCCTCCTCACTAACACACAGACTGTCGCATTCTCAGATACCGTCTCCTCCCTCACTAACACACAGCCTGTCCCAGTCTCAGATACCAGCTCCTCCCTCACTAACACACAGCCTTTCCCTCTCTAGATACCAGCTCCTCCGTCACTAAAACACAGTCTGTCCTACTCTCAGATACCAGCTCCTCCCTCTCTCACAGAAAGCCTGTCCCTCTCTCACTTACGAGCTCCTCCCTCACTAAGACACAGCATGTCCCACTATCAGATACCAGCTCCTCCCTCACTTACACAGAGCCTCTCCCACTCTCAGAATCCTGCTCCTCCCTCACTAACACACAGCCTGTCCCACTCTCAGATACCAGCTGCTCCCTCACAAACGCACAGCCTGTCCCACTCTCAGATACCAGCTCATCCCTCACTAACACACAGCCTGTCCCACTCTCAGATACCAACTCCTCCCTCACTAACACACAGCCTGTCCCACTCTCAGATACCAGCTCCTCCCTCACTAACACACAGCCTTTGCTACTCTGCGATATCACTACTCCCTCACTAACACACTGGCTGACCCACACTCAGACCCTAACTCATCCCTCACTCACATACAGCCCTTCCCTCTCTCAGATACGAGCTCCTCACTCACTAACACAGCCTGTCCTGCTCCCAGATACCAGCTCCTCCCTCACTAACACACAGCTTGTCTCACTCTCATATTCCAGCTCCAACCTGACTAACAAACGGCCAGACCAAATCTCAGATACCAGCTCCACCCTCAGTAACACACATCCAGTCCCTATCTCAGATAACAGCTCCTCCCTCACGAACACACAGCCTGTCCCACCCTCAGATAGCAGCTCTCCCTCATTTACACACAGCCTTTCCCACTCTCAGATACCAGCTCCTCCCTCACTAACACACAGCCTGTCCCACTCTCAGATAACAGCTCCTCCCTAACTAACACACAGCCTGTCCCACTCTCAGATACAATCTCCTCCCTCACAAACACACAGCCTGTCTCACTCTCAGATACCAGATCCTCCTTCACTAAAAGAGCCTGTCTCACTCTCAGATACCAGCTCCTCCCTCACTAACACACAACCTGTCCTACTCTCAGATACCAGCACCTCCCTAACTAACACACAGCCTGTCGCAATCTCAGATACCATCTCCTCCCTCACTAACACACAGCCTGTCCCACTCTCGGATACCAGCACCTCCCTCACTAACACACAGCCTGTCCCAGTCTCAGATACCAGCTCCTCCCTCACTAACACACAGCCTGTCCCACTCTCAGATACCAACTCCTCCCTCACTAACACACAGCCTGTCCCACTCTCAGATACCAGCTCCTCCCTCACTAACACACAGCCTTTGCTACTCTGCGATATCACTACTCCCTCACTAACACACTGGCTGACCCACACTCCGACCCTAACTCATCCCTCACTCACATACAGCCCTTCCCTCTCTCAGATACGAGCTCCTCACTCACTAACACAGCCTGTCCGGCTCCCAGATACCAGCTCCTCCCTCACTAACACATAGCTTGTCTCACTCTCATATTCCAGCTCCAACCTGACTAACAAACGGCCAGACCAAATCTCAGATACCAGCTCCACCCTCAGTAACACACATCCAGTCCCTATCTCAGATAACAGCTCCTCCCTCACGAACACACAGCCTGTCCCACCCTCAGATAGCAGCTCTCCCTCATTTACACACAGCCTTTCCCACTCTCAGATACCTGCTCCTCCCTCACTAACACACAGCCTGTCCCACTCTCAGATAACAGCTCCTCCCTAACTAACACACAGCCTGTCCCACTCTCAGATACAATCTCCTCCCTCACAAACACACAGCCTGTCTCACTCTCAGATACCAGATCCTCCTTCACTAAAAGAGCCTGTCTCACTCTCAGATACCAGCTCCTCCCTCACTAACACACAACCTGTCCTACTCTCAGATACCAGCACCTCCCTAACTAACACACAGCCTGTCGCAATCTCAGATACCATCTCCTCCCTCACTAACACACAGCCTGTCCCACTCTCGGATACCAGCACCTCACTCACTAACACACAGCCTGTCCCAGTCTCAGATACCAGCTCCTCCCTCACTAACACACAGCCTGTCCCACTCTCAGATACTTGCTCCTCCCTCACTAACACACATTCTGTCCCACTCTCAGACACCAGCTCCTCTGTCACTGACACACAGCCTGTCCCTCTCTCTGATATCAGCTCCTCCCTCACTAACACACAGCCTGTCTTAGTCTCTGATACCAGCTCTTCCCTCACTAACACACAGCCTGTCCCACTCTCAGAATCCAGCTTCTCCGTAAATAACACACAGCCTCACACACTCTCAGATACCAGCTCCTCTTTCACTAAAATAGCCTGTCTCACTCTCAGATACCATCTCCTCCCTCACTAACACAGCCTCTCCCACTCTCAGATACCAGCTCCTCGCTCACTAACACACAGCCAGTCCCACTCTCCGATACCAGCTCCTCCCTCACTAACTCACCATCATTCCTACACTCAGATGCCAGCACCTCCCTCACTAACACACATGCTGACCCTCACCCAGATTCCAGATCCTCCCCCTGTCACACAAAGCTTGTCTCACTCTCAGATACCAGCTCCTCGCTCACTAACACACAGCCTGTCTCACTCTCAGATACCTGCTCCTCCCTCACTAACACACAGCCTCTCCCACTCTCAGATTCCTGCTCCTCCCTCACTAACACACAGCCTGTCCCACTCTCAGATACCAGCACCTCCCTAACTAACACACAGCCTGTCCCACTCTCAGAAACCAGCTCCTCCCTCACTAACACACAGCCTGTCCCACTCTCAGATACCAGCTCCTCCCTCACTCACACACAGCCTGTCCCACTCTCAGATACCAGCACCTCCCTCACTAACACACAGCC
This sequence comes from Isurus oxyrinchus, assembly GCA_026770705.1. NCBI lineage: Eukaryota > Metazoa > Chordata > Chondrichthyes > Lamniformes > Lamnidae > Isurus > Isurus oxyrinchus. Next base: position 1,195,886 of record JANJGN010000068.1, read on the forward strand.
TGTCGCAATCTCAGATACCAGCTCCTCCCTCACTAACACACAGCCTTTTCCACTCTCAGATACCAGCTCCACTCTCAATAACACACAACCTGTCCTACTCTCCGATACCAGCTCCTCCCTCACTAACACACAGCCTGTCCCACTCTCAGATACCAGCTCCTCCCTCACTTACACAGAGCCTCTCCCACACTCAGAATCCTGCTTCTCCCTCACTAACACACAGCCTGTCCCACTCTCAGATACCAAATCCTCCCTCACTAACACTCAGCCAGTCCCAATATCAGATACCAGCTCCTCCCTCACTAACACACAGCCTGTCCCACTCTCAGATTCCTGTTCCTCCCTCACTAACACACAGCCTGTCCCACTATCAGATACCAGCTCCTCACTCACTAACACACAGCCTGTCCCACTCTCAGATAACAGCTCCTCCCTCACTAACACACAGCCTTTGCTACTCTGCGATATCACTACTCCCTCACTAACACACTGGCTGACCCACACTCAGACCCTAACTCATCCCTCACTCACATACAGCCCTTCTCTCTCAGATACGAGCTCCTCACTCACTAACACAGCCTGTCCTGCTCCCAGATACCAGCTCCTCCCTCACTAACACACAGCCTGTCTCAGTCTCATATTCCAGCTCCAACCTGACTAACAAACGGCCAGACCAAATCTCAGATACCAGCTCCACCCTCAGTAACACACATCCTGTCCCTATCTCAGATAACAGCTCCTCCCTCACGAACACACAGCCTGTCCCACCCTCAGATAGCAGCTCTCCCTCATTTACACACAGACTGTCCCACTCTCAGATACCATCTCCTCCCTCACTAACACACAGCCTGTCCCACTCTCAGATACCATTTCCTCCCTCACTAACACACAGACTGTCACAATCTCAGATAACAGCTCCACCCTCACTAAAACACAGCCTTTCCCACTCTCAGATACCATCTCCTCCCTCACTGAAACACAGCCTGTCCCACTCTCAGATACCATTTCCTCCCTCACAAACACACAGCCTGTCCCACTCTCAGATACCAGCTCCTCCCTACTAACACACTGCCTGTCTCACTCTCAGGTACCAGCTCCTCCCTCAATAACACACAGCCTGTCCTACTCTCAGATACCAGCACCTCCCTAACTAACACACAGCCTGGCGCAATCTCAGATACCAGCTCCTCCCTCACTAACACACAGCCTGTCCCACTCTCAGATACCAGCACCTCCCTAACTAACACACAGCCTGTCGCAATCTCAGATACCAGCTCCTCCCTCACTAACACACAGCCTGTCGCAATCTCAGATACCAGCTCCTCCCTCACTAACACACAGCCTGTCCCACTCTCAGAAACCATCTCCTCCCTCACAAACACACAGCCTTTCTCACTCTCAGATACCAGCTCCTCCTTCACTAAAAGAGCCTGTCTCACTCTCAGATACCAGCTCCTCCCTCACTAACACACAGACTGTCTCACTCTCAGATACCAGCTCCTCCCTCACTGACACACAGCCTGTCCCACTCGCAGGTAACAGCTCCTCCCTCACTAACACACAGCCTTTTCCACTCTCAGATACCAGCTCCTCTCTCAATAACACACAACCTGTCCTACTCTCACATACCATCTTCTCCCTCACTAACACACAGCCTGTCCCACTCTCAGATACCATCTCCTCCCTCACAAACACACAGCCTGTCTCACTCTCAGATACCAGCTCCTCATTCACTAAAATAGCCTGTCTCACTCTCAGATACAAGCTCCTCCTTCACTAACACACTGCCTCTCCCACTCTCAGATACCAGCTCCTCCCTCACTAACACACAGCCTGTCTCACTCTCAGGTACCAGCTCCTCCCTCAATAACACACAGCATATCCTACTCTCAGATACCAGCACCTCCCTAACTAACACACAGCCTGTCGCAATCTCAGATACCAGCTCCTCTCTCACTAACACACAGCCTGTCCCACTCTCGGATACCAGCTCCAACCTCACTAACACACAGCCTGTCTCACTCTCAGGTACCAGCTCCTCCCTCAATAACACACAGCCTGTCCCACTCTCAGATACCAGCACCTCCCTAACTAACACACAGCCTGTCCCACTCTCAGATACTTGCTCCTCCCTCACTAACACACAGCTTGTCCCTGTCTCAGATACCAGCTCCTCCCTCACTAACACAGCCTCTCCCACTCTCAGATACCAGCTCCTCCCTCACTAACACACAGCCTGTCCCACTCTCAGATAACATCTTCTCCCTCACTAACACACAGCCTGTCCCACTCTCAGATACCATCTCCTCCCTCACAAACCCACAGCCTGTCTCAGTCTCAGATACCAGCTCCTCCTTCACTAAAATAGCCTGTCTCAATCTCAGATACAAGCTCCTCCTTCACTAACACACTGCCTCTCCCACTCTCAGATACCAGCTCCTCCCTCACTAACACACAGCCTGTCTCACTCTCAGGTACCAGCTCCTCCCTCAATAACACACAGCCTGTCCTAATCTCAGATACCAGCACCTCCCACACTAACACAGCCTCTCCCACTCTCAGATACCAGCTCCTCCCTCACTAACACACAGCCTGTCCCACACTCCGATACCAGCTCCTCGCTCACTAACACACAGCCTGTCTTAGACTCAGATACCAGCTCTTCCCTCACTAACACACAGCCTGTCCCACTCTCAGATACCAGCTCCTCCCTCACTAACACACAGCCTGCCCCACTCTAAGATACCAGCTCCTCCCTCACTAACAGAGCCTGTCCCACTCTCAGATACCAGCTCCTCCCTCACTAACACTCAGCCTGTCCCACTCTCAGATTCCTGCTCCTCCCTCACTAACACACAACCTGTCCCACTCTCAGATACCTGTTCCTCCCTCACTAACACACAGCACGTCCCACTCTCAGATACCAGCTCCTCCCTCACTAACACACAGCCTGGCCCACTCTCAGATACCAGCTCCTCCCTCACTAACACACAGCCTTTGCTACTCTGAGATATCACTACTCCCTCACTAACACCTGGCTGACCCACACTCAGACCCTAACTCATCCCTCACTCACATACAGCCCTTCCCTCTCTCAGATACGAGCTCCTCACTCACTAACACAGCCTGTCCTGCTCCCAGATACCAGCTCCTCCCTCACTAACACACAGCCTGTCTCACTCTCATATTCCAGCTCCAACCTGACTAACAAACGGCCAGACCAAATCTCAGATAACAGCTCCAGCCTCAGTAACACTCATCCTGTCCCTATCTCAGATACCAGCTCCTCCCTCACGAACACACAGCCTGTCCCGCTCTCAGATAGCAGCTCTCCCTCATTTACACACAGCCTGTCCCACTCTCAGATAACAGCTCCACCCTCACTAACACACAGCCTGTCCCACTCTCAGATACGATCTTCTCCCTCACAAAAACACAGCCTGTCTCACTCTCAGATACCAGCTCCTCCTTCACTAAAAGAGCCTGTCTCACTCTCAGATACAAGCTTCTCCTTCACAAACACACAGCCTGTCCCACTCTCAGATTCCTGCTCCTCCCTACTAACACACAGCCTCTCCCACTCTCAGATTCCTGCTCCTCCCTACTAACACACAGCCTGTCCCACTCTCAGATACCTGTTCCTCCCTTACTAACACACAGCATGTCCCACTCTCAGATACCAGCTCCTCCCTCACTAACACACAGCCTGTCCCACTCTCAGATACCAGCTCCTCCCTCACTAACACACAGCCTGTCCCACTCTCAGATACCAGCTCCTCCCTCACTAACACAGCCTGTCTCACTCTCAGATACCAGCTCCTCCCTCACTAACACACAGCCTGTCCCACTCTCAGATACCAGCTCCTCCCTCACTAACACACAGCCTTTGCTACTCTGAGATATCACTACTCCCTCACTAACACCTGGCTGACCCACACTCAGACCCTAACTCATCCCTCACTCACATACAGCCCTTCCGTCTCTCAGATACGAGCTCCTCACTCACTAACACAGCCTGTCCTGCTCCCAGATACCAGCTCCTCCCTCACGAACACACAGCCTGTCTGACTCTCATATTCCAGCTCCAACCTGACTAACAAACGGCCAGACCAAATCTCAGATAACAGCTCCACCCTCAGTAACACTCATCCTGTCCCTATCTCAGATACCAGCTCCTCACTCACGAACACACAGCCTGTCCCGCCCTCAGATAGCAGCTCTCCCTCATTTAAACACAGCCTGTCCCACTCTCAGATAACAGCTCCACCCTCACTAAAACACAGCCTCTCCCAACCTCAGATACCATCTCCTCCCTCACTAACACACAGCCTGTCCCACTCTCAGATACCATCTCCTCCCTCACAAAAACACAGCCTGTCTCACTCTCAGATACCAGCTCCTCCTTCACTAAAAGAGCCTGTCTCACTCTCAGATACAAGCTCCTCCCTCACTAACACACAGCCTGTCCCACTCTCAGATACCATCTCCTCCCTCACAAAAACACAGCCTGTCTCACTCTCAGATACCAGCTCCTCCTTCACTAAAAGAGCCTGTCTCACTCTCAGATACAAGCTCCTCCCTCACTAACACACAGCCTGTCCCACTCTCAGATACCATCTCCTCCCTCACAAAAACACAGCCTGTCTCACTCTCAGATACCAGCTCCTCCCTCACTAACACACAGCCTGTCCTACTCTCAGATACCAGCAGCTCCCTAACTAACACACAGCCTGTCGCAATCTCAGATACCAGCTCCTCCCTCACTAACACACAGCCTGTCTCACTCTCAGATTCCTGCTCCTCCCTACTAACACACAGCCTGTCTCACTCTCAGGTACCATCTCCTCCCTCAATAACACACAGCCTGTCCTACTCTCAGATACCAGCAGCTCCCTAACTAACACACAGCCTGTCGCAATCTCAGATACCAGCTCCTCCCTCACTAACACACAGCCTGTCCCAATCTCAGATACCAGCACCTCCCTAACTAACACACAGCCTGTCGCAATCTCAGAAACCAGCTCCTCCATCACTAACACACAGCCTGTCCCACTCTCAGATACCAGCTCCTCCCTCACTAACACACAGCCTGTCACAATCTCAGATACCAGCTCCTCCCTGACTAACACACAGAATGTCCCACTCTCAGATACCAGCTCCTCCCTCACTAACACACAGCCTGTCCCACTCTCATATACCTGCTCCTCCCTCACTAACACACAGCCTGTCCCACCCTCAGATACCAGCTCCTCCCTCACTAACACACAGTCTGTCCCACTCTCAGACACCAGCTCCTCTGTCACTAACACACAGCCTGTCCCACTCTCCGATACCAGCTCCTCCCTCACTAACACACAGCCTGTCCCACTCTCAGATTCCAGCTCCTCCCTCACTTACACACAGCCTGTCCCACTCTCCGATACCAGCTCCTTCCTCACTAACACACAGCCTGTCCCAGTCTCAGATACCATCTCCTCCCTCACTAACACACAGCCTGTCTCACTCTCAGATACCAGCTCCTCCCTCACTAACACAGAGCCTGTCGCACTCTCAGACACCAGCTCCTCCCTCGCTAACACAGGCTGTTCCACTTTCCGATACCAGCTCTTCCCTCACTAATACACAGCCTGACTAGCCCTCAGATACCAGCTCCTCCCTCACTAAAACACAACCATTCCTACACTCAGATATCAGCAGCTCCCTCACTAACACACATGCTGACCCTCACCCAGATTCCAGATCCTCCCTCTGTCACACAAAGCCTGTCTCACTCTCAGATACCAGCTCCTCCCTCATTAACACACAGCCTGTCCCAATCTCAGATACCAGCTCCTCCCTCACTTACACACAGCCTGTCCCACTATCAGATACCTTCTCCTCCCTCACTAACACACAGCCTGTCCCACTCTCAGATACCAACTCATCCCTCACTAACGCACAGCCTGTCTCACTCTCAGATACCAACTCCTCCCTCACTAACACTCAGCCTGTCCCACTATCAGATACCAGCTCCTCCCTCACTTACACACAGCCTGTCCCACTATCAGATACCTTCTCCTCCCTCACTAACACACAGCCTGTCCCACTCTCAGATACCAACTCATCCCTCACTAACGCACAGCCTGTCTCACTCTCAGATACCAACTCCTCCCTCACTAACACTCAGCCTGTCCCACTATCAGATACCATCTCCTCCCTCGCTAACACAGGCTGTTCCACTTTCCGATACCAGCTCTTCCCTCACTAATACACAGCCTGATTAGCCCTCAGATACCAGCTCCTCCCTCACTAAAACACAACCATTCCTACACTCAGATATCAGCAGCTCCCTCACTAACACACATGCTGACCCTCACCCAGATTCCAGATCCTCCCTCTGTCACACAAAGCCTGTCTCACTCTCAGATACCAGCTCCTCCCTCATTAACACACAGCCTGTCCCAATCTCAGATACCAGCTCCACCCTCAGTAACACACATCCTGTCCCTATCTCAGATACCAGCTCCTCCCTCACGAACACACAGCCTGTCCCGCCCTCAGATAGCAGCTCTCCCTCATTTACACACAGCCTGCCCACTCGAAGATTCCTGCTCCTCCCTCACTAACACACATCCTGTCCCACTCTCAGATAACAGCTCCTGCGTCACTAAAACACAGCCTGTCCCACTCTCGGATACCAGCTCCTCGCTCAATAACACACAGCCTCACCCACTCTCAGATACCATCTCCTCCCTCACTAACACACAGCCTGTCCCACTCTCAGATACCAGCTCCTCCCTCAGTAACACAAAGCCTGTCCCACTCTCAGATACCAGCTCCTCCCTCACTAACACACAGTCTGTCCCACTCTCAGATACTTGCTCCTCCCTCACTAACACACAGTCTGTCCCACTCTCAGAAACCATCTGCGCCCTCACTAACACACAGACTCTCTCACTCACAGAAACCAGCTCCTCCCTCACTAACACACAGCCTGTCTCACTCTCAGATACCAGCTCCTCCCTCACTAACACACAGCCTGTCCCACTCTCGGATACCAGCTCCTCCCTCACTAACACACAGCCTGTCCCACTCTCGGATACCAGCTCCTCCCTCACTAACACACAGCCTGTCCCACTATCAGAATCCTGCTCCTCCCTCACTAACAAACAGTCTGTCCCACTCTCAGATACCAGCTCCTCCCTCACTAACACACAGCCTGTCCCACTCTAAGATACCAGCTCCTCCCTCACTAACAGAGCCTGTCCCACTCTCAGATACCAGCTCCTCCCTCACTAACACTCAGCCTGTCCCACTCTCAGATTCCTGCTCCTCCCTCACTAACACACAACCTGTCCCACTCTCAGATACCTGTTCCTCCCTCACTAACACACAGCACGTCCCACTCTCAGATACCAGCTCCTCCCTCACTAACACACAGCCTGGCCCACTCTCAGATACCAGCTCCTCCCTCACTAACACACAGCCTTTGCTACTCTGAGATATCACTACTCCCTCACTAACACCTGGCTGACCCACACTCAGACCCTAACTCATCCCTCACTCACATACAGCCCTTCCCTCTCTCAGATACGAGCTCCTCACTCACTAACACAGCCTGTCCTGCTCCCAGATACCAGCTCCTCCCTCACTAACACACAGCCTGTCTCACTCTCATATTCCAGCTCCAACCTGACTAACAAACGGCCAGACCAAATCTCAGATACCAGCTCCACCCTCAGTAACACAAATCCTGTCCCTATCTCAGATACCAGCTCCTCCCTCACGAACACACAGCCTGTCCCGCCCTCAGATAGCAGCTCTCCCTCATTTACACACAGCCTGTCCCACTCTCAGATAACAGCTCCACCCTCACTAACACACAGCCTGTCTCACTCTCAGATACGATCTTCTCCCTCACAAAAACACAGCCTGTCTCACTCTCAGATACCAGCTCCTCCTTCACTAAAAGAGCCTGTCTCACTCTCAGATACAAGCTCCTCCTTCACAAACACACAGCCTGTCCCACTCTCAGATACAAGCTCCTCCTTAACTAACACACCGCCTCTCCCACTCTCAGATTCCTGCTCCTCCCTCACTAACACACAGCCTCTCCCACTCTCAGATTCCTGCTCCTCCCTACTAACACACAGCCTGTCTCACTCTCAGATACCTGTTCCTCCCTTACTAACACACAGCATGTCCCACTCTCAGATACCAGCTCCTCCCTCACTAACACACAGCCTGTCCCACTCTCAGATACCAGCTCCTCCCTCACTAACACACAGCCTGTCCCACTCTCAGATACCAGCTCCTTCCTCACTAACACAGCCTGTCTCACTCTCAGATACCAGCTCCTCCCTCACTAACACATAGCCTTTGCTACTCTGAGATATCACTACTCCCTCACTAACACCTGGCTGACCCACACTCAGACCCTAACTCATCCCTCACTCACATACAGCCCTTCCGTCTCTCAGATACGAGCTCCTCACTCACTAACACAGCCTGTCCTGCTCCCAGATACCAGCTCCTCCCTCACTAACACACAGCCTGTCTGACTCTCATATTCCAGCTCCAACCTGACTAACAAACGGCCAGACCAAATCTCAGATAACAGCTCCACCCTCAGTAACACTCATCCTGTCCCTATCTCAGATACCAGCTCCTCACTCACGAACACACAGCCTGTCCCGCCCTCAGATAGCAGCTCTCCCTCATTTAAACACAGCCTGTCCCACTCTCAGATAACAGCTCCACCCTCACTAAAACACAGCCTTTCCCACCCTCAGATACCATCTCCTCCCTCACTAACACACAGCCTGTCCCACTCTCAGATACCATCTCCTCCCTCACAAAAACACAGCCTGTCTCACTCAGATACCAGCTCCTCCTTCACTAAAAGAGCCTGTCTCACTCTCAGATACATGCTGCTCCCTCACTAACACACAGCCTCTCCCACTCTCAGATTCCTGCTCCTCCCTACTAACACACAGCCTGTCTCACTCTCAGGTACCATCTCCTCCCTCAATAACACAAAGCCTGTCCTACTCTCAGATACCAGCAGCTCCCTAACTAACACACAGCCTGTCGCAATCTCAGATACCAGCTCCTCCCTCACTAACACACAGCCTGTCCCAATCTCATATACTTGCTCATCCCTCACTAACACACAGTCTGTCCCACTCTCAGATACCAGCTCCTCCCTCACTAACACACAGCCTGTCCCACTCTCATATACCTGCTCCTCCCTCACTAACACACAGCCTGTCCCACCCTCAGATACCAGCTCCTCCCTCACAAACACACAGTCTGTCCCACTCTCAGACACCAGCTCCTCTGTCACTAACACACAGCCTGTCCCAATCTCAGATACCAGCACCTCCCTAACTAACACACAGCCTGTCGCAATCTCAGAAACCAGCTCCTCCATCACTAACACACAGCCTGTCCCACTCTCAGATACTTGCTCCTCCCTCACTAACACACAGCCTGTCACAATCTCAGATACCAGCTCCTCCCTGACTAACACACAGAATGTCCCACTCTCAGATACCAGCTCCTCCCTCACTAACACACAGCCTGTCCCACTCTCATATACCTGATCCTCCCTCACTAACACACAGCCTGTCCCACCCTCAGATACCAGCTCCTCCCTCACTAACACACAGTCTGTCCCACTCTCAGACACCAGCTCCTCTGTCACTAACACACAGCCTGTCCCACTCTCCGATACCAGCTCCTCCCTCACTAACACACAGCCTGTCCCACTCTCAGATTCCAGCTCCTCCCTCACTTACACACAGCCTGTCCCACTCTCCGATACCAGCTCCTTCCTCACTAACACACAGCCTGTCCCAGTCTCAGATACCATCTCCTCCCTCACTAACACACAGCCTGTCTCACTCTCAGATACCAGCTCCTCCCTCACTAACACAGAGCCTGTCGCACTCTCAGACACCAGCTCCTCCCTCGCTAACACAGGCTGTTCCACTTTCCGATACCAGCTCTTCCCTCACTAATACACAGCCTGACTAGCCCTCAGATACCAGCTCCTCCCTCACTAAAACACAACCATTCCTACACTCAGATATCAGCAGCTCCCTCACTAACACACATGCTGACCCTCACCCAGATTCCAGATCCTCCCTCTGTCACACAAAGCCTGTCTCACTCTCAGATACCAGCTCCTCCCTCATTAACACACAGCCTGTCCCAATCTCAGATACCAGCTCCTCCCTCACTTACACACAGCCTGTCCCACTATCAGATACCTTCTCCTCCCTCACTAACACACAGCCTGTCCCACTCTCAGATACCAACTCATTCCTCACTAACGCACAGCCTGTCTCACTCTCAGATACCAACTCCTCCCTCACTAACACTCAGCCTGTCCCACTATCAGATACCAGCTCCTCCCTCACTTACACACAGCCTGTCCCACTATCAGATACCTTCTCCTCCCTCACTAACACACAGCCTGTCCCACTCTCAGATACCAACTCATCCCTCACTAACGCACAGCCTGTCTCACTCTCAGATACCAACTCCTCCCTCACTAACACTCAGCCTGTCCCACTATCAGATACCATCTCCTCCCTCGCTAACACAGGCTGTTCCACTTTCCGATACCAGCTCTTCCCTCACTAATACACAGCCTGATTAGCCCTCAGATACCAGCTCCTCCCTCACTAAAACACAACCATTCCTACACTCAGATATCAGCAGCTCCCTCACTAACACACATGCTGACCCTCACCCAGATTCCAGATCCTCCCTCTGTCACACAAAGCCTGTCTCACTCTCAGATACCAGCTCCTCCCTCATTAACACACAGCCTGTCCCAATCTCAGATACCAGATCCACCCTCAGTAACACACATCCTGTCCCTATCTCAGATACCAGCTCCTCCCTCACGAACACACAGCCTGTCCCGCCCTCAGATAGCAGCTCTCCCTCATTTACACACAGCCTGCCCACTCGAAGATTCCTGCTCCTCCCTCACTAACACACATCCTGTCCCACTCTCAGATAACAGCTCCTGCGTCACTAAAACACAGCCTGTCCCACTCTCGGATACCAGCTCCTCGCTCAATAACACACAGCCTCACCCACTCTCAGATACCATCTCCTCCCTCACTAACACACAGCCTGTCCCACTCTCAGATACCAGCTCCTCCCTCAGTAACACAAAGCCTGTCCCACTCTCAGATACCAGCTCCTCCCTCACTAACACACAGTCTGTCCCACTCTCAGATACTTGCTCCTCCCTCACTAACACACAGTCTGTCCCACTCTCAGAAACCATCTGCGCCCTCACTAACACACAGACTCTCTCACTCACAGAAACCAGCTCCTCCCTCACTAACACACAGCCTGTCTCACTCTCAGATACCAGCTCCTCCCTCACTAACACACAGCCTCACCCACTCTCAGATTCCTGCTCCTCCCCACTAACACACAGCCTGTCTCACACTCAGGTACCAGCTCCTCCCTCACTAACACACAGCCTGTCCCACTCTCGGATACCAGCTCCTCCCTCACTAACACACAGCCTGTCCCACTCTCGGATACCAGCTCCTCCCTCACTAACACACAGCCTGTCCCACTATCAGAATCCTGCTCCTCCCTCACTAACAAACAGTCTGTCCCACTCTCAGATACCAGCTCCTCCCTCACTAACACACAGCCTGTCACACTCTCAGACACCAGCTCCTCCCTCGCTAACACAGGCTGTTCCACTTTCCGATACCAGCTCTTCCCTCACTAACACACAGACTGTCCCATTCTCAGATACCGTCTCCTCCCTCACTAACACACAGCCTGTCCCACTCTCAGAATCCAGCTCTTCCATCACTAACACACAGCCTCACCCACTCACAGATACCTGCTCCTCCCTCACTAACACACAGCCTGTCCCACTCTCAGATACCAGCTGCTCCCTCACTAACACACAGCCTGTCCCACTCTCAGATTCCAGCTCCTGCCACAATAACACACAGCCTGTCCCACTCTCAGATACCATCTCCTCCCTCACTAACACATAGCTTGTCCCACTCTCAGATACCAGGTCCTCCTTCACTAAAATAGCCTGTCTCACTCTCAGATACAAGATCCTGCTTCACTAACACACTGCCTCTCCCACTCTCAGATACCAGCTCCTCCCTCACGAACACACAGTCTGTCTCACTCTCAGATACCAGCTCCTCCCTCACTAACACACAGCCTGTCCCACTCTCAGATACCAGCTCCTCCCTAAGAAACAGCCTGTACCGCTCTCTGATTCCACCTCCTCCCTCACTCATACACAGCCTGTCCCACTCTCAGATACCAGCTCCTCCCTCACTAACTCACAGCCTGTCCCACTCTCAGATACCATCTCCTCCCTCACTAACACACAGCCTGTCCCACTCTCAGATACCTGCTCCTCCCTCACTAACACACAGCCTGTCTCACTCTCAGGTACCAGCTCCTCCCTCACTAACACACAGCCTGTCCCACACTCGGATACCAGCTCCTCGCTCACTAACACACAGCCTGTCCCACTATCAGAATCCTGCTCCTCCCTCACTAACACACAGCCTGTTCCTCTCTCAGATACCAGCTCCTCCCTCACTAACACACAGTCTGTCCCACTCTAAGATACCAGCTCCTCCCTCACTGACACACAGCCTGTCTCACTCTCAGATACCAGCTCCTCCCTCAATAACACACAGCCTGTCCCACTCTCAGATACCAGCTCCTCCCTCACTTACACACAGCCTTTGCTACTCTGCGATATCACTACTCCCTCACTAACACACTGGCTGACCCACACTCAGACCCTAACTCATCCCTCACTCACATACAGCCCTTCCCTCTCTCAGATACGAGCTCCTCACTCACTAACACAGCCTTTCCTGCTCCCAGATACCAGCTCCTCCCTCAATAACACACAGCCTGTCTCACTCTCATATTCCAGCTCCAACCTGACTAATAAACGTCCAGACCAAATCTCAGATACCAGCTCCAACCTCAGTAACACACATCCTGTCCCTATCTCAGATACCAGCTCCTCCCTCACGATCACACAGCCTGTCCCGCTCTCAGATAGCAGCTCGTCCCTCGCTAACACATAGCCTGTCCCACTCTCAGATACCATCTCCTCCCTCACAAACACACAGCCTGTCTCACTCTCATATACCAGATCCTCCTTCACTAAAAGAGCCTGTCTCACTCTCAGATACAAGCTCCTCCCTCACTAACACACAGCCTCTCCCACTCTCAGATTCCTGCTGCTCCCTACTAACACACAGCCTGTCTCATTCTCAGGTACCAGCTCCTCCCTCAATAACACACAGCCTGTCCTACTCTCAGATATCAGCACCTCCCTAACTAAAACACAGCCTGTCGCAATCTCAGATACCAGCTCCTCCCTCACTAACACACAGCCTGTCCCACTCTTGGATACCAGCTCCTCGCTCACTAACACACAGCCTCACCCACTCTCAGATACCATCTCCTCCCTCACAAACACACAGCCTGTCCCACTCTCAGATAGTTGATCCTCCCTCACTAACACACAGCTTGTCCCAGTCTCAGATACCAGCTCCTCCCTCACTAACACACAGCCAGTCCCACTCTCAGATACTTGCTCCTCCCTCACTAACATACAGTCTGTCCCACTCTCAGACACCAGCTCCTCTGTCACTAACACACAGCCTGTCCCTCTCTCTGATACCAGCTCCTCCCTCACTAACACACAGCCTGTCTTAGTCTCTGATACCAGCTCTTCCCTCACTAACACAGCCTGTCCCACTCTCAGAATCCAGCTTCTCCGTCACTAACACACAGCCTCACCCACTCTCAGATACCTGCTCCTCCCTCACTAACACACAGCCTGTCCCAATCTAAGATACGAGCTCCTCCCTCACTAACACACAGCCTGAACCATTCTCAGTCCTGCTCCTCCCACAATAACACACAGTCTGTCCCACTCTCAGATACCAGCTCCTCCCTCACTAACACACAGCCTGTCCCACTCTCAGATACCAGCACCACCCTCACTAACACACAGCCTGTCCCACTCTCAGATACTATCTCCTCCTTCACAAACACACAGCCTGTCTCACTCTCAGATACCAGCTCCTCCTTCACTAAAATAGCCTGTCGCAATCTCAGATACCAGCTCCTCCCTCACTAACACACAGCTTGTCCCGCTCTCGGATACCAGCTCCTCGCTCACTCACACACAGCCTCACCCACTCTCAGATACCAGCTCCTCCCTCAAAAACGCACAGACTGTCCCATTCTCAAATACCGTCTCCTCCCTCACTAACACACAGCCTGTCCCACTCTCAGATAGCAGCTCCTCCCTCACTAACACTCAGCCTGTCCCACTCTCAGATACTTGCTCCTCCCTCACTAACACACAGCTTGTCCCAGTGTCAGATACCAGCTCCTCTGTCACTAACACACAGCCTGTCTTAGTCTCTGATACCAGCTCCTCCCTCACTAACACACAGCCTGTCCCGCTCTCGGATACCAGCTCCTCGCTCACTCACACACAGCCTCACCCACTCTCAGATACCAGCTCCTCCCTCACTAACGCACAGACTGTCCCACTCTCAGATACCATCTCCTCCCTCACGAACACACAGCCTGTCCCACCCTCAGATAGCAGCTCCTCCCTCACTAAAACACAGCCTTTCCCACTCTCAGATACCATCTCCTCCCTCACTAACACACAGCCTGTCCCACTCTCAGATACCATCTCCTCCCTCACAAACACACAGCCTGTCTCACTCTCAGATACCAGCTCCTCCTTCACTAACACACAGCCTGTCTCACTCTCAGATACCAGCTCCTCCCTCACTGACACACAGCCTGTCTCACTCTCAGGTACCAGCTCCTCCCTCACTAACACACAGCCTGTCCCACTCTCAGATACCAGCTCCTCCGTCACTAACACACAGCCTGTCCCACTCAGATACCAGCTCCTCCCTCAATAACACACAGCCTGTCACCCTCTCAGATACCAGCTCCTCCCTCACTAACACACAGCCTGTCCCAATCTCTGATACCAGCTCCTCCCTCACTAACACAGCCTGTCCCACTCTCAGATACCAGCTCCTCCCACACTAACACACAGCCTTTTCCACTCTCAAATACCAGCTCCTCTCTCAATAACACACAACCTGTCCCACTCTCAGATACCAGCTCCTCACTCACTAACACAAAGCCTGTCCCACTCTCAGATACCAGCTCCTCCCTCACTAACACACAGCCTGTCCCACTCTCAGATACCAGCTCCTCCCTCACTAACACACAGCTTGTCCCAGTCTCAGATACCAGCTCCTCCTTCACAAAAAGAGCCTGTCTCACTCTCAGATACAAGCTCCTCCCTCACTAACACACAGCCTCTCCCACTCTCAGATTCCTGCTCCTCCCAACTAACACACAGCCTGTCTCACTCAAGTACCAGCTCCTCCCTCAATAACACACAGCCTGTCCTACTCTCAGATACCAGCACCTCCCTAACTAACACACAGCCTGTCCCAATCTCAGATACCAGCTCCTCCCTCACTAACACACAGCCTGTCGCAATCTCAGATACCAGCTCCTCCCTCACTGACACACAGCCTGTCCCACTCTCGGATACCAGCTCCTCGCTCACTAACACACAGCCTCACCCACTCTCAGATACCAGCTCCTCCCTCACTAACACACAGACTGTCCCATTCTCAGATACCGTCTCCTCCCTCACTAACACACAGCCTGTCCCACTCTCATATAGCAGCTACTCCCTCACTAACACACAGCCTGTCCCAATCTCAGATACCAGCTCCTCCCTCACTCATACACAGCCTGTCCCACTCTCAGAAATCATCTCCTCCCTCACTAACACACAGCCTGTCCCACTCTCAGATACCATCTTCTCCCTCCCAAACACACAGCCTGTCCCACTCTCGGATACCGTCTCCTCCCTCACTAACACACAGCCTGTCCCACTCTCAAATACTCGCTCCACCCTCGCTAACACACAGCCTGTCCCACTGTCTGATACCAGCTCCTCCCTTACTAACACACAGCCTGTCTTAGTCTCTGATACCAGCTCCACGCTCACTAACACACAGCCTGCCCCACTCTCAGATACCAGCTCCTCCCTCACTACCACACAGCCTGTCCCACTCTCAGAATCCTGCTCCTCCCTCACTAACACACAGCTTGTCGCAATCTCAGATACCAGCTCCTCCCTCACTAACACACAGCTTGTCGCAATCTCAGATACTAGCTCCTCCCTCACTAACACACAGCCTGTCCCACTCTCAGATACTCGCTCCTCCCTCACTAACACACAGACTGTCCCACTCTCAGGTGCCTGCTCCTCCCTCAATAACACAGAGCCTGTCCTACTCTCAGATACCAACACCACCCTAACTAACACACAGCCTGTCCCACTCTCGGATACCAGCTCCTCGCTCACTAACACACAGCCTGTCCCACTCTCAGATACCAGCTCCTCCCTCACTAACAAACAGCCTGTCCGCTCTCATTTACCAGCTACTCCCTCACTAACACACAGCCTGTCCAACTCTCAGATACCATCTCCTCCCTAACTAACACACAGCCTGTCCCACTCTCAGATACCATCTCCTCCCTAACTAACACACAGCCTGTCCCACTCTCAGATACTTGCTCCTCCCTCACTAACACACAGATTGTCACAGTCTCAGATACCAGTCCTCCCTCACTAACAAAGTCTCTCCCACTCTCAGATACCATCTCCTCCCTCACTAAAACACAGCCTGTCCCACTCTCAGATACCAGCTCCTCCCTCACTGACACACAGCCTGTCCCACTCTCAGATACCATCTCCTCCCTCACAAACACACAGCCTGTCTCACTCTCAGATACCAGATCCTCCTTCACTAAAACAGCCTGTCTCACTCTCAGATACCAGCTCCTCCCTCACTAACACACAGCCTGTGCCCTCTCATTTACCAGCTACTCCCTCACTAACACACAGCCTGTCGCAATCTCAGATACCAGCTCCTCCCTCACTAACACACAGCATGTCCCACTCTCGGATACCAGCTCCTCGCTCACTAACACACAGCCTCACCCTCTCTCAGATACCAGCTCCTCCCTCACTAACACACAGACTGTCCCATTCTCAGATACCATCTCCTCCCTCACTAACACACAGCCTGTCTCACTCTCAGGTACCAGCTCCTCCCTCAATAACACAGTGCCTGTCCTACTCTCAGATACCAGCACCTCCCTAACTAACACACAGCCTGTCGCAATCTCAGATACCAGCTCCTCCCTCACTAACACACAGCATGTCCCACTCTCGGATACCAGCTCCTCGCTCACTAGCACACAGCCTCACCCTCTCTCAGATACCAGCTCCTCCCTCACTAACACACAGACTGTCCCATTCTCAGATACCATCTCCTCCCTCACTAACACACAGCCTGACCCAACCTCAGATACCAGCTCGTCCCTCACTAACACACAGCCTGTCCCACTCTCAGATACTTGCTCCTCCCTCACTAACACACAGATTATCACAGTCTCAGATACCAGTCCTCCCTCACTAACAAAGCCTCTCCCACTCTCAGATACCAGCTCCTCGCTCACTAACACACAGCCTGTCCCACTCTCAGATACCAGTTCCTCCCTCACTAACACAGCCTGTCGCACTCTCAGATACCAGCTCCTCCCTCAAAAACACACAGCCTGTCCTACACTCAGATACCAGCAACTCCCTAACTAACACACAGCCTGTCCAACTCTCAGATACCAGCTCCTCCCTCACTAACACACAGACTGTCCCATTCTCAGATACCATCTCCTCCCTCACTAATACACAGCCTGTCCCACTCTCAGATACCAGCTCCTCCCTCACTAACACACAGCCTGTCCCACTCTCAGATACTTGCTCCTCCCTCACAAACACTCTGCCTGTCTCACTCTCAGATACCAGCTCCACCCTCACTAACACACAGCCTGTCCCACTCTCAGATACTTGCTCCTCCCTCACTAACACACAGACTGTCCCACTCTCAGACACCATCTGCTCTGTCACTAAAACACATCCTGTCCCTCTCTCTGATACCAGCTCCTCCCTCACTAACACACACCCTGTCCCAATCTCCGATACCAGATCCTCACTCACTAACACACAGCCTGTCCCACTCTCAGATACAAGCTCCTCCCTCACTAACACACAGCCTGTCCCACTCTCAGATACCAGCTCCTCCCTCACTAACACACAGCCTGTCTCACTCGGATACCAGCTCCTCGCTCACTAACACACAGCCTCACCCACTCTCAGATACCATCTCCTCCCTCACTAACACAGAGCCTGTCCCACTCTCAGATACCAGCTCCTCCCTCACTAACACACAGCCTGTCCCACTCTCAGGTACCAGCTCCTCCCTCACTAACACACAGCCTGTCCCACTCTCAGATACTTGCTCCTCCCTCACTAACACACAGTCTGTCCCACTCTCAGACACCAGCTCCTCTGTCACTAACACCCAGCCTGTCCCAATCTCCGATACCAGCTCCTCTCTCACTAACACAGAGCCTGTCTTAGTCTCTGATAACAGCTCTTCCCTCACTAACACACAGCCTGTCCCACTCTTAGATACCATCTCCTCCATCACTAACACACAGCCTATCCCACTCTCAGATACCATCTCCTCCCTCACAAACACAGCCTGTCTCAATCTCAAATACAAGCTCCTCCTTCACTAAAGGAGCCTGTCTCACTCTCAGATACAAGTTCCTCCCTCACTAACACACTGCCTCTCCCACTCTCAGATTCCTGCTCCTCCCTACTAACACACAGCCTGTCTCACTCTCAGGTACCAGCTCCTCCCTCAAAAACACACAGCCTGTCCTACACTCAGATACCAGCTCCTCCCTCAATAACACAAACTGTCCCACTCTCAGATACCAGCTCCTCCCTCACTAACACACAGCCTGTCCCACTCTCAGATACTTGCTCCTCCCTCACAAACACACAGCCTGTCTCACTCTCAGATACCAGCTCCTTTTTCACTAACACACAGCCTGTCCCACTCTCAGATACTTGCTCCTCCCTAACTAACACACAGACTGTCCCACTCTCAGACACCAGCTCCTCTGTCACTAAGACACAGCCTGTCCCTCTCTCTGATACCAGCTCCTCCCTCAGTAACACACAGCCTGTCCCAATCTCCGATACCAGCTCCTCACTCACTAAAACACAGCCTGTCCCACTCTCAGATACCAGCTCCTCCCTCACTAACACACAGCCTGACCCACTCTCAGATACCATCTCCTCCCTCACAAAAACAGCCTATCTCACTCTCAAATAGAAGCTCCTCCTTCACTAAAGGAGCCTGTCTCACTCTCAGATACCATCTCCTCCCTCACTAACACACAGCCTGTCTCACACTCAGGTACCAGCTCCTCCCTCAATAACACACAGCCTGTCCAACTCTCAGATACCAGCTCCTCCCTCACTAACACACAGCCTGTCTCACTCGGATACCAGCTCCTCGCTCACTAACACACAGCCTCACCCACTCTCAGATACCAGCTCCTCCCTCACTAACACACAGCCTCACCCACTCTCAGACACCAGCTCCTCCCTCACTAACACACAGTCTGTCCCAATTTCAGATACCAGCTCCTCCCTCACTAACACACAGCCTGTCCCACTCTCAGGTACCAGCTCCTCCCTCACTAACACACAGTCTGTCCCAATCTCAGATACCAGCTCCTCCCTCACGAACACACAGCCTGTCCAACTCTCTGTTACTTGCTCCTCCCTCACTAACACACAGCTTGTCCCAGTCTCAGATACCAGTCCTCCCTCACTAACACAGCCTGTCCCACTCTCAGATACCATCTCCTCTCTCACAAACACACAGCCTGTCTCACTCTCAGTTACCAGCTCCTCCTTCACTAAAATAGCCTGTCTCA
Source organism: Isurus oxyrinchus (assembly GCA_026770705.1). Taxonomy (NCBI): domain Eukaryota; kingdom Metazoa; phylum Chordata; class Chondrichthyes; order Lamniformes; family Lamnidae; genus Isurus; species Isurus oxyrinchus. The sequence goes on from JANJGN010000068.1 coordinate 1,215,827, forward strand.
CTCTCAGATACAAGCTCCTCCCTCACGAACACACAGCCTGTCCTACTCTCAGATACCAGCACCTCCCTAACTAACACACAGCCTGTCGCAATCTCAGATACCAGCTCCTCCCTCACTAATACACAGCCTGTCCCACTCTCAGATTCCATCTCCTCTCTCACAAACACACAGCCTGTCTCACTCCTAGTTACCAGCTCCTCCTTCACTAAAATAGCCTGACTCACTCTCAGATACAAGCTCCTCCTTCACTAACACACAGCCTGTCTCACTCTCAGATACCAGCTCCTCCCTCACTAACACACATCATGTCCCACTCTCAGATACCATCTCCTCCCTCACTAACACACAGCCTGTCCCACTCTCGGATACCAGCTCCTCGCTCACTAACACACAGCCTGTCCCACACTCAGATAGCTGCTCCTCCCTCACTAACACACAGCCTCACCCACTCTCAGATACCAGCTCCTCCCTCACTAACACACAGCTTGTCCCAGTCTCAGATAACAGCTCCTCCCTCAATAACACACAGCCTGTCCCACTCTCAGATACTTGCTCCTCCCTCACTAACACACAGCCTGTCCCACTCTCAGATACCAGCTCCTCCCTCAATAACACACAGCCTGTCCCACTCTCAGATACTTGCTCCTACCTCACTAACACACAGTCTGTCCCACACTCAGACACCAGCTCCTCTGTCACTAACACACAGCCTGTCACTCTCTCCGATCCCAGGTCCTCCCTCACTAACACACAGCCTGGCTTCGTCTCTGATAACAGCTCCTCCCTCACTAACACACAGCCTGTCCCACTCACAGATACCAGCTCCTCCCTCACTAACTCAGAGCCTAACCCACTCTCTGATAACAGCTCCTCCCTCACTAACACACAGCCTGTCCCATTCTCAGATTCCAGCTCCTACCACAATAACACAAAGACTGTCCCACTCTCAGGTACCAGCTCCTCCCTCACTAACACACAGCCTGTCGCAATCTCAGATACCAGCTCCTCCCTCACTAGCACACAGACTGTCCCACTCTCAGATACCAGCTCCTCCCTCAATAACACACAGCCTGTCTCACTCTCAGATACCAGCTCCTCCCTCACTAACACACAGTCTGTCTCACTCTCAGATACCAGCTCCTCCCTCACTAACACACAGCCTGTCAAATTCTCAGATACCAGCTCCTCCCTCACTAACACACAGTCTGTCACAATCTCAGATACCAGCTCCTTCCTCACTAACTCACAGCCTGTCCCACTCTCAGATACCAGCTCCTCCCTCACGAACACACAGCCTGTCCAACTCTCAGTTACTTGCTCCTCCCTCACTAACACACAGACTGTCCCACTCTCAGACACCAGCTCCTCTGTCACTAACACACAGCCTGTCCCTCTCTCTGATACCAGCTCCTCCCTCACTAACACACACCCTGTCCCAATCTCCGATACCAGATCCACACTCACTAACACACAGCCTGTCCCACTCTCAGATACCAGCTCCTCCCTCACTAACACACAGCCTGTCCCACTCTCAGATAAAAGCTCCTCCCTCACTAACACACAGCCTGTCTCACTCGGATACCAGCTCCTCGCTCACTAACACACAGCCTCACCCACTCTCAGATACCAGCTGCTCCCTCACTAACACACAACCTGTCCCACTCTCAGATACCAGCTCCTCCCTCACTAACACACAGCCTGTCCCACTCTCAGATACCAGCTCCTCCCTCACTAACACATAGTCTGTCCCAATCTCAGATACCAGCTCCTCCCTCACTAACACACAGCTTGTCCCAGTCTCAGATACCAGTCCTCCCTCACTAACACACAGCCTGTCCCACTCTCAGATACTTGCTCCTCCCTCACTAACACACAGTCTGTCCCACACTCAGACACCAGCTCCTCTGTCACTAACACACAGCCTGTCCCTCTCTCCGATACCAGGTCCTCCCTCACTAACACACAGCCTGTCTTCGTCTCTGATAACAGCTCTTCCCTCACTAACACACAGCCTGTCCCACTCTCAGATACCAGCTCCTCCCTCACTAACACACAGCCTGTCCCACTCTCAGATACCAGCTCCTCCCTCACTAACACACAGCATGTCGCAATCTCAGATACCTGCTCCTCCCTGACTAACACACCGCCCAACCCAATCTCTGACACAAGCTCCTCCCTCACTAAAACAAAGCCTGTCCCACACTCAGATACCAGCTCCTCGCTCCTTTACAAACAGCCTGTCCATCTCTCAGATATCAGCTCCTCCCTCACGAACACACAGCCTGTCCTACTCTCAGATACCAGCACCTCCCTAACTAACACACAGCCTGTCTCACTCTCAGGTACCAGCTCCTCCCTCAATAACACACAGCCTGTCTCACTCTCAGGTACCAGCACCTCCCTCACTAACACACAGCCTGTCCCACTCTCGGATACCAGAACCTCCCTCACTAACACACAGCCTGTCCCACTCTCAGATAGCTGCTCCTCCCTCACTAACACACAGCCTCACCCACTCTCAGATACCAGCTCCTCCCTCACTAACACACAGCTTGTCCCAGTCTCAGATACCAGCTCCTCCCTCAATAACACACAGCCTGTCCCACTCTCAGATACTTGCTCCTACCTCACTAACACACAGTCTGTCCCACACTCAGACACCAGCTCCTCTGTCACTAACACACAGCCTGTCACTCTCTCCGATCCCAGGTCCTCCCTCACTAACACACAGCCTGGCTTCGTCTCTGATAACAGCTCTTCCCTCACTAACACACAGCCTGTCCCATTCTCAGATTCCAGCTCCTACCACAATAACACAAAGACTGTCCCACTCTCAGGTACCAGCACCTCCCTTACTAACACACAGCCTGTCCCACTCTCAGATACCATCTCCTCTCTCACAAACACAAAGCCTGTCTCACTCCTAGTTACCAGCTCCTCCTTCACTAAAATAGCCTGTCTCACTCTCAGATACAAGCTCCTCCTTCACTAACACACAGCCTGTCTCACTCTCAGGTACCTGCTCCTCCCTCACTAACACACAGCCTGTCTCACTCTCAGGTACCAGCTCCTCCCTCACTAACACACAGCCTGTCCCACTCTCGGATACCAGCTCCTCGCTCACTAACACACAGCCTGTCCCACACTCAGATACCTGCTCCTCCCTCACTAACACACAGCCTCACCCACTCTCAGATACCAGCTCCTCCCTCACTAACACACAGCCTCTCCCCTCTCAGATAACAGCTACACCCTCACGAACACACAGCCTGTCCCACTCTCAGATTCTAGTTCCTCCATCACTAACACACAGCCTGTCCCAAGCTCAGATACCATCTCCTCCCTCACTAACACACAGCCTGTCCCATTCTCAGATACCAGCTCCTCCTTCACTAAGAAACAGCCTGTCCCACTCTCAGATACCAGTTCCTCCCTCACTAACACACAGACTGTCCCATTCTCAGTTACCAGCTCCTCCCTCACTAAGAAACAGCCTGTCCCACTCTCAGTTACCAGTTCCTCCCTCACTAACACACACACTGTCCCATTCTCAGATACCAGCTCCTCCCTCACTAAGAAACAGCCTGTCCCACTCTCAGATACCAGCTCCTCCCTACTAACACACAGCATGTCTCACTCTCAGGTACCAGCTCCTCCCTCCATAACACAGTGCCTGTCCAACTCTCATATACCAGCACCTCCCTAACTACCACACAGCCTGTCGCAATCTCAGATACCAGCTCCTCCCTCACTAACACACAGCCTGTCCCAATCTCGGATACCAGCTCCTCGCTCACTAACACACAGCCTCACCCACTCTCAGATACCAGCTCATCCCTCACTAACACACAGACTGTCCCATTCTCAGATACCATCTCCTCCCTCACTAACACACAGCCTGTCCCACTCTCAGATACCAGCTCCTCCCTCACTAACACACAGCCTGTCCCACTCTCAGATACTTCCTCCTCCCTCACTAACACACAGTGTGTCCCAATCTCCGATACCAGCTCCTCCCTCACTAACACACAGCCAGTCTTAGTCTCAGATACCAGCGGCTCCCTCACTAACACACAGCCTGTACCACTCTCCGATACCATCTCCTCCCTCACTAACACACAGCCTGTCCCACTCTCAGATACCAGCTCCTCCCTCACTAACACACAGCCTGTCCCACTCTCAGATACTTGCTCCTCCCTCACGAACACACAGCTTGTCACAGTCTCAGATACCAGCTCCTCCCTCACTAACACACAGTCTGTCACACTCTCAGATACCAGCTCCTCCCTCACTAACACACAGCCTGTCCCACTCTCAGATACCAGCTCCTCCCTCACTAACACACAGTCTGTCACACTCTCAGATACCAGCTCCTCTGTCACTAACACACAGCCTGTCCCAATCTCCGATACCAGCTCCTCCCTCACTAAGACAGAGCCTGTCTTAGTCTCTGATAACAGCTCTTCCTTAACTAACACACAGCCTGTCCCACTCTCAGATACCATCTACTCCCTCACTAACACACAGCCTGTCCCACTCTCAGATACCAGCTCCTCCCTCACAAACACACATCCTGCCCCACTGTCAGATACCAGCATCTCCCTTACTAACACACAGCCTGTCCCACTCTCAGATACCAGCTCCTCCCTCACTAACACACAGACTGTCCCATTCTCAGATACCATCTCCTCCCTCACTAACACACAGCCTGTCCCACTCTCAGATACCTGCTCCTCCCTCACAAACACACAGCCTGTCCCACTCTCAGATACCAGCTCCTCCCTCACAAACACACAGTCTGTCCCAATCTCAGATACCAGCTCCTCCCTCACTAACACACAGCCTGTCCCATTCTCAGATACCATCTACTCCCTCACTAACACACAGTCTGTCACAATCTCAGATACCAGCTCCTCCCTCACTAACACACAGCCTGTCCCACTCTCAGATACCAGCTCCTCCCTCACGAACACACAGCCTGTCCAACTCTCAGTTACTTGCTCCTCCCTCACTAACACACAGCTTGTCCCAGTCTCAGATAATTGCTCCTCCCTCAGTAACACACAGTCTGTCCCACTCTCAGACACCAGCTCCTCTGTCACTAACACACAGCCTGTCCCACTCTCCGATACCAGGTCCTCCCTCACTAACACAAAGCCTGTCCCACTCTCGGATACCAGCTGCACCCTCATAACACAGAGCCTATCCCACTCTCTGATACCAGCTCCTCCCTCACTGAAACACAGCATGTCGCAATCTCAGATACAAGCTCCTCCCTCACTAACACACACCTGGTCCCACTCTCAGATACTAGTTCCTCCATCACTAAACACACAGCCTGTCCCAATCTCAGGTACCAGCTCCTCCCTCACTAACACACAGCCTGTCTTAGTCTCAGATACCAGCTCCTCCCTCACTAACACACAGCCTGTCGCAATTTCAGATACCAGCTCCTCCCTCACTAACACACAGCCTGTCCCATTCTCAGATACCAGCTCCTCCCTCACTAACACACAGCCTGTCTTAGTCTCAGATACCAGCTCCTCCCTGACTAACACACAGCCTGTCGCAATCTCAGATACCAGCTCCTCCCTCACTAACACACAGCCTGTCCCACTCTCAGATACCAGCTCCTCCCTCACTAACACACAGCCTGTCGCAATCTCAGACACCAGCTCCTCCCTCACTAACACAAAGCCTGTCCCACTCTCAGATACCAGCTCCTCCCTCACGAACACACAGCCTGTCTCACTCTCAGATACCAGCTCCTCCCTCACTAACACACAGCCTGTCGCAATCTCAGACACCAGCTCCTCCCTCACTAACACAAAGCCTGTCCCACTCTCAGATACCAGCTCCTCCCTCACGAACACACTGCCTGTCTCACTCTCAGATACCAGCTCCTCCTTCACAAAAATAGTCTGTCTCACTCTCAGATACAAGCTCCTCCCTCACTAACACTCAGCCTGTCTCACTCTCATGTACCTGCTCCTGCCTCAATAACACACAGCCTGTCCTACTCTCAGATACCAGCACCTCCCTAACTAACACACAGCCTGTCCCACTCTCGGATACCAGCTCCTCCCTCACTAACACACAGCCTGTCAAATTCTCAGATACCAGCTCCTCCCTCACTAACACACAGTCTGTCACAATCTCAGATACCAGCTCCTTCCTCACTAACTCACAGCCTGTCCCACTCTCAGATACCAGCTCCTCCCTCACGAACACACAGCCTGTCCAACTCTCAGTTACTTGCTCCTCCCTCACTAACACACAGCCTGTCCCAGTCTCAGATAATTGCTCCTCCCTCAGTAACACACAGTCTGTCCCACTCTCAGACACCAGCTCCTCTGTCACTAACACACAGCCTGTCCCACTCTCCGATACAAGGTCCTCCCTCACTAACACAAAGCCTTTCCCACTCTCGGATACCAGCTGCACCCTCACTAACACAGAGCCTATCCCACTCTCTGATACCAGCTCCTCCCTCACTGAAACACAGCATGTCGCAATCTCAGATACAAGCTCCTCCCTCACTAACACACACCTGGTCCCACTCTCAGATACTAGTTCCTTCAGCACTAAACACACAGCCTGTCCCACTCTCAGATATTTGCTCCTCCCTCACTAACACACAGTCTGTCCCAATCTCAGGTACCAGCTCCTCCCTCACTAACACAGCCTGTCTTAGTCTCAGATACCAGCTCCTCCCTCACTAACACACAGCCTGTCGCAATCTCACATACCAGCTCCTCCCTCACTAACACACAGCCTGTCCCACTCTCAGATACCAGCTCCTCCCTCACGAACACACAGCCTGTCTTAGTCTCAGATTCCAGCTCCTCCCTCACTAACACACAGCCTGTCGCAATCTCAGACACCAGCTCCTCCCTCACTAACACAAAGCCTGTCCCACTCTCAGATACAAGCTCCTCCCTCACGAACACAAAGCCTGTCCCACTCTCAGATACCAGATCCTCCCTCACAAACACACAGCCTGTCTCACTCTCAGATACCAGCTCCTCCTTCACAAAAATAGTCTGTCTCACTCTCAGTTACCAGCTCCTCCCTCACTAACACACATCCTGTCCCACTCTCAGATTCCTGCTCCTCCCTCACTAACACACAGGCTGTCCCACTCTCAGATACCATCTCCTCCCTCACTAACACACAGCCTGTCTCACTCTCATGTACCAGCTCCTGCCTCAATAACACACAGCCTGTCCTACTCTCAGATACCAGCACCTCCCTAACTAACACACTGCCTGTCGCACTCTCGGATACCAGCTCCTCGCTCACTAACACACAGCCTCACCCACTCTCAGATACCAGCTCCTTTTTCACTAACACACAGCCTGTCCCCTCTCAGATAACACCTACACCCTCACTAACACACAGCCTGTCCCACTCTCAGATACTAGTTCCTCCATCTCTAAACACACAGCCTGTCCCACTCTAAGATACCATCTCCTCCTTCACTAACACACAGCCTGTCACACTCTCAGAAACCATCACCTCCCTGACTGACACACAGCCTGTCCAACTCTCAGATACCAGCTCCTCCGTCACTAAGAAATAGCCTGTCCCACTCTCTGATGCCAGCTCCTCTCTAACTAACACACAGACTCACGCACTCTCAGATACCTGCTCCTCCCTCACTAACACACAGACTGTCCCATTCTCAGATACCAGACCTCCCTCACTAAGACAGCCTCTCCCACTCTCAGATACCAGCTCCTCCCTCACAAACACACAGCCTGTCCCACTCTCAGATACTTGCTCCTCCCTCACTAACACACAGTCTGTCCCAATCTCACACACCAGCTCCTCTGTGACTAACACACAGCCTGTCCCACTCTCAGATACTTGCTCCTCCCTCACTAACACACAGTCTGTCCCAATCTCCGATACCAGCTCCTCCCTCACGAACAAACAGCCTGTCTTAGTCTCAGATACCAGCTGCTCCCTCACTAACACACAGCCTGTCCCACTCTCCGATACCAGCTCCTCCCTCACTAAAACACAGCCTGTCGCCATCTCAGATACTAGCTCCTCCCTCACTAACACACAGCCTGTCCCACTCTCAGGTACCAGCTCCTACCTCACTAACACACAGCCTGTCCCACTCTCAGATACCAGCTGCTCCCTCACTAACACACAGCCTGTCCCACTCTCAGATACCATCTCCTCCCTCACTAACACACAGTCTGTCCCAATCTCAGATACAAGCTCCTCCCTCACTAACACACAGCCTGTCCCACTCTCAGATACCAGCTCCTCCCTCACTAACACACAGCCTGTCTCACTCTCAGGTACCAGCTCCTCCCTCAATAACACAAAGCCTGTCTCACTCTCAGATACCAGTACCTCCCCAACTAACACACAGCCTCTCCAACTCTCGGATACCAGCTCCTCTCTCACTAACACACAGCCTGTCCCACTCTCAGATACCAGCTCCTCCCTCACTAACACACAGCCTGTCCCACTCTCAGATACCAGCTGCTCCCTCACTAACACACAGCCTGTCCCACTCTCAGATACCATCTCCTCCCTCACTAACACACAGTCTGTCCCAATCTCAGATACAAGCTCCTCCCTCACTAACACACAGCCTGTCTCACTCTCAGGTACCAGCTCCTCCCTCAATAACACAAAGCCTGTCTATCTCTCAGATACCAGCACCTCCCCAACTAACACACAGCCTCTCCAACTCTCGGATACCAGCTCCTCTCTCACTAACACACAGCCTGTCCCACTCTCAGATACCAGCTCCTCCCTCACTAACACACAGCCTGTCCCACTCTCAGATACCAGCTAAACCCTCACTAACACACAGCCTGTCCGACTCTCAGATACCATCTCCTCCCTCACTAAACACACAGCCTGTCCCCTCTCAGATAACACCTACACCCTCACTAACACACAGCCTGTCCCACTCTCAGGTACTAGTTCCTCCATCTCTAAACACACAGCCTGTCCCACTCTAAGATACCATCTCCTCCTTCACTAACACACAGCCTGTCCCACTCTCAGAAACCATCACCTCCCTGACTGACACACAGCCTGCCGACTCTCAGATACCAGCTCCTCCCTCACTAAGAAATAGCCTGTCCCACTCTCTGATGCCAGCTCCTCTCTCACTAACACACAGACTCACGCACTCTCAGATACCTGCTCCTCCCTCACTAACACTCAGACTGTCCCATTCTCAGATACCATACCTCCCTCACTAAGACAGCCTCTCCCACTCTCAGATACCAGCTCCTCCCTCACAAAAACACAGCCTGTCCCACTCTCAGATACTTGCTCCTCTCTCACTAACACACAGCCTGTCCCACTCTCAGATACTAGTTCCTCCATCACGAAACACACAGCCTGTCCCACTCTCAGATACCAGCTCCTCCCTCACTAACACACAGCTTGTCACAGTCTCAGATACCCGTCCTCCCTCACTAACACAGCCTCTCCCACTCTCAGAAACCAGCTCCTCCCTCACTAACACACAGCCTGTCCCACTCTCAGATACTTGCTCCTCCCTCACTAACACACAGTCTGTCCCAATCTCACACACCAGCTCCTCTGTGACTAACACACAGCCTGTCCCACTCTCAGATACTTGCTCCTCCCTCACTAGCACACTTTCTGTCCGAATCTCCGATACCAGCTCCTCCCTCACGAACAAACAGCCTGTCTTAGTCTCAGATACCAGCTGCTCCCTCACTAACACACAGCCTGACCCACTCTCCGATACCAGCTCCTCCCTCACTAAAACACAGCCTGTCGCCATCTCAGATACTAGCTCCTCCCTCACTAACACACAGCCTGTCCCACTCTCAGGTACCAGCTCCTACCTCACTAACACACAGCCTGTCCCACTCTCAGATACCAGCTGCTCCCTCACTAACACACAGCCTGTCCCACTCTCAGATACCATCTCCTCCCTCACTAACACACAGTCTGTCCCAATCTCAGGTACAAGCTCCTCCCTCACTAACACACAGCCTGTCCCACTCTCAGATACCAGCTCCTCCCTCACTAACACACAGCCTGTCTCACTCTCAGGTACCAGCTCCTCCCACAATAAAACAAAGCCTGTCTCACTCTCAGATACCAGCACCTCCCCAACTAACACACAGCCTCTCCAACTCTCGGATACCAGCTCCTCTCTCACTAACACACAGCCTGTCCCACTCTCAGATACCAGCTCCTCCCTCACTAACACACAGCCAGTCCCACTCTCAGATACCAGCTGCTCCCTCACTAACACACAGCCTGTCCCACTCTCAGATACCATCTTCTCCCTCACTAACACACAGTCTGTCCCAATCTCTGATACAAGCTCCTCCCTCACTAACACACAGCCTGTCCCACTCTCAGATACCAGCTCCTCCCTCACTAACACACAGCCTGTCTCACTCTCAGGTACCAGCTCCTCCCTCAATAACACAAAGCCTATCTATCTCTCAGATACCAGCACCTCCCCAACTAACACACAGCCTCTCCAAATCTCGGATACCAGCTCCTCTCTCACTAACACACAGCCTGTCCCACTCTCAGATACCAGCTCCTCCCTCACTAACACACAGCCTGTCCCACTCTCGGATACCATCTCCTCCCTCACTAACACACACCCTGTCCCACTCTCAGATACCAGCTAAACCCTCACTAACACACAGCCTGTCCCACTCTCAGATACCATCTCCTCCCTCACTAAACACACAGCCTGTCCCACTCTCAGATACCATCTCCTCCCTCACTAACACACAGCCTGTCCCACTCTCAGATACTATCTCCTCCCTCAACAACACACAGCTTGTCCCACTCTCAGATACCAGTCCTGCCTCACTAACACAGCCTCTCCCACTCTCAGATACCAGCTGCTCCCTCACTAACACACAGCCTGTCCCACTCTCAGATACCATCTCCTCCCTCACTAACACACAGTCTGTCCCAATCTCTGATACAAGCTCCTCCCTCACTAACACACAGCCTGTCCCACTCTCGGATACCATCTCCTCCCTCACTAACACACAGCCTGTCCCACTCTCAGATACCAGCTAAACCCTCACTAACACACAGCCTGTCCCACTCTCAGATACCATCTCCTCCCTCACTAAACGCACAGCCTGTCCCACTCTCAGATACCATCTCCTCCCTCACTAACACACAGCCTGTCCCACTCTCAGATACCATCTCCTCCCTCAACAACACACAGCTTGTCCCACTCTCAGATACCAGTCCTGCCTCACTAACACAGCCTCTCCCACTCTCAGATACCAACTCCTCCCTCACTGACACACAGCCTGTCCCACTCTCGGATACCAGCACCTCCCTCACTAACACAGAGCCTGTCCCACTCTCATATACCATCTCCTCCCTCACTAACACACAGCCTGTTCCACTCTCAGATACCAGCTCCTCCCTCACTAACACAGCCTCAGGCACTCTCAGATACCAGCTCCTCCCTCACTAACACACAGCCTGTCCCACTCTCAGATACCAGCTGCTCCCTCACTAACACACAGCCTGTCCCACTCTCAGATACCATCTCCTCCCTCACTAACACACAGTCTGTCCCAATCTCAGATACAAGCTCCTCCCTCACTAACACACAGCCTGTCTCACTCTCAGGTACCAGCTCCTCCCTCAATAACACAAAGCCTGTCTATCTCTCAGATACCAGCACCTCCCCAACTAACACACAGCCTCTCCAACTCTCGGATACCAGCTCCTCTCTCACTAACACACAGCCTGTCCCACTCTCAGATACCAGCTCCTCCCTCACTAACACACAGCCTGTCCCACTCTCAGATACCAGCTAAACCCTCACTAACACACAGCCTGTCCGACTCTCAGATACCATCTCCTCCCTCACTAAACACACAGCCTGTCCCCTCTCAGATAACACCTACACCCTCACTAACACACAGCCTGTCCCACTCTCAGATACTAGTTCCTCCATCTCTAAACACACAGCCTGTCCCACTCTAAGATACCATCTCCTCCTTCACTAACACACAGCCTGTCCCACTCTCAGAAACCATCACCTCCCTGACTGACACACAGCCTGCCGACTCTCAGATACCAGCTCCTCCCTCACTAAGAAATAGCCTGTCCCACTCTCTGATGCCAGCTCCTCTCTCACTAACACACAGACTCACGCACTCTCAGATACCTGCTCCTCCCTCACTAACACTCAGACTGTCCCATTCTCAGATACCATACCTCCCTCACTAAGACAGCCTCTCCCACTCTCAGATACCAGCTCCTCCCTCACAAAAACACAGCCTGTCCCACTCTCAGATACTTGCTCCTCTCTCACTAACACACAGCCTGTCCCACTCTCAGATACTAGTTCCTCCATCACGAAACACACAGCCTGTCCCACTCTCAGATACCAGCTCCTCCCTCACTAACACACAGCTTGTCACAGTCTCAGATACCCGTCCTCCCTCACTAACACAGCCTCTCCCACTCTCAGAAACCAGCTCCTCCCTCACTAACACACAGCCTGTCCCACTCTCAGATACTTGCTCCTCCCTCACTAACACACAGTCTGTCCCAATCTCACACACCAGCTCCTCTGTGACTAACACACAGCCTGTCCCACTCTCAGATACTTGCTCCTCCCTCACTAGCACACTTTCTGTCCGAATCTCCGATACCAGCTCCTCCCTCACGAACAAACAGCCTGTCTTAGTCTCAGATACCAGCTGCTCCCTCACTAACACACAGCCTGACCCACTCTCCGATACCAGCTCCTCCCTCACTAAAACACAGCCTGTCGCCATCTCAGATACTAGCTCCTCCCTCACTAACACACAGCCTGTCCCACTCTCAGGTACCAGCTCCTACCTCACTAACACACAGCCTGTCCCACTCTCAGATACCAGCTGCTCCCTCACTAACACACAGCCTGTCCCACTCTCAGATACCATCTCCTCCCTCACTAACACACAGTCTGTCCCAATCTCAGGTACAAGCTCCTCCCTCACTAACACACAGCCTGTCCCACTCTCAGATACCAGCTCCTCCCTCACTAACACACAGCCTGTCTCACTCTCAGGTACCAGCTCCTCCCACAATAAAACAAAGCCTGTCTCACTCTCAGATACCAGCACCTCCCCAACTAACACACAGCCTCTCCAACTCTCGGATACCAGCTCCTCTCTCACTAACACACAGCCTGTCCCACTCTCAGATACCAGCTCCTCCCTCACTAACACACAGCCAGTCCCACTCTCAGATACCAGCTGCTCCCTCACTAACACACAGCCTGTCCCACTCTCAGATACCATCTTCTCCCTCACTAACACACAGTCTGTCCCAATCTCTGATACAAGCTCCTCCCTCACTAACACACAGCCTGTCCCACTCTCAGATACCAGCTCCTCCCTCACTAACACACAGCCTGTCTCACTCTCAGGTACCAGCTCCTCCCTCAATAACACAAAGCCTATCTATCTCTCAGATACCAGCACCTCCCCAACTAACACACAGCCTCTCCAAATCTCGGATACCAGCTCCTCTCTCACTAACACACAGCCTGTCCCACTCTCAGATACCAGCTCCTCCCTCACTAACACACAGCCTGTCCCACTCTCGGATACCATCTCCTCCCTCACTAACACACACCCTGTCCCACTCTCAGATACCAGCTAAACCCTCACTAACACACAGCCTGTCCCACTCTCAGATACCATCTCCTCCCTCACTAAACACACAGCCTGTCCCACTCTCAGATACCATCTCCTCCCTCACTAACACACAGCCTGTCCCACTCTCAGATACTATCTCCTCCCTCAACAACACACAGCTTGTCCCACTCTCAGATACCAGTCCTGCCTCACTAACACAGCCTCTCCCACTCTCAGATACCAGCTGCTCCCTCACTAACACACAGCCTGTCCCACTCTCAGATACCATCTCCTCCCTCACTAACACACAGTCTGTCCCAATCTCTGATACAAGCTCCTCCCTCACTAACACACAGCCTGTCCCACTCTCGGATACCATCTCCTCCCTCACTAACACACAGCCTGTCCCACTCTCAGATACCAGCTAAACCCTCACTAACACACAGCCTGTCCCACTCTCAGATACCATCTCCTCCCTCACTAAACGCACAGCCTGTCCCACTCTCAGATACCATCTCCTCCCTCACTAACACACAGCCTGTCCCACTCTCAGATACCATCTCCTCCCTCAACAACACACAGCTTGTCCCACTCTCAGATACCAGTCCTGCCTCACTAACACAGCCTCTCCCACTCTCAGATACCAACTCCTCCCTCACTGACACACAGCCTGTCCCACTCTCGGATACCAGCACCTCCCTCACTAACACAGAGCCTGTCCCACTCTCATATACCATCTCCTCCCTCACTAACACACAGCCTGTTCCACTCTCAGATACCAGCTCCTCCCTCACTAACACAGCCTCAGGCACTCTCAGATACCAGCTCCTCCCTCACTAACACACATACTGTCCCATTCTCGGATACCATCTCCTCCCTCACTAACACACAGCCTGTCCCACTCTCAGGTACCAGCTGCTCTCTCACTAACACACAGCCTATCCCACTCTCTGATACCAGCTCCTCCCTCACTAACACACAGCCTGTCCCCTCTCAGATACTAGCTCCTCCCTCACTAACACACAGCCTGTCCCACTCTCAGGTACCAGCTCCTACCTCACTAACACACAGCCTGTCCCACTCTCAGATACCAGCTGCTCCCTCACTAACACACAGCCTGTCCCACTCTCAGATACCATCTCCTCCCTCACTAACACACAGTCTGTCCCAATCTCAGATACAAGCTCCTCCCTCACTAACACACAGCCTGTCCCACTCTCAGATACCAGCTCCTCCCTCACTAACACACAGCCTGTCTCACTCTCAGGTACCAGCTCCTCCCTCAATAACACAAAGCCTGTCTCACTCTCAGATACCAGTACCTCCCCAACTAACACACAGCCTCTCCAACTCTCGGATACCAGCTCCTCTCTCACTAACACACAGCCTGTCCCACTCTCAGATACCAGCTCCTCCTTCACTAACACACAGCCTGTCCCACTCTCAGAAACCATCACCTCCCTGACTGACACACAGCCTGCCGACTCTCAGATACCAGCTCCTCCCTCACTAAGAAATAGCCTGTCCCACTCTCTGATGCCAGCTCCGCTCTCACTAACACACAGACTCACGCACTCTCAGATACCTGCTCCTCCCTCACTAACACTCAGACTGTCCCATTCTCAGATACCATACCTCCCTCACTAAGACAGCCTCTCCCACTCTCAGATACCAGCTCCTCCCTCACAAACACACAGCCTGTCCCACTCTCAGATACTTGCTCCTCTCTCACTAACACACAGCCTGTCCCACTCTCAGATACTAGTTCCTCCATCTCTAAACACACAGCCTGTCCCACTCTAAGATACCAGCTCCTCCCTCACTAACACAAAGCCTGTCCCACTCTCAGATACAAGCTCCTCCCTCACGAACACACAGCCTGTCTCACTCTCAGATACCAGCTCCTCCTTCACAAAAATAGTCTGTCTCACTCTCAGTTACCAGCTCCTCCCTCACTAACACACATCCTGTCCCACTCTCAGATACCAGCTCCTCCCTCACTAACACACATCCTGTCCCACTCTCAGATTCCTGCTCCTCCCTCACTAACACACAGTCTGTCCCACTCTCAGATACCATCTCCTCCCTCACTAACACACAGCCTGTCTCACTCTCATGTACCAGCTCCTGCCTCAATAACACACAGCCTGTCCTACTCTCAGATACCAGCACCTCCCTAACTAACACACTGCCTGTCCCACTCTCGGATACCAGCTCCTCGCTCACTAACACACAGCCTCACCCACTCTCAGATACCAGCTCCTTTTTCACTAACACACAGCCTGTCCCCTCTCAGATAACACCTACACCCTCACTAACACACAGCCTGTCCCACTCTCAGATACTAGTTCCTCCATCTCTAAACACACAGCCTGTCCCACTCTAAGATACCATCTCCTCCTTCACTAACACACAGCCTGTCA
This sequence comes from Isurus oxyrinchus, assembly GCA_026770705.1. Classification (NCBI taxonomy): domain Eukaryota; kingdom Metazoa; phylum Chordata; class Chondrichthyes; order Lamniformes; family Lamnidae; genus Isurus; species Isurus oxyrinchus. The sequence goes on from JANJGN010000068.1 coordinate 1,231,890, forward strand.
CACTCTCAGAAACCATCACCTCCCTGACTGACACACAGCCTGTCCAACTCTCAGATACCAGCTCCTCCGTCACTAAGAAATAGCCTGTCCCACTCTCTGATGCCAGCTCCTCTCTCACTAACACACAGACTCACGCACTCTCAGATACCTGCTCCTCCCTCACTAACACACAGACTGTCCCATTCTCAGATACCAGACCTCCCTCACTAAGACAGCCTCTCCCACTCTCAGATACCAGCTCCTCCCTCACAAACACACAGCCTGTCCCACTCTCAGATACTTGCTCCTCCCTCACTAACACACAGTCTGTCCCAATCTCACACACCAGCTCCTCTGTGACTAACACACAGCCTGTCCCACTCTCAGATACTTGCTCCTCCCTCACTAACACACAGTCTGTCCCAATCTCCGATACCAGCTCCTCCCTCACGAACAAACAGCCTGTCTTAGTCTCAGATACCAGCTGCTCCCTCACTAACACACAGCCTGTCCCACTCTCCGATACCCGCTCCTCCCTCACTAAAACACAGCCTGTCGCCATCTCAGATACTAGCTCCTCCCTCACTAACACACAGCCTGTCCCACTCTCAGGTACCAGCTCCTACCTCACTAACACACAGCCTGTCCCACTCTCAGATACCAGCTGCTCCCTCACTAACACACAGCCTGTCCCACTCTCAGATACCATCTCCTCCCTCACTAACACACAGTCTGTCCCAATCTCAGATACAAGCTCCTCCCTCACTAACACACAGCCTGTCCCACTCTCAGATACCAGCTCCTCCCTCACTAACACACAGCCTGTCTCACTCTCAGGTACCAGCTCCTCCCTCAATAACACAAAGCCTGTCTCACTCTCAGATACCAGTACCTCCCCAACTAACACACAGCCTCTCCAACTCTCGGATACCAGCTCCTCTCTCACTAACACACAGCCTGTCCCACTCTCAGATACCAGCTCCTCCCTCACTAACACACAGCCTGTCCCACTCTCAGATACCAGCTGCTCCCTCACTAACACACAGCCTGTCCCACTCTCAGATACCATCTCCTCCCTCACTAACACACAGTCTGTCCCAATCTCAGATACAAGCTCCTCTCTCACTAACACACAGCCTGTCTCACTCTCAGGTACCAGCTCCTCCCTCAATAACACAAAGCCTGTCTATCTCTCAGATACCAGCACCTCCCCAACTAACACACAGCCTCTCCAACTCTCGGATACCAGCTCCTCTCTCACTAACACACAGCCTGTCCCACTCTCAGATACCAGCTCCTCCCTCACTAACACACAGCCTGTCCCACTCTCAGATACCAGCTAAACCCTCACTAACACACAGCCTGTCCGACTCTCAGATACCATCTCCTCCCTCACTAAACACACAGCCTGTCCCCTCTCAGATAACACCTACACCCTCACTAACACACAGCCTGTCCCACTCTCAGATACTAGTTCCTCCATCTCTAAACACACAGCCTGTCCCACTCTAAGATACCATCTCCTCCTTCACTAACACACAGCCTGTCCCACTCTCAGAAACCATCACCTCCCTGACTGACACACAGCCTGCCGACTCTCAGATACCAGCTCCTCCCTCACTAAGAAATAGCCTGTCCCACTCTCTGATGCCAGCTCCTCTCTCACTAACACACAGACTCACGCACTCTCAGATACCTGCTCCTCCCTCACTAACACTCAGACTGTCCCATTCTCAGATACCATACCTCCCTCACTAAGACAGCCTCTCCCACTCTCAGATACCAGCTCCTCCCTCACAAACACACAGCCTGTCCCACTCTCAGATACTTGCTCCTCTCTCACTAACACACAGCCTGTCCCACTCTCAGATACCAGCTCCTCCCTCACTAACACACAGCTTGTCACAGTCTCAGATACCCGTCCTCCCTCACTAACACAGCCTCTCCCACTCTCAGAAACCAGCTCCTCCCTCACTAACACACAGCCTGTCCCACTCTCAGATACTTGCTCCTCCCTCACTAACACACAGTCTGTCCCAATCTCACACACCAGCTCCTCTGTGACTAACACACAGCCTGTCCCACTCTCAGATACTTGCTCCTCCCTCACTAGCACACTTTCTGTCCGAATCTCCGATACCAGCTCCTCCCTCACGAACAAACAGCCTGTCTTAGTCTCAGATACCAGCTGCTCCCTCACTAACACACAGCCTGACCCACTCTCCGATACCAGCTCCTCCCTCACGAAAACACAGCCTGTCGCCATCTCAGATACTAGCTCCTCCCTCACTAACACACAGCCTGTCCCACTCTCAGATACCGGCTCCTCCCTCACTAACACACAGCCAGTCCCACTCTCAGATACCAGCTGCTCCCTCACTAACACACAGCCTGTCCCACTCTCAGATACCATCTTCTCCCTCACTAACACACAGTCTGTCCCAATCTCTGATACAAGCTCCTCCCTCACTAACACACAGCCTGTCCCACTCTCAGATACCAGCTCCTCCCTCACTAACACACAGCCTGTCTCACTCTCAGGTACCAGCTCCTCCCTCAATAACACAAAGCCTGTCTATCTCTCAGATACCAGCACCTCCCCAACTAACACACAGCCTCTCCAAATCTCGGATACCAGCTCCTCTCTCACTAACACACAGCCTGTCCCACTCTCAGATACCATCTTCTCCCTCACTAACACACAGTCTGTCCCAATCTCTGATACAAGCTCCTCCCTCACTAACACACAGCCTGTCCCACTCTCAGATACCAGCTCCTCCCTCACTAACACACAGCCTGTCTCACTCTCAGGTACCAGCTCCTCCCTCAATAACACAAAGCCTATCTATCTCTCAGATACCAGCACCTCCCCAACTAACACACAGCCTCTCCAAATCTCGGATACCAGCTCCTCTCTCACTAACACAGCCTGTCCCACTCTCAGATACCAGCTCCTCCCTCACTAACACACAGCCTGTCCCACTCTCGGATACCATCTCCTCCCTCACTAACACACAGCCTGTCCCACTCTCAGATACCAGCTAAACCCTCACTAACACACAGCCTGTCCCACTCTCAGATACCATCTCCTCCCTCACTAAACACACAGCCTGTCCCACTCTCAGATACCATCTCCTCCCTCACTAACACACAGCCTGTCCCACTCTCAGATACTATCTCCTCCCTCAACAACACACAGCTTGTCCCACTCTCAGATACCAGTCCTGCCTCACTAACACAGCCTCTCCCACTCTCAGATACCAGCTGCTCCCTCACTAACACACAGCCTGTCCCACTCTCAGATACCATCTCCTCCCTCACTAACACACAGTCTGTCCCAATCTCTGATACAAGCTCCTCCCTCACTAACACACAGCCTGTCCCACTCTCGGATACCATCTCCTCCCTCACTAACACACAGCCTGTCCCACTCTCAGATACCAGCTAAACCCTCACTAACACACAGCCTGTCCCACTCTCAGATACCATCTCCTCCCTCACTAAACACACAGCCTGTCCCACTCTCAGATACCATCTCCTCCCTCACTAACACACAGCCTGTCCCACTCTCAGATACCATCTCCTCCCTCAACAACACACAGCTTGTCCCACTCTCAGATACCAGTCCTGCCTCACTAACACAGCCTCTCCCACTCTCAGATACCAACTCCTCCCTCACTGACACACAGCCTGTCCCACTCTCGGATACCAGCACCTCCCTCACTAACACAGAGCCTGTCCCACTCTCATATACCATCTCCTCCCTCACTAACACACAGCCTGTTCCACTCTCAGATACCAGCTCCTCCCTCACTAACACAGCCTCAGGCACTCTCAGATACCAGCTCCTCCCTCACTAACACACATACTGTCCCATTCTCGGATACCATCTCCTCCCTCACTAACACACAGCCTGTCCCACTCTCAGGTACCAGCTGCTCTCTCACTATCACACAGCCTATCCCACTCTCTGATACCAGCTCCTCCCTCACTAACACACAGCCTGTCCCCTCTCAGATACTAGCTCCTCCCTCACTAACACACAGCCTGTCCCACTCTCAGGTACCAGCTCCTACCTCACTAACACACAGCCTGTCCCACTCTCAGATACCAGCTGCTCCCTCACTAACACACAGCCTGTCCCACTCTCAGATACCATCTCCTCCCTCACGAACACACAGTCTGTCCCAATCTCAGATACAAGCTCCTCCCTCACTAACACACAGCCTGTCCCACTCTCAGAAACCAGCTCCTCCCTCACTAACACACAGCCTGTCTCACTCTCAGGTACCAGCTCCTCCCTCAATAACACAAAGCCTGTCTCACTCTCAGATACCAGTACCTCCCCAACTAACACACAGCCTCTCCAACTCTCGGATACCAGCTCCTCTCTCACTAACACACAGCCTGTCCCACTCTCAGATACCAGCTGCTCCCTCACTAACACACAGCCTGTTCCACTCTCAGATACCAGCTCCTCCCTCACTAACACAGCCTCAGGCACTCTCAGATACCAGCTCCTCCCTCACTAACACACATACTGTCCCATTCTCGGATACCATCTCCTCCCTCACTAACACACAGCCTGTCCCACTCTCAGGTACCAGCTGCTCTCTCACTATCACACAGCCTATCCCACTCTCTGATACCAGCTCCTCCCTCACTAACACACAGCCTGTCCCCTCTCAGATACTAGCTCCTCCCTCACTAACACACAGCCTGTCCCACTCTCAGGTACCAGCTCCTACCTCACTAACACACAGCCTGTCCCACTCTCAGATACCAGCTGCTCCCTCACTAACACACAGCCTGTCCCACTCTCAGATACCATCTCCTCCCTCACGAACACACAGTCTGTCCCAATCTCAGATACAAGCTCCTCCCTCACTAACACACAGCCTGTCCCACTCTCAGAAACCAGCTCCTCCCTCACTAACACACAGCCTGTCTCACTCTCAGGTACCAGCTCCTCCCTCAATAACACAAAGCCTGTCTCACTCTCAGATACCAGTACCTCCCCAACTAACACACAGCCTCTCCAACTCTCGGATACCAGCTCCTCTCTCACTAACACACAGCCTGTCCCACTCTCAGATACCAGCTCCTCCCTCACTAACACACAGCCTGTCCCACTCTCAGATACCAGCTGCTCCCTCACTAACACACAGCCTGTCCCACTCTCAGATACCATCTCCTCCCTCACTAACACACAGTCTGTCCCAATCTCAGATACAAGCTCCTCCCTCACTAACACACAGCCTGTCTCACTCTCAGGTACCAGCTCCTCCCTCAATAACACAAAGCCTGTCTATCTCTCAGATACCAGCACCTCCCCAACTAACACACAGCCTCTCCAACTCTCGGATACCAGCTCCTCTCTCACTAACACACAGCCTGTCCCACTCTCAGATACCTGCTCCTCCCTCACTAACACACAGCCTGTCCCACTCTCAGATACCAGCTAAACCCTCACTAACACACAGCCTGTCCGACTCTCAGATACCATCTCCTCCCTCACTAAACACACAGCCTGTCCCCTCTCAGATAACACCTACACCCTCACTAACACACAGCCTGTCCCACTCTGATACTAGTTCCTCCATCTCTAAACACACAGCCTGCCCCACTCTAAGATACCATCTCCTCCTTCACTAACACACAGCCTGTCCCACTCTCAGAAACCATCACCTCCCTGACTGACACACAGCCTGCCGACTCTCAGATACCAGCTCCTCCCTCACTAAGAAATAGCCTGTCCCACTCTCTGATGCCAGCTCCTCTCTCACTAACACACAGACTCACGCACTCTCAGATACCTGCTCCTCCCTCACTAACACTCAGACTGTCCCATTCTCAGATACCATACCTCCCTCACTAAGACAGCCTCTCCCACTCTCAGATACCAGCTCCTCCCTCACAAACACACAGCCTGTCCCACTCTCAGATACTTGCTCCTCTCTCACTAACACACAGCCTGTCCCACTCTCAGATACTAGTTCCTCCATCACGAAACACACAGCCTGTCCCACTCTCAGATACCAGCTCCTCCCTCACTAACACACAGCTTGTCACAGTCTCAGATACCCGTCCTCCCTCACTAACACAGCCTCTCCCACTCTCAGAAACCAGCTCCTCCCTCACTAACACACAGCCTGTCCCACTCTCAGATACTTGCTCCTCCCTCACTAACACACAGTCTGTCCCAATCTCACACACCAGCTCCTCTGTGACTAACACACAGCCTGTCCCACTCTCAGATACTTGCTCCTCCCTCACTAGCACACTTTCTGTCCGAATCTCCGATACCAGCTCCTCCCTCACGAACAAACAGCCTGTCTTAGTCTCAGATACCAGCTGCTCCCTCACTAACACACAGCCTGACCCACTCTCCGATACCAGCTCCTCCCTCACTAAAACACAGCCTGTCGCCATCTCAGATACTAGCTCCTCCCTCACTAACACACAGCCTGTCCCACTCTCAGGTACCAGCTCCTACCTCACTAACACACAGCCTGTCCCACTCTCAGATACCAGCTGCTCCCTCACTAACACACAGCATGTCCCACTCTCAGATACCATCTCCTCCCTCACTAACACACAGTCTGTCCCAATCTCAGGTACAAGCTCCTCCCTCACTAACACACAGCCTGTCCCACTCTCAGATACCATCTCCTCCCTCACTAACACACAGCCTGTCCCCTCTCAGATACCAGCTACTACCTCACTAACACAAAGCCTGTCACACTCTCAGATACTAGATCCTCCATCACTAAACACACAGCCTGTCCCACTCTCAGATACCATCTCCTCCCTCACTAACACACAGCCTGTCCCACACTCAGAACCATCACCTCCCTCACTAAGAAACAACCTGTCCCAATATCAGATACCAGCTCCTCCCTCACTAACACACAGCCTCACACACTCTCAGATACCAGCTCCTCCCTCCCTAACACACAGCTTGTCCCAGTCTCAGATACCAGTCCTCCCTCACTAACACAGCCTCTCCAACTCTCAGATACCAGCTCCTCCCTCACTAACACACAGCCTGTCCCACTCTCAGATACTTGCTCCTCCCTCACTAACACACAGTCTGTCCCACTCTCAGACACCATCTCCTCTGTCACTAACACACAGCCTGTCCCACTCTCCGATACCATCTCTTCCCTCACTAACACACAGCCTGTCCCACTCTCAGAATCCAGCTTCTCCGTCACTAATACACAACCTCACCCACTCTCAGATACCTGCTCCTCCCTCACTAACACACAGCCTATCCAACTCTCAGACACCTGCTCCTCTCTCACTAACACAGAGCCTGTCCCACTCTCAGATACCATCTCCTCCCTCACAAACACACAGCCTGTCTCACTCTCAGATACCAGCTCCTCCTTCACTAAAATAGCCTGTCTCACTCTCAGATACAAGCTCCTCCTTAACTAACACACAGCCTCTCCCACTCTCAGATTTCTGCTCCTCCCTCACTAACTCACAGCCTGTCTCACTCTCAGGTACCAGCTCCTCCCTCAATAACACAAAGCCTGTCCTACTCTCAGATACCAGCACTTCCCTAACTAACACAAAGCCTGTCGCAATCTCAGATACCAGCTCCTCCCTAACAAACACACAGCCTGTCCAACTCTCGGATACCAGCTCCTCGCTCACTAACACACACCCTCACCAAGTCTCAGATACCAGCTCCTCCCTCACTAACACAGCCTGTCCCCTCTCAGATACCAGCACCTCCCTCACTAACACAGAGCCTGTCCCATTCTCATATACCATCTCCTCCCTCACAAACACACAGCCTGTCTCACTCTCAGATACCAGCTCCTCCTTCACTAAAATAGCCTGTCTCACTCTCAGATACCAGCTCCTCCCTTACTTATACACAGCCTGTCGGAATCTCAGATACCAGCTCCTCCCTCACTAACACACAGCCTGTCCCACTCTCAGATACCAGCTCCTCCTTCACTAAAATAGCCTGTCTCAATCTCAGGTACAAGCTCCTCCTTCACTAACACACAGCCTGTCCCACTCACAGCTACCAGCTCCTCCCTCAATAACACACTGCCTGTCCTACTCTCAGATACCAGCTCCTCCCTCACTAACACACAGCCTGTCCCACTCTCGGATACCAGCTCCTCGCTCACTAACACACAGCCTGTCCCACTCTCAGATAATTGCTCCTCCCTCAGTAACACACAGCCTGTCGCACTCTCAGATACTAGTTCCTCCATCACGAAACACACAGCCTGTCCCACTCTCAGATACCAGCTCCTCCCTACTAACACACAGCCTGTCTCACTCTCAGGTACCAGCTCCTCCCTCAATAACACACAGCCTGTCCTACTCTCAGATACCAGCTCCTCCCTCACTAACACACAGCCTGCCTCACTCTCAGATACCAGCTCCTCCTTCACTAATACACAGACTGTCTCACTCTCATATACCAGCACCTCCCTAACTAACACACAGCCTGTCGCCATCTCAGATACCAGCTCCTCTCTCACTAACACACAGCCTGTCCAACTCTCGGATACCAGCTCCTCGCTCACTAACACACACCCTCACCAAGTCTCAGATACCAGCTCCTCCCTCACTAACACACAGCCTGTCCCCTCTCAGATACCAGCACCTCCCTCACTAACACACAGCCTGTCCCACTCTCAGATACCATCTTCTCCCTCACTAACACACAGTCTGTCCCAATCTCTGATACAAGCTCCTCCCTCACTAACACACAGCCTGTCCCACTCTCAGATACCAGCTCCTCCCTCACTAACACACAGCCAGTCCCACTCTCAGATACCAGCTGCTCCCTCACTAACACACAGCCTGTCCCACTCTCAGATGCCATCTTCTCCCTCACTAACACACAGTCTGTCCCAATCTCTGATACAAGCTCCTCCCTCACTAACACACAGCCTGTCCCACTCTCAGATACCAGCTCCTCCCTCACTAACACACAGCCTGTCTCACTCTCAGGTACCAGCTCCTCCCTCAATAACACAAAGCCTGTCTATCTCTCAGATACCAGCACCTCCCCAACTAACACACAGCCTCTCCAAATCTCGGATACCAGCTCCTCTCTCACTAACACACAGCCTGTCCCACTCTCAGATACCAGCTCCTCCCTCACTAACACACAGCCTGTCCCACTCTCGGATACCATCTCCTCCCTCACTAACACACAGCCTGTCCCACTCTCAGATACCAGCTAAACCCTCACTAACACACAGCCTGTCCCACTCTCAGATACCATCTCCTCCCTCACTAAACACACAGCCTGTCCCACTCTCAGATACCATCTCCTCCCTCACTAACACACAGCCTGTCCCACTCTCAGATACTATCTCCTCCCTCAACAACACACAGCTTGTCCCACTCTCAGATACCAGTCCTGCCTCACTAACACAGCCTCTCCCACTCTCAGATACCAGCTGCTCCCTCACTAACACACAGCCTGTCCCACTCTCAGATACCATCTCCTCCCTCACTAACACACAGTCTGTCCCAATCTCTGATACCAGCTCCTCCCTCACTAACACACATACTGTCCCATTCTCGGATACCATCTCCTCCCTCACTAACACACAGCCTGTCCCACTCTCAGGTACCAGCTGCTCTCTCACTAACACACAGCCTATCCCACTCTCTGATACCAGCTCCTCCCTCACTAACACACAGCCTGTCCCCTCTCAGATACCAGCTACTCCCTCACTAACACAAAGTCTGTCCCAGTCTCAGATACTAGTTCATCCATCACTAAACACACAGCCTGTCCCACTCTCAGAAACCATCTCCTCCCTCACTAACACACAGCCTGTCCCACTCTCAGATACCAGCTCCTCCCTCACTAACACACAGCCTGTCCCACTCTCAGATACCAGCTCCTCCTTCACTAAAATAGCCTGTCTCAATCTCAGGTACAAGCTCCTCCTTCACTAACACACAGCCTGTCCCACTCTCGGATACCAGCTCCTCGCTCACTAACACACAGCCTGTCCCACTCTCAGATAATTGCTCCTCCCTCACTAACACACAGCCTGTCCCACTCTCAGATACTAGTTTTTCCATCACGAAACACACAGCCTGTCGCACTCTCAGATACTAGTTCCTCCATCACGAAACACACAGCCTGTCCCACTCTCAGATACCAGCTCCTCCCTACTAACACACAGCCTGTCTCACTCTCAGGTACCAGCTCCTCCCTCAACAACACACAGCCTGTCCTACTCTCAGATACCAGCTCCTCCCACACTAACACACAGCCTGCCTCACTCTCAGATACCAGCTCCTCCTTCACTAATACACAGACTGTCTCGCTCTCATATACCAGCACCTCCCTAACTAACACACAGCCTGTCGCCATCTCAGATACCAGCTCCTCTCTCACTAACACACAGCCTGTCCCTCTCTCGGATACCAGCTCCTCGCTCACTAACACACAGCCTGTCCCACTCTCAGATACCAGCTCCTCCCTAACTAACACACAGACTTCCCATTCTCAGATACCATCTCCTCCCTCACTAACACACAGCCTGTCCCCTCTCAGATACCAGCTACTACCTCACTAACACAAAGCCTGTCACACTCTCAGATACTAGATCCTCCATCACTAAACACACAGCCTGTCCCACTCTCAGATACCATCTCCTCCCTCACTAACACACAGCCTGTCCCACACTCAGAAACCATCACCTCCCTCACTAAGAGACAACTTGTCCCACTATCAGATACCAGCTCCTCCCTCACTAACACACAGCCTCACACACTCTCAGATACCAGCTCCTCCCTCACTAACACACAGCTTGTCCCAGTCTCAGATACCAGTCCTCCCTCACTAACACAGCCTCTCCAACTCTCAGATACCAGCTCCTCCCTCACTAACACACAGCCTGTCCCACTCTCAGATACTTGCTCCTCCCTCACTAACACACAGTCTGTCCCACTCTCAGACACCATCTCCTCTGTCACTAACACACAGCCTGTCCCACTCTCCGATACCATCTCTTCCCTCACTAACACAAAGCCTGTCCCACTCTCAGAATCCAGCTTCTCCGTCACTAATACACAACCTCACCCACTCTCAGATACCTGCTCCTCCCTCACTAACACACAGCCTTTCCCACTCTCAGATACCAGCTCCTCCCTCACTAACACACATACTGTCCCATTCTCGGATACCATCTCCTCCCTCACTAACACACAGACTGTCCCACTCTCAGATACTTGCTCATCCCTCACTAACACACAGCCTGTCCCACTCTCAGGTACCAGCTGCTCTCTCACTAACACACAGCCTATCCCACTCTCTGATACCAGCTCCTCCCTCACTAACACACAGCCTGTCCCCTCTCAGATACCAGCTACTCCCTCACTAACACAAAGTCTGTCCCACTCTCAGATACTAGTTCATCCATCACTAAACACACAGCCTGTCCCACTCTCAGAAACCATCTCCTCCCTCACGAACACACAGCCTGTCCCACTCTCAGATACCAGCTCCTCCCTCACTAACACACAGCCTGTCCCACTCTCAGATACCAGCTCCTCCTTCACTAAAATAGCCTGTCTCAATCTCAGGTACAAGCTCCTCCTTCACTAACACACAGCCTGTCCCACTCTGAGATACCAGCTCCTCCCTCACTAACACACAGCCTGTCTCACTCTCAGGTACCAGCTCCTCCCTCAATAACACACTGCCTGTCCTACTCTCAGATACCAGCACCTCCCTAACTAACACACAGCCTGTCCCACTCTCGGATACCAGCTCCTCCCTCTCTAACACACAGCCTGTCCCACTCTCAGATACTAGTTTTTCCATCACGAAACACACAGCCTGTCGCACTCTCAGATACCAGTTCCTCCATCACGAAACACACAGCCTGTCCCACTCTCAGATACCAGCTCCTCCCTACTAACACACAGCCTGTCTCACTCTCAGGTACCAGCTCCTCCCTCAATAACACACAGCCTGTCCTACTCTCAGATACCAGCTCCTCCCACACTAACACACAGCCTGCCTCATTCTCAGATACCAGCTCCTCCTTCACTAATACACAGACTGTCTCGCTCTCATATACCAGCACCTCCCTAACTAACACACAGCCTGTCGCCATCTCAGATACCAGCTCCTCTCTCACTAACACACAGCCTGTCCCTCTCTCGGATACCAGCTCCTCGCTCACTAACACACAGCCTCACCCACTCTCAGATACCAGCTCCTCCCTAACTAACACACAGCCTGTCCCCTCTCAGATACCAGCTACTACCTCACTAACACAAAGCCTGTCACACTCTCAGATACTAGATCCTCCATCAATAAACACACAGCCTGTCCCACTCTCAGATACCATCTCCTCCCTCACTAACACACAGCCTGTCCCACACTCAGAACCATCACCTCCCTCACTAAGAGACAACCTGTCCCAATATCAGATACCAGCTCCTCCCTCACTAACACACAGCCTCACACACTCTCAGATACCAGCTCCTCCCTCCCTAACACACAGCTTGTCCCAGTCTCAGATACCAGTCCTCCCTCACTAACACAGCCTCTCCAACTCTCAGATACCAGCTCTTCCCTCACTAACACACAGCCTGTCCCACTCTCAGATACTTGCTCCTCCCTCACTAACACACAGTCTGTCCCACTCTCAGACACCATCTCCTCTGTCACTAACACACAGCCTGTCCCACTCTCCGATACCATCTCTTCCCTCACTAACACACAGCCTGTCCCACTCTCAGAATCCAGCTTCTCCGTCACTAATACACAACCTCACCCACTCTCAGATACCTGCTCCTCCCTCACTAACACACAGCCTATCCAACTCTCAGACACCTGCTCCTCTCTCACTAACACAGAGCCTGTCCCACTCTCAGATACCATCTCCTCCCTCACAAACACACAGCCTGTCTCACTCTCAGATACCAGCTCCTCCTTCACTAAAATAGCCTGTCTCACTCTCAGATACAAGCTCCTCCTTAACTAACACACAGCCTCTCCCACTCTCAGATTTCTGCTCCTCCCTCACTAACTCACAGCCTGTCTCACTCTCAGGTACCAGCTCCTCCCTCAATAACACAAAGCCTGTCCTACTCTCAGATACCAGCACTTCCCTAACTAACACAAAGCCTGTCGCAATCTCAGATACCAGCTCCTCCCTAACAAACACACAGCCTGTCCAACTCTCGGATACCAGCTCCTCGCTCACTAACACACACCCTCACCAAGTCTCAGATACCAGCTCCTCCCTCACTAACACACAGCCTGTCCCCTCTCAGATACCAGCACCTCCCTCACTAACACAGAGCCTGTCCCACTCTCATATACCATCTCCTCCCTCACTAACACACAGCCTGTCCCACTCTCAGATACCAGCTCCTCCCTCACTAACACACAGCAACAGGCACTCTCAGATACCAGCTCCTCCCTCACTAACACACATACTGTCCCATTCTCGGATACCATCTCCTCCCTCACTAACACACAGACTGTCCCACTCTCAGATACTTGCTCATCCCTCACTAACACACATCCTGTCCCACTCTCAGGTACCAGCTGCTCTCTCACTAACACACAGCCTATCCCACTCTCTGATACCAGCTCCTCCCTCACTAACACACAGCCTGTCCCCTCTCAGATACCAGCTACTCCCTCACTAACACAAAGTCTGTCCCACTCTCAGATACTAGTTCATCCATCACGAAACACACAGCCTGTCCCACTCTCAGATACCAGCTCCTCCCAACTAACACACAGCCTGTCTCACTCTCAGGTACCAGCTCCTCCCTCAACAACACACAGCCTGTCCTACTCTCAGATACCAGCTCCTCCCACACTAACACACAGCCTGCCTCACTCTCAGATACCAGCTCCTCCTTCACTAATACACAGACTGTCTCGCTCTCATATACCAGCACCTCCCTAACTAACACACAGCCTGTCGCCATCTCAGATACCAGCTCCTCTCTCACTAACACACAGCCTGTCCCTCTCTCGGATACCAGCTCCTCGCTCACTAACACACAGCCTCACCCACTCTCAGATACCAGCTCCTCCCTAACTAACACACAGACTTCCCATTCTCAGATACCATCTCCTCCCTCACTAACACACAGCCTGTCCCCTCTCAGATACCAGCTACTACCTCACTAACACAAAGCCTGTCACACTCTCAGATACTAGATCCTCCATCACTAAACACACAGCCTGTCCCACTCTCAGATACCATCTCCTCCCTCACTAACACACAGCCTGTCCCACACTCAGAAACCATCACCTCCCTCACTAAGAGACAACTTGTCCCACTATCAGATACCAGCTCCTCCCTCACTAACACACAGCCTCACACACTCTCAGATACCAGCTCCTCCCTCACTAACACACAGCTTGTCCCAGTCTCAGATACCAGTCCTCCCTCACTAACACAGCCTCTCCAACTCTCAGATACCAGCTCCTCCCTCACTAACACACAGCCTGTCCCACTCTCAGATACTTGCTCCTCCCTCACTAACACACAGTCTGTCCCACTCTCAGACACCATCTCCTCTGTCACTAACACACAGCCTGTCCCACTCTCCGATACCATCTCTTCCCTCACTAACACAAAGCCTGTCCCACTCTCAGAATCCAGCTTCTCCGTCACTAATACACAACCTCACCCACTCTCAGATACCTACTCCTCCCTCACTAACACACAGCCTTTCCCACTCTCAGATACCAGCTCCTCCCTCACTAACACACATACTGTCCCATTCTCGGATACCATCTCCTCCCTCACTAACACACAGACTGTCCCACTCTCAGATACTTGCTCATCCCTCACTAACACACAGCCTGTCCCACTCTCAGGTACCAGCTGCTCTCTCACTAACACACAGCCTATCCCACTCTCTGATACCAGCTCCTCCCTCACTAACACACAGCCTGTCCCCTCTCAGATACCAGCTACTCCCTCACTAACACAAAGTCTGTCCCACTCTCAGATACTAGTTCATCCATCACTAAACACACAGCCTGTCCCACTCTCAGAAACCATCTCCTCCCTCACGAACACACAGCCTGTCCCACTCTCAGATACCAGCTCCTCCCTCACTAACACACAGCCTGTCCCACTCTCAGATACCAGCTCCTCCTTCACTAAAATAGCCTGTCTCAATCTCAGGTACAAGCTCCTCCTTCACTAACACACAGCCTGTCCCACTCTGAGATACCAGCTCCTCCCTCACTAACACACAGCCTGTCTCACTCTCAGGTACCAGCTCCTCCCTCAATAACACACTGCCTGTCCTACTCTCAGATACCAGCACCTCCCTAACTAACACACAGCCTGTCCCACTCTCGGATACCAGCTCCTCCCTCTCTAACACACAGCCTGTCCCACTCTCAGATACTAGTTTTTCCATCACGAAACACACAGCCTGTCGCACTCTCAGATACCAGTTCCTCCATCACGAAACACACAGCCTGTCCCACTCTCAGATACCAGCTCCTCCCTACTAACACACAGCCTGTCTCACTCTCAGGTACCAGCTCCTCCCTCAATAACACACAGCCTGTCCTACTCTCAGATACCAGCTCCTCCCACACTAACACACAGCCTGCCTCACTCTCAGATACCAGCTCCTCCTTCACTAATACACAGACTGTCTCGCTCTCATATACCAGCACCTCCCTAACTAACACACAGCCTGTCGCCATCTCAGATACCAGCTCCTCTCTCACTAACACACAGCCTGTCCCTCTCTCGGATACCAGCTCCTCGCTCACTAACACACAGCCTCACCCACTCTCAGATACCAGCTCCTCCCTAACTAACACACATACTTCCCATTCTCAGATACCATCTCCTCCCTCATTAACACACAGCCTGTCCCCTCTCAGATACCAGCTACTACCTCACTAACACAAAGCCTGTCACACTCTCAGATACTAGATCCTCCATCAATAAACACACAGCCTGTCCCACTCTCAGATACCATCTCCTCCCTCACTAACACAGTGCCTGTCCCACTTTCAGATAATTGCTCCTCCCTCACTAACACACAGCCTGTCCCACTCTCAGATACTAGTTTTTCCATCACGAAACACACAGCCTGTCGCACTCTCAGATACTAGTTCCTCCATCACGAAACACACAGCCTGTCCCACTCTCAGATACCAGCTCCTCCCTACTAACACACAGCCTGTCTCACTCTCAGGTACCAGCTCCTCCCTCAATAACACACAGCCTGTCCTACTCTCAGATACCAGCTCCTCCCTCACTAACACACAGCCTGTCCCAGTCTCAGATACCAGCTCCACCTTCACTAATACACAGACTGTCTCACTCTCATATAGCAGCACCTCCCTAACTAACACACACCCTGTCGCCATCTCAGATACCAGCTCCTCTCTCACTAACACACAGCCTGTCCCTCTCTCGGATACCAGCTCCTCACTCACTAACACACAGCCTCACCCACTCTCAGATACCAGCTCCTCCCTAACTAACACACAGACTTCCCATTCTCAGATACCATCTCCTCCCTCACTAACACACAGCCTGTCCCACTCTCAGATACCAGCTCCTCCCTCACTAACATACAGCCTGTCCCACTCTCAGATACTTGCTCCTCGCTCACTAACACACAGCTTGTCACAGTCTCAGATACCAGTCCTCCCTCACTAACACAGCCTCTCCCACTCTCAGATACCAGCTCCTCCCTCACTAACACACTGCCTGTCCCACTCTCAGATACTTGCTCCTCCCTCACTAACACACAGTCAGTCCCAATCTCCGATACCAGCTCCTCCCTCACTAACACACAGCCTGTCTTAGTCTCAGTACCAGCTCCTCCCTCACTAACACACAGCCTGTCCCACTCTCCGATACCAGCTCCTCCCTCACTAAAACACAGCCTGTCGCCATGTCAGATACTAGCTCCTCCCTCACTAACACACAGCCTGTCCCACTCTCAGATACCAGCTCCTCATTCAGGTAAATAGCCTGTCTCACTCTCAGAAACAAGCTCCTCCTTCACTAACACACAGCCTCACCCACTCTCAGCTACCAGCTCCTCCCTCACTAACACACAGTCTGTCCCACTCTCAGATACCAGCTCCTCCCTCACTAATACACAGCCTGTCCCACTCTCAGAAACCATCTCATCCCTCACTAAGAAACAGCCTGTCCCACTCTCAGATACCAGCTCCTCCCTCACTAACACACAGCCTCACGCACTCTCAGATACCAGCTCCTCCCTCACTAACACACAGCCTGTCCCACTCTCAGATACCATCTCCTCCCTCACTAATACACAGCCTGTCCCACTCTCAGAAACCATCTCATCCCTCACTAAGAAACAGCCTGTCCCACTCTCAGATACCAGCTCCTCCCTCACTAACACACAGCCTCACGCACTCTCAGATACCAGCTCCTCCCTCACTAACATACATAGTGTCCCATTCTCAGATACCATCTCCTCCCTCACTAAAACACAGCCTGTCCCACTCTCAGATACTCGCTCATCCCTCACTAACACACAGCCTGACCCACTCTCAGGTACCAGCTGCTCTCTCACGAACACACAGCCTATCCCACTCTCTGATAGCAGCTCCTCCCTCACTAACACACAGCCTGTCCCCTCTCAGATACCAGCTACTCCCTCACTAACACAGAGCCGGTCCCACTCTCAGATACTAGTTCCTCCAACACTAAACACACAGCCTGTCCCACTCTCAGAAACCAGCTCCTCCCTCACTAACACATAGCCTGTCCCACTCTCAGAAACCATCTCCTCCCCCACTAACACACAGCCTGTCCCACTCTCAGAAACCATCTCCTCCCTCACTAACACACAGCCTGTCTCACTCACAGACATCAGCTCCTCCCTCACTGACACACAGCCTGTGCGACTCTCAGATACCTGCTCCTCCCTTAAAAAGTAACAGCCTCTCCCGCTCTCAGATACCAGCTCCTCCCTCACTAACACACAGCCTGTCCCACTCTCAGATACCATCTCCACCCTCACTAACACACAGCCTGTCCCACTCTCAGATAACAGCTCCACCCTCACTAACACACAGCCTATCCCAATCTCAGATACCATCTCCTCCCTCACAAACACACAGCCTGTCTCACTCTCAGATACAAACTCCTCCCTCACTAACACACAACCTCTCCCACTCTCATATTCCTGCTCCTCCCTAATAACACACAGCCTGCCTCATTCTCAGATACCAGCACCTCCCTTACTAATAAACAGCCTGTCGCAATCTCAGATACCAGCTCCTCCCTCACTAACACACAGCCTGTCTCACTCTCGGATACCAGCTCCTCGCTCACTAACACACAGCCTCACCCACTCTCAGATAGCAGCTCCTCCCTCACTAACACACAGCCTGTCCCACACTCAGATACTAGATCCTCCATCACTAAACACACAGCCTGTCCCACTCTCAGATACCAGCTCCTCCCTCACTAACACACAGCCTGTCCCACACTCAGAAACCATCACCTCCCTCACTAAGAAACAGCCTGTCCCACTCTCAGATACCAGCTCCTCCCTCACTAAAACACAGCCTCACACACTCTCAGATACCATCTCCTCCCTCACTAACACACAGCCTGTCCCACTCTCAGAAACCATCTCCACCCTCACTAAAACACAGCCTGTCTCACTCACAGATACCAGCTCCTCCCTCACTTACACACAGCCTATCCGACTCTCACATACCAGCTCCTCCCTCACTAACAAACAGCCTGCCCCACTCAGATACCAGCTCCTCCCTCACTAACACACAGCCTGTCCCACTCTCAGATACCAGCTCCTCCCTCACTAAAACACAGCCTGTCCCACTCTCAGATATCAGCTCCTCCCTCAATAACACACAGCCTGTCACACTCTCAGATACCAGTCCCTCCCCCACTAACACACAGCCTGTCCCACTCTCAGATACCAGCTCCTCCCTCACTAACACACAGCCTGTCCCACTCTCAGATACCACCTCCTCCCTCACAAACACACAGCCTGTCTCAGTCTCAGATACCAGCTCCTCCTTCACCAAAATAGCCTGTCTCACTCTCGGATACAAGCTCCTCCTTCACTAACACACAGCCTCTCCCACTCTCAGATTTCTGCTCCTCCCTCACTAACTCACAGCCTGTCTCACTCTCAGGTACCAGCTCCTCCCTCAATAACACACAGCCTGTCCTACTCTCAGATACTAGCACTTCCCTAACTAACACAAAGCCTGTCGCAATCTCAGATACCAGCTCCTCCCTCACTAACACACAGCCTGTCCAACTCTCGGATACCAGCTCCTCGCTAACTAACACACACACTCACCAAGTCTCTGATACCAGCTCCTCCCTCACTAACACACAGCCTGTTCCCTCTCAGATACCAGCTACTCCCTCACTAGCACACAGCCTGTCCCACTCTCAGATACTAGTTCCTCCATCACGAAACACACAGCCTGTCCCACTCTCAGATACCATCTCCTCCCTCACTAACACACAGCCTGTCCCACTCTCAGATACCATCTCCTCCCTCACTAACACACAGCCTGTCCCACTCTCAGAAACCATCTCCTCCCTCACTAAGAAACAGCCTGTCCCACTCTCAGATACCAGCTCCTCCCTCACTAACACACAGCCTCACGCACTCTCAGATACCAGCTCCTCCCTCACTAACACACAGCCTCTCCCACTCTCAGATACCAACTCCACCCTCACTAACACACAGCCTGTCCCACTCTCAGATACTTGCTCCTCCCTCACTAACACACAGTCTGTCCCACTCTCAGACACCAGCTCCTCTGTCACTAACACACAGCCTGTCCCACTCTCAGAATCCAGCTTCTCCGTCACTAACACACAGCCTCACCCACTCTCAGATACCTGCTCCTCCCTCACTAAAACACAGCCTATCCCACTCTCAGATACCATCTCCTCCCTCACAAACACACAGCCTGTCGCACTCTCAGATACCAGTCCCTCCCTCACTAACACACAGCCTGTCTCACTCTCAGATACCAGCTCCACCCTCACTGACACACAGCCTGTCCCACTCTCAGATACCAACTCCTCCCTCACGAACAGACAGCCTGTCCCACTCTCAGATACCAGCTCCTCCCTCACTAACACAAAGCCTGTCTCACTCTCAGATACCATTCCACCCTCACTGACACACAGCCTGTCCCACTCTCAGATACCACCTCCTCCTTCACTAACAGAGCCTGTCTCACTCTCAGATACAAGCTCCTCCCTCTCTAACACGCAGCCTGTCCCACTCTCAGATACCAGCTCCTCCCTCAATAACACACAGCCCGTCCTACTTGCAGATACCTGCTCCTCCCTCACTAACACACAGTCTGTCCCACTCTCAGATTCCAGCTACTCACTCACTAACACACAGCATTTCCTACTCTGAGATATCACTGCTCCCTCACTAACACACAGGCTCACCCACAATCAGATACCAGCTCCTCCATCACCAACACAGGCTGTCCTGCTCCCAGATCCCATCTCCTCCCTGAATAAAACACATCCTTTCCCACAGTCATATACCAGGTCCTCCTTCACTAACACACAGGCTGTCCCAATCCCAGATACCAGCTCCTTCCTCACTAACACAGCCTGTCTCACTCTCAGATACCAGCTCCTACCTAAAAAACACATAGACTGTCCCATTATCAGATACCAGCTCCTTCCTCAGTAACACACAGCCTGTCCTACTCTCAAATACCAGCTCCTCCCTCACTAACACACAGCCTGTCCCTTTCTAGATAACAGCACCTCCCTCACTAAAACACAGTCTGTCCTATTCTCAGATACCATCTCCTCCCTCTCTCACAGACAGCCTGTCCCACTCTCACTTACGAGCTCCTCCCTCACTAACACACAGCCTGTCCCACTCTCAGATACCAGAACCTCCCTCACTTGCACACAGCCTGTCCCACTCTCAGATAAAAGCTCCTCCCTCACTAACACACAGCCTCATTCACTCTCAGATACCATCTCCAACCTCACTAACACACAGCCTGTCTCACTCTCAGATACAAGCTCCTCCCTCACTAACACACAGCCTGTCCCACTCTTAGATACCAGCTGCTCCCTCACTAACACACAGCCCTTCCGACTCTCTGATACCAGGTCCTCCCTCCCTAACACACAGTCTGTCGAAAACTCAGATACCAACTCCTCCCTCACTAACACACCGCCTGTCCCACTTTCAGATACCAGCTCCTCCCTCACTCACACACAGCCTGTCCCACTCTCAGATACCAGCTCCGTCCTCACTAACACAGCCTGTCGCACTATCAGTTACCAGCTCCTCAATCACTAACACACAGCCTCACCCACTCTCAGATACCAGCTACTCCCTCACTAACACACAGCCTGTCCTACTCTCAGATACTAGTACCTCCATCACTAAACACACAGCCTGTCCCACTCTCAGATACCATCTCCTCCCTCACTAACACACAGCCTGTCCCACTCGCAGAAACCATCTCCTCCCTCACTAACACACAGCCTGTCTCACTCACAGAAACCAGCTCCTCCCTCACTGACACACAGCCTGTCTGACTCTCAGATACCAGCTCCTCACTCACTAAGATGCAGCCTGTCCCACTTCAGATAACAGCTCCTCCCTCACTAACACACAGCCTGTCCCACTCGCAGATACCAGTCCCTCCCTCACTAACATACAGCCTGTCCCACTCTCAGATACCATCTCCCCCCTCACAAATACACAGCCTGTCTCACTCTCAGATACCAGCTCCTCCCTCACTAACACACAGCCTGTCCCACTCTCAGATACCATCTCCTCCCTCACTAACACACAGCCTGTCCCGCTCTCGGATACCAGCTCCTCGCTCACTCACACACAGCCTCACCCACTCTCAGATACCAGCTCCTCCCTCAAAAACGCACAGACTGTCCCATTCTCAGATACCGTCTCCTCCCTCACTAACACACAGCCTGTCCCACTCTCAGATAGCAGCTCCTCCCTCACTAACACACAGCCTGTCCCACTCTCAGATACTTGCTCCTCCCTCACTAACACACAGCTTGTCCCAGTCTCAGATACCAGCTCCTCTGTCACTAACACACAGCCTGTCCCACTCTCAGATACCAGCTCCTCCTTCACTAACACACAGCCTGTCCCCTCTCAGATACCATCTCCTCCCTCACTAACACACAGCCTGTCCCACACTCAGATACTAGATCCTCCATCACTAAACACACAGCCTGTCCCACTCTCAGATACCATCTCCTCCCTCACTAACACACAGCCTGTCCCACACTCAGAAACCATCACCTCCCTCACTAAGAAACAGCCTGTCCCACTCTCAGATACCAGCTCCTCCCTCACTAAAACACAGCCTCACACACTCTCAGATACCAGCTCATCCCTCACTAACACACAGCTTGTCCCAGTCTCAGATACCAGTCCTCCCTCACTAACACACAGCCTGTCTCACTCTCAGATACCAGCTCCTCCCTCACTAACACACAGCCTGTCCCACTCTCAGATACTTGCTCCTCCCTCACTAACACACAGTCTGTCCCACTCTCATACACCAGCTCCACTGTCACTAACACACAGCCTGTCCCACTCTCCGATACCATCTCTTCCCTCACTATCACACAGCCTGTCTCACTCTCAGAATCCAGCTTCACCGTCACTAACATACAGCCTGTCTCACTCTCAGATACCTGCTCCTCCCTCACTAACACACAGCCTATCCCACTCTCAGACACCTGCTCCTCTCTCACTAACACAGAGCCTGTCCGACTCTCAGATACCATCTCCTCCCTCACAAACACACAGCCTGTCTCACTCTCAGATACCAGCTCCTCCTTCACTAACATAGCCTGTCTCACTCTCAGATACAAGCTCCTCCTTAACTAACACACAGCCTCTCCCACTCTCAGATTTCTGCTCCTCCCTCACTAACACACAGCCTGTCTCACTCTCAAGTAACAGCTCCTCCCTCAATAACACAAAGCCTGTCCTACTCTCAGATACCAGCACTTCCCTAACTAACACAAAGCCTGTCGCAATCTCAGATACCAGCTCGTCCATCACTAACACACAGCCTGTCCAACTCTCGGATACCAGCTCCTCGCTCACTAACACACACCCTCACCAAGTCTCAGATACCAGCTCCTTCCTCACTAACACACAGCCTGTCCCCTCTCAGATACCAGCTCCTCCCTCACTAACACACAGCCTGTCCCACTCTCAGATACTAGTTCCTCCATCACGAAACACACAGCCTGTCTCACTCTCAGATACCATCTCCTCCCTCACTAACACACAGCCTGTCCCACTCTCAGATACCATCTCCTCCCTCACTACCACACAGCCTGTCCCACTCTCAGAAACCATCTCCTCACTCACTAAGAAACAGCCTGTCCCACTCTCAGATACCAGCTCCTCCCTCACTAACACACAGACTGTCTCATTCTCAGATACCATCTCCTCCCTCACTAACACACAGCCTGTCCCACTCTCAGATACCATCTCCTCCCTCACTAACACACAGCCTGTCCCACTCTCAGAAACCATCTCCTCCCTCACTAAGAAACAGCCTGTCCCACTCTCAGATACCAGCTCCTCCCTCACTAACACACAGCCTCACGCACTCTCAGATACCAGCTCCTCCCTCACTAACACACAGCCTCTCCCACTCTCAGATACCAACTCCACCCTCACTAACACACAGCCTGTCCCACTCTCAGATACTTGCTCCTCCCTCACTAACACACAGTCTGTCCCACTCTCAGACACCAGCTCCTCTGTCACTAACACACAGCCTGTCCCACTCTCAGAATCCAGCTTCTCCGTCACTAACACACAGCCTCACCCACTCTCAGATACCTGCTCCTCCCTCACTAAAACACAGCCTATCCCACTCTCAGATACCATCTCCTCCCTCACAAACACACAGCCTGTCGCACTCTCAGATACCAGTCCCTCCCTCACTAACACACAGCCTGTCTCACTCTCAGATACCAGCTCCACCCTCACTGACACACAGCCTGTCCCACTCTCAGATACCAACTCCTCCCTCACGAACAGACAGCCTGTCCCACTCTCAGATACCATCTCCTCCCTCACTAACACAAAGCCTGTCTCACTCTCAGATACCATTCCACCCTCACTGACACACAGCCTGTCCCACTCTCAGATACCACCTCCTCCTTCACTAACAGAGCCTGTCTCACTCTCAGATACAAGCTCCTCCCTCTCTAACACGCAGCCTGTCCCACTCTCAGATACCAGCTCCTCCCTCAATAACACACAGCCCGTCCTACTTGCAGATACCTGCTCCTCCCTCACTAACACACAGTCTGTCCCACTCTCAGATTCCAGCTACTCACTCACTAACACACAGCATTTCCTACTCTGAGATATCACTGCTCCCTCACTAACACACAGGCTCACCCACAATCAGATACCAGCTCCTCCATCACCAACACAGGCTGTCCTGCTCCCAGATCCCATCTCCTCCCTGAATAAAACACATCCTTTCCCACAGTCATATACCAGGTCCTCCTTCACTAACACACAGGCTGTCCCAATCCCAGATACCAGCTCCTTCCTCACTAACACAGCCTGTCTCACTCTCAGATACCAGCTCCTACCTAAAAAACACATAGACTGTCCCATTATCAGATACCAGCTCCTTCCTCAGTAACACACAGCCTGTCCTACTCTCAAATACCAGCTCCTCCCTCACTAACACACGGCCTGTCCCTTTCTAGATAACAGCACCTCCCTCACTAAAACACAGTCTGTCCTATTCTCAGATACCATCTCCTCCCTCTCTCACAGACAGCCTGTCCCACTCTCACTTACGAGCTCCTCCCTCACTAACACACAGCCTGTCCCACTCTCAGATACCAGAACCTCCCTCACTTGCACACAGCCTGTCCCACTCTCAGATAAAAGCTCCTCCCTCACTAACACACAGCCTCATTCACTCTCAGATACCATCTCCAACCTCACTAACACACAGCCTGTCTCACTCTCAGATACAAGCTCCTCCCTCACTAACACACAGCCTGTCCCACTCTTAGATACCAGCTGCTCCCTCACTAACACACAGCCCTTCCGACTCTCTGATACCAGGTCCTCCCTCCCTAACACACAGTCTGTCGAAAACTCAGATACCTACTCCTCCCTCACTAACACACCGCCTGTCCCACTTTCAGATACCAGCTCCTCCCTCACTCACACACAGCCTGTCCCACTCTCAGATACCAGCTCCGTCCTCACTAACACAGCCTGTCGCACTATCAGTTACCAGCTCCTCAATCACTAACACACAGCCTCACCCACTCTCAGATACCAGCTACTCCCTCACTAACACACAGCCTGTCCTACTCTCAGATACTAGTACCTCCATCACTAAACACACAGCCTGTCCCACTCTCAGATACCATCTCCTCCCTCACTAACACACAGCCTGTCCCACTCGCAGAAACCATCTCCTCCCTCACTAACACACAGCCTGTCTCACTCACAGAAACCAGCTCCTCCCTCACTGACACACAGCCTGTCTGACTCTCAGATACCAGCTCCTCACTCACTAAGATGCAGCCTGTCCCACTTCAGATAACAGCTCCTCCCTCACTAACACACAGCCTGTCCCACTCGCAGATACCAGTCCCTCCCTCACTAACATACAGCCTGTCCCACTCTCAGATACCATCTCCCCCCTCACAAATACACAGCCTGTCTCACTCTCAGATACCAGCTCCTCCCTCACTAACACACAGCCTGTCCCACTCTCAGATACCATCTCCTCCCTCACTAACACACAGCCTGTCCCGCTCTCGGATACCAGCTCCTCGCTCACTCACACACAGCCTCACCCACTCTCAGATACCAGCTCCTCCCTCAAAAACGCACAGACTGTCCCATTCTCAGATACCGTCTCCTCCCTCACTAACACACAGCCTGTCCCACTCTCAGATAGCAGCTCCTCCCTCACTAACACACAGCCTGTCCCACTCTCAGATACTTGCTCCTCCCTCACTAACACACAGCTTGTCCCAGTCTCAGATACCAGCTCCTCTGTCACTAACACACAGCCTGTCCAACACTCTGATACAAGCTCCTCCCTCACTAACACACAGCCTGTCTTAGTCTCTGATACCAGCTCTTCCCTCACTAACACACAGCCTGTCGCAATCTCAGATACTAGCTCCTCCCTCACTAACACACAGCCTGTCCCACTCTCAGATACCATCTCCTCCCTCACTAACACACAGCCTGTCCCACTCTCAGATACTTGATCCTCCCTCACTAACACACAGCTTGTCCCAGTCTCAGATACCAGTTCCTCCCTCACTAACACACAGCCAGTCCCACTCTCAGATACCATCTCCTCCCTCACTAACACACAGTCTGCCCCACTCTCAGACACCAGCTCCTCTGTCACTAACACACAGCCTGTCCCTCTCTCTGATACCAGCTCCTCCCTCACTAACACACAGCCTGTCTTAGTCTGTGATACCAGCTCTTGCCTCACCCTTCACTAACACACAGCCTGTCCCACTCTCAGATACCTGCTCCTCCCTCACTAACACACAGCTTGTCCCAATCTAAGATATAAGCTCCTCCCTCACTAACACACAGCCTGAACCACTCTCAGTCCTGCTCCTCCCACAATAACACACAGTCTGTCTCACTCTCAGATACCATCTCCTCCCTCACAAACAGACAGCCTGTCTCACTCTCAGATACCAGCTCCTCCTTCACTAAAATAGCCTGTCTCACTCTCAGATACAAGCTCCTCCCTCACTAACACACAGCCTCTCCCACTCTCAGATTCCTGCTCCTCCCTACTAACACACAGCCTGTCTCACTCTCAGGTACCAGCTCCTCCCTCAATAACACACAGCCTGTCCTACTCTCAGATACCAGCTCCTCCCTCACTAACACACAGCCTGTCGCAATCTCAGATACCAGCTCCTCCCTCACTAACATACAGCCTGTCCCGCTCTCGGATACCAGCTCCTCGCTCACTCACACACAGCCTCACCCACTCTCAGATACCAGCTCCTCCCTCACTAGCGCACAGACTGTCCCATTCTCAGATACCGTCTCCTCCCTCACTAACACACAGCCTGTCCCACTCTCAGATAGCAGCTCCTCCCTCACTAACACACAGCCTGTCCCACTCTCAGATACTTGCTCCTCCCTCACTAACACACAGCTTGTCCCAGTCTCAGATACCAGCTCCTCTGTCACTAACACACAGCCTGTCCAACTCTCTGATACCAGCTCCTCCCTTACTAACACACAGCCTGTCCCACTCTCAGAATCCAGCTTCTCCATCACTAACAAACAGCCTCACCCACTCACAGATACCAGCTCCTCGTTCACTAACACACAGCCTGTCCCACTCTCAGATACCTGCTCCTCCCTCACTAACACACAGCCTGTCCCACTCTCAGATACCATCTCCTCCCTCACTAACACACAGCCTGTCTCAGTCTCAGGTACAAGCTCCTCCTTCACTAACACACAGCCTCACCCACTCTCAGATACCAGCTCCTCCCACACTAACACACAGTCTGTCCCACTCTCAGATACCATCTCCTCCCTCACTAACACACAGCCTGTCACTCTCAGATACCAAATCCTCCCTCACTAACACACAGCCTGTCTCACTCACAGAAACCAGCTCCTCCTTCACTGACACACAGCCTGTCCCGCTCTCAGATACCAGCTCCTCCTTCACTAAAATAGCCTGTCTCACTCTCAGATACAAGCTCCTCCTTCACTAACACACAGCCTGTCCCACTCTCAGATACAAGCTCCTCCCTCACTAACACACAGCCTCTCCCACTCTCAGATTCCTGCTCCTCCCTACTAACACACAGCCTGTCTCACTCTCAGGTACCAGCTCCTCCCTCAATAACACACAGCCTGTCCTACTCTCAGATACCAGCTCCTCCCTCACTAACACACAGCCTGTCGCAATCTCAGATACCAGCTCCTCCCTCACTAACATACAGCCTGTCCCGCTCTCGGATACCAGCTCCTCGCTCACTCACACACAGCCTCACCCACTCTCAGATACCAGCTCCTCCCTCACTAGCGCACAGACTGTCCCATTCTCAGATACCGTCTCCTCCCTCACTAACACACAGCGTGTCCCACTCTCAGATAGCAGCTCCTCCCTCACTAAAACACAGCCTGTCCCACTCTCAGATACTTGCTCCTCCCTCACTGACACACAGCTTGTCCCAGTCTCAGATACCAGCTCCTCTGTCACTAACACACAGCCTGTCCAACTCTCTGATACCAGCTCCTCCCTTAGTAACACACAGCCTGTCCCACTCTCAGAATCCAGCTTCTCCATCACTAACAAACAGCCTCACCCACTCACAGATACCAGCTCCTCCTTCACTAACACACAGCCTGTCCCACTCTCAGATACCTGCTCCTCCCTCACTAACACACAGCCTGTCCCACTCTCAGATACCATCTCCTCCCTCACTAACACACAGCCTGTCTCAGTCTCAGGTACAAGCTCCTCCTTCACTAACACACAGCCTCACCCACTCTCAGATACCAGCTTCTCCCTCACTAACACACAGCCTGTCCCACTCTCAGATACCAAATCCTCCCTCACTAACACACAGCCTGTCTCACTCACAGAAACCAGCTCCTCCTTCACTGACACACAGCCTGTCCGACTCTCAGATACCAGCTCCTCCCTAAGAAACAGCCTGTCCCGCTCTCAGATACCAGCTCCTCCCTCACTAACACACAGCCTGTACCACTCTCAGATACCAGCTCCTCCCTCACTAACACACAGCCTCTCCCACTCTCAGATACCAGCTCCTCCCTACTAACACACAGCCTATCTCACTCTCAGGTACCAGCTCCTCCCTCACTAACACACAGCCTGTCCTACTCTCAGATACTAGCACTTCCCGAACTAACACACAGCCTGTCGCAATCTCAGATACCAGCTCCTCCCTCACTAACACACAGCCTGTCCCACTCTCGGATACCAGCTCCTCGCTCACTAACACACAGCCTGTCCCACTCTCAGATACTTGATCCTCCCTCACTAACACACAGCTTGTCCCTGTCTCAGATACCAACTCCTCCCTCACTAACACACAGCCAGTCCCACTCTCAGATACTTGCTCCTCCCTCACTAACACACAGTCTGTCCCAATCTCAGACACCAGCTCCTCTGTCACTAACACACACCCTGTCCCTCTCTCTGATACCAGCTCCTCCCTCACTAACACACAGCCTGTCGCAATCTCAGATACCAGCTCCTCCCTCACTAACATACAGCCTGTCCCGCTCTCGGATACCAGCTCCTCGCTCACTCACACACAGCCTCACCCACTCTCAGATACCAGCTCCTCCCTCACTAGCGCACAGACTGTCCCATTCTCAGATACCGTCTCCTCCCTCACTAACACACAGCCTGTCCCACTCTCAGATAGCAGCTCCTCCCTCACTAACACACAGCCTGTCCCACTCTCAGATACTTGCTCCTCCCTCACTAACACACAGCTTGTCCCAGTCTCAGATACCAGCTCCTCTGTCACTAACACACAGCCTGTCCAACTCTCTGATACCAGCTCCTCCCTTACTAACACACAGCCTGTCCCACTCTCAGAATCCAGCTTCTCCATCACTAACAAACAGCCTCACCCACTCACAGATACCAGCTCCTCCTTCACTAACACACAGCCTGTCCCACTCTCAGATACCTGCTCCTCCCTCACTAACACACACCCTGTCCCACTCTCAGATACCATCTCCTCCCTCACTAACACACAGCCTGTATCAGTCTCAGGTACAAGCTCCTCCTTCACTAACACACAGCCTCACCCACTCTCAGATACCAGCTCCTCCCACACTAACACACAGTCTGTCCCACTCTCAGATACCATCTCCTCCCTCACTAAAACACAGCATGTCCCACTCTCAGATACCATCTCCTCCCTCACTAACACACAGCCTGTCCCACTCTCAGATACCATCTCCTCCCTCACTAACTCACAGCCTGTCCCACTCTCAGATACCAGCTCCTCCCTCGCTAACACACAGCCTGTCTCACTCACAGAAACCAGCTCCTCCCTCACTAACACACAGCCTGTCTCACTCACAGAAACCAGCTCCTCCTTCACTGACACACAGCCTGTCCGACTCTCAGATACCAGCTCCTCACTCACTCATACACAGCCTGTGCCACTCTCAGATACCAGCTCCTCCCTCAGTAACACACAGCCTGTCCCAATCTCAGAAACTATCTCCTCCCTCACTAACACACAGCCTGTCCCACTCTCAGATACCAGCTCCTCCCTCACTAACACACAGCCTGTCCCACTCTCAGGTACCAGCTCCTCCCTCACTAACACACAGCCTGTCCTACTCTCAGATACTAGCACTTCCCGAACTAACACACAGCCTGTCCCACTCTCGGATACCAGCTCCTCGCTCACTAACACACAGCCTGTCCCACTCTCAGATACTTGATCCTCCCTCACTAACACACAGCTTGTCCCAGTCTCAGATACCAACTCCTCCCTCACTAACACACAGCCAGTCCCACTCTCAGATACTTGCTCCTCCCTCACTAACACACAGTCTGTCCCACTCTCAGACACCAGCTCCTCTGTCACTAACACACAGCCTGTCCCTCTCTCTGATACCAGCTCCTCCTCACTAACACACAGCCTGTCTTAGTCTCTGATACCAGCTCTTCCCTCACTAACACAGCCTGTCCCACTCTCAGAATCCAGCTTCTCCGTCACTAACACACAGCCTCACCCACTCTCAGATACCTGCTCCTCCCTCACTAACACACAGCCAGTCCCAATCTAAGATACTAGCTCCTCCCTCACTAACGCACAGCCTGAACCACTCTCAGTCCTGCTCCTCCCACAATAACACACAGTCTGTCCCACTCTCAGATACTATCTCCTCCTTCACTAACACACAGCCTGTCCCACTCTCAGATACCATCTCCTCCCTCACAAACACACAGCCTGTCTCACTCTCAGATACCATCTCCTCCCGCACAAACACACAGCCTGTCTCACTCTCAGATACAAGTTCCTCCTTCACTAAAATAGCCTGTCTCACTCTCAGATACAAGCTCCTCCCTCACTAACACACAGCCTGTCTCACTCTCAGATACCCACTCCTCCCTCACTAACACACAGCCTGTCCCACTCTCAGATACCATTTCCTCCCTCACTAACACACAGCCTGTCCTACTCTCAGATACCAGCTCCTCCCTCACTAACGCACAGCCTGTCGCAATCTTAGATACCAGCTCCTCCCTCACTAATACACAGCCTGTCCCGCTCTCGGATACCAGCTCTTCGCTCACTCACACACAGCCTGTCCCACTCTCAGATAGCAGCTCCTCCCTCACTAACACACAGCCTGTCCCACTCTCAGATACCAGCTCCTCCCTCACTAACACACAGCTTTTGCTACTCTGAGATATCACTACCCCCTCACTAACACCTGGCTGACCCACACTCAGACCCTAACTCATCCCTCACTCACATACAGCCCTTCCGTCTCTCAGATACGAGCTCCTCACTCAGTAACACAGCCTGTCCTGCTCCCAGATACCAGCTCCTCCCTCACTAACACACAGCCTGTCTCACTCTCTTATTCCAGCTCCAACCTGACTAACAAACGGCCAGACCAAATCTCAGATACCAGCTCCACCCTCAGTAACACACATCCTGTCCCTATCTCAGATACCATCTCCTCCCTCACGAACACACAGCCTGTCCCACCCTCAGATAGCAGCTCCTCCCTCACTAACACACAGCCTGTCCCACTCTCAGATACCATCTCCTCCCTCACAAACACACAGCCTGTCTGACTCTCAGATACCTGCTCCTTCCTCACTAACACACAGCCTGTCTCACTCTCAGATACCTGCTCCTCCCTCACTAACACACAGCCTGTCCCACTCTCAGATTCCTGCTCCTCCCTCACTGACACACAGACTGTCTCACTCTCAGGTACCAGCTCCTCCCTCATTAACACACAGCCTGTCCCACTCAGATAACAGCTCCTCCCTCAATAACACACAGCCTGTCACCCTCTCAGATACCAGCTCCTCCCTCACTAACACACAGACTGTCCCACTTTCAGATACCAGCTCCTCACTCACTAACACACAGCCTGTCGCAATCTCAGATACCAGCTCCTCCCTCACTAACACCCAGCCTGTCCCACTCTCTGATACCAGCTCCTCCCTCACTAACACACAGCCTGTCCCACTCTCAGATACCAGCTCCTCCCACAATAACACACAGCCTTTTCCACTCTCAAACACCAGCTCCTCTCTCAATAACACACAACCTGTCCTACTCTCAGATACCAGCTCCTCACTCACTAACACAAAGCCTGTCCCACTCTCAGATACCAGCTCCTCCCTCACTAACACACAGCCTGTCCCACTCTCAGATACCAGCTCCTCCCTCACTAACACAAAGCTTGTCCCAGTCTCAGATACCAGCTCCTCCCTCACTAACACACAGCCTGTCCCACTCTCAGATACTTGCTCCTCCCTCACTAACACACAGTCTATCCCACTCTCAGACACCAGCTCCTCTGTCACTAACACACAGCCTGTCCCTCTCTCTGATACCAGATCCTCCCTCACTAACACACAGCCTGTCTTAGTCTCTGATACCAGCTCTTCCGTCACTAACACACAGCCTGTCCCACTCTCAGATACCATCTCCTCCCTCACTAACACACAGCCTGTCTCACTCTCAGATACCAGCTCCTCCTTCACTAAAATAGCCTGTCCCACTCTCAGATACAAGCTCCTCCTTCACTAACACACTGCCTCTCCCACTCTCAGATACCAGCTCCTCCCTCAATAACACACAGCCTGTCCTACTCTCAGATACCAGCTCCTCCCTCACTAACACACAGCCTGTCCCACTCTCAGATACCAGCTCCTCCCTCAATAACACACAGCCTGTCCTACTCTCAGATACCAGCTCCTCCCTCACTAACACACAGCCTGTCCCACTCTCAGATACCAGCTCCTCCCTCACTTACACACAGCCTGTCCCAGTCTCAGGTACCAGCTCCTCCCTCACTAACACACAGCCTGTCTCACTCTCAGATACCAGCTCCTCCCTCACTAACACAGAGCCTGTCCCACTCTCAGACACCAGCTCCTCCCTCGCTAACACAGGCTGTTCCACTTTCCGATACCAGCCCTTCCCTCACTAATACACAGCCTGACTCGCCCTCAGATACCAGCTCCTCCCTCACTAACACACAGTCATTCCTACACTCAGATATCAGAACCTCCCTCACTAACACACATGCTAACCCTCACCCAGATTCCAGAACCTCCCTCTGTCACACAAAGCTTGACTCACTCTCAGACACCAGCTACTCCCTCACTAACACACAGCCTGTCCCACTCAGATACCAGCTCCTCCCTCACTTACACACAGCCTGTCCCAGTCTCAGGTACCAGCTCCTCCCTCACTGACACACAGCCTGTCTCACTCTCAGATACCAGCTCCTCCCTCACTAACACAGAGCCTGTCCCACTCTCAGACACCAGCTCCTCCCTCGCTAACACAGGCTGTTCCACTTTCCGATACCAGCCCTTCCCTCACTAATACACAGCCTGACTCGCCCTCAGATACCAGCTCCTCCCTCACTAACACACAGTCATTCCTACACTCAGATATCAGAATCTCCCTCACTAACACACATGCTAACCCTCACCCAGATTCCAGATCCTCCCTCTGTCACACAAAGCTTGACTCACTCTCAGATACCAGCTACTCCCTCACTAACACACAGCCTGTCCCACTCTCAGATACCAACTCCTCCCTCACTAACACACAGCCTGTCTCACTCTCAGATACCAGCTCCTCCCTCACTAACACACAGCCTGCCCCACTCTCAGATACCAGCTCCTCCCTCACTAACACACAGACTCTCCCACTCTCAGATACCAGCTCCTCCCTCACTAACACACAGCCTGTCCCACTCTCAGATACCAGCTCCTCCTTCACAAAAAGAGCCTGTCTCACTCTCAGATACAAGCTCCTCCCTCACTAACACACAGCCTCTCCCACTCTCAGATTCCTGCTCCTCCCAACTAACACACAGCCTGT
Source organism: Isurus oxyrinchus (assembly GCA_026770705.1). Taxonomy (NCBI): domain Eukaryota; kingdom Metazoa; phylum Chordata; class Chondrichthyes; order Lamniformes; family Lamnidae; genus Isurus; species Isurus oxyrinchus. The sequence continues at coordinate 1,266,047 of JANJGN010000068.1, forward strand.
CTCACTCAGGTACCAGCTCCTCCCTCAATAACACACAGCCTGTCATACTCTCAGATACCAGCACCTCCCTAACTAACACACAGCCTGTCCCACTCTCAGATACCAGCTCCTCCCTCACTAACACACAGCCTGTCGCAATCTCAGATACCAGCTCCTCCCTCACTGACACACAGCCTGTCCCACTCTCGGATACCAGCTCCTCGCTCACTAACACACAGCCTCACCCACTCTCAGATACCAGCTCCTCCCTCACTAACACACAGACTGTCCCATTCTCAGATACCGTCTCCTCCCTCACTAACACACAGCCTGTCCCACTCTCAGAAACTTGCTCCTCCCTCACGAACACACAGCCTGTCCCAGTCTCAGATACCAGCTCCTCTGTCACTAACACACAGCCTGTCCCACTCTCTGATACCAGCTCCTCCCTCACTAACACACAGCCTGTCTTAGTCTCTGATACCAGCTCTTCCCTCACTAACACACAGCCTGACCCACTCTCAGATTCCAGCTCCTCCCACAAAAACACACAGCCTGTCCCACTCTCAGATACCATCTCCTCCCTCACAAACACACAGCCTGTCTCACTCTCAGATACCAGCTCCTCCTTCACTAACAAACAGCCTGTCTCACTCTCAGATACAAGCTCTTCCTTCACTAACACACTGCCTCTCCCACTCTCAGATTCCTGCTCCTCCCTCACTAACGCACAGCCTGTCCCACTCTCAGATACCAGCTCCTCCCTCACTAACACACAGCCTGTCCCACTCTCGGATACCAGCTCCTCGCTCACTAACACACAGCCTCACCCACTCTCAGATGCCAGCTCCTCACACACTAACACACAGTCTGTCCTGCTCTCAGATACCAGCTCCTCCCTCACGCATACACAGCCTGTCCCACTCTCAGAAATCATCTCCTCCCTCACTAACACACAGCCTGTCCCACTCTCAGATACCATCTTCTCCCTCCCAAACACACAGCCTGTCCCACTCTCGGATACCGTCTCCTCCCTCACTAACACATAGCCTGTCCCACTCTCAAATACTCGCTCCACCCTCGCTAACACACAGCCTGTCCCACTGTCTGATACCAGCTCCTCCCTTACTAACACACAGCCTGTCTTAGTCTCTGATACCAGCTCCTCCCTCACTAACACACAGCCTGTCCCACTCTCAGATACCAGCTCCTCCCTCACTACCACACAGCCTGTCCCACTCTCAGAATCCTGCTCCTCCCTCACTAACACACAGCTTGTCGCAATCTCAGATACCAGCTCCTCCCTCACTAACACACAGCTTGTCGCAATCTCAGATACTAGCTCCTCCCTCACTAACACACAGCCTGTCCCACTCTCAGATACTCGCTCCTCCCTCACTAACACACAGACTGTCCCACTCTCAGGTGCCTGCTCCACCCTCAATAAAACAGAGCCTGTCCTACTCTCAGATACCAACACCACCCTAACTAACACACAGCCTGTCCCACTCTCGGATACCAGCTCCTCGCTCACTAATACACAGCCTGTCCCACTCTCAGATACCAGCTCCTCCCTCACTAACAAACAGCCTGTCCCCTCTCATTTACCAGCTACTCCCTCACTAACACACAGCCTGTCCAACTCTCAGATACTAGTTCCTCCATCACGAAACACACAGCCTGTCCCACTCTCAGATACCATCTCCTCCCTAACTAACACACAGCCTGTCCCACTCTCAGATACTTGCTCCTCATTCACTAACACACAGATTGTCACAGTCTCAGATACCAGTCCTCCCTCACTAACAAAGCCTCTCCCACTCTCAGATACCAGCTCCTCCCTCACTAAAACACAGCCTGTCCCACTCACAGATACCAGCTCCTCCCTCACTAACACACAGCCTGTCCCACTCTCAGATACCATCTCCTCCCTCACAAACACACAGCCTGTCTCACTCTCAGATACCAGCTCCTCCTTCACTAAAACAGCCTGTCTCACTCTCAGATACCAGCTCCTCCCTCACTAACACACAGCCTGTGCCCTCTCATTTACGAGCTACTCCCTCACTAACACACAGCCTGTCCAACTCTCAGATACTAGTTCCTCCATCACGAAACACACAGCCTGTCCCACTCTCAGATACCATCTCCTCCCTCACTAACACACAGCCTGTCTCACTCTCAGGTACCAGCTCCTCCCTCAATAACACAGTGCCTGTCCTACTCTCAGATACCAGCACCTCCCTAACTAACACACAGCCTTTCGCAATCTCAGATACCAGCTCCTCCCTCACTAACACACAGCCTGTCCCACTCTCGGATACCAGCTCCTCGCTCACTAACACACAGCCTCACCCTCTCTCAGATACCAGCTCCTCCCTCACTAACACACAGACTGTCCCATTCTCAGATACCATCTCCTCCCTCACTAACACACAGCCTGTCCCAACCTCAGATACCAGCTCGTCCCTCTCTAACACACAGCCTGTCCCACTCTCAGATACTTGCTCCTCCCTCACTAACACACAGATTATCACAGTCTCAGATACCAGTCCTCCCTCACTAACAAAGCCTCTCCCACTCTCAGATACCAGCTCCTCGCTCACTAACACACAGCCTGTCGCACTCTCAGATACCAGTTCCTCCCTCACTAACACACAGCCTGTCGCACTCTCAGATACCAGCTCCTCCCTCAAAAACACACAGCCTGTCCTACACTCAGATACCAGCAACTCCCTAACTAACACACAGCCTGTCCCACTCTCAGATACCAGCTCCTCCCTCACTAACACACAGACTGTCCCATTCTCAGATACCATCTCCTCCCTCACTAACACACAGCCTGTCCCACTCTCAGATACCAGCTCCTCCCTCACTAACACACAGCCTGTCCCACTCTCAGATACTTGCTCCTCCCTCACAAACACTCAGCCTGTCTTCATCTCAGATACCAGCTCCACCCTCACTAACACACAGCCGGTCCCACTCTCAGATACTTGCTCCTCCCTCACTAACACACAGACTGTCCCACTCTCAGACACCAGCTCCTCTGTCACTAACACACAGCCTGTCCCTCTCTCTGATACCAGCTCCTCCCTCACTAACACACACCCTGTCCCAATCTCCGATACCAGATCCTCACTCACTAACACACAGCCTGTCCCACTCTCAGATACCACCTCCTCCCTCACTAACACACAGCCTGTCCCACTCTCAGATACCAGCTCCTCCCTCACTAACACACAGCCTGTCTCACTCGGATACCAGTTCCTCGCTCACTAACACACAGCCTCACCCACTCTCAGATACCAGCTCCTCCCTCACTAACACACAGCCTGTCCCACTCTCAGATACCAGCTCCTCCCTCACTAACACACAGCCTGTCCCACTCTCAGGTACCAGCTCCTCCCTCACTAACACACAGCCTGTCCCACTCTCAGATACTTGCTCCTCCCTCACTAACACACAGTCTGTCCCACTCTCAGACACCAGCTCCTCTGTCACTAACACGCAGCCTGTCTTAGTCTCTGATAACAGCTCTTCCCTCACTAACACACAGCCTGTCCCACTCATAGATACCATCTCCTCCATCACTAACACACAGCCTATCCCACTCTCAGATACCATCTCCTCCCTCACAAACACAGCCTGTCTCAATCTCAAATACAAGCTCCTCCTTCACTAAAGGAGCCTGTCACACTCTCAGATACAAGTTCCTCCCTCACTAACACACTGCCTCTCCCACTCTCAGATTACTGCTCCTCCCTACTAACACACAGCCTGTCTCACTCTCAGGTACCAGCTCCTCCCTCAAAAACACACAGCCTGTCCTACACTCAGATACCAGCACCTCCCTAACTAACACACAGCCTGTCGCAATCTCAGATACCAGCTCCTCCCTCACTAACACACAGCCTGTCCCACTCTCGGATACCAGCTCCTCGCTCACTAACACACAGCCTGTCCCACTCTCAGATACCAGCTCCTCCCTCAAAAACACACAGCCTGTCCTACACTCAGATACCAGCAACTCCCTAACTAACACACAGCCTGTCCCACTCTCAGATACCAGCTCCTCCCTCACTAACACACAGCCTGTCCCACTCTCAGATACCAGCTCATCCCTCACTAACACACAGCCTGTCCCACTCTCAGATACCAGCTCCTCCCTCAATAACACAAACTGTCCCACTCTCAGATACCATCTCCTCCCTCACTAACACACAGCCTGTCCCACTCTCAGATACTTGCTCCTCCCTCACAAACAAACAGCCTGTCTTCATCTCAGATACCAGCTCCACCCTCACTAACACACAGCCGGTCCCACTCTCAGATACTTGCTCCTCCCTCACTAACACACAGACTGTCCCACTCTCAGACACCAGCTCCTCTGTCACTAACACACAGCCTGTCCCTCTCTCTGATACCAGCTCCTCCCTCACTAACACACAGCCTGTCCCAATCTCCGATACCAGCTCCTCACTCACTAAAACGCAGCCTGTCCCACTCTCAGATACCAGCTCCTCCCTCACTAACACACAGCCTGTCCCACTCTCAGATACCATCTCCTCCCTCACAAAAACAGCCTATCTCACTCTCAAATACAAGCTCCTCCTTCACTAAAGGAGCCTGTCTCACTCTCAGATACCATCTCCTCCCTCACTAACACAAAGCCTGTCTTACACTCAGGTACCAGCTCCTCCCTCAATAACACACAGCCTGTCCTACTCTCAGATACCAGCTCCTCCCTCACTAACACACAGCCTGTCTCACTCGGATACCAGCTCCTCGCTCACTAACACACAGCCTCACCCACTCTCAGATACCATCTCCTCCCTCACTAACACACAGCCTCACCCACTCTCAGATACCAGCTCCTCCCTCACTAACACACAGTCTGTCCCAATTTCAGATACCAGCTCCTCCCTCACTAACACACAGCCTGTCCCACTCTCTGGTACCAGCTCCTCCCTCACTTACACACAGTCTGTCCCAATCTCAGATACCAGCTCCTCCCTCACGAACACACAGCCTGTCCAACTCTCAGTTACTTGCTCCTCCCTCACTAACACACAGCTTGTCCCAGTCTCAGATACCAGTCCTCCCTCACTAACACAGCCTGTCCCACTCTCAGATACTTGCTCCTCCCTCACTAACACACAATCTGTCCCACACACAGACACCAGCTCCTCTGTCACTAACACACAGCCTGTCCCACTCTCCGATACCAGGTCCTCCCTCAGTAACACACAGCCTGTCTTCGTCTCTGATAACAGCTCTTCCCTCACTAACACACAGCCTGTCCCACTCTCAGAAACCAGCTCCTCCGTCACTAACACAGAGCCTAACCCACTCTCTGATACCAGCTCCTCCCTCACTCACACACAGCCTGTCCCACTCTCAGATACCATCTCCTCCCTCACTAACACACAGCCTGTCCCATTCTCAATTCCAGCTCCTCCCTCACTAACACACAGCCTGTCCCACTCTCAGATACCAGCTCCTCCCTCACTAACACACAGCCTGTCCCACTCTCAGATACCAGCTCCTCCCTCACTAACACACAGCCTGTCCCACTCTCAGGTACCAGCTCCTCTCTCACAAACACACAGCCTGTCTCACTCTCAGATACCAGCTCCTCCCTCACTAACACACAGCCTATCCCACTCTCTGATACCAGCTCCTCCCTCACTAACACACAGCCTGTCCCAGTCTCAAATTCCAGCTCCTCCCTCACGAACACACAGCCTGTCCCACTCTCAGATGCCAGCTCCTCCCTCACTAACACAGAGCCTGTCCCACACTCTGATACCAGCTCCTCCCTAACTAACAAACAGCCTGTCCCACGTGCAGATTCCAGCTCCTCCCTCACTAACACACAGCCTCTCCCAATCTCAGATACCAGCTCCTCCCTCACTAACACACAGCCTGTCTCATTCTCAGGTACCAGCTCCTCCCTCACTAACACACAGCCTGCCCCACTCTCTGATACCAGCTCCTCCCTCAATAACACACTGCCGTCCACTCTCAGAAACCAGCTCCTCCCTCCTTAACAAATAGCCTGTCCCACTCTCAGATACCAGCTCCTCCCTCACTAACACACTGACTGTCCCACTCTCAGATACCAGCTCCTCCCTCACTAACACGCAGCATGTCCCACTCTCAGATACCAGCACCTCCCTCACTAACAGACTGCCTGTCCCACTCTCTGACACGAGCTCCTTCCTCACCTACACACAGCCTGTTCCACTTTCAGATACCAGCTCCTCCCTCCTTAACAAACAGCCTGTCCCTCTCTCAGATATCAGCTCCTCCCTCACGAACACACAGACTGTCCCAATGTCAGATACCAGCTCCTCCCTCACTAACACACAGCCGGTCCCACTCTCAGATACCAGCTCCTCCCTCAGTGTCACACAGACTGTCTCACTCTCAGATACCAGCTCCCCCCTCACTTACACACTGCCTGTCCCACTCTCAGATACCAGCTCCTCCCTCACTAAAACACAGCCTGTCCCAATCTCAGACACCAGCTCCTCCTCACTAACACACAGCACGTCGCACTCTCACATACCTGCTCCTCCCTCACTAACACACCGCCGGTCCCACTCTCTGACACGAGCTCCTCCCTCACTAACACACAGCCTGTCCCACTCTCAGATACCAGCTCCTCTCTCACCAACACACAACCTCTCCCACTCTCTGATTCCTGCTCCTCCCTCACTAACACACAGCCTGTCCCACTCTCAGATACTAGTTCCTCGATCACTAAACACACAGTCTGTCCCACTCTCAGAAACCATCTCCTCCCTCACTAACACACAGACTGTCTCACTCTCAGGTACCAGCTCCTCACTAACTAACACATAGCCTGTCGCAATCTCAGATACCAGCTCCTCCCTCACTAACACACAGCCTGTCCCACTCTGGGATACCAGCTCCTCCCTCACTAACACACAGCCTGTCCCACTCTCAGATACCAGCTCCCCCCTCACTAACACACAGCCTCACCCACTCTCAGATACCTGCTCCTCCCTCACTAGCACACAGCCTGTCCCACTCTCAAATTCCAGCTCCTCCCACAATAACACACAGCCTGTTCTTCTCTCAGATACCAGCACCTCCCTAACTAACACACAGCCTGTCGCAATCTCAGATACCATCTCCTCCCTCACTAACACACAGACTGTCTCACTCTCAGGTACCAGCTCCTCCCTCAATAACACAAAGCCTGTCCTGCTCTCAGATACCAGCACCTCCCTAACTAACACACAGCCTGTCGCAATCTCAGATACCAGCTCCTCCCTCACTAACACACAGCCTGTCCCACTCTCGGATACCAGCTCCTCGCTCACTAACACGCAGCATCACCCACTCTCAGATACCAGCTCCTCCCTCACTAACACAAAGCCTGTCCCACTCTCAGATACTAGTTCCTCCATCATTAAACACACAGTCTGTCCCACTCTCAGATACCATCTCCTCCCTCACTAACACACAGAGCCTGTCTCACTCACAGAAACCAGCTCCTCCCTAAATGACACACAGCCTGTCCGACTCTCAGATACCAGCTCCTCCCTCACTAAGAAACAGCCTGTCCCACTCTCAGATACCAGCTCCTTCCTCACTAACAAACAGCCTGTCCCACTCTCAGATACCAGCTCCTCCCTCACTAACACACAGCCTGTCCCACTCTCGGATACCATCTCCTCCCTCACAAACACAGAGCCTGTCTCACTGTCAGATACGAGCTCCTCCCTGACTAACACACAGCCAGTCCCACTCTCAGATACCATCTCCTCCCTCACTAACACACAGCCTGTCCCACTCTCAGATACCATCTCCTCCCTCACAAACACAAAGCCTGTCTCACTCACAGATACCTGCTCCTCCCTCACTAACACACAGCCTGTCCCACTCTCAAATTCCAGCTCCTCTCTCACTAACACACAGCCTGTCTCACTCTCAGATACCAGCTCCTCCCTCACTTACACACAGCCGGTCCGACTCTCACATACAAGCTTCTCCCTCACTAACACAAAGCCTGTCCCAATCTCAGATACCAGCTCCTCCCTCACTAACACACAGCCTGTCCCAATCTCAGATCCCAGCTCCTCCCTCACTAACACACATCCTGTCCCACTCTCAAATTCCAGCTCCTCCCTCACAAACACACAGCCTGTCCCAATCTCAGATACCAGCTCCTCCCTCACGAACACACAGCCTGTCCCAATCTCAGATACCAGCTCCTCCCTCACTAACACACAGCCTGTCTCATTCTCAGAAACCAGCTCCTCCCTCACTAACACACAGCCTGTCCCACTCTCAGATACCAGCTCCTCACTCACTAACACACAGCCTGTCTCACTCTCAGATACAAGCTCCTCCTCACTAACACACAGCCTGTCCTACTCTCAGATACTTGCTCCTCCCTCACTAACACACAGTCTGTAACATTCTCAGACACCAGCTCCTCTGTCACTAACACACAGCGGTTCCCAATCTCTGGTACCGGCTCTTCCCTCACTAACCCAAATCCTGTCCCACTCTCAGATTCCAGATTCTCCCTCACTAACACACAGCCTGTCCCACTCTCAGATTCCAGCATCTCCCTCACTAACACACAGCCTGTCCCACTCTCAGATACCAGCTCCTCCCTCAGTAAAACACAGCCTTTCCCACTCTCAGATACCAGCTCTTCCATCACTAACACACAGCCGTCCACTCTCAGATACCAGCTCCTTCCTCAATGTCACACGGACTCAATCACTCTCAGATACCAGCTCCTCCCTCACTAACACACAGCCTGTGTCCCTCAGATACCAGCTCCTCCCTCACTTACACACTGCCTGTCCCACTCTCAGATACCAGCTCCTCCCTCACTAACACACAGCCTGTCCCAATCTCAGACACCAGCTCCTCCTCACTAACACACAGCATGTCGCACTCTCACATACCTGCTCCTCCCTCACTAACACACCGCCGGTCGCACTCTCTGACACAAGCTCCTCCCTCACTAACACACAGCCTGTCCCACTCTCAGATACCAGCTCCTCTCTCACCAACACACAACCTCTCCCACTCTCTGATTCCTGCTCCTCCCTCACTAACACACAGCCTGTCCCACTCTCAGATACTAGTTCCTCGATCTCTAAACACACAGTCTGTCCCACTCTCAGAAACCATCTCCTCCCTCACTAACACACAGACTGTCTCACTCTCAGGTACCAGCTCCTCACTAACTAACACATAGCCTGTCGCAATCTCAGATACCAGCTCCTCCCTCACTAACACACAGCCTGTCCCACTCTCAGATACTTTTCCTCCATCATTAAGCACAGAGCCTGTCCCACTCTCAGAATCCAGCTTCTCCCTCACTAACACACAGGCTCACGCACTCTCAGATACCTGCTCCTCCCTCACTAACACACAGCCTGTCCCACTCTCAGATACCAGCTCCTCCCTCACTAACACACAGCCTGTCCCACTCTCAGATACCTGCTACTCCCTCACTAACACACCGCCGGTCCCACTCTCTGACACGAGCTCCTCCCTCACTAACACAAAGCCTGTCCCACTCTCAGATACTAGTTCCTCCATCACTAAACACACAGTCTGTCCCACTCTCAGATACCATCTCCTCCCTCACTAACACACAGACTGTCTCACTCTCAGGTACCAGCTCCTCCCTCAATAACACACAGTCTGTTCTTCTCTCAGATACCAGCACCTCCCTAACTAACACACAGCCTGTTGCAATCTCAGATACCATCTCCTGCCTCACTAACACACAGACTGTCTCACTCTCTGGTACCAGCTCCTCCCTCAATAAAACAAAGCCTGTCCTGCTCTCAGATACCAGCACCTCCCTAACTAACACACAGCCTGTCGCAATCTCAGATACCAGCTCCTCCCTCACTAACACACAGCCTGTCCCACTCTCGGATACCAGCTCCTCGCTCACTAACACACAGCATCACCCACTCTCAGATACCAGCTCCTCCCTCACGAACACAAAGCCTGTCCCACTCTCAGATACTAGTTCCTCCATCATTAAACACACAGTCTGTCCCACTCTCAGATACCATCTCCTCCCTCACTAACACACAGCCCTTCGCACTCTCAGAAATCATCTCCTCCCTCACTAACACACAGAGCCTGTCTCACTCACAGAAACCAGCTCCTCCCTAACTGACACACAGCCTGTCCGACTCTCAGATAGCAGCTCCTCCCTCACTAAGAAACAGCCTGTCCCACTCTCCGATACCAGCTCCTTCCTCACTAACAAACAGCCTGTCCCACTCTCAGATACCAGCTCCTCCCTCACTAACACACAGCCTGTCCCACTCTCGGATACCATCTCCTCCCTCACAAACACAGAGCCTGTCTCACTCTCAGATACAAGCTCCTCCCTCACTAACACACAGCCAGTCCCACTCTCAGATACCATCTCCTTCCTCACTAACACACAGCCTGTCCCACTCTCAGATACCATCTCCTTCCTCACTAACACACAGCCTGTCCCACTCTCAGATACCATCTCCTCCCTCACAAACACACAGCCTGTCTCACTCACAGATACCTGCTCCTCCCTCACTAACACACAGCCTGTCCCACTCTCAAATTCCAGCTCCTCCCTCACTAACACACAGCCTGTCTCACTCTCAGATACCAGCTCCTCCCTCACTTACACACAGCCTGTCCGACTCTCACATACAAGCTTCTCCCTCACTAACACACAGCCTGTCCCAATCTCAGATACCAGCTCCTCCCTCACTAACACACAGCCTGTCCCAATCTCAGATCCCAGCTCCTCCCTCACTAACACACAGCCTGTCCCACTCTCAAATTCCAGCTCCTCCCTCACGAACACACAGCCTGTCCCAATCTCAGATACCAGCTCCTCCCTCACGAACACACAGCCTGTCCCAATCTCAGATACCAGCTCCTCCCTCACTAACACACAGACTGTCTCACTCTCAGATACAAGCTCCTCCTCACTAACACACAGCCTGTCCCACTCTCAGATACTTGCTCCTCCCTCACTAACACACAGTTTGTAACATTCTCAGACACCAGCTCCTCTGTCACTAACACACAGCCTGTCCCACTCTCCGATACCAGCTCCTCCCTCAATAACACACAGCCTGTCCCACTCTCAAATTCCAGCTCCTCCCTCACTAAAACACAGCCTATCCCACTCTCTGATACCAGCTTCTCCCTCACTAACACACAGCCTGTCCCAGTCTCAAATTCCAGCTCCTCCCTCATGAACACACAGCCTGTCCCACTCTCAGATACCAGCTCCTCCCTCACTAACACAAAGCCTGTCTCACTCTCAGATACCTGCTCCTCCCTCACTAACACACAGTCTGTCCCATTCTCAGATACCAGCTTCTCCCTCACTAACAAACGGCCTGCCCCACTCTCTGATACCAGCTCCTCCCTCAATAACACACTGCCGTCCACTCTCAGAAACCAGCTCCTCCCTCCTTAACAAATAGCCTGTCCCACTCTCAGATACCAGCTCCTCCCTCACTAACACACTGACTGTCCCACTCTCAGATACCAGCTCCTCCCTCACTAACACACTGACTGTCCCACTCTCAGATACCAGCACCTCCCTCACTAACAGACTGCCTGTCCCACTCTCTGACACGAGCTCCTTCCTCACCTACACACAGCCTGTTCCACTTTCAGATACCAGCTCCTCCCTCCTTAACAAACAGCCTGTCCCTCTCTCAGATATCAGCTCCTCCCTCACGAACACACAGACTGTCCCAATGTCAGATACCAGCTCCTCCCTCACTAACACACAGCCGGTCCCACTCTCAGATACCAGCTCCCCCCTCACTAACACGCAGCCGTCCACTCTCAGATACCAGCTCCTCCCTCAGTGTCACACAGACTCTCTCACTCTCAGATACCAGCTCCTCCCTCAATGTCACACAGACTGTCTCACTCTCAGATACCAGCTCCTCCCTCACTAACACACAGCGGTTCCCAATCTCTGGTACCGGCTCTTCCCTCACTAACCCAAATCCTGTCCCACTCTCAGATTCCAGATTCTCCCTCACTAACACACAGCCTGTCCCACTTTCAAATTCCAGCTCCTCCATCACGAACACACAGCCTGTCCCACTCTCAGATATCAGCTCCTCCCTCACTAACACACAGCCTGTCCCACTCTCAGGTACCGGCTCTTCCCTCACTAACCCACATCCTGTCCCACTCTCAGATTCCAGGATCTCCCTCACTAATACACAGCCTGTCCCACACTCTGATACCAGCTCCTCCCTAACTAACAAACAGCCTGTCCCAAGTGCAGATTCCAGCTCCTCACTCACTAACACACAGCCTGTCCCAATCTCAGATACCAGCTCCTCCCTCACTAACACACAGCCTGTCTCATTCTCAGATACCAGCTCCTCCCTCACTAACACACAGCCTGTCCCACTCTCAGATACCAGCTCCTCCCTCACTAACAAACAGCCTGTCCCACTCTCAGATACAAGCTCCTCCCTCACTAACACACAAACCGTGTCACTCTCAGATACCTGCTACTCCCTCACTAACACACCGCCGGTCCCACTCTCTGACACGAGCTCCTCCCTCACTAACACAAAGCCTGTCCCACTCTCAGATACTAGTTCCTCCATCACTAAACACACAGTCTGTCCCACTCTCAGATACCATCTCCTCCCTCACTAACACACAGACTGTCTCACTCTCAGGTACCAGCTCCTCCCTCAATAACACACAGCCTGATCTTCTCTCAGATACCAGCACCTCCCTAACTAACACACAGCCTGTCGCAATCTCAGATACCATCTCCTCCCTCACTAACACACAGACTGTCTCACTCTCAGATACCAGCACCTCCCTAACTAACACACAGCCTGTCGCAATCTCAGATACCAACTCCTCCCTCACTAACACACAGCCTGTCCCACTCTCGGATACCAGCTCCTCGCTCACTAACACACAGCCTGTCCCACTCTCGGATACCAGCTCCTCGCTCACTAACACACAGCATCACCCACTCTCAGATACCAGCTCCTCCCTCACTAACACAAAGCCTGTCCCACTCTCAGATACTAGTTCCTCCATCATTAAACACACAGTCTGTCCCACTCTCAGATACCATCTCCTCCCTCACTAACACACAGCCCTTCGCACTGACAGAAATCATCTCCTCCCTCACTAACACACAGAGCCTGTCTCACTCACAGAAACCAGCTCCTCCCTAACTGACACACAGCCTGTCCGACTCTCAGATACCAGCTCCTCCCTCACTAAGAAACAGCCTGTCCCACTCTCAGATACCAGCTCCTTCCTCACTAACAAACAGCCTGTCCCACTCTCAGATACCAGCTCCTCCCTCACTAACACACAGCCTGTCCCACTCTCGGATACCATCTCCTCCCTCACAAACACAGAGCCTGTCTCACTCTCAGATACGAGCTCCTCCCTGACTAACACACAGCCAGTCCCACTCTCAGATACCATCTCCTCCCTCACTAACACACAGCCTGTCCCACTCTCAGATACCATCTCCTCCCTCACAAACACAGCCTGTCTCACTCACAGATACCTGCTCCTCCCTCACTAACACACAGCCTGTCCCACTCTCAAATTCCAGCTCCTCCCTCACTAACACACAGCCTGTCTCACTCTCAGATACCAGCTCCTCCCTCACTTACACACAGCCTGTCTGACTCTCACATACAAGCTTCTCCCTCACTAACACACAGCCTGTCCCAATCTCAGATACCAGCTCCTCCCTCACTAACACACAGCCTGTCCCAATCTCAGATCCCAGCTCCTCCCTCACTAACACACAGCCTGTCCCACTCTCAAATTCCAGCTCCTCCCTCACGAACACACAGCCTGTCCCAATCTCAGATACCAGCTCCTCCCTCACGAACACACAGCCTGTCCCAATCTCAGATACCAGCTCCTCCCTTATTAACACACAGCCTGTCTCATTCTCAGATACCAGCTCCTCCCTCACTAACACACAGACTGTCCCACTCTCAGATACAAGCTCCTCCTCACTAACACACAGCCTGTCCCACTCTCAGATACTTGCTCCTCCCTCACTAACACACAGTCTGTAACATTCTCAGACACCAGCTCCTCTGTCACTAACACACAGCGGTTCCCAATCTCTGGTACCGGCTCTTCCCTCACTAACCCAAATCCTGTCCCACTCTCAGATTCCAGATTCTCCCTCACTAACACACAGCCTGTCCCACTCTCAGATTCCAGCATCTCCCTCACTAACACACAGCCTGTCCCACTCTCAGATACCAGCTCCTCCCTCAGTAAAACACAGCCTTTCCCACTCTCAGATACCAGCTCTTCCATCACTAACACACAGCCGTCCACTCTCAGATACCAGCTCCTTCCTCAATGTCACACGGACTCAATCACTCTCAGATACCAGCTCCTCCCACACTAACACACAGCCTGTGTCCCTCAGATACCAGCTCCTCCCTCACTTACACACTGCCTGTCCCACTCTCAGATACCAGCTCCTCCCTCACTAACACACAGCCTGTCCCAATCTCAGACACCAGCTCCACCTCACTAACACACAGCATGTCGCACTCTCACATACCTGCTCCTCCCTCACTAACACACCGCCGGTCCCACTCTCTGACACGAGCTCCTCCCTCACTAACTCACAGCCTGTCCCACTCTCAGATACCAGCTCCTCTCTCACTAACACACTGCCTTTCCCACTCTCAGATACCAGCTCATCCCTCACTAACACACAGCCTGTCCCACTCTCAGATACTAGTTCCTCGATCTCTAAACACACAGTCTGTCCCACTCTCAGAAACCATCTCCTCCCTCACTAACACACAGACTGTCTCACTCTCAGGTACCAGCTCCTCACTAACTAACACATAGCCTGTCGCAATCTCAGATACCAGCTCCTCCCTCACTAACACACAGCCTGTCCCACTCTCGGATACCAGCTCCTCGCTCACTAACACACAGCCTCACCCACTCTCAGATACCAGCTCCTCCCTCACTAACACACAGCCTGTCCCACTCTCAGATACTTTTCCTCCATCATTAAGCACAGAGCCTGTCCCACTCTCAGAATCCAGCTTCTCCCTCACTAACACACAGCCTCACGCACTCTCAGATACCTGCTCCTCCCTCACTAACACACAGCCTGTCCCACTCTCAGATACCTGCTCCTCCCTCACTAGCACACAGCCTGTCCCACTCTCAAATTCCAGCTCCTCCCTCACTAACACACAGCCTGTCCCACTCTCAAATTCCAGCTCCTCCATCACGAACACACAGCCTGTCCCACTCTCAGATACCAGCTCCTCCATCACTAACACACAGCCTGTCCCACTCTCAGATATCAGCTCCTCCCTCACTAACACAAAGCCTGTCCCACACTCAGGTACCGGCTCTTCCCTCACTAACCCAGATCCTGTTCCACTCTCAGATTCCAGGATCTCCCTCACTAATACACAGCCTGTCCCACACTCTGATAACAGCTCCTCCCTAACTAACAAACAGTCTGTCCCAAGTGCAGATTCCAGCTCCTCACTCACTAACACACAGCCTGTCCCAATCTCAGATACCAGCTCCTCCCTCACTAACACAAAGCCTGTCTCATTCTCAGATACCAGCTCCTCCCTCACTAACACACAGCCTGTCCCACTCTCAGATACCAGCTCCTCCCTCACTAACACACAGCCTGTCCCACTCTCAGATACCTGCTACTCCCTCACTAACACACGGCCGGTCCCACTCTCTGACACGAGCTCCTCCCTCACTAACACAAAGCCTGTCCCACTCTCAGATACTAGTTCCTCCATCACTAAACACACAGTCTGTCCCACTCTCAGATACCATCTCCTCCCTCACTAACACACAGACTGTCTCACTCTCAGGTACCAGCTCCTCCCTCAATAACACACAGCCTGTTCTTCTCTCAGATACCAGCACCTCCCTAACTAACACACAGCCTGTCGCAATCTCAGATACCATCTCCTCCCTCACTAACACACAGACTGTCTCACTCTCAGGTACCAGCTCCTCCCTCAATAACACAAAGCCTGTCCTGCTCTCAGATACCAGCACCTCCCTAACTAACACACAGCCTGTCGCAATCTCAGATACCAGCTCCTCCCTCACTAACACACAGCCTGTCCCACTCTCGGATACCAGCTCCTCGCTCACTAACACACAGCATCACCCACTCTCAGATCCCAGCTCCTCCCTCACTAACACACAGCCTGTCCCACTCTCAAATTCCAGCTCCTCCCTCACGAACACACAGCCTGTCCCAATCTCAGATACCAGCTCCTCCCTCACGAACACACAGCCTGTCCCAATCTCAGATACCAGCTCCTCCCTTACTAACACACAGCCTGTCTCATTCTCAGATACCAGCTCCTCCCTCACTAACACACAGACTGTCCCACTCTCAGATACAAGCTCCTCCTCACTAACACACAGCCTGTCCCACTCTCAGATACTTGCTCCTCCCTCACTAACACACAGTCTGTAACATTCTCAGACACCAGCTCCTCTGTCACTAACACACAGCGGTTCCCAATCTCTGGTACCGGCTCTTCCCTCACTAACCCAAATCCTGTCCCACTCTCAGATTCCAGATTCTCCCTCACTAACACACAGCCTGTCCCACTCTCAGATTCCAGCATCTCCCTCACTAACACACAGCCTGTCCCACTCTCAGATACCAGCTCCTCCCTCAGTAAAACACAGCCTTTCCCACTCTCAGATACCAGCTCTTCCATCACTAACACACAGCCGTCCACTCTCAGATACCAGCTCCTTCCTCAATGTCACACGGACTCAATCACTCTCAGATACCAGCTCCTCCCACACTAACACACAGCCTGTGTCCCTCAGATACCAGCTCCTCCCTCACTTACACACTGCCTGTCCCACTCTCAGATACCAGCTCCTCCCTCACTAACACACAGCCTGTCCCAATCTCAGACACCAGCTCCACCTCACTAACACACAGCATGTCGCACTCTCACATACCTGCTCCTCCCTCACTAACACACCGCCGGTCCCACTCTCTGACACGAGCTCCTCCCTCACTAACACACAGCCTGTCCCACTCTCAGATACCAGCTCCTCTCTCACTAACACACTGCCTTTCCCACTCTCAGATACCAGCTCATCCCTCACTAACACACAGCCTGTCCCACTCTCAGATACTAGTTCCTCGATCTCTAAACACACAGTCTGTCCCACTCTCAGAAACCATCTCCTCCCTCACTAACACACAGACTGTCTCACTCTCAGGTACCAGCTCCTCACTAACTAACACATAGCCTGTCGCAATCTCAGATACCAGCTCCTCCCTCACTAACACACAGCCTGTCCCACTCTCGGATACCAGCTCCTCGCTCACTAACACACAGCCTCACCCACTCTCAGATACCAGCTCCTCCCTCACTAACACACAGCCTGTCCCACTCTCAGATACTTTTCCTCCATCATTAAGCACAGAGCCTGTCCCACTCTCAGAATCCAGCTTCTCCCTCACTAACACACAGCCTCACGCACTCTCAGATACCTGCTCCTCCCTCACTAACACACAGCCTGTCCCACTCTCAGATACCTGCTCCTCCCTCACTAGCACACAGCCTGTCCCACTCTCAAATTCCAGCTCCTCCCTCACTAACACACAGCCTGTCCCACTCTCAAATTCCAGCTCCTCCATCACGAACACACAGCCTGTCCCACTCTCAGATACCAGCTCCTCCATCACTAACACACAGCCTGTCCCACTCTCAGATATCAGCTCCTCCCTCACTAACACAAAGCCTGTCCCACACTCAGGTACCGGCTCTTCCCTCACTAACCCACATCCTGTTCCACTCTCAGATTCCAGGATCTCCCTCACTAATACACAGCCTGTCCCACACTCTGATACCAGCTCCTCCCTCACTGACACACAGCCTGTCCCACACTCTGATACCAGCTCCTCCCTAACTAACAAACAGTCTGTCCCAAGTGCAGATTCCAGCTCCTCACTCACTAACACACAGCCTGTCCCAATCTCAGATACCAGCTCCTCCCTCACTAACACAAAGCCTGTCTCATTCTCAGATACCAGCTCCTCCCTCACTAACACACAGCCTGTCCCACTCTCAGATACCAGCTCCTCCCTCACTAACACACAGCCTGTCCCACTCTCAGATACCTGCTACTCCCTCACTAACACACCGCCGGTCCCACTCTCTGACACGAGCTCCTCCCTCACTAACACAAAGCCTGTCCCACTCTCAGATACTAGTTCCTCCATCACTAAACACACAGTCTGTCCCACTCTCAGATACCATCTCCTCCCTCACTAACACACAGACTGTCTCACTCTCAGGTACCAGCTCCTCCCTCAATAACACACAGCCTGTTCTTCTCTCAGATACCAGCACCTCCCTAACTAACACACAGCCTGTCGCAATCTCAGATACCATCTCCTCCCTCACTAACACACAGACTGTCTCACTCTCAGGTACCAGCTCCTCCCTCAATAACACAAAGCCTGTCCTGCTCTCAGATACCAGCACCTCCCTAACTAACACACAGCCTGTCGCAATCTCAGATACCAGCTCCTCCCTCACTAACACACAGCCTGTCCCACTCTCGGATACCAGCTCCTCGCTCACTAACACACAGCATCACCCACTCTCAGATCCCAGCTCCTCCCTCACTAACACAAAGCCTGTACCACTCTCAGATACTAGTTCCTCCATCATTAAACACACAGTCTGTCCCACTCTCAGATACCATCTCCTCCCTCACTAACACACAGCCCTTCGCACTCTCAGATACCAGCTCCTCCCTCACTAACACACAGAGCCTGTCTCACTCACAGAAACCAGCTCCTCCCTAACTGACACACAGCCTGTCCGACTCTCAGATACCAGCTCCTCCCTCACTAAGGAACAGCCTGTCCCACTCTCCGATACCAGCTCCTTCCTCACTAACAAACAGCCTGTCCCACTCTCAGATACCAGCTCCTCCCTCACTAACACACAGCCTGTCCCACTCTCGGATACCATCTCCTCCCTCAAAAACACAGAGCCTGTCTCACTCTCAGATACCAGCCCCTCCCTCACTAACACACAGCCAGTCCCACTCTCAGATACCATCTCCTCCCTCACTAACACACAGCCTGTCCCACTCTCAGATACCATCTCCTCCCTCACAAACACACAGCCTGTCTCACTCACAGATACCTGCTCCTCCCTCACTAACACACAGCCTGTCCCACTCTCAAATTTCAGCTCCTCCCTCACTAACACACAGCCTGTCTCACTCTCAGATACCAGCTCCTCCCTCACTTACACACAGCCTGTCCGACTCTCACATACAAGCTTCTCCCTCACTAACACACAGCCTGTCCCAAACTCAGATACCAGCTCCTCCCTCACTAACACACAGCCTGTCCCAATCTCAGATACCAGCTCCTCCCTCACTAACACACAGCCTGTCCCACTCTCAGATACCTGCTCCTCCCTCAACAACACACAGCCTGTCCCACACTCTGATAACAGCTCCTCCCTCACTAACACACAGCCTGTCCCACTCTCAGATACCAGCTCCTCCCTCACTAACACACAGCCTGTCCCACTCTCAGATACCAGCTCCTCCCTCACTAACACACAGCCAGTCCCACTCTCAGATACCATCTCCTTCCTCCCTAACAAACAGCCTGTCCCACTCTCAGATACCAGCTCCTCCCTCACTAACACACAGCCTGTCCCACTCTCGGATACCATCTCCTCCCTCACAAACACAGAGCCTGTCTCACTCTCAGATACGAGCTCCTCCCTGACTAACACACAGCCAGTCCCACTCTCAGATACCATCTCCTCCCTCACTAACACACAGCCTGTCCCACTCTCAGATACCATCTCCTCCCTCACAAACACACAGCCTGTCTCACTCACAGATACCTGCTCCTCCCTCACTAACACACAGCCTGTCCCACTCTCAAATTTCAGCTCCTCCCTCACTAACACACAGCCTGTCTCACTCTCAGATACCAGCTCCTCCCTCACTTACACACAGCCTGTCCGACTCTCACATACAAGCTTCTCCCTCACTAACACACAGCCTGTCCCAAACTCAGATACCAGCTCCTCCCTCACTAACACACAGCCTGTCCCAATCTCAGATACCAGCTCCTCCCTCACTAACACACAGCCTGTCCCACTCTCAGATACCTGCTCCTCCCTCAACAACACACAGCCTGTCCCACACTCTGATAACAGCTCCTCCCTCACTAACACACAGCCTGTCCCACTCTCAGATACCAGCTCCTCCCTCACTAACACACAGCCTGTCCCACTCTCAGATACCAGCTCCTCCCTCACTAACACACAGCCAGTCCCACTCTCAGATACCATCTCCTTCCTCCCTAACAAACAGCCTGTCCCACTCTCAGATACCAGCTCCTCCCTCACTAACACACAGCCTGTCCCACTCTCAGATACCAGCTTCTCCCTCACTAACACACAGACGTTACCACTCTCAGGTACCGGCTCTTGCCTCACTAACCCACATCCTGTCCCACTCTCAGATTCTAGCATCTCCCTAACTAACACACAGCCTGTCCCTCACTCTGATGCCAGCTCCTCCCTAACTAACAAACAGCCTGTCCCACCTGCAGATTCCTGCTCCTCCCTCAGTAACACACAGCCTATCCCAATCTCTGATACCAGCTCCTCCCTCACTAACACACAAACTGTCCCACTCTCAGATACCAGCTCCTCCCTCAATAACACACTGCCGTCCACTCTCAGAAACCAGCTCCTCCCTCACTAACACACAAACTGTCCCACTCTCAGATTCCAGCTCCTCCCTCACTAACACACAAACTGTCCCACTCTCAGATACCAGCTCCTCCCTCAATAACACACTGCCGTCCACTCTCAGAAACCAGCTCCTGCCTCCTTAACAAACAGCCTGTCCCACTCTCAGATACCAGCTCCTCCCTCACTAACTCACAGCCTGTCCCACTCTCAGATACCAGCTCCTCCCTCACTAACACGCAGCATGTCCCACTCTCAGATACCAGCTCCGGCCTCAATGTCACACAGCCTGTCCCAATGTCAGATACCAGCTCCTCCCTCACTAACACACAGCCGGTCCCACTCTCAGATACCAGCTCCTCCCTCACTAACACGCAGCCGTCCACTCTCAGATACCAGCTCCTCCCTCAATGTCACACAGACTCTCTCACTCTCAGATACCAGCTCCTCCCTCAATGTCACACAGACTGTCTCACTCTCAGATACCAGCTCCTCCCTCACTAACACACAGCCTGTCCCACTCTCAGATTCCAGCATCTCCCTCACTAACACACAGCCTGTCCCACTCTCAGATACCAGCTCCTCCCTCAGTAACACACAGCCTGTCCCACTCTCAGATACCAGCTCTTCCATCACTAACACACAGCCGTCCACTCTCAGATACCAGCTCCTTCCTCAATGTCACACGGACTCACTCACTCTCAGATACCAGCTCCTCCCTCACTAACACACAGCCTGTGTCCCTCAGAAAGCAGCTCCTCCCTCACTTACACACTGCCTGTCCCACTCTCAGATAGCAGCTCCTCCCTCACTAACACACAGCCTGTCCCACTCTCAGATACAAGCTCCTCCCTCACTAACACACAGCCTGTCTCACTCTCAGATACCTGCTCCTCCCTCACTAACACACCTCCGGTCGCACTCTCTGACACGAGCTCCTCCCTCACTAACACAAAGCCTGTCCCACTCTCAGATACTAGTTCCTCCATCACTAAACACACAGTCTGTCCCACTCTCAGATACCATCTCCTGCCTCACTAACACACAGCCTGTCCCACTCTCAGAAACCATCTCCTCCCTCACTAACACACAGACTGTCTCACTCTCAGGTACCAGCTCCTCCCTCAATAACACACAGCCTGTCCTTCTCTCAGATACCAGCACCTCCCTAACTGACACACAGCCCGTCGCAATCTCAGATACCAGCTCCTCCCTCACTAACACACAGCCTGTCCCACTCTCGGATACCAGCTCCTCGCTCACTAACACACAGCCTGTCACACTCTCAGATACCAGCTCCTCCCTTTTAACAAACAGCCTGTCCCTCTCTCAGATATCAGCTCCTCCCTCACGAACACACAGACTGTCCCACTCTCAGATACCAGCTCCACCCTCAATGTCACACAGCCTGTCCCAATGTCATTTACCAGCTCCTCCCTCACTAACACACAGCCGTCCACTCTCAGAATCCAGCTGCTCCCTCACTAACACACAGCCGGTCCCACTCTCAGATACCAGCTCCTCCCTCACTAACACGCGGCCGTCCACTCTCAGATACCAGCTCCTCCCTCAATGTCACACAGACTTTCTCACTCTCAGTTACCAGCTCCTCCCTCAATGTCACACAGACTGCCTCACTCTCAGATACCAGCACCCCCCTCACTAACACAAAGCCTGTTCCAATCTCAGATACCAGCTCCTCCCTCACTAACACACTGCCGTTCCCTCTCTCTGGTACCAGCTCTTCCCTCACTAACCCAAATCCTGTCCCACTCTCAGATTCCAGATTCTCCCTCACGAACACACAGCCTGTCCCACTCTCAAATTCCGGCTCCCCCCTTACGAACACACAGCCTGTCCCACTCTCAGATACCAGCTCCTCCCTCAGTAACACACAGCCTGTCCCAATCTCAGATACCAGCTCCTCCCTCACTAACACACAGCCATCCACTCTCAGATACCAGCTCCTTCCTCAATGTCACACAGACTCACTCACTCTCAGATACCAGCTCCTCCCTCAATGTCACACAGACTGTCTCACTCTCAGATACCAGCTTTTCCCTCACCAACCCACATCCTGTCCCACTCACAGATACCAGCAGCTCCCTCACTAACACACAGCCTGTCTCCCTCAGATACCAGCTGCTCCCTCACTAACACGCAGCATGTCGCACTCTCAGATACCTGCTCCTCCCTCACTAACACACAGCCTGTCCCACTCTCAGATACCAGCTCCTCCCTCACTAACACACAGCATGTCGCACTCTCAGATACCTGCTCCTCCCTCACTAACACACAGCCTGTCCCACTCTCAGATACCAGCTCCTCCCTCACTAACACACAGACTGTCTCACTCTCAGATACCAGCTCCTCCCTCACTAACACACAGCCTGTCCCACTCTCAGATACCAGCTCCTCCCTCACTAACACACAGCATGTCGCACTCTCAGATACCTGCTCCTCCCTCACTAACACACCGCCGGTCCCACTCTCTGACATGAGCTCCTCCCTCACTAACACACAGCCTGTCCCACTCTCAGATATCAGCTCCTCCCTCACGAACACACAGTCTGTCTCACTCTCAGACACCAGCTCCTCTCTCACCAACACACAGCCTGTCCCACTCTTTGATTCCTGCTCCTCCCTCACTACCAAACAGCCTGTCCCACTCTCAAATTCCAGCTCCTCCCTCAGGAACACACAGCTTCTCCCAATCTCAGATACTAGTTCCTCCATCATTAAACACACAGCCTGTCCCACTCTCAGAATCCAGCTTCTCCCTCACTAAGACACAGCCTCACCCACTCTCAGATACCTGCTCCTCCCTCACTAACACACAGCCTGTCCAACTCTCAGATACCAGCTCCTCCCTCACTAACACACAGACTGTCCCACTCTCAGATTCCAGCTCCTCCCTCACTAACACACAGCCGTTCCCACTCTCAGATTCCAGGATCTCCCACGCTCACACACAGCATGTCCCACACTCTGATACCAGCTCCTCCCTAACTAACAAACAGCCTGTCCCACGTGCAGATTCCAGCTCCTCCCTCACTAACACACAGCCTGTCCCAATCTCAGATACCAGCTCCTCCCTCACTAACACACAGCCTGTCTCATTCTCAGATACCAGCTCCTCCCTCGCTAACACACTGCCTGCCCTACTCTCAGATTCCAGCTCCTCCCTCACTAAGAAACAGCCTGTCCCACTCTCAGATACCAGCTCCTCTCTCACTAACACATAGCCTGTCCCACTCTCAGATACCATCTCCTCCCTCACAAACACACAGCCTGTCTCACTCTCAGATACCAGCTCCTCCCTCACTAATACACAGCCTTTCCCACTCTCAGATACCAGCTCCTCCCTCACTAATACACAGCCTTTCCCACTCTCAGATACCATCTCCTCCCTCACTAACACACAGCCTGTCTTAATCTCAGAAACCATCTGCTCCCTCACAAACACACAGCCTGTCTCACTCTCAGATACGAGCACCTCCCTACTAACACACAGCCTGTCTCACTCTCAGGTACCAGCTCCTCCCTCAATAACACACAGCCTGTCCTACTCTCAGATACCAGCACCTCCCTAACTAACACACAGCCTGTCGCAATCTCAGATACCAGCTCCTCCCTCTCTAACACACAGCCTGTCCCACTCTCGGATACCAGCTCCTCACTCACTAAAACACAGCCTCACCCACTCTCAGATACTTGCTCCTCCCTCACTAACACACAGCTTGTCCCAGTCTCAGATACCAGCTCCTCCCTCTCTAACACAGCCTCTCCCACTCTCAGATACAAGCTCCTCCCTCACTAACACACAGCCTGTCCCACTCTCAGATACTTGCTCCTCCCTCAATGTCACACAGACTAACTCACTATCAGATACCAACTCCTCCCTCAATGTCACACAGACTGTCTCACTCTCAGATACCAGCTCTTCCCTCACTAACCCACATCCTGTCCCATTCACAGATACCAGCACCTCCCTCACTAACACACAGCCTGTCTCCCTCAGCTACCAGCTCCTCCCTCACTAACACACAGCATCTGTCCCTCAGATACCAGCTCCTCCCTCACTAACACTCTGCCTGTCCCACTCTCAGATACCAGCTCCTCCCTCACTAACACACAGCCTGTCCCACTCTCAGATACCAGCTCCTCCCTCACTAACACACAGCATGTCGCAATCTCATATACCTGCTCCTCCCTCACTAACACACCGCCCGTCCCACTCTCTGACACGAGCTCCTCCCTCGCTAAAACAAAGCCTGTCCCACACTCAGATGCCAGCTCCTCGCTCCTTTACAAACAGCCTGTCCATCTCTCAGATATCAGCTCCTCCCTCACGAACACACAGCCTGTCCTACTCTCAGATACCAGCACCTCCCTAACTAACACACAGCCTGTCGCAATCTCAGATACCAGCTCCTCCCTCACTAACACACAGCCTGTCCCACTCTCGGATACCAGCTCCTCGCTCACTAACACACAGCCTGTCCCACTCTCAGATACCAGCTCCTCCCTCATTAACACAAAGCCTGTCCCACTCTCAGATACTAGTTCCTCCATCATTAAACACACAGTCTGTCCCACTCTCAGATACCATCTCCTCCCTCACTAACACACAGCCTGTCCCACTCTCAGATACCAGCTCCTCCCTCACTAACACAAAGCCTGTCCCACTCTCAGATACTAGTTCCTCCATCATTAAACACACAGTCTGTCCCACTCTCAGATACCATCTCCTCGCTCATTAACACACAGTCTGTCTTACTCACAGGAACCAGCTCCTCGCTCACTGACACACAGCCTGTCCAATTCTCAGATACCAGCTCCTCCCTCACTAAGAAACATCCTGTCCCACTCTCAGATACCAGCTCCTCCCTCACAAACACACAGCCTGTCTCACTCTCAGATACCACCTCCTCCCTCACTAACACACAGCCTGTCCCACTCCCAGAAACCACCTCCTCCCTCACTAACACACAGCCTGTCCCAGTCTCAGATACCATCTCCTCCCTCACTAACACACAGCCTGTCCCACTCTTTGATACCAGCACCTCCCTAACTAACACCCAGCCTGTCGCAATCTCAGATACCATCTCCTCCCTCACTAACACACAGCCTGTCCCACTCACAGATACCAGCTCCTCCCTCACTAACACACAGCCTGTCCCACTCTCGGTTACCAGCTCCTCCCTCACTAAAACACAGCCTGTCCCACTCTCAGATACTTGCTCCTCCCTCACTAACACACAGCTTGTCCCAGTCTCAGATACCAGCTCCTCCCTCACTAACACAGCCTCTCCCACTCTCAGATACAAGCTCCTCCCTCACTAACACACAGCCTGTCCCACTCTCAGATACTTGCTCCTCCCTAAATAACACACAGCCTGTCTTAGTCTCTGATACCAGCTCTTCCCTCACTAACACATAGCTTGTCCGACTCTCAGAATCCAGTTTCTCCGTCACTAACACACAGCCTCACCCTCTTTCAGATACCAGCTCCTCCCTCTCTAACACACAGCCTCACCCTCTCTCAGATACCTGCTCCTCCCTCACTAACACACAGCCTATCCCACTCTCTGATACCAGCTCCTCCCTCACTAACACACAGCCTGTCCCACTCTCAGATACCAGCTCCTCCCTCACTAACAGACTGCCTGTCCCACTCTCTGACACGAGCTCCTTCCTCACTAACACACAGCCTGTTACACTCTCAGATACCAGCTCCTCCCTCCTTAACAAACAGCCTGTCCCTCTCTCAGATATCAGCTCCTCCCTCACGAACACACAGACTGTCCTACTCTCAGATACCAGCTCCGCCCTCAATGTCATACAGCCTGTCCCAATGTCAGATACCAGCTCCTCCCTCACTAACACACAGCCGTCCACTCTCAGAATCCAGCTCCTCCCTCACTAACACACAGACTGTCCCACTCTCAGATACCAGCTCCTTCCTCACTAACACAAAGCCTGTTCCACTCTCAGATACCAGCTCCTCCCTCACTAACACACAGCTGTTTCCTCTCTCTGGTACCGGCTCGTCCCTCACTCTCCCAAATCCTGTCCCACTCTCAGATTCCAGATTCTCCCTCACTAACACACAGCCTGTCCCACTTTCAGATACCAGCTCCTCCCTCACTTACACACAGCCTCTCCCACTCTCAAATTCCGGCTCCTCCCTCACGAACACACAGCCTGTCCCACTCTCAGATACCAGCTCCTCAATCACTAACACACAGCCTGTCCCACTCTCAGATACCAGCTCCACCCTCACTAACCCACATCCTGTCCCACTCTCTGATTCCAGATTCTCCCTCACTAACACACAGCCTGTCCCACTCTCAGATACCAGCTCCTCCCTCACTAACTCACAGCCGTCCAATCTCAGATACCTGCTCCTACCTCAATGTCACACAGACTCACTCACTATCAGATACCAGCTCCTCCCTCAATGTCACACAGACTGTCTCACTCTCAGATACCAGCTCTTCCCTCATTAACCCACATCCTGTCCCACTCTCAGATACCAGCTCCTCAATCACTAACACACAGCCTGTCTCACTCTCAGATACCAGCTCCTCCCTCACTAACACACAGCCTGTCTCACTCTCAGATACCAGCTCCTCCCTCACTAACACACAGCCTGTCCCACTCTCAGATACCAGCTCCTCCCTCACTAACACACAGTCTGTCTCACTCTCAGATACCAGCTCCTCCCTGTCTAACAAACAGCCTGTCCCACGCACAGATACCAGCTCCTCCCTCACTAACACACAGCCTGTCCCACTCTCAGATACCAGCTCCTCCTTCACTAACGCACAGCCCGTCCCACTCTCAGATACCAGCTTCTCCCTCACTAACACACAGCATGTCCCACTCTCAGATACCAGCTCCTCCCTCACTAACACACCGCCGGTCCCACTCTCTGATACCAGCTCCTCCCTCACTAACACACAGCATGTCCCAGCATCAGATACCAGCTCCTCACTCACTAACACACAGCCTCTCCCACTCTCAGATTCCAGCATCTCCCTCACTAACACACAGCCTGTCCCACTCTCAGATACCAGCTCCTCCCTCACTAACACACAGCCTGTCCCACTCTCAGATACGTGCTCCTCCCTCACTAACACACAGCATGTCCCACTCTCAGATACGTGCTCCTCCCTCACTAACACAAAGCCTGTCCCACTCTCAGGTACCAGCTCCTCCCTCACTAACACCAAGCCTGTCCCACTCTCAGATACCAAATTCTCCCTCACTAACACCAAGCCTGTCCCACTCTCAGATACCAGCTCCTCCCTCACTAACACACATCCTGTCCCACTCTCAGATTCCAAATTCTCCCTCACTAACACACAGCCTGTCCCACTCTCAGATACCAGCTCCTCCCTCACTAACACACAGCCGTCCACTCTCAGATACCTGCTCCTCCCTCAATGTCACACAGACTCTCTCACTCTCAGATACCAGCTCCTCCCTCAATGTCACACAGACTGTCTCACTCTCAGATACCAGCTCTTCCCTCACTAACCCACATCCTGTCCCACTCACAGATACAAGCACCTCCCTCACTAACACACAGCCTGTGTCCCTCAGATACCAACTCCTCCCTCACTAACACACAGCCTGTCCCGCTCTCAGATACCAGCTCCTCCTTCACTAACGCACAGCCCGTCCCACTCTCAGATACCAGCTTCTCCCTCACTAACACACAGCATGTCCCACTCTCAGATACCAGCTCCTCCCTCACTAACACACCGCCGGTCCCACTCTCTGATACCAGCTCCTCCCTCACTAACACTCAGCCTCACCCACTCTCAGATACCAGCTCCTCTCTCACTAACACTCAGCCTCACCCACTCTCAGATACCAGCTCCTCAATCACTAACACACAGCCTGTCCCACTCTCAGATACCAGCTCCTCCCTCACTAACACACAGCCTGTCCCACTCTCAGATACCAGCTCCTCAATCACTAACACACAGCCTGTCTCACTCTCAGATACCAGCTCCTCCCTCACTAACACACAGCCTGTCTCACTCTCAGATACCAGCTCCTCCCTCACTAACACACAGCCTGTCCCACTCTCAGATACCAGCTCCTCCCTCACTAACACACAGTCTGTCTCACTCTCAGATACCAGCTCCTCCCTCACTAACACACAGCCTGTCCCAATGTCAGATACCAGCTCCTCCCTCTCTAACAAACAGCCTGTCCCACGCACAGATACCAGCTCCTCCCTCACTAACACACAGCCTGTCCCACTCTCAGATACCAGCTCCTCCTTCACTAACGCACAGCCCGTCCCACTCTCAGATACCAGCTTCTCCCTCACTAACACACAGCATGTCCCACTCTCAGATACCAGCTCCTCCCTCACTAACACACCGCCGGTCCCACTCTCTGATACCAGCTCCTCCCTCACTAACACACAGCCTCTCCCACTCTCAGATTCCAGCATCTCCCTCACTAACACACAGCATGTCCCACTCTCAGATACGTGCTCCTCCCTCACTAACACACAGCATGTCCCACTCTCAGATACGTGCTCCTCCCTCACTAACACAAAGCCTGTCCCACTCTCAGATACCAGCTCCTCCCTCACTAACCCACATCCTGTCCCACTCTCAGATTCCAAATTCTCCCTCACTAACACACAGCCTGTCCCACTCTCAGATACCAGCTCCTCCCTCACTAACACACAGCCTGTCCCACTCTCAGATACCTGCTCCTCCCTCAATGTCACACAGACTCTCTCACTCTCAGATACCAGCTCCTCCCTCAATGTCACACAGACTGTCTCACTCTCAGATACCAGCTCCTCCCTCACTAACACACAGCCTGTCCCACTCTCAGATACCTGCTCCTCCCTCAATGTCACACAGACTCTCTCACTCTCAGATACCAGCTCCTCCCTCAATGTCACACAGACTGTCCCACTCACAGATACCAGCACCTCCCTCACTAACACACAGCCTGTCTCCCTCAGATACCAACTCCTCCCTCACTAACACACAGCCTGTCCCGCTCTCAGATACCAGCTCCTCCTTCACTAACGCACAGCCCGTCCCTCTCTCAGATACCAGCTTCTCCCTCACTAACACACAGCATGTCCCACTCTCAGATACCAGCTCCTCCCTCACTAACACACCGCCTGTCCCACTCTCTGATACCAGCTCCTCCCTCACTAACACTCAGCCTCACCCACTCTCAGATACCAGCTCCTCAATCACTAACACACAGCCTGTCCCACTCTCAGATACCAGCTCCTCCCTCACTAACACACAGCCTGTCCCACTCTCAGATACCAGCTCCTCAATCACTAACACACAGCCTGTCTCACTCTCAGATACCAGCTCCTCCCTCACTAACACACAGCCTGTCTCACTCTCAGATACCAGCTCCTCCCTCACTAACACACAGCCTGTCCCACTCTCAGATACCAGCTCCTCCCTCACTAACACACAGTCTGTCTCACTCTCAGATACCAGCTCCTCCCTCACTAACACACAGCCTGTCCCAATGTCAGATACCAGCTCCTCCCTCTCTAACAAACAGCCTGTCCCACGCACAGATACCAGCTCCTCCCTCACTAACACACAGCCTGTTCCACTCTCAGATACCAGCTCCTCCCTCACATAGCACAGCCTGTCCCACACTCAGATAGCAGCTCCTCCCTCACTAACACACAGTTTGTCTCACACTCAGATACCAGCTCCTCCCTCACTAACACACAGCGTGTCTCACACTCAGATACCAGCTCCTCCCTCACTAACACACAATGGGTTAAGTAGATCAGTTGGTCCGAGAAACCTGTCCCTCTTGTTACAAAATAGAGATAGTTTAATTAAATTAAATTGGTATTTGTGTGTACTACACATGAGTTTTAGCTCTGAAGTTTTAGTTTTCGTTGTATTTCTGTATCTGCATGTTAGGAAAGGTCAAATTGAGTTTTCGTTTCACTTTAAAAAGCTGCTTGCATATCTAATGAGGGTTTAAGTTAAAGAAACACAAGAGTAGAAAAAGTGCTGTTGCCTAGCAACAGGGGCCCAGAGAGTCTGGTCTCTCCAACAGACCGGCACACGTAGAAACAGCAGTTTTTGATTTGGGAGCTGTGGGGTTCAGTTGGTTTTTGATAGTTTCTTCCAGGAGTCACTGGAACAAAGGGAGCAGATCGCCAGCCCCTAGCTCAAGCAAAGAGTTCCAAATCCAGGGGAACAGGGGCAAGTCCAAAGGAGACCTTCAGGTCAAAGGATGGACAGGAACCTGGAAAATGTCTTGTAAATGACGTTAAGAGAGAGGGGCAGAGGGAAAGGCTCCAAGCCTTCAGATTTAAAGAGACAAAAGCTTCGGGAAGCAGATTTAAAGCGAGAACAGCTTACAAGAGGCAAGAAGGTCCAAAGTGTTGACTGAAGGTCTGTAATCCTTTGCTGTGGGCATGTGAAGCAGTTGATGGCTGAGTCAGCAAGGCAGAGTGGGTGTGGAAGGCAGCTGGAACGCGTGTAGTCACCCAGGGAAGAGGAGCGTCAGAAGGAGAGTTCAAAACCCTGGAGATGAACCCATGTGGGAGGCGTCTGAGACAAAGTGTTGGTTTGGGAGAAGATTCCGAGGCGAGGTCTTGGAGAGTGGAGATTGGAAATCCTCTTGTGAAGGACAGAATGCTGTGGGACCAGTTGGCTCAGTATGACAAGCGTCTGGGGGAGTTGAGGAGATCCACAGCGTTTGCTTGAGGCGGCATCTGTCGTCTGTTTCAGAGTTTCGTCCGTCAGACCACAGGGCACCTATTGGTACATGTGCTGTGTACTTACTGTGGACATTAGAGTGTCAAATAGCTTTTGTAACTTGTGCGATCCTTAAAAGTCTATATATATTTGTAAAGGTATAGCTGTGGGTGAAGGAGTATTGTGGGATGGTTCGTCTCTTCTTGTTCAATAAATGTTTCATTCTTTTAAAAGTTCATCAGCTGATTCCTGTGACTGTTCAGTCGCCCCTCTCCACGTATCTAAACAAACACATTCAAAGTTAGGATTCTATCAAGCTGGGTTCAGCCTTGTCCAGGGGCAACCTCACCTGGAGATGATAACACTCTACACTGTAAATTCGAGGTCCATCTGCTGCTCTGGTAAAGTGCAATGCGTTATTTCCCAGCTTCACAAGGGTGGTGCATCAACCGATGATATGGCTAACAATCCAATATGTGCTGAAATCACACATTAAAGCCGGCCACTTACCATAAACAAGTCACTTACTCTCACTGGTCCGAAGATTTCAAAACAGCACAGCACAAACTCAGTCAAGGCAGATCAGCACATACAATATGGCCTCAAAGCGTGTGAGACTGGTGCTTAAAATGAGAGAGTGTACTAAATTCACACATTGTCTTGGGCGTTTTAGATTCAAGTCAAGCTCAGACCGAAAGGAGTTATTCTTACTATCTGTGTGGAATCAATGAAGAAACAGTGAGCGTATGTCTATAGCACAAACAATTTACAATTCAGCATGTGTGTGAAATGGCAATGAGGACAACATCTGTGATAAGCTTGAGAAACTTGTATTAGTGCAATAGTGCTTACACTTGGTATTAAGAAAACAACTTGCACTTATAAAGCACCTTTCACAACCGCAGGCACTTTATTCGCCAACCAAGTCTCTTTGAAATGCAGTCACTGTTGTAGGAAATAACTACAGTGAATGTGCGCACAGCAAGCAATAATGACCTCAACCTGTTTTTCTGTGATGTTGATGGAGGGATGAAGATTGGCCAGGGCACCAAGGATTGCTACCCTGCTCTTCTTTGCAATAGTGGCGTGGAATGTTTTACGTCTGCCTGAGGTGGGGGGGGGGCATCATCTGAAAGAGGGCACCCTGAACAGTGCCACACTCCTTCAGTACTGCACTGGGTGTCCTACTTGATTTTGTACTCAAGCCCAGGAAGGGGACTTGAACCTTTGCCTGCAGAGCCACAGCTGACGATCCCAACTTGGAAAAAATATATCGTTGTCCCTTCACTGTGGCTCGGTCAAAAATCTGGAACTCCGCCTTCCAAATATGCACCTTCACCACATGAAGGGCAGCTGTTTAACAAGGCAGCTCACCACCAGCTTCTCAAGGACTGTTATGGATGGACAATAAATACTGGCATTGCCAGTGTACCCGCATCTGTGAATGAATGTTCCCCATATCCTCTGTGTAAATGCAGGTTTGTACAGAAAAGATATGACTGCCACTTGCAGCTGCAACCCAGACCTGATGGACGCTATGCATCTGAGCAGTTGATTCATGATAAAACATTCAGTTTCGTGACCTAACCAACTGGAGCACGAACATAGCTGTCAGGGAGTAGGGTAAGTTAATAAGGAGAGCGAGGTTCCATTGAGGTGCTCTCATCAAATGGTTTTTTTACTGTAATGGGTAAAAAGTTAATGAGGTTGAAAGATGAAATTTGCATAAGAAAAGTGTACAAGAGGGATAAGCTAACACTTAGCTTCAGGAAAACAATGCCCAGAAATGTCAGGTACCCTCTCAGCACGGCCTCCATCGTTTCAGTCTTGCCTTTCGGGTTGACGTGAAAGTTGGGTGGACGACATGAATCTGGTGTTCCGTACAACATAACGTCTCATGCTGTCGCCCTGCTGTGCAGTCGCGTTAGTTCTGCTTTACGCACAGCGCCCAGATGAACAGGAGGTGCATGCTGTAGACGTTACTGTTCCTGAAGCATCAGATTTCCACCCAAACCCCCGAATTCTCTGCCACCAACAGGAGCTGCATCAGTTAGGCGCAGGATAGAAAACGAAGGTCATAGTTTTTGTTGCCCCCCCCCTTCAGTAGAAAGGCCTGAAAACGCACACGATCTGAGCTGGTGATCGATGACAAGGAGCTGGAGTTGTCCCCCCCGCGGAGATGGGCTCTGCAAGGAGTCTGCTTGAGGAGAAGAAGAGCGAAGGAAAGACCGTTGGAATAGCTGGATGGGGAGAAAAGAGAAATCGTCAGTTCAAGTCAATTCACCCAAACGTGGTTTCCAAACAGTCTCTCACCTTTTTTTCAATGTTTCTCAAAAGTATTCTTTTCCTTGGAACTTCAGGCTCCAATCACGTTTCAACACCTTTCTTTGCAATTAAAGAATTTTCAGTTTAAGTAGGAAGGTTCCTGCTGTTTGGAGCCATTTGAACTTCGCGACATGTTACACCATTTGCTCTGAAAAGCCTTCCCCTGACTTTCTGTACATATCGTGGAAGACACCACGAACTTACCCGCTGTTTAGTCTAATTAACGGAACCAGTCCTGAAACTGTCCCCTGAATGACACTTGCCAAAATAATAGACCACACGTGAAACATTCATACATTGTAAACGTGCCATCGTGTTTCATTCAGAAGTTATTTGCTGGATTTACATAGCCTTGGGTATCTACTGTAGGTTACGGAAAGATGTGGGCCTCTTTATTTCCAATGTTCATCTCCAATTCCGAACTCTCATAACTGCTTTTGTGTGACTGGTTTCAGATAAATATACTTTGGGCACATTTGAAGTTTCTCAGGCTATCTGAAGACCACCTTTCCTGTTTCGCAAAAGACCATTCAAAATGAACAGTGGACATTTCAACTAGGAAATTAATACGGTTTTTTTAAAAGCTTAGGAGTCCACGTAAAGGCCGTGTTTTCAAACAGACGAAACAAACCGAACGAGACTTTGCCAAGTCCCTATTTGTAGAGCCATCCCACCCAGATCATTACTGACAACCTCGAAAGCTGAGGTCGCCGGGAGGGCCTCTGTGATGAAGGTGAATAATGGATGAGGCGGTGTGCATGGACCTCCCAAAGGCGTTTGATAAAGTGCCACGTGAGAGGCTTCTCAGCAGGTCAGAGCCCATGGTTAGCATGGATATGATGCTGGCGGAGTGACAGGATACAGAGGGTAGAGCTGAACAGTTGTTTTTAAACAGGTGAAAGGTATATAGTGGGGTTGCCCAGGGGGTTGGTATTAGGCCCAATGCTTTTCTGGATACAGAAGAACAGAAATGGCTAGGCAGGGCACAACGTTGGAATTAGGAGATGACAGAAAATGAGGAGGTACTGTGAACGAAGAGGATCATAGAGATAGACTGACCACATAGGGAGATTTATGGAAAGAACCTACACATGGCAGGTAGAGTTTAATGCAGAGGAGTGTGAAGTGGTAGATTTTGATAGAAATGAAGAGAAAGGCAATGGAAAACAAAGGGTGCAATTCCAGAGGTGGTGCACTGACCCAGGTGTGTATAAATATATATATATATATATATGCGTAAATCATTGAAGATGACAGGGCAGTTTAAGGAAGGGGTCAAACAGGCATATGGGATCTGGGCATTCTAAATTAAGCCATTGAATATGAAAGCAAGGAGGTTATGATGAATCTTTATAAAACACTGCTTCACCCTCAATGGGAACAGTGCGCAGAAAAGATCAAGAAAACACGATCCAAGGATGAAGGACTTCAGATACTTAGAGGAATTAGACAAGCAGCTCAGCCTCAATTACTGACACTCCAATAGTGCAGCACACCCTCAATTACTGACACTCCAATATTGCAGCACACCCTCAATTACTGACACTCCAGCAGTGCAGCACACCCTCAATTACTGACACTCCAATAGTGCAGCACACCCTCAATTACTGACACTCCAATAGTGCAGCACACCCTCAATTACTGACACTCCAATAGTGCAGCACACCCTCAATTACTGACACTCCAATAGTGCAGCACACCCCCAATTACTGACACCCCAATAGCGCAGCACACTCTCAATTACTGGCACTCCTATAGTGCAGCACACCCTCAATTACTGACACTCCAATAGTGCAGCACACCATCAATTACTGACACTCCAATAGGGCAGCACACCCTCAAATACTGACACTCCAATTGTGTAGCACACCCTCAATTACTGACACTCCAATAGTGCAGCACACTCTCAATTACTGACACTCCAATAGTGCAGCACACACTCAATTACTGACACTCCAATAGTGCAGCTCAGCCTCAATTACTGACACTTCAATAGTGCAGCACACCCTCAATTACTGACATTCCAATAGTGCAGCACTACCTCAATTACTGACACTCCAATAGTGCAGCACACCCTCAATTACTGACACTCCAATATTGCAGCACACCCTCAATTACTGACACTCCAATAATGCAGCACACCCTCAATTACTGACACTCCAATATTGCAGCACACCCTCAATTACTGACATTCCAATAGTGCAGCACTACCTCAATTACTGACACTCCAATAGTGCAGCACACCCTCAATTACTGACACTCCAATATTGCAGCACACCCTCAATTACTGACACTCCAATAATGCAGCACACCCTCAATTACTGACACTCCAATAGTGCAGCACACCCTCAATTACTGACACTCCAATAGTGCTGCACATCCTCAATTACTGACACTCCAATAGTGCAGCGCACCCTCAAATACTGACACACCAATAGTGCAGCACACCCTCAATTAATGACACTCCAATAGTGCAGCAAACCAACAATTACTGACA
Organism: Isurus oxyrinchus; assembly: GCA_026770705.1. NCBI lineage: Eukaryota > Metazoa > Chordata > Chondrichthyes > Lamniformes > Lamnidae > Isurus > Isurus oxyrinchus. The sequence continues at coordinate 1,302,421 of JANJGN010000068.1, forward strand.
CTCCAATAGTACAGCACACCCAAAATTACTGACACTCCAATAGTGCAGCACACCCTCCATTACTGACACTCCAATAGTGCTGCCCATCCTCAATAACTGACACTCCAATAGTGCAGCACACCCTCAATTACTGAAACACCAATAGTGCAGCACACGCTCAATTACTGACACTCCAATAAAGCAGCACACCCTCAATTAATGACACTCCAATAGTGCAGAACACCCTCAATTACTGACACTCCAATATTTGCAGCACACCCTCAATTACTGACACTCCAATAGTGCAGCTCACACTCAATTGCTGACACTCCAATAGTGCAGCACACCCTCAATTTCTGACACTCCAATAGTGCAGCGCACACTCAAATACTGACACTCCAATAGTGCAGCTCACCCTCAATTACTGACGCTACAATACTGCAGCACACCCTCAATTACTGACACTCCAATAGTGCAGCACACCCTCAATTACTGACACTCCAATAGTGCAGCTCACCCTCAATTGCTGACACTCCAATAGTGCAGCACACCCTCAATTTCTGACACTCCAATAGTGCAGCGAACACTCAAATACTGACACTCCAATAGTGCAGTTCACCCTCAATTACTGACACTACAATACTGCAGCACACCCTCAATTACTGACACTCCAATAGTGCAGCACAGCCTCAATTACTGACACTCCAATAGTGCAGCACAACCTCAATTACTGACACTCCAATAGTGCAGCACACCCTCAATTACTGACACTCTAATAGTGCAACACAGCCTCAATTACTGACACTACAATAGTGAAGAACACCCTCAATTACTGACACTCCAATATTGCAGCACACCCTCAATTACTGACACTCCAATAATGCAGCAAACCCTCAATTACTGATAATCCAATAGTGCAGCACACACTCAATTACTGACACTCCAATAGTGCAGCACACCTTCAATTACTGACACTCCAATATTGCAGCACACCCTCAATTACTGACACTCCAATAATGCAGCAAAACCTCAATTACTGATAATCCAATAGTGCAGCACACACTCAATTACTGACACTCCAATAGTGCAGCACACCCTCAATTACTGAGACTCCAATAGTGCAGCACATCCTCAATTACTGACACTCCAATAGTGCAGCACAACCTCAATTACTGAAAATCCAATAGTGCAGCACACCCTCAATTACTGACACTCCAATAGCGCAGCACACCCTCAATTACTGACACTCCAATAGTGCAGCACATACTCAATTACTGACACTCCAATAGTGCAGCGCAACCTCAATTACTGACACTCCAATAGTGCAGCACACACTCAATAACTGACACTCCAAAAGTGTAGCACACACTCAATTACTGACACTCCAATAGTGCAGCACACCCTCAATTACTGACACTCCAATGGTGTAGCACACCCTCAATTACTGACACTCCAATAGTGCATCTCACCCTCAATTAATGACACTCCAATAGTGCCGCACAGCCTCAATTACTGACAGTGCAATATGCAGCACACCCTCAATTACTAACACTCCAATAGTGCAGTTCACCCTCAATTACTGACACTCCAATATTGCAGCACACCCTCAATTACTGACACTCCAATAGTGCAGCACACCCTCAATTACTGACACACCAATATTGCAGCACACCCACAATTACTGACACTCCAATAGTGCAGCACACCCTCAATTAATGACACTCCAGTAGTGCAGCACACCCTCAATTACTGACACTCCAAAAGTGCAGTTCACCCTCAATTACTGACACTCCAATATTGCAGCACACCCTCAAATACTGACACTCCAAAAGTGCAGTTCACCCTCAATTACTAACACTCCAATATTGCACCAATCCCTCAATTACTGACTCTCCAAAAGTACAGTTCACACTATAATACTGACACTCCAATAGAGTGGCAAACCCTCAATTACTGACACTCCAAAAGTACAGTTCACACTATAATACTGACACTCCAATAGAGTAGCAAACCCTCAATTTCTGACACTCCAAAAGTACAGTACACACTCAAATACTGACACTCCAATAGTGCAGCTCACCCTCAATTACTGACACTACAATACTGCAGCACACCCTCAATTACTGACACTCCAATAGTGCAGCACACCCTCAATTACTGACACTCCAATAGTGCAGCACACCCTCAATTACTGACACTCCAATATTGCAGCACACCCTCAATTACTGACACTCCAATATTGCAGCACACCCTCAATTACTGACACTCCAATAGTGCAGCACAGCCTCAATTACTGACACTCCAATAGTGCAGCACACCCTCAATTACTGACACTCCAATAGTGCGGCTCACCCTCCATTACTGAAACTCCAATGGTACAGCACATCCTCAATTACTGACACTCCAATAGTGCAGCGCACACTCTAATACTGACACTCCAATAGTGCAGCTCACCCTCAATTACTGACACTACAATAGTGCAGCACACCCTCAATTACTGACACTCCAATAATGCAGCGCACCCTCAATTACTGACACTCCAATAGTGCAGCACACCCTCAATTACGGACACTACAATAGTGCAGCTCACCCTCAATTACTGACACTCCAATAGTGCAGCACAGCCTCAATTACTGACACTCCAATAGTGCAGCACACCCTCAATTACTGACACTCCAATAGTGCGGCTCACCCTCCATTACTGACACTCCAATGGTGCAGCACATCCTCAATTACTGACACTCCAATAGTGCAGCGCACACTCTAATACTGACACTCCAATAGTGCAGCTCACCCTCAATTACTGACACTAAATTACTGCAGCACACCCTCAATTACTGACACTCCAATATTGCAGCGCACCCTCAATTACTGACACTCCAATAGTGCAGCACACCCTCAATTACGGACACTACAATAGTGCAGCTCACCCTCAATTACTGACACACCAATAGTGCAGCACACCCTCAATTACTGACACTCCAATACTGCAGCACACCCTCAATTACTGATACTCCAATAGTGCAGCACACCCTCAATTACTGATACTCCAATATTGCAGCACACCTTCAATTACTGACACTCCAATAGTGCAGGACACCCTCAATTACTGACACTCCAATAATGCTGCACACCCTCAATTACTGACACTCCAATAGTGCAGCACAGCCTCAATTACTGACACTCCAATAGAGTAGCAAACACTCAATTACTGACTCTCCAATAGTGCAGCACACACTCAATTACTGACAGTCCAAAAGAGTAGCAAACCCTCAATTACTCACACACCAATAGTTCAGCACACCCTCAATTACTGACACTCCAATTGTGCAGCACACCCTCAATTACTGACAATCCAATAGTGCAGCACACCCTCAATTACTGACACTCCAATATTGCAGCACACCCTCAATTACTGACAATGCAATATTGCAGCATACCCTCAATTACTGACACTCCAATAGTGCAGCGCACACTCTAATACTGACACTCCAGTAGTGCAGCTCACCCTCAATTACTGACACTACAATACTGCAGCACAGCCTCAATTACTGACACTCCAATAGTGCAGCGCACCCTCAATTACTGACACTCCAATAGTGCAGCACACCCTCAATTACGGACACTACAATAGTGCAGCTCACCCTCAATTACTGACACACCAATATTGCAGCACACCCTCAATTACTGATACTACAATAGTTCAGCACACACTCAATTAGTGACACTCCAATACTGCAGCACACCCTCAATTACTGACATTCCAATAGTGCAGCACACTCTCAATTACTGACTTTCCAATAGTGCAGCTCACCCTCAATTACTGACACTCCAATATTGCAGCACACCCTCAATTACTGACACTCCAATAGTGCAGCACACCCTCAATTACTGACACACCAATATTGCAGCACACCCACAATTACTGACACTCCAATAGTGCAGCACACCCTCAATTAATGACACTCCAGTAGTGCAGCACACCCTCAATTACTGACACTCCAAAAGTGCAGTTCACCCTCAATTACTGACACTCCAATATTGCAGCACACCCTCAAATACTGACACTCCAAAAGTGCAGTTCACCCTCAATTACTAACACTCCAATATTGCACCAATCCCTCAATTACTGACTCTCCAAAAGTACAGTTCACACTATAATACTGACACTCCAATAGAGTGGCAAACCCTCAATTACTGACACTCCAAAAGTACAGTTCACACTATAATACTGACACTCCAATAGAGTAGCAAACCCTCAATTTCTGACACTCCAAAAGTACAGTACACACTCAAATACTGACACTCCAATAGTGCAGCTCACCCTCAATTACTGACACTACAATACTGCAGCACACCCTCAATTACTGACACTCCAATAGTGCAGCACACCCTCAATTACTGACACTCCAATAGTGCAGCACACCCTCAATTACTGACACTCCAATATTGCAGCACACCCTCAATTACTGACACTCCAATATTGCAGCACACCCTCAATTACTGACACTCCAATAGTGCAGCACAGCCTCAATTACTGACACTCCAATAGTGCAGCACACCCTCAATTACTGACACTCCAATAGTGCGGCTCACCCTCCATTACTGAAACTCCAATGGTACAGCACATCCTCAATTACTGACACTCCAATAGTGCAGCGCACACTCTAATACTGACACTCCAATAGTGCAGCTCACCCTCAATTACTGACACTACAATAGTGCAGCACACCCTCAATTACTGACACTCCAATAATGCAGCGCACCCTCAATTACTGACACTCCAATAGTGCAGCACACCCTCAATTACGGACACTACAATAGTGCAGCTCACCCTCAATTACTGACACTCCAATAGTGCAGCACAGCCTCAATTACTGACACTCCAATAGTGCAGCACACCCTCAATTACTGACACTCCAATAGTGCGGCTCACCCTCCATTACTGACACTCCAATGGTGCAGCACATCCTCAATTACTGACACTCCAATAGTGCAGCGCACACTCTAATACTGACACTCCAATAGTGCAGCTCACCCTCAATTACTGACACTAAATTACTGCAGCACACCCTCAATTACTGACACTCCAATATTGCAGCGCACCCTCAATTACTGACACTCCAATAGTGCAGCACACCCTCAATTACGGACACTACAATAGTGCAGCTCACCCTCAATTACTGACACACCAATAGTGCAGCACACCCTCAATTACTGACACTCCAATACTGCAGCACACCCTCAATTACTGATACTCCAATAGTGCAGCACACCCTCAATTACTGATACTCCAATATTGCAGCACACCTTCAATTACTGACACTCCAATAGTGCAGGACACCCTCAATTAATGACACTCCAATAATGCTGCACACCCTCAATTACTGACACTCCAATAGTGCAGCACAGCCTCAATTACTGACACTCCAATAGAGTAGCAAACACTCAATTACTGACTCTCCAATAGTGCAGCACACACTCAATTACTGACAGTCCAAAAGAGTAGCAAACCCTCAATTACTCACACACCAATAGTTCAGCACACCCTCAATTACTGACACTCCAATTGTGCAGCACACCCTCAATTACTGACAATCCAATAGTGCAGCACACCCTCAATTACTGACACTCCAATATTGCAGCACACCCTCAATTACTGACAATGCAATATTGCAGCATACCCTCAATTACTGACACTCCAATAGTGCAGCGCACACTCTAATACTGACACTCCAGTAGTGCAGCTCACCCTCAATTACTGACACTACAATACTGCAGCACAGCCTCAATTACTGACACTCCAATAGTGCAGCGCACCCTCAATTACTGACACTCCAATAGTGCAGCACACCCTCAATTACGGACACTACAATAGTGCAGCTCACCCTCAATTACTGACACACCAATATTGCAGCACACCCTCAATTACTGATACTACAATAGTTCAGCACACACTCAATTAGTGACACTCCAATACTGCAGCACACCCTCAATTACTGACATTCCAATAGTGCAGCACACTCTCAATTACTGACTTTCCAATAGTGCAGCTCACCCTCAATTACTGAAACTCCAATGGTGCAGCACACCCTCAATTACTGACACTCCAATAGTGCAGCGCACACTCAATTACTGACACTCCAATAGTGCAGCTCACCCTCAATTACTGACACTACAATACTGCAGCACACCCTCAATTAATTACACTCCAATAGTGCAGCGCACCCTCAATTACTGACAATCCAATAGTGCAGCACACGCTCAATTACGGACACTACAATAGTGCACTTCACCCTCAATTACTGACACTCCAATAGTGCAGTTCACCCTCAATTACTGACACTCTAATATTGCAGCACACCTTCAATTACTGACACTCCAATATTGCAGCACACCCTCAATTACTGACACTCCAATAATGCAGCAAAACCTCAATTACTGATAATCCAATAGTGCAGCACACACTCAATTACTGACACTCCAATAGTGCAGCACACCCTCAATTACTGAGACTCCAATAGTGCAGCACATCCTCAATTACTGACACTCCAATAGTGCAGCACAACCTCAATTACTGAAAATCCAATAGTGCAGCACACCCTCAATTACTGACACTCCAATAGCGCAGCACACCCTCAATTACTGACACTCCAATAGTGCAGCACATACTCAATTACTGACACTCCAATAGTGCAGCGCAACCTCAATTACTGACACTCCAATAGTGCAGCACACACTCAATAACTGACACTCCAAAAGTGTAGCACACACTCAATTACTGACACTCCAATAGTGCAGCACACCCTCAATTACTGACACTCCAATGGTGTAGCACACCCTCAATTACTGACACTCCAATAGTGCATCTCACCCTCAATTAATGACACTCCAATAGTGCCGCACAGCCTCAATTACTGACAGTGCAATATGCAGCACACCCTCAATTACTAACACTCCAATAGTGCAGTTCACCCTCAATTACTGACACTCCAATATTGCAGCACACCCTCAATTACTGACACTCCAATAGTGCAGCACACCCTCAATTAATGACACTCCAGTAGTGCAGCACACCCTCAATTACTGACACTCCAAAAGTGCAGTTCACCCTCAATTACTGACACTCCAATATTGCAGCACACCCTCAAATACTGACACTCCAAAAGTGCAGTTCACCCTCAATTACTAACACTCCAATATTGCACCAATCCCTCAATTACTGACTCTCCAAAAGTACAGTTCACACTATAATACTGACACTCCAATAGAGTGGCAAACCCTCAATTACTGACACTCCAAAAGTACAGTTCACACTATAATACTGACACTCCAATAGAGTAGCAAACCCTCAATTTCTGACACTCCAAAAGTACAGTACACACTCAAATACTGACACTCCAATAGTGCAGCTCACCCTCAATTACTGACACTACAATACTGCAGCACACCCTCAATAACTGACACTCCAATAGTGCAGCACACCCTCAATTACTGACACTCCAATAGTGCAGCACACCCTCAATTACTGACACTCCAATATTGCAGCACACCCTCAATTACTGACACTCCAATATTGCAGCACACCCTCAATTACTGACACTCCAATAGTGCAGCACAGCCTCAATTACTGACACTCCAATAGTGCAGCACACCCTCAATTACTGACACTCCAATAGTGCGGCTCACCCTCCATTACTGAAACTCCAATGGTACAGCACATCCTCAATTACTGACACTCCAATAGTGCAGCGCACACTCTAATACTGACACTCCAATAGTGCAGCTCACCCTCAATTACTGACACTACAATAGTGCAGCACACCCTCAATTACTGACACTCCAATAATGCAGCGCACCCTCAATTACTGACACTCCAATAGTGCAGCACACCCTCAATTACGGACACTACAATAGTGCAGCTCACCCTCAATTACTGACACTCCAATAGTGCAGCACAGCCTCAATTACTGACACTCCAATAGTGCAGCACACCCTCAATTACTGACACTCCAATAGTGCGGCTCACCCTCCATTACTGACACTCCAATGGTGCAGCACATCCTCAATTACTGACACTCCAATAGTGCAGCGCACACTCTAATACTGACACTCCAATAGTGCAGCTCACCCTCAATTACTGACACTACAATACTGCAGCACACCCTCAATTACTGACACTCCAATATTGCAGCGCACCCTCAATTACTGACACTCCAATAGTGCAGCACACCCTCAATTACGGACACTACAATAGTGCAGCTCACCCTCAATTACTGACACACCAATAGTGCAGCACACCCTCAATTACTGACACTCCAATACTGCAGCACACCCTCAATTACTCATACTCCAATAGTGCAGCACACCCTCAATTACTGATACTCCAATATTGCAGCACACCTTCAATTACTGACACTCCAATAGTGCAGGACACCCTCAATTACTGACACTCCAATAATGCTGCACACCCTCAATTACTGACACTCCAATAGTGCAGCACAGCCTCAATTACTGACACTCCAATAGAGTAGCAAACACTCAATTACTGACTCTCCAATAGTGCAGCACACACTCAATTACTGACAGTCCAAAAGAGTAGCAAACCCTCAATTACTCACACTCCAATAGTTCAGCACACCCTCAATTACTGACACTCCAATTGTGCAGCACACCCTCAATTACTGACAATCCAATAGTGCAGCACACCCTCAATTACTGACACTCCAATATTGCAGCACACCCTCAATTACTGACAATCCAATATTGCAGCATACCCTCAATTACTGACACTCCAATAGTGCAGCGCACACTCTAATACTGACACTCCAGTAGTGCAGCTCACCCTCAATTACTGACACTACAATACTGCAGCACAGCCTCAATTACTGACACTCCAATAGTGCAGCACACCCTCAATTACTGACACTCCAATAGTGCAGCACACCCTCAATTACGGACACTACAATAGTGCAGCTCACCCTCAATTACTGACACACCAATATTGCAGCACACCCTCAATTACTGATACTACAATAGTTCAGCACACAATGAATTAGTGACACTCCAATACTGCAGCACACCCTCAATTACTGACACTCCAATAGTGCAGCACACTCTCAATTACTGACTTTCCAATAGTGCAGCTCACCCTCAATTACTGAAACTCCAATGGTGCAGCACACCCTCAATTACTGACACTCCAATAGTGCAGCGCACACTCAATTACTGACACTCCAATAGTGCAGCTCACCCTCAATTACTGACACTACAATACTGCAGCACACCCTCAATTACTTACACTCCAATAGTGCAGCGCACCCTCAATTACTGACAATCCAATAGTGCAGCACACGCTCAATTACGGACACTACAATAGTGCACTTCACCCTCAATTACTGACACTCCAATAGTGCAGTTCACCCTCAATTACTGACACTCTAATATTGCAGCACACCTTCAATTACTGACACTCCAATATTGCAGCACACCCTCAATTACTGACACTCCAATAATGCAGCAAAACCTCAATTACTGATAATCCAATAGTGCAGCACACACTCAATTACTGACACTCCAATAGTGCAGCACACCCTCAATTACTGAGTCTCCAATAGTGCAGCACATCCTCAATGACTGACACTCCAATAGTGCAGCACAACCTCAATTACTGAAAATCCAATAGTGCAGCACACCCTCAATTACTGACACTCCAATAGCGCAGCACACCCTCAATTACTGACACTCCAATAGCGCAGCACACCCTCAATTACTGACACTCCAATAGTGCAGCACACCCTCAATTACTGACACTCCAATAGTGCAGCACACACTCAATAACTGACACTCCAAAAGTGTAGCACACACTCAATTACTGACACTCCAATAGTGCAGCACACCCTCAATTACTGACACTCCAATGGTGTAGCACACCCTCAATTACTGACACTCCAATAGTGCATCTCACCCTCAATTAATGACACTCCAATAGTGCCGCACAGCCTCAATTACTGACAGTGCAATATGCAGCACACCCTCAATTACTAACACTCCAATAGTGCAGTTCACCCTCAATTACTGACACTCCAATATTGCAGCACACCCTCAATTACTGACACACCAATATTGCAGCACACCCACAATTACTGACACTCCAATAGTGCAGCACACCCTCAATTAATGACACTCCAGTAGTGCAGCACACACTCAATTACTGACACTCCAAAAGTGCAGTTCACCCTCAATTACTGACACTCCAATATTGCAGCACACCCTCAATTACTGACACTCCAAAAGTGCAGTTCACCCTCAATTACTAACACTCCAATATTGCAGCAGTTCCTCAATTACTGACTCTCCAAAAGTACAGTTCACACTATAATACTGACACTCCAATAGAGTGGCAAACCCTCAATTACTGACACTCCAAAAGTACAGTTCACACTATAATACTGACACTCCAATAGAGTAGCAAACCCTCAATTTCTGACACTCCAAAAGTACAGTTCACACTCAAATACTGACACTCCAATAGTGCAGCTCACCCTCAATTACTGACACTACAATACTGCAGCACAACCTCAATTACTGACACTCCAATATTGCAGCACACCCTCAATTACTGACACTCCAATAGTGCAGCACACCCTCAATTACTGACACTCCAATATTGCAGCACACCCTCAATTACTGACACTGCAATATTGCAGCACACCCTCAATTACTGACACTCCAATAGTGCAGCACAGCCTCAATTACTGACACTCCAATAGTGCAGCACACCCTCAATTACTGACACTCCAATAGTGCGGCTCACCCTCCATTACTGAAACTCCAATGGTACAGCACATCCTCAATTACTGACACTCCAATACTGCAGCGCACACTCTAATACTGACACTCCAATAGTGCAGCTCACCCTCAATTACTGACACTACAATAGTGCAGCACACACTCAATTACTGACACTCCAATATTGCAGCGCACACTCAATTACTGACACTCCAATAGTGCAGCACACCCTCAATTACGGACACTACAATAGTGCAGCTCACCCTCAATTACTGACACTCCAATAGTGCAGCACAGCCTCAATTACTGACACTCCAATAGTGCAGCACACCCTCAATTACTGACACTCCAATAGTGCGGCTCACCCTCCATTACTGACACTCCAATGGTGCAGCACATCCTCAATTACTGACACTCCAATAGTGCAGCGCACACTCTAATACTGACACTCCAATAGTGCAGCTCACCCTCAATTACTGACACTACAACACTGCAGCACACCCTCAATTACTGACACTCCAATATTGCAGCGCACCCTCAATTACTGACACTCCAATAGTGCAGCACACCCTCAATTACGGACACTACAATAGTGCAGCTCACCCTCAATTACTGACACACCAATATTGCAGCACACCCTCAATTACTGATACTCCAATAGTGCAGCACACCCTCAATTGATGAGACTCCAATAGTGCAGCACACCCTCAATTACTGATACTCCAATAGTGCAGCACACCCTCAATTACTGACACTCCAATACTGCAGCACACCCTCAATTACTGATACTCCAATAGTGCAGCACACCCTCAATTACTGACACTCCAATATTGCAGCACACCTTCAATTACTGACACTCCAATAGTGCAGGACACCCTCAATTACTGACACTCCAATAATGCTGCACACCCTCAATTACTGACACTCCAATAGTGCAGCACAGCCTCAATTACTGACACTCCAATAGAGTAGCAAACACTCAATTACTGACTCTCCAATAGTGCAGCACACACTCAATTACTGACAGTCCAAAAGAGTAGCAAACCCTCAATTACTCACACTCCAATAGTTCAGCACACCCTCAATTACTGACACTCCAATTGTGCAGCACACCCTCAATTACTGACACTCCAATAGTGCAGCACACCCTCAATTACTGACACTCCAATATTGCAGCACACCCTCAATTACTGACAATCCAATATTGCAGCACACCCTCAATTACTGACACTCCAATAGTGCAGCGCACACTCTAATACTGACACTCCAGTAGTGCAGCTCACCCTCAATTACTGACACTACAATACTGCAGCACACCCTCAATTACTGACACTCCAATAGTGCAGCGCACCCTCAATTACTGACACTCCAATAGTGCAGCACACCCTCAATTACGGACACTACAATAGTGCAGCTCACCCTCAATTACTGACACACCAATATTGCAGCACACCCTCAATTACTGATACTACAATAGTTCAGCACACACTCAATTAGTGACACTCCAATACTGCAGCACACCCTCAATTACTGACACTACAATAGTGCAGCACACACTCAATTACTGACTTTCCAATAGTGCAGCTCACCCTCAATTACTGACACACCAATGGTGCAGCACACCCTCAATTACTGACACTCCAATAGTGCAGCGCACACTCAAATACTGACACTCCAATAGTGCAGCTCACCCTCAATTACTGACACTACAATACTGCAGCACACCCTCAATTACTGACACTCCAATAGTGCAGCGCACCCTCAATTACTGACAATCCAATAGTGCAGCACACGCTCAATTACGGACACTACAATAGTGCACTTCACCCTCAATTACTGACACTCCAATAGTGCAGTTCACCCTCAATTACTGACACTCCAATATTGCAGCACACCTTCAATTACTGACACTCCAATAGTGCAGCACACCCTCAATTACTGACACACCAATATTGCAGCACACCCACAATTACTGACACTCCAATAGTGCAGCACACCCTCAATTAATGACACGCCAATAGTGCAGCACAGCCTCAATTACTGACACTCCAAAAGTGCAGTTCACCCTCAATTACTGACACTCCAATGTTGCAGCACAACCTCAATTACTGACACTCCAATAGTGCAGCACACCCTCAATTACTGACACTCCAATATTGCAGCACACCCTCAATTACTGACACTCCAATAGTGCAGCACACCCTCAATTACTGACACTCCAATATCGCAGCACACCCTCAATTACTGACAATCCAATATTGCAGCACACCCTCAAATACTGACACTCCAATAGTGCAGCACACCATCAATTATTGACACTCCAATAGTGCAGCACACCCTCAATTACTGACACACCAATATTGAAGCACACCCTCAATTACGGACACTACAATAGTGCAGCACACCCTCAATTACTGACACTCCAATATTGCAGCGCACACTCAATTACTGACACTCCAATAGTGCAGCACACCCTCAATTACTGACACTCAAATAGTGCAGCGCACCCTCAATTACTGACACTCCAAAAGAGTAGCAAACCCTCAATTTCTGACACTCCAAAAGTGCAGTTCACCCTCAATTACTGACACTCCAATATTGCAGCACACCCTCAATTACTGACACTCCAATAGTGCAGCAGTCCCTCAATTACTGACACTCCAATATTGCAGCACACCCTCAATTACTGACAATCCAATATTGCAGCACACCCTCAATTACTGACACTCCAATAGTGCAGCACAGCCTCAATTACTGACACTCCAATAGTGCAGCACACCCTCAATTACTGACACTCCAATAGTGCGGCTCACCCTCCATTACTGACACTCCAATGGTGCAGCACATCATCAATTACTGACACTCCAATAGTGCAGCGCACACTCTAATACTGACACTCCAATAGTGCAGCTCACCCTCAATTACTGACACTCCAATAGTGCAGTGCACCCTCAATTACTGACACTCCAATAGTGCAGCACACCCTCAATTACGGACACTACAATAGTGCAGCTCACCCTCAATTACTGACACACCAATATTGCAGCACACCCTCAATTACTGATACTACAATAGTTCAGAACACCCTCAATTGCTGAGACTCCAATAGTGCAGCACACCCTCAATTACTGATACTCCAATAGTGCAGCACAGCCTCATTTACTGACACTCCAATATTGCAGCACACCCTCAATTAGTGATACTCCAATATTGCAGCACACCGTCAATTACTGACACTCCAATATTGCAGCACACCCTCAATTACTGACACTCCAATAGTGCAGGACACCCTCAATTACTGACACTCCAATAGTGAAGCACACACTCAATTACTGACACTCCAATAATGCTGCACACCCTCAATTACTGACACTCCAATAGTGCAGCTCACCCTCAATTACTGACACTCCAAGGGTGCAGCACACCCTCAATTACTGACACTCCAATAGTGCAGCGCACACTCAAATACTGACACTCCAATAGTGCAGCTCACCCTCAATTACTGACACTACAATACTGCAGAACACCCTCAATTACTGACACTCCAATAGTGCAGCGCACCCTCAATTACTGACAATCCAATAGTGCAGCACACGCTCAATTACGGACACTACAATAGTGCACTTCACCCTCAATTACTGACACTCCAATAGTGCAGCACACCCTCAATTACTGATACTCCAATAGTGCAGCACAACCACAATTACTGACACTCCAATAGTGCAGCACTCCCTCAATTACTGACACTCCAATATTGCAGCACACCCTCAATTACTGATACTCCAATAGTGCAGCACAACCACAATTACTGACACTCCAATAATGCAGCACACCCTCAATTACTGACACTCCAATAGTGCAGCACATCCTCAATTACTGACAAACCAAGAGTGCAGCACACCCTCAATTACTGACACTCCAATAGTGCAGCGTACACTCAAATACTGACACTCCAATAGTGCAGCTCACCCTCTATTACTGACACTACAATACTGCAGCACACCCTCAATTACTGACACTCTAATAGTGCAGCACACTCTCAATTACGGACACTACAATAGTGCACTTCACCCTCAATTACTGACACTCCAATAGGGCAGCACACCCTCTATTACTGACACTCCAATAGTGCAGCACACACTCAATTACTGACACTCCAATAGTGCAGTGCACACTCAAATACTGACACTCCAGTAGTGCAGCTCACCAGCAATTACTGACACTGCAAGACTGCAGCACACCCTCAATTACTGACACTCCAATAGTGCAGCACACCCTCAATTACTGACACTCCAATAGTGCAGCGCACACGCAAATACTGACACTCCAATACTGCAGCACACAATCAATTACTGACACTCCAATAGTGCAGCACACACTCAATTACTGACACTCCAATAGTGCAGCACACCCTCAATTACTGACACTCCAATAGTGCAGCACACGCTCAATTATTGACACTCCAATAGTGCAGTGCACACACAAATACTGACACTCCAATAGTGCAGCACACCCTCAATTACTGACACTCCAATAGTGCAGCTCACCCACAATTACTGAGACTACAATACTGCAGCACAACCTCAATTACTGACACTCCAATAGTGCAGCGCACCCTCAATTACTGACACTTTAATAGTACAGCACACTCTCAATTATGGACACTACAATAGTGCACCTCACCCTCTATTACTGATACACCAATATTGCAGCACACCCTCAATTACTGATACGCCAATAGTGCAGCACAACCTCAATTACTGACACTCCAATAGTGCAGCACACACTCAATTACTGACACTACAATCGTGCACTTCACCCTCAATTGCTGACACACCAATATTGCAGCACACTCTCAGTTACTGATACCACAATAGTGCAGCACAACCTCAATTACTGACACTCCAATAGTGCAGCACACCCTCAATTACTGACACTACAATAGTGCAGCACACCCACAATTACTGACACTCCAATAGTGTAGCACACCCTCAATTACTGACACTCCAATAGTGCAGGTCACCCTCAATTAATGACACTCCAATTGTGCAGCTCACCCTCAATTAGTGACACTACAATAGTGCATCTCACGTTCAATTACTGACACTCCAATAGTGCAGCACACCCTCAATTACTAACACTCCAATAGTGCAGTTCACCCTCAATTACTGACACTCCAATATTGCAGCACACCCTCAATTACTGACACTCCAATAGTGCAGCACACCCTCAATTACTGACACACCAATATTGCAGCACACCCACAAAAACTGACACTCCGATAGTGCAGCACACCCTCAATTAATGAGACTCCAATAGTGCAGCACACCCTCAATTACTGACACTCCAAAAGGGCAGTTCACCCTCAATTACTGACACTCCAATATTGCAGCACACCCTCAATTACTGACACTCCAAAAGTGCAGTTCACCCTCAATTACTGACACACCAATATTGCAGCAATCCCTCAATTACTGACACGCCAATAGTGCAGCAAAACCTCAATTATTGACACTCCAATAGTGCAGCACACCCTCAATTACTGACACTCGAATATTGCCGCACACCCTCAATTACTGACACTCCAAAGGTGCAGCACACCCTCAATTACTGACACTCCAATAGTGCAGCGCACACGCAAATACTGACACTCCAATACTGCAGCACACAATCAATTACTGACACTCCAATAGTGCAGTACACACTCAGTTACTGACACTTCAATAGTGCAGCACACCCTCAATTACTGACACTCCAATAGTGCAGCACACACTCAATTATTGACACTCCAATAGTGCAGTGCACACTCAAATACTGACACTCCAATAGTGCAGCTCACCCTCAATTACTGACACTCCAATGGTGCAGCACACCCTCAATTACTGACACTCCAATAGTGCAGCTCACCCTCAATTATTCACACTACAATACTGCAGCACAACCTCAATTACTGACACTCCAATAGTGCAGCGCACCCTCAATTACTGACACTCTAATAGTGCAGCACACTCTCAATTATGGACACTACAATAGTGCACCTCACCCTCAATTACTGACACACCAATATTGCAGCACACCCTCAATTACTGATACGCCAATAGTGCAGCACAACCTCAATTACTGACAATCCAATAGTGCAGCACACACTCAATTACTGACACTACAATCGTGCACTTCACCCTCAATTGCTGACTCACCAATATTGCAGCACACCCTCAGTTACTGATACCACAATAGTGCAGCACAACCTCAATTACTGACACTCCAATAGTGCAGCACACCCTCAATTACTGACACTCCAATATTGCAGCACACCCTCAATTACTGACATTCCAAAAGTGCAGTTCACCCTCAATTACTGACACTCCAATATTGCAGCAATCCCTCAATTACTGACACGCCAATAGTGCAGCACAACCTCAATTACTGTCACTGCAATAGTGCAGCAAACCCTCAATTACTGACACTCGAATATTGCAGCACACCCTCAATTACTGACACTCCAATATTGCAGCACACCCTCAATTACTGACACTCCAATAGAGCAGCACACCCTCAATTACTGACACTCCAATATCGCAGCACACCCTCAATTACTGGCAATCCAATATTGCAGCACACCCTCAAATACTGACACTCCAATAGTGCAGCACACCCTCAATTATTGACACTCCAATAGTGCAGCACACCCTCAATTACTGACACACCAATATTGAAGCACACCCTCAATTACTGACACTCCAATAGTGCGGCTCACCCTCAATTACTGAAACTCCAATGGTGCAGCACATCCTCAATTACTGACACTCCAATGGTGCAGCACATCCTCAATTACTGACACTACAATACTGCAGCACACCCTCAATTACTGACACTCCAATAGTGCAGCGCACCCTCAATTACTGACACTCCAATAGTGCAGCACACCCTCAATTACGGACACTACAGTAGTGCATCTCACCCTCAATTACTGACACACCAATATTGCAGCACACCCTCAATTACTGATACTCCAATAGTGCAGCACACCCTCAATTGCTGATACTCCAATAGTGCAGCACACCTTCAATTACTGATACTCCAATAGTGCAGCACACCCTCAATTACTGACACTCCAATACTGCAGCACACCCTCAATTACTGATACTCCAATATTGCAGCTCACCCTCAATTACTGACACTCCAATATTGCAGCACACCTTCAATTACTGACACTCCAATAGTGCAGGACACCCTCAATTATTGACACTCCAATAGTGAAGCACACACTCAATTACTGACACTCCAATAATACTGCACACCCTCAATTACTGACACTCCAATAGTGTAGCACAGCCTCAATTACTGACACTCCAATAGAGTAGCAAACCCTCAATTACTGACTCTCCAATAGTGCAGCACACACTCAATTACTGACACTCCAATAGAGTAGCAAACCCTCAATTACTGACACTCCAATAGTGCAGCACACCCTCAATTACTGACACTCCAATAGTGCAGCACACCCTCAATTACTGACACTCCAATAGTGCAGCACACGCTCAATTACTGACACTCCAATAGTGCAGCTCACCCTCAATTACTGACACTCCAATGGTGCAGCACACCCTCAATTACTGACACTCCAATAGTGCAGCGCACACTCAAATACTGACACTCCAATAGTGCAGCTCACCCTCAATTCCTGACACTACAATACTGCAGCACACCCTCAATTTCTGACACTCCAATAGTGCAGCGCACCCTCAATTACTGACACACCAATATTGCAGCACACCCTCAATTACTGATACTCCAATAGTGCAGCACAACCTCAATTACTGTCACTCCAATAGTGCTGCACATCCTCAATTACTGACAAACCAAGAGTGCAGCACACCCTCAATTACTGTCACTCCAATAGTGTAGCACACCCTCAATTACTGAAACTCCAATAATGCAGCACACCCTCAATTACTGACACTCCAATAGTGCAGAACACCCTCAATTACTGACACTCCAATAGTGCAGCGTACACTCAAATAATGACACTCCAATAGTGCAGCACACCCTCAATTACTGTCACTCCAATCGTGCAGCGTACACTCAAATAATGACACTCCAATAGTGCAGCACAACCTCAATTACTGACACTCCAATAGTGCAGCGTACACTCAAATAATGACACTACAATAGTGCAGCACAACCTCAATTACTGACACTCCAATAGTGCAGCACACCCTCAATTACTGACACTCCAATAGTGCAGAGTACACTCAAATAATGACAGTCCAATAGTGCAGCACACCCTCAATTACTGACATTCTAATAGTGCAGCACACTCTCAATTACGGACACTCCAATAGTGCAGTGCACACTCAAATACTGACACTCCAGTAGTGCAGCTCACCATCAATTACTGACACTGCAATACTGCAGCACACCCTCAATTACTGACAATCCAATAGTGCAGCACACCCTCAATTACTGACACTCCAATAGTGCAGCACACACTCAATTACTGACACTCCAATAGTGCAGCACACCCTCAATTACTGACACTCCAATAGTGCAGCACACGCTCAATTAATGACACTCCAATAGTGCAGTGCACACTCAAATACTGACACTCCAATAGTGCAGCTCACCCTCAATTACTGACACTCCAATGGTGCAGCACACCCTCAATTACTGACACTCCAATAGTGCAGCTCACCCTCAATTACTGACACTACAATACTGCAGCACAACCTCAATTACTGACACTCCAATAGTGCAGCGCACCCTCAATTATTGACACTCTAATAGTGCAGCACACTCTCAATTATGGACACTACAATAGTGCACCTCACCCTCAATTACTGACACACCAATATTGCAGCACACCCTCAATTACTGATACGCCAATAGTGCAGCACAACCTCAATTACTGACACTCCAATAGTGCAGCACACACTCAATTACTGACACTACAATCGTGCAAATCACCCTCAATTACTGACACACAAATATTGCAGCACACCCTCAGTTACTGATACCACAATAGTGCAGCACAACCTCAATTACTGACACTCCAATAGTGCAGCACACCCTCAATTACTGACACTCCAATAGTGCAGCTCACCCTCAATTACTGACACTACAATAGTGCATCTCACGTTCAATTACTGACACTCCAATGGTGCAGCACACCCTCAATTACTGACACTCCAATAGTGCAGCTCACCCTCAATTACTGACACTCCAATACTGCAGCAAACCCTCAATTACGGACACTCCAATAGTGCAGCGCACCATCAATTACTGACAATCCAATAGTGCAGCACACCCGCAATTACGGACACTCCAATAGTGCAGCGCACCATCAATTACTGACACTCCAATAGTGCAGCACACCCGCAATTACGGACACTACAATATTGAAGCACACCCTCAATTACTGACAATCCAATAGTGCAGCACACCCTCATTTACTGAAACTCCAATAGTGCAGCACACCCTCAATTACTGACACTCCAATAGTGCAGCACACAATCAATTACTCACCATCCAATAGTGCAGCACACCCTCAATTAATGACACTCCAGTAGTGCAGTACACCCTCAATTACAGGCACTCCATTAGTGTAGCACACCCTCAATTACTGACACTCCAATAGTGCAGCTCACCCTCAATTACTGACACTTCAATATTGCATCTCAGCCACAATTACTGACACTCCAATAGTGCAGCACAGCCTCAATTACTGAGACTCCAATAGTGCAGCACACACTCAATTACTGACACACCAATAGTGCAGCACAACCTCAATTACTGACACTCCAATAGTGCAGCACACCCTCAATTACTGACACTCCAATAGTGCAGCACACCCTCAATTACTGACACTCCAATAGTGCGGCTCACCCTCCATTACTGACACTCCAATGGTGCAGCACATCCTCAATTACTGACACTCCAATAGTTTAGCGCACACTCAAATACGGACACTCCAAAAGTGCAGCTCACCCTCAATTACTGACACTACAATAGTGCAGCACACCCTCAATTACTGACACTCCAATAGTGCATCTCACCCTCAATTACTGACACTCCAATTTTGCACCACACCCTCAATTACTGATACTCCAATAGAGTAGCACACCCTCAATTGCTGAGACTCCAATAGTGCAGCACACCCTCAATTACTGACACTCCAATACTGCAGCACACCCTCAATTACTGACACTCCAATAATGCAGCACACCTTCAATTACTGACACTCCAATAGTGCAGCACACCCTCAATTACTGACAATCCAATAGTGAAGCACACACTCAATTACTGACACTCCAATAGTGCAGCACACCCTCAATTACTGACACTCCAATAATGCAGCACACCCTCAATTACTGACACTCCAATAGTGCAGCACACCCTCAATTACTGACACTCCAATAGTGCAGCACACCCTCAATTACTGACGCACCAATAGTGCAGCTCACCATCAATTACTGATACTCCAATAGTGGAGCACACCCTCAATTACTGACACTCCAATAGTGCAGCACATCCTCAATTACAGACTCACCAAGAGTGCAGCACACCCTCAATTACTGACACTCCAATAGTGCAGTGCATACTCAAATACTGACACTCCAGTAGTGCAGCTCACCATCAATTACTGACACTGCAATACTGCAGCACACCCTCAATTACTGACACACCAATAGTGCAGCACAGCCTCAATTACTGACACTCCAATAGTGCAGCACACCCTCAATTACTGACACTCCAATAGTGCAGCTCACCCTCAATTACTGACACTCCAAAGGTGCAGCACACCCTCAATTACTGACACTCCAATAGTGCAGCGCACACGCAAATATTGACACTCCAATACTGCAGCACACCATCAATTACTGACACTCCAATAGTGCAGCACAGACTCAATTACTGACACTCCAGTAGTGCAGCACACCCTCAATTACTGACACTCCAATAGTGCAGCACACCCTCAATTACTGACACACCAATAGTGCAGTGCACACTCAAATACTGACACTCCAATAGTGCAGCTCACCCTCAATTACTGACACTCCAATAGTGCAGCTCACCCTCAATTACTGGCACTCCAATATTGCAGCTCACCCGCAATTACTGACACTCCAATATTGCATCTCAGCCACAATTTCTGACACTCCAATAGTGCAGCAGACCCTCAATTACTGACAATCCAATAGTGCAGCACACCCTCAATTACTGACACTCCAATAGTGCAGCACACCCTCAATTACTGACACTGCAATATGCAGTACACCCAAAATGACTGACACTCCAATAGTGCAGCTCACCCTCAATTACTGACAGTCCAATATTGCAGCACACCGTCAATTCCTGACGCTCCAATAGTGCAGCACACCCTCAATTACTCACACTCCAATATTGCAGCACACCCTCAATTACTGACACTGCAATATTGCAGCACACCCTCAATTACTGACACTCCAATAGTGCAGCACGCACTCAATTACTGACTCTCCAATATTGCAGCACACCCTCAATTACTGACACTCCAATAATGCAGCACACCCTCAATTACTGACACTCCAATATTGCAGCACACACTCAATTACTGACACTCCAATAGTGCAGCACACACTCATTTACTGAAACTCCAATAGAGTAGCAAACCCTCAATTACTGACACTCCAATAGTGCAGCACAACCTCAATTAATGACACTCCAATAGTGCAGCACACCCTCAATTACTGACACTCCAATAGTGCAGCACACCCTCAATTACTGACACTCCAAAAGTGCGGCTCACCCTCCATTACTGACACTCCAATGGTGCAGCAAATCCTCAATTACTGACACTCCAATAGTGCAGCGCACACTCAAATACTGACACTCCAATAGTGCAGCTCACCCTCAATTACTGACACTACAATACTGCAGCACACCCTCAATTACTGACACTCCAATAGTGTAGCGCACCCTCAATTACTGACACTCCAATGGTGCAGCACACCCTCAATTACGGACACTACAATAGTGCAGCTCACGCTCAATTACTGACACACCAATATTGCAGCACACCCTCAATTACTGACACTCCAATAGTGCAGCACACCCTCAATTGCTGGCACTCTAATAGTGCAGCACACCCTCAATTACTGATACTCCAATAGTGCAGCACATCCTCAATTACTGACACTCCAATAGTGCAGCACACCCTCAATTACTGATACTCCAATATTGCAGCACACCCTCAATTACTGACACTCCAATAGTGCAGCACACCCTCAATTGCTGGCACTCTGATAGTGCAGCACACCCTCAATTACTAAAACACCAATATTGCAGCACACCCTCAATTACTCACACTCCAATAGTGCAGCACACCCTCAATTGCTGGCACTCTAATAGTGCAGCAAACCCTCAATTACTGATACTCCAATAGTGCAGCACATCCTCAATTACTGACACTCCAATAGTGCAGCACACCCTCAATTACTGATACTCCAATATTGCAGCACACCCTCAATTACTGACACTCCAATATTGCATCACACCCTCAATTACTGACACTCCAATAGTGCAGCACACCCTCAATTACTGACACTCCAATAGTGCAGCACACCCTCAATTACTGACACTCCAATAATGCAGCACACCCTCAATTACTGGCACTCCAATAGTGCAGCAAAGCCTCAATTACTGACACACCAATAGAGTAGCAAACCCTCAATTACTGAGTCTCCAATAGTGCAGCACACACTCAATTACTGACACTCCAATAGAGTAGCAAACCCTCAATTACTGACACTACAATAGTGCAGCACACCCTCAATTACTGACACTCCAATAGTGCAGCACACACTCAATTACTGACACACCAATAGTGCAGCACACACTCAATTACTGACTCTCCAATATTGCAGCACACCCTCAATTACTGACACTCCAATAATGCAGCACACCCTCAATTACTGACACTCCAATATTGCAGCACACACTCAATTACTGACACTCCAATAGTGCAGCACACCCTCAATTACTGACACTCCAATAGTGCAGCACACCCTCAATTGCTGGCACTCTAATAGTGCAGCACACCCTCAATTACTGATACTCCAATAGTGCAGCACATCCTCAATTACTGACACTCCAATAGTGCAGCACACCCTCAATTACTGATACTCCAATATTGCAGCACACCCTCAATTACTGACACTCCAATAGTGCAGCACACCCTCAATTGCTGGCACTCTGATAGTGCAGCACTCCCTCAATTACTGACACACCAATATTGCAGCACACCCTCAATTACTCACACTCCAATAGTGCAGCACACCCTCAATTGCTGGCACTCTAATAGTGCAGCACATCCTCAATTACTGATACTCCAATAGTGCAGCACATCCTCAATTACTGACACTCCAATAGTGCTGCACACCCTCAATTACTGATACTCCAATATTGCAGCACACCCTCAATTACTGACACTCCAATATTGCAGCACACCCTCAATTACTGACACTCCAATAGTGCAGCACACCCTCAATTACTGACACTCCAATAGTGCAGCACACACTCAATTACTGACACTCCAATAATGCAGCACACCCTCAATTACTGGCACTCCAATAGTGCAGCAAAGCCTCAATTACTGACACACCAATAGAGTAGCAAACCCTCAATTACTGAGTCTCCAATAGTCCAGCACACACTCAATTACTGACACTCCAATAGAGTAGCAAACCCTCAATTACTGACACTACAATAGTGCAGCACACCCTCAATTACTGACACTCCAATAGTGCAGCACACCCTGAATTACTGACAGTCCAATAGTGCAGCACACCCTCAATTACTGACACTCCAATGGTGCAGCAACCCTGAATTACTGATACTCCAATAGTGCAGTGTGCACTCAAATACTGTGACTCCAATAGTGCAGCTCACCCTCAATTACTGACACACCAATATTGCAGCACACCCTCAATTACTGATACTCCACTAGTGCAGCACAACCTCAATTACTGACACTCCAATAGTGCAGCACACCCTCAATTACTGACACTCCAATAGTGCAGCTCACCCTCAATTACTGACACTTCAATAGTGCCGCACACCCTCAATTACTGACTCTCCAATA
The DNA here is from genome assembly GCA_026770705.1 of Isurus oxyrinchus. NCBI lineage: Eukaryota > Metazoa > Chordata > Chondrichthyes > Lamniformes > Lamnidae > Isurus > Isurus oxyrinchus. Next base: position 1,327,313 of record JANJGN010000068.1, read on the forward strand.
GTGCGGCTCACCCTCAATTACTGACTCTCCAATAGTGCGGCTCACCCTCAATTACTGACTCTCCAATAGTGCGGCTCACCCTCAATTACTGACACTCCAATGGTGCAGCACACCCTCAATTACTGACACTCCAATAGTGCAGCTCACCCTCAATTACTGACACTACAATACTGCAGCTCAACCTCAATTACTGACACTCCAATAGTGCAGCGCACCCTCAATTACTGACTCTCTAATAGTGCAGCACACTCTCAATTATGGACACTACAATAGTGCACCTCACCCTCAATTACTGACACTCCAATATTGCAGCACACCCTCAATTACTGATACGCCAATAGTGCAGCACTACCTCAATTACTGACACTCCAATAGTGCAGCACACGCTCAATTACTGACACTACAATCGTGCACTTCACCCTCAATTGCTGACACACCAATATTGCAGCGCACCCTCAGTTACTGATACCACAATAGTGCAGCACAACCTCAATTACTGACACTCCAATAGTGCAGCACACCCTCAATTACTGACACTACAATAGTGCAGCACACCCACAATTACTGACACTCCAATAGTGTAGCACACCCTAAATTACTGACACTCCAATAGTGCAGGTCACCCTCAATTAATGACACTCCAATAGTGCAGCTCACCCTCAATTACTGACACTACAATAGTGCATCTAACGTTCAATTACTGACACTCCAATGGTGCAGCACACCCACAATTACTGACACTCCAATTGTGCAGCGCACACTCAAATACTGACACTCCAATAGTGCAGCTCACCCTCAATTACTGACACTACAGTAATGCAGCACACCCTCAATTACGGACACTCCAATAGTGCAGCGCACCATCAATTACTGACACTCCAATAGTGCAGCACACCCTCAATTTCAGGCACTCCATTAGTGTAGCACAGCCACAATTACTGACACTCCAATAGTGCAGCTCACCCTCAATTACTGACACTCCAATATTGCATCTCAGACACAATTTCTGACACTCCAATAATGCAGCACACCCTCAATTACTGAGACTCCAATAGTGCAGCACACACTCAATTACTGACACACCAATAGTGCAGCACAACCTCAATTACTGACACTCCAATAGTGCAGCACACCCTCAATTACTGACACTCCAAAAGTGCAGCTCACCCTCAATTACTGACAATACAATACTGCAGCACACCCTCAATTACTGACACTCCAATAGTGCAGCGCACCCTCAATTACAGAAACTCCAATAGTGCAGCACACCCTCAATTACGGACACTACAATAGTGCATCTCACCCTCAATTACTGACACACCAATTTTGCAGCACGCCCTCAATTACTGATACTCCAATAGTGCAGCATACCCTCAATTGCTGAGACTCCAATAGTGCAGCACACCCTCAATTACTGACACTCCAATATTGCAGCACACACTCAATTACTGACACACCAATTTTGCAGCACGCCCTCAATTACTGATACTCCAATAGTGCAGCATACCCTCAATTGCTGAGACTCCAATAGTGCAGCACACCCTCAATTACTGACACTCCAATAGTGCAGCACACACTCAATTACTGACACTCCAATAGAGTAGCAAACCCTCAATTACTGACACTCCAATAGTGCAGCACAACCTCAATTAATGACACTCCAATAGTGCAGCACACCCTCAATTACTGACAGTCCAATAGTGCAGCACACCCTCAATTACTGACACTCCAATAGTGCGGCTCACCCTCCATTACTGACACTCCAATGGTGCAGCAAATCCTCAATTACTGACACTCCAATAGTGCAGCGCACACTCAAATATTGACACTCCAATAGTGCAGCTCACCCTCAATTACTGACACTCCAATAGTGCAGCTCACCCTCAATTACTGACACTACAATACTGCAGCTCAACCTCAATTACTGACACTCCAATAGTGCAGCGCACCCTCAATTACTGACTCTCTAATAGTGCAGCACACTCTCAATTATGGACACTACAATAGTGCACCTCACCCTCAATTACTGACACTCCAATATTGCAGCACACCCTCAATTACTGATACGCCAATAGTGCAGCACTACCTCAATTACTGACACTCCAATAGTGCAGCACACGCTCAATTACTGACACTACAATCGTGCACTTCACCCTCAATTGCTGACACACCAATATTGCAGCACACCCTCAGTTACTGATATCACAATAGTGCAGCACAACCTCAATTACGGACACTCCAATAGTGCAGCACACCCTCAATTACTGACACTACAATAGTGCAGCACACCCACAATTACTGACACTCCAATAGTGTAGCACACCCTAAATTACTGACACTCCAATAGTGCAGGTCACCCTCAATTAATGACACTCCAATAGTGCAGCTCACCCTCAATTACTGACACTACAATAGTGCATCTAACGTTCAATTACTGACACTCCAATGGTGCAGCACACCCACAATTACTGACACTCCAATTGTGCAGCGCACACTCAAATACTGACACTCCAATAGTGCAGCTCACCCTCAATTACTGACACTACAATAATGCAGCACACCCTCAATTACGGACACTCCAATAGTGCAGCGCACCATCAATTACTGACACTCCAATAGTGCAGCACACCCTCAATTTCAGGCACTCCATTAGTGTAGCACACCCACAATTACTGACACTCCAATAGTGCAGCTCACCCTCAATTACTGACACTCCAATATTGCATCTCAGCCACAATTTCTGACACTCCAATAGTGCAGCACACCCTCAATTACTGAGACTCCAATAGTGCAGCACACACTCAATTACTGACACACCAATAGTGCAGCACAACCTCAATTACTGACACTCCAATAGTGCAGCACACCCTCAATTACTGACACTCCAAAAGTGCAGCTCACCCTCAATTACTGACAATACAATACTGCAGCACACCCTCAATTACTGACACTCCAATAGTGCAGCGCACCCTCAATTACTGACACTCCAATAGTGCAGCACACCCTCAATTACGGACACTACAATAGTGCATCTCACCCTCAATTACTGACACACCAATTTTGCAGCACACCCTCAATTACTGATACTCCAATAGTGCAGCATACCCTCAATTGCTGAGACTCCAATAGTGCAGCACACCCTCAATTACTGACACTCCAATATTGCAGCACACACTCAATTACTGACACTCCAATAGTGCAGCACACACTCAATTACTGACACTCCAATAGAGTAGCAAACCCTTAATTACTGACACTCCAATAGTGCAGCACAACCTCAATTAATGACACTCCAATAGTGCAGCACACCCTCAATAACTGACAGTCCAATAGTGCAGCACACCCTCAATTACTGACACTCCAATAGTGCGGCTCACCCTCCATTACTGACACTCCAATGGTGCAGCAAATCCTCAATTACTGACACTCCAATAGTGCAGCGCACACTCAAATACTGACACTCCAATAGTGCAGCTCACCCTCAATTACTGACACTACAATACTGCAGCACACCCTCAATTACTGACACTCCAATAGTGTAGCGCACCCTCAATTACTGACACTCCAATGGTGCAGCACACCCTCAATTACGGACACTACAATAGTGCAGCTCACGCTCAATTACTGACACACCAATATTGCAGCACACCCTCAATTACTGATACTCCAATAGTGCAGCACACCCTCAATTGCTGGCACTCTAATAGTGCAGCACACCCTCAATTACTGATACTCCAATAGTGCAGCACATCCTCAATTACTGACACTCCAATAGTGCAGCACACCCTCAATTACTGATACTCCAATATTGCAGCACACATTCAATTACTGACACTCCAATAGTACAGCACACACTCAATTACTGACACTCCAATAGTGCAGCACACCCTCAATTACTGACACTCCAATAGTGCAGCACACCCTCAATTACTGACACTCCAATAGTGAAGCACACACTCAATTACTGACACTCCAATAATGCAGCACACCCTCAATTACTGGCACTCCAATAGTGCAGCACAGCCTCAATTACTGACACACCAATAGAGTAGCAAACCCTCAATTACTGAGTCTCCAATAGTGCAGCACACACTCAATTACTGACACTCCAATAGAGTAGCAAACCCTCAATTACTGACACAACAATAGTGCAGCACACCCTCAATTACTCACACTCCAATAGTGCAGCACACCCTGAATTACTGACACTCCAATAGTGCAGCACACCCTCAATTACTGACACTCCAATGTTGCAGCAACCCTCAATTACTGACACTCCAATAGTGCAGCGCGTACTCAAATACTGAGACTCCAATAGTGCAGCTCACCCTCAATTACTGACACTACAATACTGCAGCACACCCTCATTTACTGACACTCCAATAGTGCAGCGCACCCTCAATTACTGACAATCCAATAGTGCCGCACAATCTCAATTACGGACACTACAATAGTGCAATTAACCCTCAATTACTGACACACCAATATTGCAGCACACCCTCAATTACTGATACTCCACTAGTGCAGCACAACCTCAATTACTGACACTCCAATAGTGCAGCACACCCTCAATTACTGACTCTCCAATAGTGCTGCTCACCCTCAATTACTGACACTCCAATGGTGCAGCACACCCTCAATTACTGACACTCCAATAGTGCAGCTCACCCTCAATTACTGACACTACAATACTGCAGCTCAACCTCAATTACTGACACTCCAATAGTGCAGCGCACCCTCAATTACTGACACTCTAATAGTGCAGCACACTCTCAATTATGGACACTACAATAGTGCACCTCACCCTCAATTACTGACACACCAATATTGCAGCACACCCTCAATTACTGATATGCCAATAGTGCAGCACTACCTCAATTACTGACACTCCAATAGTGCAGCACACACTCAATTACTGACACTACAATCGTGCACTTCACCCTCATTTGCTGACACACCAATATTGCAGCACACCCTCAGTTACTGATACCACAATAGTGCAGCACAACCTCAATTACTGACACTCCAATAGTGCAGCACACCCTCAATTACTGACACTCCAATAGTGCAGGTCACCCTCAATTAATGACACTCCAATAGTGCAGCTCACCCTCAATTACTGACACTACAATAGTGCATCTCACGTTCAATTACTGACACTCCAATGGTGCAGCACACCCACAATTACTGACACTCCAATTGTGCAGCGCACACTCAAATACTGACACTCCAATAGTGCAGCACACACTCAATTACTGACACTACAATAATGCAGCTCACCCTCAATTACTGACACTCCAATGGTGCAGCACACCCTCAATTACTGACACTCCAATAGTGCAGCGCACCATCAATTACTGACACTCCAATAGTGCAGCACACCCTCAATTACGGACACTACAATATTGCAGCTCACCCTCAATTACTGACATTCCAATAGTGCAGCACAGCCTCAATTACTCACACTCCAATAGTGCAGCGCACCCTCAATTACTGACATTCCAATAGTGCATCTCAGCCACAATTTCTGACACTCCAATAGTGCAGCACACCCTCAATTACTGAGACTCCAATAGTGCAGCACACACTCTATTACTGACACACCAATAGTGCAGCACAACCTCAATTACTGACACTCCAATAGTGCAGCACACCCTCAATTACTGACACTACAATAGTGCAGCACACCCACAATTACTGACACTCCAATAGTGTAGCACACCCTAAATTACTGACACTCCAATAGTGCAGGTCACCCTCAATTAATGACACTCCAATAGTGCAGCTCACCCTCAATTACTGACACTACAATAGTGCATCTCACGTTCAATTACTGACACTCCAATGGTGCAGCACACCCACAATTACTGACACTCCAATTGTGCAGCGCACACTCAAATACTGACACTCCAATAGTGCAGCACACACTCAATTACTGACACTACAATAATGCAGCTCACCCTCAATTACTGACACTCCAATGGTGCAGCACACCCTCAATTACTGACACTCCAATAGTGCAGCGCACCATCAATTACTGACACTCCAATAGTGCAGCACACCCTCAATTACGGACACTACAATATTGCAGCTCACCCTCAATTACTGACATTCCAATAGTGCAGCACAGCCTCAATTACTCACACTCCAATAGTGCAGCTCACCCTCAATTACTGACACTCCAATATTGCATCTCAGCCACAATTTCTGACACTCCAATAGTGCAGCACACCCTCAATTACTGAGACTCCAATAGTGCAGCACACACTCTATTACTGACACACCAATAGTGCAGCACAACCTCAATTACTGACACTCCAATAGTACAGCACACCCTCAATTACTGACAATACAATACTGCAGCACACCCTGAATTACTGACACTCCAATAGTGCAGCACACCCTCAATTACTGACACTCCAATAGTGCAGCACACCCTCAATTACGGACACTACAATAGTGCATCTCACCCTCAATTACTGACACACCAATTTTGCAGCACACCCTCAATTACTGATACTCCAATAGTGCAGCATACCCTCAATTGCTGAGACTCCAATAGTGCAGCACACCCTCAATTACTGACACTCCAATAGTGCAGCACACCCTCAATTACTGACACTCCAATAGTGAAGCACACACTCAATTACTGACACTCCAATAGTGCAGCACACACTCAATTACTGACAGTCCAATAGAGTAGCAAACCCTCAATTACTGACACTCCAATAGTGCAGCACACCCTCAATTACTGACACACCAATAGTGCAGCTCACCCGCAATTACTGACACTCCAATGGTGCAGCACACCCTCAATTACTGACACTCCAATAGTGCAGCGCACACTCAAATAATGGCACTCCAATAGTGCAGCTCACCCTCAATTACTGACACTACAATACTGCAGCACACACTCCATTACTGACACTCCAATAGTGCAGCGCACCCTCAATTACTGACAATCCAATAGTGCAGCACACCCTCAATTACTGATACTCCAAAAGTGCAGCACAACCTCAATTACTGACACTCCAATAGTGCAGCACTCCATCAATTACTGACAGTCCAATAGTGCAGCACATCCTCACTTACTGACTCACCAAGAGTGCAGCACACCCTCAATTACTGACACTCCAATAGTGTAGCACACCCTCAATTATTGACTCAGCAACAGTGCAGCACACCCTCAATTACTGACACTCCAATAGTGCAGCACAACCTCAATTACTGACACTCCAATAGTGCAGCAAACCCTCAATTACTGACACTCCAATAGTGCAGCGCAACCTCAATTACTGACACTCCAATAGTGCAGCAAACCCTCAATTACTGACACTCCAATAGTGCAGCGCACACTCAAATACTGACACTCCAATAGTGCAGCTCACCCTCAATTACTGACACTACAATACTGCAGCACACCCTCAATTACTGACACTCTAATAGTGCAGCACACTCTCAATTATGGACTCTACAATAGTGCACCTCCCCCTCAATTACTGACGCACCAATATTGCAGCTTTCCCTCAATTACTGATACGCCAATAGTGCAGCACAACCTCAATTACTGACACTCCAATAGTGCAGCACACACTCAATTACTGACACTACAATCGTGCACTTCACCCTCAATTACTGACACACCAATATTGCAGCGCACCCTCAAATACTGATACCACAATAGTGCTGCACAACCTCAATTACTGACACTCCAATAGTGCAGCACACCCTCAATTACTGACACTACAATAGTGCAGCACACCCTCAATTACTAACACTCCAATAGTGTAGCACACCCTCAATTACTGACACTCCAATAGTGCAGCTCACCCTCAATTACGGACACTACAATAGTGCATCACACCTTCAATTACTGACACTCCAATGGTGCAGCACACCCTCAATTACTGACACTCCAATTGTGCAGCGCACACTCAATTACGGACACTACAATAGTGCACTTCACCCGCAATTACTGACACACCAATATTGCAGCACACCCTCAATAACTGATACTCCAATAGTGCAGCACAACCTCAATTACTGACACTCCAATAGTGCAGCACTCCCTCAATTACTGACACTCCAATAGTGCAGCACATCCTCACTTACTGACTCAACAAGAGTGCAGCACACCCTCAATTACTGACACTCCAATAGTGTAGCACACCCTCAATTACTGACTCACCAAGAGTGCAGCACACCCTCAATTACTGACACTCCAATAGTGCAGCACAACCTCAATTACTGACACTCCAATAGTGCAGCAAACACTCAATTACTGACACTCCAATAGTGCAGCGCAACCTCAATTACTGACACTCCAATAGTGCAGCAAACCCTCAATTACTGACACTCCAATAGTGCAGCGCACACTCAAATACTGACACTCCAATAGTGCAGCTCACCCTCAATTACTGACACTACAATACTGCAGCACACCCTCAATTACTGACACTCTAATAGTGCAGCACACTCTCAATTATGGACACTACAATAGTGCACCTCCCCCTCAATTACTGACACACCAATATTGCAGCTTTCCCTCAATTACTGATACGGCAATAGTGCAGCACAACATCAATTACTGACACTCCAATAGTGCAGCACACACTCAATTACTGACACTACAATCGTGCACTTCACCCTCAATTACTGACACACCAATATTGCAGCACACACTCAATTACTGACACTACAATATTGCAGCACACCCTCAATTACTGACACTCCAATAGTGTAGCACACCCTCAATTACTGACACTCCAAAAGTGCAGCTCACCCTCAATTACTGACACTCCAATAGTGCAGCACACCCTCAATTACTGACACTACAATATTGCAGCACACCCTCAATTACTGACACTCCAATAGTGTAGCACACCCTCAATTACTGACACTCCAAAAGTGCAGCTCACCCTCAATTACTGACACTCCAATAGTGCAGCTCACCCTCAATTACGGACACTACAATAGTGCATCTCACCTTCAATTACTGACACTCCAATGGTGCAGCACACCCTCAATTACTGACACTCCAATTGGGCAGCGCACACTCAAACACTGACACTACAATAGGGCAGGTCACCCACAATTACTGAGACGCCAATAGTGCAGCACAGACTCAATTACTGACACACCAATAGTGCAGCACATCCTCAATTACTGACACTCCAATAGTGCAGCACACCCTCAATTACTGACACTCCAATAGTGCAGCACACCCTCAATTACTGACACTCCAATAGTGCGGCTCACCCTCCATTACTGACACTCCAATGGTGCAGCACATCCTCAATTACTGACACTCCAATAGTGCAGCGCACACTCAAATACTGACACTCCAAAAGTGCAGCTCACCCTCAATTACTGACACTACAATACTGCAGCACACCCTCAATTACTGACACTCCAATACTGCAGCACACCCTCAATTACTGACACTCCAATAGTGCAGCACACCCTCAATTACTGACACTCCAATAGTGCAGCACACCCTCTATTCCTGACATTCCAATAGTGCAGCACACCCTCAATTACTGACACTCCAATAGTGCAGTGCATACTCAAATACTGACACTCCAGTAGTGCAGCTCACCATCAATTACTGACACTGCAATACTGCAGCACACCCTCAATTACTGACACTCCAATAGTGCAGCTCACCCTCAATTACTGACACTCCAAGGGTGCAGAACACACTCAATTACTGGCACTCCAATAGTGCAGCGCACACGCAAATACTGACACTCCAATACTGCAGCACACCATCAATTACTGACAGGCCAATAGTGCAGCACACACTCAATTACTGACACTCCAATAGTGCAGCACACCCTCAATTACTGACACTCCAATAGTGCAGCACACGCTCAATTACTGACACACCAATAGTACAGTGCACACTCTAATACTGACACTCCAATAGTGCAGCACACTCTCAATTAGGACACTAAAATAGTGCACCTCCCCCTCAATTACTGACACACCAATATTGCAGCTTTCCCTCAATTACTTATACGCCAATAGTGCAGCAAAACCTCAATTACTGACACTCCAATAGTGCAGCACACACTCAATTACTGACACTATAATCGTGCACTTCACACTCAATTACTGACACTCCAATACTGCAGCACACCCTCAATTACTGACACTCCAATAGTGCAGCGCACCCTCAATTACTGACACTCCAATAGTGCAGCACACCCTCAATTACGGACACTACAATACTGCAGCACACCCTCAATTACTGACACTCCAATAGTGCAGCACACCCTCAATTACTGACACTCCAATAGTGCAGCACACCCTCAATTACGGACACTACAATAGTGCATCTCACCCTCAATTACTGACTCACCAATTTTGCAGCACTCCCTCAATCATGATACTCCAATACTGCAGCACACCCTCAATTGCTGAGACTCCATTAGTGCAGCACACCCTCAATTACTGACACTCCAATACTGCAGCACACCCTCAATTACTGACACTCCAATAGAGTAGCAAACCCTCAATCTCTGAATCTCCAATAGTGCACTTCACCCTCAATTACTGACGCTCCAATAGTGCAGCTCACCCTCAATTACTGACACTCCAATGGTGCAGCACACCCTCAATTACTGACACTCCAATAGTGCAGCGCGCACTCAAATAATGACACTCCAATAGTCCAGCTCACCCTCAATTACTGACACTCCAATAGTGCAGCACACCCTCAATTACTGACAATGCAATAGTGAAGCACACACTCAATTACTGACACTCCAATAGTGCAGCACAGCCTCAATTACTGACACTCCAATCGTGCAGCTCACCCTGAATTACTGACACTCCAATATGCAGCACACCTTCAATTACTAACACTGCAATAGTGCAGCACACCCTCAATTACTGACACAACAATAGTGCAGCTCACCCTCAATAACTGACACTCCAATGGTGCAGCACACCCTCAATTACTGACACTCCAATAGTGCAGCGCACACTCAAATAATGACACTCCAATAGCGCAGCTCACCCTCAATTACTGACACTACAATACTGCAGCACACCCTCGATTACTGACACTCCAATAGTGCAGCACACGCTCAATTACGGACACTACAATATTGCACTTCACCCGCAATTACTGACACACCAATATTGCAGCACACCCTCAAATACTGATACTCCAATAGTGCAGCACAACCTCAATTACTGACACTCCAATAGTGCAGCACACCCTCAATTACTGACACTCCAATAGTGCAGCACATCCTCAATTACTGACTCACCAAGAGTGCAGCACACCCTCAATTACTGACTCTCCAATATTGCAGCACACCCTCAATTACTGACACTCCAATAGTGCAGCACAACCTCAATTACTGGCACTCCAATAGTGCAGCAAACCCTCAATTACTGACACTCCAATAGTGCAGCGCACACTCAATTACTGACACTCCAATAGTGCAGCACACCCTCAATTACTGACACTCCAATAGTGCAGCACACCCTCAATTACTGACATTCCAATAGTGCAGCAAAACCCTCAATTACTGACACCCCAATAGTGCAGCGCACACTCAAATACTGACACTCCAATAGTGCAGCTCACCCTCAATTACTGACACTACAATACTGCAGCACACACTCAATTACTGACACTCTAATAGTGCAGCACACCCTCAATTACTGACACTCCAATAGTGCAGCACACCCTCTATTCCTGACATTCCAATAGTGCAGCACACCCTCAATTACTGACACTCCAATAGTGCAGTGCATACTCAAATACTGACACTCCAGTAGTGCAGCTCACCATCAATTACTGACACTGCAATACTGCAGCACACCCTCAATTACTGACACTCCAATAGTGCAGCTCACCCTCAATTACTGACACTCCAAGGGTGCAGCACACACTCAATTACTGACACTCCAATAGTGCAGCGCACACGCAAATACTGACACTCCAATACTGCAGCACACCATCAATTACTGACAGGCCAATAGTGCAGCACACACTCAATTACTGACACTCCAATAGTGCAGCACACCCTCAATTACTGACACTCCAATAGTGCAGCACACGCTCAATTACTGACACACCAATAGTACAGTGCACACTCTAATACTGACACTCCAATAGTGCAGCACACTCTCAATTAGGACACTAAAATAGTGCACCTCCCCCTCAATTACTGACACACCAATATTGCAGCTTTCCATCAATTACTTATACGCCAATAGTGCAGCAAAACCTCAATTACTGACACTCCAATAGTGTAGCACACACTCAATTACTGACACTATAATCGTGCACTTCACACTCAATTACTGACACTCCAATATTGCAGCACACCCTCAATTACTGATACCACAATATTGCAGCACAACCTCAATTACTGACACTCCAATATTGCAGCACACCCTCAATTACTGACACTACAATAGTGCAGCACACCCTCAATAACTGACACTCCAATAGTGTAGCACACCCTCAATTATTGACACTCCAATAGTGCAGCTCACCCTCAATTACTGACACTCCAATAGTGCAGCTCACCCTCAATTACGGACACTACAATAGTGTATCTCACCTTCAATTACTGACACTACAATGGTGCAGCACACCCTCAATTACTGACACTCCAAATGTGCAGCGCACACTCAAATACTGACACTCCAATAGTGCAGCTCACCCTCAATTTCTGACACTACTATACTGCAGCGCACCATCAATTACTGACACTCCAATAGTGCAGCACCCCCTCAATTACGGACACTACAATAGTGCAGCTCACCCTCAATTACTGACACACCAATATTGCAGCACACCCTCAATTACTGATACTCCAATAGTGCAGCACAGCCTCAATTACTGACACTCCAATAGTGCAGCACACCCTCAATTACTGACACTCCAATATTGCAGCACACCCTCAATTACTGACACTCCAATGGTGCAGCACAAACTCAATTACTGACACTCCAATAGTGTAGCACACCCTCATTTACTGAAACTCCAATAGTGCAGCACACGCTCAATTAATGACAATCCAGTAGTGCAGCACACACTCAATTACTGACACTCCAATAGTGCAGCACACCCTCAATTACTGACACTCCAATAATGCAGTGCACAATCAAATACTGACACTCCAATAGTGCAGCTCAACCTCAATTACTGACACTCCAGTGGTGCAGCACACCCTCAATTACTGACACTCCAATAGTGCAGCTCATCTCAATTACTGACACTACAATACTTCAGCACACCCTCAATAACTGACACTCCAAAAGTGCAGAGCACCCTCAATTACTGACACTCTAATAGTGCAGCACACTCTCAATTATGGACACTACAATAGTGCACTTCACCCTCACTTACTGACACTCCAATATTGCAGCACACCCTCAATGACTTATACCACAATAGTGCAGCACACCCTCTATTACTGACACTACAATAGTGAAGCACACCCTCAATTACTGACACTCCAATAGTACAGCTCACCATCAATTACTGACACTCCAATAGTGCAGCTCACCCTCAATTACGGACACTACAATAGTGCATCTCACCTTCAATTACTGACACTCCAATGTTGCAGCACACCCTCAATTACTGACATTCCAATAGTGCAGCGCACAATCAATTACTGACACTCCAATATTGCAGCACACACTCAATTACTGACACTCCAATAGTGCAGCACAACCTCAATTACTGACACTCCAATATTGCAGCACACCCTCAATTACTGACACTCCAATGGTGCAGCACTCCCTCAATTACTGACACTCCAATAGTGCAGCACACCCTCAATTACTGACACTCCAATGGTGCAGCACACCCTCAATTATTGAGACTTCAATAGTGCAGCACACCCTCAATTACTGACACTCCAGTAGTGCAGCACACCCTCAATTACTGACACTGGAATATGCAGTACACCCAAAATTACTGACACTCCAATAGTGCAGCTCACCCTCAATTACAGGCACTCCAATAGTGCAGCACACCCTCAATTACTGACACTCCAATATTGCAGCACACCCTCAATTACTGACACTCCAATGGTGCAGCACTCCCTCAATTACTGACACTCCAATAGTGCAGCACACCCTCAATTACTGACACTCCAATGGTGCAGCACACCCTCAATTACTGAGACTCCAACAGTGCAGCACACCCTCAATTACTGACACTCCAATATTGCAGCACACCCTCAATTACTGACACTCCAATATTGCAGCACACGCTCAATTACGGACACTACAATAGTGCAGCTCACCCTCAATTACTGACACACCATTATTGCAGCACACCATCAATTACTGACACTCCAATAGTGTAGCACACCCTCAATTACTGATACTCCAATAGTGCAGCACAGCCTCAATTACAGACACTCCAATAGTGCAGCACACACTCAATTACAGACACTCCAATAGTGTAGCACACCCTCATTTACTGAAACTTCAATAGTGCAGCACACCCTCAATTAATGACACTCCAGTAGTGAAGCACACCCTCAATTACAGGCACTCCAATAGTGCAGCACACCCTCAATTACTGACACTCCAATATTGCAGCACACCCTCAATTACTGACACTCCAATGGTGCAGCACTCCCTCAATTACTGACACACCAATAGTGCAGCACACCCTCAATTACTGACACTCCAATGGTGCAGCACACTCTCAATTACTGACACTCCAGTAGTGCAGCACACCCTCAATTACTGACACTGGAATATGCAGTACACCCAAAATTACTGACACTCCAATAGTGCAGCTCACCCTCAATTACTGACACTCCAATATTGCAGCACACCGTCAATTCATGACACTCCAATAGTGCAGCACACCCTCAATTACTCACACTCCAATATTGCAGCACACCCTCAATTACTGACACTCCAATATTGCAGCACACCCTCAATTACTGACACTCCAATAGTGCAGCACACCCTCAATTACTGAGACTCCAATAGTGCAGCACACCCTCAATTACTGACACTCCAGTAGTGCAGCACACCCTCAATTACTGACACTGGAATATGCAGTACACCCAAAATTACTGACACTCCAATATTGCAGCACACCCTCAATAACTGACACTCCAAAAGTGCAGAGCACCCTCAATTACTGACACTCTAATAGTGCAGCACACTCTCAATTATGGACACTACAATAGTGCACTTCACCCTCACTTACTGACACTCCAATATTGCAGCACACCCTCAATGACTTATACCACAATAGTGCAGCACACCCTCTAATACTGACACTACAATAGTGCAGCACACCCTCAATTACTGACACTCCAATAGTGCAGCCCACCCTCAATTACTGACACTCCAATAGTACAGCACACCATCAATTACTGACACTCCAATAGTGCAGCTCACCCTCAATTACGGACACTACAATAGTGCATCTCACCTTCAATTACTGACACTCCAATGTTGCAGCACACACTCAATTACTGACACTCCAATAATGCAGTGCACACACAAATACTGACACTCCAATAGTGCAGCTCACCCTCAATTACTGACACTACAATAGTGCAGCTCACCCTCAATTACTGACACTCCAATAATGCAGCACACCCTCAATTACTGACACTCCAATAGTGCAGCGCACCATCAATTACTGACACTCCAATAGTGCAGCACACACTCAATTACTGACACTACAATACTGCAGCACACACTCAATTACTGACACTCCAATAATGCAGCACACCCTCAATTACTGACACTCCAATAGTGCAGCGCACCATCAATTACTGACACTCCAATATTGCAGCACACCCTCAATTACTGACACTCCAATAGTGCAGCTCACCCTCAATTACTGACACTCCAATAGTGCAGCACACACTCAATTACGGACACTACAATAGTGCAGCTCACCCTCAATTACTGACACACCATTATTGCAGCACACCATCAATTAGTGACACTCCAATAGTGTAGCACACCCTCAAATACTGATACTCCAATAGTGCAGCACAGCCTCAATTACAGACACTCCAATAGTGGAGCACACACTCAATTACTGACACTCCAATAGTGTAGCACACCCTCATTTACTGAAACTCCAATAGTGCAGCACACCCTCAATTAATGACACTCCAGTAGTGACGCACACCCTCCATTACTGACACTCCAATGGTGCAGCACTCCCTCAATTACTGACACTCCAATAGTGCAGCAAACCCTCAATTACTGACACTCCAATGGTGCAGCACACCCTCAATTACTGAGACTCCAATAGTGCAGCACACCCTCAATTACTGACACTCCAGTAGTGCAGCACACCCTCAATTACTGAAACTGGAATATGCAGTACACCCAAAATTACTGACACTCCAATAGTGCAGCACACCCTCAATTACTCACACTCCAATATTGCAGCACACCCTCAATTACTGACACTCCAATATTGCAGCACACCCTCAATTACTGACACTCCAATAGTGCAGCACACGCTCAAATACTGACACTCCAATAGTGCAGCACAGCCTCAATTACTGACTCTCCAATATTGCAGCACACCCTCAATTACTGACACTCCAATAGTGCAGCACACCCTCAATTACTGACACTCCAATAGTGCAGCACAGCCTCAATTACTGACTCTCCAATATTGCAGCACACACTCAATTACTGACACTCCAATAGTGCAGCACACCCTCAATTATTGACTCTCCAATATTGCAGCACACCCTCAATTAGTGACACTCCAATAATGCAGCACACCCTCAATTACTCACACTCCAATATTGCAGCACACCCTCAATTACTGACACTCCAATATTGCAGCACACCCTCAATTACTGACACTCCAATAGTGCAGCACACCCTCAATTACTGAGACTCCAATAGTGCAGCACACCCTCAATTACTGACACTCCAGTAGTGCAGCACACCCTCAATTACTGACACTGGAATATGCAGTACACCCAAAATTACTGACACTCCAATATTGCAGCACACCCTCAATAACTGACACTCCAAAAGTGCAGAGCACCCTCAATTACTGACACTCTAATAGTGCAGCACACTCTCAATTATGGACACTACAATAGTGCACTTCACCCTCACTTACTGACACTCCAATATTGCAGCACACCCTCAATGACTTATACCACAATAGTGCAGCACACCCTCTAATACTGACACTACAATAGTGCAGCACACCCTCAATTACTGACACTCCAATAGTGCAGCCCACCCTCAATTACTGACACTCCAATAGTACAGCACACCATCAATTACTGACACTCCAATAGTGCAGCTCACCCTCAATTACGGACACTACAATAGTGCATCTCACCTTCAATTACTGACACTCCAATGTTGCAGCACACACTCAATTACTGACACTCCAATAATGCAGTGCACACACAAATACTGACACTCCAATAGTGCAGCTCACCCTCAATTACTGACACTACAATAGTGCAGCTCACCCTCAATTACTGACACTCCAATAATGCAGCACACCCTCAATTACTGACACTCCAATAGTGCAGCTCACCCTCAATTACTGACACTCCAATAATGCAGCACACCCTCAATTACTGACACTCCAATAGTGCAGCACACACTCAATTACTGACACTACAATACTGCAGCACACACTCAATTACTGACACTCCAATAATGCAGCACACCCTCAATTACTGACACTCCAATAGTGCAGCGCACCATCAATTACTGACACTCCAATATTGCAGCACACCCTCAATTACTGACACTCCAATAGTGCAGCTCACCCTCAATTACTGACACTCCAATAGTGCAGCACACCCTCAATTACGGACACTACAATAGTGCAGCTCACCCTCAATTACTGACACACCATTATTGCAGCACACCATCAATTAGTGACACTCCAATAGTGTAGCACACCCTCAAATACTGATACTCCAATAGTGCAGCACAGCCTCAATTACAGACACTCCAATAGTGCAGCACACACTCAATTACTGACACTCCAATAGTGTAGCACACCCTCATTTACTGAAACTCCAATAGTGCAGCACACCCTCAATTAATGACACTCCAGTAGTGACGCACACCCTCCATTACTGACACTCCAATGGTGCAGCACTCCCTCAATTACTGACACTCCAATAGTGCAGCAAACCCTCAATTACTGACACTCCAATGGTGCAGCACACCCTCAATTACTGAGACTCCAATAGTGCAGCACACACTCAATTACTGACACTCCAATAGTGCAGCACACCCTCAATTACTGACACTCCAGTAGTGCAGCACACCCTCAATTACTGAAACTGGAATATGCAGTACACCCAAAATTACTGACACTCCAATAGTGCAGCACACCCTCAATTACTCACACTCCAATATTGCAGCACACCCTCAATTAATGACACTCCAATATTGCAGCACACCCTCAATTACTGACACTCCAATAGTGCAGCATACCCTCAAATACTGACACTCCAATAGTGCAGCACAGCCTCAATTACTGACTCTCCAATATTGCAGCACACCCTCAATTACTGACACTCCAATAGTGCAGCACACCCTCAATTACTGACACTCCAATAGTGCAGCACAGCCTCAATTACTGACTCTCCAATATTGCAGCACACACTCAATTACTGACACACCAATAGTGCAGCACACCCTCAATTATTGACTCTCCAATATTGCAGCACACCCTCAATTAGTGACACTCCAATAATGCAGCACACACTCAATTACTCACACTCCAATAGTGCAGCACACCCTCAATTACTGACACTCCAATATTGCAGCACACCCTCAATTACTGACACTCCAATAGTGCAGCACACACTCAATTACTGACACTGCAATAGAGTAGCATACCCTCAATTACTGACACACCAATAGTGCAGCACACCCTCAATTAATGGCACTCCAATAGTGCAGCACACGCTCAATTACTGACACTCCAATATTGCAGCTCACCCTCAATTACTGACACGCCAATGGTGCAGCACACCGTCGATTACTGACACTCCAATAGTGCAGCGCAACACTCAAATACTTACACTCCATTATTTCAACTCACCCTCAATTACTGACACTGCAATACAGCAGCACATCCTCAATTACTGACACTCCAATAGTGCAGCGCACCCGCAATTACTGACACTCCAATAGTGCAGCACTCTCTCAATTACGGACACTACAATAGTGCACATCACCCTCAATTACTGACAGACCAATTTTGCAGCACACCCTCAATTACTGATATTCCAATAGTGCAGCACAACCTCAATTACTGACACTCCAAAAGTGCAGCACACACTCAATTACTGACACTCCAATACTGTAGCACACCCTCAATTACTGACACTCCAATAGTGCAGCTCACCCTCAATTACTGACACTCCAAAGGTGCAGCATTCCCTCAATTACTGACACTCCAATAGTGCAGCTCACCCTCAATTACTGACACTCCAATATTGCTGCACACCGTCAATTCCTGACACTCCAATAGCGCAGCACACCCTCAATTATTCACACTCCAATATTGCAGCACAGCCTCAATTACTGACCCTCCAATATTGCAGCACACCCTCAATTACTGACACTCCAATAGTGCAGCACACCCTCAATTACTGACACTCCAATAGTGCAGCACACACTCAATTACTGACACACCAATAGTGCAGCACACCCTCAATTACTGACTCTCCAATATTGCAGCACACCCTCAATTACTGACACTCCAATAATGCAGCACACCCTCAATTACTGACACTCCAATAGTGCACACACCCTCAATTACTGACACTCCAATATTGCAGCACACCCTCAATTACTGACACTCCAATTTTGCAGCACACCCTCAATTACTGACACTCCAATAGTGCAGCACACACTCAATTACTGACACTGCAATAGAGTAGCATACCCTCAATTACTGACACCCAATAGTGCAGCACACCCTCAAATAATGACACTCCAATAGTGCAGCACACCCTCAATTACTGACACTCCAATAGTGCAGCGCACCCTCAATTACTGACACTCCATTATTTCAACTCACCCTCAATTACTGACACTACAATACAGCTGCACGCCCGCAATTACTGACACTCCAATAGTGCAGCGCACCCGCAATTACTGAAACTCAAATAGTGCAGCACACTCTCAATTACGGACACTACAATAGTGCATATCACCCTCAATTACTGATACACCAATTTTGCAGCACACCCTCAATTACTGACACTCCAAAAGTGCAGCACACACTCAATTACTGACACTCCAATAGTGTAGCACACCCTCAATTACTGACACTCCAATAGTGCAGCACACCCTCAATTACTGACAATCCAATAGTGCAGCACACCCTCAATTACTGACACTCCAATAGTGCAGCGAACACTCAAATACTAACACACCAATAGTGCAGCTCACCCTCAATTACTGACACTACAATACGGAAGCACACCCTCATTTACTGACAATCCAATAGTGCAGCGCACCATCAATTACTGACACTCCAATAGTGCAGCACACCCTCAATTACTGACACTCCAATATTGCAGCACACCCTCAATTACTGACACCCCAGTAGTGCAGCACACCCTCAATTACTGACACTCCATTAGTGCAGCACACCCTCAATTACTGACACTCCAATAGTGCAGCACACGATCAATTACTGACACACCAATAGTGCAGCACACCCTCAATTACTGACTCTCCAATATTGTAGCACACCCTCAATTACTGACACTACAATAATGCAGCACACCATCAATTACTGACACTCCAATAGTGCAGCACACCCTCAATTACTGACACTCCAATATTGCAGCACACATTC
Source organism: Isurus oxyrinchus (assembly GCA_026770705.1). Classification (NCBI taxonomy): domain Eukaryota; kingdom Metazoa; phylum Chordata; class Chondrichthyes; order Lamniformes; family Lamnidae; genus Isurus; species Isurus oxyrinchus. The sequence goes on from JANJGN010000068.1 coordinate 1,348,158, forward strand.
AATTACTGACACTCCAATTTTGCAGCAGACCCTCAATTACTGACACTCCAATAGTGCAGCACACACTCAACTACTGACACTGCAATAGAGTAGCATACCCTCAATTACTGACACTCCAATAGTACAGCACAGCCTCAATTAATGACACTCCAATAGTGCAGCACACCCTCAATTACTGACACTCCAAAAGTGCAGCACACCCTCAATTACTGACACTCCAATAGTGCAGCTCACCCTCAATTACTGACACTCCAATAGTGCAGCACACCCTCAATTACTGACACTCCAATAGTGCAGCGAACACTCAAATACTGACACAACAATAGTGCAGCTCACCCTCAATTACTAACTCTACAATACGGCAGCACACCCTCAATGATTGACACTCCAATAGTGCAGCGCACCATCAATTACTGACACTCCAATAGTGCAGCACACCCTCAATTACGGACACTACAATAGTGCAGCTCACCCTCAATTACTGACACACCAATAGTGCAGCAAAAACTGAATTACTGACACTCCAATAGTGCAGCACACCCTCAAATACTCACACTCCAATATTGCAGCACACCCTCAATTACTGACACTCCAATAGTGCAGCTCACCCTCAATTACTGACACTCCAATATTGCTGCACACCGTCAATTCCTGACACTCCAATAGCGCAGCACACCCTCAATTATTCACACTCCAATTTTGCAGCACAGCCTCAATTACTGACCCTCCAATATTGCAGCACACCCTCAATTACTGACACTCCAATAGTGCAGCACACCCTCAATTACTGACACTCCAATAGTGCAGCACACCCTCAATTACTGACACTCCAATAATGCAGCACACCCTCAATTACTGACACTCCAATAGTGCACACAACCTCAATTACTGACACTCCAATATTGCAGCACACCCTCAATTACTGACACTCCAATTTTGCAGCACACCCTCAATTACTGACACTCCAATAGTGCAGCACACACTCAATTACTGACACTGCAATAGAGTAGCATACCCTCAATTACTGACACCCAATAGTGCAGCACACCCTCAATTAATGACACTCCAATAGTGCAGCACACCCTCAATTACTGACACTCCAATAGTGCAGCGCACCCTCAATTACTGACACTCCATTATTTCAACTCACCCTCAATTACTGACACTACAATACAGCTGCACGCCCGCAATTACTGACACTCCAATAGTGCAGCGCACCCGCAATTACTGACACTCAAATAGTGCAGCACACTCTCAATTACGGACACTACAATAGTGCATATCACCCTCAATTACTGATACACCAATTTTGCAGCACACCCTCAATTACTGACACTCCAAAAGTGCAGCAAACACTCAATTACTGACACTCCAATAGTGTAGCACACCCTCAATTACTGACACTCCAATAGTGCAGCACACCCTCAATTACTGACAATCCAATAGTGCAGCACACCCTCAATTACTGACACTCCAATAGTGCAGCGAACACTCAAATACTAACACACCAATAGTGCAGCTCACCCTCAATTACTGACACTACAATACGGAAGCACACCCTCATTTACTGACAATCCAATAGTGCAGCGCACCATCAATTACTGACACTCCAATAGTGCAGCACACCCTCAATTACTGACACTCCAATATTGCAGCACACCCTCAATTACTGACACCCCAATAGTGCAGCACACCCTCAATTACTGACACTCCATTAGTGCAGCACACCCTCAATTACTGACACTCCAATAGTGCAGCACACGATCAATTACTGACACACCAATAGTGCAGCACACCCTCAATTACTGACTCTCCAATATTGCAGCACACCCTCAATTACTGACACTACAATAATGCAACACACCATCAATTACTGACACTCCAATAGTGCAGCACACCCTCAATTACTGACACTCCAATATTGCAGCACACATTCAATTACTGACACTCCAATTTTGCAGCAGACCCTCAATTACTGACACTCCAATAGTGCAGCACACACTCAACTACTGACACTGCAATAGAGTAGCATACCCTCAATTACTGACACTCCAATAGTACAGCACACGCTCAATTAATGACACTCCAATAGTGCAGCACACCCTCAATTACTGACACTCCAAAAGTGCAGCACACCCTCAATTACTGACACTCCAATAGTGCAGCTCACCCTCAATTACTGACACTCCAATAGTGCAGCACACCCTCAATTACTGACACTCCAATAGTGCAGCGAACACTCAAATACTGACACAACAATAGTGCAGCTCACCCTCAATTACTAACTCTACAATACGGCAGCACACCCTCAATGACTGACACTCCAATAGTTCTGCGCACCATCAATTACTGACACACCAATAGTGCAGCACACCCTCAATTACGGACACTACAGTAGTGCAGCTCACCCTCAATTACTGACACACCAATAGTGCAGCAAAAACTCAATTACTGACACTCCAATAGTGCAGCACACCCTCAATTACTCACACTCCAATATTGCAGCACACCCTCAATTACTGACACTCCAATAGTGCAGCTCACCCTCAATTACTGACACTCCAATATTGCTGCACACCGTCAATTCCTGACACTCCAATAGCGCAGCACACCCTCAATTATTCACACTCCAATATTGCAGCACAGCCTCAATTACTGACACTCCAATATTGCAGCACACCCTCAATTACTGACACTCCAATAGTGCAGCACACCCTCAATTACTGACACTCCAATAGTGCAGCACACACTCAATTACTGACACGCCAATAGTGCAGCACACCCTCAATTACTGTCTCTCCAATATTGCAGCACACCCTCAATTACTGACACTCCAATAATGCAGCACACCCTCAATTACTGACACTCCAATAGTGCAGCACACCCTCAATTACTGACACTCCAATATTGCAGCACACCCTCAATTACTGACACTCCAATTTTGCAGCACACCCTCAATTACTGACACTCCAATAGAGCAGCACACACTCAATTACTGACACTGCAATAGAGTAGCATACCCTCAATTCCTGACACCCAATAGTGCAGCACACCCTCAATTAATGACACTCCAATAGTGCAGCACACCCTCAATTACTGACACTCCATTATTTCAACTCACCCTCAATTACTGACACTCCAATAGTGCAGCGCACTATCAATTACGGACACTTCAATAGTGCACATCACCCTCAATTACTGATACACCAATTTTGCAGCACACCCTCAATTACTGATATTCCAATAGTGCAGCACAACCTCAATTACTGACACTCCAATTGTGTAGCACACCCTCAATTACTGACACTCCAATAGTGCAGCACACCCTCAATTACTGACAATCCAATAGTGCAGCACACCCTCAATTACTGACACTCCAATAGTGTAGCACACACTCAATTACTGAATCTCCAATAGTGCAGCTCACCCTCAATTACTGACACTCCAATAGTGCAGCTCACCCTCAATTACTGACACTCCAATAGTGCAGCACACACTCAATTACTGACACACCAATAGTGCAGCACACCCTCAATTACTGACTCTCCAATATTGCAGCACACCCTCAATTACTGACACTCCAATAATGCAGCACACCCTCAATTACTGACACTCCAATAGTGCACACACCCTCAATTACTGACACTCCAATATTGCAGCACACCCTCAATTACTGACACTCCAATATTGCTGCACACCGTCAATTCCTGACACTCCAATAGCGCAGCACACCCTCAATTATTCACACTCCAATATTGCAGCACAGCCTCAATTACTGACCCTCCAATATTGCAGCACACCCTCAATTACTGACACTCCAATAGTGCAGCACACCCTCAATTACTGAAACTCCAATAGTGCAGCACACACTCAATTACTGACACACCAATAGTGCAGCACACCCTCAATTACTGACTCTCCAATATTGCAGCACACCCTCAATTACTGACACTCCAATAATGCAGCACACCCTCAATTACTGACACTCCAATAGTGCACACACCCTCAATTACTGACACTCCAATATTGCAGCACACCCTCAATTACTGACACTCCAATTTTGCAGCACACCCTCAATTACTGACACTCCAATAGTGCAGCACACACTCAATTACTGACACTGCAATAGAGTAGCATACCCTCAATTACTGACACCCAATAGTGCAGCACACCCTCAATTAATGACACTCCAATAGTGCAGCACACCCTCAATTACTGACACTCCAATAGTGCAGCGCACCCTCAATTACTGACACTCCATTATTTCAACTCACCCTCAATTACTGACACTACAATACAGCTGCACGCCCGCAATTACTGACACTCCAATAGTGCAGCGCACC